>CM074614.1:44128994-45363994 GCA_037305975.1 Chrysolophus pictus | reverse complement strand
AAAATATACTTGCTGGAAAATATTTGTATCTATATACCAATGACATTGTGGTAAAATGGTAAAAAGTATCATAGTCTACATAAGATGTAGTATAGTCCTCATGAGATTAGAAAATGAAATCTTGATTCTACCCAGTTGTTTACATTCCTATTAGAACTGCATAAAAGATGAAACCTCCTTTCTGTTTCAGGGTAGACTCCAGAGAATGAAGAAATTAGCCATGTATTTTTCTTTCAGGAAACATTTTACTTTAGTTATAAGAAGGAACAACGACACACTGAATCTGATTTAGTTTTTTTTCAAGAACAATTCTAACCAGACACTCTTAAGCTTCTTCATAGATACAGTAAGTTTAAAGATTTCATGCACCAGCAACAACAGCATAGTAAAGCTGTCCACTGTCCACTTTATGGTTAGAGAAACTAGGTGCACAAAGAAAGTACACTGCCTAGTCACAGCGCATATGGCAAAGTCAGATAAACAAGACCAAAACTTGAATGCAGTGTTGAGATGGCACTACCTATTCCTACTTGAAGACTACAGAACCAAGAAAAACATCAAGAGGGGGGCTGTAGAAGAAGCATATAAATAAAACGTACTACAGGAAAAAAAAATAATAATACAGAACAAACAAACTGGTTAGACATTTCTTTTCCCTTTTAATTAAAATGGTAGGTAACTTAGAACTTTGTAATTCTTAATGAGCTATTTTTCAACATGAGACTGCTAATCACTACATTTATTAATTACTGGTTGTAAGGCAGAGAGCACACGGAGAAGTAAACATCTCGATAAAAGAAAAGCAAATTAAGCACCAAGTGAGCATTTTAAAGAAAACCAGGTGACTTAACGTAACTTCCTACACTGAACAAAGTGATAACATATGATAGTCAGTGTAGAGAAAGTCATAGAACAATCTAAAATGGCACAATGTAGAACTGTAACTCCATTTTAAGTACCTATCAGTTTCTACCATAACCTACTATGAACATGAAAAGTCAATGTAATCTCAATGTAAATCCAGTAAACTGGAAGATTGGCTATTTCAGTTAATTAATGTCTGTTCTTCTTCAGTGTAGCATAATTTCTTTGGGTATCTGAGTTGCTGATACTGATGAGACTTTATCTTTTTTATTTATAAGATACCATTTGGCACAAAACCTCTTGACATCTTAAGCCCAATACGTTTCTGTATTTATCATTTTCAGTTTGCCTGTGAATCTAAAAAAAAAAAAAAAGCAAACAGCTTATGTTAAGTTCTCATATTCGGTCCCATTCTTTGCTTGGAGAAAATACACGTGCATTAGGTTAAACTGATTAATCTCTTTGACATGCTAAAGTAAATATCATCACTACCAAAATTCACAAATTTTACCTTTGTATCTTACTGACAGTTTCTACAGCATTCAGAGGAGGTTTTGTCCAAATCCACAGTCTTTGACAGTGACCTAAACATTTGACAGAGACTTTGGGATATAGTTTCACCACAGTTAATTAAATGGATCATTTTTAATGGAGATAGAGAAAATAAAACAACTGCCTTACACTTGCATAGTGATCTGTGCTTATTTTCTCCTATTTGTTTTTTCTCACCTCTCAGATAACACTCTTCCCAGAGAAGTACACAAGGATATACAAGTGTTCCTAATTCTACTCTTGCTAACTATACTTCATTACAGGAACAGCCTAAGAAATACAGCTGTAAATGCTCGCAGGTGTTCAGGCAGCCTTTGCTACACCTCAGTGAACACTAATCCATTTTACCCTTTGAAAACATGCACAATAGCAAGAAATGTCATGTCAGGACTCCAAAATTGTTTGTCCAACTCATCTAGGATGCTAAACCAGCATCAGAATTGCCAATCTGAGGGTAACTTTCAGTTTCTCTCCATCCCCCTCAGGGTCCTATAAATCCTTGAAATAATTATTTTATCATCACACTGAACATTTTCAATATTCTTAGTGCTCCAGTTTGTGGCCAGTAGTTCAGGAAACAGACACAAAATTCAGTTCTGATTCTCTTCTAATAACAGAGGTAATAACCAAAAACTTTGATCTGCGGCAACATACTGCAAAAAGTTTGCTAGTTTCCCACCTTCTCTGCTTAGAAACAATTTAATAAATGAAGTATTAAAATCAGTTTGTTTGCATAAGACACTTTTTTTTTTTTTAATGCTTTGATCAAAGAACAGAACATTTCATTTCATGGTTTTCTCCATGGGAGGCACATGGGGAGGTCTTTTTCACCACATTTTCACTGAGAAAAGTAAAAAGGAAAAACTAGTGGAATCAGTTAAAGATGCACCATACCACCAGGAAATAATTCTGATTTAGGTTATGACTGGAATCTGATACCATTTAAACTTACGTAGGTCATTTTTGTTTAGTTCTTCCAATCTAGAGCTTTTCTACATGCAGGCAACTCTCCTGCATATGGACTTAACAACTCTTTCTAGCTTCTGCTGCTTGTGGTCTCTCCCCATTTGACTGTAAATGACCTTCTGTTTTTGCTTTCTTCACCTCCCTCCAGATGTTACACTGACACATTTTGAACATGGGACACAAGTGAGCTGTCATCCTCTGCAGAAGGGGCTCATTTACCCACTTACAGCTAGCTGACATCATTAGGAAGCAAAACATTGCTCTGAATTACAGAAACAAGATTTTTCTCAAAACTGCAGATATACTCCATCCACATATTTTTTTTAATGGACATGGAGCCAGGTGCCTTGGGCTTCTTCACCTTATTCTCAAGTCTCCTCCACAGAGATTTTCATCAGCTTCTCACCTAGCAACACAACTAGTCAGCCTCCCACATTTGTGAGCGTGCATTAGCATGTGCCAGTGTGTAACTCAGCTGATGGGTCATGAAGACCCATATGGAAAAGACCAGTACCAAACTCTGTGTTCTGTCCATCACTAATGGCACTGATTTGGGCCTGTCCTCTTCTCCCCAGGGAACCAATTTTAACAGACTGTGGAAAAAAAAATAATATATTCAGTGTTTCCATCTCTCTTGTTAGGTTTGGCTGAAACCAGCTGACTTTCAAAGGTGTATTTAAGTTGGGAAGAAAAAAAGTCTTGTTCCACAAGGAGAGCAGTAAGGTAGTTTTGGGGTTTTTTTTTTCCTTGTCAGCAATGATGGTGAAGATTCATTTATGTATTGTTTACACTACAATCTGAACTTTATCTCTTCCCACTGAATTTGATCCACCATTTGTCCATTCTTTGCTTCCCGTAAAAAGTGCACTAACGTAGAAATTGTATTCTGACCACCTTGTGAATTATGTTTTTTCAATAAAAATAAAATTTTCCCACAGGAACCTCTAATAGGTACCACATGCATCACAGTGAAACTCTCAGAGGTTAGGAGCTTATTCAACTTGTGGGAGTTTCCTTGGCATCTACGCATTTTTACCTTGGTTGAGTAAGCTGTTGTAGTAAATTAACTACTAAGAACATTAAAGAAAAATTTAGGCTCTTGGACCTTGAAATCAGGCCACAACCAAAAAAAAATAAAATGCCTCTGTAGGTAGGCATGTAGACACTACTTAGTTTTGCTACTCAGTACCCTCCAAGTGAAAATTTCAATCACTAGCTAATGTCCTGGTTTACGTGAGTTTCATACCGCAGTCATTCTAATCTTAAGGAGCAGAAACATGAATAGAAAAAGGCAAGCCTCTTTCTACCCCATGCTTTTTATACTCAAATAAATAAGATTACTACCAACATGGGAAATACTTCCAAAAAGAATTTTCATTGATCTCTTGTAATCTTGATCAACTTATTTCCTCTTTTGGTGAAAATACTGTGATCTCCTATACTAGGAAGTAGGAGTGTTCTACTGAGTTTTACTTTATTTCTTTTGTTCTCCCCTAACATGATGTTATATATATAAACACTATATTATATTATATAAACACTACAGAAGACCAGACACTTTAGAAAACTGCAGTACGACAAATGCAGTTTGGATCCATTTGTGTGGGTTTGGATCATACACAAGTTATAATATATTCTCTGTGCAGCTTTAGGAACTTCACTGACAGTATTTTCTGCACCTTTTCTTCTACATACTGCACGTATCGTCAACCATTTCTCCTTATTTTTAGACAGTCCACTGAGTTCCCAGTCATCACTGTCGTCAGGATCCTGAACACAGCATAATGACTCTTTCCCTCTCCTCTGGAAAACGAGCTCTATAACATTATGTACAGCTGCTGCATGTACTGAACATCTTAACACTGAGGAGAGAAATATGGAAAGGCGATAGAAAACCAACTTAACATCAACACTGTAAAACTCCATAGCATGGTTGAAGCTATGTTCTAAAAGTCACCATAAAGCACTCTGGAGAAATGCATATAAAAAGGTTTGCAGCACAAAAGTTCACCGTTGTAAGCTAAAAATTGATGACAAAGCAGAGGCTGAAAAAGAACTTCAGATTTCATTTAATTTTCATCTTGTCAGTACAGGTTTAGCCATAAGTCAACTCACAGTACTTACTAATGCTGTAAGTAGGCATGATCCACGCCCTATTTTCTATCAATTAATAAATTGTAATTGTAATTTAATTAGTTTGATAATTAATCCTCTGACTTCCGTATTTTATTTTATTTTTTTTGGACACTAAGCACATATAAGTAGCCACCATCCTTCAATCAATCAAAAAGAAGTGTCTTGATGATTCATGGAGAAGCATATAGTTTGCCTTTAAAAAGAAAATGCTGCAATTAAAAACAGTATACAGGAACAGAATTTCATTTTAAGAACCATGTTAGTGTGAAATTTCAGCATGATTTTATTCAGCTGAACAGGAAATGGGATATAATTTTAAACCAGTTCAATGCAAGTATAGTAAAAACAGTTACCTCAAATTATTTTGCCACAGGCGATAGCTTACAGAAGGTAACTGCTCACTCATGTAAGGATATGGCTCTTTTCACAAAGATTTGTGTTTTGCTAGATTTTACAAAGGAAAATCCAAACCAGGCTCAACTAAAATATAACAGCTATTTTTCTAGTTATGTTAGTCTGGGGGCTTCAGAGTTTGGTTTGCTTGTTTTTGTTGTTGCTGTTTTCCTTTGTTTTGTTTCAGTTCAGTTTTGGTTGGCTAGTTGATTGGTTTTACATCTAAAAAGCTAGGTGGGATCATTTTAAAAACTGAAGTATAATCACAAAATGTTCAAAGTGGGAATTTTCATGAACAGTACACATAATTTGTCTTTTTACTAAAATAAAGGAGAAAAGACACATTCACTTCAAGCAGTAAAACACTGCAAGTCCAACACATACTTAAGTCACAGCACAAGACCTGCTATTATCACAGGATAATTATTAGCAATTGAATAATGTCATACTCAAAAAGACATTACAGTTAAGCATGTTTAGATAAAGGGAGTGCAACAGCAGGGAGTATCTAGGTCTCTCAAAAATAGGACAGCATTAAGATTTCCTAACAGGTTTCCTATTTGATTTGATTGAGCACTGTATTGACAATTCTGTTTCCAAGAAAAATTTATTTGCAATTCTCATACCAGTAAACTGCTTTCCTAAAAAGTCATTTGCTCAAATATTCTTAATTGAAAGCATGTATTCCTAAGAATAAATAAACTTCCAAGCTTTTGATGCAAGTCTTAAAGAAGAAACTATAATCCTACTGTATGGGAACTGCTGAATCACAGCCTGAACCTCTGATTGATCACCTGAGGCAAGCAATGAGTCAGCCACGGGAGCTCAGGTGCAGGCAATTCACCTGTGCTGCCAGAAGAGGCGGAGCTTGGCCCCACCTCTCCTAGACCCATTTAAGAGCTGACTACCAGAGAGCAAAACTCCCTCTTCTGGAGTTTTGCAGCGAGCCCAGGACATGGGTAAGCGTTCTATTTATTCTCTTTTTGATATTATAACCTGCTTAGCCAAACTCTCTTGTTTATTTCATGATTATAACATCTTTATGTGCATTGATTATACACCTACACAATAACAATAGATGTTTCAGTGATACCCTTTCTTTTAAACACTTCATTAAAAGACAAGCAAGCATAAGATTACTGCAACTATTTTAATTCCACTAAAATTCAAGAACCCATAGCACTGCATGTCAGCCACTGAGAGCAGCTCAAGGGTTTCAAGAGAAACAGTTTTGCATAGGTACTCTTTGCTGGAGTGAATTGCATTTGTACAGGATAAAGTCATTCTGATTCGACTTTACTATGCATTGGTTCTTATCAGCATATGGTAAACATATGTGGAAGGAAAAATATATTGGAAAGTGCTCCGTAATTGGAATTTGCAAGGAGAAAGCTAATATGATTAAGTGAAAGTTCAATTATCAGCTAATCATCTTCTATTAGTCCTCCTACCTTCTGTAAAGAGAATGCTTGCACTCAGGATGCTTTGTCTTCCTATTCAGAACAGTTGTGTAATTTGCAGAAATCATATTTTCCACGTTTTATGCTTGGAGGGGAGAGTTAATGTTGTCTACAGACAAAGTAATTATCCGTCATAAGGGCAGCTGCAGTAATTGTGATTTTACCATCAGTACCGCATATTGCATCCAGCGTGAACAATAGCACAAGGGACAGTGCAACACAGCACATTATACTGAAGGCTATAAAAGGCAGAAAGCAGCAGAATTAAGCACTGATTTTAAAAGCAAAGCACTATCACAGCCCCAAAAGCATCCTCCTTAGGAAAACACCATTCACTGTCTTATCTAACTGCCAAGATTACCTATTGTGTTCTTAATATAGATAATTACAACACGTGTTCAAAAATTATCCCATTTTCAGTCAAGACATCAGCAATGTCCGAAGCATCAACAGCAGCAAGATGCAGAGTAAGGACAAGCTATATGATGTATTCTTCCCCTCTGTTCTAGGCTGGAACAACAGCTTAGATTAAAAAAAAAAAGTTTCCTCTTCATTTTCCCAATCTCATATTGCTTTTCATCCTACAGCTTTGTCCACGTAATTCCAGTTCTTTAATGTTACTATTGAAACAGGCTAGTATCTACATGCCAGAAAAAACACTGCTGTGAATTCTCTGTTCACTTGCAAAAACACAATTCCATCCCTGACCTCCTTCCACTCACTTTAACAAATACCCCAGAAAAACTAATGTTGAAATACATTTTGCAATATTTTCTCCTTTTTACAATTTGTTTGTGTGTGCAGCTGTCTGCACAGAGGATATCACTCGTGATATCTGCATCTTATCAGCTGTGGAAGTGCATGTTCCATACATCCTAAATGCTCATCATATGATGAATATACTTTCACTGGAGTAAGCAAATGAATACAAAGTTTGATATTATTTTTCAATTCTGAAAGACTAACCTTCAGATATAAAAGGAATGAGGAAAGAACAATTCAGTGGCAAGCTGGAAGTATCAACTTTTGTTCATCTAAAACCATTCAACTATGACTTCTCACTTTTCCTTCTACAGCAGAGCTTACAATACTGGACTGCAAAAAATATATTTCTTTGTTTTCTATGCAGATATAATAATTATATAATTGTTTTTTATATTAGTCCAAAACAAAGCAAACCATTTTCCACTTCAAGGAAAGGCTGTAGGTGGTCATCTCCCAATGCCATTATTTGCAGCTTGCACATTATGCAGGACATCTAATAATGAACACCAAATACTATCAGTCATGCTCTCCACTTCTTGATTAACAATGCTGGAGAATATTCCTTTTACCCCTACTTCACCATCTATCAATTAAACCCATACAAGCATCACTAAAAGCGCAGTTGATATTCTCCAGTTTGCATACACATCCTGGTGAAATAGCAATGCAAGCAGGGGATGACTCAACAAATTCATTTTCTAACAATATAAGTTGATTCAATAAACCATTACCTACAGATCCAGCCAATGTAACACTTCTGAAGCTCTTCCATGACAAAACAGTGCCACCATATCAGTTAAACGGCACCAGGCATGCACAATGATATTGATGGTGGTCACTACCAAATCTAAAGTTATTTTTTGAAGAACACAGTGATATTAAGAAATTAAGTCAGACTGATAACAAACTATATTGTTTATGCAGTGACAGCCTGGAGAGATACCATAAGAAGAACTGAAGTCCAAACCACTCAAAAAAAAAAACCAAAAAACAAAAAACCACCCATCAACATAACAGAGATCCTGACCCAGCAAGCTTATAATACAAATAGAAACTCATAATAAAAACAGAAACAATATTTGAAGAGAGTGTATAAACAGGAAGGGATACAACTACTTACAAGGGTGGATAGTGACAGGACAAGGGGGAATGGTTTCAAACTAAGACAGGAGAGGTTTAGGTTAGGTATTAAGAAGTTTATCACTCAGAGTGAAGCACTGGAACAAGTTGCCCAAGGAGGCTGTGGATGCCCCATCCCTGGAGACATTCAAGACTAGGCTGGATATGGCTCTGGGCAGCTTGGTCTAGCGGTTGGTGATGCTGAACATGGTAAGGGGGTTGAAACTAGATGATCATTGTGGTTCTTTTCAACCCAGGCCATTCTGTCATTCTATGAAGCTTCCAAGAAATTCTGATGCGCAGTCTCCAGTAAATGAAACTTAAGTCAATACAGTTATAATTTTAGCCTCAGCTAAACATTCTCTCTTCTAAATATTTAGAACTACCATGATCAGTAACTGCTGGTAAAATTTAAAGTCACATATTACATATCTTTTACAAGCCCAGAACTTCCATTCACTTTCACACAGAATTTCAGCACACATTGTACATTTCTACAAACCAGTGGTGCTCAAAGAAGCACTGTTCCTTTACAACCTACTTGATCCAAATTAGTCTAACAGGCACTATAGTTTCTATTCACAAAGTCTGCAACTAAAGAAGAAAATCTCATCACATAATACAGAGCCATGCAATTAATCTGAAGAAAAAAATAGTGAGTTATCCCATGCAAGCTCTATAGCAAGTGTAGTTCAAATGAGTTTCTTTCCCTAACAACAACAACAAAAATCCAACACAGATCTATGTTAATTTATACAATTGACTGAGCATGTATTCAGGCAAGAGTAAAAGCTGTTAATCTGTTGGCCTTGCATTTGCATGTGACATTTTCTACTCTTGATTTTTCTTGTTCATGTTATACTACTTGTTTTATTCTGTATTTTATGTCAGAAAAGGTGTACATGCTTGAGTTAATGCTTGTTGGCTTTCAGCTACAACCACAAGATGCTGGCAAATGTAATCATGCAGATTTAGCGCAGCATTCACACTGTTTTGTAGTAACTGCAAAACAGAACTCAATGATAGCATCGTTAGAGTTTAGCACAGATCACAGTTTTTGCTGTGTTTATACAGTTGTTTATGCTGTGGACAAGAAAGAATGAATACACACGCACACACTTTCTCTCCCCATCCTACTCCCTACAGTCAGTGACACACATTAGGAGAGTACGTTTTTACAACTGCAACTACCTTATTATAACACGTAATAAATAAAATGTTCTATCAGTAGGATTTTCTGCCAAAGGCAGTACCACTACCTTTAAAAGGCTAAAGGTCAAAAGGTAAACCAGGAACATTGAGTCTTGTATAATCTACTTTTATCATCTGTCTTTGATAGCCATCATAGAAACTGTTTTTATATCTTAACATCGACATTGTTCTATCTACAGCATTTAACAAAAAGTGATCAAACAAATTCCACGTGATCCTCAACTCTGTGTAAAAGGCAAGTTTTCCAATAGTTTTCTCCAATTAATAGTTCTGATTATATCACAGACTCTGCAATGCTTCAGCACAGGAATATAACACACAATCAGGCTAACCTACTGAGTGAGGCTTGCTGTGAAACATGCAATACAAACACAATTTGTGAAGTTTCTTCTTAAACAGGCTTTGTGCCTTTTCATCTCACTGTCCATACTAGAACACAGTTCTTTGCTCACTCTTTTTGTAACCAATATTTTCTAGTAAGTTCTTGCCCAGAACTATCCCTGGTTGCTTTGAGAGACAAGATGAATAGGAAATACCAACATTTCTTGGTGATCCATAGAGAGCATACAGATGGGCTATCATCATACTTAAACATCATCTGTCTGTGAAGTCAGGGACTTGAACACTTAAAAACCAGAAGAAACAGTTGAGACCTCAGCTAGCAGTAAAGACACATCTCCAGCTATAACTGGTCAAAACTTCCAACAGCAGAGAGGGAGGGGTAGGATGAGGAGGGTTTAGTCTTGTAGCACCTTTCCTAAAGCTCTATCATAGAAAGAGAGATGTGAAAAACGGAATAATTTACTCAGAGATGTGTAATAAGCAACTAAGTCTGAAGAACTCTGATTCCCTGTTAAACTGTGCACATATACCAGGCACTAGGTGTTAAAATCTCCCAGTACATGGCTTCCACAGTACTGGTCACTTCCAAATTTTTATCTTGCTGCAGTCCACATAAGCTGGTAAACACATCCAATGAAAAATACCATTCTCAATATGCACTGCATACACTGTTCTCCCACACCTCTCCCATTTCCTTTATGAATTCATTACAAAAAGCTTAGTAGCACAGCCATATTTTGGTATGAAGCAAACAAAAAAGAGAAGCCATTCCAAAGACATCAAAAGAGAATGTACGATCATTATGCCGAGCTGTTCCCTCATTTATTTTCAGATCCTTAAGAAATCTTTTACAACTGAAAAGAACAACTCTAGCAACCAAACAACAATCACAATGTTTGTAGTTACAAAAAAAGTGCAAAGAACTTTAAGTGCTAATGTTCTGTTCTCATTTCAACCAAATGTAACTGTATGCTCACTACACATGCTTTTTATTTCTCTGGTCTGCAAACCATTCCCATCAAATCCCATAAGCCAGTGTTCAGTTCCAAGGTCACTACAAACACATGCTTCTCTCTCCTCCTCACTCTCCGTAAATCAGTTTTGGTAAACTTTTTGGAGGATTTTCAGTCTTCTTGAAGCAACAGTAAGGCTTTTCAGCATGTCAAATTGTTATTCTAAATCCCTTGAAGGCCTTTATTACTGCCTTATGGGCCTCCGTTATTGCACTGTAACTGCTACCTTCCAAAACTGTTTTCTATCAAGCTCGTCCACAGTCACTTCGAAAAACTAGTCAGGAAAATGTGCCAGCCTTGTATTTTGAATGGCCCAATGCATGAGGATATGTTTCTAATCAGACTAGTGCAAGAGATGGCCAGCTACTTATTCCCTGCTAACTTGTCTCTGACTCCGAACTTCTGCCCTCACTTCCTTTTCCATGCACTGGATTTCATTCAGCCAGCCTTTCACTTAGCCATTCAGCTGACCTTCACACTGCCTCTCTCCACTGTTCACCAACCTGCAAATCATCCTCCGGACTGCCAGACACAGTAATCTCAAGCATGGAAGGCATGTTATATGGTCACAAACTTGCTGAACAGAATGAAATAGATGCTATAAAGACATTTTCCACATAAAACTACAGATTAAAGTGGTCATTTTAATTTTCACAATTGCTTTTTAACTGAAGGACGAATGCTCACAACCACATTAATCTCCTAAGAAGCATTAACAGCTCACTGGCATTATTTTAACCTTCAGAATCTATAGCAAACACTTTCAAAGGTATATTCCTAATATATTTCTAACCTGTGGAAAATCACATAAATGTATACAGAGAAAACTATGTTTTTTTTAATGGAGAATTATGCCTTAATGTATTGGAGATACTTGAATTGATGTTCACTCACAGTAATTGAAAAAAAAGCAGATCAACTATGACAGAGAAAGATAAAACTGTCTCTCTCAGAAGGTATGGAAAAGTCACATTCACAACCAAAAAGTTTCACACTGATGGTTCCTTTTCTTGACTTCAGATTACCTCAATTTCTCTATGAGCATTATTTCCACTACTGTCCCTGTTCCTATTTTCTCCTATTCAATGAAGATTTTCCTTTTCAGTTACGCAAGGTTCTTCCCAATTTTTTTGGTCCATAGCAGACTGACAGAACCTGTCTCAAAGATTATGCACTCTTCACACTGCTCACACATGAGGAAGAAAGAACAGAAGCTACCTTTAAAAAAAGGAATAAAACAAGATATGCAACTTTGCAGGGAGAGAAAACTCCTATTTTGATGCAGTTTCACAAATTCAACAGAGATCTCTCTTATAAACAAATATCTATAAAATATGGTGGCCATCTCTTCCCTTTGTGTTAAGTCCCTTACATCTAAGTGAAATTCTAAATCATCATCTTTTATGCTAACTTAAAATTCACTCTAGTGAAGTTTTCTTTACTTTTCTTTACTCCCTTTACTTTCCTGAGTAAGTTAACACTGAAGTGCCAGGGTGCATTGATTGAAAGAATCTGCTTTGCCTGACATTCATCTTGATTTCTAAGGATTTTAATTTAAATTTATTTACCAGGGTTTAACTAATCTCATTTATAAATGTTCTACACTGTACTTCCAATCCATTTTACTGATGCTAGGAGATAAAACTTCTCATGAAATTTTAAAAACCTGCTGAAAGACTACTGCCTTCAGCAGCTTTTCAGAGAGGTAAAGCAGACGAAGCCAATCAGCTCTTCAATTCACTACTTAAATAGTGTATTCCCAGCAGCTTTTTATTTTACATTCTTCATCTGGTACCAACACTACAACACATCTGATCTATCTGACAATAATTGTGACCTGTCAATCAAGCAAAAGACACAGCTGGAAAGAAGAACCTTCCAAACACTGTGTATACATATTGCCTAGATGGCAGTTACCACTTAAAGGCTTTACATCTATATGCTAATGCAGGCCTATTTTGTTATCATGCTTTCTTTTTAGGCTATACTAAAAATTTCTCAAGTATCATTCCATGTCACAATCAAGACGCTGACTAAAACAATCAGAGAAGCTTAACAAAGATATCACTTTCCTAACCTCCACTGTATTTAACATCAATATAAAGATAGATGTAAAGATAGGGATTCTACTGATGAACTGCAAACATTACAAGAAAGTTTGTATTTCCATGCTTCAAAATAATTTATCCTAGTTTTGAGAAGCACGTTTTTATTTCTAAGAAAAAAATAACCCATGTTATCTAAACATTCATTTCAACAAGTGTACTGCAGGAACGCAGCGAGTTCTAGCCACGATGGTTCAAGCACATCAAAAGCTTTTAGCATATTTTAAGTAGACAAATTCAGAAAGCTGGTAAGTTTAGAACGCTGACTTTTTTTTCATAATTCACATCAAAAGAAGAGAATATTCCTAAAGCTTGCTCATTTGCTTCTCCACCTCTCACCTCACCTAGTAACTCCAAGCAGCATGTTTTCACAGAGGCTGAAGGGGAAGTGAGAAAGAAGGAACAGCAAAACCCACTTTTCAGACATCAGTGTAGTTCTGGCATCTGATTAATCCATGTTCTCAAAACCCCACAAATAAGAGATATTAGAAAAAGAGCAATCACAAGACCAAAGCAGAAGTATCACACCAATGTGCTAGGTCTTCATCAAAGCTGGCATTTCCCCCTGACAACAGCCCTTCCCATGTTTCACAAGGTCTGAGCCGAAACGCTTATTGGAGGATTCTTCCTCTTAAGCAAAAATACTAACCTTCTTCATAAGAGGAATCACTTACAAGGTCTCTCCTATTGTTTTCTTGAATTTAAATTCCTTAATGTCTTGAAGATTTACAAACAGGAGAATTCTGTTTTCTTCCCTTATTCTCTTAAGAGTCTGATTGCTTTGTTTTTGTTGTTTTTTTTTTTTCTTTTTCCTTTTTAAAGGTTAATTGTCAAAATGAGAAAGGTTGCCCATAGCAAAAACTGTGAAGAAGAGAACTGCCCACCACAAAGCATCCTCAGAAGTATGGAAAGCATAAACAAGGAGCATAATTAAAAAGACTACAGGCAGAATTTCATTATGGAGTTGATTTACAGGCACTGCCATATCTTCCCACACTCAAGATGTTGCCTGAAACATAAGCAGCATGCAATATGGAGGTGTTCAGGTGAGCTCTGTGATGGGCAAGTGACAACTCTGACTTCACAAACTTCCTAGTTGTGACACATCAAGGGGTGGAGTCAGAGGGAGAGACTCAAACCCACCAAAAGAACACTTTTCTTCCTTTGATCACATCAGAAACATTACCAAACAAGTGCTCATTTTATGTCTCTTAGAAGTACTGTTTAAATTTTAAAGAACTTTGATTTAACAATCACAGAATTTCATTTATGTATTTGAAAGCATTTGCTGAAAACGCCAATGAATCAATTACAATTGTATATACCCAAAGTAACATTTACTTTTTAGTACATTTTCTTGTATGACACAAACATGGGTAATATAAGTGCTATATAACGCAACAGTTTTCTCTCCACAATAAACCTCAGTTAACCTCCGAAAACACAACCCAAATCATACTGGTACTGAATTCTTCATTAAAAGAATGAAACTGCCTCAGCTGAGCGTTCAGTATATGCTCCTATGCACCGAATTATTACACAGGCTAACTCCAAAGGAGCCACAGTGCAAAAAAACAAACAGCTTACATATACAAGCTGCTGAAGGTAGTGCTAATTATCCACTGTTTCACATCAGAGAGGCTAAGAAGTATTTACACTGGCAGCCCCTCTGCCAGCTTTTTCACTTAGCAAAGTAAAGGAAATTAAAGTATAGTTCACCTCCTGAAAAAGAAAAATCAATTATAAATTTAAATTCTATTTTCCTTGGTCTCATCTTCCACATTTACACAGCTGAACAAAAGTTGAATTTAGCATTAAAATACAAGAATTACTAAGGTCTATAAGGAAATTAAAATCCTGTATTATACAGGAATAGCGCCTAATTTTAAAATCACACACACAAACATAGAAACAGAGAAGTGTTTTCTAACAGCATCGATAGCATAGCATTGCAAAAAGTAGTTATTACCGGGAATGGCAATGATGATACTGTGTCCTCAATCAACTCATAGGCCGAGGGATGCTTGTGTACACAAAACTTGCACTGGGGAGTACTAACACTATATTCTCCTTATTGGCATATAACACCACGCTTTGCAGAGCCAGGCATATATATCTCAAATAAACTCAACACCTCGGACACCTCACAGCATTACTTCCTGTAATAGTATGCTTGCATAGAGGTAATATTTGTAGCTGAACTTTTCAAACATGAAAAAGCATTAGTTTGGAAATATCAGGTTAGAGTGCACTTTGATGTCTTTTTGTAGCACTGTTTCCCTCGCTGAAACTTGACCTGTTCATTCCTTGCCTTCCTTCAAGATCCTTCAGAGTTTGGGACAAGGCCTAGAAAATTGGGGAAACTATTTTCCACTAAAATACATTCATTCTGATGTACTAGGGAACGAAGTTGGGAGGGAAAAAAAGTACTGAAAAACTTGTTTTTAGAAACAACAAAAATAAGCTAAAAATTTAACTACACTCAATTCTTTCAAAAGCCTACAAGTAGAAAAAGAAATTCCCCAATCAAAAAAATCCACACCTTTTAAAGAGCAGTTTTTTGGGTTTTTTTCTTGTCTTTTAAATAGACAATTTTCTCAACGTTCCAGCCACCCTTCAGTGTAAACTCATGACACCTTCACCTCTACACCAAAGACTGGCATAACAAGACAGCCACTATCTCAGCTAGACTTCCCACTGGCTGGTTTGGAAAAGAAAACATAACCCGCTGGAGATCAGTGAGGCGCACTATTCCTCCTCAAATCCCCTGCTGCTAAAAGAGGAAACATGGGTTCTCTTGGCACCAAATGTGGTCTCTTAAACACACATTTCCACAATTATCTACTTCCTTCACTGAAAATTACACGCTTATTAACAAACAAACTATAGTACATTACTTTAGCTGCTTGGTGGGCAGAAATAGCACTGTTTATTTGTGAAAGATATGGTTCTTGAGTTTTTAGTCCACTGGAAAAGAAGTTACCTATCCTACCTAGACAGTCATTTAATAATTGGACACAAGTAAGTAATAAAAGAAAGGAAGCAGAACAAAAAAAATTCACATCTATGAATCAAAAATAGGGCATTTACAACATTGTACAGCTTGAAAATAAACAGACTAGTAGTGATCTGTGAGGTCTGCTCTGAAAGTATGCCTCCTATTTTATTGCGTTGGCCCACAGTGCCAGAGGCAGATGTGGGTGTTACGGCAGTAGAGGCTGAACCTTCTCACCAATATTCCACTATTTGTTGCCATGTGACTGATGGCAGCAGAGGAGCGCTCTGACACAATTGTGTCTGACATTGATATGCAGATGAAGCAAAGGAGGTGGCACTAAATTCCTTCATCAGTAAAAAATGGCACCCACTGACGTTCACTGATGCTTGCTGAACATTTTTGCTTGCCAAACAGTGGATCTGAGCACAGCGAGGCAGTGAGTGGCTATTTCTGCAGTGGTAACAATGGATCACCTCTGCTGGTGCATATTTTTATAACCACAGCATGTAGGCTTTTGTTCCTCACTAGCAAGAAAAGAAAATTTCTAGTGGTAATGACTGTGTTGGAAAATAGCATATTCTATAGCTGCGAATTTGCTCTATTAAATACTGTTATTGATTTCTTTCTATCTCCTGTAGTTTCCATGTAAATAAATACGAGGCATTACTTTCAGTGTGACCTATGTGTATTCTGCTCCCAAAGAAACACCCCAGGAAGTGGTACAATAGCTCCTGGAGAATATAAAGCAGAACCTATATATAATAATCTCAGCAATCAAAGCCTGTCATTCAGGCTCAACCAGAATTATTTAATCAACACCAAATTCTCCAGGTTTATATTAAAGTAACACTGTTCAGCAGATTTTCATATAGGCACAGTTCAACCACTCCTCACTCTCCAGGACACCGCAATTAATCTCTGCATTGCAAGAAACCTTCAGTCCTTTCTGTTTGTATCCAAATCCTAGCTGTCTGAAATTCCACATCTGTGTTATTTAATTGGCATCACACAAGGGACATCACAGTTGCTGAGTAACATTCCTTGTAGGTCCCTCATTATAGAGGCATTAATGACTGCAGTCAGCCCAGTTCCACTTCCCTGCCCAGTGATTTAATTTCCTGTACAGCATGGCTTTTACCTTGCCTTTGAACACTTCTTCAGCTGACACTGCACAACGGACCCGTGCTCTCTGTCACACCAGAGAGCTTTTGATGGCCAATATATAGCCAGCTTGCAAACAGCTAAGTCACTCTCCTCTGTCATGAAGATCACTGCTGAAACAAGAGTTCTCAAGTTCATTGGGTTTACCATTCAGGTTTGCATTGCCCAGCCCATCAGAGAGCAAAGTAAAAATTGTAAGGGAAGTCTTCACAGTAAAAAAATAAAAAAATAAAAAAATAAATAAAAAGAAGCCACTACTGAGCACCTCAAACAGAAGCTCTACGATAGAGGGACTGCCATCTGAAAGTTGAACTACAAAAACCTGATAAAACAAAAAACAATTGGTTTTGAGCAGCTAAACTTTTAACTTTGTTATCAGGGTTAGAAGGCTAATGGAAAACACAAAACACCAACCAACTAGCAAACTCCAAGCAAAATACAGAAGTATAGCCTGAAAAATATACTAATTTTTGGTAACTATTCATAAACAGGATGGACAGCCCTGACATACATGTCACATACAAATAAATGGAAATGAATACAGAAACAAAAGTTTTTGGATGTTCAATACATCAATTGCGAGTGACTCTATTATTACTCTTTCTGCTTTACTTTGCCAACTTAACTTGAACTTCAATGTCCTCAAAAGTACTCCATCTTAAGTTGTCACAACCTCCTGAAAAATTTTAGCTGCAATGATTTAAGAAAAAATTCAGCAATTGCATGAAGTGAGAGATAATGGGAGCAACAAAACATAGAGTGGGTTGGGTTGGATGGGTCCTTTAAGATCATCTAGTTTCAACCTCCCTGATATAAGTGGAGGGAGCTATAAGGGACACCTCCCACTAGACATGTTGCTCAAAGCCCCATCCAGCCTGGCCTTGAATGCTTCCTCCCAGGCAGGGGACATCCTCTCTGGGCAACCTGTTCCAGTGCCTCACCATCCCTACAGTAAAGAATTTCTTCTTAATATCTAGTCTAAATCTACCCCCTTCCAGTTTAAAGCCATTTCCCCTTGTCCTGTCACTACATTCCTTTATAAAATGCCTCTCCCCAGCCTTCCTGCAGGCTCACTGCAGGTACTGGAAAGCTGCTATAGAGTCCCCCTGGAGCCTTCTCTTCTCCAGGCTGCTAAGCCCCAGCTTATCCTTGTAGGGGAGGTGCTCCAGCTCTCTGATAATCTTTGTAGCCCTCCTCTGGGCCCGCTCCAACAGCTTCATGTCCTTCCTGTATTGGGGCCCAAACAATATTGTCGTACCTTTTTTCTTTTTACATTTAATAGTGCACTGGTTTTTTGAATATGACCACTGAAAAATTCTTAAAAGGCATATTTTCAGTCACGTAAGTTGTTAATGTTCAGCTCCCATCTCCCTCTACTATAAAGGATGCGTGCCACGTCAGCCTTGGGGACTAGTCCAGTCACAAACTTCACTTCTCTGGAGCCTCGGTTACATTCTGCTGTAGGGTAATAAAATCAATCAGTGGCTGTGCTTTTAAATTGCTCGAGAGGAGGGGCTGAACTGTGTGCAGCGCCACTAAAAATCACAAGGACTATTAACAGCATATGAAGATAATGAATGTGTCTCCTAAGGATGAGAAATGTAGTGTAGGCTCCCAGCTAGGATGAAGGATGGGAATATCTAGCAGGGGATGAACATGCATTTAGCTTGCATTAAAATCCTTGCATTAAAGTCCCAAAATATAAACATAATTGCCTGATGGTCAGCAGTTATTGCATTACCCTGGCAGTCATAACACATTCTACTGAAATAAAGATATTCCTTGCATAGAGAATCTACAATTATCCTGCAGGTATTTAATAGTCAGGTCACAGGTGCTTTTTTTGCATAATTAAAATTAATTATAGAACAACTTTAAGACATTCTGAAAGGACACAGTAACTGCTGATCCTTAGTGATTTACTATGCTCTTATAAAATACAAAAGAAACGTACATGAGAGGATTAACTTCTTGAAGAGTTTAGAATTACCTGACCAGGAAAGTGACAGATCTGGTACAGTCAACGTAGAAGGACACTGACTGTTTAAAGGACAATTTAAAGCCCTCCAGAGAAAAGGTGTCCTGCCTGCTACTACTCCTTGCACTGCATGAAAAGTGGTCAGAAAATGCAGCTAACCCCTTAAAGCTGTTTACAGATTCGTTTGCAAGAGTGAAACTACTACCTAGCATCTCTTTATCACCTCAACTGGGAAAGTGACTTTCATACCTCCTGCTCATTTGAGATTAAAAAAGGTACTACAGACAAAGCTAAGCATGCCCTGTAAATCCACACATCAATCAGTCCACAGCACAGTCATACTAAGGGACATAGCATGCATTTTTCATGGCGCTGGCAGCACAGAGGAAAACATAGTGTGGGTCACTGAACTTAACCTAGACTGACGCAAATGTAGCCTTCAATGTCCTGAGAAGATAAAGTAAATTTTGCTGAAGTCTGACTGTCAAGGACACTGCTGAAAATGGGGAAAAAAATGAAGGGGGCTGTAAATATGATCCCATAATTCAGTTTAGACAGAGTTAGGTTTTGCATGCATGCTCTTTACCCATGTTGAAGCAAGGTAGAACATGCACAGCCTCACTGGCAGCTCAGAGTGCTGAGCTTGGCCATCACAGCAACTGACAAAGCCTGCTCATATGCCAAGAGTAGTAGTGTATGTTGAGTGTCTACAGGTCTACTGGTAAAAAAAATTAAGTGGCAATTTTATTTTGGAAAAGGAATGTTTTAAGTACAGAAAGGGTATAGTAACAGTAGCAGGAAACTTTCAGTCAGGAGATTACAAGCAGGGAAACAGGTCAAGTGCCAGTTAAGAACTTCCTCCTTTGTGTGCAAGCACATACAGGCCCTCTGGGCAGAAAAGCTTGCTGTGTTTAAAAAAAAAAAAAAAAAACCAAAAACAGGTAAATAGCAGTTAGAGCCTTTTCAAATGTGGCCTCAGAGCAGCTGGATAGTAAAAGAGCATAGCTGAGAAGAGGGAGAAAGAAATACTTGGGAGGACCTACGGGTCATCCAGGAAGGTCTCTGAGGTCAGTTTTGCCCACAGACCTGTAGTATGTGATTCTAAAGAAACGAGTACAAGATTTGCAATGCTTGTGTTTACAGGTTTTCTTCCTTGCTTTGTAACAGTTCAATCCCTTCTCCTGAACAGTTAAAATGAATATATTATCCTACAGCAATGTGTAACCACAGCAGAGACTGGGCCATTGACTTTCCTTCACACTTGGTCTGGTGGGGAAACCTAGGACTGAACACACAGCAGAGCTGGGCTCTCTTCAATGTTCAGACACCCACCTCTAAGAAAATTTGCTATCACATCTCAGGATCTCCATCCCTGTAAACAGGAATACAATTATTTGCCTGCAGAATGCACAGACTATATTCAAGTGTTATCATAGCTGAACCCAACAGAATCTTTGCTAAAAACTGAAATAGCTACCATTGCTTTAACTACCTCATATGGTGTTCAAATAAGCAAACAAGTCAAAAAAATATTCTTTATCTTAAAGAGAACCTCATCAAGACGTTCTCTCCAGAATACCACAGTCGATAACATTCAAAAAAACGTGAAGACCAGGAATAGGGCAGAAAAGATCTCTTTCCATCTAAGAGCAATAAACTTCCAACAACAATCATCTGTCTGTAAATGAAGATGTATTCTCCAGCTTCTGTGGTCAACTAATTGACCACAGAAGGCTTGAGGAGAGACTGTAAAGCTGCAGGTATGCCAAAGATGTTTCCATGTATTTGTTTAGAGAAGAGAGAAGTACATGTAGTGTGTATACACTCTCCTGTAAGGCAGAACTGTGACATTCTGTTTTTGTATTAGCCATGCACAAGTGTTAGAGCTAGGTCTTTCACTCTATGAGAAAATGAACTGTGAAGGCAGAGAAAGCTTGAACACAAACACAGACAGCACACAGCTGACTCCAGACATATGGATAGAGAAAGGAGACACTAAAAATACTTGGTTGGATACTAGGAGGAAGACAATATGAATAGTCCTGTGAATGACTTTATGGAAATCCCACGTAGTTATTCTGACAAAGATAAACTTCTAAATTTATGACAGTATCAATGGTTGTGCATGGTAGAACATATTTGTAGCTTCAGTGCTACTGGCTATGAACTTGTGCACATGTGCATCTGTGAGCTGGTCAAAACCAAAACAATTTTACAGTATTAGAAGCTCTGATCACCGTATGACAAAGTTGCTGGATGAAATATATAAGGAAGTTTCATGTACTGGTTTGCAATTCCCATGAATAGCCATAAAGTCCACACAGAACACAAATAGAGAAGGCTAATTGAGAACTGAAAGTGATAAAACTCTTCTTTAGTATTGAAGGTAATACTCCAATGGATACAATTACACAGACAGTGAAGTAACCATTGTTCCTCATCCTGTCAGACGAAATTTTAAAACAAACCAAGAAAAAAAAAACAGAAAATACATTTCAGAGTGTGATTTTTTTTTCTTTTTACTTACTGTATAAAGATTATTTATAAGAGTAATAGACTACTTGACTTACACATTCTATCTGGAGATAACCAACTTAAAACCTTCCCTTTACCCTCTAAGATAATCACCAACCCTGTCTAACCCAATCTTTCAATGAAGTGCATTACCAAAAAAAAAAAAAGAAATCCATTCAGATTTTTAGTTGGGCAAAAAGATATCCATTTACATCACTAAAGCTCAAAGGAAGACTGGCAATCCTGCAATGAAGGCAGAACAGTAACTAGTGAGTCAGTACAGAAAACTGCTGATAGCGAGTTGCTGTAGTTTAGGAATGGGTGGGAATATCTTGCTTACACCTCTAAACAGCTGTCCACCTTTTACCAGATTACTAAATTACATACACTAGTAAGTGTAAGTATGGCTGGGCTTTCAGAGTGCAAATCCATTGTCTCATTAACAGGCTCTGTTCAAATCCCATTTGCTAATGATCATGTTTCCTTAGGATTTATTTCCTCTCGTCCTTAATCCACGATCAACTCTTAAGCTTGTCTGCAGCAGATGTACACATATTTCAACTCTTTCTGAGCACTTACATACCCTCTCTCTATTACAGTTCCAAGGAGATCAGATCCAATGAAGTTCTCCTTACACAGAGTAAATACAGGTAATGGCAAGAACTTGATTTCTTCAAACCCTCATACCAATAATTTTATGATCACACAGGAACCTATCCTGCACGTGTTTCTCTTCCAGTAATACTCCACACTATTTTACCATTCAATAATTGCTATCTAGGAGAGCACATACTAAAATACTGTTTGTATATTTTCAGCATCTCTGGAAGCTCAAAGGAAGATCTATACAGATGACAGGGAGCTGTTGGAGAGGGTCCAGAGGAGGGCCACAAAGATGATCAGGGGACTGGAGCACCTCCCCCATGAAGAAAGGCTGAAGGAGCTGGGCTTGTTCAGCCTGCAGAAAAGAAGGCTGAGGGGTGATGTCATTTCAGCATTTCAATACCTAAAGGGAGCCTACAAACAGCAGGGGAATCAACTCTTTGAAAGGGTTGATAACTGCAGGACATGGGGAAACGGTTTTAAGTTGAGGGAGGGGAGATTTAGGTTGGATGTCAGGGGAAGTTCTTTATTATGAGAGTGGTGAGGTACTGGAACAGGCTGCCCAGAGAGGTTGTGGATGCCCATCCCTGGAGGTGTTCAAGGGCAGATTGGATGGGGCCCTGGGCAGCCTGGTCTAGCATTAAATGGGGAGGTTGGTGGCCCTGCATGTGGCAGGGGGGTTGGAGATTCGTGATCCTTGAGGTCCCTTCCAACCCTGGCCATTCTGTGATTCTGTGATGACACCGTAAGCTTGCATGCAACATTCATTTTAATAGAAATCATACCTGATCAAAGGTTTCCCCTGAAACAATACCCTAACTGCAGTTCTCCATCTTGAATATTTTCCACCATCTTTGAGTTTCTGCCAGGGCAGGAAGTTTACCTTCCTTACAGCTACAAACCTGTCTAAACCTCTGGTCTGTTGAAGTAAAGGCTAACTGCCAGCAAGATTAAAGATTGTTACAATTGACAGTCCTTGACATAACGAGAAAAGATGTCTCTGGCCTTCATAATACAGTAAGTATTACAGAATACTCATTAATTAGAAAATTATTTTGTAGATCATACTGGTAAAGTAACTTAAAAGCCAGTCATAAGGCAGCAAGTTATCTCCAAAAGAACAGTAGAAAATGTAACACTATTTCAGACATTTTGAGAAACAGTAAACAGTTTCCAGTGTTTTTATTTGAAGGAAAATCTTCAAATAGTTTTAGTAGTACTACTTTTTATACTGGCATGCCTTTTGTATAAAATGGACAAAAATATAGATTTACATAATTAAGACACAATGAATTGAATATTCTATATGCCCATACAGAACTGTTCTTACTCAAAAAAGTTAAAATGGGGTAAAGTTTACAATTTTTTCTCC
Organism: Chrysolophus pictus; assembly: GCA_037305975.1. Taxonomy (NCBI): domain Eukaryota; kingdom Metazoa; phylum Chordata; class Aves; order Galliformes; family Phasianidae; genus Chrysolophus; species Chrysolophus pictus. Next base: position 45,340,441 of record CM074614.1, on the reverse strand, counting down.
TTGTCATCATGGAAAATAGGGCCTACTACTAGAGCCATGAAATAAGTAAGAGCACTTCTGTATCTTCATACATAGTAGGGAACTGTATTGCAGAATTTCTATCTAGCCATAAAAACACAAGAGCAAAGCAAATGAGAAATGAAAGTGTCATAAGAAGCACATGTAAAAAAAAATATGATTCAATTGAAGGATTCACAAGAGGAAGAAGTGGAACAGTTTCTGAATTTGGAACAGCAAAAAACAAGTATCTAGATCAAAACTACTACTTCCACCAGATTTCATTCATGTGCTTCAGAGGCATGGAAAAATGTATGTTTCCCAGAGAACAGCAGAGCTGTTGCTACTCAGGTAGACAGTTTTTAAACATTCCTTCATCCCCTTCTACAGAGAAATGACTTTTGGAGAGTTTTTCCCCTGGAGAAAAAAGAGTCACGAATAGATGTAAGGCATGGAAACATTAGCTTGAACAACTAAAGCTTTCAGAAATCATATTTCTTGCAAGACGACACATCTGTAAAATGCCACTGCTGACTTCATGAATCAAACCTAACTCAAGTTTTCAAGTTTTGAAAATATAAACCATATATTTCCGAGGATTAACTCTCAAAACTATTAGAATTATAGTTAAGAAAAGAAAATGGCAGACCAGGAAACTGTGTGCAGTAAAATGAAAATCAGATTATTTATCACAAGCTATTCTCTCCTTATTTAGCATTCATGACATCTTGAAGTTTATGTTCAGTGCCAGTTCTCTTCAACCTTCTATCCCCATCCCTAACTTCTGCTGTTTTACTTTTCCAGCCTTCCAAAGTCAACTTGGCAAAATCCAAGTTCTTCCCACCTTTACTCAATCTCAGGAATAGTATCCAAAAATCAACAGTTATGAAAACATTATACTTATAAGAATCATAATTCCTCTAAAAACCCTCACAAATACGGCCTCTCCAGCAAACAGATAAGAATGGATTTTCGTTACAATTAAATAAGTCTCAAGACACAGATCAAAACAGAAAAAGGAAGATTACACTTACTTCAACTCTTCAGCTCTACTTATATTAGTGAATTTAACTACCTATCACTAAATACAAAACAACACTGACATTTTCTCCCTTACATATACATACTTAAGCAACAACTACCCTTCCCTTCTCAACATGATGCTGAATATATACTCAGTCTTGGACATAACTTCTGTCCAGCCTAAGACAACCCACTATGCTTACACACCTTTCCTCACCACATTTAGAAGAAGCTGAAGAAACTACAGAGCTGCTCCACTACATGTACGAACAGCATACCCTGCAGAATACATCTGCAGTGCATAAGAACAGTCATAAAAACGGGATGATGCTGTTTTGCAGGCCTCTTGTGTGTCATCTCCTATAAACAAGCAAATTAAACTGCTTTGTGCTTAAGTACCAAATCAAGTCACAACTTGGTGTCTGAAGTTGCTCACACTTCCCATTTGTCTGCTCTACTTAGCAGTGTGGTCTGAAGTCAAGTTAAATTGAGAACAGTTCCCTGACTATAAGAGCAAGTTTCAGTTATCTCCCCCAGTACATTGGTCTTACTATAACAGAGGTTTGAAAATAAACTTCCTTTTTCTTTATTAATAAATTGGAACCCAACTACATAAACACTGTGCACACATTTTTTTGCAGCAATTTCCCAGACAGTGAGAAGTCTCAAGGATTTTCTATGCACTTAAGCTACAAATTCAAAGGTCTTTTCAACACCAGCTCTACTACAAAGCATTTTCCTACAAGTTAAAGCCCCTTCTCAATATGTTTTTTGCTAGGCAGTTTTCTCTCCAACATCAAGTTTTTCCATTTCAAAAGGCCAAGCACATGCTCCACAGATGGCTGAGGAAGTGACTTTTAATCTTAATGGAAGAAGGATTCAGCTTCCCCAGATCAGTCTGAAGACCATCTCTCCATTTGGAACACTGTCAGAGATGAGCAAAAGAAATATAAAACAAGAGAAAGTAGTAGGATGAAGCTGGATAAGTAGTTTCAGTATCCTCATTAATACTGACAGGCAAGGAGTAAGGATTATTCATATTTCAGAGGCCACTATAAAGAAAACAGCAAAAATATCAGCACCTAGCTAAGCACATCCTCCTGAAACAAAGCCAAGATTCACCACGTCTGCATGTTTAGTCTTACTAGTTTGGAACAAGAAAATAAACAAGTGATCTATTTAAAAAAAATAGTATCTATGAGAAAGCTTATGAATGACAGTCACATCAACAGGAAGAAAAGGAGAGGGCTTTAATAAGCCAAACCAGCCAGGAGAACAACTGATGAACAAACATTAAGTTTCAACAAATAATGACTAAACTAAAAATCCCGTCAATGTGAAAGAAGTCGTCAGCCCTGCATTTCACTATGAAGAACTACCATAAAAAAACTACAAAATACCGTTGCTCCCAACCATCTTAGAAAAATTTTAAAAAAAAAAAAACAGTGAAACAGTACAGCCTAAAAATTTTCACCAGATAAACTCTTCTGCAGAACTTCTACTACACCCAGCATTATACTGAAAATCTCTGAGAACAAAGTTCGCTTTCTTCGTATGTGAAGAATCAAGTTACAATTTTTCCATCTTACACCCAATCGAAATTTTCAGTACCATAGTCATCCAATTGCTAGATCATTTATTGTGCAGTTTTCACAGTCTCTTTCCTGAGAAAGTCTAATCACATCCTCAGAATACAAAAAAAAGGGTTTCCAGCACAGACTAAGAATAGGATTACTCACATCAGATGTGTAAGACACAATCTTTACCTTCTGATAGCCTAGGACTGATGTAAATATACGTTCTAAGGTTCTGTGTTTACAGTATATGGCCTGAGTCTTTTCCTTAAAATTCACTTGCCCTCTTTCCTCACCTCCCCTTTTTGTTGAAAAGATGTGCAGGCTGATTGCTCAACTACAACATCCAGAAAAGCTGAAATGAGATAGCAAAACGAATCTTTCCACTTCCTTCCATTCAATTATTTTATGCAAGAAACTGACTGAGCCTGGTGAGAAGTGACAAGAGACAAGAGGCTCTCAGACAGACCTTAATTTATTGCAGCCCTGACACAGCCAAGCTGACACTACCTAGCAGAAAAAAATAAAAAATAAAAAAATTAAGGCCTGATTCATCTCCATCATTCCTGGATACAGAGTTGCACCTAACAAACATAAACGTATGTTTCCATACAACTCTACCTTCATTCCTTCAGTTTGCTATCTGTTTTGTTTTTTAAATAAAGAATTGTCAATGTTCATCATCATCTGCCTCTCTCAAGGGAGAGTCTTTCAGATCTCTGCAAATCTCAAGCTTTTCTTATGTAGTTTATCACCTAGACATGACAGAATGAAAGAGGGAAACTAAAAACTAGAAATATGAGTACAAAAAAAAGACAGTGAAAAGGATCCGAGTTGATTGGGTTATTTTTTGTGGTGGTAAGTTTTGTTGTTGTTGTTTTTAATAGGTTTTGGTTGAAAAACTTTGCAGATCTGAAATACTTCTGTTCCCTAGAACGTGGTCAGCCACTGGATTCTTTGGCCCAGCTAACTGAAGTAGTCAAACCATCTTCTAACCAAATTGCCTCACCCAAAGCAAACTGCTTACAATACAGTTGGCTTCTGCTGTTAGTCCTGTGTTTGTTGTTCCAGGAAAGCTCTTACTAAGGAACTGCTGCTTTGTATTATGAAAAAAAGATACCAGCAAAACTGTATTTTTGTTACCACTGAGTCTTGTGACACAGTTAACCCTTCCATTGTTCAGCAATACTAACTTATGAATAAAGAATAAGACCTTCTACTTGCCACAGGTTTCTCTTCAAACAGACTCACATTGAGGGAGGAAGGAAAAATACAGACCAGACTCTAACCATTTCCCTCTGATGCCAATGCTGGTCACAGCTGCATGGTGTTCAGCATTACCTTATACTTATGTTACCTCAAGCAACAAATATCTAAGCTGTCCATCTGCCTCTTTCTGAGGCTTATCATACTGGCACTGCTCAGCTGACAAATATATATATATATACTCCAGTCTGAATTTTGCTTCCAGCAATTGTATTAATTTAGATAAGGACAGACTTCCAAAAGTAAGTTCAATAAATTCATATTCTGGCGCAAACATTTCAGCGCACCACAAAGAATCCAGAATATGTTATCTGTTCTTTAATATTTAATATTTACTTTAATATATAATCCCCAATTTTGCCAAACAAATGCCTTCTTTACTTAAGTCTTTACTGCTAAGGGTGGCCTTTGGCAATTCCAAATCCTGAAGGTAAGAGAGAGAGTCTGGAGAAAGGAAGAATTCCCCTCAATTGAGGAGTATCTAAGTTAATCATCTAGGCAAATCTGATACACACAGATCCATGGTCCCAGCTGAGGAAGCTGTCAGAAGTGACTGTGAAACCACTTTCTAACACTTCTGAAAGACCATGGAGAATGGGAGTGGTGCCTGAAGACTGTAGGATATCCAACGTCACTCCAGTCTTCCAAAACAGCAAGAAGGACTCAGGAATCATAGAATCACCAAGGCCGAAAAAGATTTCCAGGATCATCTAGTCCAATCATTTACCAGCCACCAACATTTCCTCACTGTGTCCCTCAGTACAACATATGAAAGTTTCTTGCACACCTCAAGGGGTAATGACTCAGCCACCTCCCAGGGCAGCCCATTCCAGCATCTGACCACTCTCTCGGAGAAGAGATTTTCCCAATATTCAACCTGAACCTCCCGTCACAGCAGGAAGCCATTCTCTCTAGTTCTATCACTAGTTAAATGGGAGAAGAAGCCAACCCTCACAGAATCACAGAATCACAGAATCACAGAATCACAGAATCACAGAATCACAGAATCACAGAATCACAGAATCACAGAATCACTAAGGTTGGAAAAGACCTATAAGATCATCCAGTCCAACCATCCACCTATCACCCATGGTTCTTGCTAAACTATATCCCTCAACACAAAATCCAATCGTTCTTTGAACACCTCCAGGGTCGGTGACTCCACCACCTCCCTGGGCAGCCCATTCCAGTGCTTGACCACTCTTTCAGAGAAGTAGTATTTCCTAATATCCAGCCTGAATCTTCCCTGGCGCAGCTTGAAACCATTCCCCCTAGTCCTATCACCAGTTACACGAGAGAAGAGGCCGACCCCCAGCTCGCTACAACCCCCCCTCAGGTAGTTATAGAGAGTAATAAGGTCTCCCCTGAGCCTTCTCTTCTCCAGACTGAACAATCCCAGCTCCCTCAGCCGCTCCTCATAAGGCCTGTGCTCCAGACCCCTCACCAGTTTTGTTGCCCTTCTTTGAACACGCTCCAGGGCCTCAATGTCTTTCTTGCAGTGAGGGGCCCAGAACTGGACACAGTACTCAAGGTGCGGCCTCACCAGAGCTGAGTACAGGGGGACAATTACTTCCCTACTCCTGCTGGTCACACTACTTCTGATACAAGCCAGGATGCCATTGGCCTTCTTGGCCACCCAGGCACACTGCTGGCTCATGTTTAGCCGAGCGTCAACCAACACCCCCAGGTCCATTTCCTCTACACAGTCTTCCAGCCACTCCGCCCCAAGCCTGTAGCATTGCTTGGGGTTGCTGTGGCCAAAGTGTAGGACCCGGCATTTGGTCTTATTAAACCTCATCCCATTGGCTTCAGCCCAGCTATCCAGCCTATCCAAATCCCTCTGTAGGGCCTCGCTACCCCCAGGCAGATCGACGCTTCCAGCCAACTTAGTGTCATCTGCAAACTTACTGAGGGTGCACTCAATGCCCTCATCCAGGTCATCAATGAAGATATTGAAGAGGACAGGCCCCAGCACCGACCCCTGGGGAACCCCACTCGTGACCGGTCGCCAGCTGGATTTGGCTCCATTGACCACCACTCTCTGGGCCCGGCCCTCCAGCCAGTTCCTTACCCAGCCAAGAGTGTACCTGTCCAAGCCACGGACTGCCAGCTTCCGCAGGAGAATACTGTGGGAGACAGTGTCAAAGGCTTTGCTGAAGTCAAGGTAGACCACATCAACAGCCTTTCCCTCATCCACCAGGCGGGTCACTAGATCATAGAAGGAGATCAGGTTGGTCAAGCACGACCTACCCTTCGTGAACCCATGCTGGCTAGGCCTGATCCCCCGGTTGTCCCGCACTTGCCGCGTGATCTCCCTCAAGACAATCTGTTCCATAACCTTCCCTGGCACCGAGGTCAGGCTAACAGGCCTGTAGTTCCCCGGGTCCTCCTTACAGCCCTTCTTGTAGATGGGAGTCACATTGGCAAGCTTCCAGCCTTCCGGTAATTCACCAGTCAACAAGGAACACTGATAGATGATGGAAAGCGGCTCGGCTATCACCTCCGCCAGTTCCCTCAGCACTCTCGGGTGAATCTCATCCGGCCCCATGGACTTGTGACAGTCCAGTTGGAGTAGCAGGTCTCTGACTGTTTCCTCCTGAATCGTGGGTGGTTTAGTCTGCTCCCCAGCCGAGTCCACCAGGTCAAAAAGTGGAGTACCCTGAGGATAACTGGTCTGACCTTTAAAGACAGACGTAAAGAAGGCGTTCAGGACCTCTGCCTTTTCCTTATCCTCACTAATCACATTCCCAGCCTCATCCAGTAAAGAATGGAGATTCTCCTTAGTCCAAGTCTCCTTAGTCACCTTGCCACAACCTCCTTTCAGTTAGTTGGAGAGAGGTGTAAGGTTTCCCCTGAGCCTCCTCTTCCCCATACTAAACAATTCCAGTTCCCTCAGCTGCTCCTCATAAGACCTGTGCTCCAGACCGCTCAACAACTTCACTGCCCTTCTCTGGACACAATCCAGGGCCTCAATGTCTTTCTAGTAGTGAAAAGGTCAAAACTGAACAGTACTTAAGGTATGGTTATGTTTCTCCATGTTAACCACCTGCTACATTCTTATAAACTTACTACAGTTTGTATAATGAAGTTTACAAACATCCAGTACTCAATATATATTGAGTACTATACATATTGTATATACATATTCATATGTCAGTAACTGTATTTCAAATATATAAGGTTCTACTGCATCTTCAGCCACCAATATCAGAAGTTAACCCTTCACATTCAGTTACATGAACTTTCCCGGAAGAGATATTTTCCATTAAGTCCAATTATTTTCTAGATATAGAAAGCCATGAAATAATAAGCATGGATATTTTTTCTTTGAGCTACAGTATTTTAATCACAAGGTGTAAATCAATTTTATCAATATTTTAAAGAAAATAAATGGCCATCTGTTTTGAGAAAAATTTTTACCAATAGAAGAATCATGCTTTATACTCTACCACTAGAATAATATTCAAATACTTCAGTAATAAAAAAAATATATTTCTATCATAGCTGTCCCCAAACCACTTCCAGGCAGTTCGAAGTTGAATGCAAGTAGGAAGAGAGACATGTCGCAGAGTTTTCCCACAAGTAAACCTGGCAATAATATCTTACTCTTCTATTTAAGAATATTCTGGGAGAGAGAACAAAAAACAGGATAGTTAAAGGGTTTTTCAATGGTAGAAACAATCTAAGAAAACATATTACATTAAAAAAATCATTACATTATCTTAGTTGTCAAAAACCAAACCAGTGCAAATCACTAATCAATGCTGTTTCACATTCAATACACAGATTCAAAAATAAAGGGAGGTTGATGGGGAAATGGGATTTTGGTCTGCAAGTACTTAACAAGTGTGCAAAATAGGGAAAATAAAAATCTGCTTAACAACGTCATAACAAAAAAATGACCACCTTGTTAAAAAAAGACGAGGTTTCCCTCGTGACACTTCTCTTAAATCTCATTAAGATGAATGAGTTTGCACCATTTGATCTTGTTCCCTCACAACTTTGCTCTAAGAGAGGTTAATTTTGTTATGTCAACAGTAGATACTGTTCATAAAACAGGTACGTAAACCCTAACCATAAGTAAATACCAGATGAACCAAATCAAGGAAATATTCATTTTAGTTTTATCATTCATCAGGTTGGCTTTGTTTTTCATTTGTTTCTGGTTTTGTTTTTTAAAGTCTCTTCTTCAGCATTTCAGATTACAATAGTTTCATGAAAGTTTCTCTCTGAGAAATTAAAACACCACAGGAGAACCACCATGGCAATGCCTGTAGGTAGCTACAGCAGCTTTTGTCTTTTTCATTAGGAGAGTTAATGCAGAGCTGTGTCAGTATACATGTAAATCTAGGAATTGTACCTGTCCTTAGACAATTAATTCTGTTCACTTCACTTAGCTTAGAAGAAAAAATGCTAACCATGAACCTTCAGTCTCCCTGTTTTCCTGATGGGTCCATTCATCATTTTTCCACCTGGACACCTGGCTGTTGACAAACGCACAAAGCATAGCTTTCCTCCATAGGATGAAACGTGAAGTAGTAGCAAGCCCAAGCATTTATTACACGACCTTTTATAAAAATATTCTTCAAAATCCCTCAAATTATTTAAGTCAATTCTTCAAGGCAGCAAATATTTGAAAAAGCATTTAAAATTCAAAACCTGAAAGATCAGCATGGACTAACATCTATATACTGCCCATGTTTTGGGCAGCCAACATATTTTCTACCCTACTGTTTAGTTTATACTCATCAGTTCTAAGACCAGGAATTCTCAATCTGCCTGAGAACTTCACAAGCCATTTCAGTTCTAATCTATACATACTTCATTTTTAAAGAGATCACTAAATTGGTTTCCAACAATAGCCTACAATGAAAATTATTAAATACACTTATTTTTTCTGCAAAAACCTGTCAGAAAACATCTGCATCTGGCCCTATTCACATCACTATAGATGCATGATAAGCCAGTTGACTATTCCGACCAATAAATTTTCAGACATGCCAACTGAAAAGCTTTCTCCACTTCTAAAGTGCTTAAGTAGAACACCTCTGTATTCTGTACTCGGTTGTTAGGTCAGTCCTGATGTCATCAGAACTCTCCATGACTCTGATCTGATATCACACATTTCTGTCTTTTGGACACCAGTGGTTTGGGAGCAAGCAAAAACAGAAAGCAGTGGACTATTTTATCTGTTAAAATGCTTACAGAAGACAATACCCAACTTTACTAGTGAGAAAGCATTCCCAACACTTGTGTTTGCACTCTGCAACAGAAAGTCAAGGTTGTGGGGTTTTTTGCAATGCTAGTTAGGCAACTCAACTTTAAATCATACGTGAGGTCACAGACAAGTAATGGAAAGTTACATCTTTTTGTGGGGAAAAAAATCATATAATCATAAAATAATGCATTTAGAAGACAGATGTGTGTGAAAGGCTTTCGAACCAGTAGATACAAAAACATATACAGTAATTAGCCACTGCTCCACATTTTGCTAATAACGTTTAGTTTTTGCCAAGCAACTGTAAAGAGTCTTCAACTTTGTATGAAGCAATGGTGTCTGTAGTACTCTAACCCACCCAAATCCTACCACTGCCAGCAATGTAAAAGGAAAAAAAAACAGGATTCCTAACATCATTTTTTCTTGGATTCAGTATTACTGAAGAGATATTAGATGTGTCTGATATGGTATAACAAGTCCTGGAAGCAGTACTGGAAGACCTACACTAATGTGTTTCAGATTCAGGACCAACAAATTTGTTTTACTTTCTTGGGTCTAAGTGATGATAACCTGCAGCATAAGAAAGCAAGCAATACAGTACAAGAAATCTAATTTTTTTTTTTTTGAAGACTTGACAGCAACAAAAAGCCTCTCAGTTTCAGATATCTATAAAACATACACTGCTAGTGTAAGTTAAGTAATCGGCAATAAGAACATTCACTGTCAGAAACAAAATGTTTATATTGCTTTTATGAATCAGGACTGTTTCTAAAGTATGAATTGATGTAGGAAAAATGAACAGTTAATTCAGCTTTAGTATGGATCAATTCTGCTGCAGAAAGTGTTAAAGGCTGCAGTTTTATTTTATTACTATATACCTATACTGAGATAAAGCTTCAGCCAGTGCTGGTCTCCTGTGTTTCTGCTTAGAAATTAGCATTTAAAGAACAACTATAGCATGAAATAATCATAGAACAGAATCACAGAATATTCTGAGCTGAAAGAGACATATATGCAATGATAAGATCCAATTCTTGGCTCCATACAGCACCACCCAAAATTTAAGCCATATGTCCGAGAGCTGTGTTCAAATGCTTCATGAACACCATGCTCAGTGCCACGACCACTGCCCTAGGAAGCCTGTTGCAGGGTCTGACCACCCTTTCACTGAAGAGCTTTCAAATGTCTCCCACCCTGCAGCTTCATGCCATTACTCTCAGTTCCAACAGTTTTCATTCAGTTAAACTTATCAGAGGCAGACCAAATCAAAAGTGAAGTCGTATTTTAATTATAGCCCATCTTCAGGGGGGAGATCAATTATTATTATTATTTTTAAAACAGTCAGATGATGTATTTTGTTTTAAACAAGGCATCCTACTTTATTCTGACTTCAAGTCAGAAGAGGGAGTCTTGAGTTTGTTTCCAGCTCTTAGCCACTCACTCCCACTTCTCCCATTTGCACTGAATGCCTGTAGCTCTACAGCCAGTCACTTCAGCCCATGAACCCAATAGAAAATGACTTCTCCAGAGCTCAGAATCAGAAGTAGTTGGAAGGACTTGAAGTTCTTTCCTGTTGAATGAAGGTCCAGCTCACACCGCTGTCAGATGAAAAACTGCAGCAGTTCACATACAGAAGAGCACAACCATCTTTGAGAAGGAGGAATAGGACAAAAAAAATTTTAATAGGAAGTATTGAGCTGCTCTGGAAGAACATATCTTCAGCCTTACCTAAAGCACAGTAAGATTAGTCATATGGGAATCCAGCTTGGTAGGTAAGCTCACAACCTGCATTTTTCACCAGGTATTTTGTTTTATAGATGCTTAAAAGGAATTATGTTCCTTTTTGCTATAAACTTTACACAGAAAATAATAGCATAGCTGTAGCACATTAGAAAGGATGGTATCAACAAGAACTTTTGTAATGATCCATTACCATTTAAAGCTTCTCAGGTACTCAAAGCTCAGAATAAAAACAGATACACTTCATATTTTTCTCTAAGAACTACACTGCATTAGCAACATAACTAAAAAATGAAAAATAAAACTCTTCTGGTTCCCTCAACTATTGCATTAAGACTAAAATAACCAGAAACGTCATACTGTTTATGTTGTAGGAGCTGACAACAGGGATGTTACTAAACAGAGTATTCACAAAGGCACTTCACTTACCGTGTGCTGCAAACAGCTATTTGGCACCCTTTATGCAATGAAGAAAGAGGAAAACTACAACTGCTAACTGCAGCAGAAGTACTTCCTCTCTGGAGTACTTAATATAGTTCAGAGATGCTCACCAACCAGAATAAACATCACTACCTTTTAATTGAAACCTTTTTCAGAGCACAAACCAATTAAGAGCTCATAAAAACACATTAGTAGGAATGTGCTGGAAGTCAAATGACTATAGCCATGCTATAAGGTGGAAAGCCTCCCTTCATATATTCCAGTCAAAATTAGTACACCACAAGTGTAAAAATTTCAAGACGTATCCAGAGTCTCCAATTTTTCATTGTTCTACAGCTAAAAGAGTTAAAAATTAAGAATGTAAATACGATGAGAAACAAAAACAGTGTAAGCTACGTAGCTCTCAAACAACCAAGAGCATTGTCACATTCCATACAAGTTAGCTGGAGGAAAGTGAACTGCAAAATAACCCTATGAAGACACAATTTATGTATCAGATTACAGTTTTAAATAGTAAGCTTCATAGTAAGTTTTCCAGTTGCTTGGGTGTTCTTAGTTAGATGTCACCTGCTAGTAGAAGATGAAGGCCAAGTAGATGGTTTCCACTTCTGGAAATGAATTTTGAAAAGGAATTGGGTAAAGCATTCAATACCAAAGTTCACAGCATCCAAATCCTCATCAGCCACTTCTTGATAATCCCAGGCCAGCAAGAACATGACTCTCAATTAGAAGCCCAAGAACTGAAATTCAAGCACTGCTTGAGAAGATGGAAGATATATACAAGACAGAACAGCTGCAGATATTATAGCAAGACAGCTTAAGACAGAAGGGAACATTCAAGCAAGTAATGACAAACTTAGCAAAAGCAACAAAGTCTTGAGCACAAAACCAGACAAAAAAAACTGTTAAGAGCAAATAGCTTTAAATCAATAGATATAAAAATAATGGATTCAAGACAAACTTAACAGTTTACTAAAGTAATCAATAATGTTTGGTTTCTAAAAGACACTAAAGAGATGTTAATACAGAACAAATGGCAGGAGTGCCAGCAAGCAGAAGGAATAGCATTAACATATGAGATATGAAAAATCTCTTTCCTTCATAGAGGAAGAGTTAACAGTGTGAGATTCACATAGGTGGGCCAATATTAGAGGTAAAAAAAAAAATCAGACATGCCTAAATTATAAAAATAGTTTGGATGTTACCATGCACTTACAGCAGCACAGGAAGAGCATCAAAGTAGAATTTTGCAGTAGAATTCTGTGTACCCTCCTGTTTTTATGGGCCTCAAATTCCCACACGCAGGTTGGAACACTTTTTACTCTCATCGTGATGAATATGCTCTGCTTTATTTACAGAGCAGAGGCTACTGCCAGCTAAGTACCAACTACCTCAATAGTCCTGACTTTGAGCAACACTAATGCCTTAATGCCTCTGTAGTTGCACAGCACTATATCAGTTAGCAACTGGATTTGTTACTTTCAGAAATGAGATGCAGTTCCATGTCTTCATAGATACATTTTCAGACATAGCAGTGGCTTTAGGGTCAGTTAGGAGAGCCTGAAACTTATTCAGATATCTTCAAATGCTTTAAATGAAGGAAAGAAGATCTCCCAACACTTGACAATACCACAAGCCAAGGAACAGTATTGCAGAGAATACTTTTCCACATCACTCCTCTAAACAAGGTACTGGTAACTCTTCCAACTCTCCTATGGCAAACCCATCAAGACTGATGCATTGTAGAAAGATATTGCTTCCTGGGTAGAGAGCATGGTTCTAAAAGCAAGTCACATGTGAGCAAGTCTAAAAGCATGCTCACATATCCAAGAGTTGGACTGCTGAAGAACATCAAAACAATCAGCAAGTGAGTCAGGATTTTAGTTGCTCCAATAGATCTGGACTGGAACATAAGGGTGAATTATGTCTAGGTTGCTGGTGGGCCTATGACACCTCAACACATCGAGGAAGAGATGCAACATAAGGTTGGGCTCAGAATCAATGGGTGGACTTGGCCATGGACACGCTTTGCACAGGTTTTCCGTAAATGTGGAATATGCTGCAATTAAGCATGACAAGAAGATAAAGCCCCCTTGGTATGGAGGACCTACGGACACATAGTGAATGATGCAAAATGATGGAGAAGTCCAACACGTACCTCAAGTGGATTTGATCTGAGCTGAAACTATCCAATTATTTGAATTACACATTTGGTAAATGTCATAATTTCTATGTTTACTATACATCATATCAATGACATGACAGCAGTAACACACTGATACAGTGGTACTGAGAATGAATCCTGATGGAAATAGTAGAGCATAGAAGTGATGAGACCAAAGCGAGCTTTCGCATTCAACAATCCAGCACCATACATTATCTCTCCTGTCTAGAAGGACCATTATGACAGAGTGAGCCCAAAGTCAAGGATTAAAATGATCTCAGCAGACATTTTAAAGGGATAGTCCAGAGACGAAGGGAATGATCTCTCTGCAGGTATCAAAGGACAGGAGAAGCAAATAACAAAAGTACTGAAAATTTTAAGATCTAAGCATGATGGAGATAGCATAGAATAACTGATGAATAAAGTCTCTCCCAACCCAAGCCATTCTGTGACTATCTAGCATCAGACAGCTAGTGATGAGTAACTTCATTGTGAATCATCTGTTTTGTTGACTCTTTTTGCTGTTACTGGGTTTGTTTGTTAGCTTTTTCTACTCTTCCCCCCTCCCTGTTTGTCCTTCCTACTTTTATTTTCTATTTAATTGTCTCATCTCTCAAGTTCTTTCATTTTTCTTACTAGTTCCATCCCCATCCCACTGCAGGGCTAGTGAACGAACAGCTCTGCTGTGTCTAGCTGCCTGCCACCTTAAACTGTAACACTAGGGTAATTCATAGTTACAGAATTGTAGGGGTTGGAAGTGATCTCTAGAGATAATCAAGCCCAGCTCACCTGCAAAGCAAGCCTCAGCAGCAGGCTGCACAGGTAGGTGTCCAGGCAGGTCCTGAATATCTCCAGAGAAGGAGACTCCACAACCTCCCTGGGCAGCCTGTTCCAGTGCTCCATTACTCTCACCATGAAGAAGTTCCTTCGCATATTGATGCAGAACTTCCTGTGCTCCAGTTTGTGGCCGTTTCCCCTTATCCTGTCCCCACTGACCGCTGAAAAGAGGTTGGCCATGTCTCTGACTCCCATACTTAGGATACTTATAAACATTAATCAGAACCCCTAAGTAACTTAATAATAGTTAACAGAAAAAGAAGACAAATACAAGTAAAGTTGCTTGTCACCAGATGCGTGTCAACATACTGGAAAGCAACGAACACTCAAAAACTCATTATTCAGGGGGACCCAGTGCTTTTTTTTTTTTTTTTTTTTTTTTAAGTATGATAGCCAACACATCTCCAGGATGTCTTCCCCAAGCAACTGAGAAAGCATTCTACTTCACTTAGCTGCTGAGACTTGAATCATACTTGGGCATTAATTTAGCGTAATATTTTCAGAAGACAAGGGCATCATGCATATACTCTTAACATAATGTCTTCTTTCTAGTTTCCAGACTTTATGTCACCTAGAAAACTTACTCCAGCTACATCATAAGTTTCCATGAATTTACTCTTCTGACGACTTAGCAATTAAGTCCTTTTAATTCCGCATGTTTGATTACATGCTTTTGTACTATGAGAACAAACACAGTTTCACAGAGCAAGTACAGTATTATGTATTCTTGAAGTAGACAGGTCCTCATTAACTTCACTTCAATAAAAAGTTTCCTGAACTATTTCCTTCTTGTTCCTTTGAGAAAACAGAAAAGCAATTTTCATTTACAACTTAGTTCCTGTTCTCAAAATACCTATTCAACTTTTTTTTTTTTTTAAATGTTAGAGATAAATGGCACCAAATTGTCAAATAACAGCTATTTTCTGTGCTACCTATACAAATAGGTCTGATTTCTGACAAGCCATAAAACAATTGTGGCTGAATTCCTTTAGCCCTTTGATATCCCAGCTTAACTACAGAACTTCAAAGCCATCTTGGGGAAATGCTAAAAACTAACTTCAAAAAGACAAAGGGTAGATGAAACATCAATTCCTGGACATCCTAACAGAAACACATCAAAATCTTACCGTTGGGATAATCATATTTGAAAGGAAAGTTGTTCAAATATTCTTCTGGCCCAGTAAGGAAATCCATACACCACATGATTTTCATGAGCCTTGCATCATCCCCATCAGTTAAAAGCTACCAGTTGGGTTTGTAAAGAAAAGTTCTCTGCCTCATTAAAGTACAACTTAATAAGACCTGAACTGTAATCCATCTACTTGAGTATTTAAGTACCAGCCAGAGTTGATTATTCCTTCAACCCAAATAAGAAAACTATTCTAAGTTTGTTACCTCACATCAATACACTAAGCTGACTTATCTGTTACGGGGAATGGGTAACATACAGCAACTATTTAAGTCAACACTGCTTCACAGAAAGCAGAGACAGGAATAACTGGAGAAAGCTGGGGGAAAACATATCAGATGTGTTTTTGATTCTCTAATATTTATTTGCAAGTTTGGAAGCCCATTTTCAAGCTTAAGCATTCTTCTCACCTTCTCTGGTGTGAAAGACAATGAAGGGAATGGGGAACAATCATAAATAGTAAAGGGAAACAGTGACACTACGTAACAGCTCAGCAGAAGATACTATTTCCAACTACCAACATTACCAGTGATAAATTAGAAATACACTGAAAGTCCACTGTAACATGTAGCTGATGATTTGCACAGGCTTCTGCTAGAAAACTAAAAACTTTTACCTGATGTTTGTATGGTCTACTCACTATTAGATCAGAATGTTCCTGCACACTTGTCCCATCTTTTCTTCAACACTGAGTAAATTTATAGGCAAAACATGTGCTACATAGAGTTAATACCAACCTAATAAAATACATAATTTTGGTTCTAATCCTTCCATTTAAGAACAAACAGAAACCTGACCATCTCTAGCACAGGAAACAGTTGTTTCATGAAGTCCCCAAGGAAATCAAAACAAAAGGAATAAACTGTAATCCATGCCTTTTCCTGATTTTCTCCTCCATTCTGTCAAGGCACTTTTGAAGAAACAACTTCTCATGATCATGCAGTTTTGCCTAATTTTAATGAAGTCCACTATTTTCAACTTTGGCAGGAAAAAGAGTTGCCTTTGAACCACAGCTATGTGATTAAAAGCTTTTGTGTTTTTTACTTACTCTATCACTAATTCACTGTTAAGCTGGTGAGATACCACATTGCCTCTGTGAAAATATTTTATTAGAGAAATAGTTTAGAGACCAGTTACTTAAGATTAATGGAAAGTATAATAGGCTGCACAAAGTGTTTGAAAGAAGATAACCCTGTCTGGAAAGCAGGAAGAGGAAGGTAAACTAAGCCATACCTTCAGTGCCCCATTGTATGCCAGTCTTTATTTGCTTCACTGTTTTTCAAACAATGACATAGATGCCAGTTTTTCTTTTACTGAATAGTATTATTTTCAAATAAGTAATGTGACAGAAATTTTCAGCAGAGTTTAGATTACATGACTGATGCCTGAAGGCGAACACACTGATCTAATCACTGCATTGAATTCCAAAACACTTACGGTTCAAGTCAGAAAAAAAAAGCTGTTAAGCTTCTAACACTGCAATACATATGAACACATTTATGGACTATATGGTAACTATATAGCTAAACCTTAACATTTACATATTGGATGCATAATCTAAAGGACATACAAAAAACAGTGATCAAGACTTAGATCAAGAAGTTACTGTTAACTAGATTTCAGGTCAGAACACAAAGGAAGAAACTAAAACCAAAATGTAGAATTTTCAGTAGTCTAGATACAAACTGACAGCTTCCCAGATTCAAACCATTCATAAATACACAAAAGAGAAACCAAAAGCTTTTAAACATTTCACCTGAAGTTGACAGACAATTTGGACTGTATAATCAAAATATAAATCAAGTCAATCAAACAAGTACTTTGATAGTACTCCAGTTTCAGCAAACTTGCAGTTCAGCCATTAATATAGAAGTATCCATGAAAACCAGTACTAGTAGAGGAGTATAACTAAGCAACTTTTGTTACAGAACTTGCTGTCTGCAGCCATTGTTTAACTTTGCTTTTATAATACCAAAAATTCAATTAAGTAACCTAAAGCAGTTCTGCTCCATAGAAACCAGATTGTTTTTATTTCGTTTCCAGGCAGTAGAAAGGATTAACGAAAACAAAAATCATCACATAGTTTATTTGACAATCTTTCTTTCTGTCAAACTTTAAATTTTCACTCTCGTGTACCTTCAATGGAGACATCTAGTCTGTTTAGAAATAATTTTGCAAGTAAAAATTAAATTTCCCATTCCATACCCTAAAGCATGCTCAACATTTAACAAAAAAGCCTGAAATATATTTCAAAATAATTGATGACTACCACTTTAAGAACAGACTTTGAATAAGAGCAGCATCTCACAAATACTTTCAGGTTTCTTGAAGCAGAGGCATTTAAACACAGCAGGTGTAACAACTTGAACTACTGGACAGCTATGGAACCCACTCAAAAATGTGGTCAATATTTGTCAGAAGTGTGTGTATGTTGGTATTTGCGGTGGGTTTCTGAAATTCATCATCCCATTAAAATTGTTTGGTCACTGCTTGTCTGAGCAACAAAACTGCAGTAATCAAATTCACATAGAATATCATTACATGAAGCTCCCTGCAGAAGCACCAAGACTGCAGGTCACTGCAGCTTCCCTAGAGTTATTTCTGACCTCCTGGGGTATCCTGACGTAAAACCTACTTCCCTGCTGGGGCAAATGAGATCCAATGCTATCTGTACTGCATTAATGATGGATAGATAGGGCAACTCTCATGTCCACCCACTCAGTAGAAGAGTGGTGCTATGACAGCTCAGCAGTGCCTGCAGAAGCAAACTGATCAGCTGTACTGTTGCCAGGCTATTTTATTCGATTTATATTCAAGAGTTGCTCTTAGTGTATTTACACAACTACCAAAGGCCCCCAAAGAACTTGCAGGGAATCACTTTACAGTAAATGCAAATACCTTGCAGGATTTGTTAACAGTCAGCTACAGGTAGTTTTCTATATTAAAATGACATGCATTTATTGGAGCAGTATGGGAAACACTTGCTGTGAAGAATACTAAAAGCCGTCACCTGGTAAGAAAGGATGCTAGTTCAGTAAATAGAAATGTTGGCTGTAACAGTGCTGCCTTCTCATACTTACGAACAGGAGACAGACAAGGCTAATTCCACAAGACACAGAACTCATTTAGGTGTCCCAGTCATCTCTTTATTAAACAAGAAAGTGCACTGGTTCTCACACCAAGACCAACCTTAAAAAAAAATTCTTGGACTGAGAAGTCAAACTCCCTAAATTATCTTTATTCTTCAGTCAGTAAGGACACCTAACCTATTGTTGCCTCCGTTAGCCCAGCTCAAACAAGTTACCAAGCAGACTGCAAGTTACTGGTAAAATCCTTTTTTGCTGAGGAGACATCACAGCAGCGTTCTACAGAATTGGGATAATATGTGGCTCAACAGAAAGGAGGAAAAATTTACAAGAGTTGTACTTCTTGTTCTGGAGCATTTGCTAGGTTCAAGTGGAATTCACAGAAACCACAAACTTTAAAAAGACATTCTATAGCAATGAGTAACAGCCAGGCAACGAATTAGTAGTTTGATTGTCAGAAGGATTTAAAATTATAACAATACATGAATTGTATCACAGATGAGAACAGACTACTACAACTAAGGAAGGCAAAACTGTAACAGAAGCAGCATCAAAACATATCAATAATCTTCACGTACTACAGAATTCATGAGATTTTCTGCCACTGAGGTAGCACACAGATTTCCTTCAAGACTGAATTTTTAAATGAAAAGTTAAGTGAAACAGGTTTTTTGGGGTTTTGTTTTGTTTTTGTTTGTTTTTACATAAACATTTTTTTTTCAAATGCTGTACATGCTTGTTACTCTCCAGATATTACTAGTATCATTAGATTATGTCTTTATTTCTTGACATCACTTATTTTTGAGATGACTCAAATGTCTCTGGTTTGAGTTTTTATGCTGCTGCTTTGATACTCTCAAGTAAGGCAATGACTTGCACCAATACTGTCAGTGTTTAGTTTTCAAGCATGTGAAAACTCTCCCTCAAAATTCAGGTGTGAGTTCAGCACAAATTTACGTGCTGGCAGCAGAATTCCAAACTTTTTTTGTTTCTCCCAGCACCATACAGTTGGCCTTGATTCTAGTGAGCTCACAGGCAAGAACAAGCAAAACAATAATCCCAACCACCAAGACTACAGCAAGTGAGCACACACTGTGCACATACTCTAAATATCAGCAGTATCTTGAATGCCTGTGTGGCCTTCTGATAATAAAAGACATCAGCTGGGTGTTGGCTGAAAACAGCTAGATGCTGGATTTCACTAAAAACAACGAAATCGTGCATATTGCTACCTGCTTATTTCCCCAAGTTCACGCTCCAAAATACTGCAGTGATGGCTTAAAATTTTGAGTATGCTGTTCACTTTAAAGGTGCTTTTCAGTAAAGCATGATGTCAGTGCTGTGACTACTCTGGAACAGCCATGCTATAAACGGATTTTATCGAGTGCTTCAGTAAAACACTCACCTGAAGTAAGACTCTATGCACAAAGACTGTTGTTAAGTTTTGGACCAGTACTGAATACCAAGATTTACCTATTTAAGAGGATAACACTTACTAAGCAAAACTCCCAGTAAGACTTTGCCCTCTTTCAACAGAAAGGCTCCTCTGAGTTACCACAAACATTTTCAGATCTGCCCCACTTTCCACACACGATGGAAGGCTCCAAAGTTCCCAGCCTCCAGCACATATTATGGAAGTAGTTCTGTCTCAACTGAATCTCAACATCGCTCTTTTCTGGATTATTTGTCCTTTGAAGTTAGCAAGTGAAAGGTAAAATAACGCCTCCCGCTAAATATACACAGAAGTAGTACTCAATTTCCGTCACAAGTCTACCAACACAGAGCAGCTATCTAAAACCCTTGTTTCAAGAGATATGCTGTGTTCATAATACTTCTGTTCAGTCACCGAGGTGCAACAGCGGCAGGCCATAGTGCCACAGCAGGCATGGTCCAGCAACAACAGTGAGGCACAGGCCAGAGCTCCTCTGAGCAGATCCTTCTGCACCAGTGCTCTGCACAGAGGCAGCAGCACAAGCTAGCTGATGAAATGAACTTACCAATGACTGACTGAGCCTGCTAGCAACAGACTTATCTGCTAATGTGGCTTAAAAAAGCAACACAGTACAATTAAAAAGATGGCACATCAGAAAGAAGCAAAGGTGGTGTTGCTGTTGTTTTCGTTTTTTTTTTTTTTTTAAAGAAGTTTGAACCAGCAATGTTATGTTTTTTGAACTATTTAATAAATTGTTTTAATATTAAGTAGTAAGCATTAATATTTTAGCTGTATCTTCTAACTACAGACAGTAAAAGGCACTTAGAATTAATTTCCCACGCAGAGAGTTAAGTACAAATATTTCAAATACCACTCTGTTCTTCCTCCCCTTCATGAACAAGAAACCACAATGAAAAGCCACGAGAAAAACAAACAAAAACCAAGTAACATTTCCAATGAGAAGCCAAGTGTTTCCTCATCCTGCTGTAAAACATAATTTTCATGCAAACGTACACAAGTGCTAGAATTTGATTGTTATTTTGTTCTCACACATTCATCAATCACTGCTGGGAAGTAAAGAAGTAGAACAATCCCTTACAAACTAAACCTAGCTGTTTTAAACATACAGATGTCCAGCACAAGAATTTAAGAAAAAATGCAGCAGCCTACAGACTGGATTAAGCCTTTATAAATTAATCTGCACTTTCCTTGTCTGCTCGGAGCATTATCAGCTATGTAAAGTTTTTAGCCTTTTCCACAGATCGCAACACAACAAAGAACAGAATAACTCTCTAGCACTTCATTCCAAAGCCTAAATCAAAACCAAAACAACCTGAAATCCCTAATCACAGTGTATATCATTGCATTAAAGAACGGTCCCTAAACTTTTAACAGTACCATGAAGAGTAACTGACCAAATTAAACATCTTACAGAGCATTAGGTGGAAGAAATCTTAACTGTATCTGGAGCTCATTTTATCTATCCTGTAATAATAAATAGATGGATATTAAAAATAAACAAAGAAAATTTTGCTCCACTTTAACTTCCCCAAGGATATAAACTGCACAGCGGTAGACAGACTAACAACAACAAACAGCAAATCCAGTTTTCATTTTCTGGAGTAAATGCTAATAAGTTTAACTGTCTACTGATTTAACAACGTTGAGATCTTCCCATTCCTCTTATGAAGATGCAGCAGATCGAACCTTACACAGAATATCCTTATGATTGTTCTGTGTTGTGATTCATGATTGTTCTGAAACTACAACTCATTTCCTTCCTTTTAACACCTTCGGGTCTTAGTTACAGAGTATCACATTCTACCTTTAGAAGAAACCTAGCCACAACTTCCTAAACTAAAAACACTGTATTAGACATGAAATGCTATTTAAAATTAAGTTGACACAAGACAAATTCCATAGGCCTTCACTAGTAACCTAGACTCATTTCTTAAGGGTTATGAAATCAGTCAGAACAGACACAGGTCAGCATCCTCCCCCGCAGAAACATGCTCTATAGGAATAATTTTAAAAAAATCTAGCAGAAACCAGACATTCTACTCAGAAAAGTGAAAATAAAAGCCACAAAACACTGAATTCAACCACAATTAAAAATGTGCAAATTAAAGTTAAAAAAGCATAACCTAGTGATGCTTGAGAATATTGCAGGTCTTGTTACTCACATGTACTGTTACACTGATGTACTACAGACTGCACAGTCACTGATTCCTGTCTGTAAGGATAGACCATCACACTTCAGTCTTCCATTTAAACTTCAGTTGAACTAAACTCAATGCAGGTCATCCCAGACAGCACATCACCACTTCTGATAAAGGGGGCCAAAATATACATGGTAGATTTTAAAGAAGAAGAAAATAGATCACCAGATCTGTTTACTTAGAAAACAGTTGAATACTGCTCAATCTAGGAATCAAGTCTATTACACTGTATACTTTCAACTAAAGCACTGACATGTTTAGAGACTTATCAGAGAAATAAAATTACTTCTTAGGACAAGGTTTTCCTAGACAAGTAGCATCTTATTGTCAGTGCTGCCAGTACTTAGCAATGGCACTCATGTAATAATGAAACTTGAGAGCTTCAGTAAATTCAGCTGCTTCTCATTCACTTTGAGAAAGAACACTATGAAATGCTGTTGTAACTTATGCTGGACTGAATTAGAAACTGCACTTGAAAACACCAATATACTCTCAAAGCTCTTCAGCCTCTTATTAAAGCAGTAGCTACATTAAATCTCAAGAGTTTCATGTTAAACAAACAGAACTGTCCACTAGACATCAGAAGTTCTCTCTAGCTGCAGCTGAAATCCACTGATAAGCAAATCCTCAGCCAACAATGCTTTTGAAGTTAAAATAGCAATGCCTGCCATGATGTTGCAGTATCAAACCTGGTACTGTATCAAAAGTGTACCTGTAAGACTGACAGAAAAAGAAATTCCCATCTAATCACATCTGGTGGCTAGGCTTAGGCAAGACACGGGAGGAAGAAAAAAACTACTGGGGAAAAAAAATAGAAGAACTACAATTAACTTAAGTTCTTAGGTTATTTAGGCACACTCCTACTAAAATTTCTATCAGAAATCACACAACAACAACAGGTCAGTAATAGAAATGCAGATTTTCTAAAGAATGTTATGGCAGAATAATAAGCAGTTCCACTTCCATCACACAAGACGGTTTGGTGGTATCACATGATGTAGTAGTAACAGTTGTTGCTCCCGAGACCATAGAGGAAAAGCAACACATTCCACTTCCTAAGCTAAAACCTTCCAGTGTCCAAACCTGCATTTTCACTCTGTTCTTAGTTCAGAAGTACTAGTTCACCTCTTTTCCAGGTAGATTTTGCTTGTCAAGACGTATCACTACTTAATAGGAACTTAACCACTGAGACCATACCAGTTCTAATGTAGTTTTTGACATGTACTTAAAACAAACCATTGAAGGGCATCAAGAGATGCTTCCCCTTACTGAAATGCTACAAGATGAATAGCAAGTCAAATTGTTGGTGTAGAACACCAACATTCACTAGATAAAAAAAGGAATAAAGTATTTCTAAATTGCTTAGCCGCTGAAGAAATGAGAGATATTATCAGAGAAGAGCGACAGCTCCTCTTTTCCGAACAGCTTACTAGCTGGACCAAAACTAACTATAATCTAGTGGCATGTTTTGCTCCACAGACATGCTTTAGGCTTGGGTCAAAGCACAGGGAACCAGGAAACCCAGGAGAACAACTGTGTGCTCCTTTGTGCAAAGACAAACTGAAGCACTTGGTCACCATAAGGCAAACAACAGAAAACAAAGAAACCACTGCCAAGCTCAAGTTTTTAAGGTGAGACACAATGAAGGATGAATGGAACTCCTTTACTTCTTTCTAGGTCACTCTAGTTTATACACACATTGTTCCCTGCCAGTCACCATCACTTTCCTATCCTGCTTGCACACACACACACACACACACTTATCTGTGCTCCAGAGGCCAAATGCCATTCCTAACTGTGCTCCCACCTTAAAAATGATGCAATTTCAGTATACTGGACCCAGCTTGCATGTAGCAGCTACTGGTAGAGCAAACATACAAGCACAGCTTCGTTTGCAAGCTGACCACCAGCCTCCACTATGTCCAAAATCCTGGTTCAGGGAGAAGAGAGAAACAAAAACAGAGCTGAAGCCAAACAGACATTCAAACAGCTATTCTCATGAACACGCAACACAAGTGCACTGAAAAGCTGCTTCAGAAAATAATTCCGCTCCTCCCTTGATGTTTGGAATGACTGCCAATAATAAAAACTGAGCTGGCAGCAGAAACACATTATGATCTAATAAAACCTATGATTGCCTATTCATTTATTATTCTTGAATTGATCCGAGGGTTTAACAAATACACTTAATGAATTAGAACTTTTTCTAGCAAGCACACATGTTAGAGTGGCCATTCACAGCAATAATCCAGAGATACAAAGATTACTCACCAAGAAGTTCAGTGTTACAGCTCATCAGTATTCTGACACTTAGCTTTGATTCATGTTGCATACCCACTTCTGCTCATTCAGAGCACGGTTCAGGATTAGTCTGAGAACTTACCATGCATCTTCTAGTGGTAGGCTAGCTTATAGAAAAGGATTAAAGTGTGTAACAACTTCCAGGATAGTGATGGAGAAGAAGTAGCTTGACTAGCACTATTAGCAAACATATTAATCCTGGTGAGCATGCAACACTTCAGTGTTGAAGGCCACCTGAGGTTGAATCAAGCTAACAGCCCTGACTTACAAAGCAAGAAAACCTAGAATATTATCGGCCAAATCTTAACTGTATTTGGAAGTTAAAAAAAACCACACAGAACATTTCAATTTACAGGGCACATATCAGCACCAGCCTATTAAACACAAGGAAGCATACTAGATGACTCAAACACAGCAGCACCGTGCTCCTCGTTTCCACTGTGATTTCAAGGACCTGAGATTTCTGGTGCTTGCCCCAACACACACGCACTCCTGCAGTTTCAGGAGGCTAAGCAAAGCCTAGGAGCAAGCAGAGTGCTCACCATCTGGTCTTACTGCAACTGCTCCCACCAAAGACAGCATATCCTGTGATCTGAGTCATGTGCAATCACAATATGACAAGTCCCCTCCTGAGCTATATAAGCTGGCATCTTTCCCAGCAGTTGCCACATCATGAAAAAGATGCACATAAATAAAACTCCAAACACTTTAAAACAATAGCTTAAATGACTGCATAACTAAATTCAGCAGCTGGAGGCACAACGCATTCACAGAAGCAAACCATGCCATCTTTCACTTGCACAAGTCCTCAAATACATTCCTATTATCAAGATCCAACATCACTCCTAACCTGCATTGCAAAGTCATGTCTCCTGAGGCCAGACAAGAATAAAAAAGAAAACATAGAATAGGTAATAAAAACAGAGAGTGTCATAAGCATCAGCTAGGCAGTCGCAGAACTTCAAAGTATTAAACCTACATTCTATCACTGCTTCACCACCCCATCTGCTGTGCACAAACAATGCTACCTTGCCTATTCAGGCTACTCAAACTATTCTGTTTTTCTTCCAAGCTATTCAGACCAATCTAAAGCCATGCTTTTCTGCACAAGAAACAGCGGGAAACAGGAAGGAAAGGAAGACTTCACTGTGCAATTTGAGCAATTTATTTCACCACAAATGTGGCAGTACTGCATATATGCCACTAAAAAAAACTATTTGTGCAATACCTTTCTGCTTTCACCTAGTCTGAAAAAAATGTACTCAACTTTACAATGACAAAATAGAAATTATAGCATATATTCTAGAAGAGAATATCAACAGCAAAGTGTTGCATTTCTTACTGTTCGTTTGGTTAAAGGGAACAAAATATCCTCGAGGAATGAAAAAAAAACGGATGCAAAAATATGAAAGTCCCAGTTCGAACTGAGAAACATTAAATGAGAATGTGCATTTTTATCTTGCCTCAAAAATCTTCCCCAGTTCGATACAGAGAAACGTCCCGTCCTCCGCTTCCCAAACGCCCGATTTCGCCCAGGTAGCTCCGGGCAGCACAGACTCCTTACGATGTCATTCTACGGAGCGGCAGGAGCTCTATGTGACAATAATGACTACCGATCCGACGAAAGACAACTGCAAACCATCGCGCCTACACGAGTGCATAAACCTTCTCACAAACAAAGCACCTTCTTTTGTTCACACCGTTACCTCCGCTAACGGCCACAGCGCTCAGGACACGACCGGATCGGATCCGAAGACAAAAGGCCGCCGCACCTCCCGCACGGGCCCGGGCGCCGCACACGCTCACCGCTCCGCAAGTTCTCATCAGCGCCGGGCGCGGCGGGGCCGGATCGGCGGCGCGGGAAGGGCGAAGGGCCGGGACGGCACAGCCGCGAACGCGACCTGCTCCGGCGCAGGAGGGTCCGGAGCCGTCCCTGCCTGCGGGAGCGACGCGCGGGCCGTGTCCCGGAGGCGCTCGTCCCGCGCGGCCGCAGGTGCCCGGGGCGCGGACCCGCGGGCGGCGGCGGCGGCCCGGGGAGGGCGGCTGGATCCCTCGACTCCGCGCAGGGCGACGAGCGGCCCGCGGCGCCGCCGCTTTTGTTCTGCGCTCGGCGGCCACCCGTTCCGCAGGACAGCCTCACCTCTCTTGGGCCTCGGGAAGCTCTCGTGCAGGTGGAAGACGACCTTCTCTACGAAGTGCTGGATGTTGCTGTGCTCGGGCCCGCGGACGAACACCATCCAGTCGTGGGTGAAGCCCTCCACGGTGGGTTTCTTCCTGACCTGGGCTCGGTGCCCCAGCTCCAGCTTCACCTGAACGGCGCACTGCGGGGAGAGGCGGCGGGCGGTCAGCGCCGGGCGGGCGGCCGAGGACGCGCGCCCGAGAGCCGAGCCCGCGCCGCGGGCACCACCCGGGGCAGCGCCGGGAGCCGATTCGCGGTCGCGGTACAGTCCCGCTCCCCGCGCCCGGAGATGCCGCGCGCCGCGAGCAGCAGCCGGGAGCCCGGAACGGGGGAGAAAGAGCGGAACCGAGGAGGAGCGGGCCGGGCACTCACCGCGCTGGCCATGCCTGGGGCGCCGGCTCCGCTGGGCGCTCGCCGCGGCCCCCGCCCCCACCCCGCGGCGCTAATTCATGGAGATGAAGGCGCAGAGGCGGCCGCGTAGGGCGGCAGCGGCGGGAGCGCGGCGGGCATCCTCTGCCGGCCCGGTGCTGCTCTGCGGCGGCGGCTGCCTCCGTCTCCTCCGCGCCTCGCAGCGCACCGACCCCCGGCCGGCCGCGACGGCGGCGCCGGCCCCCCTCTCAGCGCTGGCCCCGGCCCCGCCGGCTGGATGGGCGCCCGCCGCGCATGCGCACCGCCCGCTCGGCTGACACCGAGACACAGACATAACAGCGCGCGGAGGGGGCGGGCACCGGTGCGGTGCGGACAGCCAATGGCACGCGGCGGCGCGGCCGCGAGCCGCCCGCCCCACCCCGCCCCGCGGCCCTTAAAGGAACAGGTTAAGGAGGGCTGCGGCCGCGCAGCCGGTGAGGCGCCGGGCGGGAGCGGTGCGAGGGTCCCTGCGTTACAGGCGCGCGGGGGGAGCGGCTGCCGAAGCTGTCCGCGCGTCCTCTTAAGAACTGCTGTTCAGAGCGGGCGGTGCGCGGCAGCCCGGTGCCGGTGATGTGACGCTCAGGCTCGTTCACCCGGCTGCGCCGCTGACAGCACGACGCTGCGTTTCCAAAACGCGACGGCGGCCGCGGCCAAGCCCGCGCCAGACGCGTTTCAGCGCGGAGCGGCGCCCCGGGTGGCGCTGTGGGCAGCGGGGCCGCCGCCGCGCGTCGCGCCGAGGAGAAGCCCTGCCCGGCGGCGTTGCCGTGCTCCTGGAAGCGCCTCCCGGTGGCGGCTCTCACCCCGCGGCTCCCCGCGTCCTCCGCCGGGTTATTGAAATGCGAGCGCGACCACCCCCCGATTCCATCGAGCCAGTGCCGTACCGTACGCGCAGTTGACTCGATGCCCAGCTCCCAGAGGGCTGGATGCGATTTATGAAAATGCCACCAGTCACACAGTAACTAACTGTTCACCTTGCTGTTATATGAACATCCGTGCCATATGCCTACAGTGTACAAATGTCGAGGCTTATGTATTTTCTGTTCATCTTTTGTCGGGTTAGCCAGCAAGCCAGCAGCTCACATTGTGTCCACAAACCTGTCAGAGCTGACTGATAATTTGAAGACTTCGCACATGCCACAATTATTAAAAAAACTTAGAATCATTTGAGTTGGAAGGGACCCTTAGAGGCCATCTAGTCCAACTGCCCTGCAATGAACAGGGACACCTACAGCTCAGGCAGGGTGCTCAGAGCCCCATCCAATCTGGCCTTCAGTGTCTCCAGGGATGGGGCTTCCATTGCATCTCTGGGCAACCCATGTCAGTGCCTAACCACTCGCGAAGTAAAAAACTTTGTAGATCCAATCTAAATCTCCTCTCCCTTAGTTTGAAACCATTTCCTCTTGTCCTGTCACAACAGACCCTCTTAAAGAGTCTTAGAGCCCTCCTTCAGATACCGAAAGACCCCTCTCAGGTCTCTCTGAAGCTTTCTCCAGCCTGAACAGCCCTGACTCTCTCAGTCTGTCCTCAGAGGGGAGGTGTTCCATCCCTTGGATCACTTTTTGTGGCCCTTCTCTGAATGCAGGTCTATGTCTCTCCTGTACTGAGACACAGTATCCAGATGTGGTCTTACCAGGACAGATCAGAGGGGCAGGATCACCTTCCTCGACCTCCTGGCCACACTTCTTCTGATGCAACCCAGGATATGGTTGGCTTTCTGGGCTGCAAGGCCATATTGCTGGCTCATATCCAGCTTGCCTTGTGCCAACACCCACAAGTCCTTTTCAGAAAAGCTGTGCTCTATGCTTCATATCCAGTGTGGCATGCAACACAGTGTGCCTCCAGGAACCAGGGCCCACCTGCACAAAGCAATCTGCAGCCTGAGACTCCAGGCACCTCTCCTAGAAAGGTTCCATTTTTCCCACAGCTGAGCTACTCAAGTGTCCAGTCACTTTATAAACTTGCAGGGGCTGGCAGTAGATAATCATTTAGATGTCTAGATTCCATTGGTTCCAACAGAAATCAGACTCCCAAGCATTTCTCACTAAATGAGGGGTTTTGCAATTCAGAAGACACTCATTTTTTGGTGTTATGCCATTATGTACTCTTCCACAGTAGTGTGGAGCTGAGGATATAGCATTCCTAATAAATGGCAACAGTAAATACACTCAATGTATTTTGCATTTTATTATTGTGAAATACTTTAAACTGAATGTGACTTCACATGATTTACACGGAAGACAGGGAAGATGCGGTGATCTGCTGTCAAAGCAGTGCTAATTGCTCCTTCATCAATGTGGCAAATACACTGTTTTATAATAATCACAATGCATACTTCTGCTTATTTCTGTCTTTAAAAAGTTACACAAAGCACTTGAATTAGTAATAAGCAGGAAGTTTATACAATTCTTAAAGGTAGGCACCTAAAGCAATATATCTCAGTGAGCACATATGTGTGTAGTTTCATTCTCATAGGTATTTCAGAGAATCATGGAATTGCAGGGGTTAGAACGGAGCTCAGGAGATCATGGAGTCCAATCCCTGTTCTACAGCAGGCACCTTACAATAGGTTGTAAAGGTTCATCACAGAATTGTAACAGAATGACTTGGGTTGGAAGAACTTTAACAGTCACGCAGTTCCAAACCCCCTGTTAAGGACAGAGCTGCCACCCACCAACTTGGGTTTGAAAATCTCCAGGGAGGGGGCATCCAGAGCTCTTCTGGGCAGCCTGTGCCAGCACCTCACTGTCCTCAGGGTAAAGAATTTCTTTATAATATCTAATCTAATAATATCTAACTTATTTTAATTTAAAGCCACTGAATATGTTAAACACAATCACGCTCCTGTTCAACACAATTATTTCCATACTCAGTGATTGTAGTACCAGCCCTAACAGCCTTGTTTTTTGTCTGTGTACCCACAACTTTACACTTCAGGACTACAGAATTCTGCCCTAAAATATTCAGGTACAAACATTGTTTTATTAAGGAAATTATGTTGGAGACACTGCAGTTCAAAATCCCAATACATATCAAATCCTGTCTTCAATACTTCTTGCTGGCTAGAAAGTAAATCCTTTTACATTCCTTCTCTACATTCCTGGGCAACTCTTCAAAGACTTCGACTGCCTGTTTTTCTTTCCTTATTTACATAATAGTTTGACATCATGAAGAATATACTTCCTATTCTCTGGGAGAAATTGGGGCCACTATCTTTTTGTGTAACAAATTATGTTCTTTTGTGGGGGTACTACCTAAAGATAAAACACCTTTTTTTTTTTTTTCCCCAACTCATTTTACATGGAAAAAAAAAATAGCACAGAAGAGTTCTCTGTATGAGTCATCACAGTTTTGTTTGGCACAGTAGGACCAAGGCAGGCAATCAACACAGTTAAACACAAAAAGAAACTCACCACTTCAGTTGGAATATTTCTATTTTCACTCCACCTCCTTCTTGCCTTTTTTCTTTTGAAAAGACTTGAATTATCCTTTCCAAGCTTTTTCTGGAAATCACAGAATCACAGAATCACAGAATTCCTTATTACTTAATATAAGATTTGTGCCTATTCAGATTGATTACTTCCTTTTCATAATTATACAAATGACACAGCAGTAGCTTTGAAGAAATGTCACAGTGGGCCTGATCCTGAATGTACATTCACTTCTCAGGATCCATTCAAAGTAGGAAAGGAAGAACCACTTTCCATCATAAAGGTCTTCAGAAATGATTTTATTCCAAGATGGTTATTATCTTACAAGCTAAATCCATGATAACACAGTTTTAGAAAATACATACTTGCACATACACATTTGTTTGCTGTGTTTTTTCTCAGAAGGCTGGATTTGTTTTCTTTCTTCCTGATCTAATAATTTCTGATAAATGAACAATTGCCTAGTAGCATCAAATCTACATACTGCAAAAGAGAATATGTCAAACATGTGGAAGAACTGTAGTTTGCACAACGTCTAGGTTTCTGTGCTCCTGCTAAAGTTTATGTTGAAGAAAGATCCCTTCTGAATCTCTGCAGATTTTTCCTGGAAGGCATAAAACTATAGCCACTTCAATGGCAGTCTTGTCTTGTTACTATATATCTTCGGTATTTTTGTTTCACCAGAATTAGAGTATAGAGATTTTTACCAGTAGCTCCAACATAGCTGTATCAGAACGTGCTTAATGAGAGAGAAGATGTCCAAGCAGTAGAGAATATCCACTACACTATACAGACAGGGTTGTAGCATTTTTAATTTTCACCCATGGAAGAAACAAAGAAGAAAAAAAAAGGTCTACTCCTGAAGCAAGATGTTTTTTCTTGGATGATTCTAGTTTGTGTTTCGGTTGAGAACAAAATGCAAAATGGTTGTAAGGCAATAACTGGAAAATTCAGATACTAGTAACATATATGAGAGACAATTCCCTTTTCTGGACTTTAAGTTGGTGCACAGACTCACACACCATATGTGTCTCCATAACTCAGGATTCTACAGTAAGGAATGGATCTGAATGTTCCTCTGGTGTCCTTCGTGCTGATGTTTATTTCTTATTTATTTGGATTAAAAAAAAAGTGTCTTCCTCTTGACTTAGAATAGGAGTAAAGCAATAAAACTAGTACTGAATAAATACATACTGACTTGCTGTATTGCACATAAGTGTAATAATGGAAATACTTCTAGCACTTTATTTGCTTCTGTCATCTTTATTTATCTGAGACCAGTTAACTGATTAATGATTACGAACTCCTGAAGATTCAAGTTCAAATTTGGAGGAGAGTTACTTAATGTGTCAGTTGTGAAGCAGTGTTGCATTTCAGACAAAAAGAAAAAATGTTTTAAAAAGCATTTTAAAACATTTAAGCTGAAATGGTTGTGATACAGCTAGAGTAATTTAAAAAATGTATTAATTTTACTAACTTCAATATAACTCCCAGTTATCAGAGGCAGAATCAAAGAATGATCCTGAGCCATTGAACTGACAAATTAGTGCAACCACTTTCTTCATATTGGATCAAAAGTTAAAACAACCATTCTTTGATCTCATCACAGCAGATGGATGCAATTATGCGCATATAAAAGTGCAGAGACTCTGGGTCAAAGACATACAGAATTACAAAGGTGACAGCAATTTTCTAGTAGTTCTGTCTAGTATTTTTAAACTAGAGCTTAACATGGAATAATTATACAGCTGCAGTTTCTCTTTTGAAAATAGGAGACACTTGTGACATGTTCTTAACAGAATGTAACTACTAAGGGTTTACGCAAGCAGTCACTGCAGTGCTAGAAATCCTTGCACATTTTATGTCTGCTGAGATACCTTCTGTGGCTACAGGCTTCACAGTAAGCACCAGACCCCTATTCAGACATCTTCACACATACAGTGTGAAGCATGCTGTGATGTACAGATCCCAGGTTGCTGTCTTAGAAGGAAGATGAGAAGACATTTTGATTCGGTGCACAGCTGACTTTGGATGCCATGTAGCTGTGCTAGTGCAGCACTGTACCTGACCCAACAAGGGACACATTTCACAGCCATACTCTTGTTGATTTCACACAAAGTTGAAAAGAATACTGCCTTTCTCTATTATTTCCTAAAGGAGACAGAAATGTTTTATGCCATTAAAAATGAGAATATTTCCCAAGTTACTTGGACACATTAAAATGCATTCAGTATTTCAAACACAGATGTTTAAAATTAACTTTTCCAAGTTCACATTCTATGACACAAATATATGGGCCGACTTTTACATGGGCCTTGGTTTTAAAAGTTTAAAGAAAGCAACTAGCTGAAACACCTAATATTACCAACGATAAAGGAAACCACAATGCCTTTTAAATATATCATCACTCAGAATTTCTCTTTATTTGAAATCACAGAATCATAAAGTCATAGAATACCTCAAGTTGGAAGGGACCCATAATGATCACTGAGTCCAACACTTGGCTCCACATAGGACCACCCAAAAAATCAGACCATATGTCTCAGAGCTTTATCCAGATGCTTCTTGAACTCCATCAAGCTCAGTGCCGTGACCCCTGCCCTGGGCAGCCTGTTCCATGCCCACCAGCTGCTGGTGAAGAACCTTTCCCTAATACCCAACCTGATCCTCCCCTGAAGCAGCTTCATGCTGTTCCCTCCTATCATATCACATCACCAGAAAGCAGAACTCTGCACTGTCCCTCTGCTCTCTGTGAGGAGCTGCAGGTCACTGTGAGGCCTCACCTCAGCCTTCTCTGCCCTGGACTGAACACACTTAGGGACCTCAGGCGCTCCTTATGTGTCTTTCTCTCTAGACTTCTTCACCATCTTCATACCACTCCTCTGGACACTTTCTTATAGTATTATGTCCTTTTTGTACACCATGCATCTTAGGTCACACCACTGTAGCATAGAGTGGGACAGTCACTTTCCTTGACCTGCTAGCAATGCCATGCCTCATGCACTCCAGGATAAACAAGTGGAGGGGCTACTACTGCATAAAATGGCAAAGGTAGAAGAATTAGATGAGAAGTCTCCAGGAAAGAAGACTATTTCCATAATGCCACAAGACAAAAAGGATTTCTTTCCCACTGTCCATTGCTCTGTCATCCCTCTTCTCCATAGGTAGGCTCTGGGAGATCACTCCAGTCAGCAGGATGAACCAGAGGGCCCAGTGGAGCAGCTGTATCTAATTGGACAGCAGGATGTCTCTCCTGCTAGGGGCATTTATCTGTCTGGCCAGCTTCTCAGAAGCAGTCTTCTTAAAGACTGCTCAAAATAAAGGACCTTCCAGATGTGGATTCCTTCTGGTAGCAGCCACAGGTATGCCATACAAGCCTGTCACTGTGGAAGCCACATCCATCCTCCAGCTGCTGCAACAAGCAGCAGGACCCAATGCCCTAGGAATTTAACATTGTCATTGTGTTCACTTTTGACTCCATCAGTGACACATTCACACAATCTGCTGCTTTTAGACGCAATATTCACCAAATGCCATGTTTCCATTAAGGAGGAGAGAACTTTCCTGATGCTCTCACTCTCTCATGGCATCTGAATTTCCCTGAATCAACACTTTTGACAGAGTTACATAACAGCAAACACAGCGTGCTAGCTCCCATCCAAGAGGACACTGTGAGCATAGTTTGAGCACAGGGTACTTCTTTACACTGAACTGTGCTCTAACCCAGCATGTGAATGAAAAATAAAAGCAGTACATTTGCTTCTTGGAACAGAGATTCAAGCTACCCAGACAAAATCATAGATTCTTGTACAGGGGTTATTAAGTAAACAAGGTACGGGACCTAATGTCTGTATTTTTTAAATGCAGTAAAACTGAGCTTCTAATGCAAGCAGTTCTTCAAAATAAATAAAAAATTCTGGGCTAGAATTGTGTTGGAAAATAACACAGTTCTGTTCCAAGCCAGATACTCTGATTGCAATCTTAAGATACTCGTCTGAACTGAAGCCAAAACTTAAAATGAACCTACAGCTGATCCTACACATACGACAAAGAATATGTATAAGCTGCTTTGTAGTGCCAGGAACTAATGGCAAAATACTCTCACTGGGTTGGCTCTTCTCTGATTTAGCTACATAGGCTGGACAAGCGCCAAGCAGCCCAGTCCAAGTGCACGCTTGTTTTGAGGTTTATTGGCTTGTACTTTTCTACTCACAAATCAAAGTGAAAATAAGCAGTTCAGCTGGTAACATATTAACCCACTACTCAATGGAAAAGATCTTTACGAATGATTTCTTCATGTTTTAGAAAACAATATAAAATAGTTTACAACTCACTACCAGCTACCTCAGAGGGAGGTGGTAATGACAAAGGATAAATGTAAAAAGGAAGTATTGGCTGTAGTATACAGCACATTACTGTAGTATATAATGTAAAAATAAATAAATAAATAAAAAATAAAGGCCTCTAGGGACTCATAAGGAAATCTCTTCGGAGTGGAAAATCTACAAGGAAGTATTTAGTTTTTTATTTCCCCAAAACAATGTAGCCTCTTGAGGAAATACTCCTCTTATACAAAGAAACAGTCAAATTCTGGAGAATGCTTGAGTTCAGAGAACCAGTTCTGGATTTCCAAAAGGGTAGCAAGGTCTGAATCTGATCACACATGCAAAGAAGTTACTAAGGAGTACCTTTACCTAAATTGGTGTGCTCAATTCTTTGCCTGTCAGATCTCCTTGCTGGAAATAAAGCAAAGATTTAAAGGATTTATGGGACTGCCCTCACTCTGCAACAGGTTCTTTTCACGGCCATTATATCATATATTTAAGCAGATCATTGCCCATGATAGGAATGTATGCATATGATAATCATTGTGTCTCAGTCATTGACTACCTGTTCTATGCTAGAGCATGGTTACAGGAGTATCAGAGAGGCTGAGGATACTTTATTCACATTTTTTGGGCCCGGAACTAGAGAACAACAAAACTGTCCTGATCCTAGTTTCATTAGAAAGTGATTGAGAACTAGAATGGCTTAACATTACCCTAGGGAGAAATTTATGATGATAAACAGATTTATTGATAAGCGACAGGTACTGACATAAACATAGGGTCTTAGCTGTCCTCATCTCTAATGAATGCATCATCATTGTCACTACTAAAGTAATTACAGCCCCACTTAATAGATGGGGAATTGAAACAAAGAGAGATTAAACAGGTTGCATAAGGAAAACAAAACTAACAAAGTTATAAAAGTTACGCAGTAGAGCAAGCAATTAAACCCAAATAAATCCAAATGTTTAGGGAAAAGTTAGGCCCTAAGGGGGAAAAGAAAAAAAAAGAAAGAAAAAAAAAGAAAAAAAAAAAAGGAAAAATTGAAGAAATTGGAAAAATCTGTACTCGGAAGTGGGACAGAAGAACAGAGAGAGATTGAAATTTGGAGCCAACTCAACAATAAGAAATGCCTGTGAAATGTGGAATTTCAAAGCATATTGCAATGTATGGGAAATATATTATGTATGTATTTGTAGAAGGTCTTAGTGGCTATGTAGTCATGCATCAGAAATCTAAACAGAGTTAATGTGAGTAGAAGATAGATGTTTCTACACATGATAAAGTTGTAAAGCAAGACTGCTCAGCACGTGGATGTTTGGGAGCCAGACAGTAATCACACATTACAAGAAAGGTAGATCTAATGTTTATGAAGGCACTGTGGGAAGTAAGGCAGAATTAAAATGGGGTGGAAATGCTTTGCCATTGGAATGTAAGAGTTTCAGCCTCTACATTCTTACTTGCCATGGAGATTTCAGAAGTCCTTCCATACAAGCTCTGTGTGGTCCACTGAATTCAGCAGATCTTAGCAGCAGAGCAGGTGCAGTATGTTTACGCTCCTCCTAATTGTAGGCACTGCTCAGTGCACAATGAACTTCCTATCAGAAGAGTTTCCACCACCAAATGACTTTAATTCCAGATACTTTTCCATATACTTACCATTTCAGACACAATTCTCCAGCTCTCCAGAAGATACAAATGAAAAAACATGGTGTCCTGATCAACTGCATATTCCATATCGCATATTTTAAACTGATCGCAGCAGTTATTTTCACCTTCTTCAAACTGCAAACATATACAAATACATGTGTAATATATATATACTCTCTTCATACAAATATTAAGTGAGAACAATTTTTCCAGAGCATCACTGATCATTGCTCGTTTTTGCATCGTCCTCTGTCTAGAAGTATTTGAGGGTAAAAAGTGGCACCATTACCTATTAAAATAGATGCCAGGAGGCACACAAGTCTTTTGGGGTGTCATTGGCTCACAAAGAATCTGCTTTCAGAGTCAGGAAGAAGGGAAAAATTCCAGAATTTGCTTGTTCTAAACGCCTCTCTTGAATTGGAGTAAGTTTCACAGACACTCTGTAGTGCCAAGAAAGTTTGGGTCCAAGAAGTATTTAAACTGCACATTAATAGCAGCACATTTCAGTACAAGTGACAATAGACAAGAATGAATGAAAATTTTGAGGGTTCCAGAGTGCAGTTTTCAAATGCAGCCAGAGGAACTGCTAACTCCAGGGAGCTCAGAAAAAAAATAGCCATCAGTAATATTGTTCTAAAAGGTCCTAAAAAGTCCTTGAAGAATATAAAAATAATGAGATGGAAAGATAGCAAAAAAAAAAAAAAAAAGATATTTATAACCAAGAAAAAGATATAAACACAATAGCACCTCAGGAAGTAAGAATGCATGCTTCACTAAACAGGTGAATTTATTCATGTCATAGTCTTCTCTTATTGAGAAGACTATTATATACTCAATTACAATTGAGTATATGAAAAGAAGTATGAATTCTCAGAGAACTTGCAGAGAAAGGCTCACACCAGCTCTTAGTTTTCATTTTTGCATTGATGGTTCAGGTGAAATCCAGTGGACTTCAATGAGAACATTAAAACTAAACATTTGTCTTGTAAACATTGAGTAACTCTAGATGAGTAGTCGTATTAACCTCAGCGTCCATGACTGGAATACTACTTTAAATTACTCTTTTCATAGGATTCTAGCCATAACTAATGTCATTTAAATAAAGAGTCTAATTCTTTTGTGTTTATGAAAAAAAAGAGTGCTAAAATAAAAATTTGGTCTGTCAGCAAGAATGAATGTATGGGGAGGACCAAGGAGACTGATACTAATCCACACTTCCCTTTGCAACAGAAGCATCACCTACCATTGTTGTTTCTTCTATGTAGCCTGACTCTGGCTGCAGGGAAGCAGAGAAGAGTGGTGACTCTGTGCAGCACCCAAGGCTACATATCTAGATCTGTGTCACAGTTCTGTCCATATAAAATTTGGCCCTGAAGTTCGTACTCAGCATAGGAATTCTCAGTATTGCCCTTCACTTCAAATTGGAAGCTACCTATAAAACAAATCCAATTTCAGAGCTTTTTGAACAAACAGCAACAAAAACCATTATTGGCATATTTTGTAAATTAAGCCTTTTATTCATGACATTCAAGTAATGCTTCACTTTCACCCTTGGTTGCAGAGCTGACTAGACTATGATATTCTTGAAAGAGAATCATAGAGCATTATTCCAATAATTCTGACATATCTGTACATCTGCAATTGACAGAATTGTATAGGCATATTACTCTAAGTTGAGCTATCCAAGAAATTAAAGTTACTAGGTGACTATTAAGACATTAGGCAAGTTGATAGCGAAGCCTGTAAGATTAATCTCTTGTAACCCAAAATGAGATATAATGAAAAAAGAAAAAAAAGAAAAAATTTTTGCACGTGGATACCTGTATGTTTCAAAACATAAAAAGTGCAGTTGAGGCATAAAACAATATAAAACATATTCTTAAATACACTGCTTGAATTCTGCTCAGATCTTGCTCTCATGCATTGTGTATGTGAAAGAAGAATGCAGTTTCTTATTTTGACATCACTTGTACCCCAGTCTCGTACCATAGTTTGCTGCAGCTGGCAAAGTTTTATCTTGAATAAGGAATTTCTCTCATTTTCCGAAACATACTAAGAACTTGATATAGCTGCAAGCATAACTACTCCATCATACTCAAAGAACAAGTACAAAACTGCTTACAGGAGTAATTTTTTTGTTTTTTTTTTAATATGATTTTCAGAGAAAATTGAGTGTACATATTATATGCTAGTGAAAAATATACACATCTCTGCAATCTCCCCACACCCAAGTATCTCAAAAGAAAAATGCTGCTAGAACTAGACTGAATATCTTACCTCCACTTTATTTTACTGTAGTTTTGTTGTAAAGCTATATGTATTTTTTTTTCCCTTCTTTCCTTGAGCTTTCCACCTCTGAAATGGGATAAAAATATTGCAGTGAGCATCTGAACAGTGACTCAAAATTTAACATTAGATATTACTTCCCATATTAGTTTTGAACCATAACTGTGCCTTTGATCCCATATCCAGGATGTCATGAAGTGGTGCTATGAGTAAAATTAGATCCATTAGTTCGTTCAAACTTTTGGCTATAGAACAGGAACAACTAATATGGCAATTCTTATGTGTACCTGTGTTATTATGCACTTCAAGCCCCAAGATCTCTGACAATATGCAAAAGCATTTCTAAGATTACAGGAAAAGATACAGATGTTAAACAGACTTCAGCAGAACTACATTTATTTACAGCAGCTGAAGATCTTTCTAAAAACTTCATGTAATTATTAATCAGCAATTTTTATAAGGTATTGAAAATATGTATCTAAGTTAATATTGGGATAGACTGTGCAAATTTTGTTCAAAAATCAATTCAGTATTAGTATTTTAAATATTGCTTACAAGATAATAAGCACATTTCTTTGTGGCCAGTCTCTTCAGAAATTCCACATCATTCCCAAAGTCACTGGCAGCTTCACAGACAGGAGCAATAGAACCAAATGAGAGCTTTTCAAAAATAACAGACCACAAAACATAGAAAGGAAATATTTAAAATGAACTTGCACAATATTAAAAGCTTCTTCAGATTCCTTTTATCTTAGCTAGTCATGTCTAATCAATCAAAATCTTCTTGCAGTTTTCATTCTTATGTGCTCAAATCCAAAGTCAGATTAATAAATCAGTAAATGTATAAGTAATAGGAGATTGCTCAGACAGATAAGTGACTTAGCAATGTCACGCAAAAGTAAGAGCAAATGACAGAAATATCAAAGGAATGGAAAGAAAATTTTCTCATGCAACATGCAGCAGGCATCAGGGCCTTCCCCCTCCCTGAGGGTCTGAACACGTCCCCTAGCTCCACAGCAGAGGTTCAGGAGCTGCATGCCAGCATAAACCACATGCTGAGCTTCACTGAGCTTACCATGCAGCCTCCCCTGTTGCTGGCTAGATCTTTTGACATGCAGGCTTGACTTCTGCCTGCATCCAGATTCACCAAATCACTGGGGATAGCTGTGTCTGACCCTGGCCACCCTCATCAGCCTTCCTGCCCAGACACTGTGGGACTCCTGCTGTGTCTGCTCCTTGGCTGCATGTAGAGCCTTCTTTCTACCAAAGAAACTGCTGATTACTGCGAGCAACTATGTACCCTCAGCTCCATCCAGGAAATGGTGATCCCAAGTACTCAAGATCTCAAGGACGCAAGGTTTATTGATGTTTTAATTACAGCACATCTGGTCATAGCTAAACTGTTGGATGTACAGCAAACAGAAAATATGCTACACTATACATCTGAACGTTCTTTTGAATACGTACATATTATCTTCCAAAAGGGCTAGGCTTTATCTGTCTCTTTCATATTTAAGACAGTCTATGCAAAACTTAAGCGTTTTTTACCTGTCAGATAAAAAAAGCCGTGGGTGTGGAAGGACCTGACCATAACAAGAAAGCTGAGGGTCTGCACATAGTGAGTGATATAGAACTCTGCTGTTCAGGTCCTCTCAGTGCCTAGCAAGCAGAGACAGAGCCTAGTGATAAGACAGGGTGGGTGACTAGTTCATGGGTGTCTAAATTTATGGCTTGCCTGGGCTGCACTGAATCACGAAGCATTGTCTTGGGCTGGATATACATAGGTCACTCCGAAGGTAATGCCTCCTATGTATTTCTATGGAAATTACAACAGATACAAGGAGCACAATAATGCTATTTAATAGAGCAAATTCTCAGCTACAAAACACTGTTTTTCATCATAGTCACTACTATTAGCTCTGCATTTTCACCAGTGATCAACAAGAACCTGCAAGCTGCACTTGTAAAAACCTATACAACAGAAGTGATCCACAATTCGGGTCACCACTGCTGAAACACATCACTCGCTGCCTCACAGTGCTCACATCCACTGTTTCATCCTTCTTAACATCTCATTTCAGGAACTGGAGGGTGGTAGATCTGTCTGGCAGCAAAATCCAACCTGAGATCTACTTTCATGCTCTTCTGTCTAATAGGTAGGCCACATGAAGACTAGCAGAAAACAACATCGGAAACACCTCCCAGAGGCATCATATTTCTTTCAAGTTTGACTAGTGAATACAGATTTGGCAGCGTAATCTGCAGCTAGTATGAGTGGCTTTGAGTTAAACCCAATTATAACTCTGGCACTGATTGCTGCCTTAATGACTCCCAAGTATTTCTTTTGTAGGAAGACTTTGGAAGCCGAGGATGCTGCTCAGTGGAACTGTTTAAAATATATCTCAAAAAAAGCCAGGCTCCAGGAGACCCGCAAGTTGGAAGACAAACAAAAGCATATTCATAACCACAGTTAATGAGTACAGAGAACAAATATGATACCCCTGATAGCTCAGAGTAAGCGTGAAGCCACTCTAGTGAGACACTTCACAAAGCATAATGCTTCTCACTATAAACTAAAAGAATCAGACCCTTCAGAATAAAAAATAAAAAAATAAAAACACAAAAATACAAAAATAAAAAAATAAAATGGATATGTGGTCCTTTTCTCTTGAGAGCCCTCATAGCAATTTTCATATAACTGAAAGCCATTTTGGGCAATAGCAGACTTTTAGTACTATATCGGTGCTCTCCTTTCTTGGTGTTGTGGTTTAACACTACTTGGGAAGTTTGGATGTGGAGGAGATAAGGGAAGACAATTGCTAGCAGTCCCTCAGCCTCCCTTTCTCTTGTCCTTCTTTCTGTAGAGCTCAAGCACTGATTACAATAGCTCTTTAGTGTGTTGAATATTTGTGGGATGTTCAAAACAGCATGATCCTGTTGCTATGTGTTGTGAACATGTTTCAGGTTATGTTTAAGATTAAACAATTATTTAAGAATATCACCCAGAAATCTGCCCCAAGGAAGTATAGTTCTGAGTGGCAGGGAGTGTAGGATGGTATGAGCAGGCATCTAGAGCAGTGGGCACCCTATAGCAGTTTGTAACTTCATCTCTGAACAACTGCAGACTCATGAAAAACAAGTGGAATATTTGGAAAAGGTCTGCTGTTACCCTGGTAATCCTAAAGAGATAGAAATCTCTGCAGCATGCTGGGGTCTGACCCATGCCTATCAACCTCTGTTCAACTCTATTCAGCATCTTCAAGGGGTAGAGAACACTTCTGAACCTGATGACAGTACAACAGACCCTCCAACTCCAATGACAGACTCTGCAAGAACTCCAGTTCCTGCAACAAATTCCGTGGTTGTTCTGAGCATTGTGACAGACCCTACTGTCACTCCAACCTTCATGGTGAGCCCTGCAGTTGCTCCTGTTACAGATCCTGTGTCTGTTTCATGTATTGTGATGAGAAAAAGAAAAAATTCCTCCTGAGGGAGATGCAACATACCCAGAGATACAGTCCTGTGGCTGCTCCACTCTCTACAAAGAGCACTGTGGTTGCTCCAACTCCTGTGACAGGCCCTGCCTTTTTTGACAGACCTACAGTTACCCTAACACTTTTCACGGGCCCTGCAGGTGCCATGACACTCAGAAACAATCCTGCAGTCACTCCAATTCCTCCAAGCCCCACAATGGGTGCCAGAATGACTGCTGTCGTTTAACATGGCAGATTGCTGAGCACCACACAGTTGTTCACTCACTCCTCCATTTCCCAGTGGGATGGGGGAGAGAAATGGGGGGAAAAAAAAGAAAAAAAAATTAGAACTCATGGGTTGAGATAAAACTATTTACTAATATAGAGAAAAGGATAGCAATTACAACGATTATATATTGAGAGAAATGTATATGACAAGTGACGCACAAGCAATTTCTCCCTAATTCCTGACCAATGCCCACCTAGCTCCCCAAGCACTGAAAGAAAGAGATGAACTCCCACGCCTTTCAAATTCCTTTCTCTTCATGTCATATGGTAAGGAACACTCCTTTGGATGGTTTAACTGAGCTGTTCTAATTCTGTTCCCTCCCACTCCTTGGCCCTTCACTGAGAATGGCCTTGGTTCTGTGTAACAGTGCTTAGCAGAAACTATAAACACTGGTGTGTTATCAACATTGTTTTTCTTACAGAACAAAAACATAACATCATACTAGACACTGAAAAAAACAATTCCATCCAAACTGAAACTAGGATACTTAGGAATAAAACAGAACTGAAACATGCCCAGAGAATTTTTTATTTTTTTGGTTAATATACTCCTGAGATAGTCTTTACTTGCCTAGGCAAACCCTGCAAGATGCCAGTTTCAAAAAAAAAAAAAAAAAAAAAAAAAGAAGAAGAAGAAGAAGAAGAGAAGAAGAGAAAAGCTGGTGCCCAAAAGGCCTACATGGAAATAAGAAAAATAATGTTTTTATATAGGCAAGAAAACAAAATGAATTACAAAACAATACAGGAGCACACCAGATGCATTAACATGTCCAGCATCTACCTGCTGCTGGACTGTACCACTGTCTGGCCCCGCAGCATGCTAGACATCACAGAATCACAGAATGGCCAGGGTTGGAAGGGACCTCAGGGATTATGAACCTCCAACCCCCCACACAGATGCGATGAAGTGAATCAGGAGCCTTGCAGAAGACAGCCCTTCACAGGACTTCATCACTTAGACTAAGTCCTCTAAGCCTTATACTTTGGGTTGAAGAAGCCTGAATGGTATTAATACAGGCTGTAACTTACAACACCTTTGAGAAACCTGATGGATATGTGGATCAAGGTGTGGAATGCAGTGATCCTGACCAGGACACTATTGTACACAGATGAGTTGGTGACTCATGCAACAGTCGACTCCAACAGGTGCAGATCTGTGCTGCACTATGTGTTCAGTACAGACCTGTGTTGTGCTGCACAGATCTCCTAGCCAAAGGATAACCTCTGCCAGCTCATTATAACAGAAGCGGTCTCTTCTGTCACGTCTCTGAAATATATTACAAATTCTCTTATCCTTTTCAACTAAAGATGTAATGTTTCTATACGTGTTTTTGGATTTAAGCCAACATTTAACTCTGAACTTAAGAGCCCAATTGACTCGAAGACAAATTCATGCCACCACCAGCCATATGAAAGTCTAGACTAACAATGCCCACATAAGCCAGCACCTGGGCCAAGGGACAACTGAGGTTCCCCAGCCCTCAACACCACAGGCAGACCCAGAGAGGTGTGGAGGAGGCCAGGGAAGCCACATCACACTCAGTCTCTGCTCACACAGGTGCTATAAGCCAAATACATTGCAGCAAAGTGTTGTGGTGGCATGATATTATTGTGGCTGTGCAGCACCTTTATGGTGGCATGGCACTGTCTTCCTTCCATGGCACTGTTTAAAGCCAAGATGGATCTATGTGGCTGCAAGCAGGATCAGACACTTGCTGCCCAGGGCAAGGTGCTGCCCAAAGCCAACTGTCCAGCCACCCACCAGTGGATTACTACTTGTTCCACAGAATCACAGAATCACAGAATTGCTCAGGTTGGAAAAGACCTTCGAGATCATCAAGTCCAAACATGACCTAACCATACTACCCTAACTCTAACAATCCACTGCTAAATCATGTTCCTGAGCGCCACATCAGTTTTTAAACATGTTCAGGGATAGTGACTCAACCACCTCCGTGGGGAGCCTATTCCAGTGCTTAACAACCCATTCTGTAGAGTTGTTTTTTCTGGTATCAAACCTAAACCTGGCACAACTTGAGACCATTTCCCCTTGTCCTGTCACCCATCACCAGTGAGAAGAGACCAACCCCGCTCATGCTGTAATCACCTTTCAGGTATTGGAAGAGAGCAATAAG
Organism: Chrysolophus pictus; assembly: GCA_037305975.1. NCBI lineage: Eukaryota > Metazoa > Chordata > Aves > Galliformes > Phasianidae > Chrysolophus > Chrysolophus pictus. The sequence continues at coordinate 45,295,779 of CM074614.1, read as the reverse complement.
GTCTCCCCTCAGCCTCCTCTTCTACAGACTAAACGGCCCCAGTTCCTTCAGTCTCTCCTCGCAGGGTGTATTCTCCAAGCCCTTCACAAGCTTTGTTGCCCTTCCTTGGACCTGCTCCAGCACCTCAGTGTCCTTCCTGCTTTGAGCTGCCCCAAAACTGAACACAGTACTCAAGGTGGGCCTCACCAATGCCGAGTACAGGGGCAGGATTACTTCCCTAGTCCTGTTCACCATTTCTGATACAAGCCAGGATGCTATTGGCCTTCTTGGCCAGCTGGGCACACTGCTGGCTCATATTCAGCTGACTGTCCATCAGTACACCAAGGTCCCTTTCCTTCAAGCAGCTTTCCGACCACTCATCCCCAAGCCAGTGGGATTGCCTAGGGTTGTTGTGGCCAAAATGCAGGACCCAACACTTGGCCCTATTGAAACTCATACAGTTAACGTTGGCTGGTCGATCCAGTCTATCCAGGTCCCTCTGTAGTGCCTTTCTACCTTCCAGCACATCAAAACTCCACACTCCCTTCCAACTTAGTATTGCCTCCAAACTTACTGAGGATACATTCAATCTCCTCATCAAGATCACTGATAAAGACGCTGAATAGGAGCGACCCCAGTACCAAGCCCAGAGGGGAAATCACTCATGACCAGCTGCCAACTGGACTTAACACATCTTTGGACCCGGCCATTCAGCCACTGTTTCACCCAGCAGAGCATATGCCCATTGAAACCACAGGCAGCCAGCTTCTCCCTGAGAATGTTATGGGGGACAGTGTCAAAGGCTTCACTGAAGTCCAGGTAGACCACATCGATAGTGTTACCTTTATCCACTAAGCGTGTCACCTTGTCATAGAACGGAATCAGGTTTGTCAAACAGAATGTATCATATGTAAACCCATGCTGACTGAGCCTAATCCCCTGGTTGATCTTTAATTGGACCATGATGGCTCCTGAGATTACCTGTTCCACAGCCTTCCCAGGCACCAAGGTGAGACTGATCAGTCTGTAACTCCTGGATCATTGTTCTGGCTATTTTTGAAGATGGGTGTCACACTTGCCAGTCTCCAGTTCACTGGGACAACTTCGGTTAGCCAGGACTGTTTAAGGATGATGGAGAGCGGCTTGGCAACCACATCCGCCACCTCCCTCAGCACCCTATGGTGCAATCCATCCGGCCCCATGGACTCGTGAGCATCCAGCTATGGGAGCAGGTCCAAAACCATCTCATCATGGATCATGCAGGGCCTATTCTGATCGCCATCCCTACTTACCAGTGCAGGGGGCTGTGTTCCCAGGGAGCAACAAGTCTTACTATTAAAGGCAAAGAAGGCAGCAAGCACCTCAGCCTTATCCTGATCCTTGGTCACCATGTTCCCCTCTGCATCCAGCCTCTTGCTGTTGATGTATTTATAAAAATACTTATTGTTGTCTTTCACCTTAGTGGCCAAGTTCGGTCTAGTTGGGCTTTGGTCTTTCTAATTTTTTCCCTGAAGCCCCTCCATGACGAACTTCACATTCACAGCCATCGGCTCCCGCACGACTACACACGCGCGCCCACCACCCACTGCCCGCCCTTCCGCTCCCCGGGCCGCCCAGGCGGAGCGGCAGGCCAGGCGGCAGCGCAGAAGAGCCCGCCCTCCGAGCCGAGGCGCAGGCGCCCGTAGTCACGCAGGCGCCTTTCGCTGCAGGGGCCGCTGGGGGTCCTCGCCGGCGTTCGCCTCCGAGAGCTGACCCGGGCGCTGGGCCAGGTGAGGGCAGCGAGGCGGCCGGCCGGTGTCACAGCCCTGTTCAAGAGTGCGGGTGCGGAGCTTGCAGTCGAGAGGCGGGCTCCATAGTGGCCTGCAGCCGCCTGGCGCAGAGCACCGGCCCCGGCTTTGGCTGGGGAACCGCCCTTCCTCTGGGGCGGTGTGCGGGGCCGCCGGGCTCCGTGCCTGCCTGACTGCGGGGCTGGCGGCGCCGAGGAGCGAGCGGTCACTGACGCTGTCATTACTCAGCGTTTTTCTTTTCTGCAGTCTTCTCACGCTTAGAAGCGCTGAAGTACTGGGTGTGCGCAGCTGTCGTGTCTTTGGGCTGTTAGTGGGTTTTGGGGTCCGTATCAGGAGTGCTGCTTATTCCTGGGCCTGGTTGGCGTGTGTGTCCCTGTGAGCTGCCGAGACTCGGGTTGTAACGGGCGCCAAAGGAGGCGAGCAACCCGCTCACATCCTGCGGTGCCCGGTCATTGGCATGTTGCTGTACTGTTTGGAGAGAGATTTGTCACCTTTAACCCATCTTTGTCTCTCCCTTTGCCAGGTGTCCATGTGTGTGTTGCTGTAGCTGACAGGACCAGCACAACCGTGTTTCTGCCAGTTCTCCATTAATATAAGCAGTGTGAGTCCTTGCTGGTGGGTGCCTGTGTTCACTCTGCTTTGGTTTGAGAGGATCACTGGTTTGAAGTGGGTGTCCTTCCTAATAAGCAAACCACAGCAAATGTAAGAAATGTGGTCAGAATGGCAGTTCTCTGTGTTCTGTTATTTAGCTTAACTTGTAATAGTGACTTGGAATAAACTTTTAGCATGGACCAAATCTGAACATGTAATGCAAAGAGAACCCTTTTCTGGTTCCAGTGTGTAAGTATTGCTTGTCCTTTGGTAAACATTGGGATGTTTACCATGTCAAAAAGTGGGCCCATGAGAACCTCTTAAAGTTCAACAATGCCAAGCGCAAGATTTTGCCCTTGTATCAGGGTAATCCCAGATATGTGTACAGGCTGGGAGAACTCATGGGGAGCAGCAGCCCTGCCGAGAAGGACTTGGGAGCTGTGATGGACAAAAAGCTGGACGTGAGCCAGCAGTGTGCTCTTGCAGCCCAAAAGGCCAACAGTATAGTGGGCTGAATCAAAAGAGGGGTTGCCAGAAGGGAGAGAGAAGCAATTTTCCCTTCTGAGGACTTTTCTGGAGTAATATGTCCAGGTCTGGGTCCCCCAGCACAACAAAGACATTGAAGCTCTTGAAGCATGTCCAGAGGAGGGCCTCAAAGCTGATCAGAAGGCTCAAACACATCCCCTACAAAGTCAGGCTGAATGAGCCAAGCTTGTTGAGCCTGAAGAATAGAAGGGTCCGGTGAGACCTCTTTGTATCCTTTCAGTATTTGTAGGGAGCTTATAAGCAAGAGTGACTTTTTGCATGGTTTAATAGTGATACTACAAGGGGGAATGGTTTTAAACTGACAAAGGGAAAAATTAGGTTAGATGCTGGGAGGAAATTCTTTACTCAGAGGGTGGTGAGGCCCTGGCACAAGCTGCCCAGAAAAGCTGTAGTGCCCTGTCCCTGGGGAGATGTTCAAGGCCGGGTGAATGGAGCTCTGGGAAACCTGACCTGGTGGGTGGCTAACCTTGGGCCAAGGAAACAAAGAGTCCTTATCAGGACAAGAACAATGTAACTTGGTAATGCTTAGTGTGGCTGGCTTATGGCCTGAAAAGCTTCAGGATTTGTAGTGGCCAGTTTATTCCTGCTGGTGTGAGCTATTTTGGCATGGTTCTAGCAACCAATTAGGAATTGGTTGCTGTGAGAATCTGCAAGATTTTATAGCATACCTGTTTTTTATTTGTTTTTCTGCAGACGGGGAAATGAGACTTTAATTGACATTGAACCTCTTTTGCAAATGGATGGATTTGATTCAGCGTGACTTCCTTTGAAAGATTGTTTTGTGTGCAGTGCTAACAATCTGTCAGCTATAAAGTGGAATGAACAGCAGTATTGGATTTATTGCTATTAAGGGAGATTATGCTAGGTGTGGATATTTTTTAGAGGAGCGGAGGGTGGTGGGGGTTGAGGCAATACAAATGTTGTAGGGTAAAGCTTTAAGTACTTTTCAAGGTTGTTGCTGGTAGGCCAGAGACTTGCTAACTACCATGAGTCTGCCCTTCCTTTCTTTTGTGGTAGAAGGCTGATAAAAATAGGAAACACTTCTTTGTTGTTGGTTTTGCATTTCTTGGGATGATTCTTTGGCAGTTATGCCATTCATGGGAAGGAGAGAAAGGTGTTGCAAGAAATACTGATGTTTATTCTTACTTACAGAAGTGGCTTGGCATGCTGATTGTCAGCTACACATATCTGGGATTATCCTGATCCAAGGGCAAAATGTTGCACTTGGCACATTGGCATTGAACTTTATGAGGTTCTAATGGGCCCACTTTTTGACATGGTAAACATCCCAATGCAAAGGACAGCAGCCATCTCTCCTAAGTGGGAGGAAGCAGTTGTTTAGAATTTCATGTAACAAATAGCAAGTACTCTCCAAATTAAAATACTTAAACTTAGGAAGGGAAGAAACTTCACCTTTTTATTTATTTTCACTGCATCTTGTCTTACTCTCATTAGATTTTACATCTTCAGTGCCAAAAAGCAAGGCAGAAGGTTGAGAAAAAAGGCTCTGTGGCAGCAATGATGGCAGTGTTAATTTTCCTTGGTTGTTTTTTTTATTTTTGTTTAATTAACTCTAGTTTTTGGTAGTGGTGAGATTCTGTTTTATAAATCGTATTTGGAAATGTCTGCAGCAAGATTCTGGCTGTTGTCTCTTCAGTTACTATTGAAACTTTATGTTCATGGAAGTGATAAACATTATTTTAGAGTCTTCCTTCTGTGAATGGAATTTGCTGTGGTACATAGTGCATTTGCATATCTCCAGAGTTTGATCCTATCGTTTGGAAAATTGGTGCCAATGTTCTGAATGCCCTGCACCAATAGCATATGTTGAGATTGGAGTACGCTGTATGCATATTTTGTCTTGGTTCTTTTTGCAAGTGATTAGAGTTAGCTCTTCAGCAAATGCTAGATTGTAGTATTTATTTATTTATTTATTTATTTTTTTAAGGAAGACTTCTGAAATGACTGAAGATGTGTTTATAACAACCACAACAATTTTGTTGCAGCAGTGGTGTGCAGCAAAGTAAACTGAGTTCTGATTCCTTGAGTTTTGGTTCCTGTGTGCTGGGAAATGCATACGTATTCAACTTCTATAGAAATTTGGCGGTTTTTTTTTTGTCAACTGTTCCAATCTCTAACTGCAATTCTGATTTACAGTCTTACAGTTGGATTTTTGTTTTATTTCTGTTTTTGCATGAGGTACTTGGATTTGGGGAGATATTTGCCTTTTAAATCATGTTTGAAATTGAACACTCCTGAGCTGTCCCATTTTGAAGTCAATGAGATTTACCCTAAAGAGCATTCTTAAGTATATACTTTCAGAGTTTCCATATGCTGTGCCATATAGAATTGTATTTGCTCTATCTTTAAAAAGTATTGATCATTCACTCTTCACATGAGAGCAAAAGGTATTCAGGATTTTAGCTGTTTTCAGGATTAAGCTTATACAGCTAATTTGGTACATTTAGGAGATGAAAGAAAATGCTGTAATGTTCACAGCTGCTGTTTAAGCATGTTTAAACATCATACTGTTAAGCATGTTTTCTAGCAAATATCAAACTGTATTGCCCAGTCCCAAGCATAATTTTTTTTAATCTGTCTTGCAGGGTATGAGTTAGTGTCCTATGACAGAGCCAAAATGTCAGATGACATCAAGAAGCGGTTTGAATTCCCTAACACAGTTATTCAATCACAGGTAATTTTTTAAAAAAATGTTAAACAAATGGAATAATCTGTGAAGACTTTTCTTCGGTGCTCTGCTGACTGGCTCCAAAGAGGTTTTAAGAAAGACCTTTAGCTTCAAATCAGAAAATCTAAGTAGTTGTTATACTTAAGATGCAAACAAAAGCTAATTGCTGTGTCTGTGTAGCCTGAACATGGTACATAATCACTCATCACTGTAAAGTCTCTGCATGAAAATTAGAAAGCTTCCAGTCCTGGAAAGTTTAAGTAGGGCCAAATGCTTTTTAGTAGCCCTGTCAGTTGGAGAGAAGCAAAGAGTTACCAGATGTCATGTGTGAGGTGGAGGTTCTTGACAATACTTTGTGCAGCTGTCTTTAGGATTGATATATTTTTTTCCTCCTGTGTGATGACAGCTGAACTACTGCCATCTTGTCTGACCTTAGTAACTCTGTAGAGATTCAGTATGATCAGCAGACAAATTGCCTTTATTTTCATATCATATGAATAAACATCTGCCTCTAACTTTCTCATTTAAATAAAACGATTATCATAGTATCTTCAAGAAGAAGATTATCATAGTATCAACAAGAAGCAAGGAAGAAAGTAATAACCTCTGTTTCCAGAGGTTCTGGCTTCCACTTCTATTCTGTGACCCCTCAAAAGCACACTGACATCAGCTGTCCAGGTATTCTAGCTATCATCAAACATCTGCTCTGCAGATCGTGTTACCTGTACAGACAAGGATCAGCAAAGTGAGAGACTTGAGCAGGGTTTTTTAGAAGAAAAGGTTTTACTGATGAATCTTGGAACGTGGTGGGCTAATCTGTGTTTTGACTTTAATATATAGCTCACAGAAGACCCTTTCTGTTGATAAGCCTTTTTTCCAGTATAATGAAACTTGAATTTTTAAGGACACAGTTGTTTATTTCTAAACTTTCTGATCATAGAATAGTTTGGGTTGGAAGGGACCTTTAAGATCATCTAGTTCCAACTCCTCCCTGGTCTAGGCAGGGACACCTCCCACATGATCAGGTTGTTCAAAGTCCTATCCAGCCTGGTCTTGAATGTTTCCAGGGAGGGGGCATCCACACCCTTACTGGGGGCAACCTGCTCCAGTGACTCACTACTCTCACAGTAAATAATTTCTTCCTATTATCTAAACCCCAGCTCTCAGCTTGTCCTAGTAGGGAGGTGCTCCATGATCATCTTCATGGCTCTCCTCTGGATTCACTCCAACAAATCCACATCCTGTTTGTGTTGGGCCTCCAGGACTGGATGCAATAATCCAGGTATGGTCTCAGGAGACCAAAATAGTGGGGCAGAATCACCTCTCTATCTGCTAGCCATGCTTCTCTTGAAGCAACCCAGAATACAGTGGGCCTTATGGCACGCAAGTGCACATTGTTGGCTCGTGTCAAGGCTTTCATCAACTGACACTTCCAAATCCTTCTCTTCAGGGTTGTTCTCAAGCCATTCTCCACCCAGCCCGTATTTCACTTGGGATTGCCCTGACTCAGGTGCAGTACCTTGCACTTGGCCATGTAGCATCTCACGATGTTGGCATGGGCCCACCTCTCAAGCCTGTCTATGTCCCTCTGTATTGCATCTTTTCCCTACCAAGCTGCACCACTCAGCTTGGTTTCATCTTCAAACTTGCTGAGGGTGCACTCAGTCCTACTGTACACACTGCCTACAGAGATGTTAAATAGCACTGGTCCCAATACTGATCACTGATGAAAGCCACTCATCACTGGTTTCCACTTGGACACTGAGCTGTTGACCACAACTCTCTGAGTGTGACCATCCAGCCAATTCTATATCCAGAGAGTGGTCCGTCCATCAAATCCATTTTTTTCCAATTTGGTGACCAGGATGTCATACAGGACAGTGTTAAATGCTTTGCATAAGTCCAGATTATGTCACTTGCTTTTCCTTTATCCACTGATGCTGTAATTCCATCATGAATGGCCACCAAGTTTGTCAGGTATGACTTGCCCCTGGTGAAGCTATGTTGGTTACCACCAATCACCTCATCTTTATTTTCCGTGTGCCTTAGTATAGCCTTCAGGAGGATCTGCTTCATGATCTTCTCAGGTGCAGAGGTGAGACTGACTGGTCTGTAGTTCCATGAATATTCTTTTTTTTTCTTTCCTGAAAATGGGAGTTATGTTTCCCCTTTTCCAGTCAGTGGGAACTCCACCAGACTGCCATGACCTTTCAGTGATGAATAGCAGCTTGGCAACTTCATAGAATCACAAAGTTAGAAAGGACCTACAAGATCATCTAGTCCAACCCTCCTCCCATCACCATTGCTACCACAAGCTACTAAACCATATCTTGTAGCACCTCGTCCAGATACCTCTTGAACACTGCCAGGGACGGCGATTCCACCACCTCCCTGGGCAGGCCATTCCAGTGCCTGACCACTCTCTGAGAGAAAAAGCTTTTCCTTATGTCTAATCTAAACCTCCTCTGGTACAACTTGTGGCCAGTTCCTCGGGTCCTGTTTGTTGCCTGGGAGAAGAGGCCAAACCCATCCTCATCACAACCTCCCTTCAGGAAGTAGAGTGCAGTGAGGTCTCCCCTGAGCCTCCTCTTCTCCAAACTAAACAATCCCAGCTCCCTCAGCCACTCCTCATAAGACTTGTGCTCCAGACCCCTCACCAGTTTCGTTGCTCTTCTCTAGACATGTTCCAGGGCCTCAATGTCTTTCCTATAGTGACGGGCCCAAAACTGAACACAATACTCAAGGTGCGGCCTCACCAGTGCTGAGTACAGGGGGATGATTACCTCCCTGCTCCTGCTGGCCACACTATTTCTAATGCAGGCCAGGATGGCGCTGGCCGTCTTGGCCACCTGGGCACACTGTCAGCTCATGTTCAGCTGAGCATCAACCAACACCTCCAGGTCTCTTTCCTCTTCACAGTCATCCAGCCACTCATTCCTAAGCCTATAGTGATGCTTTCATTAGCCAGTTCACTCAGAATTCATGGATGGATCTGGTCAGGTCCTATGGACTTGTGCATCTTCAGGTTCTTTAGATGGTCTCAAACCTGATCTTCACTTACAGTGGGAAAAAGAAAAATAATAGAAGGCTCACTTGTCTCTAAAAAGCTGTGGTAAAGCTCTGGTCTGAGTGGGCAGACTATATGTTGCTGCTCTTTCAATGAAATAGCTGCACAGAAGCAAAGACCTGACTTAGTTCAATTTTCTCATTCTATTTCCACAGTACTGAGGTTCTCAGATAAGCTTTTTTGTTCTGTTTTGTGTGTGTGTGTGAAGTATGGCAGAGTACACATTGAAACCTTTGAGAAGTGCAATTTTGTAGTCTAGGAAGGTATATAGGTTTACAGTGACTCTCTTCCTAGAAATGTGACCTGCTATCTCAGAGTTCATCATATTAGACTAATGGCCAGCCTTTGAAGGAGTTGCAAATAAATTCTAAAAAGAGAAGAAACCTGGAAACATTTGAAGTATTTTCCTGTATTTTTATACACATAAGGGGAATGTTAATCGTGTGGTTTGTGGGTTTTCTTGGTTTTTTGTTGTTGTTGTTGTTGTTGTTTCCTAATTTATTTTTGTCCAAAAGTAAATGTCTGTTCATACCATAGGAGAGCAGATGGAACTGTTGTTCTGGTTATGTTGATAATCTGAAACATTCTCATTTTTTCTGCTATGAAGTGATATATTTGTCTTTCTCAGGGTTTTCAGTGTAGTGCTATCAATGATTATGAAACATGTACATTTTAAAGAAATCTTGAAGAAGTCAGGTATTTCTTCTATTAAAATTCAATGAGAAAATTAATTTCATACTGATCATATGAACAACCTACTCTTTTTAGAATTGAAGCCCTATTCTTAAAAAAAAAATTTCTGGAGAACCTGGAAAATCAGTCTTGTTGGGGTTTTTTTGCCACTGAATAGCTTTTTGAGAAATATAGTTAAATCCAAATGTTTGATTTAAAGTAAATTAAGCATTTCTGAGTGTAGGTGTGCTGTCAGGTATGCTAAGGTTGTGAGACCATGTTTATCATCAGTGTTTTCCTAAAGCAGTGCTTCAGAACTTTGCGTGTTTCTTACCTGTGTTCAAGTCTACTTGCTTTCACTAAGCAAGTTCAAGGCTTGCTTTCACTAACTTTTGTAGCAAAGAATATAAAGAAAATAAAGAATATAATAATGGCCAGTGCTGTAAAGTGTTCTGAGGTCTGTACAGTGATGGAGCTGTAGGTCTGTTACAGTTGATACATTAAAATGTCTGCAATTCCTGAGTATATGAATAATCCTAATCTTACAGGTAGCTGTTTAAAAAGATGCACTTATTTCTGTTTTTTTGTAATGGATAAGAAAAAAATAACATTTGATCTGCATGTGTTTTTTATTTCTCATTTAGGCAGTGGGCCATCTGATTGCTGCAGTACTGAAAGAAAATGCTTCTTCAGAGAAGATCACGCAGGCCTCTCACCAGGTCTGTGCCATTCTTTGACTTCTATCTTCTTTCCCATCTATGGATGCCTACATTTTTCTGTGGATTCTTACTTCCTGTGTGCGACGTTAATAAATCCTAGAAGTTAAGCATGTTGGCACCATGCGTCTGCATGTACAGGTGATAACTCAGCCTTCAGGGACAGAAGGTAGAAACCTTAACTGCATAATAGCAATATCTCGCTCTGCTCAACCAAAGAGAGTTTTGAATTTATTTACATTACCAGAAGTGACATGCTGTGTGGCGAGATACTGCCTTTTTGTTAAAAATAAATAAATTACAGCCATACGGGCATTTCAGAAAGTATACACTTTCACATAGCTGTATTAATGTTTTCTTATGTATTAACTATGGAAGAGCTCACATTTATGTTAGAGAGCATGGTGTAAAATCATACTTTTAACTGAGTCAAGTTCATGTAAGTATGAATCTATCTTATTAACCAAGAGCCATATGCAGTGCTGGTGTTTGCAGGTGTCACAGCCGTGTTAGAGAGGTCTTAGGATTTCCTCCATTTTTCCTCTCCAGTGCTAATTTGTACTGAAGTGAGCAGGAAAAAAGAGTGTGGATTTTTCCTTTGTCTGAAGTCCCAAACCCCAAACTAAGAAACCCAAAATCAAACCTGAAAGAAGCTCAGTTTTGATGTGAGGAAATGTTTGAGGTGTGTAGCTTCTCTAACAAACTTTTCCAAATCACTGAGGACGGTCATATTTCTAAATGGGATTCTATCTTGAGCTAAAACCTGATTTCTCACCTCTGCTACCCCATGGAAGTACTGAACTTAATCTTAGCAACACTTTCTAAAACAGTAGGAAGCAGAAGGTGGCTCCTGTTAACATTACGTGTGCCCTTTTTTTTTTCTTTCTTCTTTTCACAGGAGAATTTTGCAGTATATAGTTGTTTTAAAATGTTTTCCTTTCTCCATTTGGAAACCACAAAGTCAGCAAACGTACTTAGAAATGCAAATGTATCAAAATAAACAGTGGGTTTGATGGACAGATCTTTGTCTTTAACAGCAAATGGAGAGAATGGAAGGCTTCATTTGAAGAATGAAGATGACTTCCTTCTCTGTAGGAAGAGGCAGGCATATAAACAGCTGTCTGCACTACACTGTACTATAGACGCAGTTTGACATAGCAGTTCCTGATGTCTGTAATTATATATTAATATTTTTAAGGAAGGTAGAATTGATGTGAGCCTGATCTCACAGGCACAGCAGAAAATCTCATTGTGTCTTACTCTTCTGTACTGAAGGCAATGTGTCTGGGGACAAGAAACATGAGAGCTATCCTGAAGTAGTCCTTTCCTAGATGAAGAATCTATATTCCAGCTTCCTCTTTGTACTCTCTAAGACTTGAGGAGAAGCTGTTAAGCAGGTTTTTACTTACAAGTGTGTTTGAAATGAAAGAAGAAAAATCAATGTCAATCTTCTTATTGCTTTTCTCATACTTTTAATTTTAGACTCCTGCTCTGAACTTACTCTGGGAGAAGTGCTGCAGTGAGAATGTTGCCTTGAGAACAGCTTGCTCTGAGGGTTTGGTGGCACTTGTTGCAGAGAACCATGCCGAGCTCAGCTATGTTCTTCATGGAGCTGTCAACCTAATTCCCTCAGCAAGGTGATATTTGTTTATCTCATTTTGTGTCTTTTGTCAACTACTTATCAATCACTGTTTTTTTCCCCTGTAAGCCCTATGGAATAGAAATGGCTCTGTGAATGACCGTATTCAAACTGATATCTATTCAGGATTGACAGTGCCCTGCCATCCTGCTTCAGGGCAGTGTTTTCATTTTGGCAGTCACCATATTGGTTTGATGCTGAAAGAAGAACTCACAGTCCCTCCCACACATGCAGGTGGACGTTGTTAGAAATTTAAGCTAATGGTCTGAACTGTAATAGCCTCAGAAATCAAGGCACTTCCTGGTTTTGTTCCCTCTGTTATGGGGAGGAAAATGGCAGTAGTTTCTTTAAGAGAAGGGGGAATACCTTCCTAATCTGCCTGTCCAAATAACTGATTGTTCACATGGATCCACCATCATTCTCTGGATAGGTATTAGGAATTGCTGGCTTGTGTTTTCACTTCTGCTAAAGGTGAAATAACTTTACCTAATTGTGCAGCTATTACCCTTTAGAAAATTCTGCAAATATAACACTTACATGTTGTGATGTACTTTTGATAAAGGCAGGCAGCACAATATACTGAGAGAATGCAAATCTGGGGAAAAAAAATCTACAGTGTGTAAAACTTAAAAATGAAAAGTCAAATGATGACTTGGAAAGTGTTATCACTCAAGTCACCCAGCCTTATAAAAAACTTTGGGGTACTTTTGTCTCTCTTTCTAGTGTCATTTTTAGCCAAAGCTAAAATGAAGGCTGTTCCAAAAGTAACACCTGTTTTAATTGTGTTGGTCCACAACATCAGAGACAGATGTTGGTGATATGGCAGTAGAGATGGAACCCTCTCACCAGTATTCCATTACGTTTTATTGCCTTGTGACAGATAGCAGCTGAGGGGCAGTCTGACAAAATTGTGTCTGACATGGAAGTGTGTCTGAAGCAAAGGTGTGGAATCGAATCTCTGCATGCAGAAAAATTGGCATCCATTGACATTCATGAATACTTGCTGAACGTTTCTGGAGGCCAAACAGTGGATGTGAGTGCAGTGAGGTAGTGGGTGGTGCCTTTCAGCAGTGGCAACAGTGGCAGTGGGTCACTTTCACTGGTGCAGATCTTTATGAGTGCAGCATGCAATCTGTTTTTCATTTCTGGAGAAAATGTTGAAAAACGGAGTTTTGTAGCTGAGATCTTTCTCTATCAAAAAGTGTTATTGTGCTCATTGTATCTCATTGTAGTTTCCATGGAAATAAATAGGAGGCATTACTTTCAGAGAGATCTGTGTAACTAGTGCTACATCTGTGATGTATTATGCTGGTAAACTCAGTGCAGAGGTTGCAGAAACCGTGCAATTGAAGATAAGTTTTACACCCCTTCTAAACTCACAGAATCAATTTTAGGCTGAAGTTTCTCGTGATCAGTCTGAGCCCAGGATGAATTTAGTTTTGAGTAAACTGCAGTGAAATGATGAAGAAATCACTTGCTTAAAAAAAAAAAAAAAAAAAAAAAAAAGGACTCAAGTCTTGTGGCTGACTTGCTTAAAGTTGAATTATGTGTAGGATCTTGCTGTGATGATGAGACTCTGTGCTGAGTTTACAGTAGTTGGTTATGAATCCCTATGGAATGTTTTGTGAATATGTTCTTACAATCTAGATAATTTCTGCAAACCACTGCACTCAAAAGGATCTGCAGTTTGGGAACAAGGGAGGAATCAGCATTGTTAGCAAAGAAGCAAAAGCACCTGTGCTTTAGACACTGGGAATCTGAGCAATGTGACATAAATGATACGGAGAGCTTCATTAGCTGCGGCTTACAGATTAAAAAATATTTAATTCTTGTTCTGCTAAGGATTGCTAAGAGTATCACCAGTATATAGGGAAGTTTAAATTTTCATACTATTTCTGCTTCAGGATAAAAACTACTAGAAGACAGTATTTTAGACTGAACTGATCTTAAAGACAAAAGTAGAGTTAAAGTACTGAAAGGACATGACTCTGCCCCAGTTCCACTCATTCTTAGATTTTTCCACGTGTTAAATCACCACAAATGGTTAGTTGCTATGGCAAGTGCTGGCAAATTATCTAGGAACCACTATACATATATTTTTGACATTTTTTCCTCAAGCTGCCACAGTTCAAACCACATCCTCTACAGACTGCAAAGCAGGATTTAGCCTAACCACAGAAGTCCCTGGGTTTAAAATGTCTGTAGCCTCAGGAGCTGATTAAAATGATTCTTTCTCATTGGTTCTTTTTGGTGCTGATGCCTTTTTTTTTTTTCCTCTCAATTGTTTTAGAGTCTTAGCCTGCTGTTTCTTGTTATTCCCAGCCAAATTTTCATCCAGGTTTGCTCTGGGGCTTTGCGCAGCAGTGTGCACAGTGTCTTTAAAAGAAAATAAATGTGAGATTAGCAGCCACAAAGGCACATGGAATTGCTGAGCACATTTCAGTGCTGGATGAAGTTAAGTAAATGTTTTATTGGCAGAGACTACTGATGTTTTGTTCTTTCTTCCCTTCCTTTTGTTGTGATGAATTTAGCAGGGGCTTAGCACACCTAATGGTTTTTATTTTGTCAGGTGTATCAAATTCTACATGCTAGGAAAGACATTGTTTGAAATGCATCCATTGCTTATCTGCATAGACTTTTTACATGGTTCTCAGTATTTGCTTATTGTTATAGTAAGAAACTATTCATGTCTCTGGTGCATTGTTGTACTTGTCTGTTAGACTCAGAATTCAGGTTTCCTCTGTTGCCTCTAAAGTGTAAACCTCATGGAGAGTTACATTTGTCTCTGTTTGTTTATACATACTTTCTGGTGTATATACATAAACTTAAATATGCATACTTAAATATACAGATATATATGTACACATTTTACTTTGTTTTTGACGTTGACTTTCAACTTCCTTTGCTTTGATTCCATAAAATAGCAGTTTTCTGCCAGTATGAATCATCACAGTCCTTTCTATAATAGAAGAGTTAAAACCTGTGGCCAGTATTCAATAATGAATGATCATAAATAATCAGAATATTATATTAAAAACCTATTCAGTAATAAATTATTGTGATGTTTAAGAAACTGTAAGAGGGATTTTTGTGTATTTACATTTTCAGAATGTCCTTATTACCTGAGCAGGAGCGCTGCAGTGAATTCTTGCAGTATGGCATAGCAGCATGCTACTTGACTTCAAGAACTGAGTGCAAAGACTCAAGCAGGTGTTCTTCCCCCACCTCCTGTCAGGGAAATTCAGACCAGCAGTACTGAAATATCCAATCGGTCTAGCCTGTTCTCTTACTGTTTTACTGTTTGCTTTTTTTGCACTGCATAGTTGCTCTGTTGATACCGGGGATACATCAACAGATTGGCCTTTAAATGGCTCAAGCCTTACAGTGCCTTCAAGATCATTTTTCTCTTTCTCCCCATGCCTGTCCAAAAGACTCCCTTCCTCTGTGTGTTAGGCTGGCTGCTCAGGGGTCTGTAGGCCTGCTGCACTCCTTTGTTTTGGTTGCTTGGCAACAGAATTCTGCTGAACCTCCTATTCTTGTCTATGGTTGGATTTCTGTGTTTCAAGAGCCAGGTGTCATGATAGCCACTAATTTTAATGATTACAGGCACATTTTTCAATGGATCCATTTTTGGAAGAAAACAAGCAAGCACAGTATGTTGATTTTTCAGGACTGCTGCAAAGTGTATAAAAGGCACAGAAGAAGGCATATATTTCTTTGCCTCTATCTGGAATATGAATCTAAACATTTTCTGGTGGATGTTGGAATCTCCATGGGATATTCCCTGGTGTACCTGGCCAGCTTATGGAAGAGTTGTTCTGCAGGTGGTGTTTAATTTTATAAAGATCTGGCAGTTAGAAGTGATCTTTATTTGTAATATTTGTCCATTTTCTTTGTTCTGAGTTTTAGGTTTTGATTCCATAATTTTCAGTTTCTTGAATCTTCAGTGAAGCATTCATAAATATCAAGCCTTACTGTTTTTTGGAGGTGGTTTTTTTATGGGGGGGGGACTACATCACTCCGTTTTTTATTTTTACATGGGCCTAGCCTGTTTGTGCAAGTTCTTGTCTTTTAATAGTGCTAATGTAAAGTCTCCTTGCTCTTTGACAGAAATTACTTACTTTTGTTCAAACTTCTTGCATCACTTAAAAGTCTAAATTTAGGTTGATTAAACATTTAGGAAAGTGTTTACGGAGCATACCGCACTCTATGCATAACGGTTAGTGTTAAGTGTCTCAGTTTGCTCATCTGCTAAATGAGAATGGTGGTTTCTGTTTGTACTGTAAGAGGCTTGTGTGAACTTCATGAAATGTGTAACTTCTTGTTTCCAGCTGGTCCATTCACTGCTGGAGAAGTGGACTTACAGATGAAACAAATTTTTCTGACTTTCTACTAATAGAAAATAAAGAGGGAAGCAATAATAACAAAGAACAATAAAACAACTCTAACTTCTTTTTTTTGCCCTTATTTTTCACTGTGTGATAGAAGCAACTTCTTGCATTTGTTAGGTGATGATCTTTTATAAAACATATTGTTAATTCTTCCTGTTCATTTTTCTTCAGCTACTGTTTTAGTAATGGAAGCAGTGAACTATATGATAGCATTTTCTTGATGAACCATCAAATAACAAATAATGACTTTTTGTCTGTGTCTACATTTTCACTGTGTAAAATGTGATTCTTCAGAATATAGATTGGATTCTGTAAAGAAAAGGTTTGGGTGTGATGTGATGTGGTTTGAAAGGTGTGGAATGCTGTGAAAAAGGAAACAGAATTTTGAATATAATGCTTTTAAACTCAATCAAGCAGTACCAACCTTTAGATTTGTTACTGTCTTTACTGCACAATTAGAGGACTTCTGTTTCTCCTTATGGTGGACTTTTTTACCTTCATTATCATCATCCCTTGAAAATAGGATAAATCCTAACAGTCAAAAATACTTCTTGTTTCTTGTGTTTTCACTGAAAGCAAACTTAAAAGTGTAAGAGGAGGGAAATTAAAACAGTTGTATGTAACAATCTCTTGAGATTTAAAGTCAGGATAAACTAGATATCTCGAGCATTTTTTTCTGAAAACGTGTGTTTTAGTATATTTAGATGCTTTCTTGTGGAGATGAGGAGTAGTCTGAAGTTTGTGTACTACACTGAATGTTTACCTGTCCATTTGCATGCAGAGAATCACTAATTTTAGGCTTTAGTATTTTAGAATACCAGTGACCATTAAACTGGGGACAAAACTGTGCTATTAAGATCAGGTGGAAAGAAACCATCACAAGTCTTAATTCATACACAAATTATTGCCTGCTATATTGTTCATTTTCAGAAAAATAAAAGACTGAAAACAAAGACATGGATATGCATCCTGCCTAAAACTGCGTAGACAGATGTAAAACGGTCCATAAGGAGAATTCAGTGCTTCTTTAGTGTCAGTTTTATTACTAGGTTCCTCCTTTTTTTGTAAGAATCAAATAACTTGGATCCACACTTGACAGTATTCTACTTCTTTTTGTCAACAGGAATGTGCATGGTTTAGTAAAAACTATTTGGAAACTACTGCAAATTCAAGCTACACAACTGGGAAGAGATGGAAATGAGGCTGTTCAGAATTTGTATGGAATCAGGTAAGTTTCAATTTGTTTTAAATAGACTCCTTAAGAACATTTTGTAATAAGAGTTAATATTGGCATTCAGTCTGTTTACTTGTTTGTTTGTTTGGGTTATTTTGGTCCTGCTAACCAATTTTGATAGAGTAGTGTCTGTGCAAGGGAGTTAACTGCTGCATGTTTCTTGAGTGATTCAAGGAACAGCTAGCTGGGTACAACTGAACCTGGCTTTGTTTTTGAGCTCAGCCTTTATTATCTTTATGTGTGCTTATCAGCTGTGGTAAGACGTTATTCCAAGTTCACAGCAGTACAGATGCTTAACAACATAAAGCAATTGTTTTTGAAGAAAGAGTTCTCAGCAGTTAAAGTTCTCGTAAAACAAATCTTTATTAGAATACTGTTATTAATAGAATAATTTGTCACAACCATCTCTGTACATTTTTTAACATGTGTTCTAACAGTCCTTATGGTACAGAGAGGTATGTCCTGAAGTAGTGAGTAGCAGCAAATGAGATGGGAAAAGACTTTTGTGAAATGAGTAACATGAGGATATCTGATAGTCGCAGTATAATTATCAGAAGTGATACCTTGCTACTTTTTTTAACCAAGCTCTGGAAATTCATTCAAAGTCTTAGTTATATTTGAGAATCTCACTAGGATAGATATAGAGTATGAGCTGCTTTCTTTTTGCAAAATACGAGGGAGATAATGCTTTAGTAATAGTTCCAGCAGAACTGATCTTCATCAACTTCAGACAAATCCTCAGTAAGTTAGAACAGCATATTTGCCATTTCCCTGAACAAGTAATGCACCCTTGTGGCAAAGAAAGCCTGCAGCAGCCAGGGATGCAATAGGAGGAGTGATGCCAGCAGGTTGAAAGAAGCAATCCTTCACTATGCTCAGCCATGGTGAGACAGATTTTGGTGCTGTGTCCACTGCCAACATATCAGTGCAAAAAAAAATGGAACTTACTGGTGAGAGTCCAGAAGGAACCACACAGATGACAGAGGGACTGGAGCGCTTTTCATATGAGGAGAAGCTGAGAGAACTGGGACCCTTCAGTCCTGAGCAGGCTCAATGGTATCTTATCCATGTGTATATGTTCCTGATAGAATATATGAAAAAGATGTTCCTAGACAGTAGTGACTACAGACAGGAAAATGGGCACAAATTGTAACGCTGGAGATTCCATATTATTCAAGAAAATACTATTTTTGGTACTGTGCAAGTGATCAAACACTGGAGCAGGTTGCCTAGATGTGTATAGGGTTTCTGTCCATAGAGATGCTCAAAACCTGACTGAGCAATTCTGGACAACCTTCTCTAGCTGTCCCTGCTAGAGCAGATGAGTTGGAGTAGATGGTCTCAAGAAGTTCCTTACAACTTAAAAATAGTTTTCTGCTTTTTTTTTAAAGTTTTAACAAGTTTGATAGTACTTGATAAAGAGATAAAATGAATGCTAGAAGCTCAAAAGGGGCAAAGGAAAAGGAAGGCTTTGTGACAAAAACCCAATCCTGGGATTTGTGCAAACACAGTAGCATGCTGATTGGTAATGGTGCTTTTATTTCAAGCACAGTGAAGACCACTTCCCTCTCATCCGTTTTTTTTTTTTTTCCTTCTATCAAAATAAAATTCTTAAATGTTCTTACAGTTAAAGTGGTTGCCATGTTGAAGTAGATGATTTTAAAATGCATCCAGAGCGACTAATATGAAGCTGCTTGCCCTGCAGTAGCAGTCTCCTTGAGAGGAGATCTTGGTAAACTCCTCCAGCTCTAAAGAAATTATGAATCAGTTTTCATTTTAGCAACTAATCTCCTGTCTTCGTATGGAGAAGATTCAAGTAATGTTATGAATGTGCTTCAATCTACATTTTATGCAGAGAAGAGATATTGTCATGGCATGTTTTATTCTAATGTTTTAAGAACATAAAATACACTGTTTGGTAGAGGAAAATCATATATTTTCCTCAGTATTTAATTTTGCTTGAGTAGAATGGAGGAGACTTTGGGGAACTGGGTGCACTCACATAGGTCACTCTGAAGGTAATACCTCCTACTTATTTCCATGGAAATGACAATAGATAAAGAGAGTACAACAACACTATTTAATAGACCACATTCTCACCCACAAAACACTACTTTTTTCAACATAGTCACCACTATTAACTGTGTATTTTTACTAGCCCTGAACAAGAGCCAGCATGCCACACTTGTAAAAATCTGTGTGGCTCTCTGGAATGTGATTTGTCTTTTACTATTGCTGCTGAAATCCACCACCCACTACCTCACTGTGCCAACATCAACTCTCTAGTCTCCATAAGTGTTCTGCAAGTATTGATGGATGTCTGTGGATACCATTTTTTCTGCATGGAAGAATTCAATTCCATCAATTTCTTCCATAAGCACTTCTATGTCAGATAATGTTTTGTCAGACTGCCCCTCTGCTGCCATCAGTTGCACAGCAACAAAATGTAATGAAATACTGGCAGGAAAGTTCAACCTCTGCTGCCATACCAACATCCACCTCTGGCATTGTGGCCGAATGTAGTAAAAAAGGAGAAATTAATTTTGGAGCAGCCCTTGCATTATACTGTCAACTGTGCAAGAGTATACAAAAGTCATCAATGAATAATGAAAAAGTACAGTAATGTTCACAGAAGTTCATGATACTCAGTCTCTCTTGGAACATTCATAAAATAATAGCACAGGCTAATGGATAGATTTTTTTAAGGCCAATCTCAATTATAAATAATAGAACTACTTACAGTGCATCTTCTTGTCATGATATAATATCATATCTAATTCTTGAAAAGAATTGGGAGAAAATAACCTGTTGTAGTTCGCAGGATTTTGTGTGGTTGTGTATTCTGATTTCATTTAGGAAAGCCTCTGTAGATTGAGAGCTGTGACTCTACACTTCCTTTAAGCAAATCAAACTTGGAAAACTGAGGAGGGTTTGTCTCTGCTGCTGAAGAAAGCAGGAAGTGTTCCTTTTAACCTAGTAAATTGATAGGAACTGCCTCATTTATCACTCAGCTTTGAGATTCCTAATTGTTTCCTTAAGCTGTGTAAGTATCGCTGTCTTTCTGACAAACTGGTACTTCAGGGGTTCGCTAAATGCTAAATCAAACATGCCATTCAGTATATGTGAAATAATTGATGCAACTTAAATTTAAATCTGGGATGGTCTGATTTTTTGTGATGAAGTTGGAACCAGCTATAGCAAGACAGAAGTAGTGAGAAAGTGGTTGTGACTGTGAGTGAGAACTGTACATTCCCATTGGATTAGTTCTCTCTCTGCTCTAGCATAAAGTTGTTTGGTGGTTTTTTCAAGCAGTCCCAAAGTTACTACTGAAGAAAAACTTCTCTGTACGCATCTTTTTCCAAATGCCCATAGCATTATAAAATAGAACTTTTGGGGGTTACATATTTTGATATTTCATTATTAATCACAGTTAACTATGGAGCTTAACAGGTTTATTTTAACATTGAGCTCTGTGCATGAGAGCACACAAAAGTTGTCATAAAAGCTGATTTTTATTGGATGATAAGCCATCTTTATTTTGGGCTTGGTGTGTCATGTGTGCCAACTTTATGGCATTTTGATTTCGGCATTGTAGGAGCGCTTTGGTTACTGATGACATAGTTTTCTCGTTAGGAATGGCAATTAAAATATGACAAAGGTATTGAAATAAGCAGATGCTGTAACTCTGTATGTCTATACAGGGCTGTGCTCTTTCAAGGTTCTGGCATAAGTCAGTACTGTTTCTAACCTGCTGCCTGAAAAAATGATTCTTTTCATGGCTTGCTGGACTGCAGTGCTAGATAGGCAACAAATTATCTCTTGAATGCTGCAGTCTTCGAAAGCTTCAAAAGTGCAGCAATAACCTTAGTCTTTGGAATTTCTGTAAACAGATTATAGAAGATTCTTTAACTCCAGTAAAATGTTTAGAGAATCAAGAAAGGTAGACATCTGAAGACCACGTATATAAGTAAACAAATTTTAGATAAATGAATATGGGGACTACCACACCTCCGGCCCAAAAATGAGAACCAGAGCTGTAATGTATGCCTACTTCTCAGTTAATACTTGTTTTCTGAACACACTGCAAGTAGTCTGTCACAGTGGTCAGTCTCACAGCAGTCCCTGTACTTTGAAGTTACTTATTTTCCTGAACAGAATCACAGATCTAAAGAAGAAAAGATTATTTGAGGAGCAGAGAGAAAATCCAATATGATTAAAAAAACAAACAAACAAACAGAAAACTTCTGTGCTTGAAGAATTGTTCCAGTAACTGATTTTTTTTCTCAGTGAAAATACATTCTCTTTATATAGACTAAATTTGCCAATTTCAGTTCCCACCATCTAGTTATTGCTTGTTAGTTTCATCAATCTTACTGTATTGGCACTCACTAGATGACATCTGAAGTATTGTGTTCAGTTTTGGGGCTCCCAGTCCAAAGAAGAAGCAATAAACCTGAGTGAGTTTATTGGAGGGCCTGTTGAATAATCAGAGGGCTGGAGCCCAGAGCATCAACTTCAGCTTGGTTAAGCAGCAAACCTGTCTGCATGCTAGTCAGATAGAGCTCTTTCAGGCCTTCTGGGTGGTGTAAGTGGCAGTCAGTCATTGATTCTGCAGACTTGCATTGGTGGTAGGAGGTCTGACTGTGAAGAATAGCTGACTCTGATGCCTTGGTGATCTTTTCAAATCAGCAGTTGTCACAAGGCTGGCAATAAAGATGAGGATTGCAGGCTGCTGTGGGACCTTCTAAAAAGAAAAGCTGGTGAAGGCAGTCAGTTGAGAACAGATTTAAAGTGTTCACAAATGGTTGATTTGGTTTAGACACTGAAGATTAGTACCTGTGCTTGAAAGACAGAAGTATGTTGTGGTTCAATATTTTGTGCGCATTATGTGATACCTACTGCTAAAGGTGCTGCTACCAACTCAAATCAGGTGACACATCTTAACACTGTTGATTACAGTGATTTAAAAAAAAAGAAATAGAACTGAGCCAAGAATTTTCAAATTGACTTTTTGTTTAATTCTCTTCTCCCAAGGATCCTAGAAAATGTACTACTTTCATGGTGTAAGTCTTGGGAAACCAGGTAAAGAGGGTTGGTAATACCAGAGTATTAAACTGTCCATTCCTACAGCTGCTTTTATTTTGAACCTAGTAAATTTACACACTTACTTTGTGCATTATAGATCCAAATGTGATTTCTCTGCATTTCAGGAACAATCCTCATCCATTAATCACTGTCCTTGAAAATAGACCTGATTGTTGGCCTGTTCTACTGCAGCAGATAACAGTATTTTTCCATCAGTGTCCGGAGAGGTAAGTAAATGAATAAACTGAAAAGCAGTAAATGTAGGTAACTCAGTTGTCAGCAAAATTTTCTTCTTGAAGTGAACTGCAATTGTAGAGGCTTGTATGTAAGCAATAAAAAGAGTGTTTTTGGAAAAAGATAATTGTGTCATTAAATTTTATTATTTAAAGGTTAAAAATAGAACAATAAGTAACAATATCATCCATTAAAAATGTTTTTAATTTTTTTCTTTACTCACCTATATTGGTAACATTTTTGAGGATGTGGAGAAATGTGTGCCGAGTTGATTAAAAAATTGTTTTGATTATTTATTTTGTAAGCAGAGTTAAAAATAGAAATCAAATAAAATTAGTTAAAAAAAAAAAAGATCCGCATTCTATGCTAGAAACCACAAACACTGTAGTTCAGCTACTCGTGGAAGAAGATTACTAATCCCCTTAAAAACTGTAATCTCCAGCATGTTATAGCAAGCAGACTTTTAGAGGGATGCAAGAATGATTTGTATTTGCCAAAATTTTGACTATTTAGTCAAAGATGACAATTAATATATCATGTATATAACTGATCAATGCGAAACATGGATGATGTAAGATAAGCACAGGAATCTATATCTCATAGGAAAGGTGAGATATTTATATATGGTATATGCTTCTTGATTCAAAAAAAAAAAAAAAAGTAAATAAATGGCATAGTGATATATTTAACAAGAAATAGATATCTAATCTGCCAACAGTTTCAACATTCTTTCATGCTTATTTCCAAGGAACTTCTCCAGTAAAACTTAGGTGTAAGATACCAAACAGAGGAGCTGCCTTGCAGGCAAATGTTTTAAATGTTTTTGCAACCATATGCATGCATTTCAGATAAGAAGGATCTCCTTTCTCTCTTGTTCTGGAGGACTCATGTAAACAGATCAGAGTTATATTACAGTGAAACTGACTTCTGTATTCTGCTAATGTAAATAAGTTTATTGATGTTAAAATTCTAGTAGGTCTAGGCTATATGGTCAACAGAGAGACATTCAAGTAAAAGTCCAATTTAAATAATCTGAGTATTTTTTAAATATTATTTGCAGACTTGTCTTTCCACTCAGCTACTAAATCTGAGACTCACGAAGAGTCTCAACAGAGGTCTGAGTGTGTTTTTTTGCTGGTGTGTTTCAAATTAAACACCTTAAACTTTCTTACTCTGGTGCAAAAATGTCTGTGGACTAGAATTCCAGACTGATAATATATTGATGTAGATTTCTTACTAAGTTGTGCTCAAGCTCTATCAAAGTAGAGTCTTGTTTGTAACTGATCCCTAACATTGATTTTAAGTATATTTGCTAATGTATTGACCGTTACAGAATCACAGAATTATAGGGTTTGGAAGGTACTTGGATCATCAAGTCCAATCTCCTGCTAAAGCAAATTCTCTAGAATTTGCACAGGAAAGCATACAGATGTAAGGCCATGCACCAAGCCATGTTCAATTGCTAAAGGTTCCTGTCAGTCTGCTTCTCCAAATTATCCAGTTTCCTTTGAAAAAATATGCTTACCAGTGCCTTGAATGCTCTCTCCTGTTTGACATCAGCAATAAATTTGCAGAGTGTACTCCATCTTTTCACTAAACCATTAATGAAGACTAAGGAGCACTGAACCCACTAATTATTCCAGTGGAACACCTTCACTTGACAGCTTGATGATGCACTTTGCATCACTGATCATTACACTTTGAGCCTAAATTTCTTTGAGTCTAGCTTGTTTTCCGTCCCCTATCAAATCCACTTACCCAGGTGTATTTTGCCAAATTTCTGGTAGGGAGACAATGGATGACTTTATTAAAGGTCTTGGTAATTAGTCTTATTTGATTGTCTAATAACGTCAGGATCAACTGGCAATCCTAACATGGTCAAACTGAAAGAATTGCTACGTGATGAATTTTTTACCAGGAAGCTGCATTGGTTAAACTAGCTGTTGTTTCCTGTCTAGGATTGTTGCCCAAGCTGGATGGGACTTTGAGCAACACGGTCTAGAGGGAGGTGTCCCTGCCTATAGCAGAGGAGTTGGAACTAGATGATCTTTTAAGTCCCTTCCAACCCAAACCATTCTATGATTCTAAGAACTGAGAAGGAACAGATAGCTCTTTTTAGTTGAAAACAGATTTAATAATTAAAAAAGGATAATTCTGAATAATGTTTCCAAGTAATGTTTCATTATGGTGCAGCAGACTCTCATATTGTTCACCACAGAAAGTAACTTTCTTGAATTGAGGAAAAGTAGAATAAAATGAGGAATATCTTAATGTACAAGTATATATCAAATCATATTTCTGAGTGAATACTTAGTCTCTTACAAATGTGTTTCTTTGTGTGGTTGCTAGATAAGATCTCATGATAGTACTTTGTGATAGTAAATCATGTAGGGTTTTTTTCTTTTTTTTTGTTTTGTTTGGTGAGAGCTAATGATGTTTTTCTTAATGCCTTTGTGTTAATTGTATCCTGTGAATTACTGCAGACCCAGGGAGTGTAACCTTACTTGGGTTTTCCTTGGAATTTGTTCAGTTTATGGTAGGAAGTACTCTTGGCAAACTTATTTTTTTTGAACTGCAGGGCACAGAGTTCATGTGTTGCTATAATGGCTCCATTTCTAAGATACCTGTACTGTGAACCATCTCAGTTACGGGAATATGCTGAACTGCGAATGGGCTTACTTAGGATTTTACTTCAGCCACGTGGTCCAAAGCATAAAGAAGCACCCTGTGTTCTGGAGCATCATATTCTTCAGCTCCTGTGTGATTTGATTCCACACCTTCAGGTAAAGTTGTTGCCAGACCCCAACAGCAATGAGAGTGCTGTTACTGACTTTCAAGTGAACAAATACAGCACTATCTTCCATTTTCTGTAGACCTGATTCTGCATGGTAGTAAATACTACTACCATTTCTTTTGAGATGTACATTAAAATCTTAGTTACATTATAGAGGAAATACCCTAGAAATATCTGATAGAAGAATATTTCTGTAAAAATAATATTTTCTTGCTGTATGAAATCCCCATACAATTTATTTGGCTGATAGGACCTCAAGAACTGAGTTAATTTTCTACTGCATTTGAAGAACAAGGGAATTTTTTTCATCAGTCACTTTAGGAACTTAAATTCTTAAGTTCATCTGTTGATGTTGTAGATAAGATCTTTTATTAAAGATTCTTGAATTTTGTTCTCTAAAGCCTTACTAATAACTGCAATGAAAAGACTGTAGAGCTAATGCAACTAATTTTAAACTTGAAGGAATTCTGCATAAATAAGGAAGGACAATTAAACCGGGATGTGTTTTTCAACTACCTCTCTATAGGTTAAAGACTTGCCACAAGTTACAGAAGCCTTGTTTTTTCTTCAAGAGCTATTCCTCAGCCTGTTGCGCTTTCCTGTGTTTTGGAAAGTTCAATTATCCCAATTTTGTCTGCAACTGATATGCTTCTGTGAAGTGTGTTTAAATGTAACAGGAGAATGTTCATCTCTGATCTCCATAATAGAGGACAACTTTGAGCTCTTACAAGAGGTAAGAGTTGATTTTTGTGGAGGGAAAAAGACATGTTAAATTTAAAGGATGTCATGCTAAAGGCAGGATTTCAAGACTTTGATATATGGCATTCATCTTCGAGTGACCAGTGTCGTTTGGAAAGCTGATTTTTTTTTTCTTTGTTAAAAACCTTCTGAAAGAAAAAAAATGAACTGATTCTGTGTATATAAGCTAACCTTTAAACATAGGGGTTGGTTTAAACTGAGTACTGTGTTGTAGTTACTCACCTGAAATACTTACTGTATGCTATTTTTATTCTTAATTGCATATTCTGTATCACTGCGTTCATTACAAGGCAATAAGAAACTCCTTGGAGAATTATGACTGCTTTTCTTGTTTGTCCCCTTGAAAAACAAAGATAACTTGAACCTTTTTCATTTTTTCCCTGTAGGTGTTTCCAGTGGAACAGTGTGTAATTGGATTAGCACTTCTGCTGCTGCAAACACCAGAAAGTCAACAGAAGTCTATCTTGAGTCTAGGTAAGGTTCTTCTGAAAGAAGAATCCACGCATTTCAGACTGTATATTTATTTTTGTTTTGTGAAAATATGCTCTGCACTCCCCTGCATTTAGATTAAAGTGTGAAATATTTTATATAAACAGGATTTTCCCTTGATTTGAAAAGTAAAATACGATCTGATGGCTCAATTTTTCCTACTACATTGACTTTTTCCATGAATGTTACTGTATTCGATCCCTTTTTATTGAAGCATAAAAAATGTTTCATTTTTAAGTCAATAAGAGGATATTTTCAGGATATTTTCAGAGGAGATTAATACATTCTGAATGGTTTATTTGGATAGATCTTAAGAGAGTAGGCCTGGTAATCTTCTTAATGTCTGAGCTTTTGACTAACAGTTTTGATTAATTGAGTTATTAGAGTAAAAGAGAGGAACTACACTACCTTCCATTATTAAATTTTGTGCAGCCAT
This sequence comes from Chrysolophus pictus, assembly GCA_037305975.1. Lineage (NCBI taxonomy): Eukaryota > Metazoa > Chordata > Aves > Galliformes > Phasianidae > Chrysolophus > Chrysolophus pictus. The sequence continues at coordinate 45,268,671 of CM074614.1, read as the reverse complement.
CAAGTGCTTTACTATAAAGAACAGAAGAGTAGGGTCTCTAAGTAGAATGTTCTACCGAAAATAAAAGGGATTCTCCCTTTTATGCCTCCTTTATTATTACATTGGCCCACAGCACAGTAGTGGATGTCAGTGGTATGGTAGTAGAGACTGAACCTTCCCAACAATGTTCCATTACATTTTGTTGCTTTGTGACAGAGGGGCAGTCAAAATAGAAATTGAACAAAATAGCATCTGATATGGAAATGTGTATGGAGGAAAGGGATGGAATTGATTTTTTCCATGCAGAAAAAATGATATCTGTTGACATGCATCGGTGCTTGCTGGATGTTTATGGAGACCAAACCACTGTGTGGGTGTGAACGCAGTGAGGCAGTAGGTGGTGCCTTTCAACAGTGGTGACAGCAACTGTGGGTCACCTCTGCTGGTGCAGATATGTATGAGTGTGGCATGCAGGCTCTTGTTCATTGCTGGTGAAAATGCAGAGCTAATGGTGGTGACTACGTTGAAAAATTTTTGTGCGGAAAAAGTATTTGCTCTATCTAATAGTGTTGTTGTGCTCTTTGTATCTGTTGTAGTTTCCATGGAAATGAATAGGCAGCATTACTATGCAGTTTGTAATTCTTGAAAGTGCTACTTTGTTGACCAGCCTGTTTCCTAGAAATGTTTGTATCATGCAAAAATACAAACAATTTTAGTTCTTTTTTCCCAAGCTGATTATCTTTTTGTCCCCATTATCTTTAATAGCCTACAAGCTCCTTTCCTCTTCAGAAAACATTTCAGCCACAGCCCTTGTTTTGGTGATGCCTCTGCTACAAATCTTATCTTCTTCATCAGTTGGAGACTGCTTACAAGAGGGTGATTCTGGAACTACTAGGCAGCAACTGGCTACAGATCTTTTGGAAATATTAAAGAAGGAAGATGTGAAGAATAAAAAGAAATTGGTAATATTCTGAGTTTCTTTCATTGTTGTTTTTCATTTGTTTTTATTTTGTGGTACTTACAGTGGGTACATCTAACATTTTGCTGCTTTATGCTTAGCTGACTGGGAAGAACTTTATATCTACAAGTTTGTTTATGTAATACTGTTTTACGGAAATACTCTACAATGTGTATATTGCATAACACTAGACTACTAGTATAACTGAATGACATGTCTTGCTTTCCTTTTAGAGACCATGTAAAGAATTCACCTGAAATATTCATTTAGTAACAGGAATTAGCAGAAAACCACATTATATGTACTTATTTTGTTTATTCTGCTCAACTATATTCCTTTCCTTATTAGCTAGTTATCCTGGCTTTTTTTTAATGTGTACTATTGTTCTCCATCTATTTACTTCTACCTGTTTTTCACATGCAGTAATTGTAGTGCCCAAGAAATGTATTAATTTATCTTTAAATTAAATGCTATTTCACAAAGCTATCCGAAGTGTGGAGGCATTATGCTTCCCATTAGTGAAGAAAAGCATCATTAAAATGAAGCTCTGTAGTTTTACAGAGAACTGCGGTTGCCACTCAGAATCCTGTTTTCCCTGTGATGTGTGAGCCTGTCCCACTGGGGTCTGAATTCTATTTCTAATTTAAATTTGGAGACTTCTTTTCAAATACTTTAAGACTTGCTTTCTAAATAAGTGTTCTTCATTTAATTACTACATGTCAGTTATTGTCTTGATAATAATCAAGATTTCTGAAAACTTTGTGTTTTCTGAGGAAGCAGAATTATAAGGAAAAAGATGCTTTGTCTTGGATTTCTTTTAATGAAGAACTTTGGACACATGCATTCTATATAATTAAGACATTATTTTGTAGGAGCTTTATATTTATTATTTGGTATATGCAATTTAATATAACATACATATAAATATATTTCTCTATATAAGTAGCCTTTTTTTATGTGTGTACTTTATGTATATACATGTCTTTATGTATACATATAAGTAAATTAAATAGCCCAAGTCAGGAGAATTTCTCACTTGTGTTTTACTGCTTTTCTGCTTCTAATCTTCATCTACCATGATGACAACTGCAGAACATTAATTCTGAGAAATGAAACAGTTACAGCAAAAAATAAGTGTAGAGTAAGATTAACAGAAAATATATTTTCTTTTTAGTGAGTGCAGTGAAAAGCATGAGAATTTTCTTAAAATATTTAAATATTTCTATAATGTACATGTCATGGTGAGGAACATAAGCTTTTAATGTACTCCACTTTTATTGTGTACGTTTTCATGAGGACATAGCACTGCAGTTACCTACAGAAACAGGAGTGATGGATTCCAAATAAAGGGAAAATTCGTGAGTAGAGTATTAACACATTCAGTCATCCTAAATTCAAGAATTAATGTAAGAAAATAATTGTAAAGAAATGTATTGTGGCTTATTAATTACACTTACTATGTTGGGATGCTCAGTAAAAGATTTGTTTCAGATGATAGAACTGAATAACTTATTCTTTTTTCTTTGCTCCTTCGTGATGTTTTACTTGTTCATTTTAAAATTGTTTGTATGTTTCATTTGTTTTCAGATGTCCTGTAAACTCCTATTCCCCATAACCAGCACTTATTGTTCATTATACACTACTTGGAAGATTTTAGAGCTGATGAAAGAAAAGTCAGCAGTTACTGACTGGTTATCTTCAGTGAGGTCACTGCTGCCTGTTACAACTCAAGTCCCTACCCACATTTTTCTGCTGCTGGCTTATCTACTGATCCAAGAAAAGGGAGACAGTCTTCGTAATGTACTGCAGACTACTACAGAGATAGCCAAAGCTGATTGTTCTCAGGTAAAAACTTAGTATTACTGTATTTTCTTACAGGAATTGGGGTGGATTCCCCATCTCAAGAGGTTCAAGTCTGCCACAGCTTCTTGCTCTCAGGTCCAACCAGTCATGAAACGAGCATGCACTCCCAGTAGGTACACACACAGGGCACGTGTGTACATCAAATATCTGTGGCTGTATGTATATAATGTAGACATGCTGTGCACTCTCATGAACTTCAGCAGCACTAGTGGCTTTATTTTGCTCCCCTTTCCTTATTGGCTGTCAGCTAATAAGGAATACATGTATACGTAAGTGTAGCATGGCTATTTCCAGCAGCAGGGCTCAGACTCACAGATGCATGTAAGTGACCTCTGGATCCATCTCCCCAGTTGCTGGCATCTGGACATAAGAGCCTGTGTGGCTGCAGCTCAATTACAGTTGCTGGTACAGACTGCCTTCCAACCAAGTGCACTACCCTGGCAATACACGCATGTATACGTGTGTATCTTCAGCCATGCACTTAATACATGCATGTTCACACCCATACACTTGACACATGCAGCTCACCAGACCACTCCTAGTCTGTCTGGCTTTTCAACTTGTAGAATTTTTTGCTGTGTACAGTAACATGTGCATTATACCTCTGTGTTAGGGTGTTTTAAGGAAAAGAAACCTGCTTTATTTAGTGAAATTACCTCATGAGGATGGAATAAAACATCAACAAGTTGAAGAAAGGCTACTAAAAGTGTTTCTGGCTTTTGAAGGATCTTCATGTTACAGGAGGACCATCGAGTCACTTGTGATGTCTGTTGTATTACTTCTTAAAAATATCTCTATAGTCAGTACAGTCTTAGTCTCATTCACTATTGAATCCAAGTCAGATTTATGCAATATGTTTTTGTTTCTGCATAACTTAGGTAAATGCGGACATATGGATTTTTAGTATGGATAAATAGGTAGATTAGGAATCGCCAACCAGAAATAATCATCTTGTAAAATGAAAAAAAAATGTAGGTAAGGGAGAAGTGTTGTTTTGATTGTCAGATATACCATAAGGACAAGTTTTATTTGCTTAAGTTTTCTAATTGCTTTCTTTTTCAAATAGCTTTCACAGTTCTGTAGCACAAAAAAAAAAAACGTAAAACGTTACAGCTTATGAGTATGCACTCAATGCCTTAGGGCACCAAGAACTGCAGGTCTGAGATGTGCTTGCTATTGAACATGTAATGAAGTGCTGTGCTAAAACAGAATCACTATACAGTGCTTTTGGAGATACCTGTAATTCCTAAGCTGGAGATGGTTTTTTAACTTGATGCCAGCTTCATCTTCTTTGGATTGCTCATTAATAGCTTTCTTAAATACGTCTTGTAAATTCTCTGTCAAGCTTTCCTTTGTTTTGTTGTTTTCTTGTATGCGTGTGTTTCATATTCAGCAGGATTGAAACAGATTTGAGAGCATGTGATTTCTTCATTTTTTTTCTACCATTGTTTGAACTTCTTTGCGTTTTTTAACTTGTCAAATCAAATTTATAGCATTATACTACTTCTGTGTTGTAATTAATTTTGTTGGGCACTAATTATCTTTATTTCAGGGCTTACAAGTTAATAGTTTTTTGTGTCATGACCTTTGAAATTCAGTAACTTTAAAGACTGAGGATTTTATGTTTGTTTTGGTTTTTTTGTTTTTGATCCTATTTGAAAAGTAATTTTTACTCCTATACGGACACATACTAACAGATTAAAAGGTCCGTTTTTCAGTCTGGAAAAAATTGCAGGCTTTTGCTGTGGAATTACTCACCAGAACTGTGAGCATTATGTGGGAATAGAAGAATGTGTGGAATGTATTTATTTACATGAGCTGTAAGATCACCACTGTGGTGGGGAGAAAAAAAATAAATAAATTGTATTTAAATCCTAGCTAAACCAACTAAAAGCCTTTGGATGTATTGTTCTGCAGTGTAGCTGGGTTTCCAAGAAGTGATTAACCTCCAAATGCGTTTAACTCATGGCATTTCCCTCTGCAGCTTGGAGAAACAAACACGATCATTTAAAGGGACAAATTAAAAAAGGAAGGTTTATGTGGCATTTTAAAATGTTTTGTTGTGGTGTCTGTAGCTATAGCATTGACTTTTCTTTTTCGTTTGAAAGTAAACAATGGATGCAGCGTATTAGCAAGAGGTAAAGTTAAAATTGCATACTAGTAACTCCAACACAGTTGTGACACTTCCAACCACAAGTAGCCGTCAATTATAATCTGCTGTTTTAGTATACAAGTGTAGTATGTGAATTAATTAGGGAGATGTTTAGCTTCCTTCATTTTATTGTATTTTGGAGTTCCTGTTTTGTCCTGTACATACTGCTGTTATTAAACTAATGCTAGCAAGGTAGTATTTCATCTTAATGAATATAAAGATGGATGCAGATTCAAAATATTGTTGTACAAAGCCTGAATCTCAACCTGCAAAACTGCATAGTTAATGCTCACAATTCAAAATAGGAATGGAACCTAGCTCTTAGATAGTTTTATTTTTGAAATATTTGTTTATGTGCTTGGTATACTCCTTAACTCGTGCATAGAAGAGCTGCCCTGGGATACAAGTCTGAAGTGGATATAAAAAGCTTGCTGCAAGGTAGGCCTGATTCCTCAAAGTTAAGTACCAGGCAGAAATATACTAAATGAAGTAGTTAATTGCTTTTTTTTTTTCCCTTTGTTTTTCCCTTCCTTCCCTCTCTCCTTTCTTCCTCTTTTCCCTCCCTCCCTCTCTCCCTTCCCTCCTTCCTCCCTTCCTTTCTCCATTTCATGATTCTTTCTTATAATGATTGCTACTTTCTTTCATAAGGATGGATTCTTTCTGTAAAAGTACAGATGTAAAATCCTTCTGATGTAGCCTTGTACTTTTTCATTCCAGAGGGCAGCTTAGTAACATGAAACAGAATAATTAAAAAACAAGAAAAAAAGGGGAAATTACAAAGCACACAAGCAAATCAGTATTTTATAGCACTTATAGCACTGTTCTCAGGGCAAAAGATTTTTTTCTCAGACAACTATAGCAGGAACATACCTGAAGCTGATTATTGCTGTTCTGTGTAATGATTGACTTCCTTTTAATTTGTCATAGTTTTGGTGGGTTTTTTGTTTTTTTTTTTCCTCTTTATTTAAATGAAAATACCAATTCTACATATTATTTAAAAAATTGTAGTGGAACATACTGGATCACAAAGGCTCTGTCTATGACAGGAAGTAATATGCGTAGTTTTTTATAGTGGTAAAATTCCAAGTAACTTATTCAAAGAGTGCAATTTCCCAAATGATAGTAGTGTTGCTTCTGGTCACTAGGTAGAATAGCATGCCAGTATCTTCTGATTAAGGATGGTGTCAAGCTCATTCACTGAGTTGTTGCTTAATTGTTTTCAATCAAGCAGAAATCCTCAGGACTTCGAAGCCTTTCTTAATAGGTGGCTTCGCATGTTGTAAGTGAGAATATTAAGAATGGATTTTCTGTGGTGGAAGGTTTAAATTATGTTCTTAGAAGTGCAGGTTAGTTTTCTGGAGGATGTAGTTTTACCTGTGTGATCCAGTTCACAGTTATAAGAGGGCTTTGTACATTACAGAATCACAGAATGCCTGTGGAGTTCATCTAGTCCAACAAACCTCCTCAAGCAGAGCCACGTAGTACAGCTTGCCCAGGGCTGTGTCAGTATGTCATTTGAGTATTCAAATGCATGGAATCTTCACAGCTTCTCTAGGTAACCTGTGTCAGTGCTCAGTTAGACTTGCAGTGAAAAAAACTGTTTCTTGTTCTTCAGACAAAGCTTCCTGTGTTTCAGTTTGTGCCTTTGCTTCTTGTCCTGTCATTGGACACCATTAAAATAGACCTGGCTCCATTTTCATTGCATCCTCCTTTCAGGAATCCATATACATTGATGTAGTCTGCTTTCAATCTTTACTTCCCTAGGCTACTATTTGTGCAAACTTTCTCAGCCTTTCTGCATGTGAAGGATATTCCAGTCTCTTAAATTTGTGGCATTTCACTGTACTCTCTCCAGTATGGAACAGGACCATAGGATCATTTAGGTTGGAAAAAAACTTCAGTCCAACCATGAACTTGACCTCTACCAAGTCCCATCACTAAACCACATCCCTTAATGCCATATCCACACAACTGTGAAATACCTCCCGGGATGGTTGCTCCACTGCTTCCCTGAGCAGCCTGTTCTAGTGCTTGACAAACTTCTCTGTGAATATTCTCCTAATATCCAATGTCTGAACTTCCCTGGAGCATCTTGAGGCTGTTTCTTCACGTTTTATCACTTGCAATCCAAGAAAAGAGACTGATACCCTCCTTTCTGCTACCTCCTTTCAGGTCATTTTAGAGAGCAATGAATCTTCTCTTAGCTTTCTTTCACTTCAGCCATTCAGAAAGACACAGACAGACTCAAGCAGTGTGTTCACGGGGATTCAACAAATACATGTGCAGAGTCTTGCCATATGGGTAGTGGCAACCCCCACAATCAGTACAAGTGAGGGGATGTAAGAATAGAGTGCAAGCCTGCTGAAAAGGATTTGCAAGGTACTGGTGGATGGCAAGCTGGACATGAGCCAGCACTGTGTCCTCACGGCCCAGAAAACCATCTGTATCCCAGGTCACATCAAAAGAGGTGTGGTCAGCAGATTTAAGGGAGGAGACCCTGCCCGACTGCTCTACACTAGTGAGACTAGTATTGCATCCAGAATGTGGAGTTCTCAGCACAGGGGTGACCTGTTGGACCTGTTGGAGCATGTCCAGAGAAGGGACACAAAAATGATGCAAGGGATGGAACACTTCTTCTGTGACAACAAGCTGATAGAGCTGGGGCTGTTCAGTCGGGAGAAGACCCCAGGAAGACCTGAAAGCAGCCTTTCAATATCTATAGGGGGCTCTCTGAGAAAGGAGGGGACAGACTCTTTAGCAGGATCTGCTGTAGTGGGGCAAGGGTAAATGGTTTCAAACTAAAAGAGTGGAGATTTAGATTGGGTATAAGGAAAAAGACTTTTACAGTGAAGGTAGTGAGGCATTGGAGCAAGTTGCCAAGTGAGATAGTGGATGCTTTGTTCCTAGAGATAGTCAAAGCAAGGCTGGACCAGGCTCTGACCAACCTGATTAGGCTGTGGATGTCTCTGTTCATTGCAGGGGAGTTGGGCTGGATGACCTCTAAAGGTGTTTTCCAACCCTTAGGATTCTGTGATTCTTTTGAGCTGTGGTGATCTGTTTACATCAGAACTAAGAGGCCTTTCATAGTGGTGAAAAAGTCCTTCCTGACACTGGAAGATGCAATTATAAGGGGTAGTTGAAACTTCATCGTATTTTTTTGTTTCCTTAATGATCAGCAGAAATCCATATGAATTAGAAATTGTTTAAAATGCAAAACTTAAGCCATCATTTGTTGATTGCCTCTAGCCGCATCACATTTCACTTCCTATCATGGACTGCAAGTGATGAGCTCTGGACTTAGGAATACTTTACTGAAAAATAGGTTAAGTATTCAGATGTTTTTTTAATAGTATTATATAAAGCAATCAGAATAATTAGTAACATAGCTGCTGTTCTGCTGGAAAATATTTGGAAAGTCAGAGAAAAGAATACTTTGTTTGGTATTTCCCTTCTCAATCCTTAGTTATATTTGGGTCTCCTTGGCTGCACTTTCTGGAGTTAGCACTATCTGCAGCAATACCACATTCTAAATATGTATATATTTATATATATTTATATATAAATATATATATATGTTCTAAAGGATCTTAATGCTTTTAAAAGTGGGGCCTTGGACTTTATGATCTGGCTTAGTTGAATTTGGGATTACCTGGTATCTGTCATGACCCTGACAGTTATTTTAGTTCTGTTTTTGCTCAGTGAGTCCACAGAGTCACTGCTATACTGCACTGCAATGAAAGGTTATGTTGTTTCTTGTAGGTGTAGTGGTCTCCAAAGGCAGGAGGAATTTTCTTTTTCTCACAGTTGAAATATTTAATGTAGTGGGAGAAAGAAGTTAAACTCATGTACAGGAGGAATAATTGATATTCTGATAAAGGAAACTGCAGGGACTATATGGTGACATCTGTCAGTACATGGTGAAAGAGTACTTCAGGAACTGCTATATTTGTTTCTGTTTTATTCCACTCCATATAAATAAATGTTGGTTTATAAGGAATGGGGAAAGTAAGTGGTAGAAGAGTGCTTAGAATGCTTTTGTATTAAGAGAAAAGCTAATGACAACAAAATAGTGAAGAATTTTGAGTTTTCCTTTTCTTGGGCACTTGCCAAGAGATACTGTGAAAGGTAACATGAAGCATAGTAATTTGGCCATTCAGAATAGCAGGAGAGTCAGAGGTAAGAAGTAAGATGAAGAGATAAGCTGTTAATCAAAGTTAAACAGCCACCTTTATTAACTTGAATCTGTTCATTTGGTATTAACACTTGAGCATCCAGTTTAAGTGCAAACATGAAATGTAAAAAAGGCCTAATCAAGTAAATACAGATATACTATGAATTCCACATCTTTGATTCATGATCAAAAAAACTTAGACAAACAGACCTCAGAATTTAAGATTGCAAAAGGTAAATGAAGTGTTTACAGGACCGAATTAAAAAAGTGTGAGCTTTGCAGACAACCTGTGGAATACCTCCTATACTACAGCAGGATATATAAAAGTGCACAGAGAGGGTCATAATATAATAATAACTGTGTGTTGCTTTTCTTTTTGGTGGTTTTTATTTTTTTTAAGTGGTCAGTGTAATCTGTAATACTGTTGCTAGTGATATTCTGTTTTGTGGCTTAGTTGATTAGTGTTGATAGCTATGAATACTGAATGGAAAAGCCACAAGTGATTGCAAAATTAGAAAAATTGTGTTTCAAGACAAAATGGAGTCAGAAAAAGAAAATGTGTATTTAGAATGTTATCCATTGTTTTCACAAATGGGTTCGCTGCTACATGGGCAGAGTTCACAAACAGAATTTCCATTGTCCCACTGGATATTGTTTTTATATGGAGTCCATAATCTCAGGAATAAATTAATGGAGAAACAGTGCTAGGCTTAAAAATAGTATATAACTTCTTTTATAGTCATTCTAGTTTATGCTATATTTTTGTTTTACCTTACGCTTTATGAAGCCTACAGAGGACTTCTGTGTATGTATCTCCTCCTTACTCACTAAGTAGAAGCGTGAAATCCTTTTTATGATGCATGATGAGGCTCTGGGCAGCCTGGTCTAATGGTTGGCGACTCTGCCTATGGCAGGGGGGTTGAAACTAGATAATTATTCTGGTCCTTTTCAACCCAGGCGATTCTGAGATTATGATGAGCAGTTGTATTAGATCTGTGTCTAGCTGATTCATTTTTGAGTCATGGTCTGAAATACTGGAAGAAAGTCCAAAAATCTTTTTAAAAGCTTGTTGAATTAAAAGTAGTATGTTGGCTTTCAAACCAAATCACTGCAAAGGCTGCACTGACACATGCTGTTTATTAAATACTTAAATATAGTCTTTCTAATCAGATGAATTTTCTTGTTGTGCAAAAACAACAAAATTACAGTGTGTGCTACCCGCTACACTGCAGGAGAAGAAATTAAATCTTCTCACTAAGAGGTTACTGGTGAATAGTAACACAAGTTTGTTTAAGATTATTAATGACATTCTAAAGGACATTTATTCTTTCATGGTCTTTCAATGGCTGGAATGAAACAATGTAGGAAAGTCAATCTAAGGATGCATTATTTTATTTACATTTTTATTCAGAAGGAGACCGTGTTTAAGAATGTGTTGAAATGGTTTAGGCTTGCTCATATGGTACTCATATGATCTGATTATGTTATCTTCAGACAGTATGTGTTAGGGAATTATCATGTTGTAATCTGATCTTATGGACAGGTTCTTCATTGTCAAAGCTGATTGATTAAAATCCTGGTGGAGTACATGTAATGTTTCAAAACATTGCATATGTGTTCTTAAAAAGTGCTTCTGTTTTTTGAGAAGGATATTTTTACAGCCTTTATTATTAAAAATCTATCTTCAGTTGTGCACTGAAATGAATGAACCAGTTTTTCAGATGTGTGTAGTGTTCAATATTTTTGTCCTGTGCCCTGGAGCAAGAAATACCAGTGTGCTGAATGCTGCTGAAAACCTAGTCACTGCTAGGTTGCCTGCTGGAGAACTTAACTGGTGTTACCTTCTTCAGCCCTGCATGTTCCAGAAATAAAACTTTGAAGTGACATAATTTGTGCCTTTTTGGTTTGCTTTTTCTGAATTGCCAGCAATGATCTCTTAATGTCAAAACTGACTTGAAAGAGCCCTCCAAGATTTGTGTTAAACCAAAGAATCTGAGGCATGAGTTAAGTGATACTCTGTTTTTAGCATATAAAATGGAGACAGCATTACTGATATTGTTGAAAAAATCTTGGACAGAGCATTATTTACTATTTTCTGGAGTATCTTTGTTGTATTGACAGAAGGCCTGCATAAGGGATAGTTCCCCTTCCATTGAATGTAAGAAAGTGTAAAGGAACTGAAAGGGAGAAGAACTTCTATCCCCATTTTTGAAGAAAAATTGTCCTATAAAAAGAAAAATAATTTTTAAAAAATCAGATCACCAAACAATCATTAGTCGTGTTAACAAATGAGAGTATTTTGTCTCGTATGTAAGCGAGTGAAGATAGAGGCTGTTGGCATACATAGGCATGATTTTTGAGATGCAAATTATTATTAATAACAAACCCCAGAGTCTCGAAACCTTTGTCAGATTGTTAATGAGTAGCTTGACCCAACAGCTGCATCCTCCAGGAGCAGTAAGTGCAGGAGGCATTGCTCCAGGCATCATGCCTCTCTGCCTCCGCAGCTGTTTCCTGCGTGCTGAGAACTAGCGAATTGTTGTATTGGCTTTTTGGAGCTATTTAGCTGTTGATGAAGATTTTGTATAAATATAGCACTGACAGTAGTCCCAGCATTGTTTATCCATTGCATGAGAGAGGGAGGAGCAATTTTGTTTTTCTCCTGATCTTATAATCTGAACATAACTTCGGAAGGAGCGCACTTGAAGGACAGAGCAGTAAAGGATATATGTATCTGGCCTTTTTAGCTTTAAGTGTTTAATCATTCCCTGAGAATTCTGCATACTGAACTTAGTGTAGAATAAATTTCTTAACCAGAAAGATAATGTGAACACAGGACTTGAAATGAAGTTCTTGTCACAGCTGAGGAAGGTTAGGCTTGGTCAGACCGACCTTAAATGCTTTTTAAGTAAAATTAAGAATATTATTTCCTTTCAATGTCATCTTTTTGCATGTCATTCAGTCGGATTGCCACGTGCGTAGACTCCTGCTGCTTCTGAGAAAAGTGCAGGAAATAGTCTGTTGAGTAGAGAGCTAAATAAAGATGCAGTGGAGCAGGGGAAGAACCTGCTTCTGGCAGCAGTGGTAAGAAGACAATAGGACAGAATTTAGGTAAGGAGTTCAAGCATTATAATGACATCCAACAGCTTTACTACTGATATTGCACGGCACAAACCACTGACAGCATTAATCAGAGATTAATATTGTTTAAAGGAACAACAAAACTCTAATTCTTGGAGTTGAGTGTATTCCAACCATAATGATGCATGCCAGATGCTCTGTGTAATGTTTTCAGAAGATTTTTCTTTCCTATTCACCAATGGTGCTAAAAGCAGTGTGGAAGATTGTACCTCAGTGAAAGAGCATGCAGTGACCTCTAGTAATTTGGAGATTTAAAATAACGGTGGAGGTTTCTGCTGTTAGTGTTACTGGTTGCCCCAGTTGGAGGTATGGAATGTTCACCATTTGCGCATCAGCAGGGTTTTAGCTAAAGATTTAAGTAAATAGTAAATCAGTGGATTAATTATTTTTTCCTTAATGCTAAAGTTACAACAGGTGCCCAGGAATAAATGCACTTACATCTACCATACTTCTAGTTTCAATTTTTTTTTTTTCCAATTTTTTTGCATAGAAATTCTCTTTTTATAAGATTTGACTTAGCCTCAGTGGATGATTGATTTGAGGACACTGAGTGATCTTCAGGTCTTACTACACTTTGTGTTCTAATCAATTTATTAGTCAGTTTTAATTTTTTTCCTGTGTTTTAATGAACATCCTTTTCTCTTAGGCAGTGCTGCTGCCCTTTTGGCATCAGGGAGGTGAGGAAACACAGCTAAACAAATGATTACTTTGGAAATGAAATGCGAATAGGAGGCAATTAACAAAATTCTGTGTTTTGAATAAAGGCTTAGTTTTCTGTTTGTCTGTATTAAGGCAAACCTTACTGGATTTTGGCTGAGGCTAGAATTAATTAAACTCTACCGCGTGCTGATGGACTTGGAGTGAATTAATTCACTCCGCCATTGTATTTCTAAAAATATTGTCATAACAAAAAACTACTTATGATGCAGGATTTATTAAGTACTGTAACAGCTTTGGAAAATGACTGGGCTTCTCAGAGGCATTTAAACTTGGAGGAATATTCTGATTAAAGCACGTGTAGGAGTATAAACACAGGATAGTCTCCAGAGACTGTGGACAGAGGATCCCAATTAGTACTTGTGCCTGAATTAGCTGTTGAAATGTGTTGTGAATGAAATTGAGTGAAAAGATAACAGGCTTACTATGAACAGAGAAGAAATGATACTTTGGAGCTGAGGTAAGAACTAGATCCTCAGATTAAGTCACTTAAAGTGTTGTTCCAGAGTGGTGCTACAAGGTGGGTTTAGTGTGGAGTGACTCCTTTAACTTCTGTGGTATAAACCAGTGTAATAGATCTGAAAGGAGTTAGGGATTTAAAGGATATTTACTTGTCATATGAGAGAATCAAAGAGCCGTGAGATATGTTGCTTCTCAGCGAGTGTGCTATTCTCAGAAGTTTGTTACTTCTCTTTGTACCTTTACCCATTTTTCTGTCAAATTGTTTATTCTAAATGAGATAGTTTTTTGATCAGAGAAAAGCAAATGGATTTCAGAGAAAGTTGCAAAAAGCCAGCTGTTCAGGTGAAAATTAGGTGTATGGTCACTTAAATAGAAAGAATAGTATCTGTCTCATCATCTGCCTTGAATTGTTTGGAAGTTGGTGTCACTTTAATGTTAATAGTAATTTGGAAATACACTTATCTGTGCCTACAAATGCCTTTGGCTGCTGTGGTGTGCTGAGGCAAGGATGTTAAGTTAACCAGGAGAATGTTGGTTAAGAATACTGGTTAGAAACATTTGTGCTGAGGCAAACTACTGCAGAGTACAGTATAAAATCACATTCTTTGGGTGACCATGGTTTTTGGGGCCATCTGTTTTACCATTAACTATAAAGTAATAAAGATGTTTGTTATAGATTTAGGTTTTAGGGAGAGTAAACAAAAACAGAGAACCCTACCAGCAATGAGAGAGAGTTGCTTGAGCTAAAAAGGTAAATCTGTCTCTTACAGTTTTGCATATTCAGAGATGCTGTTCTCTGCTACTACCTTATATATACGTATCAGTATGTACTGTAAGATACACAAGGAGAGATAACAAGTATTCTCCACTTAATTATCTAAGAAACCTGAAAAATTAAATCAGAGGATTGAATGTTGTCTTTGTGAAATATTTGTACTTCATATCAAGTTTTAGCTGGACATGTTCTGCCCTCATCTGTATCTCTGCTACCTGATTTCTATTTTGCTTTCTTCAGCTAGTCTGTTCTTATGTAAAAAAATAAGCGGGGCTACTTCTACAAAGAGTAGATAACAACCATGGGAAATAAGGAAAGTGAGAGAGATGAGTCCATTAGTCAAAAGTGTGGGGAGATCTTGGGGTAAATAAAGGAATTCATTTTATCTAGATATGCCAAGTGGTGTTTGGAAAACTTGAATAAATAATATATTGTAGTTAATTCCTTAGTTATTAAATACAGATTCCAGAACGAGTTTTAAATCCGTGAAAGTACAGATTTGGATTTCTCAGTTGTTATAAAGGTAGTACTGTTCTGTAGGACAAATGGTATTTTTCTGGTCTGCTATTGGGAACAGGTAATAACAGAGAGAAGCAGGCAAACTCCCAGAAGTTTAGTGATTTCTGTGGACTGAAATGGATCTTTTGATGGATTGCTATTGCATAAAGGCAGACTGTGAACTAGTGCCATGTAATTGCTTTTAAGCATCCATGAGATAAAGTGGAAAAAAGCAAAGCCCAGAATGAGTAAACTTAATTTTATAATGTAGTGATATGAATCTCCACAAGAAGGGAAAAAACAACCCTGCAGGAATGAAAATACTAAAAACTTTGGCCTAAATAAAGCAGAATTGTGTTGTATGATAAAGACACCTTCCTCCTTTGTCACTTCAGGGAAATCTCTGTGGCACCTCCTTAGCATACATGAGAAAAGTGGAGTAAATTACATTTCAAATGAGAGGTTTGAGGGATAAGATAGTAGCATCATTAGAATTCCTTTGAAAGGACAGAAAACAGTTGGAGTAGTGTGGCAACCAGGCACAGACTCAGATGTGAACAATCCAAATTGTTTATTGCAGGTTCTCACATAACTTATGTACATTCACAAGTTTCCTTTTTTATCTTTCCTATCCACCCTCACAACTTTCCCATCTGCCTTTACATGTCAACAAAGTATTCCAGAAACACTCCTCAACCGTGCATACAGGTGCTTATCCAGTCAGAGCCATGGGCTGTTCCTCTTGCTTTTCTCTTCTTCTAGAGATGTCCTTGATTCTCAGCCTTGCTTTCTCATGCTGTTTTTCTTGCTTCACAGCTGTTGCTCTGAATAGTCTTCCTTGTATTCCCACAGAATAGTTTTTTTCATTGATTTGGTATATGAATGTTTTAATATATATTTGTTTCACATAATATTCCTTTCACAGTGCCTGTAATGGAAGTGTTTACATGAAGGTGAATTTACTGCAGAAATTTAAGAGGAAATGGGAAACTTCTTGCTATTAACATTCTCAAATTCAGGAAGTACAGGACATATGAATAGCTGTAAACATGCGCTTTAAAGTAGCTGAGTTTTCTGTTGAATTTTAATTTCCCATGTGGAGGGAATTCTTCATAGATTGGCTTGTGTAAATAATCATTACACTTCCAAAAGAGAACATGGTATGGCATCACTACAGTATATACTGTAATGAAACCAGCAGCATTTGTTATTTCTTTGCGATATGGTATGTTCAAATAATATTGCATGGTGATTACGAGATTCCTTTAGAAATTTACACAATAAGAAAATTCATGTAACAAATTCATAAGTTAGGGCTTACAAGTATTACTAATATTTCTGTAATACCAATTCCCTTCTCCAACTTTGAGCCAATTAATATTTGCTAATTATGAGAGGCTTTAAAAATATTCTCCTGGATCTGAGGATGAAGATCATTGTACATATTTGGATCCAGATCATAATGGCATTCATTTTCACCTGATTTTCTTGCAAATGTGAGACATTCATTAGCATTCTAGATTATTGCATTAGATACAACTGAACATACGTAACGGTGTGCTTCTAAGATGATTACATAGAAAGAAATAAAGAAAT
Source organism: Chrysolophus pictus (assembly GCA_037305975.1). Classification (NCBI taxonomy): domain Eukaryota; kingdom Metazoa; phylum Chordata; class Aves; order Galliformes; family Phasianidae; genus Chrysolophus; species Chrysolophus pictus. The sequence goes on along the minus strand of CM074614.1, from coordinate 45,252,359 downwards.
AAGTTACAAGAAATAAAAAATTAAAGTTTGAAATTTTTCTTTGTTTTTATTATTACCAGAAAGCAAAATAATGCAGAAAAGAGGGTGTACTTAATATAGTGTTACAAAATCATTCTCTTGTATGTAAGACTATTACCAGGTTGGCAACCTAACTCTGAAGTTACTTTCTTCTTTTGTTTTATTGTAGGTCCCGAGCCTTATCCCTGTTCTGATGTTTATACTGGGAAGACCTTTGGAGCCTGCACTTTACAAGGATATATTGTATACTTTGCCTTCACTTGGTGTACACAAGGTCAGAATGAAAATTCTTTTAGTAAAATGAAAATTGTATCAATAAGCAGTCATTTGTTCACAAAAAAAAAAAAAAGAAAAAAAAAAAGAAAAAAAAAAAAGAGTGATTTAGAGTGAGAAATCCTCAGCTTGCTTAAAATAATAACTGACTTGCAAGCATAGGCATTACTTTGTAATATTTTGGATGGGATATGGCATTTGAGTAAGGTGAAATGTATGTTATGCTTTGTTGTCTGTAGCATATCATTATTGTTTTTAGATAGCCTAAAAAGATGTTTTTTGATTTGTTTCCAGCTTCTTTCTGACACTGTTGGACAGTTACATAACTGTGATAGTTGGTCCAAGTAACGATTTGTAGATTTGTGCACCTTCTTGGACATGAAAAAAAAAATCCTAACAGTAACTTTTGGTTAACACAATCTCTTTCAGGTTTGTGTAGCTCAGATTTTACGATCCATACACATGCTGGGGAGTACACCGAAGCTTAGAGCTATTACTTTGCGTCTGATGACATCTTTGTGGGAAAGACAGGTTAGAAAATTCTTATGGTGTCTCTGAGTACAACTGCAGTTTGTAAACTTCATTTCTTCTAACCAGCAAAAGAAATTTGTTTCGGAGCACTGTTTCCACTAATATCTCATTTTCAGCAATATAAATTAAATGGTGAAAGTGGTGCCTTTAATGATTATGTTTTAGTGAAAAATTTCAGTTGTACATATTTCAGGAAAGCTACTTTTCATTTCAACAAAAGGAAAATTATGATTTTTGAGAGGTGGGTTTCTGTTTCACATAACATGGTAAGAACAAGACTTTAATAAAAAGGCAGTAACTTGCTTATTTGTTTATGAAGCAGCAATAAAGATACTATCTGCAAAAGTTACTCAGATCTCATTACAGCATTGAACTCTGACGAAGAAAAGCAAAGTATGCTATGCAATAAAAATAGAATTTAGAAGTCAAGTAAAATTGGTAGCAATCAAAAATCTTGTCACCAAGATAATTTTTATGCTAAATTACTTCTAGGATCGAATTTACCCAGAATTACAGAAGTTCTTGGCAACATCTGATGTACCCTCTTTGACAGTTGACAAGGATGCTCAATGGGAAAAAGTGATTGCTAAAGCTGCCTGTATAAGGGATATTTGTAAACAGAGGTAAGTAGAGGAGTTTGTTATCAATCTTATGTCTTTGTATGGGAAAACTTTTTCAGATAAGCTGCATAATTATTTCTAGCTAATCTGTTTGGCTAATTATGGCTAATACCATGGCTAGTATTTTTCTAGTGCAAGATACAAACTCAGGCGTTGTTAACCTCAACTACTTACATATTGTGGATTTAAAAGGATGTATAAGTAATTTTAAAGTTAGTGGAAAAGACCTATCTTCATTGTAAACAAAACAGCTGATCCAGAGCAGAAACCTAAAGCATATCAACTCCAAATTTTAAAAAAGAGTAATGCACCACTGGAAGAAATATCTCAGTCCTTTGATCTGCTCAAAGAAAGATTGAGTACTTTTCTAAAAGTATTTTTTTCATCACACAAAAATTATGGGTCTTTATTCAGATCTAGTACTAACTGTGTAACACAGTAATTAATTATAGAATCATAGAATGGCTTGGGTTGAAAAGGACCACAATGATCATCTAGTTTCAACATCCCTGCTATGTGCAGGGTTGCCAGCCACTAGGCCAGGCTGCCCAGAGCCACATCCAGCCTGGCCTTGAATGCCTTCAAGAACGGGGTATTCACAACCTCCTTGGGCAACCAGTGTGTTATTACCACCCTCTGTTCCAGTGTGTTCCAGTGTGTTACCACCCTCTGTGTGAAAAACTTCCTCCTAATATCTAACCTAAGCCTCCCCTGTCTCACTTTAAAACCATTCCCCCCTTGTCCTATTACTATCCACCCTCGTAAACAGCCATTCCCCCTCCTGTTTATACGTTCCCTTCAAGTACTGGAAGGTCACAGTGAGGTCTCCCTGGAGCCTTCCCTTTTCCAAGCCAAACAATCCCAGTTCCCTCAACCTTTCTTCATAGGAGAGGTGCTCCAGCTCCCCTGATCATCTTAGTGGCCCTCCTCTGGACCCGCTCCAACAGTTCTGCATCTTTCTTGTGGTGGGGCCCCAGGCCTGGATGCAGTACTCCAGATGGGGTCTCACAAGAGCTGTGTAGAGGGGGACAATCACCTCCCTCTCCCTGCTGGCCTCCCCTTTTTTAATGCAGCCCAGAACACAGTTGGCCTTCCGGGCTGTAAGCGCACATGTACAGCTTCTTGTCCTCAGGATCCCCAAGTCCTTCTCCACAGGGCTGCTCTAAGGGACTTCTTCCCCAAATCTGTTTAAATACCTGGGACTGCCCTCTGCACTTGGCCTTGTTGAACCTCATTCAGTTCACTTGGGCCCACTTCTCCAACCTGTCCAGGCTCCTCTGGATAGTTTCCCTTCTCTCATATTTATCAACTGCACTGCTCAACTTGGTGTCATCTGCAAACTTGCTGAGAGTGCACTCAGTTCCATCGATGTAATCTTTTAGAATACACAACATTCTTATAAAAAGACTTCCATAGCTTATCTACTTGGTGATGTTTTTCATTGCAAACTCTGTGCCTGTTGATCTACTTCTCTATCACTCCATCTTTAAAATTCCCGACTGCTTCATTCCATTTTTCTCCTTTGCATTCTAGTTTGTCTATTTTAGTTATCGCTTTTGTATAATTGATACTCAGTAAATTTTTTTGTACAGAGTATGGTTGCTTATATATGTGAATACTGCCCTACTGCCCTTTGTGTTTTTTCCTTTAGGCCATACCAGCATGGAGCAGATATGTTGGCTGCAATTTCCCAGGTGTTGAATGAATGCACAAAACCTGATCAAGCTTCACCTGCTGCTATTGTCTTACAGGGTCTTCAGGCACTTTGTGAGGCTGAGGTAAGGTCAAATTACCTTATCAGTGTCTTGATGTTTTGCTTGTGGATAATATTATTTTTCCCTCAGTTGAATTTTTTTTTTCACAAATACAGCTATATAGAATTCTTCTCTCCCTGCATTATTTGACTTTTCCTGCAAAAAGTTTTAGTGTTTTACTATGAATTTTCACTGCAGCAGGTCCAGTGGTTGGTTTGGAATTTAATCAGCATGATAGTTTGTGTCAGAAACATTCTTTCATGCATTTTTCCTTCAAATTTGAAAAAGAGCAGCTGTGTGGAACATAATTTTGATTAGCTGGAAAGTATGTAAATCATTTGTCATATCTTCTTACTGTGTCTTTTATTCACACAGTTCATCTGATGTAGGGTATGAAATCACTTGTAGTGAAATCACTTGTAATATTTTAAAATAATACATTCATTACTAGTAATGAGGATGGATGAGCATGGGAACATGTTACTGTCTCCATTCTTGGAAGTTTTCAAGTTGCATTGGATAATATCCTGAACAACTGTATTTGATCTCATAGTGACTCTTCTTGAACGGGATGTTGAACTAGAAAGCTTCTTGCCAGCTCAACTCCACTGTCAAGATCTTAGGGTATCCCTGAATTAGGAGCCAAGACTCCTCCTTTTCAGTGGCAATCCAGATATGGTGATGCAGATGTGCTGAGAATCATCCTCTAGACAAACTATGGACTATGTCGGCTATGTCTGAGTTACTGAACTATCAAAATCACAGAACTAATAGTACCCTACAGGAGTATGTGATTACTTGTTCACAGCCAAGCAGCGATCTTAAGTTTGTCTGCTTCCTAACTCAGTGCAATGTTTCACAATGAAACCAATCCAATAAAAGAATCCAGCCATTGCAAATGTGCAACCACAACAGTAGTTCAAGAACAATATAGAAATGGCTAGCGTTCCATAGACATTATTGTTTAATATAGTTAAGTTTCACACAATAGGTATTAAGAACCATCTTGCTCAGGGTAGCTGCTGTGGTTTTTTTTTTTGGTTTGAAGTTTGACTCATCTTGAGCTCATATGAATTCTTGGAATGGAAGCCTCAGTAATACTGATATTTTCTCAGACTGTATTTGTTGGCTGCAGAGAAGCAGGAGCTGGGTCTGTGACAAATGTCACATGCAACTAAAAAAAAAACCATCATTTAAAAAGCACTGTACACTGATGTGGGAAGACTGAGATAACTCAGCATACTCCAAGTAAAAGGAACACTTTGTGGATAGTGAATGTTTTCCTTTTCTAATTTTTACTGGCCCTCTTTAGCCTACTTTGTTTCCCTTATTTCATGCCAGTTTGTTTGGGAAAACAGAGGTGCTGCAATGAGATACTGTAACTTGTACAGAGTTGTTTTTCAGTAAAACTGGGTAATCATTTGGGCTAAGTAATGCAGTTCATCCCATATTTATTATTTAGACTCCAGTCTGCAGAGCAGAAACCTGAAAGGACATAATCATAGAGGGTTTCATTTTGCTATTTTCTTACTGCGCCACTGTCTCAACACATGGGAAAAGGATTTTGTCTCTTTGAGTTTTTCCATATGTAGCTGCTTAGGTGCAGAATTTTAGCAAGCACCTAATTCTTAGTCAGTTTCTGCCCAAGTATAACAAATTACATTTCCATACATATAGTGCTGATAGTTGATGACAGAACTGTACACATTCTGTAACTTGTCAAAGCAGAATTCCAAGAGTCCTAGAAAGGTTTCTTTGTAAAAGTAGTACTGTAATGAAGCTTTCTGTAACATAAATTTTCTGGTTGAATGTATAGTTTTACAACTTCTTGAATGCAAATAATCATTCTGTATAAATGTAAAGGCTTTGTGCAAAGTAGATAACACTACAAAACTGCATTGAGAATATTAGCTTTGTTTTTGCATGACTTATAAGGAAGGCTAAGCCAGTTTTTTTTTTTTTTTTTTTTAAATTTTCTTTGTCTGTATAGCAAAATGACTTGCATGTCAGAAATGCAAAATGTACACAGTTCTTGCCAGGCCACATTTCTTATTAGTGGGCAATTTTTATTTTATTTATTTATTTATTTTTGTCAATGTGATTTCAACTGAAGCCAATATATTTGATGTGAAGAAGACATCTATCTTGGCTTCTAATTGCTTTTGTGTGTCAAGCACTGTACACAAGCCAAGAAATATTCAAGAATGAAAATGCCAAGCATACTATTTTAAACCCCTTTCCAGCATTTTTGTGGAAGTGGTTTCTGTTTGTTTCTTCAGTCCATGTTTCTTTGTTTTATTGATCAAAAAGAAACCATCATAGCAGAGGAATATAATGAACTGAAATCTTATGTGAGAACAAATTATACTGACTGAGTTTGACATATAGATGTAATTGCAAAGCTGGATGTAGTTTAAACTATGGTACTGCGGTGTTCCTCACCGGTCGATGCTGGGTCTGGTCTTGTTCAACATCTTCATCAGTGATCTTGATGAGGGAATAGTGGCCACCCTCAGCAAGTTTGCTGATGGCACGAAGTTGGGAGGATTGGCTGACACACCCGATGGCTGTGCTGCCATTCAGCGAGACCTGGACAGGCTGGAGAGCTGGGCAGTAAGAAAGAAGATGAGGTTTAACAAAAGCAAGTATAGAGTCTTGCATCTAGGGAGGAATAATTGCATGTACCAGTACAGGTTGGGGGATGACCTGCTAGAGAGGAGCTCTGCAGAGAGGGAGCTGGGTGTCCTGCTGGATGACAGGTTGGCCATGAGCCAGCAGTGTGCCCTTGTGGCCAAGAAGGCCAATGGCATTCTGGGGTGCATTAAAAAGAGCGTGGCCGGCAGGTCAAGGGAGGTGATCCTCCCCCTCTACTCTGCCCTGGTAAGGCCTCATCTGGAGGGCTTACCAGTACAAAAAAGACAGGGATCTCTTGGAAAGAGTCCAGCGGAGGGCCACAAAGATGGTGAAGGGCCTGGGTCATCTCCCCTATGAAGAAAGGCTGAGTGAACTGGGTCTGTTTAGCCTTGAGAAAAGAAGACTGAGAGGGGACCTGATTCAGGTCTATAAATATCTAAGGTGTGGGGGGTAGAGTGGCGAGGCCAGACTATTTTCGGCAGTGTGTGGAGACAAGACAAATGGGAGTGGCCAGAAACTGCAGCATAGGAAGTTCCGCACAAATGTGTGCGAGAACTTCTTTACGGTGAGGGTGACGGAGCACTGGAACAGGCTGCCCAGGGAGGTTGTGGAGTCTCCTTCTTTGGAGATATTCAAGACCTGCCTGGACACCTACTTGTGTGACCTGGTGTAGGGAACCGCTTTGGCAGGGGGTTTGGGCTCAGTGATCTTTGGAGGTCCCTTCCAACCCCTGTGATTCTGTGAAATTAAGTTTCTCTGTGAAATTAAACTGTGTACACTTATTAACTGTATTCTTACAAATGTGGATTTGTACTGAGGTGTTATCAGAGAACTATTACATTGTTCTTGGACTCAGTTTTCTATCATTTTATATTTAGCTGGTCCAATTTGCTTCTCTTTCTCATCTCCCTAACTTTATATCCCTGGCCTAATAAATAGATAAGAACCTAATTTATATTTGAACTTTTTAGCCGGTAAGGTAGTTCAAGTCCTTGCCCATGCAGAGTAGATGTTGAAGGCAGATGCCAAGATCTCTCTGCTTTGTCACAGGATAAACTCTATATATGTAAAGTTTTTTTCACAGCAGTGAATAAGCAAATGAAATAAATGAAATAAACTGTACTGGTCTGCATTCAGTGTGGTTGGTCTGCTTGAACAGTCAGTCAGAATTTTTGCAATGGTAAGGATATACTTGATTTCTTTTTTTTCTATTCTTGCTTCTAAAAAGTGCTGCTTCTTTTTTCTGTCTTGACTGTGTGCTTCACACCTTCACTGAGCAAAAATCACATTGCCACCTTCATTTTCAACTACCATAACCAGTTTTTTTGCAAACAGTGAAATGACTGCTTAATTCAGCAATTACCTGTCATACACAGCATATTGTTATTCTCAGTGCAGAATAACACTAAAACTGTTTTTCTTGATTCTTTTATGAAGAATGTTAATAAAAATCTCCTAATTTAATTTTATTACATAGGTGGACTTGTGTTTCTATGTCTTACTATTTTGCTTTAGCTTCATAGATCTTGAATAAATCTTTGTAACTCTTGCCCAGACTGTTTAAAGAAAAATTTTATTTGTAATTCTGGTATGTAGAATGCCAAGTATGAGCTCTGCCACTACTGTTTTGTTTTGTTTTTCTTTTAGACTTTGGTTCTATGCCCTGTGTTGTAATGAATTTGGGTAGTTTTGATTTGGTTTGTTGTTTTGCTCCCTGACTTTTCTGTTTTGCTCTGTTTTTGTTGCCATGGAGCCTGAAAGCTGAAAGATAAATTGTAGCAATGGATAACTATCCTGCAGAATTATTTTAGATACAGTGATAACATCTGAAAAGTGAAATTCTCCACAGGGAGCAGTTTGATATTTGATCAAATGCTACAGAGAAATTACTGAAGTTTTCACTAGAATACTTCACTCCTTAAAGAGAGAAGATACGGGCAACTGGAAGAATCTCACAAGGAAAAATAGTACTGTTTCGCTTCCTGTAGAACTCAGACACTTATCTTTGTGCTCTTCTGAATAATTCTTCAGCTAGAACTATACCATGGACTTACATCCATCTTTCAGTACCTAGAAATGCTAAACACTGAATTGTATTGAGTGCTCATTGAACTTGGAAGACAAAAATATGCAAGGTGAAGCTTATTTTTGTATCCAGGAAGGCTTATGTCTCACTGCTATAATCAGAGTGCTCGTAAATAGGTATAGTTGTGAAGCAAGTTTGAAGTTAATGGAATAAGTTATGGTGAAAAGCTAAGTAGGATCTAAGATATATCAGTCTCTCTGCTTCATAGAAGGTAGGATAAATGTGGAAGACACACTGGAAGCAGCAGCCCACCTAACCCACAGGTGCATTCTGAACACCTAATACTGAACATTCTGAATATATTCTGAGGGGATACAAAGACATTTTCCTCCGTTAACTGCCGTAAACAGGCTCATTGACATATGGAATATTTTTTTCACATCAAGTGTACATTAGTCCTACAGGTAAATTATGACATCATTATTTTGATATATGTAATAAAGAGTATAGATTTTTTTTTTTTAAAAAGGCAGAAGATCAGAACTATCTCTGATAAATTTCACACCAGCACAAATGGATATGGAGCAGGCACATACTATCATCATAAAATGATTTGGGCTGCAAGGGATCTTAAAGATCATCTACTTCCAGACCACTGGTATGGTTAGGGACACCTCCCACTAGACCAGTTTGCCTGAAGCCTCATCCAGCCTGGCCTTGAATGCCTGCGAAGTGAGAACAACTTTTCTGGGCAATCTGTTCCATTGCCTCACCACCCTCATAGCTAGAAATTTCTTCAAAATATATAGGCTATATCCACCCTCTTTTAGTTTACGCTCCCTAATAAGAGTCCCTCTCCACCTTTCTTGTAGGCCCCTGTATTGGAAAGTTGTGATGTGATCTCCCCAGAGCATTCTGTTTCCAAGATGAGCAAATCCAACTGTTTCCAACCTCAGGAGAGGAGCTTCAGCTCTCTGATCATCCTCATCATCCTCTTCTGTACACTGTCCAACAATTCTATGTACTTGTTACGTTGGGGGACCCAGATCTGAATGCGATACTCTAGGTGAGGCCTCACAAGAGCAGAACATAGGGAAAGAATCAACTACTTTGATCTACTAGAAACGCGTCTTCTGTTGCAGCCCAAGATACAGTTGGCCTTCTGGACTGTAAGCAAAGAATGATGGCTTATGTTTAGCTTTTTATACATTTGCACCCTAATCCCTTGTCCTGGGGATTGCTTTTTGTGCTTGGGTTTGCCTTTGACCTAGGTGCAGGATCTCACACTTGGTCATGTTGAACTTCAAGAACTTCACACATACTGTTCTCTCAAGTCTGTCAAGTACCTCTCTGGATGGCATCCTTTATTCTGATCAGTAAAGTACCTCTGCAGCAGCTGGTGAAACTAACCTATGAAATCATTGAGCTCTACCTGTGAGATAAAAGCTGATCTTTTAATACAGGGTCTTAGGGTTCAGGCTAAGCTCTGAAAGCTGAATACAGTAAGTTCAGAAGCACAAAAAAATTTGAACAGATCTTCAGTATCAGCAATTCATTAGTTGTCCATTACTTTAGCCCTTATAGCAAAGAAATAACACTGTGAATATCTAAGACAAAATGTTGTCCCAAGGTACCAAAGGATCTACAGAGAGGAAAGTGAAGATACTTATTTCAATGTCAAAGAGGTAAATGAGATAAACTGGTGGTATGAGCTGATTTTGTAATATGAACTGCTTCTTATATGTTGTGATGAATGTAAACAGTGCACTTCCTGAGTTGGAAAGGTTTGGGTTTTTTTGTGTTGTGTGTTTTGTTTTGTGTTTGTATGTGACTAGCCTAGCTAAAGCAATTTTGTTGTCTGAGGTTTGAGTCATTTTTTTTTTTGGAGATGACATTGAGGATCTGGAACTTTGGGTCAGGTGCTAGAGTAGTGCCATTTTTTTTTCACTTGGATGCTATTGCTTGCAACTCTCAAAAGATCCCTCTATGCATTTTATACTTGTGCAATCCTGCTACTTATGCATTTGCTTAGGTATTGCTTCATTGCTTCACAGCAGCAGTATCTTGCTGCTTCAGTTAGACCTTCTGTCTGAAGAAACTGAATGCTTTTGTAACAGCTTGTCTGTACAACGCTTCTGTTACTATTCCTCTTTATGGTTAAGAGAAGTTAAAAAGCCTTTGCTTTTTTCCAAGATCTTTGACAGAATAAATCTCCAGTGCCTGTTTCCTCATCCTTTCCTATGATCCAGAAATTTTCTCATGATTTTTTTCTACTAATTGTGTATAGCACTGAATTTTTAGGCATAATGTCTTAAATGTCTTGGTGAGTGGTTGCTAACCATTTCATAGACTCATGGCTTTGAATTATTTGGTGAAGTACGTAAGAATAATAATTTATTACATCATGAAGTACAGAAAGTGGTCAGTGGAACTGTTTGCATGTTTAAAGCTAGGCTGAAAGCAAAATGCCTTTTTGAATAGAAGCCTGAAAAGTGAAGCATGTTTCCAGAATACACTTCCAAGCAGGTAGCATGAGAATGGACTATCTATTGACTTGATAAATAGAATGAATATTTTCTATGAAACATCATTGTAATATAGGATTTACTGTAAATATATTTTATAATGTGCATGGTTCTTGATTTTATTCTGGGTAATATCTGCGAGCTGCAGAAGTCATAATTGGTTAGGACAAAAAAGGCAAGAGATTTTCTGTTGCATATCAAGTGCTGAATTTGAAAGGGGAACGGGTTCCTCAAAGGTAACTGAATCTCATACAGATTTTGGGTATGAGTATTTAATTTTAAAAAATCTATATATTTGAAGATCTGTTGAGCAGATCCATAAAACTAAGCATATTTTTTACTGTGCTGTAACACTTCCCAGTTCATGTTGAACAAGAATTTGGTTCTGTTATATTTTTTGCTACCTGCAAACAGTTTTGGGCTTCTCACTACAAGAAAGACATCGAGGCCCTGAAATGTGTCCAGAGAAGGGCAGCAAAGCTGGAGCACAGGTCTTACAAGGAGCGGCCGAGGGAGCTGGAATTGTTTAGTCTGGAGAAGAGGCAGCTCAGGGGAGACCTCATCACTATCTATAATTCCCTGAAAGAAGATTGTGGTGAGGGGGGATTCAGCTTCTTCTCACATGCAACTAGCAATAGGACTAGAGAGAATAGACACAAGTTGCACCAGGGGAGATTCAGGCTGGATGTTAGGAAATACTTCTCTTTGAGAGTGGTCAGGCACTGGAACGAGCTGCCCAGACAAGTGGTGGAGTCACCATTCCTGGATGTGTTCAAGAAACATTTAAATTTGGTGCTGAGGGAAAGCTAAGGATGGAGAAGGCTATGCTTACTGAGGGAAATATCTAAGGATATTTCAGCTTCTACTTGTTGCAAAATAACTTTCTGGTTCCTAACATAACTTCAAAGTGAGATTTGAAAGGATAAAGTTTTCTGAGGACTTGGAATGCAGATGACAAGACTCCAAATTCATAATTCATAGAATAAAAAGTAGTTCCATGATTTTCAGACATGTTTCGCAATTTTAAGTAACACCTGGAAATGTGATATTACTGACATCTGCATTTTATCATAGAATGATTTCATTTTCTTGCTTCTGATTCGTTTTTCTTTAATTATCAGCTGTTTGAAAACCGACCTGCTTAGCATAGGTCTTAGTATTGTATTATTGTTTATTTTACTTTGAGTTCTCTGCAATGATTTCTAGATTCCTGCAGTTTTATATGCTTCCTTTCTGTTCTACAAATTTATCAGAATTTTATTGTGTTTAAACATTATAAGGACATTTTGTTTTGGAGCTTTCTCTGCTTTCATGCTGTTGGAACTCCATAGACAGCTTGCTTTTAAGCTAAAAAGTGAAGTAAAGTAATTATAATATACAAAGATAACTTATGCATCTACATTTTTATTTGTATTGCTGCAGTACCCTATTTTTCCTACAGAGGAGCTGCTTTCTCTGATAAGGGTTAATGTAGAATTATTGTATACATGTAAATTTTTAACATGCTTGTAGGATTTTTGAGCTGGTGGGTTTTTGTGTTGGTTTTTTTTTTTTTTTTTTTTTAATACAACTCACATTAATTCATATTTACAAGTGATAAGAAAGAAAGCAAATTCTAAAAACAAACATTGTGCCATGCAGGTTGGAATTGCTGTTATTAACGCTGCCTCCCACTTTCCCTTCAGGTTGTTTGTATTAATTCTACATGGAATGCTCTGTCACCAAAGCTAAGTTGTGATACAAGACCCCTTATTTTAAAAGCACTGAATGAACTGTTTGCTCTGGTTCCCTCATTAACAGTGAATACAAATGAATATGAGGTATGTACCCCAGACTACACTGAATCTCTTCTTTCATTATATTACTGTATATGAGTTTTACAAATACATGCATATTTTTGTCTATCACTAAACTGCAACCCCTCACAATACACATTCCCATACCATTTCACAGCTTTAGTTTGCATTAATGAAGCCTGAGAGACAGGTATGAAATTTGAGTGAAATACTGATCACAGATTTCCCTCTCACAGGATGTGTTTGTAGTTCAGGCCTGTACCTTCTGTCTTTCTTAATTTAGTGCACACTGAAAAAGCAGACTGTGTAAAGTAACTTGATTTCAACTGCATTCTTGCTTAAAGAATGTATGTGTTGTCTACTTTTATAGAAATTCAAAGCTCAAGTTCTCAGCTTCCTGTGGAAAAACACACAAAACAAGGTAGGTGACAACTAAAAATATGAATTCTGGGTGTCTGTATTAATAATGGTGTTAATAAATGGTGTCAGCAACTAGATATTAGATTTGATACCTTTCCATCAAGAAAAGTTATCAGTGCCAATAATGTTGTTTTGTGGAAGCATTTTCTTCTTGTTGTTCAGTGTTTAAACCTGTTTTTGAAGCAGTGTGATGTACAAGAAAAATTGTAGCTACCTGCTACTCCTGAGATTTGCAGCTCCCATAAAGAATTGCCCCACCAAAGTAGTTTGAGTCCTGTGATAGGCTTCAGCATTGACATAGTAGAATTCCTTTGGCTAAGCCAAAACTGTGATAACTAGCTTAATTTGGAAAATGTCTAAAATAAGATTTTACATTATTTAGGTAAGTACAAAATGAAGAGATCAATTCAGACAAATTGCATGGGTATATATGCCTCATTTCCTTGCTGGGGTATTGTAACTGGGAATGTTGGGCTGATATAGCCATAAAGCTAGTAGAACCAAAGAACTTTAGTTTAAACGTACCTTTTATTTCTACATAAAATAACCTACAGCAGTAGTAGAGTGTAGTAATCAGAATGATGTCAGGCCTAGATAATTGGTTTTATTGGTTTGCATTTTATTTATAAAGTAAAAGTAATTTGGAGAATATCTCAGGAAAGCACTACTGTTTAAAGAAAAGAGTCGGTTACTCTTTTTCAGCATTCAGTGGTTAGTGGATAGGCTTTTTGTACGTGAAATGTTTGGTGTGTACCAGTGCCGTTTTCTGTGCTTGTGATTTTCTTTTTCTTCCTGCTAATTTTCTAGGATGCTATTGTAGCTGTTTCAGCCTACAAATCACTCTCATCATTTGGCTTTGATGAACATACAATTCTTCATCTTCCTGAACAGGTAGCAATGTTGTATTTTTAGTAGTGTGGGACATCACTTGCATTTGATATCAGTTTTATCCTGTGAGTAATGCATCATCTCTATGAGACAACTGAGAGTCTCGAAGTAAAGAGTGTGAACTCCTGCTAGTGTAATGATATTGCATATGATTAGCATAGCTAAGGTTTATGAGAGGTGAAACCTGCAAGTAGAAGCTAAGCAGTCAGAAGGTAGTTTTTCTTGTTTGAGTGGTCAAATCAGCACATTATTCATTAGGCACCAGATTTGCACTCGATGCTCTTCTGATAATGTATGCAAACTGAGTCTTTACACCAAGGAGCTCTCATGAACGCTCTTCCATCCATTGCAGTAATACTCATGCTTGGTGCTCTTGTTCCTGAAATGGGCAAGTCAATTTGAGAAATAGGTACTTGTTTTGAACTGAGCTGAAAACTTTACCAGCATTAGTTCTATACTTCTACAGCATGGCATTTTGGTTGTTTTTTTGTTGTTGTTGATTAAAAACCACAGCCAGAAAGTATTTGAGATCACTTATTAGACATCTTGTTGAATATGTAAAGGGCTATTAAAATCTGAAACTTCAGTCTGATCGGTTGAATTAGTAACCTTACAAAATGGAACAGTAGAAGGAAATGAATGAATAAGATCATCTATGTGAATTATTTTCTCTTTTAGAAAAACATTGTAAGGTGACCAAGTTTACCAGACAATGCTCAGTACTCCATTGGTACTTTATAATATAGTAAATACTTCTGTGAGATTTTAGTTCCTGCATTATTACAGAATGGGCTCAGTTTGGGAAATATAACTGCATATTATGAAAATACAGAATTAAAATAAAAAAAACCATACTTGATGTATATAAATCAGTTGAAAGAGTTGCGCACAAAGCCTTGCAAATAAAAAATGTGTTTGCAGAGGAGAGCACAGAATAAGGGAAATTTCCTATCACTGTTGTAATGCTGTTTCTCTTCTGTGGTGGTACATAGTTCAGTATTACTTGTGCTGTTACTTCACAGTTACCAGAAAATAAATATATTTCCAATGAAAACACTGGAAATATTTTGCAGTTCTTCAAATTCTGAAAACTACATCTAAATATAATATGCATAGAACATTTTTAGTATAAAGCATGGCTTATTTCTGTGCTCGAAGAAGAATGAGAGTAATAATTAAGTTTTAGTAATACTATTTCAGTCTGCAAGTGTCAAGACTGATTTTATTACTGCAGATATCATGGATTATATATCCATGTGATTTTTATCAACCAGTTCTGCATTTCATTCAGGTAGAAGGAAAGCTTTAATTCTTTCAGCTCCAATTAATGAAATGGATTGAAATTAATTAAATAGGGAACTTTTCATATTAAGTTGCTATTTTTGATGTTTGAAATCATGAAAGATAATGAGGATTCAGAAATTTGTTTTGATGCTTCTGTTTTTAATGTTCTAGGCACGAACAGAAATTAACTCATTGGAGGAAAATGACATGAATGAAGATGAGGAAGAGAGGGAGGTGGATCTTTTTGTTCCAGGTTCTTCATATATCAAGTTGTTGTCTCTAACACCGGATTCTGTATTAGGAGGTATAGTGTGTTCAATGTTTAAGGTTGTTTTGTGGATTTGTAACAGCAGTGACTGTACATGCATTTGGCTTTTTTGTAATAACATCATGCTGAAGTGCAGGCTGGTTTGTTTTCTTTTTGTCATCTTAATAAATAACAGGAAAAAGTATAAACTAAAACTTCAGAGGAAAATAAGACCTCCAAGTCAGTCTGAGGAATATAGTGGATCAGAGGTCCTGATGCAGGGGGAAAAAAAGAAAAAAAACTTTCAGTGCTTTTTAAAAATCCTTATTTATAATGTTTAGTCCTCTAGCAAAAGCTAGTTGCCCATGATATATTTTCTGGTGTCCAAATGGCCATTGTTTCATTACAGTGCAATGTCAAGAGGAAGGACTATGCAGGCACTTTTAGAGGCAGCTGTCTATTTTAGCCTATTAAAGATGGACAGGAAAAAAAAAATATTTCCTGATATTTCCTGATATGAAATACATCACATGCTTTTTAACAATATATAAGTAATATACTAAAGCAATATGCAAAATCCATTCAATCAGTGAAGATATCAGTACTATGTTTATGTGTATGAATACTGAAGTATGCTTTATGGGTTGTTTTCCAGATGATATGTTTGTTTTGACAACAAGGGATTGGAATCACCTTTAGTATTTGTTGGTGGATGTTCTTTTTTCTTTTTTTTCTTTTTTTTTTTAATTTAAGTTCACTCAATTACTATGATTAATGCTACCCTTCACTTCCAGTCTTTATTTTCTAACATACAAAGTTAACAGAATAGAGTGCTGTTGAACAAAAGCTTTAGTAAGTGGTAGAGATTGTTGTGAATTTGTCAGTCCTCTGAAGGAGTATGAAACTCAAGACCAATAAGGTCTGTATTCTATTAGAGCTGAAACTGTGCCAACTTACCTAGTGAAATTCTGCTGTTACTTGTTACTGAAATTAATTCACTACTTTCAGCTTAGTACATGAAGGACCTATATGCTTTTTAGGAAGAAGGTCTGTTTCTCAGACTTTCCAGTGAAGCCTTTGCTTGGGTCCATCGAAGTTAAAAGGAAATATTTGCTTCCATTAGATACCTCTCCTCTTCTTATTTTTTGTTGTTGACTCCTTAAACTCTCAATTGCATTTTTTTACTTCTTTGTCCCTCCCTCCTTGTTGAGTCCTTGCAAGGGGAAGAAAATCTTTAAATTTTTTCAGCATCCACATGCTTCTTCCTGAAGAGATGAACATATCTGCTATGGTAACTGCAGTTAAAACACAAGCTCCAAAGATAAGAAGGTCCTGATTCTGGCATTACTATTAAATTGCAGGATCTTTTTTTTTTCCAAGAGTTTTCCCACTCTGTGTGAGGAAAATGTCTGAAGCTGCAAATCTACAGGATGTATTTCTGCAACAGAGCTGAGAAAAATTAGAAAACAGTAAAAATCAGCTTTCTATGGCCATTAGCTAGAACATGCTGCAATTCCAATTTCTTATATACTTGTCTGCATATGTGAAGCATTGTAAACAGTATCTTCTCTCAAGCTCCTTTAAAACTGATTTGTCATTTCAGTTTTCATATTGTTTCAAAACATTAAAGCACTCACTAAAGGCAGGGGAAGGAGTGTGATTATTTTTTTACAGATTATTTTTTTATTTTAGTAGTTTTTCATCAGGAATGTCTGAGACTTATCTGAACCCCGGTAATCAGGGGGTTAAAAATAATCAGATAAAACAAACCATAAACTTCAAACAAATATATAGAGAGATTTTTAGTTTTACTCAGAGGTATATCTCTGCAGCAAAAATGCAAAGAATTTTGTTCCTGTAAAATCAGTTGAATTTTTTTCCTTGGACTGATTCCAGGCTTTAAAATATAATATCCTATTATTTGCTGCACATGTAGATGTTTCATGAAATTTACCCTGATTTTTCAGTGTTTTTATATCTGGCAGACCAAATCCTTGGGTTGTATCTCTTGCATAAAAATTTGCTTTTTTTTTTTTTTTAGTTATGTCCTTTGGCATAACTAGCAAGTGAAATGAGTATTTCTTAGGCTAGGGTGTCTCCATGTATGTGGATGGTTACCACCAGTGAAAGTGCTGACCTCTCTGATTTTCTTTCTTTCTTGCTGTAGTCCCCCTAAGCAAAAAAAAAACAAACAAAAAAAACCTCTTACAAATGTCAGGATTAGTGAATACTGTTTTTCTGTCACTACATGTAGTTTTCTAGGAAGAATATATATCACTGAGGATTGGGAATAAGCTTACAGTTCCTGTGTGAATCACTAGTGAATTTCACCAACTGTGAATTCTGACATTTTTCTCTGAAGGATGTTGGTCTTACATTTTGGAAAAAAAATATCTACAGATATAGTTTCTCTTCCTGTTGTAACACAAAGACCTATCAGATTTAGACCACCACTCTGTTATCATAAAATCATAGAATGGCCTGGGTTGAAAAGGGTTATGAAGCTGATTTGAAAAAAAATATTGCTAAAAATGATGGAACCATAATTGAAAATAGAAAATGTAAGGAAGCTCCAGTATAAAATATTGTATTGGATTTGGAAATATATCCCAAGCTCACATAGGTATTTCTGAGACTTTTGAAGGATAAGTGAATTTAGTCTCCACTGTTTTCACTCTCCTAGTCAAAGCAGGGCTGTATTTAATTTGGGAACTCATTTGACAAAGTTTCAAGCTTAGTTGTTATAAATTCCTTAAAATTCAGTTATACAACAAAAGCACTAACACACTCTTTAAGGTACCAAATTTGCAGTGTTCAGGTATGATGTCAACTCTTAGCTGCAATATAGTAACACTGTACAGTTATGTACATTGATGGTACAGCTCAGAAACACCTTTTCACTAACATGTGCCTTAGATTCACTATACAAATGAACAGTAACATTTTATTAGTTCTGTAAATTTTGAGACCAGCTAGACTATAAAATGCATAACTTAAGCGCACAGCACTCAGCATCTACTGCTGTAGTTATAGAAATCAAGGTACTACTTCTTTTACTGTATATTCCTTGAATGCACAGACGTTATCTTTCCAGGTACTCTTTTTGCACTCTCTTTTTAAATCTCTTTAAAAACAATCAAGTTTCAGAGACTATATTTTTTACCATGTACTCACTTGTTTTTCTGCCAGACTGTGTCAGTTTACCAGTGTAAAGGTAAAAGAATACATTTAGGGAATAACTCAAGGAATAGTTAAGGCTGCTTTTCTTCTCCACCTGAGCATATGATAAGACTTAGTGCCATTTGAAGTGACAGTGGCAGCAAATGTGGGTTCAGAGAGATTTGCCAAGGGTTCTCAGTTCCTTGACCATGAGCTCTCCTCTGAATGTTATTGCTAGATTAGCAAACCTACCCTGAGGCACAAATGTCAGTCATTTTGGGTTTTTCTTGATTGGTTTATTTTCCCAGTTATCAACTCTGATGTCCCTTTCATCTCTGTTCCCTTCCTTCTGATTCGTCTAGCATTTGAAGAATTTGCAACATCTCTAGTGAAACAGGAGATGACCAACATGCCCCGAGGTGTGTATCATTCTGCCTTGAGAGGAGGGGCCACACGCACAGACCAGGGGAAGACAGTGGCAGGTGTTCCAAATTTCTTGCTGAAAATGTATGAGAGGAACAAACAACCAGGAATGACGCCAGGCCTTGCAGGTAGGCTGTTCCTCTATTGGAGCTAGGCAGTTATGCACACTTTGACCCAGTTATTTCTCTGATTAGAATCAGAGTGAATCAGTTTAAGAAACGGTGATGTCTTAGGTTGCTTACCTCTGATTACATATGCTGCTTAGGCTCTTGGATTGAGTGTATTTAGTTGACTTTCTTTTTGAGTTTTCAGCTGTCATATGCAAGACTTCTAAACTATTACAAGTATTTTTTACTGAGGATTTTTTTCTCCTTCCCTCTTTCCTTAAGCTGGCATGTTGTTGTGTTATGACCTTCCAGTCCATATGGGCAGAGATGGCAAGCCTATTAATCGCTTTCTGGCTAGCAGAGGACGCAATTTCCAGCAAATGTTGGTAGCCCTCATTCACGAGGTAAGTTGCTGGCTTTTTTTTTTTTTTCCCTTACCATAGATATTGTGCTTCCCTGCTCTCCTTTAAACTTGTTTTTTATGATAATTAGGAAGTAGCTAAAGCAATGATATGTATGAATGTATCATAATTAATTAAAGGTGTTGTGAGGGACTTTTAACTTGAATTGAATGTTTTTGTGTGTTTACTGCTGTAGTACCTCTTCCAAAATCAGAAGAAGCAAAAATTGTCCTTTGCCTTTGTCTGACTTGTGGAAATACTTAGACTTGCCTATACCTGTTGCGTTTAACCACTTCTAGTTGAATAGAAAGACTGAGCAATGATACTTGCTGGGGAAATGACATTTATGTCTCGTGTTTAAGAAACGCTTAGATGTTGTACTAAGAGACATGGTTTAGTGGGGAAATATTGGTGGTAGGTGGATGGCTAGACTAAATGATCCTGGAGGTCTTTTCCAACCTTGGTGATCCTTTGATTATTACTAACACTTGCTATTCTATTCTGTCTCTTAAATGCTGCGACTTCCTGACCTGTTATAATGCCATACAGTTACACAATCATGGAAAAGCTTGACTTGGAAGGGGACCTTAAAGATAATCTAATTCCAACTTCACTGCTGTGGCTAGGGCTACCACCCACTGGAACAAATTGCCCAGGGCTATCATAGATTATGATTTTTTAAGAAGTGTAAAATTTATATTCTGTCTTAGGCAGAATATCCAGAAATAAAAATAGTGTATGAATAGCTTGGCCAGTTTCTATTCTATTTTTCAAGGATATAAATCTTGAACAGTGCTGTGATCCCTTCTCTCTCTGTCCTATGCTCAGGCAGTTTGGTGCTATTAGAGATTATTTGATTGTAGGCTATTTCACATAAAAGAGCACAGGATGGTTTGTGTGTTGAGACTGAACCAATCCTATGTAATTAAAGGAAATGTCACATTGCACCTGCTACAGAAGTTGGAAGAAGTGGAGTGAATATGGTATGGTTTGTGGGTGGAAATATGTCTGGATGCTGATTTTGGTCTGTCACTATCGTACAACAGTCCTGGAGCCCACTTGCTGCAGAATTCCTTAAGGATATCAATGAACCGCTGAAGCAAAATACTTTTATTTATAAATTATTATTATATAAATAATTATAACAAGAGGTTTTAGTCGGAAGCTTGCGAGCAAGGAATTTGAGATTACTGTTTACAGACTGAAAGCTTGACACTGAGCACTTCTGTATGCAGTGGAAAATCTATGGAGGCTGTGTTTTGATCTTTAGATGTGTCAGCCTGGTTCTATCTTGGCTTTGCTCTCATATCCTGACTCCTGACTGTTCACATTCTTTTTGTACTGGTACACTTCTGGAGCTAACTAGCTAGTTCCCATCCCTAGCAAACCTGTCTTTAGCATAGCTTGCCTGAAGTTTTTAGACAGGTGCTGTGTACTATGCTGAATTTGGCTTCTTTTACCTAGGGTAAACTTCCAAACACATAATACTTGATGCACATGAAGTCTATATCCCATCAGTGGGCTGGGATACAGCATCTCATCATTTTGAGCCCTCTGAACTGACAAAAGAGCCACAGAAATTAATAATCAGGTCTTTGAACCACAGAGACAAATGTCAATCTGCAATAGATAGTCTACGATCTACCTACCTACCCAGCCAGCTTTTATTTCTTTAATGGAGATGACGGGAGCAGTTTATGCTTCGTGCAAAAAGCTTATGAGACAGACTGCTTTTGGCACACAGATGTTGTAAATAGTGGCTTTGACAGGCTGAAATGGCACAGGTATTTTTAAAATGCAGAAGAAATATGGTCTGGCCTTTGCATGTTCATCGGTATTCAAGTGTTTCCTATTCATTGTAAATACAATAGTAATAATGCCATAATAATAATACTTGCAGACATGATTGCACAATTGAGCACTACTTGTAAGTTGTATAATGATATATATGCTGCTCAACAAATAATCATGTTAAACACTTTACATGCTCAAAAAAGAAACAATCCCTGTTTTTGTGTTAAGCATGCTATGATGATATGCACCTTGCAACAGTTTTCCTGTGTTCCTCCTGGTTTGATTTTAATGTAATCGAGAGATCCAAGGACGTACTCAAACCTTGTCCCTGACACACTTCAGATGATAATTCTAGTAAGGAATTTTCTGCTGTGTAATCTTTTGTGCCTGGATACTTCAGAGAATGTTATTCACATTATGGACCATTTTGTGCTGGCTTCCACTAATGAATTTATTGAATGTTTCTCCTCCAGTGATGAAACAGTGTTCAAGAAGTAAGTTTGTTGACAGATTTTTGCTAACCTCCTCTTCAGTCCATGGTGGCTTGGAGAAGAACGACAAGTATTTTCTCACAAAGGAAGATTGGCAGGATGGTTTGGAAGTTTTTACACATACAAGAATGTTGAAAAAGAACCTCTGAGCAAAATTTGAGAAACAAAGAGATGTTACAACACTACTTTGTTGATACGGAAATGTAATGCTAGCCCTATTTATGAAGTCTCTGAGGCTACACTTTATATGTCCTTGTGAGAGGAGAGTCTTTAAATTCACTCGCAGGCATTTCGCTGACGTGAATTAAGTTTCAAACACATTTCCATAGCCACTTATTTGTTAGTGAGATGAGCTAAATCTAGGGATCATGTGTATGGGTGGGACTATCTAGGTGGAAACCTGTTGTGCTTAGTAAAAGAACTCATTGGAATTCACTGTCTTTCTGCTAAAGAACGAATTTTAAGATGGGTCATAAATATTGATATTTCTGATTCTAGATCCTGAGGTTTGTTCTTTAAATAGTATTATCTTAATTAGATACCCAGGAAGTGATAGAAACAGTCTTTGATTCGCTGGCATCAACTAACACATTGTTTTGTGTGCCCTCTGCTAGCAGTGTTTCAGTGCAAAGTGTCAAGTGAGCAGTGTGCAAAGATTTGTGGCAGTCTAAAGACAACGGTGCTGAAAGAAAACTCATGCATGTTATGATGTTTACTTTTTATTGAGAGTGCACTTTTTAAGCATATGGACTTACTGTTTTCATTTGAAATGACTTTCCAGTGTTGCAGAAGAGTGTGATATGTGTTCAGAAGCACTCAAGTACTGCAGTAGTATCTCCTGTGGTTTGTCAGAGCTTCCTCTCCTGTATTTTGGTCAACACAGTCTCTGCTTGTGTGTCTTCAAGCTGACATGTCCTTCTGAAGGTTTTAAGCATCAGTCAGCAGACTTAGATGACTAACTCCTTATTCAGGGTATTTCTCATTGCCTCAGTTATTGCTAGTTATTCAACGCTAGCTGTTAACCATTGTGTATCCAATGACTGAGGAAAAGTAAAGAGGAAAAGTAAGGACAGCTGGTATCTTGTACTGAATACTGAGTATCAACACAACTCTACCTGCTAATCTTTAGCATTGTGTCCAGTTATTTGAGCGTTCTTTGCTCAAATTGTGGTTCTGTTGTTGTTTTGTTTTCTCAATCTTTCTCTCATTCACTAAATTCATTAAATATTTGTTAATTCATCAATAGTTGCTCAGCAATTCTACTGCTCACCAAGCACATTGCAAATTTTAGACAAGATGTGCTACTAATATGTTTCAGATGAGACTGTATTAAATGCAAAAAATATACGTAAAGCTTTCTTTTTCCTGTGTGAGCACATTAGATATCTTGAAGGCCTGCTCTTCCTCAGACAAATATGGATTGCCTGGTAAACCTCATAATGTTCGCTCAGATTTTTCTGGTTTCATGCTGAAGTCTAAAACAGTATCAGAGTAGAAACAAAGAGTGAGATTGGTGTTTCTGCAGATGCTATGGGAACCTAAGGCAGTTCTGACTGGAGCCTTTGGTCATCAACATGCTGAATAAGTTGATAAGCAAAGGTGAGATAGGATGCATAAATAAAATTTTGGAAAAAAAGCACAGTGTTATTAATGCACATTTAAGGATGGTTTTTCTGCAGTGTTCATGGGATTTATGGAGAAGTATGTCATCTCTTTGACTTTTTGATTGTATTTACTCGTATAGGTGTATTTGTAGTTACTTTTAATTTGACATGATTACAGTTGGCATGAAGCCTTAGCATTGAACCATATAAAGAAATAATATTATCTGCTCTGTGTGGATCATGAGGGGCATAAAGCAGCGATGAAAACAGAACATAGATAATTAACAAGCAAGGGAAGTTTATTCACTTATCTAGGTTGATTATGCGGAGGAAGCCACTGGAGCACATGACAAAGAAGAGCTTTACATGCTTTGAAACACAGAGTATTTTACATATTGAACAGTGGCTAGTCTTCATAATAAAGAGGAATCTAAAGAAGAAATAACAACCTTGCCAGGCTTATTCCCAGAAGGCTATTAGCTCTGCAAGGGCTATTGTCATCTGAAATCTGGGAATATAAGTCTCTAACTCCATTGTGGTTAGAAACTAGGATTCCTTTATTCCTCACAATACCTACCAGGTGACTTGACAAGCAAGCACGCATGCTGAGTTCAGATTCTACATCTGAACAGTTAAGGCATACATATGCAGTATACATAGGCATACATATCCATTCTTTTTCAAGGACTCATAGATATGTGCTCTTGTCCCTTTGGGCATGCTCAGTAGTATCTACGGTGGTCAAGTGCCCACCTACTTCTTCCCTATTTTCCACCATCAGCTTCACCACCTTTTGACTAACTTTTTAGCTGCTTTTCTCCAGTTTGGAGAATTTCCATTGCTTACTAGGCCATAGTGAGCAACTTTTAAAACAGCGTGTGGAATCTGAGGAAGATGTCCTTGCACCAACTGAGGCAAAAGATAAAGTATTCTGTTATGTCCCCAGTGAAAAATTACTGAGGAAAACAAGACTTTTCACCTGCTAAGGTTGAAATGGAAAGTTTTAGAACTACCACTTATGGATCCCTTTTGCTAAACAAATTGATCTCTATTGTTAAACAAACCAACTTATATCACTTCGCACTATGTTTAATCATAGTTACTGGGCAAGTTTTTCCATAAGTCAAGGAGTCTAGCATGTTTTTAATTTAGAAATGAAAAGTACAGGACTTAAACAGAGGCTGCTGAAATATATTCATCTCATCTCACCTTAGGCTGAAAAGTTTACCTTTCTGTTATTAAAAACATGTTACCCTGGAAAGAGCTGAGATTTTCTGTGGAGTCCAAATGGCTATGCTGGCATTTTTTCATCATCTTGGTAGAGGCAAATAGTAGGAATAATTGAACAACATCAATAAAGATCAATTCTCTATAGTCATGATAGAATATAAATAGACATAACAATGCAGTTTTAGTTGCAGAGATTATCCTTTTTTTTTTTTAATCTGAAAACACAGGTATGTAAATAAAGACACTTGAATAAGATGCTCTTATTTTAATTGAATGTTGGTGCAACTGAGGCAGTCATGGGGAGAGAAAGAGAGAGAGAATAAAGACTATGTTTATTAGTTTTGCTACACAGTTTGGGAATTCATGTTTTTTGATTTTATAAATTGCATGTTAGGCAAACTGGGGGAGAAGATACACATGCAGGAGTCTGAGGTTTACAAAACAGTTGGTTTTTAGTGGCCTTGAATTTATGGTCCTTGTGTTTAATCTACCGCTCTTCTTACTGTGTTAAGCTACAAGTGACTAGAAAATGGATTGTTATTGACATCAGATTTCATTTCTGTTTTTCAATATGTACTGAGAATGTCTTCATGTCACTGTTTGCTATGGCACTTACTGAAGAGAGCAACCTTGGGTTCTTATGGATTGACTGTATACATACGTTAGATTGTATAATTGTCTGTTTGAGTCATTCATTCCAGTTCTGTGAAGCAGAGGCTGCCATACCTGTGTGAGATTTGGAAGTAGGCAGGGACAGTTGTTGCATATTGATTTAAACTGTCCTTGAGGTAGTGTTGTTTTCCTCCATTTTGTTTTAAAATGGTTCATCCTATATAGAACCTTCCAATACCTTGTTGTTTTTTATTGTTGTTTTAACAATTTATTTATAGGAGATTTGAAATGTGTGCTTTGACATAATTGTATCAAATCCAATTATTTATACTGATTTCTTTTCAGTAATCACTCCTGTATTTAGGTTGTCATGTATTTGTATTTATTTCACATCTGTTTAAAGCTCTTAGAGGCACCTGAGAGGTACAAAAGTGATGGCAAACATAAACTGTTCTATCATCTCTGTCGTGTATGCATTTTTTGCCTACCAGTGCTACAAAGTGTTTTGCTTATTGCTGTGTATAATTGCAGTGTTCTCTCTGGTATCAGTTATATTATGAACAATCTGAAGTCTTGAATGGCCCGGGTACTAAAGTTGAAAAGTAACTTGGTGTGGATAAAGCCAGGAAAAGGAGAACGAAAAATGTTACCAATTTTTATTTCCCACAGGAATGTATAGTGTCCTGCGCGTGTTAGCAAAATTTTGCCTGCCAGTCACAGGTTGAAGAATGTATGTTTTCCATATGTTAGACTTAATATAACCATTTCTACCCTTTCTCGTGTGTTGCACAGGTAAACATTCAGCCTTCTGAATGGCACCGCTCTATACTGCTGCCGCAGTCTTGGTTGGGATTTATGAATCGAACATATAGTGCAGTCCTACAGGTAATTGTGAGGTACAGAATACTGTGCATATTAATGCTCATTCAAGGTGTACGTGTTTTCATTTCTTCCAGCAAGAGCATCCATGTAATTGACAACAATTTAAAAGTGAAGCTTGCAGAGTTTAATAACATTTGTTGAAAAGGAAATAAAAATGAGTCTTCAAGCTGCACAGTCTGAAATTATTTGAAGAAGTATAATTCCTGTTTACAGTTCTGGTCCTTGCAGTCTTGTTCCTGTGCCAAGTTCCCATACAGTCAATTCCAGTTGCATTTACTTTTTAGAATGTTCCGTTTACTTTTTAGAATGTGAAACTTCAGCTGGAACTCCCTCCTATCGTTTTGAATAGGAATTTTTAGATAACATTACCACTAAATGGTCAGAAGATATTGAGAAATTATTAACTAAATAACATTACATGCTGAATAAAAGTGAGGAAATCATCTTATATTGTCTTATATTGTATCTTACATTGTGAGGAAATCATATTTTGATTTTTCCAACCAATCTAATGGTAAGAAATATAGGAAATACCTTCTCTTTCATTAGGTTGATGTGGTATCTAGAGCAAAACAGAGTTATTTGTTCTTTTCAGTAGGAGAATAACATAAAAACTTGTAAGAAATAACTCCTTTCTAGAAATCTCCCTTTGTAGTTCTAGAAGGGCTTATTGATTTATATTTCCAGGCCTTGTCAGCTATTTCCAACATAAGCAGATCAGACTGCTGAGCAAATTCAAAAAGCTTTGCCTGTCCCTTTACAGTGGAGTAGAACATACACTTCTCTAAAATTTTTCAAAACAATTTTTACCTGGGATATTTGGGAACATTTTCTAGATTGATCCTCACTATAAAACACAGTGGTTTTTCAAATTGTCATTTTAGGTCTTAACTACAGAGGGGGCCGTTGTAGCTTGCATTTAATTACTTGCTTTTTCTGCTTCTTCCCATCTGACTCCATGAGAAATCTTGCATTTACCAGACTTGTTTCTGAAAGCTTCTCTAGGATTTTCTGGCTTTTTTTTTTTAGAGCAACTTCTGAGGTCTCACAGTAAAAATCTTTTTTTAAGCTGAGATCTAGGATCTTTACTCTTTGTGTTTCTATAGTATATTTTATCTGAGCTGACCCAAAGACACTACAGTACAGTGTGAATAGTCTGGGTCATGCATAGCTCAGTATTTCACAGTAACATTTTCTACTTTTTGGAGGTAGTGGTTTGTAGAGTCCATGGTTTGTTAACCAAGGGTAAATGCTCTGTCTGCAGTTTATCAAGGCACTTCCATGAGGATATTTTCCCTTTTACATGTGGAAGTTCTTTTTTCTGTAGTATATTTGCTCAAATGTTTAAGCACTTCTGCCAGTTTGGCCAGTTTGTAAATTCGGCATGTTTTTGGGTCTGAACTCATTTTCATTATGATCCTACAGGTCTTGATTTAATCTTGATTTTAAGCCAGTGTTTACCTGTTTAAGGAAATTGTAATAGATTTAAACACACTATAAAGCCAAGGAATTTCTCATCAGAGTGCTTCTGTGTTCAAAAAGTGTTTGGACAGCGCTCACAGATATATGGTTTTATTTTGGGGTGGTCCTATGTGGAGCCAGACGTTGGAGTCATTCGGTGATCCTTGCGGATCCCCTCGAACTTAGGATGTTCTATGGTAGTAAGTAGATCTTATGCAGATATCTACTTAGTGTGTCACACCTTTTGTTTTAGTCTCTAGGAGTTGGAGAAGACCTTTCATGTGACATCAGGATTTACAGTATTCAGTATGTAAGAAACATAGCTTATCTGCCTACGTTTTTCAGTTAAGACTTAATAACCCACTAAGAAGCAGCAAATGATAACCCAAACAGTTGAGCTGTAGTTGTATCAAGGTTTGAGAATGAGGGTAAGGGCTGCTTAGTACATTTAGATAAAACTTGTTAGACACATCATATCAACTCCTTTGATATAGAGAAAAGAAACTGAAGGAAAAGGAGGCTGAGGTCATAAGAAGGAAAAGGATGAGGAACTTTTTAAAGTAGTGAATCAAGGAAGTCATATTTAGCTCTCAGAAACTGCTATTTTAGGTATAGGCTTCTATATTTCATTCTCTGCTTGTACGTATTCCACTCTCTAAGGGTGCATGTTTCTTTCCACAGACTAAGTGAGCAATTTCTCAGTGTCTTTGATCATTTGACATAAGGAAATACTTCTACAAAAAAGTGGTCAGGCGCTGGAACAGGCTGCCCAGGGACAGGTGGAGTCACCATCACTGGAGGTGTTCAGGAAATGTTAAGATGTTGTACTGAGGGACATGGTTCAGTGGGAAATACTGGTGATAGGAAGGGCTTTTCCAACCTTGGTGTTTCTATGATTCTATGATTTGTGCTATCTGCACTTTTTTTTTCTCACTTGGAATGAAAAATTACAAATTCTTTTACTTAATATGTTGTGTATTACAGTGGGGTCTCATATCAAAGGCAAATGGTTAATTTCTTTCCTGAAAAAGTCTTATGATGATTGACCATGTAAGATCTACTTCTCTTGTCTGCTGTGATTCTGCAGGGAAGACAAGCAGAGCTTGAGATGCAATTAAAACATGGAAAAGAGGATCCTGAAGATGTGCAGTACAAGCAGTTTACAGCATGGCTCTGGTAAGGAATTGCCTGCCTGTTACTCATCAATTGCAGTGACAAGTGCAGGACAGAAGAGGGCAAGACTTGAAAGCCTTTAATTTTGCAAATTTAACTGTTTGTATAAGTACTAATGAAAAAAAAAAAAAAGAAAAATATCCCTTTTGGGGAAGAAAAAAAAGTTACTAAGGGACAGTTTCCAAGGATGCTAGTATTCACAAGTTCAGAGGTATCTTCCCTTCTTCTGTCCAAAGCTTCGTAGTGTGAGCAACTGGAAGGAGTGGAAATTGTATGTATCATATGTTGTGTTGAAGTACAGTGATTTTGCAAAAAGCAAAACTTTCATGTAGAGATTTTGAAAGCTGCCTCACTGAAAATTAATTTATGTAAGAAATGTAAGCCATAGAGTGACATATGTGGTAACAAACAGACAGTTCATACAGTAAGCTGAAGATACTGTTTAAAACTAAACATATGATGCATGCTCTGTTCTATATCCTTAGGTACTTGTATTTCATCCAGCTTAGCTATGTGCCTCAGTCTCAGAATTTAGTCATGTATACACACAACCAGTGGTGGTAGGCTGGGAATTTGGGGGACTTCACAGAGAAAGAACTACATGTCCATGGACAGTACAGGTGACTCTTTGTGTGCTTGTTCATAACTGTGTGAACAAAATTCCTAAGTGTGTGTGACCAAAATCTGTACAAAGAAAACCAAAATAACCTTTGCCTATTTCATTCAAAAGGATGCTCCTAAGTCACACTCAATAGCAATGCAAAATCTTAGTGGTTTTATACCAATTAAGTCTAGATTAGTGTTTCATAGCAAGAACCAGAATTATAAAGAATTATAAAGAGATTCTTTATGTAGTAGTTTCACAGTTTTCTGTTGTTCTACCTTGCAACTGTAATTCTGAGAAACCTGATATTGGTATGTACCTATGCACTATCTTATCCCTTTCTTGATAAGGAATAAAGAGAAAACATTTCATATACCTAGAGCAATACTGCTATTGTAGATTTCCCCTGAACTTAAATCTGCTTTCTGTTTTTTAAACCATTTTAACATAAGCTATGTTCAAAACGAACGGAATTCCTTTTAACAGTTGAAAAATGTAGGCAATAAATTTGGTACTCACAATTTAGCTTTCATATCTGCTCATGCTGTCCATTAATTGCTTGATACCAACTCCAGTACCCATTAGGTGGTTGTGCTCCCTCCAGATTTAGCCCAACTGTCAACAACTTGATATAAACTAGTACTATGTAATTTTGCATTGATATTTAGATTGGTGTCAATGTTTCTAAGTGCATTTGAAGCAGTAGGTGAAAACAACATATGTAGTAAGAAACCGTGACTGAATTTCCTTCAAAGGCTGAGTGACATGACTCAGTCTTGAAAATATAAGTCCTGTTTTATATGAGGCATGCATTTTTCTTTTTCTATTACATTATTTCACCTTCAGTTATGTGTTGTGAAACTGTGACTGGAAGATATATTTTTGTCTAAAATGACAGCCATGGCCAGGTTTTATGGATTGGTGTATGTTGTGGTACACAAAATCTTTCTTCACATAAACCTGACAAGATAGAAGGTTCACTCCATCTCAGCTTCTGTCTTAACATGAATGCAAAACTAAGCAAATGCAGAAGAGTTGCTTATTATAAAATAATTAGTCATGTGTAAGAAACTGTAACTATTCCTGTTGCTTTTGTTTAAGTATATCCAGATTACTACACTCCCTAACA
Source organism: Chrysolophus pictus (assembly GCA_037305975.1). Classification (NCBI taxonomy): domain Eukaryota; kingdom Metazoa; phylum Chordata; class Aves; order Galliformes; family Phasianidae; genus Chrysolophus; species Chrysolophus pictus. The sequence goes on along the minus strand of CM074614.1, from coordinate 45,222,273 downwards.
GCATAACTGTCCATAGTTATTTTCAGGAAAATAGTAAGTATTATGTAGATTGTTACAGTTGTTTGTTGTAAAACATACTTATTTTATTATGCCAAATTATAGTGCAGTGATTTGGAAGTGTCTTTGTGACAGGAGATAGAACAGATTTATTGCTACTGTATAAACCTGCCTTTTGAAAAAAAAAGAAATGTGGTCTACATGAGCATGAAGGAACATGGGGTGGTAGGTGAGCACTAATACAGTTTTAATACCTGTGATTATTTGGCACTGATTTTTCTGAAGAATGTGAAAAATGGACACATGTAAGACGTAAATCAACTCAATTCATACTGTAGTGTAACAGTATTTTTTGTTTTTTTGTTTCTCTTGCAGGGTTAGAGATATGTTGACAGATGCCATCAAAGGTGCTTCGAAGTAAGAATGATTTATTTACTAGAGATGAGAATGAGTTTTGTTTTTTTTTTTTTTTTTGTGGTAGATGATGTAAAGTAGTTCCTTCAATTGTCTCTCTGCCAGTTTCATGTTTTCATGTGACTGGTGCTCAACAACAAAGCTCTTCCCCACATTGTTCTTTGAACATTTTATCACTCACTACGTCTACTAGAAAAGCTGATGCCTAATGCTTTGGGTAAAGCTTATGTACTATGTATGCGCTATTAGTCACTTCTTTTCTAAATAGCAAACTCTGCCTCTAGTTCCTTGATGTACCTAAAAGTTGGCTGGTCTGTAGTGGAGTGCTGGCTCTTCAAAGCTGTACCATTTCTGGCTATCTTTTCTGTGCCCAAAGACAAGTAATTATGAGTTTTCAGATTGTGACAGGCTTGTTAATTTGCTATTAGAATTGACACGTGGCTTGAAAGCAATGAATATCTTAACATTTCTTCATAGGCCTGCTTGACTTGCTCCTATTACTCTCTATTGATAGCTATCTCCTTCTGCTTGCCTGTGGTTAACTGGAAACTGGCCACTTACACCAGATTGAGAAAAAGTGTTAGAAACAATCATTCCTCAGAAGAGCAAGTGCTTAAAAAATCTTAAATCATAAAAACATAATCAGCTGAAGAATTGCCATGAAATCTCACAGACCATTTCAGTGTTAGTAGTTCTGTAAATGTAGAAAAGACTAGGTTTGGAATAATACTGTGCGCTGAAGGTTCGGGATGTTTGAATCAAGACTTGAATTTTTTTTTCTTTTTTTAACTTCACATTGTTCTGATATTCCCAGCTGGTCAGTTTCCTTGCCTGTCAGCTCATCTTGAAAGGAATCACTTAAAGTTGAGAGATATGTTTGATATTTAATCTACTCAATAAATACATGTGTTAAGGTATTGGAATGAGGAATAAAATAGTAAACATCAAATATATAATATTCTGTGTCTCAGAGTGAAAGCATCAATTTTAGTCACAGAACTTCACTAGCAAAACTATAGTTGATTTCCAGTTTTGAAAGAGTGTGTAGAATTTTCTTTAGGTAACAGTGGAAAGATTTCCGGTGCATAGGTCACGTCTCTAGGACTTCTTGTGTTTACTGATTTTATTTTAAGAAAATACTTTACTGAATTGGTTCTGTATTTTCAGTGAAGGGTAAGCCCTCTCCTGCGTCCCACTGTTAGTATGATGATTTCTACTTTCATTAAATTTAAAGCATTTGGCTTTTATGAGAGTATAGATTTAGCAATTACTCTTATGTACTTCATGAAATATAGTCTCTTAGTATTTGATAGCAGCAAAAAAGGCTCTGTAATATAAATGAGGAAATCGTTTAAGACAAGAGATTTAGGGAGTTCCCAACAAACTTAACTAAACACTTAATTGTAATTATTTATAGGTATCTCTTATCTGAGTACTTAATTATAAATATTTATTGTTATCTCTTGTCTGTAAGGAAATACTTTCAATGTGTGAAAAAAGTCAGTGACGTTCCAGTAAGATGTCTTTTATAGGAGAGAAAATGTAGAAATCCAGAGTAGATTTTCATTGAGAAAATGAAATATTTAGATCAGGAACAAACGCTTAAATTTGTGGAGTAGGTTTATGTCTATAGCAAGAGTTGAGGAAGTTTTTGTAAATGCAAGACTAATGGAGAATATATAACAATTTATATTGTTCTAGTGTAAGGCTCTCAGTGGTCTCCTGTAGTTGTATTGATCATTTACTATTATTGTAAAACACCAAAGATGGTTCTAGCAGAATTATACTGTGGTATGAGTTTTTTCTGAAAATGATGAAAAATGGCTATCTTTCTTTTCATGAAATTGAATATAGTTACTTTCTTTATCATATTCTCAAGTGGCAGATATTTTTTCCTGAGTTCTTTAATTGTAAAAGTAAGGATTTGCACTGTACTAGAGGTTCATATTGTCTGTGATTTGAATGTTTCATAATATTGGAAAGTCATTCAAAACTTTTTTTAAGCTAAGATTTCAGTGATAGGTGCTCTACTAAATCTCCTTAAACAGATGCTGTTGTGGCACCTGTCTGTCTAACAGTTTCTATTTGAAGAGCTTTTTGTGTCATCCTATCTAGAGATGGCACTAGCTATGATGAATGTGTTCCCATGAGTGCAATTGATCTGCGAGATGGCCCTTGTAGCAGACAGCTGTATATATATATTATATGTTAAGATGAAATATGTTACGCATGTGTTGAGCTAGAAAAGAGCCCAGTGAAGTTACTTGGTGCAAAGCCCTTCCGTCCTGGACACCTTGTAACTTAACTTTCCTTTATTGAGATGCTTGTTTGGTTGCCTGCATATCTGTTATGCCTCTTGACTGATCTTTGCCTTTTTTGTGTCTAGGGAAAGCCCAGTGGTGAAAGGAAATTCTATTTTAGCCTTGACTGGTCTTGCAGCTGCTGTAGCCAAATACGAAAGTAGCCTTTCCTCAGACACTGAAGGTATGCCTGAGGTAAGTCAGTCTGGGAAATAAATTTTTTTAGTGGAATGTAGTGAAGCAATATGACCAGGTATGTTTGAGGATTCAGTGAGTATGAAGTACTTCATGTACTGAAATTCAGATTTCACACTATTCAGTGCTATTGTTATCTTTGCTGTGTGATCTGTATGAAAGCAGCTTGGTGATTTCAGTCAAAGCAAGCAGGCAGTTTCTGAAAAGAAACATACGCTAGCTTTGTCATATGAGATGAAAGTGTAGTGAACACTGAAGCCCAACCAGTCTCTTTTCTTACCTCTTAATCAGATACAGCAGAATGTTTTAGGGTGGCATAGTAGACACACTATTTTTGTGTCAGTACAGCATCTCATAGTGTTACAATAACTGTGATAATCCAAATTTTGTATGTGTGGATAAGAGAGGTCTATAAATCAACTTAGTCAAAATCAAACTCATATTAACAGGTATATACTGTGGGTTGGATTAAATGCACTTACTAATAAAACATATTTTGCAGATCCAGATCAGTTAAAAATGGTACATAATGCACTTTTGATTAATTTAGCTAGTTTATTGTTTTCTGGTGACCTGAAAAGTTCATTTTCATATGTCCTAACTTGTTTGATCTTTTTTGTCTGCTGTCTTTGAAGAACATTTTGCATGAAACTTTTGGCTTGGCTAATGGTGAAGATTATTACACTGTCACAAAATGCATATGATTATATGAACAGTTGATCACAAAGAAAGTTAAATGACTTGTGTGGAAATGCAAAATATGACTGAGAGGGAGAGGTTGAGCTTTTCCCTCATTTTGTAAAAGTATGTACATAACTCATTCCCATGCTGAAATGCTACATGACTGATTCCTTCTGGCTCAGAATCTGAGACATTTTTTACATAGCTTGGGTACTTAGGTAGCCATTCATCTTTATTTTGTTCCTACTGCTATGACTAGTTAACATGGTACTCCTTACACATGAGAAAAATGCACTGTTTTGCCATAGTTTTCCCCAAAGTTATTTGATTTCTATCCAGAGTGAAACAGCTTTTGAACCACATGTAATAGGGACCCCACAGTCTATTAGAAGAAAAATGGATTACACTTCAAGGTTCCATCTTTATGTAGAAGTAGTTGAACTATATATTACTTATGATATGGATAAGTTATAGCTTTTGTGACAGTGCAAATTGAATTGCTGATTGTTTTGTTGTGTGAAGGGCTGTGTAAGGTTTATTTTCTAATATCCTCTGTTACTGGCCAAGTCTTTAAAAGAACACGTGGGGAGAAATAGTCTTGTTTTTCAGATGTCCTTTGACACCTTGTATGTTATAGTTACTTTGTTAGAATTCAGGTTTTCCTGTCAGATTTCGATAAGACTAAAATAGTTAGCCTAACCATTCTTGTAGGCTCCCATACTTTATAACCAAACTGCAGTTACTTCACTAGCCATACTGAGTTTCTCTGGCTACATTAAAATTATATCTTAGTCTGAAAGAGTTCATGAAGATTATAACTTGCAGATAAGCTGTCAGAGTTCAGATTTGTGAATGTGTTTTGTTGTTATTTTTTTTTTCTTGATGCTGTTGTGTGACTCTCTGGCAGCTGTTTGCTTTAACTGAATAATCTGTTCAGAAGTGGTGTCTGAATGGTCAGTATTGCCAAACAAAACATGCTATGCATAAGGGTAACAAAATTTCATTATGCATGGATCATAGCTGGAACATCAGCTGCTGAGCTTCTGTTCAGAATGCAATTTAAGAAAAAATAACAATGAATGTTTGGGTTTGATTTTTGCAGACTGTACCAGATTTTCTTCCTATGCAGCAATGGATTTATATGGTTATAGAGACTCTCTTTAGTATCGTGAATAGCCGTTATCGCCCTAAAGGACAAGTCTTCCCATGGTTCTACCAGGTATGTACTGTGGCATGAAAAGCAAGAGCATATATGTGTATTTTGTACATGGAATTCTTTGTCTGGAGTTTTCAGATTCTGTTTCCCTGTAGTAGTTAGAATCATGGATTGGCTTGGGAGACGCCAAGAATCATCAAGTTTCAACCCCCCTGCCACAGGCAGGGCCACCAACCTCCTTATCTAATACTAGATCAGGCTGCCCAGGGCCCCATCCAATCTGGCCTTGAACACCTCCAGGGATGAGGCATCTACAACCTCTCTGGGCAGTGTGTTCCATCATGTCACCACCCTCATAGTAAAGAACTTCCCCCAGACACCCAGTCTAAACCTTCCCTCCTTGAGCTTAAAACCATTCCCCCTTGTTCTAGCACTATGTCTACCTATGTGAAAAGTTGATTCCCCTCCTTTTTGTAATCCCGTTTTAAATACTGAAAGGCTGCAGTGAGGTTTCCTTGCAGCTTCTCTTCTCTAGGCTGAACAAGCCCAGCTCCCTCAGCCTGTCTTCATAGGGGAGGTGCTCCAGTGCCCTGATCATCTTTGTGGCCCTCCTCTGGACCCTCTCCAACAGCTTCACATCTTTCCTGTGTGGGGGGCTCCAGACCTGGATGTAGTACTCCAGATGGGTCCTCACAAGGGCATAGTTGAGAGAAGCAATCACCTCCCTGTCCCTGCTGGTCACCTCTCTTCAGATGAAGCCCAGGACACCATTTGCTTTCAGAGCTGCAAGAGCACACTGCTGGTTCATGTTCAGTTTTTCATCCATCAGGACCCCCAGGTTCTTCTCTGCAGGTCTACTCTGAGGGAGTTTTTCTCCCAGTCTGTATACATACCTGGTATTACTCTGACCCAAGTGTAAAATCTTGCACTTTGCTATGTTGAGCCTCATAGGTTCACGCAGGCCTATCTTTCAAGTTTGTCAAGGTCCCACTGGAGTTGTAATATGGGAAATATAGATGTAATGTAGGCAAGTCAAACAACGCTTTTCTTTTTTTTTCATTTCCGTGTGTCATCTTATATTTGGGTTTTCCTTGAGTTTTTGTCTTTATTAACAAAGTAATAAAAATCATATGAGAAGATAATACTGCATAAATGAAGGACGTTTTGAAAGCAGCTCTGGCATATGACCCCTATCATCGCTGCTAAGGGATACATCACCAAACCAAATGCAGTATTAAACATTAGAGTGACTGAATGTGAGGAGATTCAAGTACTTGTTTGGCATTAAGCAGTTTTTATAACTCCTGCTTTTGGGAACAATATTGCTTTAATATATACTGTTATTTTTGAAATGGGCGTTTGAAGTGTCTCATATTTCTAAAATCCACTTCTAAAATCCACTCTGCTTAAAAAAATAAATATTTTTTTTTAAAATATACTGAATGGATGTTTATTTTAAATTCCAGAAGTACTGAATGTTACTACCTGAAAAGGAATTTATTTCCCCCCAGGAAATAAAAAGTAAATCTTTTGAAAATCTTTTTCTAGAAATCCTATTCTGGTGAAAATACTGCTAGTGCCATAGCTCGTTCCTGTGCAGCCACTGCTTTATCTCTTCTGGTGCCAGTTATCGTTGTATCATGCAAGGAGAAGGTTGAGGAAGTCCTGAATATGCTGACCGCCAGGTTACCTGGGAAACCAAATGCTGATGAGTCTCAAGCTGTTCAAATCCACATGGGTCTTGCTTTGGGGATGTTTATCTCACGTTTGTGTGAAGAAAAGGTCAGGTAAGGATTACTGTGTGTAATGTGGGCGTGGAAATGACTTTCTACTTTTTCCTGCCTGCAGCTTCTATGTTCTAGGGAATAAAGTAATTACAAGTCATAGGCAAATATTCATGAGGTGTTTTGCAACATTTCTTATAAAATGTCTTTTATTATAATTGCTTTCTTTGTTTTATCAGTATTTTAGGCAAATGGGTAGAGAGACAGATTTCCAGAGCTAATACCTTAAAATATAAATATACATGAAATCCTTTGACAAGTAGCTACCAGTTTAGCTGAGTTCACATTTTCTCTATTATTTGCCTTCTTTCACTGTATAAAATTGCCTTCTTTCACTTCATAAACTCTTGATGCTTGCTTTCTTTCTGAGTTTTGTACCAATAACGGGCACTAACTTAGGTCTAAATATATTTATATTATTTGCATAATTATATGAATAAGTTTACCTGAAAGTAACACAAATGGCCAGTTTTACAGTCATTGTTTACAGCCAATGTGAGAACCCATTACAGCAAGAAATAATTTTATTTAGTGACATATTCCATCTTAGCAGAAGGTTAATACCCTGTATGATTTGAAGAACCATATTTCTATTTTGTCTTCTTCTGTTTTGCAGTGAGTTACCTGGTCAACAGATGAACTTAGTTCTAATGAAGTCCCTAGATGCACTAGAAGACTGTTGTTTTGACTCCAGTCTGGAATACAAGTGAGTTTATTACATTACTGATAATATTTTGTTTTATTTTGGACTCCATTTTTTTTCATTCAAACTCCTATTCCTAAATTTTGTGGAGAAGAGCATAGAGATAAGCCTTCAGAAGGGCATGTTACTTTGAAAAGACACAGGCAAAAAACTGTGTTGCATTCATGACTGCTAATTCCTCCCATTTTTCACTTGGATCATACTGAAATAAATTTTCTCATGTCAACCTCTGTATAGTGAGGAGGGGGCAAAAGTTAAAGGTAGGCTTTAAATTGTAGCAGTATAGCATATGTGTAACAAACATGACAGTTCGTACAGTCCCTGTATTGAACAGTTTTTCTTTTTTTTCCCTCTATAAACAAAGAAAACATAATGTGTTGAAGATTGAACTCTACTTTTGAAGCTCTACTTTGAGTAAAAGAGTTTTATTTTCAGAGTAACAGAAAGCAGTAGTGTTTTCTGGCTTGCCTTCTGATTTCTTGTAAACAGAGTGAATTCTGCAAGATGTGCAGTACTGTCTTGCATTTGCAAGAATAGATATTGGAGAAATATTGAGCAAATGATGAATGTTGGTACATACTTGTTGAGTAAGGGTGTAGTAAATAGCAGATTATTAAGAAACTTGAAAGTATATAGTAGTCTTCTTTAAAATTACTGTGCAGAGTCTTTGATTTTTATGGAGTTTTTTGCTTGATTTGGATATGAGGTATTTTCAATTAGTTGTCATTAAATTTTCTTATTCCACATTTAGAAACCTGTTAAACTCATTTTAGTAACAGGATTTAAAAATGTCAGTCTTCCTTCATCCTGAAATACTAACCATTTATTTTGTTTCAGAATTCATTTGTGAAGTCTTTCATTCTGCAACATAATAGACAGTATTACTCTGTACAATGTCAGATTATGGTATTAAGAAAGTAACAGTGGATTCAAAGATGTGTCATAACAGCAGGGCAGTATGTCTAATATGCTGGCAGTGAAACATCTGGAACAAGTTGGGAAATCAGAGATACTATATGTATGATATATATATGTATATACATACATGTATACATATGTATATACATATATATATACATATATATATATATATATTTGTAAATCACGAGGAAAATGGCTAAGTGAAAGAGAGATGCACTCAAGTATAATTTTGGGATGAAAAAAGAGTGAAAAAGCTCAGAGCAGCCAAGACATAGCTAATATTCTTTTTTTTAATTCTTCTTTTTAAGCACTGGATGTGTTTTGGGAGTGGGACTTGTTCTTTCATTTCTGAGTCACAGTAGCCAAACAGATTCACGAGTACACGTTTCTGCTTCACTGCGAAAACTCTGCGCATACCTGGACAGCAGTGAGGATCAAAGCAGATGGGTCCAGGAGGTATGATTTGTTTTATCCCAGATTTCAAATTTTCATTTTTCTTTCTTTGCCACTTTTTATAACATAGCTTTTTACTGACGCTTTTTACCGGTAGTACTGATATATTTCTTTTACAATATCAGCCTGGTTTTATATCTGTTGAAGAAAACAATTTTAGAATAACCCATAATGCAGCACAAACACTAGGAAATTGACTGAAATGGTTAAAGACATTGTTCTCTAAAGTGCTACTCATCTCTTCTACTAGAAAGCAAACAGCAAGTTATTCTCAGAGAGCTTTAATATTTCCTTCTTCAGTTTGCCTTCTGCTTCCTGCTTCGAAAGCTGTTGTTATTGCTATGGATATGTTTGCTGTTCCCTTTTTAATTTGTGAGCTGTTCTCTTTATAAGTTTTGAAAACTTAAAAAACTGAGTGGTGCTAAATTTGAGTGTATGTTTCAGTATCATTTGCCAAGATATATTTCTGCTAAGTTTTTACATGGTCTGTGTATGAGTGAGTCTATTATCTTCCTGAGGTAAAGCTTGAGAAAGAAAGCTCTTGAAACTGGAGAAGTTTACAAGAGTAAACAGGAATCAAGATAAATAGGTTTTTGCACACACACAAAATCCAAATCTTCACTTCCAAGCTCACAGCAGCTGAACAGCAGAGTTGCATAATCCTCTGTTTTATCAAGAGAGTTAGCAGAGTTGGAGATAGGAAGTAGCTTCTTTCTCCTGAGAGTCTTGAAGGATTTTACTGAACTTAAACTTAGTTCAATGAGCAACTTCTGAGATGAAATGCAGCAGTTGTTTAACATCATGAGTTAACTTTGGATGATACAAAAATTACCTTTATCACTTAAAAATCTGTAAGATGTTGCATAGTTAATTACACCAGTTAAATTTCACCAGTGCTGTAGGCGGAGTACTACTATTTATGAAAGCTTTAGAGGTTAGAAATGGCTGGCATATGATCCTGTTCTTAAGAGGTAGCTCTGGCCACATGCAGTAAGGGGTTCAATCTGAGCATTGCTTTTTGAAGTCAGATTGTTGCTAACTCTCTAGCAGATAGGAGTTCTTTAATCCCTATATATGTTCTATTGCATAGCATTGGTGCAAAGCAGGGTGAAAAATTCGCACAGCAGCCTCAATGAAAGATCAGACTTCATTTCTTTACTTTTCATATCTAAGGCTAAAGAACAGAAAAATAGTGTCACTTGTGAAACATGAGGCTAATGTCATATATTTTGTGAGGGAGATTGTATATTCTTCCGGCCTTGCAGGCCTGCTTCCATCATGGATGGGATCATAACATGCTGTGGATTCTAACATCAATAGTGGTTGGATACTTGTGTGTAGGAAAATAACTATATTTATGAAGATCAGAAGTTGGCCCTATAAAAAACAGAAGTACTTCTAAACTTAGTTATACTTTTTTAATGGCGTAGATGAAAAATCTGTCTTAGAAGGAATAAACATCTGAAAGTATAAATTGAAAATGGCATGACATTTTTTGTCATGCTACTCCATTTCTCTATGGTTTACAAAAGACACCTCTCCTTAGACTCCATTTCTTAAGAGATAATCTTCTTGTCAAGTATGTGCTATAGTGACATTGTATAAATCCTGTTGCAAGTACTATTCATGGTTCTGATGACACAGTGAAACCACCATTCTTTTTTCCTATTTGTGGAGTCACCAAATGAAAAGTGATACCATCTTACAGAAAGAAAAGCATCAAAGCCTAGAGTGAGTTTTCTCAGTTCCTGACACTGGAGAATGAAAAGAGCTATTGCAGAGTGTGTGAGGGATTGTGCTTAGCTGCCAGGGTTGGGAGGGACCTCAAGGATCATGAATCTCCAACTCCCCCTGCCACATGCAGTGCCACCAACCTCCCCATTTAATTCTAGACCAGGTTGCCCAGGGCCCCATCCAACCTGGGCTTGAGCACCTTTTGGGACGGGGGCAGCGGGCACTAGTGCCCAAGGCACAGTGCCTTTGGCACTGCTATCATAGTGTATACTTTTTCTTGCCCAGAGGTGATCTACAAAGACAACAGCAGACAGATTTATAAAATTTGTTTCTTAAAACATTTAGTCTATATTGTAAAACACAGCATTTTCCCCAGAGAAACATTATGTACATTAAGTACATTATGTATTTTACTGTGTAAAAGCAGGTGTGACTGAGGAATGCAGTACTAATGAAGATTGGAACAGCAGCAGCAGCAGACGTTGCTTTCTATTTGAACTATCGAAGAAGAATTCATGACATGGACTTAGTGTTTAGTAACTAGGTAGTATAAATCCTGCCTGAGGTTTTATAGATAGCCTCCTTTTCTGCTTGGTTGTTCCGTATTTGTTGTTTTTGTGTGCTTGTTTGTTTTCTTCTGTTTTTATTTTGTGGGATTATTTGAGATATCTTGTAAATAAGACATACTGTTGCTCTCCGACAGTGAAGCAGCACTGCAAGCCATGAAAAATGTTGCCTTCTTCTGTTTGCATTGAAATTTAATAGTGCTGCGTAACAGAATTTATTTATTATTTTCAGGTACTTGCCTATTCTGTTGCCTGTTCCTGTGTCTCTGCTTTCAGTGTAGGAATCATAGAAGCAGCAGAGGCTGAAGAAGCCATGAACAAGCTGCGGAACTTAGTGGAAAAAAATCTGCAGGTGACAATTCAGAGTTCGGGGTTTTTTTAGTTCTCTTTGTCTTTTACCCATTTAATACCTCATCCTGCTATATCCAGACTGCCACCTGAAGAAAATTGCATTAACCTACTTTGATCATTAATGAATATTTACTACATTCTGCATACCATACAATTACCTTATCATTTTGTCCAGTGATGCATTATCTGCCCCTCCGGTAGCAATTACCAGAGCCCAAAATAATAGAGACTGTATATATTTTATTACATGTAAAAGGAAAGTTGGTACTTTTGAGATCTTGATGTCTTTAGTTGCCATTTTTTATCAATTCCTGCCTCATTTTTATTAAGAAAACACATCTGTTGTGCCCTTCTGAATTTTGTCTTCTCTAAATTAGTTAGATCATCATAACCAGAGCCACAACTTAATCCAGGCTACTGTTTTTTCAGTAGCATCAAAGTCCACTACTAGACTAGTCAGTTGTTTTGAAAATTCACTTAAAAAATAAGGAGTCAAGGCCTTTGTAATTCTTTTAATCTTTGTATAACAAAGTCTGTTCCGGAATAAAGGCTTCAGAGCAGACCATGTACCAAAGATGAAGAAATCTTGTGTCATTTGACAGGAGAAAATACTTAAAATTCAGAAGCATCTGGTGTTCTAGATAAAGGACTTCTATAAGTCTATCTTCTGTAAAGAAATAATAAATGTTTAAGTAACTTTGCAGTTGTAAATACAGAAAAGAGTACTTCTTTGGGAGATTTGTTTCTTAATGTGTGTTTTTCTCACTTTATAGACATCCGGTTTTGCTTTAGCTCTTGGTACAATTGTTCACGGTTTGTCAGTTTGTGGCCATGGCAAAGCTGAAGACTTGAGTAACAAACTAATGCCAGCCTGGATAAAAGTTGTGATCGCAGAGGTAAACGAGTTTGAATTCATATCCTAGGGTTTTTAAGAGCGGGATCTTAAGAGAAGAGAAGAGACATAATTTTCATTGTTTTTGCTGGAATAGTTTAGGAAAACTTGGAACAATCTGAATAAGCTGTTTGAGTCATACTTGGAATTAAAAATATGTCTTTACATGGTTCACTAAAAAAGAAAAACCTTATTTCTCTTCTGGCTGTTTGCTTTTTGGGAAATGCTTACTGGTAGGAAGTCTTGGAGATCTGGGCATCTTTATTAATGTGGAACAATATCAAAAGATAAAATGTAGGTTATTGATTAAATTAAGACACCTGGTGAAATTAGGTGCTACTAATTTTGCTAACAAAAATAGACTAGAAAAATGGAGATTACAGTGTCTCAGGTGTTTTACATTTACTCCCCTAAATAGTTATTTTGCTAAGTAATAAATTGCCAGTAACCCATTTTTATGATATAACTGCTTTCTCTGTACTCAAAGGATGCAATGACTACAGTGCAATTTTAAAAACATAAGAGAGAAAACAAAGAGAACAGACGGTATTTATGATGTGTAGATGAACAGGTCCATGGTGGCTGAAAGCCCCACTCATCACTGTTGTTGTAACTGTGTAGTGGGAAGATTGAGATGCATTCATTTGTTCTGCTTGCCATTCTTCAATCATTTTAATTTCTCATTAAAAAAATTGTGTGAAAGCAACCTCTAAACCTAGAATTTAAGGTGGGATCTGAAGGTGAGTTTCAATAAAGAAAAAAAATATTTTAGAGTTCAAATTCACTGGCGTATTTTGTTGAACACATACAGTGCCAGAAGAAAGTGATTTGTCAGGGAAAAATGTGTCACAATTTTAGATGGAGAAAGTGGGTAAGGAAGTCTCTGCATAAAGCCTTTCATTCAGCGAGAAAGATGAATTATCATTCAGCATGCTGGAGTCTGATCTGAAAAACCTAAAAGTATGGAAGTGGTAACAGTCATGGTCTTTTATTTGAAAGAAAATCCCTTTTGCTTAAGGGAAGCAAATCTGTTGTGCTACAAATTCAGCTGTCGTACTGTGTGAGCCCAAAGATTCATTGACAATGAACTACATTTCCAGGGTTCTCCAACAATGCAGCGTCTGGCTGCTGTCAATGGGCTGGTTGCACTGGTGGGTTCTGAAGGAGGCACGATACAGGTGAGAACATACACACAGATAGTACTTTTCTCTCTCCTAGAAATTTGATGAGAAGATAAGATAGAATGATCTCTCCTGCATCCATACAGGATACTGGTCATCTACCAGGGCATACCCAGTTATGCTGGGTATGAACCAAATGGGATGAATTTGTTTGTAGAATGGAATCTGATCCATTTTTCCCATCATATGGCTTATATTCATTATCACTGGAAATAAGTTTACTGTTGTGTAGGCTTTCTCCTCTTTTCCTCCACTCCCCCACATAAAGGCATGTGTGCAAATATAACCTGTCTTCTCAGTATTCATTCTCTGTTGCATTGTTCCTTTTCTTCTAAAAGTGACTTTTTTTTTTTTTTCCCCATTCCTTTGTCAGCTAAAATCTGAAAGCATCCAGACCTCCCAGTTTCAAAGTAAGCTCAATGAAGTCATCAGAACCCTTACACAGGTAAGGAGCTAGTCTATCTTTCAAGCTTTGGATAATGCACAAGGGTATCTTGACACTGTGCCCAAACATACCAATTTTGTTTGAAGAAATGATTTAATGTTTGTGTCCAGCTTGACTGTCTAAATATTTGTTTATTGTCTGAACAGATAATCAGTTTTTCGGGGCAGATTGGACTTCAGACAAATGCAGCAGGACTTCTTGGACACCTTCATATGTCCTGTTTGTCTTCTACCCAAAGCAGGACATCTGGTGAGATGCTGTATTACTGCTGCTTAAAGACAGCATATAGCAGTAGCACCTAATTAAAAAGATAGCAAAAGCCACAAAGAATGCTACAGACTTGGCACTGCAGGCCTTAATATGACATGACAGCTTTTAAGTCAGAGACTTTATGGTCTTGTGTGCCAGACCTAAGCCTTGAAACATGATGGAATTAGTGTGCTGAAAGGGATGCTCCCACAGCCCATCCTGCAATCTGCTTTTACTTGCAGTATCAAAGTAAGGTTTTCTGTTATGCCAGTTTAGCTTGTATGTTGCTTCTGTCTTTATTCTTTAAAAGCATTGAGGATAAATTGTAAATAAGTTTTACATTATTCAGTCCATGCCTTGAGAGCTGATTGAATCTACTTTGTTTTAGCACTTCATAACATTTCATAAAGAAAAAGCTAACACTTAAAAACTAACAATGAGAAGCTTATTCTTCAAGTCAGTTAGTAGTAGAGATTTCTACTTAGCTGAAGCTGAAAATTCTATTAGTGCCCTTTTAATGTGACAATTAACACAAGTTCATATTCTGTCAATATATCATTGCATGATTGGATTTTCTACTTCTGTATAATCTGATGTCAGAGTGCCTGAGTTTAGATAGACATGGAATGTTTCTGTTTTGTTAAATTCCAAATGGAGCTTTAAAGCTTACTAAGGCCTGATTTGCAGCAGCTGTTACATTTAGCCCTGGCTTTTCAATTGGTTATTGAATTTGTTTTTCAGACCTGACATTTTTCACAAAGACTTATGTTTAACTTGCCTTTATAGTGGGGATGCCAACGGATCTATCAATAATCTTTTGGTCTAATTGCATTGAATCACTTGCAGACAGAGTGAGCTCAAATATATCTCCGTCTGGTATCTGTATTTATGGAAGTTCTACTTTCTGCTAACACATTTTAGTATATAAGTGTTTTTTTTGTCTTCACAGTTCCTCCAGATTTTAGCTACTTGCCTGAAAGCAGCTTTATCAGGGCAGCCATTGACTTTGCCATTGAAAGTGGAAAAAAAGGTAAGAAGTATAATGCCTAGGAAATATGTTACGACTTTAAAATACGACCTTAACAACCTGCTTTTATTCGAAAGAGCTTTTCTAAGCACTGATTTGAGCTACACTAATGCTTCACTATGCTTCTCTAACATTTGCACTCTAAACTTCTATGTGCAACCTCTTTTAAAACAAAAAAAATTAATTACACTTAACAATTATATAGTTCTGTCTGGATTTTTCTGTATTTTTAAAGCTTCTACCTTTCCCCTTCCCTCTGCCTCTGAGATGATGTATTTCCCTTGCAGGAGTGAAAGTCTGATCACTTTAAACGTTAGCATGTATCCTCAGGTATATTTCATCAGACAAGCCTTCTTCTGTCCCCTGCTATCAGGACTCTCAGTTAAGAATCTGTGTGACATTCTGGTATTTAAATGGATTAGTACTTATGTGTGAAAAATGCAAAGAACCTATTGAAAGTGTGCTGTTATGTGTGGAGTGCTAATGAAAGAGATCTGTCCAATTAAGCAAGATTTGCTTTTAATGAAGGTATATATTGCTTTGCTTTCAGGAAACTGAGTTAATTCGCCATGTTTAAGTAACACAGTACATAGTAAAGGTTAGCATGTCTAGCAGTTTTTTGTGTCATGAATCTTTGGGTTGAGACATCAGTACAGTATCAGAAAACTTGGCAGTTTGCCTACTAAAAAAAAAAAAGCAAAAATTCAATCTTACTGAATGGAGAATGTCTGTGATTAACTTATACATTGATTCAAGGGAGAGGAACCAGAAAGCTTCTCTGAAGCTGAAAAACCTTCTTTGTCAGGTTATTAGCGTTAAACATAGATCCACTAATTACAAACAAGAGACAGCTAATTCTTAGATACAGGGGACAAAAAATCCAAAAGCAGCAGGTAATTTTATAATGTTCTTTAGTTCATCACTACAGACTGGTCTTCAGTGCAGCTTGAGTTGATATTTCATGCACTTTTCTTCTGAAGCATTTAACCAAACATATAGAATCCAGATTGAAAATTGTGATTGAATATTCTGTTCCAGGCCCTGAATCTGTTCCAGCTCAGCTGGTGAAAGTAGCATTGGCACCCATTGCTGTAGTTGGAGGAAGTCATCAGTATCCACCTGTAAACTGGGCATCTGTTCTTTCTCCTTTGATGAGGTTAAACTTTGGTAAGTTTTATCATTATTTGTTGTCATTTGTATTTGCCATAAGGTTTCTTTACTAGCACAGTTTTCGTAAAGTACAGAACCTATTGGGTGCTTCAGAAATTGAAGTGTTTACCGTGCTCTCAAGGGCAACTTTCTAATGTTTGCAGGCATATGTTTGCAATTGTGTTGGCATAGGTTGTTGTAATATAAGAAGAGGTTAGAGAACAGAACTAAGAGGTTTGGAGCAATTTGGAAGTTCTGTTAGGACACTAGTAGATTTGGTGAGAAGAACCCATCAAAAACTGGAAGTTGTCTTAGTTCAGTACCCACTGAATGCAGTACGGTTGCCTATGTTAGAAGCTGCAGGTAGATTTATTGCAATTTTGAACTGTAGCAGCTATTACTACTCTGAAATATAGTGTCTACTAAATGGCACTGGCTAACGGGGAAGCATACCCCATCTTTCCATCACAACTCTGGATTCTTTGTTTCTAGGAATCATTTTTCTTCATATCGAAGAGCAGTTTTGATCCTGAATGTCCTGATTTTAACAAGAATAATTTTCTTCTTAATAGAAGATATGTTGGTGCTGTGTTCTGAATTCTGATAAGAATAATGGTGACAATACACTGATGGTTTCATTGTTGCTGAACAGTACTTTCAGTTCCTCAGACTGCTCTGTCAGCAAAGAGCTGGGGCTTCATAAAGAGCTGTGAAGTGACACAGCCAGGACAGCTGGTCCAAACCAATGCCACAGTGTTATATTTTGCAGAACTATAAAACTGGAGAAGTTGGCCAGAAGAGGGCTGCTGTTTTTCAGGGATTGGCTAGGTGTCAGTTAGCAGGTGGTGAGCAATTGCAGTGTGCATCACTTGTTCTGTATATTCTTTTGTCATTATTTTTATTTTCCCGTCCTTTTCTGTCCTATTGAACTGTCTTTATCTCAGCCCACAAGTTCTACATTTTTTCTAGTTCTCTTCCCCATCCCACTGGGGGTAAAGTGAGCAAGTGGCTGTGTGACATTTAGCTACCTGCCAGATCAAATCACAACACTGACGTATGGGACTGGATAGCTTTTCTCAGGATATTCTGCTGGTGTCATTTTTGGTTGACGTAAATGTCTCTGACTTTCACTCATTTCCTTAAAAAACACCTACTGTTCATAGTTCCATATTCCCTTGATTCTGTTGAGTTTTGTTTCTCTTGATTTATGTAGTTGTCATTACTAGCCTTGCAGATTGTTTTTTACAGCTAGGCTGAGCAAGAGCTGTTGCATTTAAATTGAGCCCAGAAAACAGAAAGTTTTGCTTATTTTTCTCTGATGCTTATTTTACGTATACAAATTGCCTGCAAAAGCTAGAAATCACTGAAAAGTCCAGTGTGGAACAAATACTTGCTAGATCTAGAAAAGATTTGACAACAAATGAAATGCTTTTACTGTTAATTGGGCTGGAACTTTTGTAATCTTGCAATGGATAGTAGATTCTCTTGTAAGAATAAGTGAAAGAATTTCCTATATTGATCTGTGCAGTGCATACTAATGCAAATTTGTGTGCAACCTTATGAATAGCTGAAACTTTTTAAATTCTTGGGAAATTTTTTTATTCCTGTTTTTTGCTTAGGACTCTGACTTTTGTAAATGAGGGGAATTCCAAAGGAAATTGTACATCAGTTTTGAAGCAGTGTTTTTATTAACTTCAGTCCACATGATGGTCTGTTTTCAAATATAATTTCTCTTGATTCTTCCTCTGTGTTCTTGTGGAAGCTGCACGCTCTTTTACATTATATATCTGTACAGAAATAGATCTTGTGTACTAATAAACATTATTCAGCTTGTTTTAAAAAGCGTGATGCAGTACAGTTGACCTAGCAATCAATCTAGAAACATAAAACTAACATAAATATGTTGAAATAGCTATGTCATGAATATTTGTCTGAAAAATAGACTATATATTCAATTACCTTGGATTCTTACATGACTATTATTTATGAACATTTTTTAAAACTTAAATGCTTCAGAAATTCTACTGTGAAATTCATCTGTAAAGGTATTGCAGATAACAGACTGCTTTCCTATTGTAGAAAATTTATTGCAGTTGTTGAGCAAAAACTTTATAATGTGACATAGATAGGATATGTTATTTAACAGTGCTCTGTCAATAATCATGAATAAATTATTATCTATGATTTAGTACTCCAAGCTAGTGAGCCAATTTTGAATTGGCTGACAAAGTATCTTCTAACAGTTTTATCCTTTCAGAGCTCTGCAAATAGCATGTCATCTAATGTAAGATCCTTTAAAGAGCCTGAGTCTTGAATTATTTGTTTTGCTCATGCACAACCAGTGAACTGTGTAAAAGACATGTGATATGGATGACCATTACCTGGAGAAGAGAAGGCTGTGGGGTGACCTCACTGCAGCCTTCCAGTACCTGAAGGGAGCCTACAAATAGGAGGGGAGTCAACTCTTTACAAGGGTAGATAATGGCAGGATAAGGGGAAATGGTTTTAAGTTGAAGGAGGGAAGATTTGGGTTGGATGTCAGAGGGAAGCTCTTTAGTATGAGAGTGGTGCTGGAACAGGCTGCCCAGAGAGGTTGTGGATGCACCGTCCCTGGAGCTGTTCAAGGGCAGATTGGATGGGGCCCTGGGCAGCCTGGTCTAGTATTAAATGGGAAGGTTGGTGGCCTTGCCTGTGGCAGGAGGATTGGAGCTTGATCCTTGAGTCCATTCCAACCCAAGCCATTCTATGATTTCTATGACCACTTCAAAGAACATTTGTGTATCGAAGTACCTATTTAAATTTTAAATGCTGACAAGAATATCTGATGAATAAATGCCAGTATGATACATAACATTTTTGATTTTGTAGTGCTTTAATAATCATGAGCTACATGGAAGCATGCTCAGAGTCTCTCTTGAATATATTTACGACTAGTTACTCTACTAGGAAACAGGCTATACTAGTCACTAAGAGGTCTCTAAGAAGAAACTAATAAGAGGGATTTCATAACTATTACAACCTCCATGTACTGTAAAGTCTTCCACGTGTCAAACTGCTCCAGCCGAGCACCAAGGGTATTAAAAGTGACTAACCTCTGTTCTGTGACACGTTACATAAACATACATAGTATATGGATGTCTATAAACAGGTACATAATTACATTTAGCATGATGGAAAGGGACTAATTTATTTTGTAGATTAATCTTTTTTTCTTTTTTTTTTTTTTTAGTAAGGGTCGTTTATATTTTCTTTTCATTCTCATGTTTTTCTTATTGAGAAAACTGAAGGGAAGTTTCAGCAAGACATCTCAGAATTTGTCCAAGTGCGAATGGGGAGAGGAGCATTTTACACTGAATGTGCTGAAAACTCTAAGTAGCAGCTCTGTAAATGGAGTTTCATCTGCAAATGCTCAAGTAGAACGATAACCTTCATTGTATGAGTTGAAAATAAATTTAAAGTTAAAATAATTTATTTCCTAACTTCTATTTTGTTTGTTTTAGGTGATGAGATAAAATATCTCTGCCTTGAACTGGCTACGACACAAGCCCAGTCATCTCAAAATGCTGCAATGCTTTTGGGGATGTGGGTGGCACCTCCTCTTGTTTACAGTCTCAGTGTACGTATGTCAGAAAATCCGTGTGACTTCAGCACCTCTTTCCTAAGAGATTGCTCAGATAGTTGTTTAGAGTGTCAGGCTGTGAAATGACTGCTGGGTTCAGAATTCTGCAGAAATGAGTACTATTTAGCATCTATTTGTAATGATATACTGGAGTGTCTTGTCTGGGACCTTCAGGTTCAGGATGAACTTAAGATATGCAATATTGTTTTTGTTTTGATCATGTAAGATCTTTTGCGTCTCTTTCATTTCCTGCTGCATTTCTGATAATCTAGATAATCATGTAAGAAGGCATGGCATATAGGGAACAAAATTGTTTTTTAGTACGTCAGTTGAGAGACTTGAGAAAAGTCCTACGTATTTGTCCAAAATCTTGCCTGCTTCTTCTGTCAGCATTTCTTGATTTAGTAAAAGATGTTACTTTTTAAAAACTTCTGTAAATAATTACAGACACACCTATAGTAGAATCAAATTGAGGCTTATCCTCTCCTACAATGCAGTTGTTTTTATGGAGGTTCAATATATGGTCAATGGACTCCATTATATAGTTTCTAAAAACTTTCTTAATCTTATAGTGCACTTGACTGTTCAGTTCCATTCGTTTATTTTAAATGAGGAACAGGTTCAGGATGATTCTCAGTAAATCCAGTGTGGATTTCTGTGATCTATTTCAGCTCCTCAAGGGGTGTCTTTTGACTTGTGATTTTAAATTAATCTCCACAGATAGATAAATTCCAAAAAGTAAAGTATTTGGTTTCTGAGCTCTAGTTTCTCAGTGCAGTGTGGATTTCAGGTCACAAAATGGACTCAGCCCCAGGATATATTAGTTTTGGGGTTTTTTTCAATGTAATTGCAGTTTTCATCATTAACCAATAATATTAATGGTATTAGGTGTGTCATACTAGCATTCTTGGCTGCCTAGGCAAGATCTGTATGTCTTGTGTGGGAATGCAGTGCACAGCATACAGGGAAACCTAAATTTTTCTACCAGTACAAAAGGTCTTTAGTAAGACAGAGTTCATTGAAAAGAAGTTCCTCAGTTTTGAAGGAAAATGGAATTTTGCCATGTTTGAACTCCTTCTAATTCAAGCAATCCATAAAAAAAGGAAAGAAATGAGTCATACTTATGGAAGAGATTTATTTAACTGACTTAGAATGCTTTCTGAAGTGCTTTATTTGAACTGCATTTTTTCCTTTTTTCCTTTTTAATTTTATACTTTATAATAATAGTTGAATATCATCTGAACTTGGAATAAATGTTTCATCAGAAGAGGGATGACCAGCAGGACAAGGGAGGTGATTGTCCCCTGGCCTCATGAGACCTTAGTTGCAGTACTACATTCCAGTCTGCAGCCTACAGAAAAGATTTTGGAGAGGTTCCAAAGGAGGGCCATGAATATGAATCCAAGGGCTGGAGCACCTCTCCTGTGAAGAACAGGCTGAAGTAGCTTGGTTGTTCAGCCCGGAAGAGAGAAGGTTGCAGGGAGATCTCATTGTGACCTTCAAATATTTAAAGGGAGTTAATAAACATGAGAGAAATCAGCTTTTTAAGGGTGGATAGTGATAGGACATGGGGGAATGGTTTTGTACTACAGGAGGGGAGATTTAGATCAGATGTCAGGGAAGTTTTTTTTACTAAGAGAGTGGTGAGGTGCTGGAACAGGCTGCCCAGAGGGGTTGTGGGTGCCTCATCCCTGGAGGTGTCTAAAGCCAGGTTGGATGAGGCCCTGGGTAGTTTGATCTAGTGGTTGGCAAACCTGTCTGTGGCAATGGAGTTGGAACTTCGTGATCTGTGATTATAGAGTTAGAATATGAAACTAAGTGAAGATTAGATTCTGTTTTTAGCACAAGAAGAAATTATCGGAGTCTTTGAAACATACTAATTTATATTACGTGGAAAAAAATCGCTTAGTATTTAAAAGCTTTGTTTTGGTCTGTTAGATGATGAGCGATACCTTTTCATTTGTAGATGGCTTCTATGTAGTACAGGAAACACCAGTGAATTGAAAACCAATTCCAAATATCTAGACCAAATAGAAAAACCTAAATGCAGTGATGATAATTAATCTGGAAATCACAGCAAACTTTAAGACACTCTCACCTTCTATTCTCTTTTTAGACAAAAACACAGAAATACCTTTTCACGTCCCTGTCCCTGTGGATGAAACATGTTGCAGAAGACAAGCTACAGGCTTTTACAGAAGTGTTTCTGATACAACAGTTTGAAGTGAACCGCACAAAAAACCCAGAAATTTGCCGGTGTGTTTTACAGGGACTCATGCAGGCTATGAAAATTCCAAACCCTGCCCAGTACTGCTGGGGCTTTTTGTGCCAGGCTACTGAGAAAATATTTGAGCTTCTACCAAATGAAATTCAGGTAAGGAATAATGTATGAGACATCTAAACTTTGACTGGTTATTTTTACTGATGTAAAATCCCGTCTTTTTGCACTGACTCATCAGATTTGAAACATGAACTAGGATGTAAAAATTTTTAGTGAGAGCAGTTAAGATTCCTGCATATTTTCTATTTGTTACTTTCAAATATTCTGTTGATTGAGTTGTGAGGACATTTTAATACAGTTTTCCCTCTTAAATAACTTGGTAATGGGAAAACACAGTACTGATATTGAATTAAATGGTACTGAAACTGTAGTAGAGAGCAATCAGAGATGTTCTTTCTCAACAGAGGATTCAACATCTTGCAGTGTTGTAAAGAACTACCTAGATACAGAAAATATCTGCTAGGAAGGACAGTTCTAAAAAGTGTTTAATTTAAAAAAAAAAAAAAAAAAAAAAGAGTATATTTTTTTCCTACATGAAGTGCATTTAAATTGTCGTCATGATCATTAACAAAGTTCCTGGATGTCATGGTTTTAATGAAGAAGAAATCTGGTGGTAGATGTCCAAACGTGCATTTTTTTTTCTGTTGCAGAGAAGTGAACTGGAGATGTATGTCAGTGTAGCAAAATGTATCTCAGAAATGGCTGATTCAGAGATTGATCGCATTGTCCAGATCTCTAAGGTAACGATAGTTTTCTCCTGATCTTTTATCACAAAATTACATGAAATAAGCATATGTTACCATTTTTCATCTTATCAGAGTGTTTTAGCTGCTGAAGAACATTGTTTGTTTAGTGTATCCTGCATATGAGACTTTTGGCACTACTCTACAAACATCAGAGAGAAGCAAAAGTGATCAGTCCACATCCAAAACCTGGGTAAGGCAGCTAAGTACTGCTGATTTCACCCCAGGACTTTGAACTGGACTGTTATTTAGAATAGGAGTGGTGTTAGATTTTCTTAGTTCAGCAGTGCAAAAAAGACTGTAGCCTTCCTGTGTTAACATAACTACCAACTTGAAACAAATTGTAAATGCATCCTAGTGAGAGCTGTTGAATTTTTTTCTTTTTTTAAAAAGTGAAATGCTTCAACTGAACTGTCTTTAATTTTGACTTAATATGCTGTATTTGTATTCATGTTCAGAGTGTTTCCTGATAGACAAGATGGCTGAAGATAACAATGGAAACTTTCATGTGCTAGCTCGCCACATCAGCTAGCAGCGGAACTCATAGCAGCTGAAAAGTACTATATGCTGAGGAAACAACCTGTGTGGAAGGGCTTCATGAGTTCAGAGAGGGTGTTTATGAACAAATATCCATGACATAATGCCATGCTATTCCATCTGCTGGCAGATTCACTGATCAGAGAGAGTGAATCGAGCATTTAAATAGGTCAGGGAAGCTGAACTATCATTTTCTTGAGTTCTTATTTCCACACAGTAAAGAACAGTTTGTGAAAACCTCTTTTGGCAATCTGTCATGCAAGAAATTTTGGATCTCAAGAACTGTCACTATGGCTCATTTCAGTTTAAAGGGGAGTGTAAAACTTAAACCAGTATGGAAACAATCAAACTGTACTGAATTGCCCTTTGCTTAATTATTCAGGTGCATGTAAAATTAAAGTAGTATGTACAGTCTTAGGTTTCACAATTTGTTTGAAAGAAAAATAAGCCTGCTAGATAATCAGAGAATTCCTTCCCTATTTTTATAGAGAGAATCCCTTTCCTATTTTTCTGTTTCCGCAAAATAAGATATATTTTGATTTATCTTTTCTTATTGTGTTTGCAGAACAATATGGAGAAGGCCATCTTCACCAAAGTGTATTTGATTTCTCAAGGCAGACTGCCTTTGAAGAACTTGAGTGTTGTGATTGACACTTTGACAGGCTATTACCAGAAAGAGTCTATAATATGGATGTTCTTGCATAGTTTCTATCACTCCCGTATTGTGAGCCATGAAAACACTGGTAAGGCCAGCCTTAAATAAGGATTAACAACAGTATCAACAACTATTAATGGATCTGCACTGATATTATTTATATAATTTTAAGATAGTCTGATACAATTGTTTTCAAACTTCTCCACATTGAAAACTACTCAATCTTCAGAATCTTTCAGCTTTTGAAATACTTATAACAAATGCTGTTTTTATGTTTTTCTCCATTTTTTTATTGTTGCATGGATCAGCAATGAGTCACTTATCATAGACAAGTGTGATTTGCTGACCACAGCTGTGATTACATCTTGTGTCTCCCAGTTGTTCTAATATTTTGGGTAATGTTCGAAATATACATAGCACATCAGAGACCAGTGCCAGCGCAATCCTGCTGTCCTTCAGAGCTCGTATCTAACTTAGCAGTGTGAGACAAAATAAGTAAGATTGTGTTTCTGTGAGCCTGGCTGAGCCAAGAGAACAGCTTGCTCTTTTGAGCTTGTTGTGCTGAATTAATGCAGGAAACAAAATTGTTCTTCCTCCTCCCCGCCGTAACTGATAGTTGTCTAGTGGGTTATATGTTGGTTGGCTCACCTCAGCTTCTGATAAGCACTGGGGCTGATGCAAGGGAAGTAACAGAATCAGGCAGTAGGATAAACAAAGAAGAAACAAGTACAAAGGGAGTGAAGAATTAAGTCTCCCCATTTTCAAGGCTGCAGGACCTCAGGCTGACTATTCACAGATGAACTTCAAAGTATTTTGTTGTTCATTCATGCCTGAGGTCCAAACTGTGATTGAAGAACTTCAGCCATTACTGAGTTTTGAATGAAGTGAGTTCCTTCACTGAATGAAAGAGGAGGCAAAGTGGAAATAGGAATATGTGGAGAACAGCAGGAGAGAGTAATGACACAGTCTCAAAGCTGAAAATAAGACAAAGGTGGTTATTAGTTTGTAGGAGGGAGAACTGAATTTGGACAGAAGACCAAATCAATGCAATATGTTCTTTCATTGAGTTGAGGGCACATTTTAGTTCCATTGCCTATTTTAATGATCCCAAGGCAAAAACCCTGGGGAGGTTTTAGGTTTCAGGAGTAGTCATGTCTGCAGAGGAGGCTGCTGTTACATGAAGTTAATCTTGCTAAACATTTCTTTCTCTGCATGTATAGTGTGTTGTCTACATTACCAGCAAAAGGCTTTGTACAGTGTAAGTGCCTGTATGCCTTCTGCCAGTGGCAATCATGAAACAAATGTTGCAGTGGTATTGCTGATTGGTGTTCCTCCACAGTTGTTATCATTGTGTTCCCTCACTCTTGATTTTAAGAAATATAGTGCGCTGTGAAGTTTAAGTGAGCCAATATTCTTTTAGGAGTGATGAAAAGGATGGACTGGCTGCTGGACTTGATGGGCTACATCGGAAATTTAGCGTACAAGTCAACACCTGTACAAAATGTTCATCTAAAGGAGGTACATGCTGTGAAAATAATTTGCAGCTTTCAGGGAAAAAGTTTTTTTTGTGTATTCTTTCTCAGCACTGAGTATTATTCCCTATGCTTTCATATTTTGGACTTTTATTTTCAATTTACATTCTGAGTGTGCATTTAAAACTCTTACTTCAAATAACCATAAAATCTAAATTGTGAGAAATGCTATAAGCAGCTAAAGGAAATTGTTGCTCTTAACTTGCTGTATATGGAACAATTAAAGGAAAAATTGAATTCACAAGTAGAACTGTCTAAGGAGATTAGAATTCTGCAATCTCCCTACTGTTTCTTTGGGACGGCTTGGACAATTTTAGAGTACTAACATTGTTATTTATAACATCTGTTCAGCTGTTAGTCTTCTGTTTTAGGACACCAAGGATGCTACATTTTTTGCATTGCTACAATATTTGTCAGCTTCTTTAGCACACAAGCCTGACCCTCAACTATCAGGTTACTGTAAAAATGTTATTTGCTCATTTTAATGAGATGTGGGTCAGCATTAAACTAAAGGATGGCTTTAAAAGAGTGTATTTTTGCTTCTCTTTCTGCAGACATTTTAGTTTGATTTTGAATTGAGGAAAAAAAAAAACTTACACTGCTTCAATCCATTGAGAATATTAAGAACTTTTTAGTTGTTACATTTTGAATCTTAGCTGGATTTTCAGCTGATTACTTTGAATAAACCTCCATTTGTTATTTCTTTTTTTCTCCTGTATTACTCATTTAATAATGTGTGCTTTTACTTTTTTCCTCTTTAGGTTATAGATTTTCTTCTGTGGCTGTTTGCAGGTTCTGTGGTGGCCTGGGCTGACCATAGTGCACCATTACTGCTTGGCCTCAGTGCTGACTGGTCACCATGGAAGCAGCAAACAGTATTACCAGAATTGTTTGAGGATCGTGTTGGCAAGCACCCCACTGACAAGCTTGCTATGCAGGAGACACTCACTCTTCTTCCCAGCAGCATTTCCCTTTTGCTAGCTAAAGAGCCTTGGAAAGAACAAACACAAAGGGTAAGATTGCACATAGTGGTAAGCTCTTTTCATGAGTCAGAAAGAATCAATTCCAAGCAGCCAGCTGAAGTCTGAAGTGCCCCTGACATCTGATCGTTTTTCTTTATTCACACTAGATATGACTTGTCTCAAAATATTTGACTGTAGTTTCTCAAGTAAAATTAGAGTTACAAAGATATAAGGAACATTTCAAGAATCAAACTCTTTGAGGGAGAATTGGCTACTGATAGCAAATTGGTTTTGTAAACACTAAAAGGCAGATCCACTAGAGCTGGACATCAACGCTGTGGCAATGTAGAATAATCAGTGATTTTTATAATATTTCAGTTTCATTTTATTTTCAAGTATTTCATTAAAATAAGTGTAAACAATTATGCTTAATTTGGCAAACCTATTGCAGATTGCTTATTATTGAGATATGTGGAAATATTATGAATCCATAGATTGATAGCTAGAACCACTAATGATTGGTTCCTGCACACTTCTGTGCTTTGAATTCCCACTTGAGTCAGAGTTCAGAATACAGGTGAGATGTATAAGTGGGGTGTTAATATGCAAATGCATGATTAGGCTTTAGAGAAGAATTTGACACCATGTTCTGAAGATCATTCCAATAAAGTTGAAATATCGTGTTCTCCTGCAGGCACCATACACTGCTAGAAAAACAGTGAGAACTGAGAGAGTTCAGAAGAGGGACAAATACATTAAGAGTCATGAAGGATTTCCCTTAAAACATTTGGACAAAATGTAAATAGACAAGAGGAAAGGGTTTACTTTGCCTTCTTTTCTACAAAGAACTATTGCTTACATAGTAGGATGGAACAAAAGTACCAAATCCAACAGTTGGAATTACACTAATAGTGAGATACTGTTTGGTTAGTTTGGGCAGAAGCTTGATTGGCCACTAACTCTGATGAGATAACTGTTCAAATTTAGCAGCAATGTGATGTTGCTTATCAAACTGAAAAGAATTTGTGGTCTTTAGATACAGAGACTCTTTTAATTCAAGTCACCTTTTTTTTATTTTAAAAAATATATTTTTTATTTCCTTAGTTTATTGACTGGCTTATCAGTATGTTGGAAAGTCCTAAGGAAGCATTATCAGAATCTTCTACAAACCTGCTAACAGGTAGAGTATTTTTAATTGGTTCCTTATCTTTCTGCAACTATCAATAAAAGAGAAAAATCCAGTTATTAAAAGGAGTAAGATGAAACCATGCAATTAGCATATGTAGGAGAGCTATATTTTGTCTTTTAAGGGAACCTTCACAAATAAGATAGAGTACCTATCTGTGACATCTTTTTAAAAACTTCGCTATCTTATCTGCTGCCTCTTGTGATACTCTGCTGAAGATGTAAGGAACCCAGTGGCCCAAGGGAGATATCCAGTCCTACAAGAGTATTCAGTGATAGATCTGTCAATTGTTTTTGAAATTATTTTTTAAAATTAACATACTATTTGTAAAGCCTCCAATTCTAGAATAGAAATCACAAAACAGAAATTATTCTGATGCAACTGAACTGTGGGGAAGGGAGAAGAGACAGACAATGACAGCCAGAATAGCTGTCTAACTGGTGTAGTGAGTCACAGAATGGTGGAATGGGGTTATTGAAAAGAAAGATAAAAATAAATATGGGAGATGCACAATATTTTGATTTACATAATTTGATCCTACCTTGTACTACATTGGTCACTTTGAGATGTAGAAGTGTGATACAACCTGCGCACATGATTTTAAGGGGACACCATAAATACTCTCTGGTGAAGGAAATGTTCTTTTCTTTCTTTCCATTAACACAAGGCACTTCCTTTGAATCACTTGATTTGTTGGACCTAAACACAACTTGTAAGCTGCTTATAAGTTTTACTAGGATTTGCTTTTGAAGGTCTTCAACTTCTAATCACTCTCTGATAAATCTAAAGATTCCCTGACTGTCTGCTTATCTTCAGTGGACTCAAGTTTAGTATAGCAGAAACATGCTAATGGATGTTGGGAAATTTTCTGTAATCAGAAGATTCCGATGCGCACAGTATATTCTCAATATGCAATGATTGAGATGAGTCGACTCCCTCCTGGATGACTAGAATGTGAGCAGTTTGGTAACCAGATTCTGCTTAAAAGCACGATCCTTTTGAATCAAAGAAGCAATGAATTGCACTGTGAATTGGAGAACTGAGCAGAGGATATAAGACCTTGTACTTCATGCTTCTGTCCATCCCAGTATCTCCTATCCCCCACTACTCTTGATGCCTGGTCACTGAATTGAGGCTTCCTGCAGACTTGGTTGATACATGTGCTGCTTCAAAGTGACGGTCTAATTAGAAAGTGGTGATGAGATGTGATTTCAGTGGAAGACATGCCATAAAGCAGGCAAAAGATCTTGTACAGCATGACATTTCAGAGGGATGTAGAGACTAGTATATCTGGGTATAGCAGAAGTAGCATCAGAAGCTGTCAGGCTAGGAAATGAAAGTCATGAAAAGAGTCAATAAAAGGGGAAGTGAATCTATACCTGCTAGTAAAATGACTAGGAAGAATACTTGCACATATTTTTCAGTCTAGACTGCACATATTAATGTGATTTTTCCTTGTCTTCACAGTTACGCTTCTGGCCTTGAGATCTCTTGCAGAGTTCAAGAAGAAAGCAGTGTGGACTAAAGCTTATGGCTGGTAGCTGCTTGCAACATCTTACTATGTGAAGAAAACTGCATTTGAAAGCATAAAGTTACTTTTCAGGCATTGAGAGGACTAATTTCAAAGATGTTTCCTGTCACAAGTGGTTTCTTTGGGTTTTTTTGTTTTATTATTATTATTATTTTTAATCTTCTCTCCTCTCCCAAAGACTCATATGATGAAAAAAAAAATACTTTTCACTAGTGGGGTCATTCTCCTACAGACTGTCTGGCATGGTTTGAGCTGTGCTGAATTTAAATGAGAAATATGCATTCAGCTGTTTCATTTAAGTTGTTTCAGCAACACCTGGGATTATGGTGCCTTCTCGAGCAAGTGGAAAAAAATAAAATATTATAAGAACTGTTTGGATGTGACCTATTTTCTGAAGTGTGTTTTAAAGACTTGAATGAGTACTAGTTTTCAACTGATAATGCTTTTTACTAATAACTTGATGTCCTTGTGCAGCAGTGGCACCACAGGAAAGGTATGTAAGATACAGCTCCTGAAATGGGTGTTACGCATGTCAGTTTTGCAACAGCTTTATCAAGACTGTTTAAATAAGTCAGTGTCTGCTAGGACATGTGGAGCTCCCAGCTCCAGGATTACTGCAGTTTTTGCCACTAAAAATTGTTCTTGTGTCCTTTGAACAACTTTGTATATGAGAAGAGCTTTACCTCTGTAGTCTGGGGAAGAGAGGTCTTAAAGGAGGAAAGTTGTCTTCAGCGATTGTCCTCACTAAACGAAAGCTAACTGACAATAACTGCATGTGTACTGGACTCTAATGTCTTGCAAAACTCTACTGCAAGGAAGCATTATGGCCCTTTATCTCGGAGCCAAACCCTCTACAGGAATTCTCTTAATTTCAGGGCTGGTAACATTTCTGTGCAGAAGAAATTTTCCACTGAATTCATTGTAGGCATTTCCTACCTAACAATGTGAGCTGTAAGGAACAGCTATTGGCTTTTGATGCATTGTTTCAGCAATTGGGTATATGAAAAAATTACCACAGTGCTTGCTTGCATTTCTAAAGTAGTGGATGATAATGATAATTTCCTGCTCTGTAGGCGAGCAGTATGTGGAAAAGACAGTCTAAAGGTGAATGCACAGAAGGACTGAAACCATTATGCTCTTCAAAGTAATTTCTAACAAAGCCAAATATTTTAGTGCTGCCATCTCAAGTGTGCTATTGTAAAGTAACTTACAGCTCCACTCATCTTGAGTTTGTGTCTGCATTAACATTCTACTTCAGATGAAAAGTGTGATCATTTAAGGGGAATCTGTGGGTAACGCTCATGTGCTGCATTACAGTTTGCATAGTGGAACAGTACACAATCTGCTGACTTGGTGTATATATATATAGTGGAAATATTCTAACATAGTATATAATTGTGTGTTAGCCCACAGAATTAAACGAAAGCTAGTTAGAAATACAACCCTCTGAAAGGCTAAGAAGTTCACTGTTGGGTATTTGTAGTATATCCTTTTATGTGTTGTTCCATTTCTCTTGGGCTGCTTTTCCTGGTAACGTATGCATAGCCTGTGATGGAGAGAGACTGTTCCTCCAGTTGTGTGGTGGTGCTGAAGAAATGAATATTATTTTTATTACTAGGTGATCTCTTTCAAAATAGAACATTCCTCTGGAGACAGTGACTTTCAAGGACTGAGGTGGACAAGTTAAAGTTGAAGTTTAGATGTGTGATGAGGCAGCAAAGGGAGCTGGAACAGGCAGTAGGTTGAGTTCTTGTGATTCCAGTATAACTGTTCTATAGGCAAGCAAAAAAAGCATTGAACAGTGGCTTATAAAACTTAAAAAGTTTCTTTAATTTTTATATACAAATCCATTTTCACATTTCATATATGTTCTTATGAATTCAATCTCACCTTACATAAGCTGTATATAGATTTTTTTTAATGTGAGACAAATGTAGGTTTGCTTCTATTCCTGAAGTGAATGTTTAATGTATCACTTTCTAGTGATATTATTTCACCCTTGTTTATAGAGATGGCTCTTTGTTGTCTTTATATAGTTATGTAAGAAAAATGCTTATTTTGTTCAAGGGTTTTATTTCCTGGAGGTGGAAGGAAGCCAGGCAGTATTTGATGCACTTTTTTTTTGTCTGCCCAGTCCTGACCTTTCCAGAAATTACATAAGGTGGAGTTGAAGTTACAATGGCCTACTGTGGTCATACATTGAAAGCTTTCTTCCCTAAATCTCCCTCTTGTCTGCCTGAAGTTACCTGTGCACCAGAAATGGGGGAAGTTTCCTGTAAGTAACTTCATATGCTGGAGTTCCTTCTCACAGTGATTTCAAAGAATTGTTCTGTGATTCCAGCCTTTTAGCCAGCTATTAGAATCAGTGCAATGGAAGCAGAATACATATTTTTATATTAAAACAAGCAAACATGAATATCTGTGCTGGGTTTGAGCAGGCTGGTTGCTGGATGCTTACCCAGCCTCCTAACCAGAACAGGAAGAAAATCTCAGAGGTAGGGCTGAGTCAAAGGCAGGGAAATTCACCATTTACCATCATGAGCAAAACAAACTTGAGTCAGGGGAAGATCAGTTTATTGCCAAATAAACATAGTGTGGTTATAAACAAATACAAAAACATTCCCTCCTACATGCTCAACTTCAATTCTTAATTCCTGTCAGGGGGGATGGGAAACAGGGATTGTGATAACACTTTGTCTTGTCAGCTGCTTTCTTCTCATACTGCACCCCTGCACTGCTGTGGGACCCCTCCTTCAGCATGTGCACTGGTGCAGGCCCAGCTCATGCACTGTAGCATTTCAAGAGCTGTTCCAGCATGTGTCTTCACTGTGGAGTAGGGGCCATCAAGAAAAGGCTGCTCCAGCATTTCCATGGCTTCTTCAGTGAGTCCACATCCACTGCTGCAGTCTTTCATTGTTGCACTTGGAGTTCTGCTCTGTGCCAGGAGCACCTCCTGCTGCACTGTCCTTGGCACCCACAGGGCTGCTTCTCGCACATTTTCACTCCTCTCCCTCACAGCTAGTGTGCAGTGTTTTTAACATTTTCTTAAATAACATTTTCACAGAAGCACTACTCACAATGTTAATAGGTTCATTGGTTTCCTGTGGTAGCTGTTTTGGAGTCATCTCATACCAGCCCTCTGGCCAGGTCACAACTGTGAGCCTCTTCTTACAGAAGCCATCCCTTGTGCTGCATAAACCCAATATAAGATGTCATGTTTCCTCCTACAGTGTCACTGAATAGTTGGAGGGGATCTTGAAGATTCTCCAGTTCCAACCCCCTGTTGTGAGCAGGTCTGCCTCCTACCAGCCCAGGCTGCCCAGGGCCTCACCCAATTTGGCCTTGAGCACCCCCAGGGATGAGAATCCACAGTTTCTCTGGATAGCTGTGCCAGTGCCTCACCACCCTCTGAGTATTCTAAGAACTTCTTTCTAACATCTAACACAAGTCTATTCCCCTCTACTTTAAAGCCAGTCTCCCTTGTCCTGTCCCTATCAGACCATGTAAAGAGTCTGTCTCCTCTTGCTTATAAGCTCCCCAGGGTACTGGAAGGCTGCAATGACATCTCCCCAGAACCCATTCTTCTTCAGGTTGAAACAGCCCAGCTCCCTCAGCCTCTCTTCATAAGAGAGGTTCTTTCACCCTCTGACCACCTTCACAGCCCTCCTTTGGACCCACTCCAACAGCTCCACATCCTTCCTGTACTATTAACTCTGGTTTTAGATCAAAAGCGTTCAATTGAATCACCAAGAGGGTAAATATCCGTGTTTCGCTTTGCATATTACAGTGTCATCCAATTGTGAAATGTTCCTGTTTCAGCTCTGTCCTTTGAAATTGCCATCGACTTTCAGGTTTTATCCTTTTCTTTGTTCAGACTGTCTGCATTTGGACTGGTTTGGGTCAGGCAAAAGTCCAAAGTGAAAGTACCTCTGTGTCTGTAACAACATCCAAATTACTAACTCTTGTCTGCAGTGCTTTCAAAATATCCAGGGTCCCAATTAAACTATTGCATGTAGGATCCCGTTGCTTATGGTTTGCATATATCTCAGTGGTCACAATAGTCTGCAGGCATTGTCTGCCACGTATATTAATTAAAAATTATAGTAGGTCCAGACCAGTCTCATTTGTCTGCTACTTAAAACAGTCTGAACACCCTCTTAAGAGCATGGTTTAGAAAGTTATGCTAACAGCCTCTTTGTAATGCAGTAGCGTTAATTTTCCCTTTAACTCCTCCATCGTTTCCCCAGTTTTCATTCAACTTAAAAAAAAAAAAAAAAAAGAGTCTCAGTTTCTCCCCCAGCTCCATGAAGTAAAATGAAGGTATGACAGGCAATATGGATGAAACATAAGAAACATCCCTATGCAGTTATTTCTGCAGCAAGTACAGTCTGTTTTCTCCTTTTTACCCAGGGTTTCCTGGGCTGCTATATGTTTGTGACTCCCAAATTCAGAAGACTATGCTCTGGTTGCTTCCTCACAAGTAGTCCAATAGAAGTAAAAGAGGCAGTGAACTTAAGTAAAACTGGTAGAATTTTGCACATGACTTTTTTGATGGTCAGTATTTTCACATTATCAACTCAGACTTCTATTGCTTATGTTTGCTGTTCAGCATGGAAGAAAAATCACATGAATGAAAAAGATTCTCAGTGTCTACCAACACAGTGATGATAAGCTTTTCTTGGATATGCAGTACCCGAGTACGTGATTATTTGCCCTCAGGCTTTACTTTGATGGAATCTCTCTGGCAGAATGGGCCATAGTCAGGGGTCTTTTGTGAATGTCTGAGGTAATCAGCATATGAATCTCATAGGATGCAAAGCTTCCAGCCTCAGCTCTTCGAGAGATCCCCATTATAGCCAATGTATATATAGGAGGCACATACACGTTTGCTTAATATAATACATTAAGTGTTGTTGTTGTTGTTACCTGATGATGATGAAGCAAGAATTAACACCAAAATAAGCGTTTTAGTGTAACCGTGGTGAAGGCACTCTTCTGCATTTTTTTTCCTGAGTCCTCTTTTATTAGAAAAATATTCATTTTTTTAAATCCTGACATTTGAAGTCAAAACTTTCAAAAGTAACAAGTTATTCCAAGTTGCTCCATTTTTGAGGAGCACTGGAGATGGTTTTTTTTCTGAAGATTCAACACAGCTGGATGACGTGCATGCAAACAGGAGTTTTGCATGGAAAATCTTTGTCTCTTTTTCTCTGCCTATGACATGTACTAGCCCTCTGGGAATAAATTTCATATTTCAAAACAAAGTATCAGCTTAGCTTCTTTTCTTTTTGGAGTTGCCTGTCTCTAGGTGAGCCTTCCTTTCTGAGAAGAGGTTCCGGGTGATAAAGCACATACCTGAATTAAAACACAAACTGGTGTAAGAACGAGGGAAGGTAGTCCAAAGCACCCTCAGTTCATGTAGGAGGAATAATAAAAGCCTTTGTATGGCAACTCTGAACATTCCATAAAAACTGAACACTACATTACAATGATGAGATTCTTCCAATTAGCCTCAAAGCCAATAACAGAAAAAAGGCTTAGCCGCAAGGTTAGTTGTAGTCCAAATTTTACAACAGTACACTGTTGTGAAGGAGAAAAAGCTCAGTTTATATGCAATTTTTGTTTTTTTTTAAATCCACACAAGTTTTAATATAGATGTAAGTCTTCACATCAACTGAGAGTAATGAGTGAGAAAGCATAGCACAGAATATGACCAAATAGGAACTGATTAAAAAGAAAACTTCCAAAGTTTGTATAAGGCCAAGATAATTTAAGAACTTTATATATGTATATATATGTATTTTATATATATATATATATATATATATATATATCTCCAACACACGCACCACGTTTCTTGCAAAATCAATTATTTGCGTATGAAAAACATCTGAATTCAAATCAACTGGGCATGAGCATCCTGCAGTACCCTACAGGAGGTATTGCAAAGAAAGTTTGTGAAAGGAGCTACACTGATTTGATTGTGATTTTTAGTTGTCAAGGGCACTACACTTGTGTTGAGACCTGGCTTTCTGAAGGATGAGATACTTACCTGTAAACAGCACTAGCAGGTACATTTTCAAAACATAGGGGAAGTAGACTGAGAAGGCAAATGGAAATGGCAGCTTGATGGAGTATGTGCCAAAGGTTTCAAAATAAGGCAGTGATACACAGATCACAAACGCTGCAAAATAACATGGTAAGCCTTTAGTCAAAAGAAGTGGAAGGTCATCATAAAAAAGATCTATAGGGCACAGATAACCATACTGTATGATGAATTTACCACGTCATTTATGTGCATAGGTACACATTATTTTCTCCATGAGTTCAGTTTTGTAGGTCTATTAACACAAGAATTAGGAGATTTTACTATTCATAAAAAATTCTGCCACTGCTGCAGCTGTGCTGCTGCCCATATGATCTCAGTGGGCACATTTCCCAATGCAGGCATGGTAGGTGCCTAAGAATGGCTAAGCTGATAGTGTCAGCCTCAGTGGAGAAAAAAGCAGCACAGTTATTTGTAGGCTAACACAGTCAGTCTGGCATCTGTGTGTTTTACCATACTCTTAAAAAACAGAGAACTCCTAAAAAGAAAGACGTTACAGAAAAGACAAGTGACACAACGGTTAATTAGACTGTACAAAAACATTTATGTCTGCTTTGGCAACACAGAAGTGTCTTAGAAATACAAATGACAATTGAACAGATTAAATTTTATTGGAGAAGATAAATGAATCTGTGTTGGTCCCCCATCCCATCTCCGTACCTTTAGCCAGAACTGAAAGCGGATAGAGCAGGATGCACATTGAGAAGTTCAGCCATGTCAGTGGTAAGTACTGTATTTCCATCCTTGCCAACATGTTGTAAGTGTACCTACAGGAAGAGGAAGAGTAGGTGATCTCAGATGGAATAAGCATGTCTTTAAAGAAGCATTACTGAAAAATCTGAGGGGGTTGCAGAACAGTATGGGATTATCCATCTGACAATCTTTCAGAGCATAACTTCAGAAATTTTGTTCATACTCTCATTCAGTTTGAAAATGGATGGTTCACAGTTTTCAGAAATGTTATTTGCAGTGCTAATCTGGAGCAGGCAGACAGCAAGACTGCTCTCCAGCCCAAAGTGCACATGATTCCAACTTAGTCCATCAGACAACAGATTTCAGATGGGCACATTACAAGAGAGGGGCATGTGCAGCAAGACTGCTGACTGGATTAAGAAAATGCTGATATATGTCTGCTGGAATGGTTACAGCACTGCTAGAGACTGAACAGCTGAGTGCACACAGGTATTCACTCTTCTGTAATATGGCTGCCCCTCCCTTGGGCCTCAGAAGGGGTCATTGGTACCAAAAATATATATATATAGTAGTAACACTCCAATGCACTTCAGCATTTTGTTCTTACTGTGGCTGCTGATGTTGATGTCTCCCATGAGGAGACCTGAACGCCTAGGACCTCAGTCTCCAAAAGTGAGCTAAAGATAGCGAGTTTCTTTGACCTATAACTAATAAATGGCTTTCTGGACAGTGCAGAAGCTTGTTCATTCATGTTTTTGGCCTGAAAGGCTCTTTGTCCTGTGGTAATGCTAGAGATATCTAAAAAAGGATAAACCAGTGTTAACCAGAACTTCTTCTGACAGATAAAGCCAGCATTAAATAAACCTCATATTTCTTCTACTAATTAATTAGACTAATTCCTGGAATGTAGGAGACTGGCAGGGTAGAAATGTATCAGTTTCTCTCAAGCTTACCCTGTACAACTTCTCTCTTTTTTAAGTTAGTGATTCTAAGTCTTAACCTCAATCCAGTGGAAAAGGCAACAGCTACCCCCTCTCTATATACCTCCCTGGATTGTCTATGATATAAGCAAGAAAGCTCAGATATGGAAAACTTTGCAGTATTTGTATCATTAGCCCTAATGCACAGGGTATTTATGTCCCTAAACAACAGGGTGCTAGAGTTTGGTAATACTTCAAGACTCATGTCCTGAGAGATGGAATAATGTCTAATGCTCCTCTGAGTTGCTAGACCACAGCACAGATGCTGTAAAATAAACCAGTTAAGAGGTCTAAGTCAGCAGGAGTTATTTTATGCATTCATGTTTTAATTGTACACTTGCTGCTTCCAACCACTATATCCTATCTACCTATCAAAGAGCCACTGTTACTGCCATAAAGTTGGATTCTGCTGTTCAACAATAATGTAAAATAATTATGTATTTACAGGACTATTATGCATCAACAGGACTGTATAGCCAATATTATTTACACTTTTGGCCTCTCTCTGGCTGTGCAGAATGTTTTCATTTGAAATTAAGTTCTACTCTGTTGGCTTTACTAAATTAAAAAATAGAGTGATGATCCAAACAAGATAACAAGTGGTTTATTAATGCATGTAGTACAAACAGATTTTAATTCAGCTTCAGACTTTCTTATCAATCCTACCAGCCATTTTCCTTTTCCAGGTCTCTTGTAACAAACATTTATTCTGT
This sequence comes from Chrysolophus pictus, assembly GCA_037305975.1. Classification (NCBI taxonomy): domain Eukaryota; kingdom Metazoa; phylum Chordata; class Aves; order Galliformes; family Phasianidae; genus Chrysolophus; species Chrysolophus pictus. Next base: position 45,184,537 of record CM074614.1, on the reverse strand, counting down.
TGCTTAAATATCTACTCCCCAGTCAGCCCTCAAAAAGATGTATTCAAAATAGCAGAGGACTATTTTAGATGGATAGACAGTGTGTAACCCATAGAGAAATCTGCTCCTGTTGGGAGGTTATCATGTAGGCTTTGCCTTGTTTGAATGCTTAACACCATCTACCCTCCTTGCTGTAAGTCTACCAACTGAGGCTCGCAGAGGCTTAAGTAACATTTGAAAAACGTTACTGACTGCACATATCAAAGCAAAAACCAGCAAGATGGAATTTGCACTGTTATATTCCACCACGGTCATCACACAACTCTTTTGAAATAAAAATCCACAACTGTATTGTGTCCTTTTTGTCTCTTGTGAGTTCTCCCTATGCGTGTAGCTACACCAAAATTCTCGCTCTCTGTAGCAGGAGCTCCGTGACTTTCCGTATAAAGTACAGTGCAATTAAATGCAGAATAACTTTTCAATCTCAGGAATAAGTTCTGCAGGTGCTGCCTTACTGTGCCAACTGTCTTGATCAACATGACATATTAAAACAAATAGCTGTGCCCTTAATTACTAAAGCAATGGGATTGTAAATCACACTGGGAAACTGCCATTCCTCAGTAGATTGCTAGGATTTTCTTCATTCTTTTTGTTAAGAAAGTCCTTTGAACTAGAAATGTTAATGCAGTGATTTGCTTCTGTAAATTGCTCTGTCTCTCAGATATGTCAATTATTATAAAAATTAGTAAGCAGCTTATCAAGTCTAACCTTTTTTTAAAATTGAAAAAAACTTTTTTTTGACAATTTCAATATAGTGAAATGATGAACCTACAACACAGTGGTAAGGCTTTCTTTGCAAGAACAAACCACTTTCCCTTCAGTTTCATTACTGACTTCTTACCTGACCATATCTAATAAATTCCAAAGGAAAAATAAAACACACACGATGTATTTCCCTTGAACTTCTTCCTGACTGTTGATCACGACAAACAACACAATTATTCTCTCAGTGATCTGAAAGGAAAAAAAGAATTGTGAACTCGGGCTAGCATCTTCAATAAGTCTCATTTATATGCTATTTTAGCAAAACAGTATGCCAGACAGCAGTAATGTCACATTCCCAGCTCTGTTTCCATAGCTTGGAGATCTGAATCTTGAAGGATCTCTCTCACGAGAGATTTCCAAAAACTAGGATGAAAAGTTAAATTACTTGGTTTTCTTCCTTTCTTATTCCTGGATAGAAGAAATGTTTTTTACCTCATCATTTATATCAATTGTTGACATAATATTTATGACATAACATTTTCCCAATGGCTGACCCTTAGCTGATCCAAAAGGTATTCCTTTACAAATGAAAAGATATAAAATAGATTGAACAGGCAGTGCTCCAGCTTAAAACATATTGTAGCAATATTACAGCTCAATAATTTAAAAATAAGTGTGTTTTGTTTTTTTTGGGGGGGGGTTGCAAGTAAAAGAAGTGGAATATTGAATGGGATTGTGTGCTGCAGAGAATAAATAGAAAAGAAACTGAGTTTAAAGGATTTTGGTGAAGAATGGTAAAGGAGTACAGTGCTGGCACTGGGGGCAGTTTGTTACAGACCCTAAAATCAGACTGTGCTGTGGAGAGAGAATTCTGCAATTCTGTTAGTGTGAAAGACACTTCAAGGAATTGCCACAGGGAACTGTCTCACCTGAAGACAAAAGCTTTATCACAGTAATGAAAAGTTCAACACATTTTTCTCTGTGAGAACTGGCAGATTTTCTAAAGAATCACTTGCTAATCAGGACGTGGTGCTGGGTGGAAAAGTGCTACAAAAAACAGAGGCTGAGAGGCTGGAAACTGATGCCATTCCAATAAGACAAGAGGACATGCAGTAACTTCCATCCCCAATCTCAGAAGGATGAGCACTGGCCGATGTAGCCAGTATTAACAGAGCAGCTTTGGAGAACCAGCTTCATGGTCTCAGAGCAGGAGTGGCTGTGGTGCTCCTTTCCTTGGGCACAGACTGATGCACAAGAGGCAGCAAGTACTGTCTGACTGGAGCTCAAAGACATATCCCCCACCATAGGACTCTTGTTTGGAAAGGACAGAGCTGGGGGAACAAGCCACCTTGACTGCACAAAATGAAGCCAGCGATCAGACTGTAAAGCAGGTTAAGTGCCTGCAGTAGTGGGGAACTGACCGTGACACAGAGCAGGTTTTGGGCAGGTCTTCTGCTCCTGCTAAACACCAGTCTCAGCCAACATGCCATGAGATGCACAAAGCAGCCATGGAGTCTGAAAGTGAAAACCACCCATGGTCTTGCAATGGAACAAACTTGTGAGGATGCTCTTGTGAGCATGCAAGTCTAGCTGCCAGTGTGCTTGTGATGGCTTCAGGAAGATGGACAGCATACTTCATTTCCACACCAACAAAGAGGTTGCCTTTCTACTTATACCTACTCCCTGTCAAAACACTGTGCCCATTTCTTTCATAGCACTTGGGTTACCCATTCAAATGATGGGTTAGTGAGAATTCAGAGAGATCTGAAGCAAGGGAAAGGACACAGTGCTACCTGAGGAAGAGGCACTTCCAGGAAATGTCTCTTGGTGTGAGCCTAGGCACACGTATCTGGAATTGTGTAAATACATACTTGTGCATACATACACGAATGTATATACCTAGGTTTACATACATATACAAACTGTTAAGATGCAGCTCATTTGTATAGATCATTTGTCTCTTGCACAAATGAAAATACATCCTTTTCTGTCACTACTCTCTTAAAAAAAAAAAAGTAGCAAAACCAGAAGTCCAGTGTTTTCATGTTCAGAAAAGGGAAGTATGTGCTAACACATCACAAAGCATAAATAAAACGGTTTCATTTTTAATTCCTTCTTGATCTTTGTGTTAAACTGGAGTTTCCTTCCTGTCCCAGCATCGGTCTCTCACAGGATACAGCAAGTGCTGTAGAAGAGGGTAAATTTGCACAAGGCAGCCTGGGAATTTAAATAAGTAAGTGAAACAGAACAGATCAGACTAGCTGAGGCTTGGGCAGGAGCAGGTTGCACATTCACTTCCATTTACTAACAACAGTGACTATGCAGTATCATTAGTACCTGAAACTCTTCCAAACACCAGTCTTTCTCTACATCTCTTGCTGAAGTACCAGTGCCATCTGTTTTTACCCCCTGGGCAGAAGAATACTAAATTTCACTGCTTTGGCAACTGCAATGACACGTGATACCCTGTCTCCTGGCCTCTTCTCAGTCACCCAGTCTGCAAATGCCATGAAGGACATTCATTTGCACCAGCTTAGTGCCCCTCCCTTCACTTCCCTTTCTCAAGAGCACCCATCACATGAGAACTGTCTTTCTTTTGCAGTGTGGCTTGGTCTTGACCTACCTTCTTCTCACAATTCTGGCGGTCTGAAACTGTCCCTCAATGAGGCTGTCCCAACTTGGTTTTCCTGAAAACACCCCTGAGCTTGCTTTTGCACTGTCTGTAATGTGTATCTCGACGTGTTCCCTACAAATTCTTCATTCAAACTCCACTAAAAGCTTCTTTCTGCAATAGAGTCTGCAGAAAAATCAGCTGTCACAGGGTTGCATTTGCAGCTAGTTTTATTGAAGGTGATGTTACCTCTGTCCATGTGCTCCCACAGCACTGCCATTGCCACCTGTTCTCATCTCTGAGATGAACTTAACTGTTGATGTGCATGAACATGCACACCCCCAGGGATGCATCTAAGGATACTGTTTACACTTACAGTCAGAACAATCAATGGAAAAAAAAGAACTGCACAACCACTACCAAATTATTGCAGCCTTATATATACAATACAGTGCACTATTGGCAGTAGCCCAGCAGGCTGTGGTAGGATAAGCCTCTCTACCATTTTTTCCCAGTGCATTATGGAAAATATCTCCTCTTCCCAAGATGCAGAGGAAGACATGGCAAAGCACAAAGAATTAATGTAAGCACACAGATGCCTAAGCTGTACTGTCACAGCAAAAACAGACCAACACAAATGAAAACAGAGACTGTATTCAGAAGTCTGTGCACTTTATCTGGATAGCATGAAAGTGATGCTAACATCAAGATAAGACAGTTTTTTTGAGGGGGAAATAGCCAAGTAAAGATCCAAATATATCTTTACCAACGGGCAAACGCTGAGAGTCACAGTGCCAAACCTTTCCCTGACTCACCCTGTTAATGTTGCCCTGGATAATACTGCACTATTGCAGTACCCAAGAAAGATCACTGTTTTCTTGCTCACAGTTCACATCTGCTATCTTCTGTGCTGGCTCACAGCAGTGTGTGTGCAGGCTTCCCTGATCTTTGCTTCCATTGGGATGAGTGTGAAAAGAACGGACCATGTCAGGGTTAGGGAATGTGTAAACTCTGCCTGGGTAGACCCCACTCTAATGCCAGGCAGGCTTACTGGACTGCTCTTCTCTCCAAGAAATGATATGAGATTTTTTTAAGGATTATACATATATGAGATTGGATGCTTTTTAAATAAATAAATAAATAAATAAATAAATAAATAAATAAATATCCTGATTAGTATAAGAATGTATGGATTTAAGCAGGGAGAAAAAGCAGTTAATTGTTTTTGGCAAATTTGATACCATACTGCATGAGCAGCATGAAGAACAGAGATCTCTACCAGTCAGTCCATCCCTAATGGAGATTTTAAAAGAGGAACGTCTTCACCCTTGTAATATGTCACTTGGCAAAAATGGACTATTCAGAAAACTAAAAACACAACTAACTTACTCTTAGTCTTCTACCTTCTGACTGCAGAGAGCAACACTAGTTTCACCATTATTCAAATGTTAAAGATTAGAAAGATTTGAAGGTAAATTCAAGTCAACAGTTTTACTTTTTCTGATGCATTAAAAAAAAAAATTTCCAAAACCTAGTTGAACTCCCAACAGAAAGCAAGAGCACAGTATAAAAAACACCAGCAAACCACAGAATTACAGGGGCTGGAAGAGACCTCAAGATATCATAATGCTCAATCCCCCTGCTAAAGCAAAATAAATCGCACAGGTAGGCATCCAGCCCTTTCAGAGTAGCATGGCTAGTTCAGAATTACATATGTTGTAGAATACAGCCAAGGACATACCTGCAAAAATCTGGGGAAGAGACGGCTTTTATCAATGCCAATGAGAATGTGTAGGATCTCCAGTACAGATAACAACTGACAAAGGCGCATCACAAGCCCAATGGAGTAAAATGTGTCGGCCAATGAATCTACAGGCAAAATAAAGAAGAAAATTGGAATTGGTTACAAAGAAAAAATCCAGACTAACTGCTGAGTTTGATTCCGCCTGTTGCACCTGGAAATGACAAGAAAAAGAGTTCATATGGTACCAAAATTTCAGGTAGCAGAAGCAGAGATTTAGGGAGGGAAAAAGGCAGCCTGCTGTGTCTGCAGATCATAGAATCACAAAATCACAAGGTTGGAAAGGATCAAAAAGATCACCCAGTTCAACCGTCCTCCCATTACCATTGCTACCACAAGCTACTAAACCATATCTCGCAGCTCCTCATCCAGACGCCTCTTGAACACTGCCAGGGACGGCGACTCCACCACCTCCCTGGGCAGGCCATTCCAGTGCCTGACCACTCTCTGACAGAGAAAGTTTTTTCTCATGTCTAACCTAAACCTCCTCTGGTACAACTTGTGGCCATTTCGCCGGGTCTTGTTTGTTGCCTGCGAGAAGAGGCCAAACCCCTCTTCACCACAACCTCCCTTCAGGAAGTTGTAGAGTGCGATGAGGTCTCCCCTGAGCCTCCTCTTCTCCAGACTAAACAACCCCAGCTCCCTCAGCCACTCCTCATAAGACTTGTGCTTCAGACCCCTCACCAGTTTCGTTGCCCTTCTCTGGACAAGTTCCAAGGCCTCAGTGTCGTTCTTGCAGTGAGGGGCCCAAAACTGAACATAATACTCGAGGTGCGGCCTCACCAGTGCTGAGTACAGGGGGATGATCACCTTCCTGCTCCTGCTGGCCACACTATTTCTAATGCAGGCCAGGATGGCGCTGGCCATCTTGGCCACCTGGGCACACTGTCAGCTCATGTTCAGCTGAGCATCAACCAACACCCCCAAGTCCCTTTCCTCTTCACAGTCATCCAGCCACTCATCCCCAAGCCTATAGTGCTGCATGGGGTTGTTGTGGCCAAAGTGCAGGACCCGGCACTTGGCCTTGTTGACCCTCATCCCAATTTTCTCAGCCCAGCAATCCAGCCTATCCAGATTCCTCTGAAGGGCCTCCCTACCCTCAGGCAGATCTCACACAGAGGCAGGAAACAGAGAGAAAAATGAGAATGTCTATATTTGATGCACTGGCAGACACTGCACAGGATATGTTGGTTCACAGATATCCCTTTAGGATATTTCTAAACATGAAAAAGCATAAAATATGGGGAGATGCTGAAGCTCCTGCCTGTATCTGTACCCATGACACCTTCTAAATCAACAAGACCACAAAATATGTATGTTATTTATCCACAACTGCCACCTTTAAACTATTTTGAATTTCCAGTCATTTGTTTTCTATTTTTGTGCATTAACTTCAGACAACTGAAACTGAAAGAGAAATATGCTGTGAAGTTTTGGGAGATGCAAAGTTGTGTGCAGTAATTACAAAGATCTTCCCTCCCAGTAGCTTCAATTGGACTGATACTCACTATAATGACTTGACCTACTCACAAATAGGTCTGCATCTAAATCAAATGTTGCTGGCACTGAATATTAAAAAGCTCAAATTTTGATGCAGTATACAAGTAAACTGTTCATCCTTTTTAATGAAAAGAAACAATGCTTTTCTTAATTGAAATTACAGCCCATGGTATTGGACAGAGCTATGTATGTCTACATTTTGTTAAATTTCTCTAAACCACCACCTTCTAAAATGTTTGAGGGAAATACAGAACGAATCCTACCTTTTCCAAACGACATGTACCTGATGATCATATTTGTAAATATCCAGGAATGCCCACAGAATTGCATCAGGTCATACACAAAGAGATAGGTCTTCACGGTAAAGCTGTGGAGATGAAAATGTTAAAGCAAACTGTATTATTTAAATACAACTCCAAAAATAATGCCTTCCACTTAATTCCATGGAAATTAAAACAGATGCAAAGAGCACAAAAACGCTATTTGATAGAGCAAATTCTCAGCTGTGTCATTTTGCACACTTTCAAGTTACATTTAATAAATTGAATCATCTGTTGAAGCAGACACATTTTTATAGATATTCTGATTTTATTTTAATAGATAATCACAGAATGTCAGGGATTGGAAGGGACCTTGAAAAATCATCTAGTCCAAATAATCTGATTATAGAATGCCATAGGTTCTGGAGATATTTAATTTCAATTCCCATAAATACATTTTCTTCTCACTTATTCTGTAGAGGGATGATTGTCTGTCTTCCAGCTACAAAAAGGACTATCTTTTTTGGAAATGAATTTATTAATTTTTTATTAGAATTCATCTCAGTGTGTTTCACCAATTGGTTCTCTGTCCCAGTAAGTAGTAAGATCTCTTGCTCCTTGATCCCATGTGTTTGTGTCATCGTGAAATGTCTGCCACCAAACCTTTTCTCCTTTATGTCCATGCATAAACAAAGTGAATTTCTATGCTTTGGAATATCTGAACATTATAAATGAATATAATTCATTCCCAATATTGTACTAAGGTTATAAATAACAAGAATATGGATGGTTGTGTTGTTTTGTTGGTGGTTTTTTTGTTGTTGTTTTGCAAACTGACTTAGTTAATCTGACCTAGATTTTTAATCAAAGTATATCCTATGGTTATCATAGTAAATGTCTTTCTTCCTCTCTTCCTGATACACAAGAGGGCTGCTATTCCAATAATTACTTCTACAAGCCCAGAAGGATTTGCTGGCACAATTTGCCTCCAAAGAGACATCAATGCACTTTGATACTATGAAAGTAGGACACTGAAGGTCCAAGACAAGAGATAATCCGTAAACTTTTATTTTGGGAAAACTATGATACAGCTGAATTGGACTGAAATCCAGTGAGACCAAGTGACCTAAAATTCCACCTGCTTTGTTGCTGGACATGTGGTAAAAGAAAAAGAAAGAAAAACAAGTGGGACGCTGTACATGGCAAAAAGACAAAAAAAAAAAAATATTGTTGGGATTTACTGCCTTATTACTGTAGCCTGTAATGGTAGGAAAGTTATAGAAATCATCATAAAAATTTTAAGGCTTTCCCGTCAGCACCTCTGCTAGTCCGTTTGGCCCCATACTGCCATGTGGGCTTTGCATTGAGTACATGGTCTATCTCTTCTTCTGGAGATTATCACATCTGCTAAATCTATCTCTTTTCCTCAGAACTTGTCTTTCAGAGGTTCAGGCTTTTATTTTCTGAATTCTTCTTCCATCCACTGGCTAGATATTATCGTATTAGCAATTTTTAAACAGCCTAATCTTAGCTAAGCAGAATGTAACCAAGATGTTTGTAACTGCAGCTTCATGCTAGCATTTAGTCGTTATGGCACCCATTCTGTGTTAAACTCATGACCTTTTAAATGTACATGCTATTGTTATAGAGAGCCCCATTATTGCCCATGAAGCATAGAGAGGTGCTGGCAGGCACTGTGCTATTTTGTTACCTGGAAGACTGATCTCTCATGTGTTGATGTTCTTTGAGTGAAGGAACGCTCCTGATCTCAAAATGGGGTTTCATCCCACTGTGTTAATACTTACACAAAAGTTACCAAGACCCAAGAGATGACTTTGGCAGATGCAAATAAATCTGCAAAGAATAAAAGGTGGTATCAGTTTAATCACAGGAAATGGAAATGTAGTTCTTCCCTGTGATCTTCCTCATCTGCAGGGTGTTAAGGCCAGACCCTTCTCCTAGGTAATCAGGCGCAGATTGAAGTTAACCTATCACCCTGTTCTGTCAGTTTTGTCTCACAAGATAAAGTTCATCCACATGCTTCTGTTTGACCGGCCACTGGCAGAAGAGATGGGTTTTAATTAGATTTCCTTCTCTGCTCAACTCACAGCAGGCACCACTCCACATTCACCTCACAGAGCCTGTGGCTGCAGCACCCTTGCAGGAAAAGCATAGACCAGCAAGTCCAGCAACTGCCTGCAGACAGCAGTTCAGTTTAGGCTCACTGACTGACCTTGCCAATCTCATTCTACCTCCTCAGTGCCTGGTTTGCAAAATGGAGTTTCTACTGCCTTTGTTGTCTGTAGTACGGTGCACTTCAGTACTTCCAGATTGCTTTTAATGTTTCTCAGACTGAAGGCATTGCACATCACAGTACTCTGATAACAGGTGAAAGAAAAAGACATGGGACTTGCAGTAAAGAGATACAGAAGGTCAATATGCTGTCTGTTGTTTTGGTTTTCAATTCCACATTACCTATTGTGACTGATTTTATAACACATACACTGAAATGCTAGCAACCAACACTGCCTTGCATAGTGACAGTGCTCACCTTTCCCTCTCTGGATCTGAGCTGAAAACCTAGAATCCTAGATGAAACACTGGCCCATTCTGACCTTATACAGGCAAGAAGCTTCTTTTCCTCCCTGCTGCTCAGCAGCAAAACCACGTCACCGTGTCTGGGCAGCGGGTCAGCCTGCACCTTGTTCAGTGGCTGTGCCAAATGAGGCCTCCCCCAGGGGTCCACCCTTCCCAACCAGGGCCTATGTGGGCCGGACACTTCCCTGCCACGGCAACAGCTGCACTCCCTGCTGCCTTCCCTGAGCCCAGACTGGCTCGTTGCACATGACAAAGCAGCCCTTGCCTTGAAACCAGGCAACGATGTTTTTTTAGATTTATTTAATTCTCTAGAAAAGGTCTTCAAGAAAAGCCCCTTCACTGGCACGGTTTCCTTCTAAGTCACACTGGTCTGAACTTCTGCCCCTTCCCCCTCCCACCCTGTGGGAAGCTGCAAGTGCTGCAGCTCAGGAAGGAGAGCTGCTGAGACCCTGCACGAAAGACATGCTTTTCTCTCGCAGGCAAATCCCACTCTGCTTTGTTTTTCCTTCCTTTTCCTGACGAGCAGCCTAGGTCATCTCTGCACAAGGGACATTACCTGTCGCGGGGGTCAGACTGCTGCAACTGCTCCTGATCTTCCTCCTTTTTTCTCTTCACAGCTGCAGCAGCTGTTCGCTGGGATATCACCCCTCCTCTTTTCTCTTCCCCCACCCACAACGTCACTCTTTTGTAGCACTAAGCAGGAACAGTACTGCACTTCCGAGAAGGGAGTTTCTAACCTCATATGTCTCCACGCTGCCAGCCATGCTCCTCACACAGCCTAGCCCACCCTATTCTCACCTGGCCCAGCCTAGTCCAGCTTATCCTAACTTAGTCTACTGTACCCTACCCAACCCTAACCCAACCCTGCCTAGCTACTTCAGGCTAGCCAAGTCTAACTTGATCTAAATCTAATTTGGCTTCTTTCCTGCACCAATAAGCTACTCTGTAAATCCCACTAACTTCGTTTTCCAAGACAGAGCAATATTTTGAGTGATCACTCAAACACAAAATTATTTTTTTTTCTCTTCTGGTTAAATAGTCAGTGCTACAATAATGCTAACAAGGAAGGCTGGTAGCATAGCATAAAGGGGGCACTTTACTTCAGATAGAGGAAATAATTTTCCATTTCTTACCCAGAAGTATCTATTAATTCATGCCCCTGTGAAATATGGACACTACTGACAGGGGAAATGCATATGTACAAGATTCCTGCTGCCCTTTTGAATAGGCAAAGTCTTTTGAATATCTCAATATAAATTAGATGAAAATCATCAACAATTATTATAATAATATATAAACTGCCTTCTGGCAATCAATATTTTCCCACTCGCACTCACAATGAAGCATAGCCCACCTTACAGGAGGTTTAAAATTTAGTACTGTGAAAAAGTCACCACGGACATAATGACTGTATAGTAGGATTTCCTGCAGAAGTACAGTCTGGGGGATGCTATCCTATGTCTTGTCTGCAAGTAATGTGGAGCAACCACCTCCATCCTGCTGTGTCCCACAGAGGCAAGAATTCCCTCCCTCCATGGCAACCAGGTGATTTCTCTTGGGGGGATTCTGTGCTGCATCTCCACCCCTGGTACCTCCATGGTAGGGTCACACAGGCATGCAGAGCTCTCCTGCTGGTGTGGTACTCTCTTCTACGATTTTTTCTTGGCTAAGTATTCCTTTCTTAGGAGAAAATAATAGATCAGTATTAAACAAATGGCTAAGCAAATAAGTTAAACAGACGGTTATTGAAATGCTCTGCCGCTAGTTCTTGCAACACGGCTTCTGTGCTGCATGCCTCTATGAAGTCGACTGGTGTAACTAACCCTGCCAGCAGCTGAGATCATGACTGTAATAAGATCCAGCAGCTTTCAGAGCAGCTCTTTTCAAATACCAGGACAACATGTAAAAGCAACAAAGGCTCATCCAGCTTCATGATTTGCAAAATCCATTGTGGATAAGTGCCAAGTTAGCACTCCTATGGAAAAGAAGAGCACCCACAATTCCTGATAGATGTGCTCCCCATGCCCTCCCTCAGCACCAGTGCCAGCCACCCACAGCAGAGACTGCCATAAGGCATTTCAAGGAAAGAAGTCCCACCTCATCTGCTTGGCTTTCATCATCTATAACCAACCATTTGTATTTGCCACTTTTCAGAATGGTCCTTCTCTACTGTAGGCATGGGTATGTCTTTTCTTCACCACTGCCCTGCAGCTGGAGTGGAGCTCCACTGGAAGGAAAAGAGGGGCCAGAGACAGCCATCTGGTAGCTCATACCCAGATCTCCCAAAGTGTCACCTGGAGGACATATGACACCATTACTCTCTTTACTTGTTCCTTCCTTGGAGTCTTTCATGGGAGCAGGTGATCTGCCCTCTAGATTAACCTTGACACTCAAAACCTGCCTTACAGCTTGATAAAAATAGATTGATTTGGAGTATTCACTATTTTCATTGATCTGTCAGACTATATGCTACTATCCTTGATGGAGGTAATTGGCAGAAGACTTCTGACTATGCTTTCAGCATAGGTGAAACATGCAAAACTGTAACTCAGCTCTATTCTTTTGCAAGAACTCTTATCAGGCCTCCTGACTCCCTACCAGTCACTTTTCAGCAGATGGATTTTGCAGAAGGAGGCAATGAAAGGATCAACTGAGTATCAAAGACCTACCAAGCTCTGCAGTGAGTCATGAGTCTCTGTGCTCCAGCTCACTGCCCCCAGTTTTACTGGGATGAGATTAACAGACCCATCAAATCATCGGGAAGAATTAGTACTCAGGGAAATTCCCTTTTTTTTTGGCTTTAGCTATTACTAAGTCACTTACTACAGAAGTTGTGTAAGAGTTTTCAACACTTTCAGGAGAGTGTTACCCTGTTATGGGGAACTCAGAAGGAACAGGAAATGTACTAGTGACCAAATCCTTTCTGAATACAAGTCAATAGCTGTGACAGGCTTTGAATCTTGTCCAAAGGAAAACAGCATGAGTTCTGCAACAGAAGTTTTTTAGTTTTAACTATTAAAAATTATAATCCCAAGTAAAGATCTGCAACAGCCAATGTGAGCTCTACACAAAAAGTGGAGACCAGAACTGAGTCCACCTCTAAGTTGAGGAGATCTGAGCAGAAAGCATATTAATTTCTTATTGAAAGAACAGCATTTTCACAAATATTCAAAGTAAAACAGGGTTAGGTGGGTTTTGTTTGTTTGTTTTTTGGAGGAGTTTTGTTGTTTTTGTTATTGCTGTTGTTTTTGGTGTTGTAGAAGAAAAGCTTTCACTTTATTTAAATATGCTTGTCACGATATTTCCTTTGTGGGAAAATTAGCTGTACTCACAGTCCTTCAGCTAAGTCCAGAGGAAGTTGTAAAGGCTCTGGCCTACAAAGATAAGAAACCTGGGGAATACAGCATTCATTAAAAGCTAAAGTGAGTAGACATCATAGTAACTGGTGTGAAGGGGGCAGATACACTGCTTGGAATCTTCTTAGTGTGCGTTTTGACTTTGCAAATGCTGTTCTAAAGTTATTTTGTGGAGATGAACATTTTTCTTTCATATACTTCTGTATTTTCAAAAATCAGATGAGGGATTTGATCGTTACTTGGATTGGGTCTCAGGCTGTTATTTGCTCAGAATTTTGAATTATTCATCAGTGAAGTTAATACCTGGTTTTAGAAACCCAATTAGAAAGAGACTGGGTGCAAGAAGGCCAGTTCTGGAGAATCAATCAACCCTGCTGTCTCTTGCTAGGAGATGTGAGGAAGGACATGAATTTCAATTAAATTAAAACAGAGGACTCCCAGTTCATGTGTGCTGGGTTTTGGTTTTAGTATCATGCAGTGAGAAGAGGCATTCACCCAGGATGCAACTGATGAGGAACCCAGATTTGTTTGGAAACAAGGTAGGCTCAGCTGCGAGGTGGTGCAGAAGGGAGGGGTCCCACTGCAGCACCATAGTTGCCCTCCAGTTTGTAGAGGTAGCTTCAGCTCCAGAGTGGCTGCAGGCTAAGAAGGCATTGTCCTTGCTCGCCCTGTCAGAGTTTGCTCCTATGGGATCTCTCTGTTAAAAAGAGATGCTGTACCTTACCAAGATTTCTTGATATAAGTATGGAAAACACTGGTATAAATGACTCATCATTGCCTACATTTATAATATTAGATTTTTTTTATATTGAAAACCACAGTCACCATATTGGGAAGTATCAAGTTCTTACTTTTTCAACTTTTATGCAATGCATGAACTTTCTAAAGGAAAGTTAATTTCCCCATGAGCAGCTCCTGCTCCTCTCTCCAGTCCATATCTCTCATAGAGCTGTCTTCCCTACCAGCAAGGGCTAATTCTGGCTAACTGTTTGGGGAGTTACTCACATAGGTTTTGTTCTGTTATACTTCCCCCCCCCCCCTCCGGTTTTGTTTTGTTCTCCCCCTCTCTCTCTCTCTCTCTCTCTGTATCTCTTCAATTTAAAAATGAACAAAAGGCACAGTTTGCAGAGCATGCTAAACCTGTGGAAGAATTGCTTTGGACAGCTGTACATGACTGTGACTTCTTGTGAAAAAAATCTGCCACAGTAAAGTCTGGAATAAGTACTCTTAAGGTCAGCTGTAGCTACTCTCATGTTTCATGTCATATACAAGGCAGTTGATTCCAGTCTCATATACTCCAGAAGACAGACTTTGCATAGATTAAATCATATACATTTTCATTAAATTTCCTAAAAAGTGCAGCATTGCACATGTAAACAACATGCTCTGTCTTTTTACAAATAATTTCTGTAACTTCACAGACGACTGAAAATTAATTGAAATCAAATGCTGGTTTGCAAGCTCATATCTATTGTCTCTGAGATCCTCTTCCTTTCTTCATCAATAGTTCATTTTTCTTTAAATTCCTTTCTGTAAACCCAATAGCAGTTTACTGACTGATAGGCAACACGGTGATTAAGAACTGAAATGCTGTCTTGCCAAAAAATACATACATTTACCTGCAATTCTTACACTTGTCCATAATCTCACTTTGCCCTCTAGTGCCCACTGTGTTGTTTTCTGCACTGTAAAGTACCCTGTTGACTGGAATACTTCAAAATATATATCTACTTTGTGATTATTAAGGATGATTGCGAACCAAAAAGGAAGCTTTTGGAGATCAGAGTTTCTGAATAATCTGTGGGCTATGAATTAACATCTTCCTACTGCAGGAAAGTGAGACAATCCCTCATAAGAGGGCAGTTGAAGATATTTCATTCCATTTTCATGTTTCAGTAAAAATGGGGCTGTTTCAGTATCAGTTTACTGCATTGCAGAAGTCTGCTAGAATGTCACAACCAGAAAACTAAACAGGCTGAATGTCCTTTTATTGTACAGGCTTGCAGAAGTGCAAAAAACAAACAAGCAGTTTGTGCAAAAAAACAAACAAGCAGGAAATCAGATTTCCAACAGTCTGGCAGTGGAACTATCCCAAGTTCTGTTAGTTACAAAGCAAAAGAAAATCTCCTTCAGCTGTTTTTGTTTTGTTTTGTTTTGTTTTGTTTGGTGGGATCTCACCCTTTTGTCTTTCTGGTTGTGCCGGATCATGGTAGCATTGTTAGCGGATTTTCCTTCTGGTATTTCAGCTTCAGACCTGATACCCATAGCTGTCATCGTTTCCTTTAGCTTGCATCCATAACTGGCAGAGAGGAGAGCGTGTCTACCCTGCAAAAGAGACCTCTGTCACAGATGGTACTTGAGATCTGGACGACCATTGCTATTGTTCTCACCAGTTCATTTTTATCTAGACCTGCTTTTATTATTCGCACTTTCAGTGCTACTATTCTGAATGGCTAGAGACCAGGGAAAAATTTCAGATGTCTCATCACCAGATGCTAAAAGCAACTCCTAGCAATTTCAGCCCTCTGGGACTGAAATTTCCTTCTCTTAAGAGTTTATTTTGCCATCTCTCCCTTACCTCTTCATGTAGGACGCAGAAGCCTATGCCCACAGATGATCAGCTTTGGTCACGGATACAGCTGCTTTTTTTGGCCTTCCTTTTACTTATATTTTTTTAACAAAAAATCAATTGGTAATCCAGCCTGTATGTAACTCTGTATTCACTCTTTCTAACATACACAAAGCAGCTACAGAAAATACAATTATTTGAAATGGAGTTACCCAGGGACAATTTCTCAAGCGTAAAATCCTATCTTATCCTCGCAGAAATTAGTGGACTTTTGCCCAGTAGAAGTAGTTTATTTTGAGTAAGTTGTTTATATTGCTATTATTAGTCAAAACTATATGGTCTGGGGGGGAACTTTGCTGGAATACTAACAGCGACATGTTTCTGTGAATGAATTTTTGAACAAATGGCAAGAGGCAGAAGATTTCATGCAACAAGAAAGCATAGCACCAAATGAAAGTGAACTGGAATGGAATCAAGTCTGAGATTGCAGCAGCCAGGATGAATATGCCCAGGAACAAATAGGATGTGCTGTTGGCTCATGTGGCTTTAGGATAGTTTTATGTAGTTATTTCAGATAAGCTTGTGAAAGAAGTTAAGTGAATTGGAAAAATGACAGGATGGAAAAAAAAAAGCCCAACATTTCCCCAGAAAGTTAGAGGAGGGAAATGTAATGTAACTAAAAGTAGCAGCATGCAACTGACAAGTTAATGCAGAAACTGTAGTTATTGCAAGCAATTTTCTGCATAAACAAATTCTTCTAGAATTACTTCATCCCTTTGAACAAAGCAAGTGTTAGAATGCATCAAATCTGTAAAAGGAAACATTCTTGACAAAGAGCATACAAAACTTGAAAGAGTAATAAACATCATCAACCTAAACCAGGACCATTTAAATAAACTTGTTCCCATGGAGTAACCTCACTGAAAATTCATATGGATTATTTTACAGGTAGTGTGCACATAGCGCTTGCCAAAGAGAAGTTTACCAACACTGAACAATATATTACATTTTCAAAAAAAAAAAAAAAAAAAAAAAAACATTAGCAACGTTATCATTCAAATTCAAATCAATTCAAATTCAAATCTCGTTCACCAAAGTGAACGAGAAGCATTGCCCCAAAATAGATCATTGTATTTAATTTTAAAGCTAAATTATATCAGGTCAGAATCTTTGTACCTTAGTTGTAAAGCCTCCTTATGACTTTATCAATCAATTGAAGACATCTCCTCATTTCTGCACGGCTGATCTCCCAGGAGCACAGGTTGTGTTGTTTCTCTTTAAGAAAAGAGTCTATCTTTTGGAAATACTTTTTCAGTTTCAGCCTGTTGACTTCTTTACTCCAAAAATATTGAGTCTGTTTCTTGATTATGCATGTCTCCAATAGCTCAATTTGCTGATAGAGTCCATTTTGGAATTGTTCTAGAGCCGCCCCATCCCAGGCAGCTAGAGTCAGATTTTTGCTAAAGATATAGAAGATGTGTTGCAAGATTTCTTCAATGGCTACTTTAATAGTTTCTTTCTGTCTGGGTTTTAGAACCTGCTCAGGAAATCTGAAGGACATTTTCTCTCTTAGACATTGTTGAGGAAACCTTTTGCCCATTTTGTCCAAAAGTTGCAGGCTGCTCTCAATCACTTTTCTTTGCTGCAAAGGAAGGTGATTACAGGTAAGACTTGAGATGGTGATAGTGCATAACAGAATGAGGCCAATTTGTATCAAGCCAAAAGTGTACATGATAAAGATAAGCTGCTGTGCTTCTCCTTTCCTGTATAAATCCCAAGTGATAGGCTGGATTGCTTTGAAGGTCATTCACAGGCTCCTGTTTCTTCAAAGTCTTGAAATTTAATTATTCTGTGGGAGAAGTTTTCTTTCATCATTTTTTGGTTTTTAAGGTTTTCCCCCTTGTGTACGCTGTTACACTTACCACTTTCATTTTCTGCTTTATGACTTCATTGTCTTTTTTTTCTTATGCCACTTTCTTTTTATTTCAGCTGAATATGAAAGAATGTGTAGCTTAGATCATCAATTCCCTCTTCTTCAAAAATTCTACAGTATTATACAAAGAATTTAAAAGAATAACCCAGAGAAATATCTTTAGTTTCTAAATAGCTTAGTAGTGGGATAACACAGTGAAACATAGCACTGTCAATGAAAAGTTGAGGACCTTCTGAATATTAATGTAATGTCTCCTTAGCATGGTTTATACTCCCACAGTTCAGCTGAGCTTTATCTACCTATTTTCATTTAAGGAAATTACTTTCTTTCTCCTCATCTTTAATTCTGATGTGCATTTGGTGACAGCAACGTGAAAGACAAGCCTCATTCTGGGAGGGCCATACTGATTTTTATGAGTGCAAATGCATAGCTAATGATGGTGAGTACACTGAAAGTACTGTTTTGTAGCTGAAAATTTGCTCTCTTGAATAGTATTATTGTGCTCCTTGTATCTGTTGTAGTTTCCATGAAAATAAATAGAAGGTATTACTTTCAGAACACATTTTAAATGTAAAATTTTACATATTTTAAATGCATGTATATCTGTAAATGTATGTGTATTTACATTAATATAACAATATATGTATTTATATATATATATTTATATATACATATGTTGTGGTAATTAAATAGGGTTTGATCTCACTCTGAGACTGTAAGCCCCATGAGAATGCAAGTACTAACTGAAACAAATATACTTTTTAATAAGAGCAACTGAGTAATAATTAACATCAGTGCCAGTAGAGCACGGGTCAAAATACAGACATTAAATGGAGAGAAATTGAAGAGAGAAGACAAAAATTGCCCTAAAATTTAGCTATTTGCTTTCTTTAACCATATAGGTCAGGACTATTAGTGCACCTGGAAATCTCCCTCTTGTCTTTCATTTTACTTTGATGAAAAATAGTTTTAAACGAATATTTAGCTGTTTCTTCACCCTGCTGTGCGAATATATCTCACTGCAAAGAAAATTTACAAAGGCAAATGGTTACATCTGTATGAAGAGGTAAGACGGACTGTTTTTTCAGTCTGAGAACTAGTTTGATTTTATGCTGTTGTTGCAGTGCCACTCTTTGCTACATGGTTCATTCTTAGTCTGATGATCACCCTGAGCAGATTTATGATAGTATTTTAGGGCTTCCTTCATGTTAAGCATATATGTATTCAGGAAGCATTAAAAGGTCATAAATTAAGATGAGCACAATTATCCACATGAGCAGACTCGTTGGTGTCCCTGGAATTTCTTAAGCAAGCTTGGGTTGGATATATTGCCACTACAGAATACAGAATAAGTGATTCCCTTATCATAATTTTGGAATGGTGGTATTAAACAAAAACAATAAGAACAGCTTGAACAAGAGGGAAAGTGAATGACATGAGACCAAATCTTTTTGCTTAGTGGGAATGTTCAATGCTTAGAAAAAATAGCCATGAATTGTATTACTGTCATTAGATACCAAATGGCCATGGAGACATATCATATGCAAAAATACAGCTGTAGAAAGCAAATGTATATTATAGCCATCATGAAATCAATTAAAAGTGTATCCAGCCCCAGAAAAATATTTCCTACTACTACAGTATGTTTTCAAAGCTGTAATAATGATCTTAATTCTTCTACTGATGTTACACAGGTATATTTAATTCAAATAAATAAAATTTATTTAAATTAATTCAATTTAAATTTATTTAAGTAAATTTATTCACCTCCATTACATCTCCCAGACATATGAGTTTTTTTATTCCCTCTTGCAAAATACTTTTTAAAGGTTTCCCTCTCAATGAAGAACTGAGAGAAATGTCATTCCTGTTTTATTTTTTTATAACAACAAATCTTTCTTCCCCACTTGGTCACTTTTTTTTTTTTGCTTTTGTACTGAGCAGAGTAATAATACCATTACATAACTTACAACACAGTCTTCCCTAATCATCCGTCCTTAATGCTTAATTAAGAAATATTTCATTAAAAGTAATTACTGGAAGAGGCAGCTCAGTGCTTTAAGGCTGCAGCCCAGAATACTCTTGATCATTTCTCTGTCTGTGGTTGAAGCAAAATACACACTAGCCTAGAATAAAAAGAGGAAATATGTTTACAAAGTACAGCTATATTTCCAAGTAGACCTAATAGATCACTCCTGTAAAGAGTACCCCCTCTCTGATTCCACGCAAGCAGCTCTGCCCTGAAAAAGTCATCTTACTACACAGGTATTCATCATAGGAGTGTAAGACTAGAGATAAATATATGCAAAACTTCTTCATTTCTAACACCTTTAAATTGTTTAAATTGCTTCTCCAAGGAAAGTTTTTAATCTCATTGTAAAATGCAATGAATACTTGGGATGAATATTTGCCATCTTTATCACATGGTTTCTTTTATCTGAAGCACCAATGAAAGCAGTGAATCATAGTTCAGGCTACATTCATGCCAGCAAGTGGAGCAGCACACAGGAACATTCTGGCAAAATAGGAACATGGATTATCCAATCAAAATAAGCAGTTCCTCTCAACATTTCACCTACTCTAGCTATCAGTTTCCTTTCTCCGTTAACTTGTTAAAACCACACTGATCTTAACAAGTCAGCATGCCACCAAGGAGTCCTAACAGGCTCAGCTTGTCACCATACATGGTATCTTAAACAGGGAATTGTGCATTAATACTATCCTTGCAATGAATGCACAAGGATGGATAAGAAATTTATGTATTTTTGTAAACTACAAAATCTGAAGATATGAAGAATATCTGAACATGTGAAGAACGTGATAAGTAATTGAAAATGTTTACAGCACAATTAATTTAGCTCATATATTACAATTAAATTCACACTCAATTTCACAGTCTGCACTAAGAAGTTAAGATCTAACACAGCCATGTGATGTTTCCAACCTGTTGTCCTGATTCCTGGCATTCTGTTGACCTGTCCCAATCCAATTAAGTTGTTTTATCCTATGCTGAACTAATTCACTGAAATTATTTGTGCAGTGTATACTTGATTTGACAAAGTATTGTTTCATAAATTGTAGTTCTACAAAACTAACAAAAAAAGTGCTACAGATATTTACTGGAAAAGAGATTTGAGAGTCCTCAACTGAGCAGCAGCAAAGAGAATGATTATAACTTACTCTTTAAGCATGGAATTAAAAAAAAAAATAATGACAGCTTCCTTTATGATACTTAAGAATTGTCAACTTACTTATAAAAACTACAAACTGATTAGGATTTTTTTATGCTTAAAGAGGAGCAGGAACAAGCTAAGCTGTAGGCTCAAGGGCATTTCCAAGGGACTGTGTTCAGGAGATGGAGAGGTGGATGGGGGAGATAAGAGACCCATGTTCCACTCCCCCATACGCCTTGACACCCAGAGAGGTATCACCTCTGCAGCAAGAGGCTGCAGATTGTCCTGGTCAACTTTGTTCTGCAGGAAGCATAAGGAGAATCGTGCAAGGCTGAGCAGCGAATGCTAGGGAAATGGAAGAACCTGCAGCAGTGAGGCTGCTCCTTCTCCCCACTCTAGCACTTTGGGATGGGAGCATCATCTTTTTCTGATTTCTGTGCCCTCCTATCTGATTTCTGGAGAATTTGTGTAGATAGGTCATACTCTCTGAAGTGATTGGCTCCCGTGCAGGCCATGCTCTGCCAAACGGTGGGAGATCACAATGTGAGATGGACCTGAAATCCAGGAGATCCTGGAGTGAGGCAGGAGACATCAGAGGTGCCAGGAGCTCTCAGTCTGTTGGAAATATCCAGATAATTTATCAGGATATTATCTCTGATAAAGCAGATTTTATTCATAGTTGCAGTGGTGAGCGTCCTGCAAGCAGGAGCACACACAGAAAACCACGTTACATCTTTTATGCCCTATTACTTGATGCTTACCTCTTTCTCCCCTGGTTCCTCATTGGCTGAGTACTTCAGGTTCACAATCTTCCCAACGCTCAACTAAACATATAGATACTGGATAAACATAAATTTTTGATAGCTAAGCATATATTGCTAATTATTTAACTTCTAACATTTGCTCACTCAATACTTGGCCATTATTTCTGGGCAACTGCTCATTCTTGGATACAGATAAGTTTGGAAGGAGGAGAGAGGGGGGTATCTTGATGCCTGCCTGTTGCATCCCAACCTGCACACAGAGCAAGGCAATCCAGCCTTGTGTGGAAGCCCTGGCTTCTTTGATGTTTGTTAAATCTGTTTTTCTTTTGCTGAGGGTCTCTTATCCAAACAGAATAGCCTTATAATATTTTTCCTAGTCCATAATACTATAGCCATACTATTTGTGACATTTAAAAACTACTGCAGTTTTGCGAGCAAGAATTAATTGCATCATTCAATTACTATATTTCTAAAATATGCTACTAACATGTATGGTATTTCTGCTTTTTCACATCAGTGATTTCTAAGGACAAGTTACAAAATACAAACAAACTGCGCTCTACTTCTTCAGATCAGTTCCCCCTTTTCAATATCTAATGCAGAAACAACATTTCATTCCTAAAAGTCCTCATCAGAGCAGCTGAGGAGGTATGAACGGGGCCAGGAACAGTGGTGAGACACCCCCACATCTATGTAGGCAGCCTCCGGGAAATGAGTGACTGGGAGCATGGGAACAGAGCAGACAAAGAAGACTGCAATGGCAGTAAGGATGTGGGCAGCAGTAGGTGAGAGGCACGAGGCAGCTGCTTTGTCTCTTCTGGGAGCTGCAGGAAAGCATCTTTCTATTCAATCAGTATAGTGACCACCCCCTGTAGTCAGATGCTGAAGCAGAAATCTAAACTGGAGGGCCATAACCTTCCTGTTCAGATGCATGGACCCAAACAGATCTCCAGAGGAGCAATAGAGCTGCGCAGAACTTCCACTGCAGGGAACTCCGGAATCTGGAAGTGCCCCTACAGCCTTAGGGCAGAGGGGGTGTCATTAAGTGCAAGTGTGCCCAGCCCGGCGAACTTACTGAGCAGGTAGCCAGGTTCCATGAAAAAATCACCAGGCTGAAATGTATCCAGCAGTCAAAAAGAGAGTGATGCCTGGTGTCATGCAGTGACACAGGCAGACCAACAGCCCTGTTATACTCTGAGGAGATCAGCTTCAGGGCAGGTAAGCCTTTACTGAAAGGATCTATAGCAAAAAAAAAAAAAAAAAAAAAAGCAGAGAAAAAGCTCTTTGGGGGGCTTTTTGAAGACAGCTAAAGTGCTTCACTGGAGTGGGGGGCAGCTGGCAAATTGTGGGCAGGCTGCTGAGGTAGTATAGGTAGAGCCAGCACTGCCCACCCTTGACCTTGACCTTGGTTAGGCCTCCAAGCAGTCTCAGAGTGGGTGGATGTTACACAGTGCAAGCAAAGCAAACAAAGGATGGACGAGATCAGCTGCTTCAGAGCCTGCCCAGCTCTGCACCAACTCCCATGGGAGACCAGCTCACCTATTGGCAGTCTGCGAGAAAACAAACCTACAAACAAATGGCCTCCACAAGACAGAGAACTCACTCAAAAAACACTCTGCCAACCTAGATGGAGGGTCTGTCCAGAAATGTGTCTGTTCAGACCTCTGGCTGCAGTGGGTCCTGGGCTTGCAGATGCTAGGGGAGGGCAGCAGGTAGACTGTCTGTTCTCAGGTGGAAGGTCTGTTCATCATAGTGGCTAAGCTCAAGGAAGAGGTGGACAAACTAAATAGCATCAGGGCGTGTGAGCAGGAGATTGATTGGTGGAGTAACTCCCTGGTGTGCCAGAGGGAGGGGTGCCCACACAGTGTGCTGGAGTCCTTGCCCTGTCACTTGTTGAACAAGTAACAGGGCAAGAAAAGATGAGGAGGATTGAAAGAGAGTCCAAGTTCAGCATCACGGGCAACCCCCCTCCCTACCTACCTCACTTCCCCTGGTGCTCCTCCATTATAGGTTTGAGGCCCTGGATCTTGAGAGAGAGGTAGGTGAGCTTGTGGTGGAAAGCCCATCTACAAGGTCAAATAGGAAGAGGCAGTTGATACCATGCCTCAAGACTGCCTCTGATAAGAAAGAAAGACGGGTAATTATAGTAGGCAGTTGCCTTCTGAGAGGAACAGAGGGCCCAGTACGCAGAGCTGACCCTCACCATACGGAAGTCTGCAATCTGCTTGGAGCCTGAATCAGGGATATCACCAGGACACTTCCCAACCTGGTGCACTTGACATTCTGCTACCCACTACTGATCTGATACTGATTTTTGGATGAGGACATGGGACAGAATATAAGGATCCAGTCCATAAATACTTGGCTATGAGACTGATGCTACAGGCAGGGCTTTGATAATGGCTGGTTTTATAAGACACCAAGCCCAAGTAACACATGGGAAAGGTTTATCTTACAGGGGCAGGAAGGTTCTGGGATGGGAATTAGCAGGGCTCATCTGGAGAGCTTTAAACTCGTTTCAAAGGGGGATGAGGCTTTAACTGGGCTTGCACTGGTGGGACAGTGGGAGGCCTACCACCCTCCTGGGTGAAATCTGCATGCTCAATTCACTCCCCAGAATGCCTGTACACCAATGCACGCAGCATGGGGAGTAAGCAGGAGGAGTTAGAAATTGTGTTCAGTCAGGAGATTATGACCTGGTGGCAATTACAGAGACATGGTGGGTCAGCTCACATGACTGGAATGTGGTCATGGATGGCTATGTTCTTCTCAGCAAAGACAGGCTAGCAACTGCAGTGTATTGAGTACTGTCCAGGAATTGATGAGGAGCAAGTTGAGAGTTTCTGGGCGAGAAGTAAGGGGCAGGCTGGCATGGGTGATACTGTTGTGGGTATCTATTACAGGCCACCCATGCAGGACGAGAAAGCTGATGCTGATGAGGCCTCCTACAGGCAGCTGGTAGCAACCTCACAATTAAACGCCCTGGTCATCATGGGGGAATTTAACTACCGTGGTATTTGCTGGATGGCCTACTCAGCCAGCCATTCACAGTCCAGGAGGTTCCTCCAGTGCATTAATAACCTCCTGATGCAAATGGTGGATGAGCCAACTAGGTGAGGAGCACTCTTCAGCATCCAGAGAAAGCCACAAAGATGGTCAGAGGGCTGGAGTGCCTGTGCTACAAAGAAAGACTATAGGGAGTGGGCTTTTTCAGCCTACAGAAGGCTTCAGGGACTTCACTGTGACATTTCAGTACTTAAAGAGATTTTATAAAAAATATGGTGGACCCGTCATTTTACATGGTCAGACAGTGACAGGACAAGGGGGAATCATTTTAAACTAAAGCAAGGCAGATTTAGAATAGATGTTAATAAGAAAAGTTTTACTGAGAGGAACAGACTGCCCAGAGAAGCTGTGCCATCTCTGGAGATGCTCAAGGCCAGGCTGGATGGGGCCCTGGGCAATCTGAGCTGGTGGGTGGCAACTGTCTATGAAAGAGAGTTGAGATCTTCATGTTTCTTTCAACTCAGTAAGTTCTGTGACCCAATGATCTTCAGTGTTTATCTGAAACTGTCTTTCAGCAATTGTGGAGTCCTAGAGGCTTTGCAGTTGCTCCCAGTTTTGAATGGAAGGCACTTTCCTCCCTCCTGTGAAAGCTTGATCCACCTGGCACTTCCAAAGAACCCCATGTTCAGACTAATCTATATACTGCCAAGTGCATTGAAGCTACAGTGCCCATTTCTCAAGTCTGGACAACCATCCCATGATAGCTGTCACCAGTTCCTTATGCACAGTACAAAGTTTCAAAGCATGTGTGTTTGCAGAAGTCCCCATGGGCTGGTATGGAGTATGTGGTCACCATGTGTCATGCAGGACAGACAGCAGGACTTTGGAGGTCACGTGGAGAAAGGAAAGCAGCAGTATAAAGTGCTGCATGGTTCTGAGATATCCTTGGGGCAGAAAGTGATTAACACAGCTAAGACATCAAGATGTGGCAGGAGCAATGAAAAGTTACATCACTTTGTACCGAGCTAGCAGACATGCATCAGATCAGATTTTTAGTTACTTTGCTTCCTCTTTAAATTTTGTTCCTAAAATGTCTCCAAATATCCCTGGTAAATGGCATTTATTCCCATTACCTTTCTTGAGAACCTGGGATGCCTTAGTTCCTGCTTGCTCCTGAGTAGCTCTATAGACATGCACTTTATTGTGGTTTTGTGATTTTTTGTTGTCGGTATTCCACATCAGAACATCATGTGGACTAGTGGGAGTTAACGAGTTAATGTTCTGGTTCCGTTTACAAAGTGCCTTTTACGGGCACTTTGAGTATCCTGATGGGAGGGGAGGGGGCGGCATCCGCGGAAGACTTGGTGGGAAGAGGAGGTGGGGTGAAGCTCCGGACAGGACCCGAGCGTCTGCCTGTCTCCCTGTGACCCCAGCTCAGACGTCTCAGCTCGCCCCGCGGAAAAGCATGTGCTTTCCCTCGCACTATCGTAGGAGGGAATTTTGGATACTCCTGTCTCTCTCGTTTTGTTTGATTTGATTAAATTCAGTAAATTACCGTTCCTCCTCAGGTCGCTGCCACTGTGTTTTCTCTTCGTTAAAGCTATCTGCTAGCTCTCTGCCCTTCCCCCTCTCCCGGAGCGCATGCGGCCCGGGGCCGGCCGGGTCACGGCAAACGCCTTCCTTTTTTCTTTTTTTTCTTTTTTCCGGGGTCTGTGCCCCCTGTCACGGACTTACATCTAGGGATAACCCCGTGACAACTTTCAGAGAAACTCTGTAGTGTGAGTGATACACAGAACTTAAGTGTTGATGTGAAGGTTGTTTGTTTGCTTTCTGTGGTGTAGGAGCGAGAGACAATAATTTGCATTGCTTCTTTTTCGCCCTTCTGTTGTTTCCCAGATGGGGACTGGTCCAGAGGGTTGGCAGTAAAGGGATGGGTTGACTCAGAGTCGATGTGTGAACAAAACAGAAGTGAACACTGAGCCATTTCTCCTAATCTGTTCATGAGTTTGGAATGCAGTCTGTGAAGAATTCTGGTACTGTGTGGTTTTACTTTTCTCAGCCAAATACTTGGGGGCTGATGCTGGCTCCCTCACTTCAGAAAACTTTATTTGACGTTTCACAGAAAAAGTACTATTCCTTCACGTGTTCAGTTTCCACGCTCCTCAGAGCATCACGGTGTCCCAACTTTGGCAGAATGTTTTGGTATTCTGTAGGGTGAGGGGAGGCTGTGCAGTGCTGTTCATGACTGATCGATGTGCCTTCATCGATCTGAGTCACAAAGGAAAGCAAATTTCAGCTAACGCAGAGCAGCTGGTCTTAGAAGGACGGTCTTTCTCTTCATAAACAGTGCAATGAAAAAGCTGTTTTTTCGCTGGCCTATTCTGTTGGATTCTTAATTAGTAAAAAATCACAATTTGTGAGTTACTTATTAGAGACAAATGTTATAGAGATGTTTGTTGCTCTGTTGCTCAGCATGCATAAATTAATTGCTGCCACAGAAAAACAGTGAAACTCCACTTCCTTAAGCAATGCTGAATTGGCATTGCTAGTTCTACTTGAATGTGTCTGTAGGCCAGAAATTTACAAGTGCATTTCAGCCCAGTTTAATTCCAGGCCATGCAATTCAATTCTGCTCTACACAATATAAAAGGAGTCACAGAATCACAGAATCACAGAATTGCCAGGGTTGGAAGGGACCTCAAGGATCACGAATCTCCAACCCCCCTGCCACATGCAGGGCCACCAACCTTTCCACCTAATGTTAGATCAGACTGCCCAAGGCCCCATCTAATCTGGCCTTGAACACCTCCAGGGACGGATCATCCACAACCTCTCTGGGCAGCCTGTTCCAGTACCTCACCACTCTCTCTGTAAAGAACTTCCCCCTGACATCCAACCTAAATCTCCCCTCCCTCAACTTAAAACCGTTTCCCCTCGTCCTGCAGTTATCAACTCTTTCAAAGAGTTGATTCCCCTCCTCTTTGTAGGCTCCATTTAGGTACTGAAATGCTGCAATGAGGTCACCCCGCAGCCTTCTTTTCTCCAGGCTGAACAAGCCCAGCTCCTTCAGCCTATCCTCATAGGGGAGGTGCTCCAGTCCCCTGATCATCTTTGTGGCCCTCCTCAGGACCCTCTCCAACAGCTCCCTGTCTTTTTTGTACTGAGGGCTCCACACACGTGGACGCAGTACTCCAGATGGGGCCTCACAAGAGCAGAGTAGAGGGAACAATCACCTCCCTGTCCCTGCTGGCCACCCCTCTTTTGATGGAGCCCAGGATACCAGGATATTAGAAAAGAGACAACAGAGCAGGTAAGAAGGCGGAAGGCATGTCCTGAGAGAGCTGAAGAAACATGGGTTCATGCTCATACACTTACTGGTATGAAGGATGGATGCTATGGGACTGAGGAGTTCCGGGCAGAGCATACAAAGGGAAAGCTGTGAATCAGCTCTGCATTAGCTCTGGGTCCGGGTGGGATCTGTGTGCAGACAGCGTCTCTGAAGCTCCCAGAGCGGCAGAAGTGGGAGAGGAATACCCTCCCACCTACGGGAGGTTCCCATGGGATTTGGAGTCAGCAACAGCAGCAGCACCATGGGGGCTGGTTTTGGGGGCGCACCACCTGAGCCGCTTTCTCAGCCACGGTGGGTTTCTAAGCCCCGTGCCTGTTGCAACACCCGCCAGCCTTCACAGATGTCCCTCACATCCCTCCAGACAACACAGGGCCAGGGCACCGTCATCTCCTTTTCCTTGGTTCACTCGCATCCATGGGGCAGAGGCAAAGTGAGGAATGTCCAGTTTCTGCTGGACAAGTAGAAATGGGCTGCTCAGAGAAAGCCTGTGAAAGAACACCACAGCAAACACACGTCGCTGAGGTGGAATAATTTGGTGTTTTATTTTTTAAAGAAGTTGTTTTCTAGAATGTCTCCGGATGTCCTTAGTCGATGTCATTTTAGTCCTGCACTCTTGCCATGAACCTGCACCCGATAAATGCACGTGTGTCCTGCATTTCCCCAGTTGTTGAGTACGACGAGCTTTATATGCCAAAAGCCTCTGGGGGTCCCGGTCTGCAAAACAAAGAAGACAGGAGACTTCACTCCTGGCCTGGAAGCAACCGCAGCTGCCTCTGTGCATTTCCTTGTGAGCATGGCTGAGGAGGAGGTTTTTCTCTGCTTCCCTTCTCCTGAGCAGCCCCACTGAGGCCCCCTGTGCCCCAGCAGAGCCAACGTCTGGCCTGTGGGAGCAGGATGAGCAGCGGTGGAAGCCTGATGCCATGTGGTCCCAGAGGACGTGGGGCCTAGCAGAGTAGAGCTGCCAGCGCCTCTGTCCAGCTCACGCTTGCTTCTTCCCCTTTCACTCTTCCCTTCACCGTGGACTCTGTGTGGGCAGTATGGCTGGGGAGCACACCTGCACGTGGGCTGTCTAGGAGTGCCAGCGCAGACAGCAGCTCCGGCCAGTCACTGGGAACAGGGCATGCACGTGGCACTGTCTCCTGGCTCTCACCACCTGACACCTGCATTTTAGGGCATTTCCCAGCACGTGCAAGGCTCTGCCAAAACAGGTGGGCACTGCTGGGGAACTCTGTGCTCCTGCACAGCGCCTGGCCCAACACGGCGCTCTCCCTGCTTCATTCAGCTACCCTGCCATGTCATGTGCTCTCGGCCCTCTGAACCTCAGCACGTTTCTTCCAGCCGGCGCTGGACCCCTGCCTTGGCGGGGACTGCCCACACTTCTCCTGCCACTGACCTGCTGCCACAGTGTTCTGGAATGGTCTCTTGCCCGCACGCAATGACTGTACCTGCAGTTCAAAGGTCTGGGACAGCTCTCCCCTGACACTGTAGGTGAATTTCCCAAGCAAACCTTTGTTCTCTCCTTTCTCATCCAGTCCCTACGAGATAAAGCACAGGCTCAACACGTGTGTCACACCTGGGCCGCCGGAGCTTCAGCAGCTCAGCTCTGCTCTGCTGCAGGATGTGGTGGGGCTGAGTCTCCCCTTGAGCACTGCTCAAAGGACGTACTGGTCCTCTTCTCCGTATGCCCCCTAGCAGAAGCCTTTCCCTATGGCTACGTCCCAGCCCTGTGTACCAGCAGACACTTACAAAGACGGCGAAATCACGGGGAGCGCTGCTGATGTGCCACAAGGTTGTGTCCACTGTGTGCTGCACAGTGACTGCAGTCGGCTGGACTTCTGTGGGCAAGTTGAAGACCATCTGGCTCTGAGATGTTTTCACAGGCCAGCAGTATCCCGGGGAAGTGTCCAGCTGAAAGCAGAGAGCAGGGAGTCATGAGGCCCATGCTGCTGCCCGTGCAGCCCAGAGCACACGAGCTCAGGCAGCACTGAGCATGCGAGCTGCTTTGGTGCTGCAGACGGCAGGTAGGGAAGCAGACAGGCATGGGAAAGAAAACTCTCCAAGTTCCCATGGAGAGGAAAATATCCGTTATGAAACATGGCATACCCCACACCGGAGTCAGGGCTGTGAAGAAAGCTCCTGAGAAGATTCCTCACGCAGCCCTGACCACGGATAGTGGGATGCAGGATGTAGCAGCACAGCTCAGCCCAGGTCAGCCTGCCTTCAGAGGAATACCACTGGTTTCTGGTAAGCCAAGCCCCGAGGGAGGCCTCAGGAGCCAGGCACCTGAGGAGCACCATGGGCTTGAGCAGTACTGCAGAGGGGCCTGAAGGGAGAGTCCCGGGGGCTTCCCCCAGCTGGACAGGAGGGAACAAAAGCAGCACTGAGGATCTCTGCTACCATACCTGCTCGAAGGTCTCCAGCACGTTGGGAGCGCACAGGAACCAAGCCACCCTGCAGTACCATGCAGACCTGGATGATCTCTGCAGGTCTATGGACACCCCTGAATTGAGAAGAGAGCAGATGATTGCCACGGGCCCAGTCTCCCAGCACCTAGTCGGCTCAGGCTATTTCCAAGGCTGCCTGCTGACAGCATCCCTCTCTCAGGGGCACAGAGATGAGGTCTGCAGACAGTGGCAGGCAGCAAGGCCCTGTGCGAAGGGCAGCAGGGTCAAGCCAAGGCCGCGCTGCGTGGGGAGAGCTAAGGACAACCTGGACCTGTTTCGGTCCCTGAGAAATCTCAGCAAAGCGCAGTAACTCCTGTCAGGGGCGTGCCAGGGGCACCACTGCAGGGAGCGAGGGCATGACGGGGCTGAGCCGCTGAGCCCAAGGGAGCCGCAGTGCCACAGTGATTTGGGCCAGGTGATTTAGTCTCATCCAGCCCTTCCTCAGAGAGTCGAGGCCGCAGCACAGTCTCCTTTTGGCAAAGCTGAGCATACACCCAGCGTAACAAGACGTGCCTGTCTGGGTCCATACCTGCACTTTTCAGAGCCCGGTCAGACTTTGTGAAGCAGTTTTCCCAAGGCCTCACAGGCACTGCCTCTTTCAAGAGCTGGACTTCCTGGGGAAGACAGAAAGCAGCACAGGAGATGAGCATGTCAGCGGGCTGCTACGTTGGACCACTGCCTACAGTTGGACACCGTTCCGTGTCAGAGCCAAGGAACTTTCTCAGGAAGCGTCGGAAAGCAAAACACAGGCCTCGTCTGCAGAGGCCCTCAGACTCTTTTCATCAGGAAAAGTTAAGGGCTGGACAGGAGTTGTTGTGTCCCCCGCCCACAGTATTGGCCTGGGCACCATCTGTCCACCTTCACTCTCTCCAGATGAGCTGTGGCAGGGTGGAATACGTCCAGAAGAGCCCCCAGGTGTCTCCACTCTCTGGGAAGACATCAGGGCTGCCAGAGGTCCTGGATGACCAGCACAACAATGCAGGAGGTGGCACGGTTAAACGTGACCAGGAGAAAGCCTGTGCAGAAGGGGAGCTCAACCAGCAATGGCTGGCGTGAGATGAGTGGCGGGGGTCAGCAGGCAAATCCCACAGGCAGCCCTACAGAAGTGCCCTGCCCAAGGCTCTGCTCATCCTAGCCTCTTCCCTAAAGCGCAGGATCACCTTCATCACAGTGCCACACTGTTCAGCCAGGTAAGACAACAACCCCTTCCTCTGGTCTTCAGTCCCCTGGGTTTGCTCAGTCACCGAATTCCTGCAAACGCACACAAAGCAGATGTTGTCAGAGAGCTGCCCAGCCCCTGAAGTGCACTCAGCGCTCACAGATGAGCAGACACACAGACACTCCTTTGTGCTTCCTTTTCTTTCCAAGCTTAGGAGTGCTTCCCATCACCTGCGTGTTTAGTAAAAGGCAGAGAGGGAAAGGCACAAGCCCTGGGGATTGTGCAAGGCAGCGCAAATGGCAAGAGCTCGTCTGCCACTATCCCACCAAGAGAGCAGAAGGTCAGATGGGGGCCCTTACCCTGAGTTCAACAAGCGTGGAGCACTCTGCAACGGCAGCATCTGAAAGGGAAAGGCCATTTCCATTGGAGCACCAGTCACTGCTGGCAACAGCAGGACGCGTGCATTTGCCCAACCACCACTGTGTCCTCTGTGGGAATTCCCTGTCCCTCAGCAATCGTCACTGACCTGCAAGAAATCCTTTGTCCACGGTACTCTTGCCAGCGAGACTCCACAGTAGGCACCAGCTGTCATTTGCAGCACAGACAGAAAGTTATTTCACTATGGTTTCTAAGGATTGCCATAGTCCCACTGTCTCCCCCCCAAACCAAGGTGCAAGATTTTCCCTGAGGAAGTGGGGGACTGACCGGGGCAGAGAGCACGTGGCTGCAAGAAAGGACCCTCTTCTCCAACCCTGACTATAAAGCACAAAGGCTTTGTGCTCCCACTGCCTCTCCCTGCCTGACGGCGAGCCTGGAAGGACAGGCAGCTTCCCTTCATAGCCTTGGCTGGGCAGAGCACCACTCTTACGCTGGCTGACTGGTACGGGGGACGAAGGCTACGCGGCTGTGGGAGCTCCGGCACAACAGAGTCCAAAGGGAAAGCTGTGAAATGGCTCTGCACTGGCTCTCGAGCCAGGTGGGATCTGTGTGCGAACAGCGCCTCCGGAGCTCCCCGAGCGGCAGAAGTGAGAGGTGCGAAGGGCCGCGCGGGTGCTTCAGCGCCTGCCCACACGCTGGAGGTCCCACCTAGCGTTTGTACTGCTGGCAGCAGGCAAATACTCACTGAGAGCAGATAGAAAGACCAGGAAAAGCAGCATGCAGAGCCCAGAGTTCTTTTTGGTCATCTCTTCCCTGAAAAAGAAGCAGTCGCGGTGTTGGCAGCGCTCAGGGTTTGGGGCCGACCCCTTCTCAGGGCTACCTCCTCTTACAAGCTGCGAAGCAGCAAGGCGGGGAGTCCGCTGCTGGCAAAGAACAGCCAACAGAGCAGCCCCCAGAAGGAGCGGGGCTTCCCTCAGCTACCTTCAGCACCACAGGCAAAACATGCCAAACATGCTGGTTCCAAGAGCACCTTCAGGAAGGGCGCTGAAGTAACCCAGGGAAGAAAGCAGACCCAGCAAGAGAAAGCGGTGGCTCATGGGAACTCCCTGCTGTGGGCTTGACTTCTCTTTTGCTGAGGAGTCAAATCTCCTTCTACCGGAGATGAAGAAACACCGCCTGCTTTGAGGTGTCCTCCACAGGCAGGCTGCAGCCATCTACTCCTGGCCTCCTTTAACTCCTGCTGCCTCGCACCCCCACATCCCAGCCAGAGGCTTGGATGAGACGTTTTGAGCTGTGTCAGGTGTGCAACTGGGGCTTTGCTCCCTTTCCCTCCTGAGCCGCTGCCATAGCTCCAGAAGCACGGAGCTGCTGCTGGTGGGAGCCGAGTTCTTTCTCCCGGTGGGTAGCAGCACCGCCAGCCTGGCCTGCCCACCCCAACCCACGGAAACCTCCAATACCACGTCGCGCAGGTGCTGTACTCACATAGTGGAGATGCTTGTGCCGAGGAGTCTCTTGAGGAAGACCACGGTCTGAGAGTTTCTCAGATAATTTCTGATGTTTGACCCTGGCAAAGAAAGGGGAGAAAGAAAAGCTCGAGCACGTCCCCAAGGCGTACCAGACAGGACCGTGTCAGACCCTCTAAGAAGGGCTGGGAGCCGGTCCGGATCACAGCAGGGGCAGGGGCAGGGGCAGGGGCAGGGGCAGGGGCAGGGGCAGGGGCAGGGGCAGGGGCAGGGGCAGGGCTGCGGTTGCGTCCTGGACAAGGGGCAGCTGGGTGCATCCTGCAAGCGGGACACCGAGGGCTGGCAAGGATCACCTAGCAGGCACACCATGACGGCATGTTCAGGGATGGAGGTCAGCCTTCGGCTTGCTGCCCCAGCTCCTGTTGTACTGGGGTGCCCCTTGCTGGCCAAAACGTCCCCCAGAAACCTGGCGGAGCAAAGCAGCCCTCGACT
Organism: Chrysolophus pictus; assembly: GCA_037305975.1. NCBI lineage: Eukaryota > Metazoa > Chordata > Aves > Galliformes > Phasianidae > Chrysolophus > Chrysolophus pictus. The sequence continues at coordinate 45,150,937 of CM074614.1, read as the reverse complement.
TACCCACATTGTATACAGCACTTGTGCAGCTGGCTGGCCATGCCTGGGTCACCGGAGAGGGGGTGCAGCTGTGGAGGAAAATGAAAAGCCCTGCTGTGCACCGTCTCCACGTTACGGGAGCCGTGGCCAGCGGGACTGACCAGCTTGGAGGCCCCTGCCAGAAGAGACACCTACCTGTTTTCTGGGAGCCGGCTGCTCTCCATTTCTGCCCCTCTCAAGTTCCTGCCAGCTTTTCTCACCCTCACCCTTTCAGGGGACCTCTGTGCCCCTCTTGATCTCTGGGGAGACTTTCTCCTCCTCATGCTGTGGAGGAATCAAGCTTTCCCCTTCTCAGTGTCCCCTTCAGCAGCAGGAAAGTCTGCGCAGAGGAAGGCCACCGAGCAACAAGTCCAAAAACGATCCGCAGGAGAAGCGCGCCTGCCCCGAGCACACAGCCACCAGGACACCACCGCGAGCTCCTTCCACACGCGTTGGCAGCCACGGCCAACAGTGCCAGGTGGCGGCTCAGCGCGGCAGACTGTGGCACTCAGTCCTGACGTCACAAAGGCCTGGGCCTGCACAGCGTCAGCGCGTGCCTCTGACCTCACAATCGGGGCTAGGGGCCAGCAGGGCTGGGAGGTGGGAGGCCCCGCCGGTTTCATGGTACGTCCGCCCTTGACAGCCCTGGGGGCCCAGCTAATTGTAGCCCAAAGTTCGAGGCCATTTCGCTATCATCAGATATCTCCATGGTGTGCTGCCATGGGTTATACCTGCGCTGCAGAAAGGGATCGGCTTGGATCCTGTATGTGGGGAGAACAGCACCACGGTACTTCGATGAGTTACCGCAGAAACCCTTTTTTACTTTTATTATTAAATCTCAGCCTGACTTTGAATTCCCGAGTATTCCAGTCGTATATTGTGAGAAATTTGAGTAACATCGTGAGATGCACTGGTACAAACCAGTTCTGTAGTTTGAATGCCAGGCAGAGGGGAAGGCTAACTATGAGAGGTTGTGCCAGCATGCCGTAGCAGGTAAAAACGAAAGAAGAAGAGGAGGAGAACGCGGAGGGGCTAACCAAGCAGTAAACAGGGACGGGACATCGGCTGAGGGAATGAGGAGCCTCGCACAGGCTGTGAGGCTCGAAGTCCTCGGCCAGTGAGGGAATGGAGAAAATATGCTGGGAAGTAGTAAAGAGAAACTGTTGTGTCACTCTGGTCTGGCGCACCCTTGTCACCCTTGCCCGCTTCTGTAAAAGCGTGAAAGGAATTAGAATTCCTAGCAAATTTCACCTAAGCCCCAACTACTGAATACGAGCATTTCTCACAAGGTGAACGCGTGTGCCACACCTCACCCAGCAATCCTTGGCAAGAGATGAGTGGCGGGGGTCAGCAGGGAAGTCCCATAGGCAGCCCACACAGGAACTGAATCTCTTGGGCTTGTTCACTCACCAGAGAGGGCAAGTTTCTGCAGACGCACAAGTCAGAGAGCTGCCCAGCCCCTGACTCAGCACTCAGAGCTCACAGATGAGCAGACACACAGGAGCAGGCACTCCTCTGGGTCTCCCTTTCTTTGCAAGCTTAGGGGGGCCTCCCATCACCTCCCCATTTAGCAAACGGCAGAGAGGGAAAGGTACGAGGCCTAGGGACTGTGCAAAGCAGCGCAAATGGCAAGAGCTCATCTGCCACCATCCCACCGAGAGAGCGGCAGGTCAGATGCGGGGCTCTTCCCGTAAGCTCCTCCGGTATGGAGCAGTCTGTGACGACAATGCCTGTAAGAGAAAGTCTTTCCATCGGAGCACCAGTCACTGCTGGGAGCAGGGAGCATGTGCCCTACAGATGTCCTCTGTGGGAACTTCTTGTCTTTCAGCAATCGTCACGGAGCTTGGCAGTGACAGATGACTGCCACAGTCCCAATGTCTCCTCCCAAACGAGGGTGAAAGACCTGGGGGACTGGGTCAGAGAGCACATGGCTGCGAGCAGGGTCCCTTTTCATTTGCTTGGGAGCTTGTCACAGCCCTGGTCTCCAGGTGCATTCAGCACCCAGCAGCTACCCCAACCTTCCCTTCTCTCACTAACGGTTACTATCATCCCCAGGCTCCTCTAGCTGGGAGAGAGACCTTCCCATCCCTCTCTTTCCAAGTAGCCACTCAGTCATAGAATCTATTATTCTATTCTATCGATCTGTTCTACTCTATTCCGTGGCTTTATCTATGAATATTCTATTCCATTCTTTTCTATCTATGAGTCCACGATTCTGTCACCATCACACCGCGTAAAAGGTTGGTCTCCCTCCTGCACAGATGCTCCCCTGAAGTACTGGAAGGCCACAACGAGGTCTCCCCACGGCCACAGCCCAAATTGGCAGCGTTAATAAAAGAGGAAAAAAAGTTTCTCCGTTAAGGTATGAAAATACCAACAACTAATGCAAACTTTAAAACAGGATTTGGTCCTCTCAAAACAGGCAACAGCGTTCAGGCGATAGTGATTTCTTTTCTTAGACGCTAACAAAATGGTATATCCCCAAAAAACAAAGTCTTCCCCTTTCAGCCTATGGATATGTCTGCGTTGTGCAGCACACCTACTAATTACCCCCAACAAAAAATACAGCTTCGCAAGACTAACTGTGCTCCTCTTTGGCCGGGAAGGAAGAGAACCTCCAAACAGCATTCTGCTTGCACGGACCAGCAAGCCTACAGTTCTGTGTCTCTGTATCTGGATGGCTGTCCGTAATAACCTTTCTTGGAGTGGTCTGCGAGCTGCCGGCAGTACTCTTCCTCCTCCTCTCCATCACTGCCACAGCTGCCACGATCCTCCAGGTAAGGTCTGGCAGGAGGTTTCTGGGGTTCTGGAGGGCAGCAGGGGGAAAGAAAGATAATGTTTACTTCCATTCTGAGAACCTGAAAATAATAATAATAATACCTCATTGACTTCATGGTCACGCACAGCACAGAGAGCCACACAGAGCCAGTGAAGCCGCTTCTAGCCCGTTTTACCACCATCAGCATTTGTATGGCCACGGTAGGACTATCAAGAGAGAGGCATCTTATTTCCAGCAAGCTGGAGCTTCGTGTTCAGATTTGCTCCACTCATCACGCCCAGAAGAATGCCAAGTTTTAAAGTATTAACTACTCTGCACCTCACCCCACATGACCAAGAGTTTTGCTGCTCTTCACGCCCCGAGCACAGAGGTTTCCACGCTATTGCTGGTACCGCAACTGAGCGGCGTCTTCCTCAAACTGTTTTGCACCATCCATTTCTGCACCATTCTTTGTATGCCTGCTTCCTTTCCTTGCATCTCTGGCCTGCTGTCTCAAGGCCTGAGATGTGATATTTCTTAAACTCATGGCCTTCATTCAAGGCTCTTACGATGGCTCCCATCTCTAAAAAAGCACGTGTTTCCTTTTTATACGCTTTGGTGCTGCCCATTTAATGTGACACCAAGCAGACGTATGTAATTGCAGTCTGCCAAAGGCGTCTCACCGGTGTCAACACCCGCGATTTTCGCAGCCCCACGCTGTACACAAATGAGGTGTCACCCTCTTTCCATGCTGCCACTGTGCCCCTTTCCAGGGCAGCCATTACCATTCCTCTAAAGCGCGAGCAGCACTGGTTGCTGGAAGCAGCGGGGGATTCAAAACCAGAAAAAGCGCCCCTGCGGATCTTGCTCTGAAACGCACGGCCCCGTGCGGCCGCCCTGAAGCAAGGACTAGCCTCAGCAGGCGAGGCTGTTCCCCGTTCTCCAGGAGCTCTCTCTCGGGCGCCACTAGCTCTCCTCGCGGCAGCGGCAGTGAGGCGCTGGAGCGGGGCCAGGAGCAGCCGCCTCGCACCCTGCCGTTACGAAGACGGGCCCTGCTAGGCCGGGAGGGCAGCGTCAGCCGTCAGCCTGTTCTATGCTGCCGCAGCGCCCCCTGCAGGGCAGCCCTTACCATTCCTCCCAAAAGGTCGCGGCGCTGATTTCCCTCAGGAGGCAAATACTCTGCAAACGTGGTTAAGAAAGACTGAGAATGAGACCCTGAAGCTATCCTAACACTCCCATGCACAGGCCATCTCCTATTCCGACTATAAAGCATGAAGGCTTTTTGCTCCCGCTGCCTCTCCCTGTCTGACAGCGAGCTTGGAAGGACAGGCGGTCTGATCTCGGTCGCTTTCAGGGGACAGCGAATAGTGGTAACAGTGACTCCCTCCTCATCACTCTCCTCTCCATGTCTCTTACTTTTCTTGGTTGCCTTTCTCGGTGGGAGTGCTTTTGAGGAGGGCCCCTCGCCTGGATCTTCCTCTGCTTCTTCTGCTTCCTCTTCTTTCCGTCCCACACGTGAGGTGAGGACACCCGTTTCCATTTCTGGCCTTCCATGCGGAAACGGACATTGATACCGGTGCCTCCTGCGATTGGTCAAGATTGACTTGGAGGTTTCCCCTTTGGAGTCCTGAAACTCTCTCTCTCCAGAATAGGATTATATAGAGCTCGGTAAGCAGAAGCCAAGCCCCAAATAAGCCATTCCTTCTCAGATCTGCACCATCCCTTACCCAAATGCTCGCTTAGTTCCTCAGAGTCCCACAGGTGTTCAGGAGGAAAATCCCATGACGCCGGGGGTCCCCACACTTTTAATCTCTTTCCTAGACTTCCCCATATTCCCTGCCACTCCACGTTCTCTGGTTGCGGGAAAAGCTTCCTCCACGTAATGTAAAATAGTACTGCAGAGAATACGTTCAGGGAGACTGATAGCACAGTACCTAAGCTGGCAACCCGAACGCACATAATGAACTGAGAAGAGCAGCTGGAAAAACCAGTCCAAACATCATACTGTCTGTTAAGTTAGCTGGGACGTATAGGAACCAGGCAGGTATCTCCATCACTGCCCTTAACTGGCTATAGGTATATGCAGCTCTGACACTGGACATGAGGAACTTAAAAAGGAAGCAATATGTTCCAAGGAACACCGTGGTCTCCTCAGTCCTCTATACAATGCTCTTAAGATGAAGGAGAGATCTGTAGCTGCCCGCATTCTCCACCAGTAATTGTCGCGGAGTTATCCCTAGATCTGAGTGCGTGACGGGGGGCACAGGTCCGGGAAAAAAAAAAGGAGAGACAAAGGAACAAAGAAGAAAAAGAAAGGGGTGCCATCAGTTTGGCATGCGATCTGGCCGGCCACGGCATACTTTGTGTTCTCCCATGACACTGCCGCATCAGCCTGACTTTTTTTCCTGTTAACACGGAAAACTCACGTCTCTGTGCTGTGAAGCGAGATGCCCAGCGAGATTTTAAGTGTCTTAATTTTGTCTGCTGAGTAGACCGTTGACTCTCAGAATCGTAGAATCATAGAATCCTTTGAGCTGGAAGGGACCTCTAAAGGCCATTCAGTCCCACTCCCCTTCAGTGAACAGGGACGTGCACAGCTACATCACGTTGCCTGGAGTTTGATCCAGCCCCTCTTTGATAGTCTGCAGGGATGGAGTATCAACCACATCTCTAGGCAAGCTGTTCCAGTGCCCTCACTGTAAAAGACTTTTTCTGTATTTCCAGCCTATATCTGCCCTCTTCAAGCTCGAAGCCATTTCCCCTTGTTCTCTCTCCACAGACCCTGCTAAAGAGTCTGTCCCCTTCTCTCCTGTAGCTCCCCTTGAAATACTGAAAGGCCGCTGTCAGGTCACCTCGCAGCCTTCTCTTCTGCGGGCTGGACAGCCCCAGCTCTCTCAGACTGTCCTTGTAGGAGAGATGTGCCCTCCATTGGATCGTTTCTGTGGCCCTCCTCTGGACGCACTCCAGCAGGTCCACGTTTCTCCTGCACTGACTACCACACGTCTGAACGCAGTACTCCAAGTGAGGCCTCACCAGCACACGGTAGAGGGGCAGTTTCATAGAATCACAGAATCACAGAATGGCCTGGATTGAAAAGGACCACGGTGATCATCTTGTGTCAACCCCCTGCTATATGCAGGGTCGCCAGCCAGTAGTCCAGGCTGCCCAGCCTGGCCTTGAATACCTCCAGGGATGGGGCATCCACAACCTCCTTGGGCAACCTGTTCCAGTGTGTCACCACCCTCTGTGTGAAAAACTGCCTCCTACTAAACCTCCCTGCCTCACTTTAAAACCACTCCCCCTTGTCTGGCACTTCTCACCCTCGTAAACAGCCGTTCCCCCTCCCGTTCATATGCTCCCTTCAGGTACTGGAAGGCCACAATGAAGTCTCCCTGGAGCCTTCTCTTTTCCAAGCCACTTAAGCCCAGTTCCCTCAACTTTTCCTCGTAGGAGAGCTGCTCCAGCCCTCCGATCATCTTAGCGGCCCACCCATAGGACGCCCTCAGCTGTCACCATGAGGGCTGTGGGTAGAAGAGCCACTGGGCTCAGAAACACTCGGGAGAAGAGTCTCAGCTGAAAGCCCACCTGAGACCACCAAACCAACCCCCACAGCGATGCTGCTGTTGCCAAGTCCATATCCCGTGGGAACATGAAAAGGAAGCTGGCGTGCTGCCCATAACCTTTCCATGCTGCCCGTTACCTTTCCGTGCTGGGGCCGTTCCCTTGGAGGCTTCCCAAGACTTCTTTTCTGGCCGAGGCCTCCACGCAGGTCAATCCTGCTGGCCAAGCTCCCGTGGCGTGGAGACGGTGCCCAGCAGGGCTGTTCATTTTCAGACGTGGGATCAGGAAAGCCAAGGTGCAGGTAGAACTGAACTTGGCGAGGGATGTGAAAAACAACAGGAAGACATTCTACAGGTACACTGGCCAGAAGAGACAGGCCAAAGAAAGTGTACCTCCTTTGGGAAATGTCAGAGGAGAACTGGCTTCAACGGACGAAGAGAAGGCTGAGGTACTGAAAGAGTTCTTTGTCTTGGTCTTCACTGGCGGCCAGGATTCCAGTACTTCTCACATCCCTGAGCCCTGCATCCCTAAACTTCTAGGTAGGAACCGGGGCGGTAAATCCCCCCCCACTGTAAGGGCAGAGCAAGTCCAAGACCGCCTCATGAGACTGAATGTGTACAAGCCTATGGGGCCAGGAGGGACAGGGAAGTGACTGTCCCCCTCTACTCTGCTCTTGTCTGGAGAACTGTGTCCACGTCTGGAGCCCCCAGTATAGGAAAGAGAGCAGTTGGAGAGGGTCCAGAGGAGAGCCACAAAGATGATCAGGGGGCTGGAGCACCTCCCTTACAAAGACGGGCTGAGGGTGCTGGATTTGTTAAGCCTGGAGAAAAGAAGGCCGCGCGGTGACCTAACTGCAGCCTTTCAGTACCTTAAAGGAAGCCTACAAACAGCAGGGGAATCAACTATAATCAACTAAGAGTAGATAACAGCAGGATAAGGGGAAATGGTTTTCAGTTGAGGGAGGGAAGATTTAGGTTGGATGTCAGGGGGAAGCTCTTTACTGTGAGAGTGATGAGGTGCTGGAACAGGCTGCCCAGAGAGGTTGTGGATGCCCCATCCCTGGGGGTGTTCAAGGGCAGATTGGATGGGGCCCTGGGCAGCCAGGTCTAGTATTTAACGGAGAGGTTGTCTGGCCTGGCGTGTGGCAGGGGGGTTGGAGATTTGTGATCCTTGAGGTCCCTTCTAATCCTGGCCATTCTGTGATTCTGTGATTCATTTTCCTCTCTGGAGCTCCCAGAGCGGCAGAAGTGGGAGAGGAATACCCTCCCACCTACGGGAGGTTCCCATGGGATTTGGAGTCAGCAACAGCAGCAGCACCATGGGGGCTGGTTTTGGGGGCGCACCACCTGAGCCGCTTTCTCAGCCACGGTGGGTTTCTAAGCCCCGTGCCTGTTGCAACACCCGCCAGCCTTCACAGATGTCCCTCACATCCCTCCAGACAACACAGGGCCAGGGCACCGTCATCTCCTTTTCCTTGGTTCACTCGCATCCATGGGGCAGAGGCAAAGTGAGGAATGTCCAGTTTCTGCTGGACAAGTAGAAATGGGCTGCTCAGAGAAAGCCTGTGAAAGAACACCACAGCAAACACACGTCGCTGAGGTGGAATAATTTGGTGTTTTATTTTTTAAAGAAGTTGTTTTCTAGAATGTCTCCGGATGTCCTTAGTCGATGTCATTTTAGTCCTGCACTCTTGCCATGAACCTGCACCCGATAAATGCACGTGTGTCCTGCATTTCCCCAGTTGTTGAGTACGACGAGCTTTATATGCCAAAAGCCTCTGGGGGTCCCGGTCTGCAAAACAAAGAAGACAGGAGACTTCACTCCTGGCCTGGAAGCAACCGCAGCTGCCTCTGTGCATTTCCTTGTGAGCATGGCTGAGGAGGAGGTTTTTCTCTGCTTCCCTTCTCCTGAGCAGCCCCACTGAGGCCCCCTGTGCCCCAGCAGAGCCAACGTCTGGCCTGTGGGAGCAGGATGAGCAGCGGTGGAAGCCTGATGCCATGTGGTCCCAGAGGACGTGGGGCCTAGCAGAGTAGAGCTGCCAGCGCCTCTGTCCAGCTCACGCTTGCTTCTTCCCCTTTCACTCTTCCCTTCACCGTGGACTCTGTGTGGGCAGTATGGCTGGGGAGCACACCTGCACGTGGGCTGTCTAGGAGTGCCAGCGCAGACAGCAGCTCCGGCCAGTCACTGGGAACAGGGCATGCACGTGGCACTGTCTCCTGGCTCTCACCACCTGACACCTGCATTTTAGGGCATTTCCCAGCACGTGCAAGGCTCTGCCAAAACAGGTGGGCACTGCTGGGGAACTCTGTGCTCCTGCACAGCGCCTGGCCCAACACGGCGCTCTCCCTGCTTCATTCAGCTACCCTGCCATGTCATGTGCTCTCGGCCCTCTGAACCTCAGCACGTTTCTTCCAGCCGGCGCTGGACCCCTGCCTTGGCAGGGACTGCCCACACTTCTCCTGCCACTGACCTGCTGCCACAGTGTTCTGGAATGGTCTCTTGCCCGCACGCAATGACTGTACCTGCAGTTCAAAGGTCTGGGACAGCTCTCCCCTGACACTGTAGGTGAATTTCCCAAGCAAACCTTTGTTCTCTCCTTTCTTATCCAGTCCCTACGAGATAAAGCACAGGCTCAACACGTGTGTCACACCTGGGCCGCCGGAGCTTCAGCAGCTCAGCTCTGCTCTGCTGCAGGATGTGGTGGGGCTGAGTCTCCCCTTGAGCACTGCTCAAAGGACGTACTGGTCCTCTTCTCCGTATGCCCCCTAGCAGAAGCCTTTCCCTATGGCTACGTCCCAGCCCTGTGTACCAGCAGACACTTACAAAGACGGCGAAATCACGGGGAGCGCTGCTGATGTGCCACAAGGTTGTGTCCACTGTGTGCTGCACAGTGACTGCAGTCGGCTGGACTTCTGTGGGCAAGTTGAAGACCATCTGGCTCTGAGATGTTTTCACAGGCCAGCAGTATCCCGGGGAAGTGTCCAGCTGAAAGCAGAGAGCAGGGAGTCATGAGGCCCATGCTGCTGCCCGTGCAGCCCAGAGCACACGAGCTCAGGCAGCACTGAGCATGCGAGCTGCTTTGGTGCTGCAGACGGCAGGTAGGGAAGCAGACAGGCATGGGAAAGAAAACTCTCCAAGTTCCCATGGAGAGGAAAATATCCGTTATGAAACATGGGATACCCCACACCGGAGTCAGGGCTGTGAAGAAAGCTCCTGAGAAGATTCCTCACGCAGCCCTGACCACGGATAGTGGGATGCAGGATGTAGCAGCACAGCTCAGCCCAGGTCAGCCTGCCTTCAGAGGAATACCACTGGTTTCTGGTAAGCCAAGCCCCGAGGGAGGCCTCAGGAGCCAGGCACCTGAGGAGCACCATGGGCTTGAGCAGTACTGCAGAGGGGCCTGAAGGGAGAGTCCCGGGGGCTTCCCCCAGCTGGACAGGAGGGAACAAAAGCAGCACTGAGGATCTCTGCTACCATACCTGCTCGAAGGTCTCCAGCACGTTGGGAGCGCACAGGAACCAAGCCACCCTGCAGTACCATGCAGACCTGGATGATCTCTGCAGGTCTATGGACACCCCTGAATTGAGAAGAGAGCAGATGATTGCCACGGGCCCAGTCTCCCAGCACCTAGTCGGCTCAGGCTATTTCCAAGGCTGCCTGCTGACAGCATCCCTCTCTCAGGGGCACAGAGATGAGGTCTGCAGACAGTGGCAGGCAGCAAGGCCCTGTGCGAAGGGCAGCAGGGTCAAGCCAAGGCCGCGCTGCGTGGGGAGAGCTAAGGACAACCTGGACCTGTTTCGGTCCCTGAGAAATCTCAGCAAAGCGCAGTAACTCCTGTCAGGGGCGTGCCAGGGGCACCACTGCAGGGAGCGAGGGCATGACGGGGCTGAGCCGCTGAGCCCAAGGGAGCCGCAGTGCCACAGTGATTTGGGCCAGGTGATTTAGTCTCATCCAGCCCTTCCTCAGAGAGTCGAGGCCGCAGCACAGTCTCCTTTTGGCAAAGCTGAGCATACACCCAGCGTAACAAGACGTGCCTGTCTGGGTCCATACCTGCACTTTTCAGAGCCCGGTCAGACTTTGTGAAGCAGTTTTCCCAAGGCCTCACAGGCACTGCCTCTTTCAAGAGCTGGACTTCCTGGGGAAGACAGAAAGCAGCACAGGAGATGAGCATGTCAGCGGGCTGCTACGTTGGACCACTGCCTACAGTTGGACACCGTTCCGTGTCAGAGCCAAGGAACTTTCTCAGGAAGCGTCGGAAAGCAAAACACAGGCCTCGTCTGCAGAGGCCCTCAGACTCTTTTCATCAGGAAAAGTTAAGGGCTGGACAGGAGTTGTTGTGTCCCCCGCCCACAGTATTGGCCTGGGCACCATCTGTCCACCTTCACTCTCTCCAGATGAGCTGTGGCAGGGTGGAATACGTCCAGAAGAGCCCCCAGGTGTCTCCACTCTCTGGGAAGACATCAGGGCTGCCAGAGGTCCTGGATGACCAGCACAACAATGCAGGAGGTGGCACGGTTAAACGTGACCAGGAGAAAGCCTGTGCAGAAGGGGAGCTCAACCAGCAATGGCTGGCGTGAGATGAGTGGCGGGGGTCAGCAGGCAAATCCCACAGGCAGCCCTACAGAAGTGCCCTGCCCAAGGCTCTGCTCATCCTAGCCTCTTCCCTAAAGCGCAGGATCACCTTCATCACAGTGCCACACTGTTCAGCCAGGTAAGACAACAACCCCTTCCTCTGGTCTTCAGTCCCCTGGGTTTGCTCAGTCACCGAATTCCTGCAAACGCACACAAAGCAGATGTTGTCAGAGAGCTGCCCAGCCCCTGAAGTGCACTCAGCGCTCACAGATGAGCAGACACACAGACACTCCTTTGTGCTTCCTTTTCTTTCCAAGCTTAGGAGTGCTTCCCATCACCTGCGTGTTTAGTAAAAGGCAGAGAGGGAAAGGCACAAGCCCTGGGGATTGTGCAAGGCAGCGCAAATGGCAAGAGCTCGTCTGCCACTATCCCACCAAGAGAGCAGAAGGTCAGATGGGGGCCCTTACCCTGAGTTCAACAAGCGTGGAGCACTCTGCAACGGCAGCATCTGAAAGGGAAAGGCCATTTCCATTGGAGCACCAGTCACTGCTGGCAACAGCAGGACGCGTGCATTTGCCCAACCACCACTGTGTCCTCTGTGGGAATTCCCTGTCCCTCAGCAATCGTCACTGACCTGCAAGAAATCCTTTGTCCACGGTACTCTTGCCAGCGAGACTCCACAGTAGGCACCAGCTGTCATTTGCAGCACAGACAGAAAGTTATTTCACTATGGTTTCTAAGGATTGCCATAGTCCCACTGTCTCCCCCCCAAACCAAGGTGCAAGATTTTCCCTGAGGAAGTGGGGGACTGACCGGGGCAGAGAGCACGTGGCTGCAAGAAAGGACCCTCTTCTCCAACCCTGACTATAAAGCACAAAGGCTTTGTGCTCCCACTGCCTCTCCCTGCCTGACGGCGAGCCTGGAAGGACAGGCAGCTTCCCTTCATAGCCTTGGCTGGGCAGAGCACCACTCTTACGCTGGCTGACTGGTACGGGGGACGAAGGCTACGCGGCTGTGGGAGCTCCGGCACAACAGAGTCCAAAGGGAAAGCTGTGAAATGGCTCTGCACTGGCTCTCGAGCCAGGTGGGATCTGTGTGCGAACAGCGCCTCCGGAGCTCCCCGAGCGGCAGAAGTGAGAGGTGCGAAGGGCCGCGCGGGTGCTTCAGCGCCTGCCCACACGCTGGAGGTCCCACCTAGCGTTTGTACTGCTGGCAGCAGGCAAATACTCACTGAGAGCAGATAGAAAGACCAGGAAAAGCAGCATGCAGAGCCCAGAGTTCTTTTTGGTCATCTCTTCCCTGAAAAAGAAGCAGTCGCGGTGTTGGCAGCGCTCAGGGTTTGGGGCCGACCCCTTCTCAGGGCTACCTCCTCTTACAAGCTGCGAAGCAGCAAGGCGGGGAGTCCGCTGCTGGCAAAGAACAGCCAACAGAGCAGCCCCCAGAAGGAGCGGGGCTTCCCTCAGCTACCTTCAGCACCACAGGCAAAACATGCCAAACATGCTGGTTCCAAGAGCACCTTCAGGAAGGGCGCTGAAGTAACCCAGGGAAGAAAGCAGACCCAGCAAGAGAAAGCGGTGGCTCATGGGAACTCCCTGCTGTGGGCTTGACTTCTCTTTTGCTGAGGAGTCAAATCTCCTTCTACCGGAGATGAAGAAACACCGCCTGCTTTGAGGTGTCCTCCACAGGCAGGCTGCAGCCATCTACTCCTGGCCTCCTTTAACTCCTGCTGCCTCGCACCCCCACATCCCAGCCAGAGGCTTGGATGAGACGTTTTGAGCTGTGTCAGGTGTGCAACTGGGGCTTTGCTCCCTTTCCCTCCTGAGCCGCTGCCATAGCTCCAGAAGCACGGAGCTGCTGCTGGTGGGAGCCGAGTTCTTTCTCCCGGTGGGTAGCAGCACCGCCAGCCTGGCCTGCCCACCCCAACCCACGGAAACCTCCAATACCACGTCGCGCAGGTGCTGTACTCACATAGTGGAGATGCTTGTGCCGAGGAGTCTCTTGAGGAAGACCACGGTCTGAGAGTTTCTCAGATAATTTCTGATGTTTGACCCTGGCAAAGAAAGGGGAGAAAGAAAAGCTCGAGCACGTCCCCAAGGCGTACCAGACAGGACCGTGTCAGACCCTCTAAGAAGGGCTGGGAGCCGGTCCGGATCACAGCAGGGGCAGGGGCAGGGGCAGGGGCAGGGGCAGGGGCAGGGGCAGGGGCAGGGGCAGGGGCAGGGCTGCGGTTGCGTCCTGGACAAGGGGCAGCTGGGTGCATCCTGCAAGCGGGACACCGAGGGCTGGCAAGGATCACCTAGCAGGCACACCATGACGGCATGTTCAGGGATGGAGGTCAGCCTTCGGCTTGCTGCCCCAGCTCCTGTTGTACTGGGGTGCCCCTTGCTGGCCAAAACGTCCCCCAGAAACCTGGCGGAGCAAAGCAGCCCTCGACTTACCCACATTGTATACAGCACTTGTGCAGCTGGCTGGCCATGCCTGGGTCACCGGAGAGGGGGTGCAGCTGTGGAGGAAAATGAAAAGCCCTGCTGTGCACCGTCTCCACGTTACGGGAGCCGTGGCCAGCGGGACTGACCAGCTTGGAGGCCCCTGCCAGAAGAGACACCTACCTGTTTTCTGGGAGCCGGCTGCTCTCCATTTCTGCCCCTCTCAAGTTCCTGCCAGCTTTTCTCACCCTCACCCTTTCAGGGGACCTCTGTGCCCCTCTTGATCTCTGGGGAGACTTTCTCCTCCTCATGCTGTGGAGGAATCAAGCTTTCCCCTTCTCAGTGTCCCCTTCAGCAGCAGGAAAGTCTGCGCAGAGGAAGGCCACCGAGCAACAAGTCCAAAAACGATCCGCAGGAGAAGCGCGCCTGCCCCGAGCACACAGCCACCAGGACACCACCGCGAGCTCCTTCCACACGCGTTGGCAGCCACGGCCAACAGTGCCAGGTGGCGGCTCAGCGCGGCAGACTGTGGCACTCAGTCCTGACGTCACAAAGGCCTGGGCCTGCACAGCGTCAGCGCGTGCCTCTGACCTCACAATCGGGGCTAGGGGCCAGCAGGGCTGGGAGGTGGGAGGCCCCGCCGGTTTCATGGTACGTCCGCCCTTGACAGCCCTGGGGGCCCAGCTAATTGTAGCCCAAAGTTCGAGGCCATTTCGCTATCATCAGATATCTCCATGGTGTGCTGCCATGGGTTATACCTGCGCTGCAGAAAGGGATCGGCTTGGATCCTGTATGTGGGGAGAACAGCACCACGGTACTTCGATGAGTTACCGCAGAAACCCTTTTTTACTTTTATTATTAAATCTCAGCCTGACTTTGAATTCCCGAGTATTCCAGTCGTATATTGTGAGAAATTTGAGTAACATCGTGAGATGCACTGGTACAAACCAGTTCTGTAGTTTGAATGCCAGGCAGAGGGGAAGGCTAACTATGAGAGGTTGTGCCAGCATGCCGTAGCAGGTAAAAACGAAAGAAGAAGAGGAGGAGAACGCGGAGGGGCTAACCAAGCAGTAAACAGGGACGGGACATCGGCTGAGGGAATGAGGAGCCTCGCACAGGCTGTGAGGCTCGAAGTCCTCGGCCAGTGAGGGAATGGAGAAAATATGCTGGGAAGTAGTAAAGAGAAACTGTTGTGTCACTCTGGTCTGGCGCACCCTTGTCACCCTTGCCCGCTTCTGTAAAAGCGTGAAAGGAATTAGAATTCCTAGCAAATTTCACCTAAGCCCCAACTACTGAATACGAGCATTTCTCACAAGGTGAACGCGTGTGCCACACCTCACCCAGCAATCCTTGGCAAGAGATGAGTGGCGGGGGTCAGCAGGGAAGTCCCATAGGCAGCCCACACAGGAACTGAATCTCTTGGGCTTGTTCACTCACCAGAGAGGGCAAGTTTCTGCAGACGCACAAGTCAGAGAGCTGCCCAGCCCCTGACTCAGCACTCAGAGCTCACAGATGAGCAGACACACAGGAGCAGGCACTCCTCTGGGTCTCCCTTTCTTTGCAAGCTTAGGGGGGCCTCCCATCACCTCCCCATTTAGCAAACGGCAGAGAGGGAAAGGTACGAGGCCTAGGGACTGTGCAAAGCAGCGCAAATGGCAAGAGCTCATCTGCCACCATCCCACCGAGAGAGCGGCAGGTCAGATGCGGGGCTCTTCCCGTAAGCTCCTCCGGTATGGAGCAGTCTGTGACGACAATGCCTGTAAGAGAAAGTCTTTCCATCGGAGCACCAGTCACTGCTGGGAGCAGGGAGCATGTGCCCTACAGATGTCCTCTGTGGGAACTTCTTGTCTTTCAGCAATCGTCACGGAGCTTGGCAGTGACAGATGACTGCCACAGTCCCAATGTCTCCTCCCAAACGAGGGTGAAAGACCTGGGGGACTGGGTCAGAGAGCACATGGCTGCGAGCAGGGTCCCTTTTCATTTGCTTGGGAGCTTGTCACAGCCCTGGTCTCCAGGTGCATTCAGCACCCAGCAGCTACCCCAACCTTCCCTTCTCTCACTAACGGTTACTATCATCCCCAGGCTCCTCTAGCTGGGAGAGAGACCTTCCCATCCCTCTCTTTCCAAGTAGCCACTCAGTCATAGAATCTATTATTCTATTCTATCGATCTGTTCTACTCTATTCCATGGCTTTATCTATGAATATTCTATTCCATTCTTTTCTATCTATGAGTCCACGATTCTGTCACCATCACACCGCGTAAAAGGTTGGTCTCCCTCCTGCACAGATGCTCCCCTGAAGTACTGGAAGGCCACAACGAGGTCTCCCCACGGCCACAGCCCAAATTGGCAGCGTTAATAAAAGAGGAAAAAAAGTTTCTCCGTTAAGGTATGAAAATACCAACAACTAATGCAAACTTTAAAACAGGATTTGGTCCTCTCAAAACAGGCAACAGCGTTCAGGCGATAGTGATTTCTTTTCTTAGACGCTAACAAAATGGTATATCCCCAAAAAACAAAGTCTTCCCCTTTCAGCCTATGGATATGTCTGCGTTGTGCAGCACACCTACTAATTACCCCCAACAAAAAATACAGCTTCGCAAGACTACCTGTGCTCCATTTTAGCCCAGTTCCCTTAACTTTTCCTCTTAGGAGAGGTCCTGCAGCCCGCTGATCATCTCAGCAGCCCTCATCTGGATCCGTTCCAGGAGCTCCCCATCCTTGGCTACTGGGCTATTAAAATAGAATCCACTCTAACTAGACAGCACACCATCTTGATGAGCAAGTGAAGACCAATTTTCCCTCTGCTTGCCTTACATAAGGCAGCAGGGGCCTCTGAAATCCACTGCTGAATTCAGTTTGGATTACTTATCATTTGTTAGCTTGGTTTTCTAGTCCAGGTAATTGTGCAGTATGTTGAGGAACTCTGGAAAGATCAGCATCTGTACAGGCATGCTGTTAATGCCATAGCTTGGAGATAAGTGAAATTTAATTCACAGAGGAAAAAGGGAATGTTTAAGAATGTCCATGATTGTGCAATGCAATAACCTTGCAGAAAGGTGGTGACAAGGCCAAGCTGCAGAGCAAACCCAGTCGTGTTGTGTCTCTGAAGTTGCTAGCTTTCTGTCTTGAAGGATTTTTATCATGGTTCAGTTTATCATGGACCTTTCCTAAATCTTCTGTAAAATTCTGGGCATGGAGGAGCAACTGACAATACAAAAGTGTTAAAGAAACATGGAGGTGTTGTACTTATGAATGTGGTTTAGTGTGCATGATGTTGATGGGTTCATGGTTGGATGCGATTATCTTAGTGGTTTTATCTAATGGTTTAAAGGCTAGAATAAATGTTTGTACAAACTACTTACAGATTATTTGTGACCTTTACTAGCACATGGATATACAGTCCTTTCAGTACTTTGGTTGTTCATTTCTGCGTGGTTCTGAAATATCTGAGTTATGTTGTTATATAGAAAGAGTCACTGGAGGAATGAAACTGGACTGGATTTCAGGGAAAGGTAATTTTTATTCCTATTTCATTACTGTAGAGCAGCAGATATAGCTGGAAACAGCAAACAATCCCTTTGCAGCCAGGACACAAGAGGTCTCTTGATAATTCTTGCTTTTGGCAAGCAGCCAGAGCATCCTCTGCTGCTCTTTCAGGTGCAATGCCAGCTGTTTGGCAGCAGTCAAGAATACAGAAACCGTACAATCTGTTCA
Source organism: Chrysolophus pictus (assembly GCA_037305975.1). Lineage (NCBI taxonomy): Eukaryota > Metazoa > Chordata > Aves > Galliformes > Phasianidae > Chrysolophus > Chrysolophus pictus. The sequence continues at coordinate 45,133,885 of CM074614.1, read as the reverse complement.
AGCTGCTATAACTCAGACTATTGTGTAGTTCTAGTAGGGACTAGTACGTAAGGGTGGTGAGTGAAATTCTCTGAAAAGATTTATTTTACTGCTGCCAATTAGTTCTTTTACATGCATTGAGTTCAGACAGTTTCTTTCTTCTCTTTTTTAATATTCTTCATCTGAAGTCCATGTTATTTCTTAATGTTTTTACTTCAGGAAAAAAAGAAAAAATGTTAATGTGCTGCATTCAGATTATGTGAATTTTCCTGATAAAGAACTTCCTCCTCAACAACTGACATTTTCTTTCGTATCTGTTTTTCAAAAATCTTTGCTTTCAAAAGAATTTTTTACAAAGACTGCTGTGTAGTCAATAGTATCACGTCTATCTATTTCTCCACTAGATACTGTGAATGTACTGTTAAATACTAATGTATGTTGGTAGAAAATGCCAATTTTATGTGTCTGCAGTACTATTTAAGTTATGTGAAGGAGTAGCAAGTGGGATAAAAGAATATTAGGAACATAATTTAAGAGTTTATTGTTGTTATTTCAGAGGTTATCATATGTAACTTGTTTCTGAGGGGAACTGGCGGCCCAATCTGCTGACTTGACTCATCATTTTGGGAAGTTTGCTGCCTTCCTGGGGCCCAGGAATTTACTGGGAGAATTTTTAGAGTAGCCTGTCCCCTGGATTGTTACCTGTTATTGCTTTTTCATGTCAGTAACTTGGAAATTGTGATTGAAATCCAAATTCTAAATATCCCGGTTCCTTTACCAAGTTCCTTTACCCTGATATCTTGGTATCAAAATGTAACTTGTTCATTTTAGGAATTCAGAATGGATCTAATTCCTTTATCTCATTACATTTGCCAAGACAGGCAATGTCCAACCCACAGCCTGGCCCAGCCTGCCCTGCAACCGCCCGCTGCCCCACACCATCATGGCAGCAGTTCTTCCCTCCAAGCAGCTTAGCCTGGCCCTGGGCATGCACTCATTGTTCACGACAACTGAACATCAGTGCGTGATGGGCTGGAACCAGGACATGGGGAGGGCACAGCGCAGTGCCAACTCAGGTGATGGCAATACTTGTTTGCCCTGTGATGCATTGGCTAAACACACCCGTGTGAACAGAAAAAAAACAGGCAGCGCGCCTTCCATATTGATAAAGGGATTTGAGAATAGGTTTCAAGATTGCATAACTTTTTTTGAAAAATTTCAATTTCATTTTCAATCAACATAAATACATTTCATGCCAGTCTTTAAGTGGAGTGTACTGAGTTGCAATCAGACATTCAACTCAAAGATCTGATCATGTTTCTTTACCAGAATTTTTTATGCTCCATTCCACCAGACAGAAATATCGTTCACTTCCAAATCACACCTTATTCATGTTGTTACTTGTTGGCAGTACGTACATTTGTGAACATCTGTTTTTAAGGATGAAGTACAGGAAGTGCAAAATTATATCAAAAATCTCTAATGAACACCTTAAGAACTCATTAAGAATTGCAGCCACTTCACTGAATCAGACTGGTGTGTTAGTTTCATAAAAACAAGGTCAAATATCCCACTAGTTTTATGGGTTTTTTGCTCTGTGTTTTAATTTAAAAAAAAAAAAAAACATTACAATGTCTTGTTAGTTATAAACATTAACTGCATTACATATCTTACATGCAGCCCAAGACAATTCCTCTTCACTCATTGCGGCAAGCTAGAAGGTTGGATACCTATGGTTTAGTGCTTTGCTCTTGTTCTGTGCAAAATCTTTGGTTACACAGATTGTCAATGTTCAGCCAGGTGACTCCCACTGGCGGAGAAAAAATTGCTTAAGAAAGTGGAATAGTCTTTCCTTCGCTCTCTTCCATTCAAAATCATAGCAGCTGGAGTCACCACAGTGTTGAATTCACATGATGAGAGTCTAGACTGTCTGGAGCTTCACACAGCTGTGGAGTTTGGCACCAGGCCTGAACAGGGACACTGAGACTAGCCAGTCCAGCCATATTCATAGCACCAAAATATAGGCTTCTAGATAAATGCGCTAATTCAGAAGGATGATTTTCCTCAGCTTCCAAGAGGAGCACACAACTGGGGAGAAGATTACATGGAGGCCTTCTTGCACTGATGCAGTAGTTTATTGTTTTTAATCCAATGTCCTATCAATAGTTCTATTCTCACACTTTTAGCTCTGGTTCAGTTGCACTGAATTGGGGATATACTAAGCCAATATTATGCTGGTGTAAAATTGGAATCAGGTCCATCAAGGCATTTCCTGTAGAGAATAAATATTTAAACATCTTACAATTTGCAAAGTAAATGTCCACAATAAGACCATGTCATACTCTAGCAGGATCTAAAATAATCCTCATTCTATAGCTGATAAAAACAGCGCTGGTTTAATGTGCATTACATCTGCAGTGGCATTATCACAGCAAGGCCAAGAAAGATTTAGAATGAGAAACTGAATTTTTCCAGTTCAGATTGGTGTTAAATGAGATCAAGTTCCTTGTCACCTATTTTGTGTGCCTTAAACAGGCATATCTGCTAGACTGAGTGCGTGCAGCATGACACAGTTACAGTGCCACTAGGCAATGCCACTAGATTCTTGCAGCAGAGCAGATGTTTTGGAAGAGTGCTGATGGCACAGCCAAAACAAATGCTCTAGCACTTTTATTAAAGGTTTCCAAGGACTTTCTATGTTACTGCTCTTCATGAGTGGCTGTTAGGAAAAGTCATATTACGTCTCTTATTACTAAGAGAAATAATAATAAAAGAAAAACTCAGAAGCTAATAAATCCTTAGGTGACAGAAACTCCTAAATGCTTTATCTCCTGAGAACTTTCAGTGGTGTCTGTTGAAGACAGTAATAAGTGGCAGTTAAATGATATGAATTAAAATTCAGCAGTATTACTTTCCAACAGGGGAACACCGTTGGTGTGACCTTGTTGTAAAGGATTGCTAGGAAGCTGTATTACTGAAAACCCTATGAAAATGAAAACACTGCTTTTTTGGGAGAGCTGAGTACCAGGTACCACCTAATCTCATAATAAACTCACAACTGGCCCAGAGAGCTTGAGTATATATTAATAACAACTCTTGTCATGCAGGATTAAAAGCTGTGAAGGAAGGATCATAAACTACCATTACCACAGATTATATGAAAACACATATCTAAAGATACCCTGCCCTCCCTACTCATACATCTCCATGCTTTTATTCTTTAGCAGTGGGCATCTGAATAGGACCACAATTATTTACACCTGAATTTTTCATCCTGATACTTTGAGGACTCAGTTTATCTTTTTTAAAGCCATATCAAGAAATTCTGGAAGATGATTCAAATTAAAATAAATTAAATGGAAAGAAGAAAAAATATGGGGACATTTTTAAAAGAGCAAGTTTCATTCATCTCCTTAATTCTGTTTGGGGATCACAGCTGAAATCTTATGGCACCAGATTTCATGGAACTCTGTCATTGTATGACTCACATCCCACAACTCCAGATGAGAAAAGGAAACAGAAAATAATTTTTTTTTTTTTCAGTCTTCCTCCAGTCTTTCATTTTTTATGTAGTGGAACAGACTCAGTACTCACAGCGCAATTGTAGCAGGAAACCTCAGCTCAGGAAAAGGCACAATATGGTTCAATGTGTCAGTTCCTGGAAAAGAATAGGGGAGATGGTGGAGCTGGGTGTATGCCGCATTTGTTACTCATTCTGATGAAGAAGCGAGACTCAGTCTGACACTGAGTCACTTTCTGGACCAAGAAATGTTTTAAATTAAATAGAAGGTATTCTAGTTTGAAAAGAAAAAACAAAAAAGAAAGAACATACACATAATGATAAATACAGATTAGTAGGTATAAAAACCATGCATTTTTGCCTTAAGAAGTACAGCAGAACAAGAATTTTGCATCATATCTGTCCACTCTAGAAATGCTTTGAAATGTGAAAAAGATTGGGTTTCTTTGATTTTAAATAAAGAAACATATAACTCTCCTCCTTCTGTATTCAAGAAGGACTCTGTAATGGCAAAAACTCATTTTAAATGTTCAGAATTGAATCAAAAGCAAAATGAGCTGTAAGATTTTCATATTTCTTCTAGAGGTGCTTACTTTAAGACTTCTTAGTATTTACAACTGATGGTTAAGGTTGTCTCTCATGCCCAGAAATTGAATTGCTCATGTACATTCAGAAAATAACAAAGGATGCTAAAGGGACAAAAAATAAATAATAAAAATAAAAGAACTTCTTTGAAGAAAGCAAAATATTTTTTAATTGCAAAGTGTTAAATGCTTTCAAAATTATTATAGCTTCTGTAAACAATCTTCAGCATTGGTTAATAGCTTCTCTATGTAGCCTTACTTTACTGCTATTTATATTTTATATTACATCAACTCTCTTATCATAATTAAGGTCTCTCTTCAACAAATACTTCGGTAATATATATGGTTTGTTTATTTATATGCATGTCAGATGTTAAAGCACTTAAAACTGTCCAGATATGAAATAAAATATAAGCCAGGTTGACACAGAAGATGTGTCCAAAGCTGCTGAGAAAGGAAATGAAAGTCAGGTTACATCGCATATTTAGAAAAATTCTGTAGGCTGTTTCAATGAGGAAATCAGAATTTAGCCTTGACAGCTTCTGATGGTAGAGGAATGGAGGGTATGCAGCTTCAGGGAGGCATCAGGATCCATCTGCACAGTGATCTGGACAGGCTGGACTGATGAGCTGTCTGATTATACGATACGCAAAGAGGGTAAGTGCTGGGTGCTGTAATTTGGTCACAACAACTCCATGCAGTGGTACACGACTAGGGCAGAGTAGCTGGGGGAAAGGACCTGGGGGTGTTAGCTGGCTGAACATGAGTCAGCAGAGTGCCCAGGTGGCCAAGAAGGCCAAGATGTGTCTGGCTTATGTCAGAAATAGTGTAGCCAGCAGGAGCAGGGAAGTGGCTGTCGCCTTATATGTGGCACTTGTATGAGACTGTACCTCATGTACTGTGGTCAGTTTTGGGCCCCTCATTACGAGAAAGACATTGAGTTGCTACAGCATTCTAAGAAGAGTAACAAAGCTGGCAAAGGAATTAGAAAATGAGTTTTGAGGAGCAGCTGAGGGAATTGGGATTGTGTAGTCTGGAGAAGGCTCAGGGAGACCTCATTTCTTTCTACCGCAGTGTGAAAGGAAGCTGCAGCAAAGGAGTATTAGTCTCTTTTCTCAGGTGACAAGTGGTAGGATGTGAGGGAAGTGTTTGAAGTTGTACCGGGGGCAGTTTAGATTGGAGATTAGGAAGAACTTTATACAGAGAATCAAGCATTAGAACAAGATTCCCATGTAAATGGTGAAGATCCCATCCCTGGAGGTACTTAAGAGACGTGAGGCTCACATGAACACAGCACTAAGGGACTTGATGGAACTCAGTAAGTCAGTCTTTTCTAGGCTAGGTGATTCTATGATTCTAAAAATGAAAGAATGGAAAATGAACAGCTATCAACACAATTCGAGTAAATGAAAAACCACAAAGGTACATTTGAGTTGGGAAATAAATAAATAAATAAAACTGTGATGTCTGCTACTTTGAATACAGTTACATATATTTCAGAGCTAACTGTGAAAGACTGTTTTGTTCTGTGGCACAGTTATAAATTCATTTTTCATAAAAGATACTGTATACAGTTACGAACTGGGCAGCATGATGGCCCCTGAAGACAGCATTCTGTCTGGTCTCCATCTCAGCTTGCAGAGCCACACTACTACTGTAGGCTCAGACTATATCGTATTCTAAAATGTAAAAGCTCTCTTGGATCATGGATGTACTGAATAGCATAGTTCACTAAGTACAGCATAGCAGTACTTTAAAACTGTGGAAATAACTGGAAAGAAGCCACCTTCACTATTAAAATGCAATTGTATAAAGATACTGTAATGTTACAGTAATATTTTTGCTTGGATTTGGGAAAAAAAGAGATTGTCATTTCAACTTGTAGACTATATCCTACTATAGAGTTTTATTTTATTTGGTATCAATGCTGCAGGACAGATTATCTAGCATAATCACAGAGATATTAAGATGAAATACAAGCTAATGTCTCTAAATGACAGACATGGAGGAATTCACTTTGTGAGCACATAGTTTCAAGACTAGGTCCCAATTTTTTTTTAATGCTGACCTCCTCTTGCTGATTCTTCATGATGAATAAACAACACTTTGTTCTGGTAAGGGTTCTCAGTATATTTTTTGAAAGGCACTTAGATGACAAATTCTTTTGTTGTGATATTGTTCTTTTGTTTTCCAGGGAATGCAGCATTCAGAGACACATCTTTTCTTGCATCCAGCCAGCATGCAGCTCTGTGCTCCTGACAGCCACTGCAGTAGCTGGCAGACAGCCCAGTGCTATGATTGCAGCAGAACACAAGGTAGCACCATCCTGAAAGCAGTGCCTTCTGGCTTACTGGGCTGACCTTTAAAAATGGAAAGCAGAACATAGCAAAAACATGCTTTTGAGCTGCAAGTAGACAGTATATTTCCACTGCTCCACCACCAGAATTGGAAGGACTTTACTCAAATAACAGCTACTGGTTTGGAGGTGCCATCCTCTCTGACAGTTATTGTTTTAAATGTCCCTGATTTCATAAACCAGTTGATTGGTAAGTATTGGTTTCAATGGACAGAAATCTGAATCATCATGTCAAAATCATCCTCTTTGTCTTTGAAGTAGCTATATAATTACACACAAGATTTGTAGAGTGAAAGAATGTGCTCATTAGACCAAAGTGATGCAGATAGGAAAAGCAGGCTGAAGCAACACAAGCTGTCTTCAAATCCTTCCAGACACCAGAGAACTAAAAATGAAAGTATTTCTGGGTAATTTATGTTTCTCAGGTAAGCTAGACCACTTTCTTTGCTATTACCTAATTTTACTTCTTAATGGAGACATTATACTTGTCTGGAGAAAATGCAAGCCAAAACAGCAGCTGCCAATAAAGGTGGGTAGGAGAAGCTGATAGCTCACTCCAAAGCCTTTCCTTCCCACCACAGTAACTGCTACGAGAGCACAAGCTATCAGGATCAAGTAATAGATTGTGGAAATGAATGTGGAAGATGAAGATGATGATAAAGAAGATGATAGGGCATATATAAGACAGGATAGCAATAGCCCATTGTAAATTTAAGTATGGTCTCTTGAAGAATAATAAAGAAGATGAGCTTGAATAAAAGTTATTATTTTAGATAGCTTTACTTGTTCATGATTTTCTGCTTGGCTGCCCATATGATTGAATTACAGCACTTTACTTATGTACATTTGCCTATATGCGCGCATTGTAGCTAACACAAACACTGCTTCAAACTTATCCACAGGACTTCTGAAAAATAAATAAATAAATAAGTAAACATAAAGAAGGAAGAAACAAAGGTGAAAAATATATTTAAAAGGCGTTATTGAAAAAGGGTATTTGTGAATACACTCCTACACTCACTTGGATTAATGTTATACTTTATTACTGTTAGTGGCTTAGTGTCTTAGTATAACCCATTCCTTCTGAGATTTCAAAGGCATAATCAAAACTAAACCTGTGCCTGAAATCACTGCAAGCTGGTAAAATGAGACTTTTGATTATGGGCTCTCAGACAAACAACATTATTCTGTGGCATTCTATATACGAAGTTGCTCTAAAGGTAAAAAACAAATAAACAAAACCATAAATTTAAACCTTGTTTCTTAGAAGAATTTTGTCTAAATTTTGTACAAGAAAGACTGGAACAAAATTACAATTTTAGATATGCATCTGAAATTTTCTCAAATACCAGTTCTTTATAGGGGTACCTTGTTTTAATAGCTGCATATGCTTTCATTTTTTCAGTCTGATAGGTGTTTTTTTTCTGGTTTTCAGAGCTTTTAATATGCTGTCAAGGACCCCAGATGTCACAAAGTAGGGGATAAGCTTTCAAAACCTTGTGGTACAAAGCTGAGACATTTGTCAGGAAAAAGGTTTATTAGGAGAGAAGTGGTACTGACATCTCCTTTCCAAATGCAGTGGTTTTGGCTGCTCAAATGGCTGCTCAGATGAGAAGCCAATTCTCAAGACACAGCAGGAAGATGATTTTATGTCGTATGCACAGGATCAAAATGCCCACCTTTACAGGTGGCAGATAGTTGCCTTTGAAAGTTCTTGAGACAGCAATAAATAGCCAATGAATAACATAAGGAAGAGAATTGTGAAAAAGTTTGATTGTGTTTATTCATTTTGAAGAAGCAGCCTAAAAATAGTATTCAGGGGTGCCCAAACTAGTGACCTAGAGATTCATATGAACTTTATGGTTTTTCCCTCCCTTTGCCTGCTGAGAGTGCATAGAGAGACCACAAAGAATGATAAAGTTTGTCATTTGCCCAAGAGCCACCGACAGTCAGTGATTCACTGACACTGCTGAAGAAATCTTCACAGGAAACAGTGCAAAGAAGGAAGCCAGTAATAAAAATGTAGAATATAGCACAAAAGGAACTGAAATACCATCTTTTACACTGTCTTGGGGAAAAAAAAATGGTAAAGAAATTAAAATTCACACCTGTTCAAATCCACAAATCCTTAGATGCCAAAAAAGCCAATGCTATCTCTCTCTTTTCATGCCTTCTCTTTCTTGGGCAACAGGTTGGCCAGTGGTATCCTGGCATGCATTAAAGAGAGCGTGGCCAGCAGGTCAAGAAAGAGGTGATGCTCCCTCTCTGCTCTGCCCTGGGGAGGCCACATTTAGAATAGTATGTCCGGTTCTGGACTCCCCAGTTCAAAAAAAAAAAAAAAAACAGGGATCTTCTAAAAGGAGTCCAGTGGAGGGCCACACACAAAGATGATAAAGGGCCTGGAGCCCTTATGAGGAAAGGCTGAGTGACCTGGATCTTTTCAGCCTCAATAAAAGAAGATTGAGGGGGGGATCTGGTTAATGTTTATAAATAATCTACAGGGAGCTGGGAGGCAAATGGATGAAACCAGGCTCTTCTCAACGGTGTATAGCAGTAGGACAAGGAGTAATGGCCTAAAAATCGTACACAGGAAATTCCCTACAAATATGCAGATCTTCTTTATGTTAAGGGTGACAGTGCACTGGAACTGGTTGCCCAGAGAGGTTGTGGAGTCTTCTATGGAGATATTCAAGACCCATTGTAGGAAACCTGCTTTAGCAGGTTTGGACTCGATAGTCTCTTGAGATCCCTTTCAATCTCTGCAATTCTGTGATTCTGTGATTCGCCTATCACACTGAGAAAAATATCCTGAAGGAAACAAAAACATTTAAACAAACAAACAAAACCAACCTACTATGACATCCCTTTCATCTGTTTCCTAACAGAGTTACAGCCTCACGCTGTATCGTAGGTAAATTTTTCTCAGTTTCTTACTTCTTGAGCTGTTCTTCATCTCAAGGCCTATTCTTCTCTTCTTCTTTCATCTCCCTGTACCTCTTTCTTTGCTATTCTCCTGTGCCGATGGAGTTTCTCAAGCCTCAGGCTCTTTTCCAAGAAGTTGTACTCTCCCTTTCTCCTAGATATTATCTCTCGTTACTCTCTCATTAATAATGATCTTTCAAGAAGATTACATAAATTCATGTCTTCTTGCACAATTTTACCACCCACTTACCTCTCATGTAACTAAGTAATTTGATTTTAATGGGAAGTGGGAGTTACCAGCACACTTTACCCACTCCCTATCCAATGGAATGTATGTAAACAGGGAAAAAATTACCTCTTCCCTGTCTGTTCTGGAGGTTTGCAAGAAAAGATGTGAAGTAGCTGATAGGAGTTTACATGCCTTAAGGCCAAAGCCAACTTCCATTACAGACAATTTCCTAAATCAGATTGCATTACTGTAGTGTACAATCCATGTAACTGTGGTTCTTATATGACTATTACATGACTTCTGGCTAAGAACTCAGGCTAGAATTTCAAACCAGAAAGAGGAACAGATGTATGAATCATAGAATCATAGAATCACAGAATGGCTTGGGTTGAAAAGGACCTTGAAGATCACCCAGTTCCAGCCCCCTGCTGCAGACAGGGCTGCCCCCCACCAGATCAGGCTGCCCAGGGCCCCATCCAACCCGGCCTTGAACACCTCCAGGGATGGAAAGATCAACTGCTTAACTTACCATACAACTGTTTCAAATAGAATTGAGAGATTTGGTTTTCTCATGACAAAGAAATATATATTTGTCTCGAAATACTCCTTATGTTTCATATGTCCCTTTTCACAACAGGTTTAACCAGGCTTAACACCTGCAGGAGAAACACCTCCTTAACCAACAAAACAAGTGCATATTTCTTCACATGTCTTTGTAGTCTATAGAATATTAAAAAGGAAAATAGGTGTTCTTTTATTGTTTCTCTTTCATATAACGTATTCAGCACTTTGATAAAGATTTTTTCAGGAATAGGTCAGTTCTACACTTATCTGTGGTGGTTTCACACCAGTGGGCAGTTCAGCACTCCTACATCACTTCTCCTCAAAATTAAAGAAGATACAATGAGGAAAATAAAGGCTCTGGGTTGAAGTAAGGACAGGGAGATCACTCACCAGGTACCATCATTCCAGCTCTATTTGTCTTGCAAGACAATGGCTCTCATTAGGATATAAAGGAACATCAAGGATGTTCTCATCGGCACTGTTGTGAGGCAAAGCTGGGAAGGTGCTGTAAAGGCTGATGGTACTGAGGGCAAGCTGCCTGCAGGCCACTCCAGTACAACAGTCTGCTTGAGTTTGCCCTACAGTCACAGGACTCATGCAGCAAGGCACAGGCTCAAGGCCACTGATCTGCTGCACAGTGCTCACTCAGGCTGACCATGGTGCTGATGGGTCGCCCTGTGAGGATCAATACATCATCCCTTCCCAAATTAAGACACCAACAATATATGTTCCATACCTGTTTATAGGAAAACGCTCTCAATTAAGAAAATAACTACTTATACCAGATTCTGTATGACTGTATTCCAGACTGTTTGGGCTATCAGAACCTGTTAATTCTATGCCAGTGTTAACTGAGCCATTTATCTAAGAGTATCCAGGACAGCGTGTCTGTTCCTTCAAAGGCATCTGATCAAGGACCTTTTACAAGGCATAATAAAAGGGGGGCAGTGATGGCAACGAAATCTGGTCAGTCCCTTCAGTCTCACTAACTGATGAGGGCATGTGAAGTGGAGGCATGTTATTTCAGAAAGATGATCTGATTGAGGACTTCTAAGGTGGGAGACAACTGAAGGACACAAACCCCCCACTCACACCAATTGTGAGACAGCCAGCTACAGGCAACATTTTCAGGAAGGATTAACCTTAAGACTGTGAACCAAGGGGCCTGGACTAGGAGAGTGCAAAAACTGCCGAGCACTGCAAAACCACAGGTGTGTGCAGGGGAAAGGGGGAGCAGGAGAAACAAGGGGAGGGAACAGGTAGGAAAAGGCATCACCAGAGGCACATAATCACCAAGGACTATCCCACTGCCCTGCATTATCTCTAGTTAATAGTTTTTTTAACTGTCTTCTCTGCACTCTTTCCCATGTGTACAGGTGCTGCAAGGACTATACGAGCCTGGATATGGTGAGTGAAACTCACTGCCAGCCACTGGAGTCAGGCTGGGAAATGGACACATTGGCACATGGTGCCAGCTTCTGGAGTCAGTGGGGTCCCAGCATAGGCTACTGGAGCCAAGCAGTTGGTGAGACTGAGATGGCACACCCAGACTTTTGAATGCGGTGTGACTGAAGGACGGCTGTTCACAGTTGCAGCCAGCTTCAGGCTAGACCTGCTGGTGACCAGCTGATTGCCTGGCTCTGTTTGCATGTGCCTATGCAACTCTGAGATAGGCGCTCAACTTTGCTACTGGCTGAACCTGCAAAGGGGAAGGCAGCAGATACGTCCCCCACCCTGGCAGAGATCTCAGATCCCCAGACTGGGCAGGAGCAGGTTGAGGAGGCTGCCATGCTCTCTTCACTCTTTATCTCACTTTACAATCTTCAACCACCTGCAGCTTGGAGAAAATTTCATTTCAAAACACAAGAAGGTGGGAAAAAGAAAAAACTTGTTTTCTACTTGAGAATGCATTTGAAACTGAAAATATTTGTACTGCTCAGACTCCAGAAATGTACGTGGCCTTCTAGTTCACTAAAATTGTTATAAGAAGCCCCTCTACGTCATGTTTGTAGCTTGTAATGCAAGAACAAACTTCTCTGCTGAAACCAAAAGTTTAGGCAGAGTAATTAAATAAATCTGAAGTCCCTCTTTCAGAACATTCTTAGGAATACACAAAGAAGATCTGCATCAGATACTGAATGATCAGATAGTCAGGAAACCTATGACGAAAACAACTCTGACTATTTCAATTCCTTTATTAATAGTACAGTGCAGTAACATCAACTGAAATAAATACAGTTTGTATATAATATAAAAATATAACCCTTAATGTGTTTGAACTGTGCTAGGACTTAAGTACTGAGCTTTAACAGCTGATATATAACATTTTATCTTAAATAACATGGACAGACAGATACATTCAACCAAATGGATCTATTAACGTTTTCTTTAATTTGATGACAAACATACAAAGACCAGTTTATTAGTCCGTTGTAACCACATGTCACACTTCAGATGAGAGTTGAGAGCAAACTAATAGTTTGCTCAAAAAGCTCAAAACTTTTTCGAAGCTTTCTCTTTCTCATTGTTCTCTCTCCACAGTGCAGTGGTTCTACAGCCAAAACAAATTTTGGATAGTATCATTTATTGGCCGATACAGAACTGCATTGCTCAGACAACCAGCTTAAGGCACTAAGGTTTCCACAACAGACACATTAACTGGAGAAAAAAAATAAAGAGGCTATTAGAGTTCAGCTACAGTACTATGATAAACATCTGCTTTTTTTCTTTGAATATATATGACAACACATTCTGTTGACGAGGGTGGCTACTATTTACTCATCCCCAAAAGAGTAAAATGTAATAATGTCAAAATTCTACAACTTCAAGAATGTCTCAAACCTTCACCTAAATATATTCTCCCTTTAAAAAATTAAAAAATCAACTGTCACTCTTACACAACAATTTTTACAGAGGTTTACATACAATTCCCAACAAGTTATGCAGAACTCCAATTTCATTCTTCCAAAGAAAGTATTCCTAACTGCTGGTAAGTGAATTTTCTTCCTCAGACTCTCCAAGGAGGAAGGCAGATGTGCGTTTAATGTCCAGACAAAACTTGGCATCTTTGGAGAGAAGTGTGTAAATCACCTTGGCAACACAGATCAAAATTTTTACTCCTATAAGTACTGGTGTGGAAATGAGTGCCCCTCAATTCCTTCTGTCTGCTATCAACAAAACAGATGAACAATTCATTTAAATGATTTCAAGTTTCTGTATAATTTCTATATAGCTAACAAGTCTCCTTGATTCACTCAAGGCCTCTTCCCTACTAATATCCCCTGGTACTGGCTGAAAGTTAAAACAATAAGAAGTGGAACTAGCATCGCAACAGCAGTTGCCACAAAGAAGACACAGCAAGCTATCTACTTAAAACCCTCTTAAACCTTCAACTAAAATGTAGTATCCAAACAGACTAGGACAAGGAGTAAATTCATAAAGTTATATTACAGGAACTGCGCACCCTCAAATTACAGTTCTGTCACAGAACTACAGTTTAGAAATATCCACAGAATTATTTCGAATTTCAGAAAATATTCCTCCTATGTCATAAGCCAGTATCAAATATGAAGATGAAACAGTCATGACAACTTACCTAGCTCCCCTTACCGAGAAGGGGATATAAATCTTTCCCTGTAGATTTTTCTATTTGGACTCACATTATGTACTTCAAGTAGTAATATCCAAACTCCAATTCATCTTGAGAATGCCCCTCTGCTTATGTGTGCATACATTTCAGAGTAGGGAGTAGTGCAATTGCTTGTAACAATATCCAATTCCTACTACAATGTCGATACATTACTTCAAAAATTCCCCAAGGCTTTCATTTGTATTGACTACTTGGTCAACAAAACCATGGATCTTACCTACACTTGGCCCAGAGGGTTGATGGGATTTTTCTGTGCCTTACACTAACTTTAATCATGAAGTCAGCAATTATATTGTTAGTATAGTGAAAAACCCTAAGGTTCTCCTCATCTAAGAAAACTACCAGCAGCAAATAAAATGCAGTTCTTCTGCCTTACAGCCCAAAGAACAGAAGTCTTTTTGTAAGACTTTCACGACTTCGGAGCCTAAAACTTCAGAGCACGCCAACTTTCATCTTGTCATTCATTTCCTGAATTTCAGCAATACACTTCCTCAGAAGGAAGCTACAGAGGACATGCACTGTCACATGCACTTTCAACTGTACAGAAGTGTATCTCAGATTCCAGTAACTCAATGAGCAACAGTGACTACCTTTATTTCAAATAAAATTAAAATAAATAATTTCAGTTAAAATGATGGTTTCAACTACAACGGCTGTACAGCATATTAGAAAAAAACAAGAACCATGGAGAATTGTTCTTGTTCTTGTTGTCTAATCATTGGCTTCCTGCACCACAGGAAATTTTTTGCTCAGTATCAAAATTTTCTAAGCTACTATCTACAACGCCATGTAAGAATGTAAGAATGATATAAAATTGGGAAAAGAGGTTGGAATAAACTCCATCTTAAAAACTGACACTCTTCTCTTAAATGAACTCTACACATGCTAAGGCTGAAGAGGCCACAATTAACTTTGGTCATGTTCCATGTGTCCCAGCTTTAGGATAGACAATTTATCAATAAGGATCTAAGACAGCTTTTAATCCATTTACATGACTCAGTTTTGAGTTGGTTCCAAACTCATTACCCCAAAAGATATGACAACAAAGTACCTACATAAGCAGTGCAAACGTAAGAACTCCACAAATAAAAAAAAAAAAAAAAAAAAAAAAAAAAAAAAAAAAAAAAAAAAAAGCAGCAAGAGTTTGCTCTTTTTTTTCACTGGTTGTCAACTATTTTGCCCCCTGGCAGATGAAAGAAATTGTCTTCTTTGAGTTTAAGATGTTCTGGTAGATCTAGTTGTCTTTTTGCCTCTTCAATGTCTTCCTGAATTGCTGCAATCAGTGCATCTAAAAACAGAAAAACAGGGATGTTTAAAAGCTGAACACAAAATAACAACTGAAAATATCTTCTTCCACAGAACATTAGAAAATCACAGAGGAAGAATATAGTGATTACTGCAAAGTTTGAAAAGCAACATTTTTTGTTTTCAAACACGTCAAAGTTGCATTTTCCACTAATGTAAGCACTGCTATCTCCTTCATCCTAAAGGAATTTTAGAAAAAGATCAACACAGCTTGCTAAACTGTTTAAAACTTATCAGAGCTGCATTTTAAAAAGTGAACAGATAAGACCAACGCTTTTACAACAACCTCATGATTTTGACATTACTCCTCAGGCAACTGAAATTTAGACTGAAGTAAGATGCAGGAAGGCTTTTTTTTTGTTTTGTTTTGCTTTTTAATTTAACTTACACATTATCTGAGGAAAACACTGTACTGAAATTTCAAATGATAACAGGTAAAGCAACTAATTATGAAGAAACAGACAGCAAAGGAATAGCACTTGAATAAGTAAAACTTAAGAGAGTAATTCTAGAGTGGCCTGCAATACTGACCTAAGGAATCAAAGTTCTTTTCTGGTCGAATATATCCAATAATTGCTATACTAAGAATTTCTCCATAGAAGTCTTCTTTGAAGGTGTGGATAATGTGTGTCTCCTAAAGGAAAAGAAATAAGTTGGCATTTGCAATGGACTCACAGCTTATTTCTCCTTATCGTAAGGGACATTTATCTAATACCTGTAAGTCAAATTATCCGCAATACACATCAATAGAACAGAGACATTCAGTTTTAACATCTATAATGCAATACTAAGAGGCTAGGGCTTTTGTTTTTTGTTTTTTGTTTTTGTTTTTTTTTTTAAGAAGGAGCATTGTACTTTGCATGGGATTTATAAAATATTCACCCAAGATTTTCTGATTGCCAAATTAAGAAGATAGTAATTGAAAAGCCATGATTTCTCACCACTTCCCAGTGTTAGTATTTCCAAAGCAGCAAATAGTATTTGCAAAGCAGCCAAAAAAAACTGGCACAGGTTGCCCAAGGAGGTTGTGGATGCCCCATCCTTGGAGGCATTCAAGGCCAGGCTGGATGTGGCTCTGGGCAGCCTGGTCTACTGGTTGGTGACCCTGCACATAGCAGGGGGGTTGAAACCAGATGATCACTGTAGACCTTTTCAACCCAGACGATTCTGTGATACTATTTTAAATCACAAAGAAAGCTTAATGCTTCATCATCAAGTTGATTAAAGAACTATGAAGACCTGAAATTGAAATAGCTGACTTACGGACAGCTTTTACAACCAGCTCTAAATGATAAGATTCTGGGAACTAAATAATAGAATTCCAGGAGCAAAGGCTGGGAAAGGACTCCCCATCCCCCACCTTGCTCATAAAAAGTGGTTGCAAAAAATTTAGAGTATGTTTGTTGGTAAGGCTAAGCACCACTTCAGAGATCCTTGCCCAAATAAAAGTGTTTTCAACAATTAAGAGCTCTGCAAGAACTGGAGGAAGCACAAGGGACCTGACAACAAGAAAAACACAACCATCAGAGCTCCACATTTTAATTCTCCGTCCTACTATTATGCAGTTCTGAATGTTAATTTATTATATCTAGACACAGCACCACTTCTCTGGATTCTGTTACTGAAGAGGAGAATCTGCACCAGAAGCAATCAACATTTCAGAAATAGTTAAATTCTGATCTTAGAAATATCCAAGCAATGACGGAATAGGACAAAAAAAAAATGTTATTTATTTAGAGCTGTATACTCTCTGGCTATTCAGACTATTTCCTTTTCAGAATACGAACACAGGATGCTGATATGCGTTTGATATCAAACGCATTTCTAAGAGCAAACATAATTTCTAGGTATCATTTATGGGTCACATGTTTAAAGCCAACATCTGCCTCATTCGTTATAATTAAAAGCGCCACACAAATTAAAGTTCTTACCACTGATTTCTTAGTATTCTTATAGAACGGATTCCATCCTATGCTCAAAACCATTTTATGCACATCTCCACTTCCAACACAGGCCCATCCATAGTATATACCAGTAGAGATATCAGATGGAAAGCTTTCAACTACTTGTTCAGAAAAGTTAGCTGCAAAGATGTTAGAAAGAGTAAAGAGTGAGTGACTTTGAGGAAGCCAGGGCTGTCACAGAACGTTCTGAGACTTAAAATTTCTGCCTGCTTGCCATATACTAACAGAATGTTTACGGTGACGATCATCCTCACGTAACGTACCATTTAACAAAGTATAAAATGCAAAACACCTTCACAACATTCATGGCAATGACAGTTACCACATCTCTTGCACAGACCATTTTACATACATTCCATTCTGCAGTAAAAATTAATCAACACAAAGTAAATTACCCAGCCAGTATTCATTTCACAATTAGGACTACTGCAGCTTTAATAGGGTCAAAGAAAAGAAAAAAACCAAGTTTCTTCTGCACTATAAAATAACCTCAGAACTATTTGCTAGCTTGCAAAATAATTACGTAATAAACATGCAGAAGTAAACAAAGGCTTGCTGCATTTATACCTATTGTTTGGTATCTGTGTTTGTGGATAGATGTATTCCCTTTGAGAAGCACCCGGCACACCCTGCTGACCCAACCCAGGCTGCCCTCACAGCTCTCCTCTCCCACACAGTGCCCTTCCAGAGTTCTGCGGGCAACCCGTAAGATTTCAACTGGGCAAGGACTTCCTCCTGCTGGCCCTTGAGACCAATAAGCCATTGACACACAACCAGGAAAAAAAGGTTAAATGATTATCACGTGCCATCACAAGAGCAGCAGCGGAAGATTTGTCGCAGGAAGTTTCGTTCAGTGCCTCTTTAAGGAGGAACAAAATTTACTATGAGAGTGGTGAGGTGCTGGCACAGGCTGCCCAGAGAGGTTGTGGATGCCCCGTCCCTGGAGGTGTTCAAGGGCAGGTTGGATGGGGCCCTGGGCAGCCTGGTCTGGTATTACATGTGGACGTTGGTGGCCCTGCGTGTGGCAGGGAGTTGGAGATTCGTGATCCTCGAGGTCCCTTCCAACCCCGGCCATTCTGTGATTCTGAGAAATGCGTTCCAACTACACCTCTATCTGCATTTGGGTAAGCGAAACAGAGGCTCACAACAGAAAAGCGCATTTTTCCCCACCCGCCGTGTTTCTTTAACCTCCGCATCATTTCCACTACGTTCACTTCCGCGCGGCCGCTCCCTGCCGCCTCACCTCGGCTCTGCCGAGGGCAACGACAATCAGATGGCTTGGCGAGCGAACACAAGCATGAAGGAAATCGCTTCAGAGAATAAGAAAAGAAAGAAAGAAAAAAAAGGGGGGGTGGAGGGGGTAAGGGAAGGCAATAGAGGGCAAAAAGAAAAAAAAAGAAAAAAAAAGAAAAAAAGCAAGCCACCACCGAGGAGGACAGGTGTTGCTACAGGCACGCATGCCACCAGGCGTAAGGAGCCGGCTGCCCCCTGCACCCCGCCTGTCCCCCCGCCCCAGCCCCGGCCCCGGCCCCGGCCCCGGCCCCGGCCCCTGCCCAGCAGACCCTCTGCACGGCCCGCCGCTCACCGGTGGGCACGCCCAGCTCCTTGGAGCCCCTGCCGAAGCCCTTCACCACCTCCCCGCGGCAGAAGTACGGCAGGTGCCTCATGGCGGAGACGGAGCGCCCGGCGCTGCCGGCCGCCCCCAGCCTCGCGCAACCCGGCCTCGCGCCGCCGCTTCCGGCCGCGGCCGCAGCGCCCGCCTCGCCGCGGGCACCACCACGCCGGGGGGCGGCAGCGCCGGACTCGGAGCGGCGGGACGCGCCGGCAGGCCTCGGCCTCCCCTCGGCGATGGGCTCGTCCAAGGCCTCGCCGCCGGCCCCGCCCCTCGCCGTCCGCCGTCCGCCGTCGTCCGCGCCGGTTTCCCCGCGGGGCGGCGGAGGCCGCTCGCTCGGAGGCCGGCCGGTGGGACGGGGCGCTGCCGGTACTGCGGCGCTGCTGGCGGAGGCCGCCGCGCGGAAACGAGCCCCTGTGGCCGGCGCGGGCCGCGCTGCCGCCTTCCTGCCGCCTTCCTGCCGCCTTCCTGCCGCCTTCCTGCCGCGCCCTGTCTCCCTTCCCGTGCGCCCAGGCGGCGGGCGCGCCTTCCCTGCGGCTCTGCTCTTCGCGTTCGCTTCTTCTGTCAGAAAACCGCAGGTTTTTGCGGTGCCACGCGTAGCCTCGTTGACGCAAAAGCACGTAAATTCGCTGATGTGAATGACCGTCCTCCTGAGCGCCGTCGCTCGTTTTGCCGTTCTGATCTCCCAGTCAGGGAAGCGTTCCCGGATCTACGTCTGGTTCTGTCAGCAGGTTTCTCGCGAGGGAAAGCCACCCAAGCAGCTGCGTCCTGCCCATCCCTACCGGCAGCCCAGCAGCAGCTCCTAGGACTGGGCAGCTGCCGTGGCACGCTGGTTACAGCCCACTGGAGAGTGCTGAAGGTTCACCCATTCGCAGCGCCTGTGGGCACTGATTGCTGCGCAGGATAAGACCGAAGTCATTTCTAGAAATGGATCTACCTCAAATTTACCCTCTTCCTATTTCTTCCTTCTCACAGTCCTCCGCCATCCGTTTAATGTTAACATCGTAATTCATTACCCCAGTTTGAGCAACCTGCACAATCGTTGCTTGTGTAACCACAGCTGAACGGAACAGAATGAAAAAGAAAGAAAAACAGAAAAGTTCCTAAAGACAGTAGCACTGTGTACATTCTGTTCTGCTATCTGACAGCATGGAGAGATAAGTGTCACAAAAAGGTTTGTCTTGTGATACTTGACTATGAAGAAGCTGTTATTTAATTACCTATCTAAAGGTAGACCATGACAGCCAACACTGACACTCTGCCCCCTGGAATTTTTAGGCTATTTCATCTGTAGGGTGAAACTGATAAATTAGAAACCCTATGAAGCAAATAAATTTATAATGTTCATCATACGTTCCTTCCTGGCAATAGCAAACTATATCTTCGGTTACAATCTGCATGCATGCAGATGTATACTTGTGTTCTTCCATTCATTCTGATATTCATGCGATGTCCACAAGATGTCATCCAGACTTGTCTTTTTCAGTATTTGCAGATTTTGGCAAAGCTTATGCAGTCTCAGTAGCAGAACAGCTCTTGAGAAACAGAAAGTCAGGTAAATATTTGCGTAAGCACCGTGTAGATAGTAGTCCTACGGCAGTCTAACTGGTGAGCTATGTCTTATCCTGTCAAACAGTTGATACATTAGTCCTCCTCTTCAGAAGCTGTAGATTGCTGTGATCCAGCTATAAATTGCCCCTCACATTGGTCATGTCTCTCCTGTGATATACGTTGTATTCAATTCAGATTAGAGGGATGGTTTTATGTAAGGAGAATTTAATTATCTGTATTCTAATTTGCCAGCTTTTTCTTCAAATATTTCATCTGAATTTTAGTCAGAAACATATGCCAAGTAGATTGATAGCTTATCTGTGCAGTTATCAAATCCAGGCACTGTTTCACACAGCTGGAAAAGAACTGCTCTGTTCTGATGATGCATTTTTACAGCTGTTGTTGTTAGTGAAAAGTCCCCAAGTATTTGATGTAGCCATAGAAACCAGAATAAAGAAAAGGGAGCAGGTCCGTGTGCCATCAGTGAGGGCTTCCCTTCGTCAAGAATGGCCTGCATTGCCCCGTACCTCTGTTCTCATTACAGAAGGCTGAAGGGGCATCTTTAATTTTCAAGCTGCAAGGGGAAAAACAACATCAGAATGAGAAGATGGAAATGGTGGTCCCAGTGACTCATCTTGAGGGAGGAGGTAGCAAAGGAAATGGCTTCAGTGCTTTCTCCCAATTGCTTCTTATTATTCATTAACATCATTCTCTTCTTACCTTCCTTGGGCCATACTTCAATATGACAAGGAGGCCTTAAGCTGTATCCTTGTCTCCTTGAAAGATGACAGCTTGCTCGTACTTTAAGTAATGATAGAGCAAACGTGACAGATTCTGGTGATAATTTCTTCTTGCTATTGAAAGGAATATGGCATTTATAATGATGCTGCCAACAGATGATGCTGTCTCCCACATCTATGCAGGGTACACCTGTGTTTATTGAAGCACTGCTGTCTGTATAAGGATGACTGTATCTGCTGTATTCTGCCTTGCAGAAAACATAAGAAGGCACTGTAAGGATATCTGCTGGGGCACCTCTTGCTGGCCTTTGCTGTGTGAGGGTGGATGTTGTGACAGAGATAACTTTGCAGCCTGTAAGGGAGGTTCACTCTGTTTTCCTCTTTTTATTCTACCTGTTTTATTTAGCCATTTGTTCTGCACTCTTCCTTCTGAGATCCAGAAAGAGCTCCGCAACATTTCTCTTTGTCATCTTCTCCAAACTCAGGTACAGAATAGCAACTATAAATTAGGACAGCACTGGAAAATATCAGCCCATGTATATTATTCATAGTTGACAGAACTCCAAGAATTAATATGTATTCCTATAATTACTTGGTATAGCATATAGGGTACTTCTATGAAGGTGGTATACAGAGAGACGGCCAAGGACAAATTTTGGTAAAAAGAAGCTGACTTGTTGAAAAGTGTTTTGCTGATCTTAGTGATCTCACTATAATAAGAAGATACCCACAAAACAAATGAGGTATAGCAAAAACACCGTGGAGAAAATTCAAAATTAACGAAAGTGCTGCCAATTTCACAGAAATTTGACAAAATTTCACTGTCACCAAAAAATAACAGGTATCATGATATTTTGAGTAGATATTGAAAGCTTGATGACAAAGAAAGTAAAAACAAGAGTCTAATGCTGTTTTTATACAGAAAGGAACATTAGCTCTGTAGCCTTACACTCTCATTAATTCATTTGGATTTGCTGGGGAAAAAAGTATTAATACTGTTGTAGAAACACATGCTTGTTCAGTGGAGAACAGAAGCGGTTTATTGCTGTAGCTATAGGAGTGCACAGAGCAGCAGGATGACAGACTGCTGATGTGAATTCTGCCCATATGAGTCAGTTACAGAGTTTATATGCCTTATATTTGACACCTTCTTCACCAAAACTTAGATAAACAGATTATGGTAGATAACAACAGTAATTGAAATGCTTCAGTTAAGGAGACGTTAAGCAGTACATCATTTTAATAATAATCCACTCCTGTTATGAGTAAACCCCTTCTTTGCTAATTAAATTGTGCTTACTGACAAAACCATTAGTTCTAAATATTAATCTCATGTGTTTCTTAACTTTCTGAGGCTAGCAGAGGACTATGAGACATTAAGTATTTTGCATCCACAGTACTGGACTCCTTTTTCCTCCTTTCTGAAAGTAGCAATATCAGAGAATATAGCATGAAATCATTAGCTTGTGGGCCAAAAACCCAGAAGTCTGCAACATAATCAAAGTGCAAATAGGAAGTTTAGAACTAGAATACCTGGAAAAAATGTATGTGTTGGTACTAAGTCAAAGTTGCTCCTCACGTTATAGAAGATCACGAGTTGCATAATTATTAATAGAAAGAAAATATATGATTATCTAGTAAAGTGAACACAAAAGTTATAAAACAGTTTACTGTGAAATTGTTCCTTTCTGCTATGATAACTAAACAGCAAAACAAAAGGCAAAAGGAGAAACAAAACCAAAATTTTATTGGAAAAAAATAGGCTGTGAAATAGTCAATACATCATAGAAAATCAAATTAAAGTCTTGAACATAGCATTGTAGAGACAAATTGTGTAGCCTTACAGAAGGAGGCTGCAATTAACATTCAGTAGTCTTCTAGTTGTCTTGGCTGCCTGGGGAGGATGCAGTTGACTGGAGATTGGCAGATGTGATGACCATCTGCAAGAAGGGCAGGCAGGAGGATCCAGGAAGTTAGAAGCCTGTCAGTCTCACCGCAGTACCAGGGAAGGTAGTGAAGCCAATCATCTTGAGTGTTGTCTCACAACAAACATGGGACAACTGAATGATCAGAAGCAGCTGGCATGAGTTTATGAAAGGGAGGTACTTCCTGAATAACTTGATCTCCTGTGAGAAAATGATCTTAGTAGGGACTGGCAGTGGATGTTGTCTATCTAGATTTTATTAAAACATTTGACACTGTTTCTTAAAGTACTCTCCTGAAGAAACAGGCTGCTTATGGTTTGGACAAGGTTTACAGTTTTCTGCTGAAGAACTGGCAGGACAGCTAGATTCAAAAGTCATAGTAAGTGGAGTTCAACCCAGCTGGTGACTGGACACTTGGGGATTTCCTTGGGGCTCTGTATTGGAGCCACTTTTGTTTAACATTTTTATCAGTGATCTGCACCCTCAGTAACTGTGCAGATCATACCAACTTAGGCTGAACTGTTGATCTGCTTGAGGGTAGGAAGGTTTTGCAGAGTGATCTGGATAGGCTGGATTGGTGGGCTGAGTCCAGCTGTATGGCATTCAGCAAAGGTAAACCCCGGGTCCTGCAACACCTCATGCAGCAGCATAGGCTTGGGGCAGACTTGGGGCAAAGTTGCACTGCAGAAGAGGATGTGAAGAGGCTGATCAACAGCCAGCTGAACATAAGCCAGAAAGTGCACAGGTGGCCAAGAAGGCCAATGGCAGCATCAGAAATAGTGCTGCCAGCAGGAGTAGGGAAGTGGTTGTCCCTGAGAAGTGGCACCAGTGAGACTACACCTCAAACACTGACTTCAGTTTGGTGCCCCTCATTACGAGAAGGATATTGAGTTGCCTGTGTTGAGTACGTGAAGAGAAGAAAAACTAAGATAGTGAAGGAACTAGAAAACAATTTATGAGGAGTGACCGAGAGAACTGGGACTGTTTATTCTGGAGGAGGTTCAGGGGAGACTCTCATCACTGTCCATAACTTCCTGAAAGGAGTCTGAAGTGAGGACATCTGTTTGTCTCTTTTCTTTGGTTATAAGTAATAGAATATACAGAAATGGTCTCAGAATGCATCAGGAGAGGATTAGATTAGGTATTAGGAATAATTTCTTCACTTGAAAGAAATTATTGGAACAGGCTGCCCAAAGAAGTGGTGAAGACCCCATCCCTGGAGGTATTTAAGAGATGTGTGATGTAACACCAACGGACATGGTTTAGTGATGGAACTCAGTAGATCAGGCTCATGGTTGGGCTTGATCTTGAAAGTCTTTTCCAACCTAGATGTTCCTATGATTGAAGGTCACCTTAAAGCTGGGTTTAGCTGTTTACTATTGGAAAGCAATGAATTTTGGCTAAACTCAATAAGAATGCACCGATCATATCAATACACAGAATAAAACTTATAAGGAGAAAGGCAGAAGAAGCATTTGAACTCTGATTTGCCCTACAGCCAAGCGTTACTTAATTAATTGCAAAGAATTTAAGCTGATAATGCTAATACCATTTTAAACACAGCTTGTAGCCAGGAAACACTTCTACTGTTGCATCCACAGCAAATGTAGCCCTGAGAATTGTCACAGTCCTCTTGGATGCAGCAGACTCAAAACTCACTTCTCCCACTTTGTCAGCTTACAAGAGACAGTTCAGCAAAGCCCCTCTCTCTTCATCTGCTTTCAGACGCTTCAGGCTTTTCAGATCAGATATAAACCTTCATGCCCCTCAGAAGGCACAATCCAGCAGTGCTGAGACTTCTGCTGCAGGAGTGCAGTCCTCCTGGTTTACAAGGTTATTGGTGGTGTGACTTCTCTTGTTGCTTCCTTGGAACAAATGTTGCACTAGGACAGTGGGTCTTATATCACACAGTCCATGGGAGCAGATGGATCATGATGCCAAAAAGAGCCAAGGTTCTGTAACATTTAAAGACATTTAAATTCCTAATTCCTTTGAAATACTATATTGCTATGGAAAACTCTGATTACATATAGTTGGTCACAACAACTTTTTTTTTTTCCTAAGCAGGAAATAAAACAGTAGGTGATATTTCAGTCACAGTAACTGATATGTGTGCTGGTCTCATGTGCAAAGCACAGTATGCTGTAAGGGCTGCTGAGTAAACAAGCTGGTTTCACAAGAGGAGGCTGTGGAAATACACTGGTAATCACATAATCACAGAAATACAAAACCACAGAATGGTTGATGTTGGAAAGGACCTCTGGTGGTCACCTTATCAATGACGCTGCTCAGAAAAAGTCACCCAAAGCAGGCCACCCAGGGCCATGTCCAGGCAGCTTTTGGAGATCTCCGACGAGGAGACTCCAGACTCCACAGCCTCTCAGGGTATGCCAGTGCTCTTCACCTGTGCAGCACAGAAGTGCTTTTTGGCGTTCACATGGAACCTCTTCTGTTTCAGTTTGTGCCTGTTGCCTCTTGTCCTATTACTGAGCACCACTGAAGATAGCCTGGCTCTATTCCTTTCCCATCCAAATGGGGCAAACCACCTTTTGGGGCCCATTAACACAGAATAACCAGCCAGTCAAAAGAGTTGATTATCCTACTGTATTTAGTAATGGTACAGGCTGATCTGGAATATTGTGTGCAGTTCTGAGGTCCACAATATAAAAAGGAAGTTAAAGTCCTTGAATACATCCAAAGAAGGACGACAAAGCCATTAACAGGGATGGAAAGCATGTTCTATTAGGAGAGGCCGAGGACACTGTTTTCTAATCCTGGAGAGAAGAAGGTTGAGGGGCAACCTCATTGATCTTTTTAGCTTCATGAGGTGGAAAAAAGGAGAGGGAGGTGCTTATCTTTTCTCCTTAGTATCTGGTGACAAGACATGTGAGAATGGCATCAGGTGAGGTACAGACTGGACTTTAGAAAAAACCTCTTTACTGAAAGAGTAGTTAGACGCTGGAACAGACTTCCGAGGCTGATATCCTGTGCTTGTCTGTGTTTGGGACTTTGGAATAATGTTCTTACTGGTATGTTTTAACTTTAGGTCAGCCCTGAGATAGTCTGACAGCTGAACATGATAGTCTGTACAGGTGCTTTCCAAGTTCTATTCTATTCTATTCTACTCCCACCTAGGAGTACCTTACTCACAGGGTAGGACATGTGTTTTTCCAAAACTATCCTTTCAGAATTGAGCTTCAGTTAATTGAGCTTCAGTTTTCCCCATCACCAGATCCTTTCTGTTATTTCTTCCAAAAATTCATAGTATCTTTCATGCCAGTTGTCGGAAAAGGATTCAGTCATGTCCTCAAAATTCCCCATAGCTCTTGGGTGGGAGTAGAAGCTGCCAGCTACACTCTTATGAATTTATTTTCATAAGCAAGTTCTACAACACAAGCTGCTTCCTCCACACTTTGCTCAGTGCTTCTTTTAAAACTGATATAATGAGATGTTTGGTCAAGAGAAGTATAAAACAATGAGAAAATTAGGTAACTAGGCAGAGGTGGAACTTCCTTCCAACCACAAACCAGGGAATGAAAAATAATAACATTTCAAGATCTGCCTTCATTAGTAATTTAAACATGCCAGAAAATATTTCTTCTCTTTCTCTGAGAAAGCAAATTCCTTTTCATTTCTTCTTTAGTACAGATTAAGCTTCTTTCACTTCACATGTATCAGGTGCATCTTCTTAAAGAGGCAATTAGTTTGTAGATATGTACTTAAATCCTAGACAATATTCTCAGTCTCTGTTTTGCTCTGGTATAATAAAAGATGTTATCTCTGTCCCTGAGGTCACGGCCCACCAATGTTTTTAGACTGTTTAAAAACAGACTTATATTTGTATTCCAAATAAACTTCTAATCTTTGTGAATGCTGCCATGAACTTTATTTCAGATCCACATTCTTCCAAATGCACTCAAATCTGTGAGTCAGAGTGATATCTTGGTACACCAGACCTTGTATTTTCAGACCTTGAAAACAAAAATCTTCCCATTTCTTTGGTTGATGTTACATCACATTCTAGAAGTCTGATTACTTTCCCAATAAAGGCTTGTAGAGTTACATAGCCTACTTTGAAAAGATAGACAACTCATGATTTTGGGGTCCAGTGACCATTTCAATTCTTTTTGGGTAGCAAGCCCATCAGTGAGTTGCTAAGAAGCATTCTTGGTGAGCAGCATCCTTCCTTGGACCTTGCTACTGCTGAAGGTCTAATTGGGGTGATTTAAAAAGCAGTTTTATGCTGCTTGGCATAGGAAAGCTCATGAATGAGTTTAACTGTACATACATTTCCCACAGTCATTAACCGCATTAAAAACTGGTGTTCACAGCAGGATTTAATTTCTGAATGCCAGAAAATAAAAATAAGCGTAACTCAGTGGTCCTCCAGGATGGCTCTGTTCTCTGACAGCTCCCAATTCCTCACCAGTTCTCACTAGTGAACTCAGTAGAGCCGTATTTGGTCAGGGGTTTTGTCATGGGTGTGGTGAAGTACTGCCTTAATTTGATATACTGACTGGCAGCTGAAAGACCCTGCAGTGTGTTTGATGGTTAAGATTTGAGTATTACACACCTGTTAGTCTGGGTGTGAAAGAAGAAATTGAATGGTCATGCTTTTGTTAGTTTTAATATGATTATGATTGTGATTATTGTTTCTTTAATTAAGTAAGTATAGGCCAGCTTCCCCTAAAGCTAAGAAAGGGTCAGGAACAAGGTCTGGCCTTCCCATACAGAAGACGATCATGTTGGTTTTAGGGAAAGAACAATGCTGATAACACATTAATGTTTCTAGTTGCTGCTAAGCAATGCTTTAGAGAGCCAAGGACGCTCAGCTTTTCCTGCTGTCTTATCAATGGGGGTGGGATGTTGGCAGAAGGAGCTGGAAGGCACAGGGAGCCTAAGGAGCTTGGAGGAAACAAATTTGGGACTGCTGAGTTAAACTGTCCAAAGGGAGGGGAGGGGAGGGGAGGGGAGGAGAGGGGAAGGGAAGGGAAGGGAAGGGAAGGGAAGGGAAGGGAAGGGAAGGGAAGGGAAGGGAAGGGAAGGGAAGGGAAGGGAAGGGAAGGGAAGGGAAGGGAAGGGAAGGGAAGGGAAGGGAAGGGAAGGGAAGGGAAGGGAAGGGAAGGGAAGGGAAGGGAAGGGAAGAAGGAAGGGAGAGATTGTGACAATTTTGGATTAACAAAAGAAGAATCTTGTGTGACAAAAAGAGATGACAAGAGGCTGGAGGTAATTTGGCAGACTTGAAAATTACACAGAAGGGGGCAAAGCAGTTGGCTTCTTAGCTTTGAGTCTGCAGAGAGTTCTGGAAGATACTTTTGAACAATCAGGTTTCTTTTGAGAACCTTGAGCTGGATAGACAGAACAAAGTCTAGTCAAAATCAGCATTTTGTTTTGTTTGTTGTGTTCATCATAACCCACACAGCATATGCATGGCCTGGCCTGGTGGACAGTCACACCACTCTGGGAGAGGGGCTGTGACATCCTCAGGTGGCACCGGCTGGCCAGCAAGGCATAGCCTGGGCCTGAGGGATGGGGAAGGGAGTTACTGACAGCTCTGTCTGTGTGAGCATACCTTAGTGCTGTTTCCACATGTTGGGATAATGCCCTGTCCCAACAGGAAAACCAGAGATCCTCTAGCTACCCATAAGACAGTGTGTAAGTACTTCTGATACCAACTGGCCTGCAGAGATGTGCTGGCAAACTATAACTTGAGGCTTCATTCTGTGCCAGGGAATTGCTCATTCCCTAACAATTGTGGGCAGGAAATTTTTAATCAGCTAGAATTTTGACTATACTAACACTTATCTTTTGCAGATTCTTGTGAGAAGAAAATGCAGTCAGCTGGTGAATAAACTGTTCACCTTCTTTCTTTTGTTAGTATTAACAGTAAAAGAATTCTATGATTCTAATTAGCAGAAAGAGAAAGCATTGTGTACATGCAACACAGTTGCAGTCTTGAGAAATGCTATTGTTCTCATAAATCAAGGTGTGTTTTGAGAACTATGTTTGTACTCTTACACCCTTTGTACATACACTTCCTTCTTCTGCAATAGAACAGTATGAGGAAGTACTGAGAATGCTGCAAGAAAAGCTGTACACTTGCATTCAAATCTCTTCTTAATTTCTATGCTAAAAATGTGGGAGGGCAAAAAAGTGAGTAAGCCTGTAAACTATGAGAACAGAACAAGCTATTTTTCCGCACACAGAGACACACAAAATACTGACAGTTTAGAAACAGAATGTGTAGAATGAAAGATAAATGCTTACCCTCATATTTCTTACCTCTGCTCTCCCTCCATATGGCAAACAGAAAAGGCAGCTTCCTAGAACTCAACCAGGAACTCCGTGATGGGTCATGCACAGCACCACACTGTACAGAGGGGTTTTTTTCTTCCTTGTCTCCGGTCTTTCTTATTCCCTTACTCATTAGCAACACGGGGAGGGGGATACAAGTCAGTTTTGCAACAGAAATACATCAGGTAGTGAATGTTCATACTTGAAAAAAAATGACTGGCAAGTGCCTTCAGCAATGACCATGCTAGTTATTTGAGAAGGAAGATGAAAATGATGATTTGATGGTTACGTATGGAAGGAAGCTCTTTCCATCTTACTGTGCAGCACTATCAATACTGCACACTACCTGGAAAACCACAGCTGCAGCACACAGCTCACACTGTGAGAGCACCATCTAAAGGGCAGTTTATATTAACACAGCAAAGCATGCAAAAAGATTTATCTCTGTGCTTTTCTCTCCTTTTGATGAACATTCACACACACAACTACTCCATTTAAAACTAAAATGGATGAACTCATTTATGTTAGCTGTGCAACTTTTAAGAGTATGAGTTTTTCCCCACAATTGTTTGTAAAGGCTTCCCATGGTTTGCCTCCTTCTCAGGCAGATATGTTTTCTTCATTTCAAGGGCATCAGTAAGCATTTGAGACTGTTTCTCTTTGTAGAAGGAAGAAAGTCTTTACCCACACTACATGGTTTTATTGGTTTTTTTTTTCGTTTTTTTTTTTTGGGGGGGGGGGGGGGGGGGAGGGTTGGTAGATTTCCAGTTTTAATAAGTACATTCCTCTCAAAAATAGTTTTGAAATAAGATTTTTTGATTGATTGGTTTGGTTTGTTTGTTATATAGTTTTCTGTGGTTTTTTTTTTTGTTGTTTATTTGTTTGTTTTTAACTTCATCCAGGTATCTCAGCAGGCCTTATGGACTGGAAACAGATTAATTTGCTCCAGAATCATTAGGGCTGTGCCTCTACCTCCATGCACCCATGGTGAGAAAAGGGAGCAGAGCCACATGCCTAGCAGTTTCAATATAGGGGAAACAAAAGGAAGCCTGTTTTACTCCACGTCATGCAATAATTCCTATACTGCAAGAAAACAATTAATTAAAAAAATAGGTTACTTGGCAAAATTGTAATGTTTTCTATCAAAGGATTGATTCTAAAATAAATACCACACATGTGGCATGCTGGACATTACACAGCACTTGTACATCAAAGCATCCAAAGCTTAATGGCCACAGCCAGAGGCATGCAGAATGCACCAGTAGTGCCCTAGTTCTCATTAACATCAGTAATGTGCTCTTACATGGAACACTGTTAACGTTTCCAGACACCCCTTCTCTAACTGGATATAGCAGGACTAGGAGACATCCTATGATCTTCCTGACAAAACATCACAAGGCTTGGAAAGTCCACACTTTTCAGGCAAGGTGGAAAACATGAGGAGTCAAAAAGACTATCAAAGGACAAATCAGGCATATAACTGAAATAAAGTACTGAACTTTGGGTAAGTAACTGAAAGTAGCTCTATTTCTATTCTGAAATTTCAAATACTGAGATATGTTTGCCTGCCTGGTAATGTTTTTACTCCATCTTGTACATTTCATGATTTGAATGGAATGACTGTCCAGAATATGCCACAGATTCAAAGCACTTTATGCGTTTATATGAATGCAGTGGTCATCCACTGCTACATATTAATTAATATTAAAAGCAAAAGAACTCTCGCTGCTTTGGGGCACAAATCAAATGCTGGATAAGGTGATCTATAATAGGTTTTTCCAAAAATATCCATTCCGGTACATCCACTTGAGATATCTGAAGTATTTCTTTGTCATAGTTGAAACATGATCGGATCCAATATTGTTTTTCCTGTGGCCCTAAATTTTTATTAAGGCTCCCAGACAATTGCATTTTTGGCATTTGCTCAATAAAATCAACTATAGTTTAAGGCTGCTTCATACTTCACATGTCATCTTGAAGACATCTTTTGCCTCAGATTACATAGCATTTGTTAAATAAAGTAATACTGGAAATACAATTAATTTTACTTATCCTTTACATTTATCTTTTACTAACAAGAATAAGTTAAGTTGTCCTTTGACCTGATTCAGTTTTCATTATCTGACATACATTTAGAGCTAATGGAAAGTTAACATTTTGTTTCAATCCACTCTGATTTTCTTATGTAATATTAAAATTTCTCAACTCCTGTCTTCACTTAAGTTAGCTGTTTGTTGGGGTTTTTTTTACATATAATTATTATTTAGAAACACACACACATCATATACACACAGTTACAAGCACAAAAGTCTTCTTCCTCCTGAGTTTAAGGAATGCAGTCCTTGTAAGAGACCATTTTTGACAGATGCAGACTTATGGATGAATGTATGATTTGCAGCGGATGGGAGTAGGCTGGAGTGCAGGGTAGAAGCCTTGTCTGTAAACATCTCTGTGCAAACATATTTCTTGGCTCAGCAGGGAATTTATTTTAGAACTAATAACCACTGGAAAAAAATAGGTAATACAAATTCCTAATGCCAACAGTGCAAACATCACACTTTTAAAAAGTTTGTCCCCTATAGATATGGCCTTTTGGAAGCCTTGCTCAGCACCTACACAGCTAGCACAGTTTAAGTCTGGCAAAGTTAGCAGTACTGTAAAATACAAAGTTTTTTATATCAGTCAACAGTGATGTCATAGAATCAGAGGACATTTCAGGTTGGAAGGGACCTTAAAGATCATTTAATTCCAACCCCCCCATCACAGGCAAGGTTGCCAACCCTAGGTCAAGTTGCCTGGGGTCCTATGCTTAAGGAAATTTGGCTGGTCAGTACCTCTGCATGGGGAGGAGTATACCATGTTAGATATTGATCTTCCCATCATCTGCTTTGATTTGCCTCAACAATGACAATCATCTCTATGAACACCACATTTTGAAATTAAACTTACTTTTGTTCATCAGCACATGTTTGCAGTGTTGGTGTTTGAAGGATGAATTTGAATACAATTCAGCTGAAATTAGTTCAGCCAATGAGTAGAAGTGCTCTGCTCACTTCTTGCTCACCTACAAGGAGGAGCTTGTTGGAACATGGATGGACAAAGGCAGCCTTGGCTTCAGTAACCATGGGACGGTGGAATTCAAAATCATGTGGGCAGGGAAGACAATAAAAAACAAGCTCACAACAACAGGCATGAGGAGTGAGGACTTCGACCTCTTCAAAGATCTACTTTGAAAAGTCCTGTGGGATAGGGCCCTGGAGGGAAAAAGGCCAAAAAAAGCAGGTTAATATTCAAGGATCACTTCCTTCAAACTCAACACCAGTCCATCCCAACAAATAACAAGTTAGGCAAAGATGCCAGCAGGCCTACCTGGATGAACAAGGAGTTCCTGGCCAAACTCAGACACTAGCAGGAGGCATGGAGAGGGTAGAAGCAAGAACATGTAACCTCTAAGGCATGCATAAACATTTTCCAAGCATCCTGGGATGAAATTAGGAAAGCTAAATCCAGATGGAATTGAATCTGTCCAGGGATGTCAAAGACAATAAAATGACTTGGGAAAACGCAAGCCTGTTGCTAAACAAGAAGGGGAACATGGTTACAAAGGATGGGGAAAAGGCTGAGACTTTCAGTGTCTTCTTTGGTCTTCAGGTATCTCAGATCCTAGAGATCAGAGACTGGGGGAAGACCGTGGAAGAGTATCAGATCAGGAAAGGTTTGAGCAAAGTGAACATAAGTCCATGGACCCTGATGGGATACTCCCACAAGGGATGAGAGAGCTCTCAAACAACATTGCAAGGCCACTCTCAATAGTTTTTGATCAACAATGATAACTGGGAGAAGTGCCCAAGGAATCGAAGAAAACACAAAAGAAGTAACTGCTGTCTTCAAGAAGGACAAGGAGGAAGATGGAGGGAACTACAAGTTTGTCAGTCTCATTTTGATGCTTGGGAAGCTGATGGAGCAGCTGGTAACCATTTCCAGGTACATTAAAGACAAGAAAGGCAATAGGAATAGTCCTCTTGGATTCACTAAAGGGAAGTCATTCTTGAACAACTTGATGAACTTCAACAATGAAATGACTGGCCTGACAGAGGAGAGAAAATCAGTGGATATTGTCTACCTGGACTTCAGCCATAGAATCATAGAATCATAGAATGGCCTGGATTGAAAAGGACCACAAAGATCATTTATTTTCAACCCCCATGCTGTGTCTTCTCCGAGCCACATCCAGCCTGGCCTTGAATGCCTCCAGGGATGGGGCATCCACAACCTCCTTGGGCAACCTGTTCCAATGCATCACCACCCTCTGTGTGAAAAACTGCCTCCTACTATCTAACCTAAACCTCCCTGTCTCACTTTAAAACAGCTCCCCCTTGTCCTGGCACTACTCACCCTCGTAAACAGCCGTTTCCCCTCCTGTTTATATGCTCACTTTAAGTACTGGAAGGCCACAATGAGGTCTCCCTGGAGCCTTCTCCTCTCCAAGCTAAACAAGCCCAATTCCCTCAACCTCAAGTCCAAGTGTTTGACACTTGGACCAACCTCAAGTACAGTGTTTGACACAGTCCCTCATATGATACTCATAGGTAAGCTGATGATGTATGGCAAGGATGAGCAGACAGTGAGGTGAATAAAAAAGTGACTGAATTACCAGAGCCAGAGGGTAATTCAGCAGAATAAAGTCTAGCTGGATGCCAATAACTAGCAGTGAACCCCAGGGGTCATTACCAGATACAGTTCTGTTTAACGTCTGCATTAACAGTAAGCCTGGATGACGCAAGTTTGAAGGTCACATAAAACTGGGAGGAGTGGCTGATATGCCAGAGGGTTGTGATATACCAGAGGGACCTGGACAAGCTAGAAAAATGGGCTGACAGCAACCTCAAGAAGTTAAACAAGGAGAAGTGCAAAGTCCTCTTCCTGGGGAGAAGCAGCCCCAGTACCATGCCAGAGGTCACCCAGCTGTGAAACTATCAGGTAGAAAATGGACCAGGGGATCCTGTGAAAACCTGCGGGGATTGTGCATTGTTGACTAGCTGAAATACATCACATTGCTCATTCAGTTCTCCTCCTCAGAAAAACAGAGGGAGAAAATATGATGGAAAAAAACCAAGGGTTGAGATAAAGAAAGGGAAGAGAGGGCAGGGGAGGGAGATTTTTGAGTCTTCTCCTAATCTCTGTAAATGCTTTTTGTTACAAGACCAAAATAGGTCTCAGTTTTCTCATGAGACTGTTCTTCCCACCCAGCCTGGAAAGGCAGAAAGGACTTTTCTCAGGCTCTGTTGATGCATTTTGCTTCTCAGCTAAAATAAGTATAGTGGCATGACTGACAATAAAAAGTAAAAAAGAAAAATAAAGAGAAATACTAGCATGTCAATACAAATTTGAATATGAGGCTAAAGATGAGTATGGAATTGAATCTTAAACTAAGCATCTTATTTTTCCTGGTTCTGAACTGCCTGAGCCATGAAGATGCAGTGCTTTTCTGATGCAGCGAGATGAGGCAGATATTATCAGGTATAGGTTTTGATGGTAATATGAGGTCTTCTGTGTTTTGTGCTCTACTAAGTGGAATGCGTTAGTAAATTACCAAAGAATTTGTCATTGGAAACTGCATACAGGAATAAACAGTTAGATACTTTTGGACAGAAGAGGTTTAATAACAATAAAGTCTCATGTTATTTTCATGACAATTGTAAAAAAGAGTGGCTTAAAGATTTCAGAGCAGAAAGGCTGATTACTTAAGCACATGAATGTATAAAAACAGTGCCAAACAAGGGAGTTAATTGAAAATAATAAAGAGGATGACCACTTTTTCATGTAGAAATACACTTAGTAAATGTGACTCGGTTTCCTTACTTTAAATATACGGTTTTCATTTGGCAAAATCAGAACTGGAATTTATGATCTAGAGTATTTCTTAACTTTTCCTTATTTTGCTTACTCACATTATGATGTAAGCAAGCATAAAATTCTTTCATAGATAAGATATCACAGAAGTTATTAAGATCAGCAAGTTCCTTAAGAAGATATTTTCTGGGTCCATTAATATTCTAGCATGAAGTGACGTCAGTTAAATTCCATTTTTGATTTGGTCTGTGTGATAAGCTATGAGATAAAGTCTCAGTAGGAAATGAGGAAAAACTTCGTATTCACCTCCACGTACAGAGATTTAGTCCTTGGTTAGCTGGTCAGTACTGGCTGCTGCTTCTGTGAAACTCAACAGCATTGCAAAGTGTTACTCAAAGATTGTTTTTCAGAAAACAGCTGAATTCTTCAGTCATATCTTTTCTGTAGGAAAAGATATTTGTTTGTGATGAACAGCTGACTTCTTGAAAAATACAGTGCACCATTCTCCACAAACAAATCAGAGAAAAAAACAATTCCCTTTCTCCCATGCCTCCTCCAAGTCCTCCACTCTCCAGATATAAACTACGGGTTAAATATGGAAACAACATCATGCTGAGCAGATAATTGTTTCCCAAGAAATTCCTTCTCTCCACAGGGTAGTAAGCATAACGACAAAAGCAATTTATTATGCAGGTATTGGACTTGAAGTTATAAAGTACAGTTATTCTTTGTGGCATTTCAATAGATCAATGCATCACGTTCTGTACTCACAGAACCCAAGCTGTGAGGGAGCAGAAGGGTACAGGCAGCAGATGGACTATTTCCTGAGATTGCTACAATGCCCAGAGAAAGAAGGGCACAGACCATTCCTTCCAAACCATCCATGCCATAAGCACAACCGCATTGCAGCAGTGCCCCAAACATTCAGCTACCCACGTCATCTTCAGTATTCTTTGGATACTTCTGGACACCCAGTCCAACTAAAATACTGCCTTGAGTTGTGAATCCCCAATACTCCTTTTCTCTCAAGTAGGTTTTTCTTGTTACGATGAAACTAGATGCATCATTTTCACAACTCTATGAAAGTTTCATGGTTTGTCTGACTCAAAGGAGGGAAGAGGAAATAACAACCTTGTCTGATCCTTCCATGACTAGCAGCACCCTATAACCTTCTTGAGTGATTGTTAAGGAATCAAATCTACAGGAAGCCCAAACAGTTTAGGGATTGTTGGTTCTAAAACCAGTGAAATATATTTTTCCCCTCAATTTTGGAATTTGGGATCAATCTAGGAGGTAGCTAAATAAACTGGCTAATGTGGGAGCCAGAGCCACTGTTGAAATTTAATCACATTCACATGAGAACTCTCTGGGACTTGGCAACTTGCCACCATACATCTGCTTATGTATTTTATCCATCTTTTTCCACATCCCCAAGTTTACAAAAAACTAGTAAGAACTACCCAGACGTGATTTGTATTCTGATTCTGTTCAGAAGAACACTGCCTATGCCAAACAAAATGTGGAAAAAAAAAGCTTATTCCAACTTCCTTTTGTACCCTGACACTGTCCTGGGAGCCCATCTGTCATGGAAAGCACTCCACCTGTGAGCAGATGCCTCCTTGGCTTGTGCTCTATTTGCTTGTGTACCTCAGATTGGAAGTTCTTCAGGCAGCATTCTGCTAACCACTCAGTGTGCTTTTCTTAACTGGAGACGGCTCTGCTGACAGTAATAGCAGCACCAGTGCTGTTCGATTGTCAGAGAAGTTAGAAACAGCTGCAAACTGCTACGTGCCCCACTCTGCCATGCTTCCTGTGAAGTGTCTTTGCAGCAACCAAATCACAGCAATCATGCCACACTCCTGTAAAGAAAGACAACAGTGTGCAGCCACCATGGCACAGGTGATGCAGATAACAGTATCTAAGGGGTTATTTTTAGTGTAGTAGAGAGCAACAGCGATTTGACAGTTTCTTGCTGAGCAGTTTCTGGATAAGCTGTGTCCCCACAGCTTATTCAGGCAGGTTAATGGCGTAACTGCGCTGCTTTGCTCAATGCAGGAGGTAGCTTAGTAATTAGAAAACAGGAAAAAAGAGTCACAGGGGACTAAGTCCTGCACTTGTGGAAG
The DNA here is from genome assembly GCA_037305975.1 of Chrysolophus pictus. Taxonomy (NCBI): domain Eukaryota; kingdom Metazoa; phylum Chordata; class Aves; order Galliformes; family Phasianidae; genus Chrysolophus; species Chrysolophus pictus. The sequence continues at coordinate 45,096,715 of CM074614.1, read as the reverse complement.
TGAAAGAATACCCTGCTGGCTTTAATGGAGGAGGTTAAAGCCTGTGGGACGCAACCTGTAACACTGAAACAAATTCACTCCTAATAGGCATCCAGCTGTTTCTCCTCAGACCTCCATGCTTATTATGCCTCAGAATTATTTTCAGCGGTGAATAGCTATTAAAAAGTGACAGGGAATATGGCAAGCCTTTTACCTGTATTGTAATTGTGGAATTTTTTAGAGACCATTTGTTACCAGAATGATTTTCCAGTGATTTGGTTACAGCTTTGGTTGTGACTTCCTATAGTGATATGTTATGTCTTCTCTGATTGTGCTTCCTATGGCACACGAGGAAAGCAACAGCTAACTTGAGATGATAATGGAGTCTTAACAGAGAAAACATCCAATGTTTAAATTGAATAAATGACAAAATGTGACACTTTAATCAATACACCCGGTCTGTGAAACATTCCTAAGGTGCGCACAGAAAGCAATATCCTGTGTGTATGGATGAAGAACATGGTTAGTTCTTCACAAGGCCAGGCAGAGGTGTGATTCCAGCCATCTCATCAGATCTCCCACTAGAGAGGCCAGACAGATTCACTTTGTGACGACTGCAGTAAATCCTTAATTACAGAATGACATTGTAGACAATGCAGTGTAGTGGCAAAACACTTCCTGGCTGGAGAGAGGGGTAGTTGTGCATGCCATTCTTGAAGGGGGTTATTAACTGGAGATTTGTAACTGCCTGGCATATTGGTTATCCTTTGGTAAATGCTGACATGCTCCACCTTTTTCCATCACGCTGCTGGGGCTCCCTGTTACCTCAGGACTGCTGGCAATGTGGCAGCACTGTTTGAGCAGCATGCTTTGCTGGTATTGCACAGATCCCCCCATAATGGTCAAGAGGAAGGTACAAACATATGCCCCGCGTTTCCTGCAGACATAGACTTCTGCTTGCCTTTTTAGCCATGAAAGCCTTCTGTCTCCAGGGGCAGTGCCAACCTGGGCTCAGTGCCGTGCCAGGCTGCCTCGTTAGACCTGCTGTTCTGCTCACAGAACTTCAGAGACACCACACAGAACCCTTCTGTGCTGCTTATTCCTGTAATTTACTGTACAGTTCCCTTTCTTATGCTATTGGGAACATGTGGAAAATAAGGTCACACTAGGCCCCCAAGTATAGCAAAATGGAATAAATTATTGCCCTGAAAATTTCTATCTTTTGCTCTTCTAAACGTCTGCACCTGCTGCAGAACCAGAAAATCCACTCCCAGTATCAGAAAGGGGCTCAGAGTGCTAAGGGGGAGATGCCCCAAAGCAGTGCCAAGGCAGATGGGAGATGGCCAGGCGGTGAGAGGAGAGGCAGCTGTGCTGGGACTCCTCAGAGCACCAGGATGATGCACAGCACTAGGAAGCATCTATGCCATGGCACCTGTGATTACCCATGTTGTGATTGCCCTGTCCAGGGGACTCTGCACCAGGCACAGCTGCAGCATCATGGCCTTCATAATGCAGGCCAATTCAGGTTTGAATCTGATTTTAAAGGAGTATATTTAGAAGTCAAGACATTCACACCTTATGGCACAGAGCTGAACTTAGTGGCCTCAAAAGAAGTATCTTCTGTCTTCCTGTAAACAGGCTATCCAAGAAATGTTGACTACAAGCAGATTAATGATTTCAAACAATCTAAAATGATGTCACTCAATCAGAAGCACAGCCTCTGCTGACAAGTTGTATGTGATGACAGAGATAACTGAGTTCATTCTTTTGCAGAGGACAATAAACTATGCTAATACTAAGAATAACAGTGGATTTCTCTTCTTCTCATTTCACATCTATGAAATTGTGATAGGACAATTATGCTCTCCTCTCTGCCCAAACGTCACTCTGCCAGCAAAGCTGCTACTCTCCTATGTAACATTTAGTACTTTGATACTAAGAGATGACAATTTTGAGTTTTCCTAGTAAATGCTGTACACAAAATATTTTAGGAACACTGTGCTATGCACCAATTAGTAAACTCACCTATGCCAATTTTCTGATCACTCTGGAAATGTAATATGGCAGAAATTTTTACCCAAGACCAGATGGAAAAAAAGAAGGAAAGAAGGAAAAAGGAAAGCAAGCAAGCAAGCAAGCAAGCAAGCAAGAAAGCACAAGCTCTGAGTTTCTCAGTGCTGTCTTTATTTTTCTGTCTCTCTGAAACAGGTAATTTTCTTCTGATGGGCTAGACTGCTTTGTAGGTACTCTGGTGCATGCCTGCAAAGAAGGGTGCAAAGGCCACCTCACTCAAACATATAATCTTCACAGCCATCTTCTATGTAGTTTAAGACCTCACAAGAAGGAAAGGGAAAGAAAATCAGACACAAGTTATAGCCTGGAGTTGTTCCCTTGGATACCAAAATACTGTGACTTACAAGCCCTATTATTAACATTATGATAATTTTAGCTTATTTCAATCCCCTTCACATGCTTCTACAAAAGGTGAGCTTGAGATTACACGCTTATCCCAACTCTTGGCTGCATAAAAGGACATCAGTTTGAGATGAAATCATGTTATTGGTATTGGTGAGCAGAGGGGGAAAAACTTTAATGTTTTTTTCTTGTGATGTAAACAGACAACTTCCCTTTACTCCACTGGAAATGCCACGTGCATATCAAATATGAAAATCCGCCGTTTGTTTCACTGGAGAAACAATCTCAAAATCTTTTGTTTTGGCTTGTATTTGTTATCTTTCAGAGAATCTGAAAGTTCACACAATACTGTAAAATGGTACTCTGTGACACATCTGAAAACAAGGCATGAAACTAATGCATGCCATTATGAGCAGGTGCCACCAAAATAGCAGACATTTGTGTATCTGAAAAAAGTAGGACACAAAGGTATGGGAGAACCCTTTTGTCATCCTTCAAATTGTTTAGCAGAGAAACAGATTTGCTTTTGAATGACTTTCTCTATTTTAAAACTTCATTTGAACTTTGTCCAGGTTTTACAGAGTACTCTTCTCTGCTTGCAAGGTCTGAGTATGGATCCTGCAGCAGTTCCCCCACTGCAGCTGGAATGAAATCCACTCTGAGCACATAGCATCAGTGTCATTCAGACTCTGGTTAATTATATCACTGTAAGCATTTAACTGCAGACGTGTCTCATACTGAGTCAACATACAAGTTTACATATACAAGATGAGAGGTTTCAAGCCTTTAATCAGATTGTTGGCAGTAACCATTCCGGCCTTTCTAGATCATTTTAATTTCCTCAATTTATTTGCATGTCTAGCTACTGCATTTGTCCCATGAAAGGCCTGGATACTGAAAAATAAATGTTATGTTTTGGTTTGGTTTTCCTTTGTCATGCTAATTGAAACATAATAATACCTACTAAGTGGTAGAGTTATGAAAGAGTAAACTGAAACCATTTCATCTTCTCTTTAGTTGAGTACTTGTGGGATGGCTGAACTACACCACGTACAAGTACAAAGATATACTACTTCTGTTTTTATTTTTCTCTGCTTTCTTTCTGTGCCTCGGTCTCTTCTTCTACTACCACCGTCACTTTACCTAACACTATTTTTCTCTTCTTTATTTGCCTACCTCCCCTGCCAATTTCTGTTTTGCTTATTACACAGTTGTATCTAACACCTATGGTCAGTACCACAAAATGTGGGTTAACGATACAGTGGACTAAAACTGACACCCAGACATATGGCTGCTTTCACTCTATTTTAAGTATCACCATGCCAAACTCTTCCATTTTCACATTGTTTCTCTAAGATGAAAAGCATCAATGAAAGAGAACAGAAGAAAAAATATGTATACATTTAAAAAAAATGCCCAGGGTAGTTGCTTTTCAAAAGATTTACCATGTGGTAAGTAAGCTTTTATGTTGTCCTAGGGCAGGATTTCCTTCTGGCTGTTTAATGTATGATTCCAGCAGCTCGGTGAGGGCACATACGACAGGGCACTAAGCTTCTTATGGGGCAAGATGTTGATCTAAACTCACTTCTTGTGCACTTTGAAGGGTAAGAAGACTCAGTGGACTATCTTAAGTCAGATACCCAATGAAGAAAGGATGTGGTCCATCTTTCATCTCCAGTGATGACTTAGGAAATTTATGAAGACCAGGCAAAAATAACCTTGCTAGAGGAAAGACTGTTGAGAAGGTTCACTCAGGGTCTTCTTTTGTGGCTGCAATACTGCATGTGGGTACATCAAAAAAATGCTGACTGGTTCTTCTACATACTGGTGGTGCATTTAGCCTGGAAAGAAAGTGGCATTCTGCAAGAACAGCAGCCACAGCTACTTAGCTTGTGACATGCTTTCTGCTTGCCACGTGTAGACTGTCACTTCTGCATTCTGATGAGGTTAATATGAGGGTGATGCTGTTTCTGAACTTGCTAACTATATTCATATGGAATTTGTACACTCCAGTCAGATAAAGGCTGCTCCTTGAAAATTTGGCTACTGGTGTCAAATTGTTTAGAAAGAACAATTAGAAAGTTGCATTATCCTCATCCTTCAGTTGTGTAGCATAAGACTTCAGAACTACAATTTAATTAAAAGGATCTTTTTTCCCCAAATTAAAGACTATCGCACTGTCTGCCTACTTTCTCAGGCCTTCCTCAATGCTAAATCCATATATACGTACCGCTTTAGGTTTCTGTATGTGATGTTCTCAGCCTAATTTTAAAAATTCACTTGACCTCTTTCCTCTTCATTGCAGAAATCTTGGGAACTGAAGAAGTTATGGGATTATTAATGGGGCAGAATTTCCTCCTAGGTAGGTAGTCAAAATGCATTTCTAAATAAATAATAGCTTTTGGTTATTAGTCAAATGGATGCTAGCTATCCTAATTCTGGCGGTTGCTACTGAAATGTTTTATAACAGACTTTTCATCTTTTGCCTAATCTAAAAGATTGATTTCTTAATCACAGTCCTTAAATCTTCCAAGATGGCACACTAAGATGCATGATGCTCTGGCTCTGCCTTTAACACATATTTTTCTTTAACAAGTAAAAATTCTACCTCTGACTGTTTGCATAGAGCTGTCAGATTTTGCATTTGAGTCTCTAGTTCATCTTAAAGGTACATGAAAACATGCACAAGGTGCTTGGCTACTAATAAAAAAAAAATTGATCATAGCTAATATTTGCTACATTTATATGATCATTTTGATAACTTTGGGGAACTCCATTTGCTTTTGCATTTGACCCATGAAAATAATTTAGGATTTTGCTATCGGTTTCAACAGCAATAGAACTTTATCCTTAGTAGCCTGAATGATCTCTCCACCAGGAGAATAACAACCTTTTTAGTCTTCCAAATCATTTTTTTTAAAGCAAGTACTTTCTGGTTTGCAGTATATGCTGCAGCACACAATACTCTTCCAGACCTGCTTCCCTGCCATGCCAAAAAACTTGGGAGATGCTGATCTTGTTGGGCCAGACTCTCCAGAAACTTCACGGTGCGCCAGATGTTAACGATCACCAAAAAAGTTCCATCCACGAAACAAATTGCTGACTTAAAATGTGTCAGATTGCACTGTGGTGCACTAAACCATGCTTTTATTTAGCACGATGATGCAATTCAAGTACAGTTAAAAAGGGGATCTTACAAATGATAACAGTAATTTCACAATCACTGTGAAAGTGAAATAACTTCTAAGAAAGGCGAAGCAACAGTCAACAGCACTGCTTACTAAGTAGTGCTTACTTCAGCAATTGCTTTTGAAACAAAGAATGCTCATTAATAAAAGTTTATGATAGTTCCCTGATTTGGGGTATGGTTTTTTACCCTTAGTTAAGCATGTATGGTAATGTCTTACTGACTTCCTGTGCTCAAGAACTACCGTAAAAATATCTAAGGAATAACTATATTTAATTGAATAAACTTCCTAAGCATGTTTCTTCAGAGATACTAACAGATGAACTATTTACTGCCTGGACTCATATTGACAAGGATTACAGGTAATTCATTACAACGAAATATAGTTTTTGTAACTTATCTTTGACCTTTTCATTTGTCATGGGAATGAATATCTTCTTACTGACTGCCAAACTTGAAACCATCTGAGCAAGAGGATCAGTGTTATCTTGGGAAATGTAAATATAAATTATAATTTGCAGCAATCTGAAAATATTTTAAAAGAATTTGGTGCCCTGGAATACACTGTGTTATATTTGTAGACAAAGAAAACTAGATTCCCATTGTCCTTGTCACTAAAGAACTGAGAGTAAAATAACTCATCCCTTTCTTGACGGCCCAAAGTTAGACAATATTAAATGGCTAATACCTCAAGAGTAAAGACTTTGAATTATAGTAGCACTGAACCGAAAGAAGTAAACTAACTTACAGGTTAGAAAAGGAGAAACAAGAGCTCCCTATCCATAATAGACACTTTTTTTTTCATTTCCTAGAAAGTATCTTTCAGCTGTCTCATTAATTTTCAACTACAAGTTTAAAATCAACTGAACTGGATTTAACATTTTTAGTCTTCCTATGTATTTCAATACATATTACATATGCACATATGGTGTTTGGTTATATAAATCACTGATTCAATCTCCACATGAGTTAAAAATCTATTGCAAAACATATTAATTGCTCTAATATGTTTAATTATTTCAAGACAAAGCTAGTCAAAAATTTCAATATAGCTCCAAGAATACAATCAACAACACTGATGAACCTAACATAACGTTAAGTACATCCCAAAAGGCTAAGCAATGTTTGGATTCACTGCCCCATTTGAATAAACAGAGAACAAGAGGATGGTTGTGTACTGAAACCAAAAATTCGATGATATCTTGCTATATGTACATAATACAAGAGATGTAGCAGTTTTATATATGGAAAACTGCAGGTTGCTGAGCTTCACATTTGGCCTTTCAGGTACTAAATCGTGGCAGTGTCTCTGCCTTTGGGAAGAAAAGGTGTGCTGCATCGCTGCCACTCAACTTTACAGCTGTCTGCACAAGGAATTCCTGTTTGCATGAATTCCAGCATTCACACAGTGCCTCACGTTTAGCAGCCAGGAATTTTAAAATATGCACTAAGTAGAAGTTGGCAAACCCTTTTTAATACTAAAAATAATGTGCATGTTGGCTTCTGATTGTTAGCGTCAGTTTTAAGGGAGAAAGTAAAACACTACTTTGGAAATCTTTCTAACTGTGACATTTCTAAAAAGGAGTCATCGTGAGAAATTTGAAGGCTGGCTCCCATTTTACTGTTGAACATAACTCCACTCAGATACCAACATGGTTAATGAAGTTTTATTTAAATAAATAAACTTGCACACCTTTAACTGGAGAACAGAACGTCTATGTTTTGAAGAGGAATAGGCAAAATCTGAGGAAAATCACATTACCTGGGCTTTGAGAGACTGTATTTCCCCAAGTTAAAACCTGAAATATGTACAGTTAAAAATAGCCTGCAAGGACAAAGTGAAGAGAATTAAAGAATAAATTGAAAAAATAATGAACATTACAAATGGAAAAAAAGAATGAAGATGAAAGTGATTGCAAAAATTGAAATGCCAATAATAAATATTAAAAAAAAAAAATCAAAAAACCAATTATGTAAGTTTTTCAGTGCTTTATGTACATCTGTGGAAGCATTTTTACTGAGAATTAAGTGTCCAGAGCTATGATTGTGGGAGTCGGGGTGTGGTTTGGATTCCAAGTCTTCCATTTGCAACAGCCACTAACATTAATCAATTTTCTGTTTTATAAAAGCAGTTACATTAAAAAGAGAAACTTCAGCAGTTTACAGGCACATATGGTGAGAAGCTCAACATTAAACATTATTTCAGCCTCACTATACATAGGCCATATATTCACTGTGGTTTATCCAAGCAAGCAATATAGCTATGAGATCTGAGCTGAGCTAACAGCTGGAATTTACATGTGCTTCTCTCTCTTCTTGTTCACAACTGTAGGAAGGGAAAAAGCTATCTTTGGGATCACTCACATGTATAAACTCCAGAAAATTCAGTTTTTTTCCAATGTAGTCCTCTCCAACTCACTAGCAAAGTCCTGGCTGATTGTGATTGTGCAAAATCACTAATATTATTAAATCTTGACTGATATAATCACATTTGTATTCCTCAAGGACAACTACAAATATTGTTTGAAATGTTCCTGCAATCCTATGCACAGGGTTAGAGCTTATCTTTCCGTGAATTCCACTCATGGATTTAGAGTGTATCTCTCTGTGAGAAAGGTCACAGCAAGTCAGTGGGGCTGTATGATAATCAGAAATAAATTAACAGGTAAATTTTGCTCATCATGTCAGGATGAAGCAGAAAATGGCCTAGAAGACTGCTGCCAGAACTCTGTTGCAATTAGTCCCTTTGTGAGGAAACAATTTCTGGGGCAAAATAACATTGCCCTGAGACATGCATGGGCACCTTGACTCTCAGTGGGCTGAGGTTATATGTGTACTTACAGGAAATAATGAGTAGAATGATGAAAACCCTACCAATAAAAAGAAATTAATTACAAAATAAAGAAGTTAATAACAAAGCCAACAGCAAGTGAGAGAGCTCTTATTTTAATTTTGTATCACTTAAGAAAACTAGAAACCTCAAACATACGTAGGTGAAAGGAAGACATTTTCTGCACCTTAGAGATTTTATTTAAAATAACTTCTCTTACTGCCTTGGCTTCTCTTTACTCCTAGTCAAGTAACAGTCATAAAACTGACAGCTTTCCTTTTCATATATAAAGAAGATCCTAAATGAAATTTGAAAGAACAAGTATAAACAAGAATGTTTGTACTATATATTTAACTTCCCATCACTGCTCCTTAATATCCATGTATTTTTAGGACAAGCCCAAAGGCATCAAGCTTTTGCAGACATATTCCCTATCAAGTTTTTCTGGCCTCTTCTTCAAAGCCATCTTTTTGTAAAAATACATTTTATATTTTAGTTCACAAAGAGATGAAATGCAGTCATGAGTGTAATAAACACTCAAGAAAGCAGATAAGATTGGAAACTTTCTCCATATTTCCATGCAATCAAAAAACCAACTACTTGGCTTTTGTCTTAAAGTTGAACCTAAATAATATTTGAATACTGAATATTTGTATAGTGATAAGATAGAGAAGCTCAGCATAAACGTTGAGGCAGAAATGACACCATTATCTATAGTAAAAGTAGTGGATTAAAGACTATTTTTTTTCTATCATAATTCTATATAGAATGTCTTCAGGAGATACCTCAGTCAGAAGTATGAGAAATGCTAACAATTATGTCATATATACAACTCAGAAACATGCAATCAGAACATCACTTCACAGCTCCTTGGTGACCTCTATACAGAGACATCTTCAGCAGCATCTCATTACCTTTGACAGTTTTCTATTCAGACATCAAGATCTGAATGCAGAAAGCTATTCAAAAGATGGAGCCCTTATGAAAACTTGTGAAGAATTATGATAAAGGTTTTCTAGGCAACCTTTTTCACTAGATGGAGTCAGAAGAAGATTCAGACACTCTTCAACATGTAGGATTTTTATGGAGGGAGAGAAGGCATTCTGAATGTCTTACAAGCTTCTGTTCTGAATGTCGCTGCGTTTGTTCTCTGTTATGCTTATTTTGTATTCTTTTGTGGTCGAAGAAAATTATTAATACTTTTTTTTAGCTTTTTCCACTAATAGAAAATTCACAGTAATGCTTGCTTACTTGTGTCAGATTTAGAAGAAGCTTGTTAAGTACAGAACATTTTCTTGATTGCTGGCACAGCTTAATGTAGCACCTCATGCAGTGTGATAAAAGTCAGTCTGGCTAATTAGCACCATTTAGAGACAGTGCTGGAAGACACTGCTTTTGAAGCCCTAGCTGTGTATGGCCCTTCACTTGAGTATATTTGCATAACACTGAGTCACATAGACAAGCCATAGGAACAAGCTTTGGCACAAGAATAGTATTTATTAGCATTTGTTCTTCCATATGATGGTATGATACTGTAAGAGAAATATGTTGGAACTCTATTCAATTATAAAAGAACGCATCTGAAAAACAATACTTGCTGAGTTTTTACCTCCATCCATTAGATAATATTTCTCAAAGTTTAGAGCTCCTATTTAGCTGGGGAATAAAACCATGTTTTCCTGACCTGCTACTAACTACACTTGACTCACACTTAATTACTTATTCTGAAATATCTTCACATAAAACTTACATATAACTGTTTGCACATGGAAGTCCATATGTAATTTCTTGTTTTCAAATACTGAGATGTCACACTGACACATGATTAATGTACTTCTGAAAACTCCTCAGGGCAAATAAGGACTAATAAAAGAATGTGTGCATGGCTAAGAGGAAAGGAGTCACGGATGAGGAGTCCTGAAAAAAAAAAAAAAATATATATATATATATATATATTCATAAACCTGTCTGGGATACATAAAGGGATTCAATGAGGAGTTAGTTTTTTATAGCATCAGTTACAGAAAAGTGTACTTGTTCTTTTCATAATGATAGGATCTATGGTACAAATATCCAAGTTTTGTTCTAAGGATGGGATCAAGATGACTGATTTATCACCCTGTAGGTAGATGCTGTCTGAATTTCCATGGCTCATGTATCTGTAAGAGGAGCTCTCTGATTTCTACAGCACAGCTGACAGCCTGCTCAGTTATCTTATCTCAGTTGTTTCTGCAATTGCAAAAACTTGGGAAAATAAGCAGTTAGTTCTTATCTACCAATGACTTTTCTGCTCCTCTAAAAGCACTTATAAGCAAAGTAGGTAATTCCTATCAAACAAGATCAGCCTTCATTAAAGCATTCAGGGTCCTCTTACAAGGCCTTCTTTGCTGCCCTGGTTTCCAGTGAACAAAAATTCAGGTTTCTATTGACATGCTGATATGCCAGGGCTCACATCTCCTTAACAGAAGTTACCGATCTGTTAATGGACAAAGGAGTAAATGCTGATCTATTAATGGACAAAATTAATGGACCAAAAAGGAGTAAATGCTCTTGAAGGTTTGGACAAATGAGACACTGATAAATTTGCATTTCCTGGAAAGTGCATCTGTAATAAACATGTGTAATGTTATTTTAATATATACTCTTTGTAATTATTTTCATAACCTGATCAGATCAATAAAACTGAAAAAGGGTGTTGTTTTAAAATACAGCTTTGCAGAGTCTTTAAAGACATGGTAAGAGACTAACATGGTAGAGAAAATTGTTATAATTGAGAAATAAAAGTCTGTGTAGCTGTATATATTTCTGGAAAAAAAATCCTTCTGCAAATTAATATATCATGGAATTGTCAGTCTTGAAACAGCACCTGGAAGTTTAATTCCTATATAAATCACTATCTGGCTTTTGATGCAAAAACCTTTGTTATCTGTTGCTACTTAGAAGGCTCAAAGTTGCCCATCACAGCTTTTTCTGATTTCTAGACTTTTCTTCTTGATTTCTTTTCTGAATGTAAAGAAAAGGTAAGTCTTCCTGTGTGTGACTTTCCTTCAAAACTTGGTCCATGGTTTCTAGGTTTGGAATATCAATGGAACTTAAAAATGATATGTGCCTAAAATACCATCTGTGGAGGATGCTGCATTCATTCACTTAATAGCTCTGATCAGCATTGGCTCATAGATTTTGAGACAAAATATTACTTTAATTGTCTGATCTCTCTCCTCCAATAAAGACAGCTACTCATGGAAGTAACCTTCAGCAAGAGAGCACACTCCCATTCTTATGCAAATGTGAAGGCAATAATGTGAAGATGCAAAAAAATCCGTAAATATTCTACAACATCAAAAAGAGCAGCTACAACTGCTCATGGTTCCAGATGTACTCATCCTGGTCCTGTCCACCACTGATTCTCCTTGTAGCATAGACTTGCTCTACCTGAGTTATGACACACAATTACGCCTGCCCTGTACGGCAAGAAGTGTACTAAACCGTTGTGGAAGAAAAGGTACTACATCCAGTTAAAAACTCATCAGTGTGAAGCTAACTGATATAAATTCCTGGATGCAGTCCGAGCCATCACCGTGAGCTTATGCCAGGTCATCACTCTGCTGCAGTGCTTTTGATCTAAACTTAGAATTTGTAAAAGTGACTTTAGTTACACTCAGTATGTCTTCCAACATTCATATATAAAACCAAAAAAAGATTTAACTAATCTTAGGTATTTTGTGGAAGAAACAAAAATGCTGTGAGATGCTTTAATATTTTGAAGACATAAGCATAAAGTCATGTACGTAAATAGCACCATCATCCAAGAGTTATTGTATCATTGAAAAAAATGTGCTGCACTACCACTTGCAGCTGTAGATTTTCTGCAGTTACTCTGTATACTCATACAATGAGTATACAGCAGCATGGTGCTTTAGCATGCAGATCAGATCAGGACAACCTACTGAAATTAGAACTACTAGAAGTTAGATCATAAGGAGCTCTCTACCATAGCTGGTGGCAACACATACCAGGCTGTTTTGTGCACCAAGGTAGGATACCATAGTAAGGTCTCAGGGCACTTAGCTACCACCCTAGCCCCTTGCAGAGTGAGGAGAACACGGACACTGTCAATTAGCCATTTACTGACAGTTTCCGTAAATATTAGGTCTACTCCAAAAGTAGTGCCTCCTATTTTATCATATTAGCCTAGAGGTGGATGTTAGCATGATGGCAGTAAGGGTTGAGCCTTCCCATCAATGCTCTGTTACATGCTATTGCTATGTGACGGATGGCAGTGGAGGGCCAGTTTGACAGAATGGCATCTGACATGGAAGCATGTATGAAGCAAAGGTGAGAATGCAGAAAAAAAATGGCGTGCACTGACATTTACTGACATCTGCTGAATGTTTATGGAGATCAAACAGGGGATGTGAGCACAGTGAGGTGGTCGGTGGTGCATTTCAGCAGTGGTGACAGCAACAGTGCATCACCTTCTCAGGAGTAGATTTTTATGAGTGTGGCATGCAGGCTCTTGTTCACTGCATGTGAAAATTTAGAGCTAATGTTGAACAACAAGTGTTCTATAGCTGCTAATTTGCTCTATCAAACAGCCTTATCTTGCTCTGTATCTGTTGTCATTTCCACAGAAATAACAACAAGGCATTATTTTCAGAGCAACCTACATAATATAGCAATGTGATTGGATGGATATACATGTAGGTGGAGAAGAACATTCTATGCACTAAGCATAAATAAGGAATAGAGTCACTCTTACCTTATAATGTTGCTCATTTGTTTGTTCTTTTCAGGAAGAATCACAGAATTGGCAGGGTTGGAAGGGACCTCAAGGATCACGAATCTCCAACCCCCCTGCCACATGCAGGGCCACCAACCTTCCCACCTAATGCTAGACCAGGCTGCCCAGGGCCCCATCCAATCTGGCCTTGAACACCTCCAGGGACGGGGCATCCACAACCTCTCTGGGCAGCCTGTTCCAGTACCTCACCACTCTCTCTGTAAAGAATTTCCCCCTGACGTCTAACCTAAATCTCCCTTCCTTCAACTTAAAACCATTTCCCCTCGTCCTGCTGTTATCTACCCTTTCAAAGAGTTGATTCCCCTCCTGTTTGTAGGCTCCCTTTGGGTATTGAAAGGCTGCAATGAGGTCACCCTGCAGCCTTCTTTTCTCCAGGCTGAACAAGCCCAGCTCCTTCAGCCTGTCCTCATAGGGGAGGTGCTCCAGTCCCCTGATCATCTTTGTGGCCCTCCTCAGGACCCTCTCCAACAGCTCCCTGTCTTTTTTGGACTGGGGGCTCCACACTTGGACGCAGTACTCCAGATGGGGCCTCACAAGAGCAGAGTAGAGGGAACTATCACCTCCCTGTCCCTGCTGACCACCCCTCTTTTGATGGAGCCCAGGATACCATTTGCCTTCCGAGCCACAAGAGCACACTGCTGGCTCATGTTAAATTTTTCATCTATCAAGACCCCCAGGTCCTTCTCCACAGGGCTGCTCTCAAGGACCGCTCCTTCCAGTCTGTATGGATGCCTGGGATTCCTCCGGCCCAGGTGCAAAACTCTGCACTTTGCCATGTTGAACCTCATCAGGTTCACCCCGGCCCGCCTTTCTAGCCTCTCGAGGTTCCTCTGAATGGCATCCCTTCCTTCAACCGTGTTGACCGCACCACTCAGCTTGGTGTCATCAGCAAACTTGCTGAGGGTGCACTCGATTCCATCATCGATGTCATTGATAAAGATGTTAAAGAGCACCGGTCCCAAGACAGACCCCTCGTTACCGGCCTTCACCTGGACATAGAGCCATTGATGACCACCCTCTGTCTGCGGCCTTTCAACCAGTTTCTTATCCATCAAGTGGTCCATCCATCAAATCCACATCCCTCCAATTTGGAGATAAGGATGTGGTGGGGGACCATGTCAAAGGCCTTGCTCAAGTCCAGGTAAATGACATCGGTTGCCCTTCCCTTGTCCACCGATGCCGTCACTCCATCATAAAAGGCCACCAAATTGGTGAAGCATGACCTTCCTCTGGTGAAGCCGTGCTGGCTGTCACGGATCACACGCCCTTTCCTCATGTGAGCAAGCATGTCATCCAGGAGGATCTGTTCCATGATCTTCCCAGGCACAGAGGTAAGACTCACTGGCCTGTAGTTCCCGGGGTCCTCCTTGCTCCCTTTCTTGTAAATGGGAGTGACATGACCCTTCCTCCAGTCATCCAGGACCACATCTGACAGCCACGACTTCTCAAATATGATGGAGAGCGGCTCGGCAACCACCTCAGCCAGCTCCTTTAGAACCCTGGGATGCACGCCATCCGGCCCCATAGACTTGTACACATTCAGTTTCATGAGGCGATCTCGGACCTGCTCTGTCCTCACAGCGGGAGGGGATTTACTACCCCAGTCTGCACCCAGAAGTGTAGGGATGCAGGGTTTGAAGAGTTAGGAGTTGTGTCTGCTCTTGTTTTTTGGGTTTGGGACTGTTGACTGTTCCCCACATACAACCACCATCTTTAGACAGAACTTAATTTGAAACAGTCCCACATTAAAGCCTGAAAGGAAATTTTGAGATTGCATTGCATTGGATTATTCACCCTTAATCTTCCAAATACTCCTATGACCACAGGCTTGTCAGTGCTGCAGATTTTGAATACATTAAGAAAGTGTCATTCACTCCAAAGATTTAGAGCTGAGCCAGATGGCACATCTGACTGCTCTGCCTAAGCTACAGGATTACTGGTGTGAAAAGCAGAAAGCAAAGTGTCAGAAGATGAGACTACAAGAGGGCTCTCTTGCTGCTGTTACCTAGAGAAGCCATTGTTATCTAAGCAGTGTGACTACTGCACACAGATTTGAGTAAACATACAGCATAACTGTTGTTATCATTTGTTATGAAAAACACAGCTGATAAAAAACCGGGTGCAGACAGGATCTTGAACAAAATGGAAGTAGCACCTTGAAATGGTGTTACGATTCCTCTGCTTCAATATGCATGCACATACAATAGTTCCTTCTGCAGTAGGAAGTCAACATGCATGAGTCAGCCTATCCGATACCAGTAATTGCAGCTATAAATGCATGGCTATCATGCATTCAGCTTATGTAGCTTGGGAGTAGTCTACTCTATGAGGAATAAAACGGTCCTGAGCAGATGGTAGGGCTTTACTGCCTTCTTTGAGGCAGGCAGGGAGTCCAGCAGCATAGCCTTGGCCGTGTGGCCCTTCCACCTTGCTCTGACAAGAGCCCAGACTCCTGCCAGTTAGAGGTGCTTCCCTGAAGGCAGCGGTGCCAGGATGTGGTCTTCCCAGCCCTGTTGCCTGCATGTTTGCTCTCCCAGCTTCCTTCTCACATTCTTTACTCCGCGCAGATTTACAGCCCAACTGGCCATCCCCACGTATGTCTCCCAAGACCTGTGGAACATCAGCACTGCAAGTACTCGATGTTGTGGGATTAACAACCTGCAGTCTGGCGCTCCGTGGGGGTTCTGCCCTGAGTTTTCCAGCGTGGTCCCTCTCAGGGCAAACTGGGCCTGCCCAAAAGCAGCGCTGCCTGCAAAGCACAATTCAGGACGTGGATACGGTCAGAGAAGGAACGAACGCGCGCAGCCTTGCCGAAGCGCCGGCACGACAGCGAGCACGAGCAGGCCCGCGGTGCTTTCGGCCGCCTCCCGCACCGAGGCAACACGCAGCCCCACCAAACCCGCGACTCCCCCAAGCCGCTCCCGCAAACGCAGCGCGAGGGGGCGGGGCGGGGCGGGGCGGGGCGGGGAGGAGACACCGCCCGCCCCCGCCGCGCACCGGGCGGCCCACGCCGCCCCGGCCCGGCGGCGAGCGGGCGGGAAAAGCCGGCCCGCGGGCGGGGCCTGGGCCTCGTCCCGCCGTGCCGCTCCGCACTGCCGCTACACACCGGAGCTGGAGGTGAGGGGACCGAGTGGCTGGGGGCGGCAGCGGCGGCGCGGGGCCCAGTGCGGCCCCGACGGGCTGTGCTGGCGCAGCGGGGGCAGCCGGCGGGTGAGGCCTGGCAGGTTGGCCGGCTGGCCGGGGTCTGTGCGAGCGCGGGGCGGCCGCGGGTTGTTTCCTGATCCTTCGGGGAGCTGGAGGGGGTCTTGTCGCGGGGAATGAGGCGCGCGCTGCCTTGGCTGGTTGGCTGGTTGTTGTTTTTCTTCTTCTTCTTCTTCTTCTTCTTCTTCTTCTTCTTCTTCTTCTAATTTTAGGGCTTTCTTGCTCATTCTGCTCCGCGGCGGGGAGGGCAGCCCCGAGCGGGGCGGGAGCTGCGGGCTGCCGGCTGCGGGCTGCGGGTTGGGGCGGCCCCGGCGGGCGGCAGCGCTGCTCCGCTCCGGCTCCTGGCGCTGAATTCACCTGTCCGCCTGTTTGTGTGTTAATTTCTGTCCGCGGAGGCGGCAGGTAGGCTGACATGAACTCTCAAGTTCCCTAACTGTGGGGGATTGTAGCTTTTATTTAAAACAAACAAAAGAAACGAAAAGGAAAGAAAAAAAAATAAAACCACCGAAAGCAAAAACGGGGCGTAAGAGAGCGGCGATGGGTTGATCGGCGCACGCCTCAGGCACTGTATTTTCCCGGATTAAACTCTGCGCTGCGGCTCAATGAGATTATTCACGTGCTGTAAATTAAGCCTCAGGGAAGCCTCGCTGGGAGCCGCCGAGCGGTTCTGCGTTGTGTTGGAGTGGGCTGAGACACTTCTGTTCAAGATGCCCATTTTTCTGAATCGTGCCCAGCAGCAGAAAGCTCTCTGAATGGTCAGCTCACCTTTTAGTACCATAAGGTGGCTCTCATAAAATGGCAGTGCTTCCAGTGCCCTGCTTAGATGGTAGGGGCTTTTTTTTTCTCTTTTTTAGTGCTACTTCTTTAAAACTGAGCTGGTGGGTAACGTTGTGCTGTAGGAGAGCTCTGTGCAGGTGTTGTGTTAGTTCTCCCGAAGGAAATGTAGATAGACTTGTTTCTCCTTGCTTCTGAAAGGATGCTGCTTCAGGTGAAGAAACAGTTCTTCTGGTTTGATAGAGAATTATGTATTTATGTAAATGTTTTGAGCTGTCATTTGAATAATGTCAGGTGGAGGAGTGCTCAGATCAAAAGGAAAAACACAAACTCTGCTTAAAGTGAACCTTCTGTGAGAAGTGCTGGCAGTCAGGGAGTTAGTGAATGTTTACAGTAGCACTTTTTTTTTTTTTAAGTCTCCATGTAAATTCATAGGATATTTATCCCATGGCTTATTATGGTTGAGATGCTTTTTAATAAAGTTATTTAAATGGTCTCTTAGATTTTTTGATCTCAGAAGCAGAGAGTACTTAGTCCTGCGAATGGCTGTTACAGTTGCTATTCTGACTCTACCTGCTCTTAGAAAAGGAAAAAGACTTTTTTATTTTGTAACATCACTTTTTTCTGTTCAGTTTTCCCCATCCTTAATGTATTTTTTTGCCTCTTGGCTATCTCAAAATTGATTCACAAAATTGAACACACATACTCAAATCTGTTTCATTTTTAAAGGTCAGTTTCTAATAATTAGTATATCTAAGAAAAAGTAAAGCCCACATATATAAGTGGTGCTCTTTCTCTGCTCTTTTTATTTAACGCATTTAATCTCTCTTTCCTGGACTCTTCCCTTCCCCCACTTAGATAAAGCTCGGAGTGGAAAATTTGTTCTAAGTTTAGGAATTGATCCTGGAACCATTAAAATTGGGGAGTTTTCTTTCCCTGGATTCAGCTGCTAGTGTAGGGCTGTGTATAATCCTCAGTCACATATTTAGGTCTTCCTGCTATCTGAGAACTGAACCACAGTGCTTGAAAATAAGCATGTGTTGACCTTGTTTGCTGTAACAGTGTTTGTGTGCTTTTGGAGTGGTCTTGGTTGTTTTTTCTTTCTGTTTATTATCGAGTCTCTAGGCAGCAGAGGAATTTTACTTCTGGCATCAGCAGAATAGGCTACAAACTATAAAAAAGCTTTCTTTGCAGCTTGCGTAATGTAGTCCAGGTAGTGCTAGAAATGTCCTCATGGATTCTTGTAGCTTCATGTGTGCAGCGTCTGTTCTGTACGTTTATCATCTGTGTAACCAAGGCACGACAAGTGTTTTGGCATTCTCAGCTGCTGCAGGACAGAAGCTGGCAACAGCCTTTCCTTAGGGCCCAGACCTGTTGCTTGTAAGGTGCTGCCTCCTCTCCATCCCCATTCTGTGTTGGATTTTGAGGCGAGCTACAAGCAGTACAGTGTCTGTGCAATTTTCAGCACCCCGCAGGACACGGTAGTGTGCTGCTACTGAGAGTATTAGTCTTATGCAGTGGTTGCAACTGGTTGTCATTCCAGAGTGAGCCTTTGATTATTGCTGGTGGTTATGTGGTGCTATAGCTGAAATTTACAGATGGCAAAAGCCAAAAAGCAAACTTCTCTAATTGATACAAATAAAATGAGTAGAAGCATATACATGAGTGTTTTGATATGTGTAGTAACGTTCAAAACTCCACATTGTTCTGAACAAAGCAGCAAAATTAAGTACAAATTAAGTGCAGTGAAAGACTATTCTGAAGTCATAGTGACAATGCAAGGCAGCGATTGGGAAGAAGATGCGCAAACCTTCCCTGCCATCTGGCATTAGGTTCAGCTCAGCTGCTCATCATCACTCTGTAGGTGTAACTTGTGTTTGAGTCCCTCTTGTACTATACTTGCTTACTGTGAGCCCACACCACTGATAGTGTGAATTTCATTTTCCCTAAATAGATCAAGTGTCTGATTTGTCATCGCAGATTCCCGCTGTGGTTATGAGGTCATGCATCTTGTCTTACTCTTCATGTTTGTACAATCCAGAAAGAGCTTTTACTCCTTCTTTGGGACAAGAAATTTCAAGTCCTTTCTCCATGAGCTGGAAATCCCATCTTTTACCTTCCCTCTCCACTCTCTAGTTGTGAACTAAAAAACATATATGATCACGTTGAGAGGTACAACATCTACCATTTTACTGCTATCTCTTCCTTGCTGGAAAGCTGTTTTATTTTTGATTGGCAAAGTAGGGGGAAGCTGAAGGTGTTGCACATGCATTGTATATTTTCACCACTCTGCCAGTTCCCTGTGTCTGTCATCCTTTGATCAGATTCGATGTCAACTGTGTAACTGTGGTATTTGATTGGGATTTGCTGTGGTCAGCAATACACCATTGAAAATATCTCTTTGAAGCTGAGGAACATCTGCATTACAAGCATGAGTACTAGCGATCTAGCATTGGGTTCCACTTAACTCCTTTTGTCTCTGCACAAACATACTGTTTTGAAGTTTTCTGACAAACAAAAATTTAAAGGCCTAGCTTAGTGTCTTTTGTACGGAGTTGCTAGTTTATAATCAGAATTATATTAAGTGTAATGAGCACAAATATGAAGATGGTTTGATTTTGTAAATAGTTAAAAAATTGAATACCATTTAGCTTTAGAAATATTGCTGTAATTTACAAATGGCCTCGTTCTTTGAACTGGAGAATAATACTGGTATTGAAGTTTGAAGCTTGATGTGCAATAATGGGATGTTGCCTTCAGCACTGAAGTTGACAAAAAATACTGCAACTGTTGTGCACTTTTTTGGCTGTGGTTGCAAAACAGTTGGTGAGGCTTAGTGGAAATATGTGATTGCTGAACTGATCTGGATTAATTAAAAGATACTGGTGTGGAGGGAAGCTGTTTTTCAGCTAACTCTTCAGCAGGTAATGTGCTGGTACAGCCATTTGCAGGGCTGCACTGTGGCACCAAGGGACTCTGCAAATAGCGATGGAGAAGTGGCTGAGAAGCGGTATTAGATGGTAGAAACTTGGCTGCTTTATTCCATCTTGAGAGAACCACATTTAAGATTGCTGTCAGGATTCCTACTCAAGAGGAGGAAATATGCTTGGTTGCAACAGCTGCTGCCCACACCATGTCTCCAGCCTGCATTGGTCTGGATATTGCTTTGTGGCCAGAAGCCATAGGTGATGAAACCCCAGGGCTGGTCTGTGTCTGCAGAGTGTAAATGGGACAAATTCTCCTTGAACTGTTTTCTACTCAGAACTTTCTGTCACGTTCTATCTGGGAAAGTCATTTGTTTTATTCTCCTGCTGAGTTTGTTTTCATGAGATGTTCTTGGACTGAGTACCCGTGCAAGTCAGCTAGATGCCAATGAAGTGAGAGCTTAATTTCATGTGTCTATCAGTCTTCTGGTCACAGCACAGCTAATCCCAGATGTGGTGGGAGCTCCTGCCCTGTGCTGGGCTCTGTCCTGTACCAGTGTGCTGGTCCCAGCTCTAGAATGTTGCTTCTGCTTGGATATGTGAACTCATGAGAAGTTCCTTGCTATTAGCCACGGCCATGAAAGCCAGTGTGAGAGTTCTTGGCTTCTCTACAGACTCTTCTTTTTCCCCCTAATTAAAGATGTGGGGGTGTATTTGTTTGTAGATAATAAGGATTAACTACATGAGATACAATATCTCAAACTGTGGTTTGATAATTAGAATCATAAGTAGAACCCTTAGAGTTGGAAGGGACCTCTAAAGGCCATCTAGTCCCACTCCCCTACAGTGAACAGGGGTACTTACAGCTAGATCAGGTTGCCCAGACCTTATCCAGCCTGGCCTTGAAGGTCTTCAGGGATGGGGCATTAACCACACCTCTAGGTGAGCAGTTTCAGTGCCTCACTTCCCTCACTGTAAAAGACTTTTTCCGTATATCCAACCTATATCTGTCCTCTTCAAGCTCGAAGCCATTTCCCCTTGTTCTGTCTCCACAGACCCTGCTAAAGAGTCTGTCCCCTTCTTTCCTGTAGCTCTCCTTGAGATATTGGAAGGTCACAATTACTGATGAGTTTTAGGGCAACAACAGAGCTGCAAGTTGTGTGTCAAATTGTGTAAAAATTGTTGTTATAAAATTTTGGTGTACTAAAGATTTCTGCTGGTCTCTTGAGAGATTGGGAGAACTCTTTGCAATTGGTTGGTTTACAAGATTTGGGAAATAGGTTTCTGTTGTCCATTTTCATTTTCCCAGCAAACTCATTTATTGGTAAACCACTGTAAGCATTCAAGACACAGCGAAGTGAGTAGCAGCCAAGTTTTAGTTTGGGTAATTAAAAAGCCCATTGCAGCCACTGCTGCTGCCAACCTTTAATAAGAAGATTAATGAAAATAATTATTTGGGCTCAATATAAGAGTTTTTGTTTATATTTGTTTCCTAATCCAAACTGTAAAGCTGCAGGGTTTTTTAAACAGAATTTAGAATTTCATGTGCTTTCTGGTATGGCTTTGTGCAGAAATCTTCAGTGGATGATTGAGTTAAATGTAAGGATTCTGGGATTCTGTGGATTTCTGCATTGGAAGGTTCTGCAGATACTCTCTGCCTCTGTACCTAATTAGAGGCTTGATTTTAGTGTGTCATGCATCAGGTGTTTTTGCCTGAGAGCAATGCAGTCTTTGTGTGAGGCCATGCCCAGATTTACTGTGTGTCAGTTTGCACTGGCTTAGCTTGTTGATGCTTCCTCCTCAGTAGGACAGTGTGTGGTCAGTGGAACATGGTGTGTCTGATAAAGAGAGACGTTTTTTAACTGCTGTAAAAGAACCCAGAGAGTCTCAGGTAAGAGCACTGAACTTCATCATAATCAGTAGTATCATCTAAGCTGGGTTGTTTTTTTAAATTGTTTTCATTATTTAAAGTTATTTCAGTTTCAGTTCAGCATTCAGAATTCTAGTAAGAAATGTGTGAGGTGTGTCTTGGACTTCACGTTTCAGTGTGACTTCACTCATTCTAGTGTCTTGCATGTTTGAGAGGACTTGGTTTGGTTATATGGTTTGTCTGAATATTTTTGTCTGCATCATTCTAAAAAATCATTGCTAAGGCAGTAAATACTCCAGTGGTACACCAGGGAAGCTTTTTTTTCCTCAACATGTCCACTGACCATATTAGAAGAGGTTTATCTGAGGATGGGGGGCTGAGAATTTATCTTTGCTGATGGAGAGGTAGCAATGCAATGCAATCTCTCAGCTGATGGTTTTTGGCTCTGATTGCACCTTTAACCTCTTCGTAGTGCAAAGCATAATCAGCAGATCCACAGGTTCTCTTCTGGACCTTCTTTGTTTTCCTCTGTGGTATACTTTATGTGATTCTGTTCAAAGAGTAGGGGGTGTAGTTCTGATTTGTGTGGTTTCCTACCACACAAATTCTGTTTGTGAAGGTCTCCTACCCAGTCCACTGAGCTCCTAATTGCCAATCTGAAAAAAGGTAAGATGGTACTTCTGTGTCTTTGAAGGCATTGTTTATGCTCTGGGTGAGAGGTCTGGAAAGAAGGTATGTGTGCCTTATCTTGAATGGAGGATCATGCCTTAGGCCAGACTTGGCACCTAGATTCTGCCAAGGCTAGTGACTCTCCTTGAGTTTAGCTGGTGGAAGTCAGTATGGATAGTTGTGTAAGATATAATTCAGTGAATGAAGACACAGAAGCCTTTGAGAGACTGGTGCTTTAGTCCTTAATTTACTACTTAGCTTCACACATGCTTTGTGGAAAAAAGAGAAAATATTTACATTCAAAGTGGTCGTGGGAGAATCCTGGGGGAGAAGAGAGACATCCCATGAAGTTCAGTCACTTTGTTCAATAGAGAAACAAGGGGAGTATTATAAGGAAGTTTTTGGCTAGGAAACAGAAAACCTTTTCATAGGAGTCCCCAGCTTCTGCTTTGGTTTTTAATACAAACGTGATGATGTAAGAAGCCATATTATTAAATAATGATACTTGTACATTTTGTTATTGAGTTTTGTTTACACTGTAAACCCTTTGCCAGCTATTTGTAGATCAATACGGTGAGGAATTAGCAAATATTATTACTACATAATTCTGAGCAGCAGAAATAAAAGTAGAAACCCAAATTGAAATCCTGCTTTGCTTCAGGGCTTTGCTTGTCCTCATATGCAGAATAATTTGAAGCTACTGGGACCGTGGATAACAAAGCATCATTCTCTTTTATGATCACTTTTTCTTGAGTTGTTCTACTCGTGCTGAAGTTGCAGTGGTGCTCTCTTACAGAGACATGCCACTGGGACTATTTCAATCTTCAGTCATGTCAGTTTGGTAATTCACATGCAGAAAGCAGAGATAATATTGTTGAAGGGGTAGTTTGAAATTTGGTTTCAAGTTAGAAGAACACGTATCATACAGTGTTATGCTGGGTGTGGAAATAGGGACTTCAAGTATGAGATTTAAAAAAAAAAACACAAATGTCTATGTAATTTTAAGGTACCTTTTTGAATTCTGTTGTAATTAGATGAAACAGTAATTTTTAGCAGAAGTTTTTCCAATACTGAAACTGAGAAGGAAATCTAAAAAGCTTCAGATCTTTTCAATAAAAAAATTATAATCACTCATGAAGACCTCATAAATAGCAATGCAAACGGTAAATTGCTTCATTTATGTGGGATACTTGTTAAAATATTCGTTGTTAAATTCACTTTTTTATTCCCAAACAAATGTAGATTAAAAGATTAAAAGAAGTAGTAGTTCCTAACTATAAATATTTAGTTTAAGATGGTGCATGTGTGATTTCAGGTCTGAAATGTACTCTTAAGAATGTTTTGTTGAAACTCCTATGCTTCAGTGTTTGTAAGAAGAAATTTCAATAGTCACAGGCATATCTGAGGTGCTAGCTCAAAATGTTAACTAAATCTTGAGGTGCTGTAAGGTGTCATCTTTGCTGAGTCCCAAGCATTCTGCCTGAAATTATGTGTAATGCAGGCAACTGATTTTTGAACTGTAAAGAAACACTTTAATCAATTGTGTATGTTAAATAGCAGATTTAGTGCACTGTGGAGCTCTCATGCCAAAAGGCAAGTAATGTACTAGTGCCTCGCTAAACTGGATATTTTGTAAGGCTGTACCATGCCTTCACTTCAGGGTTAGCAAGACTGCTTCTCTTCCTTTCATTTATGATGGCATTAGAGAGCATAAGAGAGCATCTTGTTGCATGTTGGTATATACTTAAATACAACTTTTGTTACATACTTTGTGTATGTTTACATTGGAGTTTGAAATGTTACTGTGGACTGATGGATCCTACCTAGCATTGTCTGCCTTATTTGACTGCTTGTAGCAGGCCAGCAAAGCCCGAGGTTTTAGGCAGTGAAGGAATACTTTGAGTCACATGTAGCCTGTATAGCCTGCAGTGAAGTCAGCGTTTTCCTCATTTGTGATTCCTTAACCCAACTAACTACGTTACTAAGTGAGCACAGGCCTTCCTGCTGTGCTGTGATTAGTTAACAGCTAGCATGCAAAGTTTCAGTGTAAAACAAACACATTTCAAACCATGTTTCTAAGCTACTGGCTCTTGATACTAGTTCTTGAAGAGCTAGCAGAGAAAGCATCATAAAAAGGATTTCAAATAACTCTTTAAAGTTACTTGTTCTTAATACTGTAGCTCAAATTGAGCTTAATGTCGTCTGTTAGCTGAAATAGTCAATTACCTTTGCCTTTCCAATAACTATCCGGTAAGTCATTTAAACTAATTACTACTAATTAATACAATAGCTTTTTTGCTTTCCTCCGTAACCTTAGTTGTAAAGAGGTGAGGGGTAATTGTAGATATTTGTCTCACTTTAATTTTAGAAGTCACTGCAGTTGCCTTAGAAATACCATTTGTACAGCCAGATAACTTCAGCTTGCAAAATGTTATTTCTAAATTTTTGTAACGGATGTTAACAGTATTTTCTTACCATGTGAACCAATAGAAATCTTGTTCAGAGAAAAAAGTGAGTTATGGTCTGCTCTGTCTCTGGAGATTCCAGTTTATAGAATTAGCTGCGTTTCTTTGGTGTCTGAAATCTGCTATAGTAAAGCTGAGATACAGCGTGCCTTGAATGTTACTGGCCTCAGGATTTGACTAATCTTCTCAGTGTTTGAACCTGCCTACAGGAACATTAAGGCGTGGAAAATAGATCTGAAGATTGATATGCCAGGGTCTCGTACCAGAGACTGGTACTCTGCTTACCTTAGTTTTCCAAGAGGAAAAAGTGGTGTAAAGATGCCGACACTGTTGGGTAACAAAGACCTCATCTTTGAAAGTGCTCAAGGAAAGATGGCTGTAGTTAAGTGCATTTAAGATTAGGCTGTGAATTCAGTGCAGCCCTGAAGCAGTTGTAGCCTACCTTGTATTTTTGTTGCCTGAGTTTATTTACATGTGAATTAAAAAAAAAAAAATTGTTAACAGCTGCTTGACCTTACGTGGAGGTCAATCATTAACTAGTGAGCAGGCATGAACATCTGTACAATTAAGTGCAGTCAACTTTAGCACTCTCCTTGGCTCCTCCCAGCATTGTGTACACGCATTATGGGCTGTGTCCGTCTCAGAAGTGTTGTTTATGTCTTAACACTTTAATCATAGCTCCAAATTGGTATGAGGTGACAATCTGTGAGCACAGGGTGTTGAAACCTAATCAAGAGCCTTTAGTGCCATCCCTGTTCGCATTCCTTGTGTTAGTTCCCTGTGTTAGCACAACCTACTCTCCAGCAGTTGTCCCTGTGAGGCGCGCAGGTGCTGAGATGGTGGGACATGTGAATGCATGTTTGATCTCATGAGACAAGGCCGTGCTGGAGAAAGGTCTGTGAAGAGATTGAAACAGGTCTCCTGCCCAGCCTGAGCTTCTCCATGTGTACCTGCATTTCTTTTCTGAGGGCAAGAGCTGTTCAGGCCTTGCAGCATTCCAGGCTGTGGTCTCTGTCAGAATTGTGGCATAGCACCACAAGTGATTGTGCCCAGACCTACTGACAGACATCAGCCCTGTGCTGGTGCAAATGGAGAACTGCGGAGGGATGTGCCTCTGGGATATGTGCCACGTATTACCATCAAGATCTGCTGCATGTACATCATCTCCAGCTGACCTGCTTGGAAGACTTTTCTGTCTCCTTGGTTGCAGTATGGCGTTACCCACTGAAATGTTTTATTCTTCTCACAACGGGCTTGTGTTTCAATAATTAAAAGTTCAGTTTGAAAAAAACAGCTAATGAACAGGCATTTATCAAATTAAGACACTTACTGAGGAACTGCAGTAGTAAAGCATACTTCAGTAATGCTGCGTACTGGAAGCTAAGTTGCTTAACTTCTCTATTTTGGGGGGGGGAAAAGAACCACATATATTGCCATGTCATATTCCAGCCTTGGTTACATAATTGTCTTTCCAAGGAGTGATGATGCAGACTGATCTATTTTTATTCTTTTTGTACCCTGAGGCACGCTCCCTAGAGCAAATCACCACAGTGGTTTGAGATTCTGAAATAAACCACAGTAATTATGATAAAATCTCTTTAAAACTGTTTTGTTTTGTTTCATGCATGATGTGACGCTTGCTTGAGTTGATTCTGACGATAACATCAAGCAACTCAAAGGCCTTTGCAAAACTCGGGAGAGTTTTCCCTTTGCTGTGTAGGGCTCCAGAAAGTGCTTCAATTTAATATCAGAGTGTTTAGTTCAATATTATCTGTTCTATTCATATGTTGTACATACAGATGTTGCAGCACTTTGGTTTAAGATTAGTTGATGTAACTGACGCACTACCTGAAATTCCTTGGGTGTTCTCTATTTTTGTTTATGGAAGCTTGATTGCTTTTATGTCCAGTCTTTAATCTGTCATTTTTATTTCAAGTAAATGCCCTATTTAATATAGAATATCAGGATAGCATCACTAACTATAGCAAATGTGAACATTCACATGTATGTTGTCCAGAATATTTAAACAGGAGCTGAAGATGCCAGTAGCAGTTGCATCTGCCTTCAGCTGAAACTAGATGCATAATAACAGACTGTGGTGGGAAGTCATTTGTAAGTCTTTTTCTTTTCTTTTTTTTTTTTTTTGTCACAAGATGATGTCAGTAGAAGAAGAATTTAAGCTCTTGTTTGGAATGTCTGCAGAGGATGATAAAGTGCATGTGAGGGATACAGTTTTCCTTTTCTTGAGTTGGAGGAGTGTATATCAAAAGTAGAGTTAAAACGAAAGATAGCAGGATATTTTTGTTGTCTGCTTCTGAGCAAGATTTGACTTTTACACAGACCTTAATAACAGAACTTTAATTTGACACTGTGGAGCCAATGACAGTGGTTTCTCTCAGGATTTTAACTTGATTGTTGAAATAGGAATGTTTTTCTAAGTGTTGGTGACATTGCAATACGGTGATA
Organism: Chrysolophus pictus; assembly: GCA_037305975.1. Taxonomy (NCBI): domain Eukaryota; kingdom Metazoa; phylum Chordata; class Aves; order Galliformes; family Phasianidae; genus Chrysolophus; species Chrysolophus pictus. The sequence continues at coordinate 45,069,134 of CM074614.1, read as the reverse complement.
AGGCATCACTACTAGAGACAGAAATGTTTTAATGATATATTTTGAGAGACAATAAGTACATAGGCATAGTGTAAAATGAGACAATTCTTTGATTTGCAGTGATCTTTAGGTGAATGTAATGTGTATCTACAAAGTGAGGATGGTAATATGATGGTAATGTGGCAGTGGAAGGGAGAGGAATCCAATTCTTTCATGTTTTTCTTGTAACTGCTATCAGGTTTAAGATCTAGCTGGTAAGAGAAGAAAAACAGGATACTGAGAACAGGAAAGGGTAACATCTTAGGATGATAGCTACTGTCTATGTGACCTGTCCTATTGAACTTGTCACTGCAGCACAGGAGAGCAACTAGGGTGCTCAGTGTTGCCAAGTGTGCACAGTAAGAAAATGCCAGCTGCAAACCTGCTTGTGCTATGGATTCTCTAGCAAACTCCAGCGTAGTTAAATTTGTTGTTGTGAAGCATCTTTACTCATTAATGGATCCAGACAATGTATTGCATGCCATGTATTCAACTAAGTGACTTCTTCTTGTTATAAAATATAGAAATATAATATGTTTTACTGCATCTGTTTTGTTGACCATCAGGTATGAGAATCAGACTTGGCAGTGGCTGAATAATTAGCTGCACGAGCAGTGGTGCTGGAAAGTTTTAGGGTCATTTTTGGTTCCTCCATCTGTTCATTTACATGATGTTCAAGAGTACTGGGCTCTCTGCAGCATTGCAGATACTGCAGTGAATTGAACCTTTGGAGTGAGCTAGCTTTTCAGAAGTCTACAATGGTTACTAAGGGCAGAGGGACAAAAGTAAGGCCATTTGTTGTAGTTTAAACTTTGCTGTGCTATGAGATATCAAATAATGAGATGACAAGAGTAGCGGGAGCTAATTTGGATGGAGTGTTACTCCAGCTTGACTGGAAACGGCATACCTGAGACTAGTGCATCTCTGCTGTGCTGAATTCTGCTGAATTAGTGCAAAACATGATTAATAAGGTCCTCTTTTTAAATCTGTGTACAGAGACAAACTATCCTCAGATACCTAGGTTTTAGCGGGAAAAATTCCTGTTGCTGCTCGCCCAGAGTAGAATTGGTTTAAACATGGTCTGTTAATGTGTTTGGCACTGCAGCTCCTATGCCCATTATTGATAACACCCTAGCTTTCTAGTATGAAGGATCCCTCTGTAGGGAATGAGAATCTTTTACCTGATCAAAGGAGGCAGGATTATTTGCTTATGAGAAGATTCACCATATTTGTTCAAAAATAAACCAGATTTTTTTCTTTTTGTGCAGCAGCATAGCCTAAGAATACCAAAAATAGCAAGTTCGAACAAGGGGTTATACAAGTACTTCACAAAACCATATTTGCTATGATAAAAATAAGGAAATAAAAGCCATGGGTCACTGAGTAATAATACTGTCTTGCAATGCCCACAATAAAATTTAGATGATTTTAAATACTGTGTAGAACTAATACTAATTTCTTTTGTATGGGAAGCCATAATATCTGTTAGGGTTTTGGAAAAAGAACCTGTTATTCACTAATTTATGATTCAGGTTATTCATGTGATGTTTTTAAAAATACAGTCAAATATTTTCTTTGATAGTCTTTGTATTTTCATTAATAATGCTGTATTTGGTTTAAATAAATGTTTTTACAGAGATGAAAAGAATATATTGTATACTTAAGAATACTATATAGTTAAGGAAGTCATTTTGAGCCACATCTTATTGCAAAATATACGAATTTTTAAGCTGACTTTTTTTCCCCCAAATCCTTACTGTGACACTATAAGAATTTGAACATGTCTTGCATGATTTAAGTTCTGACTGTAGAAACTTAATTGGTTACTTAGGCTGTGGGTGTCATCATCCACTGGGGTGACTCCTTGCTGCTTATCCTACTGCTGGAAGAAAATTTAGAGGATGTTTTTTAAAGTGCATAAGAGCGCCCTGATGTTGTAACTCAAGAACTTGCAAGTTGGAAACTGTATGTATTTCTTGTTCAACTGAGACTGGCATTGAAAAATACTCTTTCAGATCATCTTGAAGCATCTAAGTAGAGTTTTGCTGTACTGTCATAAAACCAATAAGGATCCCCTTTTGAGGTGTTCATAGCTATCATCAAAGTGGGCAAAACTGTACCCTAGGTGTTTGCCAAAATTGTTGCTTGAGCCTTGAGTTGCATGGCCAACAGAGTTCGTCTTGGGGAAGAAAGAATTAAGGAAAGTTTTTCCCTGATAGCCTGCTGTCTGAGTGTAAACTATAAAGAATAGCGTATGCCATTACAACACTTGCAAACATGCGTAATTATGCTTCCTGATACCTTTAGTCAGTGTCCAGCGGAATTGCTAGAAGCAAAAACTAATAACAACTTATTCCCTGCTCACGTTTGATGAAAATTTGTTTTGCACAATGGAAGGGGAGAAGTTAAAGCCTGTCAGGGAGTTCAGTCTCTTGTCTCTTTTCTGGGTATAAAAAGGGTACAAGGCATTTAACATCCTGAATCAAGTGTGTGATGCTTTACAATCCACAACTTTTCTGAAGTGATTCATGAATTGAAGGATGGATACTTGGTGGGCAAGTGGCATTGCTTGCAAAGTGTTTTTGCCCTTCTTTCTTCTATCAGGAAAGAAGTCTCCTACCGGATCTCTCTGAAAGTAATGCCTCCTATGTAATGCTAAAGAACATAATAACTCTCTGATAGAGCAAATTCTTAGCTACAAAACATTGTTTTTCAACATTATCATTGCCATTAGATAGGCATTTTTTGGCAGCAATGAAAAAGAGCTTGCACCAGCAGAGATGACCCACTGCCGAAACACACCACCCACTGCCTTGCTGTGCTCACATCCACTGTTTGGTCTCCATAAACATTCAGCAAGCCAGCAATGAATGTCAGTGGGTGTCATTTTTTTCCATGCAGAGGAATTCATTGCCACACCTTTTCTCCATAGACACTCTGTGTCCAACGCCGTTGTGTCAGAGTGCCCGTCTGCTGCCATCTGTCACACAGCAACAACATGTAGTGGAATGTTGGTGGGAAGGTTCATCCTCTGCTGCTGTACCACCAACGTCTGTCTCTGACACTGTGGGCCACCATCTTAAAATAAGGAGACATTACTTACGGAGCTGCCCTTGTACATAGGCAAATTGTATTGTGTTTGATCTGTGAGTTGTATTGCAGAGTTGGAGAAGTCCAGTAGCTTATCTTTGCTGTCTGCCATCATAGTTGGTCTGTGTGGTAGTTTAATGAAAAACTGAAGCAGATTGCAAGTCTGAACAGTCACCTAGAATAACAAGCTGGTTTATTTTCAGTAGAGCCTGCTTTCATCTCACTTACCTAAAAGTGAGCCTTCCCCCTCCTTTTCCAACTCTGATGCAGACAGGCTGCAAAGAAAATTTGGAAAAAAAGATTCTTGTGCCTTTAGTGTTCTGGGAAGCATATGAAACTCCCGAAGTCATTGAAGTAAGTTCTCATTAACTGTCCAAATACACTGTTTTCATACAGTATTGTAATAAACTGAGCTGCTTTTGTCATTTTCGGTATGCTTTCTGCATGCTTATTGCTGGCCTGTCTTGACTGGGGGCAGGAGAAGGGGAAGTAGCACAGGTTAGTCTTGTCTGGACCCATGGTGTATTGCAGGAGTTATGTAAGGGCCATTGGATAGTCATAACATAAAAATGCCATTTAAAACAGTGTTCCTTAACAATAGGACTTTGCTTCTGGGTATGTGCTACAAGCAACTTCAAATAACAGTTGTGGAACTAGCAATTATTTTCAAAATGTTTTCATTTGATGTAGCTCCAGATTTCTTTCTGAGGGTGTTTCCTTAAGTATTATCTCCTATTACCCTGTGTGGTTTTACTTTTTCCAGCTGATTCATAGGAAATGAACCGACTGTGGTACGACGTGCACTACTGGTAACTCATGCAAATCATGTCACGTTAAAGAGTTTTGGCACTGGGACATTGCAGAGCAGGGAGAATATCAGCTTGAGGGTGGGTGAATGAGGAGAGCTTCCATTTTCCAGTCTGTTGCAGGACCACCTGATGGAGGGTGAGAAGGGTGCTATATATATGAAAATAAATACTAGTATTACTTACATATACATATATATATGGTAAAAAAAAAATGTTAACAAACAATAAAGAGGTCCAAATTTTGTTAGACTAGGAAACACTAAAGTTATACTTCTTTATTATGTTCATAATAACTAATAAATGAAATTGAGGTATATGCATTTATCAGCAAAGCAGTAAATTATGGGGAAGAAAAAAAGGAAGCCTGTGGAAGGAGGTTCACAACTTCAGACTCAACATATTTCTTTTCATTAATGGGAATCCAGAAAAAATGCAAATACGTCTGTTCCAGGGAGTCTGTAACTACCTACCACATGGTATTTTGAAAGCACTTTTTGTTGTATAGAAAATTCAGGAACTACTTTTTTTTTTTTTCGGTGTGTTTCTGATTTAGGCCTGCTTCTAATGATCTTACTACTTCTCTCCTCGTACCTTTTTTGTAAATGTAATCATTTTTTTTGTGCCATAAACTTGCTGTACCTATCATTTCTTCCTGTCTGGAATAAAATTTTCAGGTGAGTATTTTGTTACAGCTCATTCTGTGTTCTAAATTAATCTTCAGATCATGCTTCTGTCTAACAAGCAGTTAAAGACCTGTTCCAAATGACATGCAGTTTCTTTGACATCACTGTGTTTAAATAAAATCAAATTTTATTTTAGCTAAGCATGTACTGAACATATAGAACATCAAATAGATGTCAGAAACAAGAGCATCATTTAAGTAGCATAGGATTCTTAAGTACCTGTCTCACTGTATTGGGTTCATTTCAAGTTCATGAGTGTTACAGAATTCTTTAAGAAGGGAAATTAAATGCATTGTACCCTACATATATGGCATGATTTTTTCACCTAGAAAAAAATATTACTGTAATGTGCATTAAAGCTTCAATGGGCCATTAGAATTTAATATAAACAAAGAAATAAAACCTCTCTGCAGTCTTCCCCTCATAAAATCCGTAATGTGAAAGCTGTGCTTCTCTCTGCATTGCTGCTCTCATCTGCTGCATGATAAGTAGTAATCCAGCTGCAACTTACGTCCTAAGAACTGGTGAGACAAGTGGATATCTGAAATCAGAATAGGAGGGGGAAAAAAAGCTGATTAGGCGCATGCTTCTCAGATTACTGTCAGAGTTAACAGATGAATGCATAGTAGGGAGAAAATAAGGTTTTTTGAGTAAAAGTAAAATAATTTTTGGAGTCATATGATATTACAGGAGTGTTTACAGGAGTCTGAGGGAATGAAATTCCATAATTCTGCTAAGTCCCGGTACAGACTTAGCAGGAGGTTAAGACAGTTGCCATCATGGAATTCTGCGATCCTGGATAGTTCAGAGTTTACTGTAATTTAGGAACTCCAGTTTCTTCCAGAGCGAAGTCAGAACAGGCAATTGCAACAGTCATGTGCTTTTAAATCTTTAAAATAACAGCTGATCCTTGCAGCATTGTGGCTAATATGTAGTTTCATTTTTGGAAGTGAGGAATAAGGAAAGCGCCGGGAGTGTTATGACACATTTCTGTCATAAATCAGGTGTTGAAGAATCTGCACTTCCATGATCAGGTGGTTCTTGGCTGTCTGACTGAAATACAGAATCTCTTCCCATGGGAAGTGGATGGGTTTCTTAGCTGAAGATTCGAGTTCTGATGACCCAGTGCATGAGAATTTATTATTAAAGGGAAATTTCACGTGTAAGGCTGTCTTTATGCATACCACTTAAAGCATTCTAGTAGTTTTACGTTAGGAAGTTCTGAACTGTGGACTTTAAGGAGAGTGGAGGTTTCCTTTTATTGCCTTAGGACTGATCTTGCTGGTTCCTATTCTGTGTGGATACTTCTGCAGCTACTGCAGTAAAGCTGGCATCTTTGTTCAGTCCTTGGCATAGATACCTCCACCTACTTTTTTTTAAACACGGCCTCAGTCTGCAAGCAGTCAGATGTATGAATAATTTTATTTTCCTAGTGTTGAAAATCAAATGTGAGTAAAATGTCTGCAGTTTGACTGTCCCTTTCACTCCTGTTTATCTTGTCTTGTGATTTCTCATGGGCAAACACTGTGTGCTGGTGAAAGTAATCCAAACAAAGGCCATAGTGGTGCAGGAGGTTGGGAGGAGAGATTTCTTCAGAAACAGCATGCAGAGATCTCTTCTTGCTTTTGTGCCTCTCCTGTGATGCTCAACCTTATTCCTAATTATTTCATGAATGTTCTCCAGAAAAAGCACCTCAAAGGCGTGAGTGTGGATAGCTCATCATTCACATAGTCAGTTTTGGCATCATCACTGCACCTTTACGAATATTACAGGCCTATGGAAATAACACTGAATAGCGCCAAGTGATAGGGGGGAACTATATTGGGACAGTGTGCATTGACAAAGTTGAGTGTGGGAATGTAGCAGAGAAGCTTGCTGATACTGCAGTGTCCGGTCAAAATCATTTCATGAGCTGCAAAGGCAATTCTTGGGCTCCTATCTCAAACAGGACACTGATGAAACAATGCATTTCTCAAAAAGCATGCTCAGAGTGTATTTATGGACTATCTTTATGTTCAAAAAACTAATGAATTTCATTTGACGCATAGTGTTGGGGCTGCGGAGAGAATTGTGCTAGTTTTTTCCCTTATTATCAAATACACATTTCCCTGAAAATAACTGTCAGAACCAGCTGCAAAATTGGGAAAAGAAACACATTTCAGATGATCCTTAATACCGTTTAGTGATGGAATTTGAAGACTGTTCTTCTGAGAGTGGATAGTCAATACCATTCAGAACATTAATTATCTAGTAAAAGTGTGGTTCAGTTGAAAAGACAGGATGGGACAGGTTTCGAATAGGAAGCATCGCTCTGAAAAAAAGCCTTTTAAAATTTCAGTGAATACGTGAAGTAATAAGTCTGATGAAGCTAGAAATTATGTTGTAATATCCTAGATGAGCCACAATGAGAGACTCTGGCTTCTAATTGATTTGTTCTTGTCTGTGAGGAAGAGGTCTTACGCACTGAGTGCCCAATGCAGTGCTTTTTCCATGGGCCTTGCAGAAGTGCAGTGTAACTGCAGTCTGCACAAAAATAAAAGAGGTGAGCTCCGTCTGCACTTCTAAACCACAGAATTGTAGGGGTTGGAAGGGACCTCTGGAGATCATCCACTCCCCTCTTAAACTGGTTCTTTACAGTAGGTTGCACTAGAAAATGTCCAGGTGGGCTTTGAAAAGGAGATTTCAGAGCATCTCTGGACAATTTGTTTCAGTGTTCTTTCAGTTTTCTCGTTCATGTGAACTTCTTGTGAAATCAGTACAGAAATATCCATGTAGGAAAACTGTGTTGGAGGTAAGGAAAATGTGACTGTGAGATGCAAATGCAGGTAGATCACAGTGGTGATATCCTGTTTTTTTTTTCTCAGTGCCTATAGTTAAATGTGGACGTGACTTTAAGAAGGAAAATACTTTGCATACACGCTTTCCATTTTCTGTTCTTTAATTGGTGATCTATTTTGCAAAATATAATGACAAAGGAAAAGAAAGGGCACGTAAGGTTTAAATGTCCATCTAAATGTCTCTTCTTTGAAAAATCAGACAAACATTTTGCAGAAGTAATTTCAGTCATTTGAGTCTTTTCTGGTTAATTGTCATTGTACATCACCTCCCTGCACAGCTATCTTTGGTCTCTTTGGTGTGAGATAGGAAAAGAGCTGAAGCATGTATGTTCAATTTGCAACTAGAGTATAACAGAAATTTTGCAAAATAATTGTTCAAGCACATCAGGTTCACATCTTGCTCCTTTGGTTGCTTCTTTTAGCTCAGAGGTTCCTTTTTTAACCATTGAGTTATCCTTTACAGAAAATATGGAAGTAAAAACTTCTCTGCATGTAGATGTTGCTTTCTGCTACAGCACATTCTGCAACTTGATTTCCAATTCCATGTGTTTTGCATAGTAAAACACCATTTGAAAGGCCATCACAAGTGTGGACAGTGTTTTAAAATGTGCTTTACCAGCATCTTCTAGTACATATATATTTGAAGTAACTGCAGGAAGATGTTTCCCCGTATTAACAGTATGTACTGTAAAAAAAAAAAAAAAAAAAAAGCAATATTCTATATCTTGCTGAATTCTTGCTTACATTTCTTTCTTTTTAGAAATGTTACATCTAATTATTAACTTCAAGAACTGAATTACTTTTTTTTTTTTTACTTTTCTCTGATTGCCTGGTGCTAGAATGCTTTGTTGTAATTGCTTTTGTCGTAGCCAATATTCTACATGTAGAATACATCGATAACCATTTAGTTTGATCTATCTGCAAATAATTGCTCAGCAATTATATCTCACTGAGATGCTTGAAACTTTGGCTCACATACGTATTTATAAAAGTATTACTGTTAATAAGTAATACTGTTAATAAAAAAAATAGCACAGAAGGGTAAGTGGCTGTCTTCAAAGCAGTAGTGCTTAGGTGCTTACTGTAAGAAGATGAAGAGGCTTGATAACTAGAAGAGGTGAGAAGCATTAACAAAGACTTCTGACTTTTCAAGAGAGGTATGTAGAATTCCTATTTTCTCTAACATCGCTGTTTGAAATGACAGGCATTAAAAAAACAAACAAACAACAAAAAAAACACAATAAAAACAATAAAAAACATGAACTGTGCCTATCATGAGTTGTAATGAAAAATTCTGCCCAGAAGTTTGGGAGCACGATCTCATGCACTGATGTGCAATGTTGAGGGTCCCTACACATCGTATCCGACACAGGTGTAACAGCTGTGTGTTGGAACTAGTAGAATGTTTGTGTGAAATCTTTTTTGCTAGATGTGAAGGCTGATATTCTCTCTGTATTACAGAATCATAGAATGGCCTGGGGACCTGAAGGATCATCAAGCTCCAACCTCCCCACCACAGGCAGGGCCACCAGACCAGGTTGCCCCCATCCAGCCTGGCTGTGAACACCTCCAAGGGCAGGGAAGCTTGTGGTCCACCTAATAAAATAAGTGAATGAGATAAAGCCAAGAGAGGACAGTCTTCAGAATAGCCTGACATAAGTAGAACTGTTTTACCATTGCCTGCTGCTGAGGTCATCTGAGCAGCAAGGGGCTTCTGCATTGCAGATCCAGTGATGCTTTGCAGATACACTTCTCCAAGCTTTTTTCAGCTCAAGATAAGTTGTCTCTGCAACTGAGCTTGTTTGGTAGTGTTGTGTTAATCCTGACTGTGTTGTCACTGCCATTTTGTATAGGCAGTAATTACCTGACAGTAGGCAAATGAGGCCAGACTGAATATCTTAGGTCCATTTTCTGAGCTAAATGTAAATACCTGTGCTGCGCAATGAACTGACCTTTCTGCTTGTTGGGACAAGAATACCTGTATTGTCATGGGGATAAAATAATTTCTGTCTTTGTTAGCTTCCCTATGCCATAACTCTACACTGTCAGATATAGATTTTCTATTTTTTCATCTCCTTTCTGAGGATATCCAAAGATAATGGCATTGCCTGTCTGTTTTTAACAGATGAAAGCTGACAGCCTTTCCTATCCATGGATAGGATATGTATGTGTATTTCCATTCTAATTTGGATCCTGTGCTCTTCATGTGTCTTTCTTCCTCATTCTTCTCCTCCCAGTTTAGCAATGCAGAATTTCTTACTGAGTCTCTCTCTGCCCTTTTCACCTATTTTTCTCCTTTTTTTCTTTTTTGTTCCCCATCTCGTTTTGCTCTCTCTTTTCAATTGTACCCTTTCCTTCTTTGAAGTGAAAAAAGTTGTGTTCTTCAGCAGGTTTTAGTTTTCTTCCTTCTGTGAGGACATAAGCACAACACAGGAAATGTGTAAGGTGTAGGCAAGCACAGACCAGCAGAGTTTCTATGGCTTTGGCAACATTCTGAGCAGATGAAGGGCTTCCTCAGTTATATGTGACACACGGATATGAAATGCCCCATAGATTCTTCTTCCATCTGCCCATCTGGGCATGTGTCAGCTCTTGGCATCTGTTTTTGTGAAGTGAAATGTCAGTGTTTCCCAAAGCTTGGTGGTGTGGAAGTAGCTCCAGAACTGTGCAGGGACCTGCCTGCTCAGTGCTGTGAGGGGTTGTCCAGAGGCAGCTGTCCCAAAAAAGGCAGATTGTTTAGTAGAGCAAGTAATCAAAGATTGTTTAACTAGACAAATTCATTACATCCATGATACAGGTAAATTCCCAAATGTAGAGTCAACCAAAAAGCATGTAGAACTTCTGTCACTGATGCTTTACCACTCCGAGGGGATTGTTGTTTTCCAGCTGCCACCAGATTTAGGCTGTGTTTTTGTTCTTCATAACCTCACTTGGCATCCATCGCTCTACAAGCTCTGTCATCCTCTTGAGCCAAAATGCTGGCTTAGTCCTGTATATAAGGCTTAAATCTTATCCCTCTGAAACAGGGCTTTCAGCTGAAAGCCATTTGCTTTGTAGGGAGATACAGATAATGTCAAGTTTTTCAGGTGTCTATGCTAGACTAGTGTTAGACACTGCTAGTTAACAGCAGCTGTTGTCATTTGTTTTGTTCTTAGACTTCTTGCTGTCTCATCTTCCACTCCCTGTGCCACTCTTGCATGTACGTATTCTATCACGCGTATCAACACACCAGCTAGATTACTTCAGTAAAGGTCTTTAGCTGATTTCCTGTTTAGCTTCTTGAACTAATGGCTTTTTCTTACAAGCATTTGGATAATCCTGTGCCTTGCATGAAGACTGTTCACACTGTCATTCACCATTTTTGTTACCTTCCGCCTGCATCTGTGGTGAAGGATCATCTGTCTGTCTTGTGTCTCCTCTTGCTGCCAGGATGATGAGGAGGGGGTAGACATGTAGGATTGTCTGGGTTGCTGTTACTTGTCTCAATTTTCTTCATGCCCTTTATTTGGTAATCCTAATTAAATTGTTCAGGTCTGCAGTAGAATGATCTTAGAGTGGTATTATATTGCAAGCAAACTGAAGTCTGATCTCTTTATTTATTATAAATCAAAAGCATGGCAGGACAGTCCCAAATATTGATGGCTGTCCCTTTCCAGTTACCTAGCTTAACATCAGGTTGTTTTTCTCCGAGGAACAAGATGTATCAGCGGTTGAGGAGGTAATAACTGCATTCCGGTAACAGCAACTGTTGAAAGTCAGTTTTCTATAAATACTTATAAAATATAGGTGCTGCTCAATATACTGACTTTTTTTTTTTAGTTCAAGGTGATATAACTATCCAATAGCAAGTAAATTCTTTTCTGACAAAAAGATATTAAATTGATTTAATTAGGTATTCCAGCTGTTTAATGTCAGGTAAGGCATATCAGAAACTGGAGTGTCGTGTTGTGTACATTAAATCACAAGAACACTCTGTTCCTGTGAAGGACCTATTAATTTGATTGCCCTTTTTTTCAGTTCAGTTTATGGAAATTATAAATGTTTGCAGCTAATGACTGTATTTTATCCTGCTGGGATTTTGTTCTCTTTTTAGTTAATGATTCTTAAAAGTATATAGATTACGTAAGAGGGATGGAGTTCTTATAGTGTGATTCATGTTTTTTTTTCTTCATGAATGCTGAAATCTCTTTCAACTTTTGAAAACTGTGATGTGGCTTATTAACTGAGCTACAGATAGCACTGTATACCTATTTTAACCAAGTCATAATGAAGTATTGAGAAGTACAGATAGTCCTTCAGAAGGCTTCTGTGTGAAGCAGAGATTCTTATCAAGACCTCTCAAGAAATCAGAGACCTCTTTCATTTGTGGGAAAACTTATACTCGTTCTTCTTTGGAAAAGCTGACAGGTTCTGGTCTGTTTTTAAAGTTCAGCTGTGTCAGGCTTTATGTAGCTCTGCAGAGTGCTCACCTACTACTTGTGCTGATGGATATTGGAGAACTGTCTCCTTTTCTGATTAAGTCCTATTCTCATTGTTTTCACTGTTCTGTATATGCTATTATGAAGCTGATTTATATGGTAGTTCCTTTGATCATAGCTGTAGCTCAAGATTTTACATTTTGCCACATTAAAAAAAAAAAAAAGCAGCTAGTTAGTAGAAGGGGAGAAGAGGTTGATGTCTTACATATTGTTTATGAACCTGTGGATGGGGTATATTTTAAAATATGTGTAAGAATGTTCATATTGGTGCAATTAACATGGATTACTGTCTTTACTTTCTTGGGAGCAAAAATGTTCAGGGACAGTGTTTTTAATATGGTTTGGCAGTTGAAAGTCTACTGAAGACAGTTATAGCATTTGGCTACCAATCACTATTTTAAAATGCTTATTCAAAAATGTTTGTGTTGACATTTAAAAATTCCATGGCTGATTTTCTGTGCCTGTATGTGTGTATATGTATGTGTGTGTGTATATATATATATATATTCCTTGCCAAAGTATACCATGATTCTTAATGCCAGTCATATGCACTGATGTGTTTTTAATTTGTTAAAGTACAGTTGAAGTACATCTGTAATTTCAGATTATGGCCAAACTCAGAGTACTGTCAGGCTGCTATCTGGATAAAAAAAAATATTCGGGTGCTCATTCTGGTCTGCCTAACTAAATCTGACTCAAAGAACAAAAGTATACATTTCCTTATAGTAGTACTCTATCTGTAAGAATTAATGCTTATAGTTAGTAGTAACCTATACATGTAAAGCAGCCATGTGGTCACAGTGTGATGTAACTTGGAAAAACAAAAACAACCCTGTTTGTTTTGCTTCACTTCTTGGTGCAGTTCTACTCCAGTGGATATGAAATTGCAGTCTCACTTGAATGACAACTAGACAGCAGCCATGAAAGCAGCAGCTATTTCTTTACACACTGAGAGCAACTCTTTCCTATATTAGTTTCAAAATCTGATTTTACTGTATTATTCTTGTTTGTTTTTTTAAGCTTCTCTCTTGAGGCATCTTCTCAAATTATATTTTATCCCTTGAAGTTTTCTCTGTAGTTTTAAAAGAAACAGTTGAGAAGACTCTTAAAAGGTCTGCAGCTTGTGTATTTTATAGACCATTTCATAAAATAAGGTAATTCTCTCCCTTTCCATGCTTGCATATGCTTCTGAATGGTCTCTCAGTAACTTCTGCTCCACAGGAAACTGAGAACATTTAATCTAATCAAAGGAATTTCACTGATGTAGCAGTTGTTCTGTGCTGAGAATGGTACAAGAGGCTTTAAAAAAATATTATTACTTAACTGTTTTCTGAGAATAAAGTCAGTTTTCTATTAAATTCTAACTAAAATTAAACTGGAGGAGTCCAGGGACTTCTACTAATTGAGTCCTAACTTCTCTAAGAAAAAGTTGTGGGTTTTTTTAAGCCGAAATAGACTTTATTATTCAGTACAGTGACTTAGTGTCTCTCCTCTGAATTTAGGTGTAATTTTTAAATTTGGTGCTTACATCAGTCTTCTGTATCCATTCTTGAGTGACTTTATTTTTCAGGCGTGCTTCATGCCAAAAAAACAAGTCACTGTGTAAATATACCTTAGGGAGGCTAGGCTGATAAATATGTTACTGCAGGTCTTTCTCCTAAATTTATTTTGAACTTAATTCTGCTGCTGTTCCCCAGCCAGTTGGGTGCGATTTTAACTTCATTCATCTGTCCCAGACTTACATATCAATTTTGTCACAAGTGCACTCACAAGTATGAGGTTATGCTGAAGTGTGTAAGTGACTGAAACAATGATACAGTGGATCTCTTGTTTAACAGGGATGAAAGGTCTGACATGCTGCATCGCCTTACATTGCCTTCTTGATCATCTTCCCAAAGCTGAAAGGCCTTTGATGTAGTCCTGCACCACATCTTTATCTCTAAACTGGAGAGAGATAGATTTGAAGGCTGGACTGTTACGTAGATAAAGAACTGGTTGTATGGTCATAGCCAGAGGGTTGTTGCCCATGTCTCTATATCCAGGTGGAGACTGGTCGTGAGTGGTGTCTGCCAGAGGTTGATCTTGGGACAAGTACTCTTTAGCATCTTTGTCAGTGGCCTAAACCAGGCATGTCCAGCCTCCAGGCTGCATCTGGCACAGGTTGCAGCAGGAGGTAGTTCACATGCTGGGCCTTCATGGAGGTGACTGCCCTGCTGAGTGTGAACCCATTGCTCAGCAACAACCAAACATTGGTACTGATTGCAGTATCTGGGCTCATACCAGGGAATAAGGCAGGCTCAGTGCAGCCCTAACTCAAGTGATGGCGAATAACTGTATGCGTTGTGATACGCTGGCCAAACACAGTCCTGTGAATGCTGGAAAAATATGCATCTGTGCTACCCATTCTGATCAAGGAACTGAAGAGTAGGTTTCTAGATTTCTTATGAAGTCGTCAACTTGTGTTTGCAACTCCACTTTCAGTCAGTGTAAGTATGTTATCTGCAGATTTTCAGATGAAGTGAACAGAGCTGACATTATCGTTGCTTGTTGAACATTTATGGAGACCAGACAGTGGATGTGAACACAGTGAGGCCATGAGTGGTATGTTTCAGCAGCGATGACAGCAACAGCTGAGAATTTTTCTCTATCAAACAGAATTAGATACAATTAGAATTGTATCTGTTGTATTTTCCATGGAAATAAATAGGAGACATTATTTTTGGAGCAGCCTTACATATGTATGGCCCAGAATAATAATTCTTCACTCAGTGTGGCTCAGGCAAGCCAAGGGTTGGATACCGATGACATAGATGATGGGATCAAGTGCACCCTCAGCAAGTTTGCGGATCATACCTACGTATTGACACAATAGAAGGGAGGGACGCCATTCAGAGGAACCTGGATGTGCTCAAAGAGTGAATCCATCTGATCCTAGTGAAGTTCAGCAAGGTCATGTGCAAGGTGTTGCACTTGGGTAAGGACAATCCCAGATATGAGTACAAACTGGACATGAGGCAGCATTGCTCGCTTAAAGCCTGAGAAGCCAACAGTACCTGGTATTGCATAAGAAGAGGGGTGGCCAGCAGAAGGAGTTTGTCCCACACTGCTCTGCCAGTGTGAGGCCCCATCTGGAGAATAGTGTCCAAGCCAGGGCCTGTGGCACAGGATTGATGCAGAGCTGTTAGAGCAGGTGCAGAAGGGAGCCATGAAGGTGACCAGAGTATGGGAGCACCTCTTACGAAGAAAAGCTGAGTGATTTGGATGTTTTTAGCTTGGAGGAGGTCCTGGGGAGATCTCATTGTGTCATTCTAGTACTTGAAGGGAGCTTATAAAGAAGGGGACTTGCGTTTTACATAGCCTAATAGTGATAGGACAAGGGAAAATAGTTTTAAATTAAAATAGGGTAGATTCTGATTAGATATTAAGAGGAAATTCTTCACTCATAGGTAGTGAAGCACTGGCACAGCTGCCCAGAAAGATTGTGAATGCCCATCCCTGGAGCGGCCTTCAAGGCCAGGTTGGGTGAGATGCTGGACAGTCTGATTTGGTGGGCGGCAGCCCTGCTCGCAGCATTGGCATTTGGAGCTCGATGATCTTAAATGTCTCTTCTAACGTAAGCCTTTCTACAGTACCCATTTCTTTTTATCTCAGGGGAGTCCATGTGAAAACTACGCTTACAATTGTGGGGAATTTCCTCATGATTATTATTTGTTAGTTTGATTTTCTAGGTGAGCTTTTCCTGAGGAATATTGGTGTTGCAATAACTAATCTAGCAAATGCATCCTGGAAAGGTAGGAAAATAGGGGCAGCAAATGTGATTGTTGCAGATCTACAGCCTAATTGTTGCAATATTGCTGGGAGGAGCCATGACAGGGGATCAAGACCTTTCCCCTCCTTCAAAACAGTACCAACTACATTTAAATTATTTGTCTAATCAGTTCCAAAATGTCCGGTGTTACCACATCACAGGCAGTCTGTTCCATTCTTCAACTGTCTTTTGCAGCTATGGAATACCCTGAAATGGGATGTTTAGAGCCTTGTTTCCTAGATGATGTGGCTTCTGAAAATCTAAGTTTAACTAACACTCATTTAAAGTATGTAGAAAAGTTATGCTTGCAGGAACCAGATAAGAAGACATAGAAGACTTGGAAAAGGATAATAATTCACTTCAGTATCAATAGCAGTGTTTCCATAACACCTTTCTGCAAACTTTTCTAGGATTATGTGCTAATATGCTAAAGGAATTAAAAATAATTGCCCGAAGCATTTCACTTGCAAGTTATGACTAACTTGTAGAAAACTGGTAAGCATCTGTTTTAGTGCTTGTTAGTTATTTTGTCCACAGGTATTCTGTGTTGTCTGTCAACAATATTTCAGTGAATGTTCAGTTTAGATAAGCAAATATTTTCAATTAACTTCTTAATTTCTTAGTTATATGCATCTGTTGTGTAGTTACATTTGCATGGCAGTTCTGAGTTAGTGAAGAGAAATATGTTATGGATGACATTTCGTTGAGTGAAATGTGAATGAAGATAAGGCACAGGTCTTAAAAGAGAGCATCACATCTGGCATGAAGGTGTTGTTATTTCATACATATTTTTCATCATGGTAATTTATAAATTTGTGATTAGTTTATCTTGTCTTTCTTTCATCAGTCTTCTCTCTTTGTTGTTTAGACTAAATTCCTTTTCTTTCACATCCTCCTGAATAGTTCCTGTTTTTAAATACCTGATGATTCTTGTTCTTACATCTTGATGATCTGAGGTTTACTCCCACCTTTCCTTAAGTTTGGTACTTTAACCTGGGTGCAGTGCTCCAGCATAACCTTGCTGATACTACAGAGCAGCTTCACACAAACTGGATCTTTTAAGTTTCTGAGAATGTTTCATGGATCCTTTTGAAAACTTGACTTGAAGCATTATCATTGCATCTATTTCAGATCTGCTAAACACTACACGTAATAACCTACTAGAGAAAGAGACAGTATTGAACTCAATTTGTTCTTGTCTTTCTTATAGTCTTGTCGTCTTTGTGCTAGCAGCAAGAATATTTGCAAGCTGCCACTCATAACTTCTAAAAAAAACGTTGTGTTGAGCTCTTGTAGTTGTCTGAGTCTTGTTAAAACTTGCAAAGAAAAAAAAAACCCTGTGGTGTCTCTAGCCTGAATGCTTAAACTCATCACAGTTACTGGTAGTTTTCAGCCACTTAGCATTCCCATTCAAGATTCTGTGAAGGCTTTGCAAAGGCGTGCTATATGTTTTGCAGTCCAGTGACATCAGTGGTGGATGACTTTTTAAACCTGTGTAAAGAGTACCTGGAAGAATTCTTTGTCTGAAAAATTATTGCTGCTTATTTTCCCCTCTATTTCTGTCTCTTTCTGTTCATTCCATGCTTTTTGCTTTTGGTCTACCATGTTCAATCATTACAGTTTATGCTTGTGGTCAGCCTTTTAAGCTATTCTCCATTTTCTGAGTGATGCTTTCTGGAGTTTCAGACCAATAAAGTGGTTGGTGTGACCAAACTCCTCTTTCAAAGATAATTTTCATCCAGCAAGCTTGGGTTATTTGCACCTCTATTTGTATCATTCCTGTAGAAAATGGGTAACACTTCTACTGGTCTCTTTTTCTGCTTGTATGTGACACCGTTCCTCTTGGATCATGCTTCCCAATTCTGTGAGTGATGCTGCTTGCCTTACTTTCCTTACATAAATCTTGGCCACTGTGTGTCATTTGAGTCCTGTCATTCTATTTTCCATGTACTATCAAAGTCAAATACAGAAGAATTTTTCCCCTGATTGTATTCTTTGCTTTGTTAATAAACCATCTATCCCAGTATGCAGGAGTAATTGTTAGAGACTAAGCACTATGTGTATTGCTATCTCAAAGTGATATGCGTTAATTGCCTTAAGACAATCGTCATTTTGAAGTTCCTAAAGTAATGGAGCAGAGCTCTGTTTCTTGGCTGTGAGATGTCTTCAACTTTGCAACTGCAGCTGACTGTGTAGATGGAATGATAATCTCCCAAAAACTACTGTTAGCATTTAGAATTGTGATTATTAACACAAGAATTGGAAGCCTTCTTTGGCTATGTGCAAATACTATTTGTGCTCTTTCTATTTTGCGCACCTTTGGGCTCTTGTAAAATAATGAGAAACTTATGAGGCCACTTCACTTTGTAAAAGGAGGGCTTGTTAGCAATTTTTCAGAATGCACACATGACGTCAGTTGTGTCAGGGATCAAATGTTTGTTCTTTCTGATTACTGGCCTAATATCAGTGATTTGGAAAAGTCCCATAGTTCTTAATGAATGAACACCACCTACAATGCAGTAGAAAGTTTGCACTGCTCTTATAGGTAATGTTTGGAAAGATGCAAAGAGATACTTCTGTGCTTTTGGGAAGAGTGAAGTCATGGCTTTGGGCAAATAAGGTAGATTTAAACTCTGAATTTGAAAATTTATGGAAGAAGTTAAAGATACAAACAAACAAAAAAAGAACTCTTAGAAGAAGACATTCAAGTTACCTGTGAGATGTAGTATTTCAAAAACAAAGCTTTGTTGTGGGAACACTGTATGCTGTATTTCAAACAACTTGTAAACCATGCTTAATTTCACAAATTGGCAGTCTTATTTCCATTGTTTTTCAGCAAGTTTCCATCTGAAAAATAAAAATTGGTTATTTTCAAACAAATAATGTGATTTATGGTAGAAAATAGAGTGTGCAGTTTGTGCTGTTGTTGTGGATTTTTTCCGTGTGGTAATTGCACACATAGTCTGTTTCACTCTGGAAGGCAGTTTAATGCAATATGAGCACCACCTTAAATGGAAGAGGGCAGGGCTTTTGTAAACTCTCAAATCTCCCTGGTAGTCAAACTGTATTCTGAGCATTTTTAAACTTCAATGGAGGTGATATTTGCTGGTATTATACCTTCTTATGTGCTTTCTCTTTCTGGAAGCTACAGACGGATAGATGATGTGATGCTTTTGCAGTAGATCTAAGCATTATGAAAGAAACATATCATTTTGAAGTACAAACTACTCTGATAAATCTCATTCAGCCTACAAACTAATACCATTTTTCTTATTACTATCATTTTTTGTCTGTTTTAATCCAGCTGTTATACTGTGTTCTTGGAAATGGGGGGTACTGGGAAATCAAATAGAGTATCAGAATCTCAGTGCTGTGCTCAGCTTTCTTTCTGATACTCTAAAAATCTGTCAGCTCATTTAATACAGAGTGAGGTATTAAGCTAGGTAAATGAGGGTGGTGTGAGTAGTTTGGCAGTTTTATGACCCTTTTTGCTTGTGCTTTTCTCTGTGGCCTTTGTGCTGCACTCTCATTTTGGAGGCCATGAAAAGAGTCAATTTTTTTTCCATTTTATTTTAGATATGCAGTTCATTATTTCGCTTGCTGTGTTGTTTGCATGCCCCTGCGATTTTTCAGACAAAATAGCAGAAGTAATTAGAAAAACTTGTATGTTAACTAGAGACTGAAGCTGCATAAAATGAGGTGCATTTCCTTAGGAATAATTCTTTTCTGGAGGGGGCAAGGTAAGAGGCATAACAGACTGTACATTTTCTGATCTGTTTTTTCAGCTCATTGTGGCTCTTAGCTCCTTATATTTTTCATCCTAAAAATGAAATGAGAAACCTTTTCAAATTTTCAGTAATGCAGAAACCATTACAGTACTACCACAGATCTTACCCAGAAGGTGTGACTTTCAGTCTCCTTTAAAACCGCTGTAACCAGTTTGGAGGTCAGGAGGAAAACTTGCCAGGATAACAGAACTAATTATTCTTTCTCCGTATTCTTTCTCTGTCACAGTTCACACAATGAAACTTTCTGGTGGATTTCTTGCAGGGTAAATCAGGGGTACCTCTGATGCATTAAAAATTTTCCTCTAATTTTGTAGCAGGTTTCTGGAAAGACAAAAAGTGATCCTCCATGCTCCTGGGAAGAGCTGAAGCCATGGCAGTTAAGGTCAGATAGGTGTAAGATTCTGATTGCAGTTCTTGAATTTTCAGATTTAGTAGAAAGAGTTTTTCAGAATTTAAGCTGTTTTCAGAACTTCTAATGGTTTTTTTGTGCATTGCAGTATGATAAGACTGACTCAAGATATAGTGGTTTGTAAATGCTAGCTTTTTTACTCTGAATATTTAAGGTATGTAGACGTACAAGAATGTTTGATCTTAGGTGGCTACATGATTTCTGTAATGGAGTGAGTCCATTTCACAGACTGGTATGTGGAATGCTTAATGCAAAAACAAAAAAATGCTTGTATGTGTTTACTTATAACTGAATGGCCACTAAGCAATCTCATTTTTTTACTTCAGGGCTGTTTGTCTCTCCTGACATGTGTAAAGAGCTTTCATTGAACTGAAAATTTTAACTATTTGGTGATGGGGCTAACTTACGATAACCACTGAGAAAACTGTAGTGTGTCTCCTGTGTTGCCTGTCGTCTTTCGGCAGTACAGCAAATTATACTTTCTTTCAATTGTTTGTTTGATAAATGGCACAATACCTAGCACTGCTTGCAGGGTGTTAAGAGAAGCTCTGAACTGTCCATTCACCTTTAAACAGAAGCAATTAAATAATGGGAAAAATAAAACCTCCAGGGAAACTAAAATGTACTTTCTGTCTGGGAATAATATGAATTTTGACATGTTCTAACAATTTAGGTCAGACTTCTCACTTGTGTTAAAATTTCATCTACCTCCTGAGTGTTCCGAAAATAGCATAATGCAAAAAAACCTTTGAGGTCCCTTCTTCAGTTCCTGTTCTCAGGGACATCCATGTATGCTGGTATTTTTAACTTGCTTTCCTATGGAAACAATGTATGTACAAAACTTGTATGCTTTATTGGAGGATGTGTGCCAAGTTTCTTCCTTTGCACATAATCTTAAAAATAATCCTACAGTTCAAATTCTGCTCCAGATAGAACAGGAAAGATATTGTCAGTTTTGGTTGACCAGTGAACAAATTCTGATAATGGTCCAGAGTTCTATCAAGTTTCATGGATAAACAGGCAAATTGAGATGATACTTAATAGAAAAAAAATGCTACTGATTGATGTACATATCACATTGATTGTCAGAGAATCCAGATAGAAGGTAGGTTTTGTAACTACATCGTCTCTGAAGGTGTAAGCTTTAGTCTTGATCATCTTCATTCCCAAGCAGGCAGGAGAATTAGCTTTACTACATTATTAGTGTTTTTTGTTCATGGAGCCACTCTTTCCCTAATTTCCCTCTGTGGTAGTGCGAGAACATAGCAGTTCATGAAAGTCTTTTGTACAGATTCTGCTATGTTGGACTTCCTGGCACTGACTGTGCTACCTGTTAAATGGCAGTCTCTGAAACTGAGAGATGATAGAGAAATGAAAAAGCTGCAGGTAGTTGCATCTATTATGCCTGTTGTCTGGTCAGTGAACCTTATTGTTAATAACTCAAGAGGGTTTGGTGAAGGAAAAGATAGATTAAGAAGGTTTGAAAGTGGAAAATGTGTTATGAAGAGGTATAAGTGTAGCACACTGCTGTTGGCTGGTGTCAATGAGAGGTGGAATGCAATGTCCTGAACAATTTCTGGGCATTTGAAATCATCTCAGGAGGAAAAGTACGTAGAAAAAGAGTGGCTTGTAAGTGTTGATGACTTTCTTCCTCTGTGGACCATATTTGTTTTAGAAGTTTTTCTGCTTCCTGCATCACTGTGTAACAAAGATTTCCAGTTTCACCCTGGAGAGGAAGCCCAACCATACTTTGATTCTGTTCCCAGCATGGCTTGGTGAAAGTATGATACCAGATAGATCTGCAGGTCTTTGTACTGAATTGAGAAAGTGACTTGACAAGGTACGTTTCACACCATGAGGAAAAAGTATGATGGGGTAATTTTTACCTGTAAAAGAGAGTTTGCAGTGAAATTGTTGTGATATTCTTAGTTACATTAACAGATGCTGCCTCAGTGTTATAGCAGAGGAGTGGCAAAGATCAGCAAACAATTTGACTGTGATAATTATTTTCCTTTTTAATGGAATACATAACAAATGCTGCTTGTAGATTTAGAAATGTCTATAAAACAAACATGTAAAGATTTTGTCTTTACATGTTTTTCTGACAAACTATCACTGTCAGGAATGTAATCTTAAGTTGAAAACTTCCAGTTGCTTAAGGTGGATAAAATAATTATCTACACCTATCTGTATGCTGTGTTTTTATATTACTGGTCTAAAGCAGACATGACTGCTTCTTGTATTCTTTAACTTCCAGTATTTTCCTGGTACCCACTGGGAAATTATAAGGGTCATCTTGTTTTGCCTTTTATTTGTTGTGTTTTTCACTCCTGATATTTAAAATGAAACCTTATGCCAATCATGCCCAGCCCACGCTGCAGCCACCCGCTGCCCCACACCATGGCAGCAGCTCTTCCCTTGAGCAGCCCGTCCTGTCCCTGGACACGCACCCATTGCTCACAACAACTGAACATCAGTGCGTGATGGGCTGGAACCAGGACATGGGGAGGACGCAGTGCAGTGCTAACTCGAGTGACAGCAAATTATTTTATGCATTGTGATACACTGGCTAAACACAGTTCTGTGAACAATGAACAATAGGGAGCCATGCGTTCCGTGAAAGGAATTTGAAAATAGGTTTCAAGAAGGATTGCCAAAAAAAAAAATCAGTTTTTTTGGATTAGTTGAGACTCTGTTTTCAGTCAACGTAAATATTTCTTGGGAATTTTCAAATGGAATGTATGGAGTTGCAATAAAAAACAGTATTTGTATCTCTACTGGAGTTTTATGACACCTATCTTCCCAAAGAAAAATATCCCTCACTTCACAATCACACCTTATTCACATCATCCCTTTTGGACAATGTGTGTATTCATGAACAGCTATTTTAAAGGATGTATTCGTTACTCTCTTTTGTGTTTGAATAAAAACCTTAAAGATTAAGGAGGCATTACTTTCAGAGCAACCTTTGTAAGCATAGCCCTCTTCCTTCAGTGTGGTCCAAGCAAACAGTTGTTTGTTTTTGAGACTGAAAGCAGTATACCCAATGCAATGTCTCACTGAAAACCTACAGAATAAAAACAGATTTTAACTATCAGCCCAGACAAGGCAGCAGTTACAGTAAGAAGCTGTCTTAAGTTGGCGTGGCTTTAAGTTGGAATTGTGATTTATGTAAGAAAATGATAGGAAGATGCAGGAGATAGGAGAAATGTGTTTTTTTGAAAGAAGTTCTTTACCATAGAAAGCAAGCAGAACTAGATTTTTGTTTAATCTGTGCATGAGGCCTGTAGGATCCTAATTACAGTATTTCTGATGGAAGTCTACTTTCAGTGAAGTTAGCAGGGATGCTAACGTTTACTGAAATTGAGCTAAAAGGTCATCAAACTGTTAGTGCCAGTGAGGTGGGCCTAAGCAACTCAGCTTGCATACAAGCAGCTATATGCTTGTAGTCTGTCAGGATGAATGCCTTCTGTCCTATAAGGAACATGGAACAGTAAATGATATGAAATGGGTGGGCAGCCGAGGCTCACTGCTGCCCTGGGCTGTCAAAGCCCAGCAGTGGTGGGGAGTGTAGCCAGATTTGGACCAGGTGCTGACCTGCAAACCTCACGTCTACAGTGCTGTAGGAAACCTCCTCAGAATCATGGAAATTGTGGTTTCTGTTAGTTAATAAGTGGAGGATTCACTGCTTTCTCTTTCTGTGCTCTGTAGTGCTCTTTAAACTTCTACTGGACTTTGTTTATTTTTCATGTCATGAGTTAGGAATTCTGTTCCGAGCAGCTCAGCCCAGTCCTTCACTGAATATCTGGCAACTTTGCTTTCCTCCTAAGCCCCTGCCCAACCTTGCTATGTTGTGAGCATGCCCTTCTCACACATGCGGAGACCCAGTGCATCAGCTGTGGCGGTTTCCTGCCATTGCAGTCGGTCAGTCCATCAGTCAGCCACCATAGCTTGGGCGTGGGTCCCAGAAGTATAAGCTGTGGCCTATCTTGTTGCTGCCAAAGCTCAGCAGAACTGAATCAGTAGCTCTTAATATACACAGCATAAAGCAGCAGAGGAAGCACTGTGTCACTGCTGCTGCAGAGCAGGGAGAAAATATGCCAAGTTACACTTGCTTTGCTAAAAATTTTTTGCATGGAATATGAGATGTTTGTCCTGTTGAAGGCCTTGAAAGAGGTTAAACAGCTGCAGTTAAGTTAGAATGGTGCGGTGTGTTTTTCTAAAGGCTAAGAGCTGAAATAATTGTAGGTGCCTCTAGGAATGAAATAAACAGGCATAGGTAAGAAAAAATTACTTTCCTCATGGTGTGTGACTTTTCTTATTTGGCAGTTACTTTAGCTGGGATCTTGGTGTTTTCCTATTTTTGTCAGCATTACAGATGTGTATTTTCACATGAATGAGTTGTTCTTAAATGATTTTCTATCTACAGTGAGGATGAACAAGCTTTTTGTCTGGTGTGAGCATATCCTTCAGCTAAAGTTACTGAAAGAAAACTTAGGTTACTGCGTTCAGGTTTGGCTTTTGCTGTGTATATTTGATAATACTTTAGGAAGTTTTGGGAGATGTAGAAGACCTTACTATTCCAATAATCCTTTGGAATTGTTTGGAGGACACTGATTTGTGGGTTCTTTTTGGCAGTTGTACCCAGGGGTCAGTGTGAGAAGAAAATCTTACCCTACCTACTGAAATTGTTTCAATAGAAGTTCTTGAAGTCTGTGTTTGTGTAATGGCAGAGCCACAAACATGGATCAGATGATGACATTAAATTTGTAAGCATGGACAGGCTAAATGAACTAAAGGCAGTCCTAAAAGCTGTCAGAACTCAATTGTCTTTCATGTGTGGGATGATGGCATTAGGTATCCAAGTAAAGAAATACATTAATTGCTTGAAGGCTAAGATGTACAATGTAGCTAGCTGCAGCAGGAAAATACTAGTACCTGACATGAGAAAGGACTTTTCTGAGGAAACGTGGCTTTATTCTCAGAAAATCCAGTTTTCTGTGCTTCTTTTTTTTGTTGTTCCTTATGTACTTAACCTCAGGTATGATTTTTAGTCTGCTTCCCTGAATGAGTGGAGAATACTGTTCAGAAGTCTTTTATGTTATGGATACTTTTCAGATAATTGGAAAATTAAATTTGGTGAATAAGGGCTGGTAGTTTTATTTTTTTAATCAATTTTTATATTCATACAATTTGTACTGATTAAGTGCAAATGAGGTTTGTTTTCTTCCAGTATAGTTGAGAAATTAAATTGAGGACTAGGTTAAGTGATATGGCTTAGAATAGTTGTGTAATATGGGAGGACAAGCTCATTCCAGGGAGGAGTCAAATAATCCCTATTTAATATTTTGTCATATGCATATTAAAACCATTTTAACTATAAAACAGCTCACCTCAACAAGATTACTCACAGAAGTTATGATGATAACTAATACCGTTGTTAAAACATCCACAGTTAGTTTATGTACAGCTATTCAGTATGCATCCCTCCAAACTATCATGCCTATTGCTTTTTTTTTTTTGCCTTTTTGAGGGTTAGGAGTAAGGGATATGCCATGGGAGTAATCTAGTATTTAATTTTAAAACTCTTCTTCAAAGACAGTGTTTAATTTCACAGCGCTCCAAGTCATATATATCTATTGCTCTATATAAATGTTTCATAGTGGAGGTGCTGGTGCCATAGCAGTGACATCTCTGGGCTAAAGACAAGTTGGTCTGTACTAATTTTATCCAGTGTAACATTGCTAGTTTCCTAAGTATATTAGGTGACCTATTTGTACTTAAACTACTGGTGACAATTCTTGAACAGTTTTGCATCTAGCAGGGTACTTATCTGGGCTGAAAAACAATGGCAAAAAGGAAATCCTAAGCTGTTCTGTCTAATGTGCATCTGTAATGGCATAGTGATAAAAGATTTTTCTTTTAACAGATTCTGGAAAATAACAACACCAATGAGTGACTTGATCATTGCTCTCAGCTCCAGATGACCTGCCCTGTTTTTCAGAAGGGTATGTATACATCCATTCATTAAAGTGTTGGTAAAATCCAGTATCATTTTAAGATATGTTCCTGTTGCTTTTTTTTGTTGGGTTCCTTTGCATGTGTTTGTTTGTTTCTTTTATTTTTGTTTGTTTTACTTTGACAGCCACACTTAATGTGTCTTATCCACCTGATCTCTAACTTACTCTTTTGTTCTTGATCTAGCATAATTTTACAGCAAGACGAAATGCTGTGTCAATACCTTGTTGCTGGTTGCTGGTGATATTGTGTGTCAATGTAGCGAAAGGCTTCAGGTCTCACAAATGCCTCTGAATGTCTGGCTCACCAGCCTCTTAGTTTTGTCTGTCATTGTTCCTTTGAACTTGCAGTCTGCTGAGGAGCAGGATTTCGTTGCTGTATCTTCTTGCACAGCTGCATACTGGTGTGGAGGAAAAGGTGTTCCTGTTGACTCAGAGTTGTGTGCTGGATATAGCTTGAATATTTTCCTGTTAGTCTGCATGTAAATTCCCTCCCAAGGTGATTCTTCTGATAGCTCATCTTGTACTGCAGACTTGTAAGGTTTTGGTTGCACAATGGTTCAGGAGAGAAGACAATGTTCTTCTCTTATATGAATTTTTGAAGAAGGTTTAAAAAAAAACTTCAAAATACAGCAGTTCAAAGACTGTATGAATGTGACCAACTTATCTATTTTATTGAAATCTGTATGAAACAGAAGGAAAATTAATATTAGCTTTGGAAGAGAACTGCGTGTTTGACATAACTCAGAAATAAAATTCCTCTGAGTTCCAATAAGTGCTGCATCTGGTCAGTCAACTAAATGTTATCCTTCTGTACTGCAGACTGCCTGGGAGCTCCTTTTTTGCCAGCATACAGCATCTAAGAAATAGACATTGCTTTTCTTTAAAGAGTTTGCAGGTCAAGTAATTTAGATACTAAGACAAGTTCATTAAAAGATAGCTTAAACTGCTATTCATACTTGAAAGTCAAGTACCTGTAGAAAAAAGCTGTTGAAAAATGGGAATTTGTCCTGTAAATTCTATCGTTACTGCCAGATGCTGTTACTTAAAGTAACAGTAGTCAAATTCACCTATAGAACTAACAATATATGTTGTGTATGCTGTGGTAGGCCCAGTGTAGTGTCTCCTGGTCAGTGGCAGAGGAACATGTTGGTGGCAGTCACGGTGGTAGCAATAGCAGCAGTTCCATCCCTGCCACTGTGAATGGATCGACATGAACATGTCCAGTGCTTGAGCTGCTACTCTTGGCAGCTGATAATCCTTGGTGTGGAAAGCTACAGCTGTTTTGTCTCTGTGTAGGCTATAGGTGAAGGCAGTGGGGCTACGAGAGGTCAAATTTGATTGGAGCATGCACACCTCGGTGGAGATAGGATGTTTACTTCTAGAAAAATGTTTATTTAGGGGAGGGCCATAGGGTAGATGACAATTGTACAGTAGTTCAATGTTCATAGTAGAAGTATTTACCCTTTTAGTAAAGAAGTGATGAAACTGGCTCCTGCTGAATGTGTTGGTGGCCTGCATGGAGCTGGGATGTTATGTTGCTGCTTGCCGTGTCTCCTAACAGACAAAGTCTGGGACACTTGCCTTAGAGCCGAGGAGTTTTAAGTACGTAAAGGTAGTAGAACAAGAAATAATCAGGAGCAAATAGGGCAAGGAATATAGGTAGTGTGTTGTACTTGAAAGCATATTGCTTTTTGTTCAAAGAAAGAAACATGTCAAATAATCTGTGTAAAACATAATGAGGGAATTATCAATGAGTCTAATATTTCAAATGAAGAGTAAATTTTAGTTGCAGTAGAACAGGACATGCCAGTACAGTTTGAGCTACCCCTATAAGAAGGAAAGAGGTTATTATAAACAAAATATTTACATTCTGCTCTTTGGGATGTTTTAAGCAAGGTAAAGAGGAAAGCTTAAGATAACTTCAGTGGAAGAGAATTGTCATGAGCTGTCACCAGTCTTGGTGGTTTGCTGTACTCTAAAAAGTTTGAACTTAGCGGAAGATGGATAATAAAATGCATGATATTTTTCCAAACACTTGTTTTTGCAGAGTACTTAATTTGTAACTTAAGCTTCTTTTACTAGATGTCGTCTGTTACTGAAAATGGAGATGTTACTGCTGGAAAGCCAAATGAAGAGAAAACATATAAAAAGGTAATTAAGATTATAATCTTTTCATTTCATGCTCTTCCTTTTATATTCATAATTTAAACCTGCTGTAAGTGAACTATACTTCAAAATTAACTATAAGAACAAGCAAGCATGTTCTGTGGATTATTTGAAAGTATTTTATTCCTTCTGTGAAATGATAAGCTGATTCAGTATGGTTTTAAAGTATACATTCTTGATAGATTGCTGGAAATTCTTTGCTCTTAGCAACGGAAATACCTCTGTACACAAACAGTTGTCAGAAATTTAGTACAGCGAGTTCCCAAATGCTTTGAATGTTTATGCTGGATGCCTGAGCTACAAACTCACTTTAACACCTCTTCAGTGTTTGCTGCAGAGTGCACTTTTTTTTTTGTAAGGAAATAGTGATGTTTGAGAAGTGACATATTTTGTGTAATATTGTACATCCATTGTGGCAACATGAGGTTACTTAGAGATTGGTGGTAAGTGATACTGGTTTTGGTTTTGATTGTCTCTCAGTGGTTCTATGGAAGCAGCACTGTTTAGAACCATCAAAAACTATTGGTAACTAAGGTGAGACATATACATGTATACATATGTAAGTACTTACACAAGCCAATTTTTACTTAATGGATTTGATCATTTTCCTTGACAGATATTCTCTAAGAAGTAGTGATATGTTTCCGTAATGTAACATTGAGGTCCATGTGCTCCTACAGTATATGTCATAAATTAGGAGATATTATTTCTCTGTCTTTCCTACAGCATTGCTGGGAAAGTCAAGAAGAGTAAGCTATTTCTTTTCCCACTCCTCACTCCTTTTGTTGGCAACTACATTTTAAGTATCTGGGATGTCATTCTAGATTATTTTCTCAGAATTTTCTCAGAAATGAAAGGAAAACAATGTTTAAGAAAATGTGTGGTTATCTTTTTCAGTTAAAAATTGTCTTCAGTTTCTCTGCTTATGACTTCAAAATACTGAGGTCTTAATAACTTTCCACATCTATTACTAGAAAGGTAGAAAAGCTATATGCCCATATAAAAAGACATATTAATGCAGTCTTACAACAGCCTGAGTAGACTGCAGAACTTGGTAGTCCCTGCACAGGAGAATTTGTATTCCTTTCAGTCATCCTATGTGCCTTACTTTGTTCCCATTCAACTCTTAAGTTCTCAGTATTGCAAAGAAAGCCTTGTAAAGATTTATAGCATGACACCAATTCTTCTGTAGTTTTATGAGAAATGCATCCACCACATCATACTGGGAGCTCAGTGTCATCTCCAAATTCTGCTCTTTTCCCTGAGCTTCCATTTGTTTGTACATGGATCTTACAGCAGTTTAATTTCTGGTATTCATACTCCCAGTTGTTCTCAGTTCAAGATCCTCTGTTATGGGTACCCCATAGTTCAGTTTTATTGCATATTGTCATTTATGCTCCAGCTTCTGAATACTAATAAAAAATAATAAAGTTTAACCCTAAAACTGATGCATGAAGAATTTAATGATAGTGTTTTACTTTTAGTTATGTATCTCTTCTCATAAGCCAGATTCTTTATAAGCCTTGCACTAAATTCTGTTTCTCACCTTTGCAAGATATTCCATATAACACCACTGATGAATTTTTTGTTTATTTTTTAATAGAAGTCAACTGCATTTGTGTAGAAAGATGTTTATGAGGTGAGGCTGGCAAGACCTTTGTTTGACAGCGGCATTTCATGTCACCTTCATTCCAGATTTTTATGAAACCTTCACAATGGCACCACTTTCTGGTGAAGTCTTGTTGGCAGTTAAGACCCACCTATCTCTAACTGCTCACATCACTTTTATTTCCTTTTTTTAATTATTATTATTCAGGTTCTTCAATCATGCTTTACTGTACTTAGTTTACCAAAAATTACTGACAATTTTGTCCTTTGATTTCCTGTGATACTTTCTCCAGAAATCTGGTCTGGGGAAGAGCTTAGTTTCTTAGCTAATGCTCTTTCTACTGCTTGGGCAGTTCCTGCTCCCTTCTGCCATATCCCTTTGATGGCAGTGGGACTGCTTAGGCAAGATGGTCCCATTGTTTTCAGATCAGGCCAGGATTGCTAACTCATTTTTATTGCTTGGAGACCTCCTTTCCACCTTTTTGTTCTTGTTGTGTAAACATAATCAAAGTGGAGAAACGTATGATGTTTGTCTGTTCATCTTAGAACAGGCAAAATACAGATCTTGACTTGAATTTTGCCAGTTTGGGCTTTGGCTCTGCTTTGCTTTGACCTTTCATATGTTGCTCCAGGGCAGCTGTGTAGCTGTTTCTTAAAATGGAACTGGTGTCTATCTTTGATCTGGAATATTTGTAGCAGTGATCTGCTGTTCTAAGGAGGTGCATTAGTTGATCTGGTAGCCAAACAAGTTGCATGTCTGGAGCAGTTCAACAAAGCAATAAAGAGTATAACTAGAGAACAAATGGGTAACCAAAATGTAGTTCAGAAACACTGACGTTATAAAAGTTTTGTAATGCCAAGACTTACTTGGTGATTCAAGGGATTTCTGATGTCAGTCCTAGGAGTTAATTGTCCTGAAACGAGCTGATAGTTTCTGTCTCAGCTTTAAGGTCATGCTTCCAACACAGAGGGCTTAGTGAAGGACGAGTCAGTGTCATCTTCCTGGGTCTCCTTCAGTGGTTCCACGTGAAGACTCAGCAGCAACTTTATCATAAAAGACCAGATCACATGGCTTAAGTTTTCCTTGAGCTTTTCAGCCTTCTCCCAGAGTGAAATGTTGTAGTGTGCCTCTTTACCTCTATTTCCCAGCTCTTGCTGTAAAGCTAAAAACAAATGAAATCCTTATGGATAAGTAATGTTCTGATACAACTTTGCTTGAAGGGTTACGATTTCCTTACATAATGATGGGGGAGAGGGGGAATTTCTCAGTCTCATCTGAAGACTGAACTGTCCTGATAATTTTTGCTTTTTGCATGGTTCCATTGTGTCCACTCATTTTTCATAATAGCGTGCAAGGACTATGTCTGTACAGCTTTCATCACATTAATGTGTCAAGTGCGTACAAATCGGAAAATTAATACATGGAAAATGTCTGATGTAAAATTCAATGACTCATAGGAGAAAGTTAAATAAATGTTGGCTTTGGAGGCATTTTCCATTTGTCATATCCACTGAGAAAGAAACCTAACAAATCAATACATATTAAAAAATGTTCTTGCTTGATCTGGAAATGTAAAGAAATGTAAATATCCCTTAATAAGAACTGCAAATAATTTCTTCATAAGGAAAACATGGAAGAAAATTAGAGAGAAAATAATTGCAAACACATGACTTTTGTTTTCATCTATTTTATATATGTTTAAAAACATTTTTTCTTGGAGAGAGGTAGAGGAAGCTTACATCTGTTGTAGACAAAACTACTTTCTTTAGCACTTTACTGTTGGGCTCATTGACATGAATAATGGTTTACTAAAATGTTTGTCCATCTGAGGACAAAGTGTATCTTAACGGTTGCTTGAAAAGAAAAGGTTTTTTGCAGTGGCAGAAAATGATCACCATCTTTTCCTTGTGGGTTACTCATCCTTACTTCCGAAGACCCTGGAGCTGATGTAGATACTGCTTTGAGTGCACTGACTGAAGTAGAGGTAGGCTATGCAGTTTTATCTAGTGAATTTGGACAGCTGGAGAATGAATTAGAGCTAAAGACTCTAATTTGCTCCCTTTTCTGCTGTTTCCTGTATAGCGTGGCTCATCATGCAAATGCTGTCATTCAGAACACCACCCCACACTCTTCCTTCTTTAACCCCAACTTTTATTGATGAGCAGTGTCAAGCAGTACAGGGTATAGCTTAGGTCCAATGGGATAGCTATCCTGGCTGCGTTCCCTGCCCACTCCTTGTGGACTCCCATCTTCTCACTGGAAAGGCAGCATGAGAAGCTGAAAAGTCCTTGGCTTTGTGTAAACTATCAGTGTGTTAACAAGACTGTTTTCATCACAAATTGAAAACACAGCACTGTACTAGTTATTATGAAGAAAATTATCTGTGTCCCAGCCAAGGTCTGAAGAAATCTTACTAATAATTGAGAACTTTATTTCTGTGGTATTTTGGTTGTGTATTACCATTGTGTTCCAAACATGTCCTGAATCCATGTAGAATGGTTTTAAAAGCTATTATAAACATCTGTGATAATGACTGTTTTTCACTGTTTTTAAGTTCATCTCAATCAGTTAAAAATATTTCATTTTTATGAAGAAGCTCTTTCCTCAGAGGGCAGTGAGTCACTGGTACAGGATGTTCAGAGAGGCTGTGGATGCCCCATTACTGGAGGCGTTCAAGGCTAGCTTGGACGGGGCAGCTGAGCTGGTGGGTGACAGCCTTGCCTATGGCATGGGGTAGGAACTAGGTGATGTTTAAAGTGCCTTCCAAGCCAAGACATTTTGTGTTTTCTCCAGGAGGAAATCTGACTTTATTCAGGATAAAGGTAAGAATAAGTTAGCCTGTAGACCTGTCAGTTCTGTTTATGAAACTTTAGATACTTCCAGTAGTTTCTTTATAATTTTGTTTAGTTCAACTAAAATAGTGATAGATTTCTTACTTTTCTGAATTCTTGAGACCTTCTTTTCTTCAGTTTCCTTCAGTAGTTATGTTTTGATCCAAATCTCAGACAGAAGAAAATGTGATTTGCCATGCACATGAACACTTTAAAGATCCAAGATGATATCTTGATTTACTAAAACCTTGTTAAAAGCCTTGCTCAATCATTGCTAAGCATCCTAACTGTACAGATTCTGGAATTCATAACTATATCAAGACAGGGCACAGTTGTAAGTATACAACAGTCTTTTATTTTTTTCCTGATATTTTACAGACTCAGTTATCAGAATCTGCTGATACTTCTGCAACTTTTGCATTGCAATGTAATCAGTCATATAATAGTTCCGTAAGCTGCTTCCTGACATTCAGTATACTGATAGAAATAATAAAGCATGAACAGATCTCTTGAAGCACTTGAAATGTGTAGAAGAAAATAGACCATTAAGCATAATGTTCTTATTCTGGAAACCTGTTACCAGTTTTCCAAAATCTCTGCTTGTAATCCACAGTCCACCACAGATGCATACTTGTTTGGCATGATTATTTCTTATGGTAACATATTTTGCAGTTCTTCTTAGTGTATTACAATTAGCACCTTGCCTTGTTCAAAATTGGCTATCTGTGGCATCAGTCACTTTGCCCAGAAGCAAGGGGAATTTATCTGAAAAAAGAAAATTAGCTGCCTATTGTTTCAGCTTGCAAAAGTGTGTTAACAGCATTGCTGCATGACTGTTAGCATTGGTTTATGTCCAAAGACCAATGTGTGTGGGTAGAATTGTTCTGCCAACATTGAAACTTTTCTACCGGAGCTGCACTGGAACATACATTTTCAGTAGCATACTACTGAATGTTTTGTACTCAGAAAGAAAGAAAATAATACAATAATAGCAGCTGTACTTGTTTAATGACCTAGCTATATACTGGCATTCAGCACAGTATGTCAGAAAAAATGTGTGTAAGTTTATATTGTGGTAGCACAGTTATTGATGACTTTAATATGGAAAGTACAGTGAACACCATGTGGAACAGCATGTAACGCTTCATTGCTTTGTTCATAGGCATAGTTCTAGGATGCAAAGAAAAAGAATGGCCAAAGAAAGTGGCATAAGCTGGTGTAATGGATAGCTTTCAGAAGGAGCAGATACACT
The DNA here is from genome assembly GCA_037305975.1 of Chrysolophus pictus. Taxonomy (NCBI): domain Eukaryota; kingdom Metazoa; phylum Chordata; class Aves; order Galliformes; family Phasianidae; genus Chrysolophus; species Chrysolophus pictus. The sequence continues at coordinate 45,035,336 of CM074614.1, read as the reverse complement.
CTGGGTATTTCTACTCTTTGCTGCAGAACAAGGAGTGTTTTTCTACATCTGTGACACCACTGCTATTTACATCTGGATTATACAAATAAATAGCTGTCTTTTGTTTTGTTTATTTGCTATTATGATTGCCTTATCATAACAAAAACCTTGGGTAGAGCTCTCCTTTGGAGGTCACAGCTGCTTTTTGCAAAGAAGACTAGCAGGACTAAGGTAACTTTTTTTTCTGTAAGAGGGCAGCTTAGTAGTAGCTGTTAACTCCTGCCTTCCACAGCAAAATCCAGAGATGGGGTGGGTGGCAGAAGTCCAATTAAATGAAGTCTGACTTGCTGTGCAAGCAGCTGGCAGAGAAACGGGCAGTGTGAGCTTAAGGAAGAATGAAAGAACAGAGTGGAGTTGCAAGTTGTGGAGAAACACAGGAAGGGGTTTAATCATTGACGTTTTCTACTTGCTCTGTTTTACATGCCCTTTTTGTGATTTAATATGAAGTTCAAATGTGGCAGCAGCAGAGACTTGCTGAGATGGTCTAGCTGCCACTAAAAGCTTCACCAGAAGCAGCTGCTGGAAGTGTTCTGTCCGTGGGACACTACAAGTGCCCAAATACGGGAAAAATATAGTGCAAAAGGAATGGACTCCCAAATAACTGCACACACAGATTGAATCTAGCAGCAATTTCTTAATGTTCAAGAGTGTTTTTTTAACATATTGCATGGAGAAAGCTTACTGTTTTCCAACAACACTGTCCTCAGGTGGTTTGACCTATGAGTTTACACAATTTACGGAGGCTTAGTTTCTTTTCATGGGTCTGGAAAAGATAAGCTATGTTTGCAGAGGAGAGGTGGTGTGTTTAGATTCCTGGTACTTGTGGTAACCAGTGTAACTGAAGAACAAATGTTTACTTGTAGGAAACTCAGATCTGTCCAAATCCATGCATCTAGAATAATTTTGACTAAGCAGAACCCTGTGGATTATTTATTCATTTATTTATCTTCAGGGAGGCTGCGGCTTGCAGGAGGGCTTCTGTATGCAACTCTATTACAATCCCTTTCTGAAATGTCATTGCTTAATGCCATTTTGATGGTATTAAGAAGCGTGTTTACAATTTAGACAGTGTTCATTGTGTTTCAGTTAAAATAAGATATCAAGGAAGTGGGAATTTCATTGGGAATTTTTGCTATATTGCCAGATTCATGTTCTTCACACTCTTAGTCTGATTTCATGGTAATGTAATAGTTTTATAAGATTTAATGCGAAAATACATTCTTGTAGTGTTATTAAAGTTTTGAAGAGTTGATTTTAGGGAATTATAGTCTGTTCAAGTTCTAGGAACTGAGGCATGGAGAGAAGTTTGACCTCCTTCGTGAGGCAGGTTTTTTTCAGCTAACTGGAGATGAGCACTATCTTATGTTTTCACAAGGAAAAGAGCTGTGAAGTAGACAACCAATTCACTGATTCAGTTCTACCACCCAGCAGAACAGGCTGGTGAAAGAGATAAGAGCAGTCTTTTCTTCGCAGATAGTAGTAAAAAGAAACAAACTAATGGCAGCTGTGTGGGAAAAACAGCTGCAGAACAGTGTTAATCAGTGGTGGTTTCTTATCAGGTGCCTTTTGCTCCCCATGTCATAAATAGAACTGTCATAACTAGGTAGCTCTACCATTTCATTAGAAAAAAATTAAAAACCTGGATTGTTTATTTTAATTTATTTGTATGACTATGTTGCAAAGGGTGGAAAAATGCAAAAATAATCTTGCCTTTCAGAGTGATAATGAAGTGAAATTTCTGAGGAAAAGAATATGAGCATTATAGCAGGTGCTTTGTAGCACCTGCAATAAGCCAGCTGTCTTGCAAAAGAATCACCATCTTTGCCCTCGAAAGTTCATAGGCTAAGCTTCAGTTGCAATAAAATGAGCTATAAAAAAGGAAAACAGATACACAAGGACGAAGTTCATATCCTTGAAGTTCCATATGACATTTCTAGGATGTGCTAAAAAGGGCAAGAATGTTGAATTCATGAACTGCTTGTGGGGAATATGAAGACTTAGTAAACATTGAGTGTTAAGAATGGGAAAAATGAGAGTAGGGTAAACTTCATAAAATTAAGTGAAGGCTGAATCCAGTGCAGTTTTTTTCTGTTCATGGTTGTTTGTTTTTTGCTTTTTAAAATATTAATTTATTATTATTAATAGTCCCATACAGATAGATAATATGTAAGAAAACTTGTTTAAAAGGATAAATGTATTTACCATTTGTCAGCCATTTACATTGAAACTGTAATGACCTTAACATTCTAATGGAAATAGTTATTTGGCAACATATAATATGGTTTCTAGTAATTATAGTACTTACAGTTTTGCACTCTGCTGCCATCTGTCACACGTCAACAATGTGTTATGAAATACTGGTGGGATATTCTGCCATACTACCAACATCCACCTCTGACACTGAGCCAGTGTATGGGGCTTTTTTTTGTATGGTGTATCCTCTGTGTTTGGTAAAATGCAGTAGTACTGTGTTAGCAGCTGTGCTTTTCAGTTGTAGTTGCTCACTGTGTCAGTGAACAAGATGGGTGTCCAGCTATGAAGCACAAACTCTATTCACATGTTTATTGATTTGATCAAAATTGCATAATTGCTGCTTGTGCTGGACATTCAGTCATGCATGAATAGAGTCCTTTCAAAGAAAGAAAAATGTGAATCTTCTTACAACACAGGCCAGATCTTTTTATTAATCAAAGTTGCAGTTGAAGAATGGTAGCATTGTTTGTTCCTGCCAAATTGCCTGTTCTGAACTGTTATAAAATTGCAACTTCAGTTTGGTGTGTAATCTTAATTAATGAGGAACTACATATCTCTATCTTTTCTAAAAATAAGCAGTGGCTCTGGCATGTGCTCTTCTGAGGACTAAAATAAGTGTAGTTTTGTGTATGTGAACTTTTTCTTATGTAATTTTCACTCCCTTCTGAAATATTTTTGTTCAAGTGCTGCAGTAATTCTTGCCATGGAACTTCTGGGGTTTTCACTGATACCTTGTCTACTTTGATGGATGAGAGATAACATCTGAAAACAAGCATCAAAATGGTACCTTTAAACTACTAAAAGTGCACCATGCTAAGGGAAGTTATTCCCTTCTGTCAACCTTATTTACCTTCCTAGTGGTTTGCTTTATTCAATCCTTTCATCTTTTCTTTGCTTCATTTGCACTTCCATGTCAGATGCCATTTTGTCAGAGTGCCCTTTTGCTGCTATCTGTCACACATCAACATCATGTAACAGAGTACTGGTGAGAAGATTCACCCTTTGCTACCATACTACCAACTTCTGATGATGGGCAAACATAATAAAATATGAGGCATTACTTTTGGAGAAGAGATTATGCATTTTCGTGGTATTTGTAACTGTTTTTTCCCAGAATGAAACACATGCAGATTCAAACCCTGGAATAGGTTTGAATGCCTAATAGGCTTTTGGATCAACGCAGTATTTCTTTAAATCTTTTAGTTCATAAGAAGTTCTCTAGTTGAAAGTTTTTTTCTGCTCTTAAAGGCTGAGAAAGAAAGAGGATGTGGCATTGTTATTATAAAGTTATGTTACTGATAAGAACAGAAATCTATCTGTAGTTAACTGATGCTTGAATTCTTACTTTCTATGCAGACTACGTCCTCGGCTATTAAAGGTGCTATCCAGCTGGGAATAGGATACACTGTAGGAAATCTTACTTCAAAACCAGACAGAGATGTTCTTATGCAAGACTTCTATGTAGTGGAAAGTGTCTTCTTACCCAGGTAAGCACAAGCCCATTCAATCTATTTTCTAGCAGAATTTCATAATGAAATTCTACCTAGATATTTAAAATAAAAATTGTTTTACAATTCTGGCAAAATTGGATTGGAAGATTGAGGCAGAACTTGAAAATACTGCTGTCTTCATGTTGTCAAGTTTAGTTCATGTGTGGAGTTTGAATGTTACTTCATAAATTGTTCCTAATAATTTGCAATGAATCATAGAATCATAAAATGGCTTGGGTTGGAAGGGACCTCAAGAGTTATCAAGCTCCAACCCCCCTGCCACAGGGGGCCCCCAACCTCTGTATCTAATATTAGACCAGGCTGCCCAGAGCCCCGTCCAACCTGGCCTTGAATACCTACTGGGACCAGGGCATCCACAACCCCGGGGCAGCCTGTTCCAGCACCGCACCACTCTCATGGTAAAGAACTATCCCCTGATATCCAACCTAAATCTTCCCTCCCTCAACTTAAAACCATTTCCCCTTATCCTGCTGTTATCTACCCTTTTAAAGAGTTGATTCCCCTCCCGTTTGTAGGCTCCCTTTAGGTACTGAAAGGCTGCAATTAGGTCACCCCTCAGCCTTCTCTTTTCCAGACTGAACAAGCCCAGCTCCCTCAGCCTGTCTTTGCAGAGGAGAGGTGCTCCAGCCCTCTGGTCATTTTTGTGGTTCTTCTCTGGGCCCACTCTAACAGCTCCCTGTATTTCTTCTTTTGGATGCTTGTATCAGTGCTTAGAGATTATTAGTGTTAATAAATGGGAAGTGGAATTGACAATGTTCAGAATAATTGCAGGTAGGTACTTCTGAAGTTGATCTCTTCTGATGTAAATTTGGTAGTTTAAATTTCTGATTTCCTCTGAGCTGAGAGATTTTTCAAGAGTAAGACACTGTATTTCTTATGTGAAATGAAGCATTTAATTGTATTCTCTAGTTCATAGGACTTGGGAATATCCATGTTGTGTTCTGGTGCTAACTGTAAGGTTCATGATCTTTCTCTTGGTGATTAGATATAGATTTGTTACCTTATCCACTGTAACCACAGTTTTTTCACTTGTTCCGGAAAAAAAAAAAATCTACAACTTAAAACTGAGAAGTTTGTATATAATGTAAAAAAGTTTACTCATTTTTTTTGAAAAATAGATTGAGCCATCATATCTGTGAAGTGTCCAACTGTGATTGTTATGCAGGGTTCTGTAGTTGTTTGTTTGACTGTAACACTGGTTTTGTTATTCATGAAACAAAACGGAACATCTATGATAAAAGTGTTCCATGATATAGCGCAACTTTGGGGAAAAAAATGTAATCTGTATTTTTTAACGCGTGTGTGAAAGTTAAGTAAAATGGTTTGTAGTCTTTAGCATCACAGACCTTGTGAAATTTGCATCCTGGGGCACTGAGAAATTACATTTTTGTATTTGGTTATGTTTTTAAGGGAGGACTAGGAGAGATTACTTCTGGCTGAAAAAGAGAACAAAGGCAAAAGTAGTAGCCTATTTGTACTAACATAAAATTGATCCTAAAAGTTTTAATATCACCTTCCTCGACAGTTATCTTAAAAAAAAAAAAAAAAAGAAAAGGAGCATGAAGAAAATGATATAAATGAAAAAAATGACTAGAGCAGCAAGTGCTCTGACTTCTTGTTTTTGTATAGCAGTCTAGTAAGCAACAGTACATAATACAATGACTCATAATACAGTGACGCATCTTGACTGTAACAAAGAGCCTTTCTATGTAGAGCCCTTGCTGGTAACGCTCTGTGAAACCAAAAATTGGCTATCCATAGAAGTCTCTTAAAAACAATCATGATGCTTCAGTTCTTAAACTGACAAACAAATTTCATATTTCAAGTCCTTCTCTCGTCTTTATTTAACTTGCACCTTTGTCTGAAATCTTTTCAATCTGAAGTGCTACTAACTTGTATAAATCATAACATAGTGTTAAATGAATTATAATAACTTAGTGTTACAGACTTCAGTCTTTCTGGCTGAGGATATTAGTATATTGAGTTTCAACATTGTATGGATAACTTCTAAGTCCTGCCTGTAACTGACTTCACTACTACAGCTCGAGATAAAAAGCTAAGGCCTCATGTCCCTTCTGTATGAGGCTGAGCTCCAGAGGTATAGTTCAGGTGCTCTTCACATTTTCCTAGGACAGTATTCACATTTGAAGACAATATTGTTCAAGTCACTACTTAAATGCAGCTTATGGAAAATGAGCTCTATGTCCTCTAAATTTTTAGCTTTTTACTTTCTTTTTTCCTTTTTTCCTCCCCTCTTTGGGCTGGTCTGGGTTGAAAGAAATAAGTTGAGATTAGTTACGCCAGCAGATTCCATGGACTCACTACTGGGAGATGATGAGTATCCAGGAACAAGCTGAGGTGAAGCAGTGCTTTTGCCCAGTAACTGCACCTGGAAAAGAACCTGGCAAGGCAGTGTAGCAAGTGTGAAGCTTAAAGCAGTCAATTACTGAACGAGAAGCTACATTTTTCTTCTTGCTCTGAGTACACATAGTTTAGCTGCAACTCCAGGCAGGGTATTAACTGAATTTCCACGGCCTCATCCAGATCATGCAGGTGTGATGTAGTCAGAGGTGAGAGGACAGTTGTTCTGTGGTCACAGGCACACAGGCTTCTTCGACAGCAACATGAGCACTATTGTAGTGACGATGACAAAATAGATCTGAGATAGTGGAAGTGCAACAAAACAACAGCCAGTGAGCAAAATAGTATTATCTGTGCCCTTCTGGGGAAAAGCAATTTACAGTTGTTCATAAATTTGTTAAGTGAGATAAGAAAACTTGTTTCTGCGTGCCACTTGGGCCCTGATGTAAACCTAAGTTCTGTCTGTAGTTCAGCTTTGTTGACAATAGGAAAATAACTTCCTGCTGTTTTCAGAGGTTGTGAAGGAGGGAGAAAACTGTTTATTCCCTAAAAGGGCACAGATAATACTGAACATAACTGTGCTGCTTATTGTAGGAGCTGTTGTAAATCTGGATTAACCACGGATTGCAGGTTATGCCTGTTCTGGAGTTACTTTGTAACAGGGTTAAATTGGGTCATAGTTTATCCTAGATCTACTTAGATCTTTGTTTCAGGAAGCAGCTCTCAGTAGAGTGTAGGTATCTTTGCAGGACTGAATTTGAACTGTAGAATTGCTTGCTTTTGTTTGTACTTTATTGCAGCTTTGAAAATAGGGAAATGCTTCTTTTACTTTCTGGTTCACATTGTCCATTTGTCGTTTTCCATTTTCCTAAGGAGTATAAAAATATATTCCTTTTGGGGGTTAAGTGAGAATTAATAGGGGATGCTGTAAGAAGGTGTATTTAGAGCTACAGTTAGGACTGAGTGTAAATGGTACTATGTAAATGTGCACTTCGTGCTAAAAAACAAATGCAGTGTGCGAGTGACCCAGTTGATTTTGGAGATACAGTAACTGGAGTGTCAGCCTAACTCCCCTCCATAGGGGAAATCATATGGGAAACTTTTTTTTATGCTGCATTTTTAAATGCTGCTTTGAAAATCCAGCCAGGAGGTTCTTATCTGGGGCTTATCCATTGTAGCAATGGCTAGAGGATTTGTAGGAAAGTTCTGCATCCTGCCAGTGTTCTCTCTTCCCTCCTCTATCTATTAATTCAGGCGTGTGGTGCTTTTTCTCATCTTCCTACATTATGCTTCGTGCCCTGACCTTCTTAATGAGATGAACCAGTTCATGTCTTGGTGTCACATTTTGTTCCCAAATCAGCCACTTGCATGTTCTGGATGCAGAAGTATTCTTACAGCTGTTTGGTTCAAATTTGGAGCCAGCTCAGAGTTGTGTGGCCATGGTGGGGCCTGGTGCTGAGCTAACAGTTTCACGCGTGTCAGTGATGACAAGTTAGTCACCAGACTGTGCAGCCACATGTGAGCTGGGAATGTGGGCACCTTGCTGAACAAATCCAGCAGACACAGACTGAGGAGGCACGTTTTCTATGGTGATGCTTGGTAAGCTGAACTCTATTCTATCAGCTAACTTTTGCTACTCAGTCATATGCAGCTTCAGAAATGCAGAGCATTTGGAGAAAGGCTTCATCTCTTCTAGCCTTCTGAGATGCAGGCCATTGCTAAGCACAGATGTAACTTTGATATTTTACAGCAAGTTGTTAACCAGTCTTGTGTATTTCGCTTGCTAATAGTCTGTATTTTCAGGGTCTGGATCCTGCATATTGTGAACACTTGTTATGGTTTCTGATTAAACTAGTAAGTCCATTTGGTGCTGCTGACTTGTATGCTCACTGCAGCTTCAGTGCACTGTTCTCTGAGTTTTAACTAATGGTCCCTTTTCTACGTACTGCACTTATAAAATGGCTGTGGTATTATCACAGAAAACCTTCTGTCTTCATTTCGACCCTGGTGAGGTTTCAACAATGGGACATGTCCTAGCACAGTAGGGTTGCATAATCTTTTGCCACACTTTCACAAAATAAAGAATGGAGTTATGGCTGCAGGAAGCAGATTTGTAAGAGTGTGTTCTAAAAGGTAAGGTTTCACTATAAAGTTTAGATGATTAGCTCTTGTGACAGTGGTGTGACATAGCCCCCGATTCCCAGAGAACAGGCTGAAAGAGCTGGGGCTGCTCAGCCTGGAGAATAGAATACTCTGGGGAGAACTGATAGCCTGTCAGGTTGCTTTAAGAAAGGGGCTATAAGAAGGAAAGGGACAGACTTCAGCAGGATCGTTGTGATAGGACAAACGGGAAATAGTTTCAAAGTAAAGAAAGGGAGATGTAAATTGGATGTAAGGGAAAAGTTCTATATAGAGAGGTGAGGCACTGGAAAAGTTCACAGTATAGCTACATATTACCCTGTGACATCCCTATATTGCAGAAAAATGCAATGAGATAGCTGGATTTATATGTAAAACTTCATTTCAGCTAAGACTGGCATGTTGAAAGAAAAAGCATTAACCAAGCTTAAGTATAAGGAAAAATACTAAGGTCAGCCTATTAACTTATTGTCTTGTCTTTTTTACTTCATAATAATAAACTGTAAGTGGATTTTATTTTAATTCCTTAGAGTCATTATACATTGGACTACAGAATGAGCAATCAATGTAGCAGCGTTTCTAGCTGTTAGCTGTATTGTTTAGCAGTTGAAGAAACACTGCTATTCTGATATCTTTGTGTACATCTTTCCTCATCTATAGACATCTTTTGAAGTGTGGTTTCCAGCCAAAGGCAGGTTGTTTTTACTTCTTTGGTCTTATATTCCAGAATCTGAAGTATGTGCCTTTCTGGAGCCTGAGAAAGCTTTTTGTCTGGCTTGTACTACTTAATTAGCAGCAGTTTAGTTCTGTTGAGTTTTGGTGGTTTGCGTGTTGTGGTAGCTAAATGGGTTGGGTAGACTTCTGTAATTAGGTCGTTAATTATTGTGGGTGACAAGTTCATATGACGGACATTAATTGTACAAGATCAAAGCTCTTAGATGTGTTTGATTAGAGATTTATGATACCTAAATCAGTCTTTATAGAAAATCTGCTTAACACTTTTTCTACATATTTTTGTGAATTCTTTATATTTTTGTATACTTTGTATACTACTACTGACAAGCATGTAGGTACATACTGCATTTCTGAATAATTTATTAAGGTAAATGACTAAAGCAGTGTCAGAAGAGCTGGTATTCACCACTGTGTCCAGTCTTACGAATTTTATACTCAAATATTTATCAACCCATGCATGGAGTGACCTAACTTTATCTTAAAGCTGTTCTTCCTTGCTTTGAAATTATAATGTAGAACTTTATTACTCTGTTTAAAGCCTTCTTTTAATTTCTAACATGAAGGAAACCACAGACAGATTTTTTTGTATAGCATGTTCCTGCCAGCCTTTTCCTTCAGCTTATAAATATATACACTATAAATAGTGTAGTGTTCATCTCAATATCATACAACTGCATCATGGGAATACAGAGGGAGTGTTGACATAAATTAAGGGAAACTGTCACAAGAGTTACATTCTTTTTATCTGCTCCTTTGAGAAAGACTGGCTTCTGGACTGGCTGGCTCAACAGTCTTTCTTTGTGGATCTTCTGGTTTAAATCTATATCTAATACGTAACTGAATACCATTTTCAATAATTCCTCATACTGTATATAGCTCATGTTCCTAATTAACTGAGCGTTTAAACCAGTGGTGGTTTAGACTGAGGCGGGATAAAATACATGATGAGACAGATGAAGGAACAGAAAACCACTTAAAGTTCAGGGAGGCTTTTTAGTTCTGCACTGTACTAGCAAGGAAGGGTGAGATAGCATAACTGCATTTAGCCTGCAGAAAATAGTGCTGAGGATACCATTTCATAAATAATGCTGAAATAATCAAAGCTTGCTGGCACAGAAAAAAAAAAAAAAATTGGTAGACCTACTTACTTCCCGCTGCTATGTCTGCATAGTTCCTGTCCTCTTTGTTTTGCTATAGTATCCTTTTATGCTCTCTCATTTTAGTATCTTCTTACTTGTTTTGCATTTTTAGTATCTTAAGTATCTCTGTCTGACCCTCTTGTGAACCAATTCATTTCACCACACTTTCCCTTTCTGTTTCAAAGCTATTAGCTCCTTGAAGGAGGTGAGAAGCTATGGCTTTAGTTTAAATATGATCTTTATGAATGTGGAAGTGGGCGGTGAAAAGACTTACAGCATGAAAGGAGAGAAGGAGTTTGCTGTGATACTGTGCATCTCCCAGGCATTTCTGTGACACTGATCAATGCTGATATGCAGATTTGTCTGCATGTACAACTCTAGTAAAGCCAGTGATTGAGTTAGGTGGCTTTACATTAATGGTAAGCTTTGCAGGAAGTGGCTAAAAATTGCTCAGTAATAACTGGGTTTGGTCTATTTTTGTTTTTGTTTACAGTGAAGGGAGCAATCTCACTCCTGCTCATCATTACCCCGACTTCAGATTTAAGACGTATGCACCTCTTGCCTTCCGATATTTCAGAGAGCTTTTTGGTATCAAGCCTGATGATTACTTGGTAAGAGCTTGCAGTTTTCCTTTGAGTTACAAATAATTTGCACTAGTTTCATACAGAGAAAGCTTTGGTGCTCAAACGGGTAGTGAATTTTGTATGTGTGATGTTTAATTACTAGTGAATATTTTTAGTTTTACCAAAATCTTAATTTTTCATTTTTGAGGCAATTGCTTAAAAAATCATGCCTAACTTTAGTTAACTAACTAGAGTAACAGTTATGCAGCTGATTGCTTTTAGAGATTGTATTCAGTACTTCTGTACTGATTATGCAGCATGTAAGTGCTTTTGTGTTATTGACTTCATTAATTGTGTTTGTCTGCAAACATTCCCATCTAACCTTGAGAGAATTGGAGTGGAGGCCTAAGAGTTTTAGAGTATATTCTTTTTTTATCCATGTTGTATACTTGGAAGTCTAATTCTTCAATATTCGTCTGCTTACATGAGAAAAATGTGTTACCGTTGTAAGAGCAGGCTTTATTTGGTAGAACCACTTTGTGCACTGCCAGAGACAAGGGTCTGCTTACTTTGTTTCTCCTGCTTTTGGAACGGCGGAGTGAAAAGGGGGAGCTGATGTTTCCCTCATGACCAGTCTGTCTCATGCTGATCCACGTGACAAATTAGAGCCCCTATGCAAGTTAGCAGTTTTGAGCATCAATTTTATTGTTAAATTCTTTAGAATGTGTTTTAAAATATTTTTTTATTGTAAGTGGTAGCTGAATTTTTGCAATCAGAAGAATTTGATGGTTTCATTGAATAAAAAATAATGTGTAAAATGGTGTTGGAATATTATGAAATATATTACTTCACAGACTTTGTGTTCGAGTACAACGTAAGCTTTTTTTTGCTTTTTAAGCAGTGAACTTAAAAGTAAAATATGCGCTTGCATTTATTATATTGAACACAAGTGTCTGATTTTGATTTTGTAGCACTGTGTATGGATTTGGTTTTACTAGCCCTCAGACAATACTTATGTATAAGAATAGATAATTCCTTTGAATTACAGATGTTAGCTGCTAGGAAATGCTGTTGGAGTTTTATAAAGGTGTTTTTATGTAAAATGTTCTATTTCCTTTTCTGGACCTCGAGAAAGATCAAGCATTCAGGCTGTGTTGACAGCTTCTAGTAAAGACTGTAATTTGTAAGTACTGTCACCTGCTTCTTTTATTCCACCTGAAGAAGTATCTGCAGTAGTCTAAATTAAAGATTACAGAAAGGCTATACTTGCTGTTGATGGAAATTTGTGTTTCCCTGTTCAGCGGTAAAATCACAGATTACTGATTGCCGTTGGAAGTTTCCAGTGTAGGCAACTTGGTTTTTAGTTTATTTTTCTCCTCTAAACAGCTAAACATACCAAGGAAAAGGAGCATGTCTGTCTGAGGAGCTAGAAATGGAGAAAGTGTTTCAGTGGTCAAAAGCAATGAAAAGCTAAATGAAACTGATATCTTGTTTCCAGTTTCCATGCAGCCATTGTAGAAAGGCGTTTTTTATTCTTATTTATTTCCAAAATTTCCAAACTTTCAATTTGGGCAGCTGTTGAGAAACTCTGAATTCTGGTGAAAGAAAAGAATGAAGTTTTTCTGTGCCACTTTTTGGGGGAAGTGTGTCTGGGACAGTGTCTGGGACGCTTCTTCCCCTGTTGCTGCAGGTTCCTCTTTACCTAGAGTAAGGAAAGGTTGTACACAGTACTCCAGAGAGCTCAAAGTTGAGCAGTTTCAATATTGTACCACTCTTCTTCTTAACAAAACAAAAGTAGATTTCCTTCAGTTTGTTTTAAATACAGTTGGAATTTCAGTGTGTTGTTGTAATTGATGCAGGCATCCATTGGGTTTCTACTTACTCTGCAAGCAATCCATTTTTGTTGTTTCTCACTCTAAACGGGCATCACATTGCAACCTGCTCTGGTTGCAGTCTGTGTGGCCCAGAGACAGATGTGACCAGTGGCATACTGTAATCAAAGAACAAAACTTAGTTTGGGACTGTGTTCCCAATTGGTTGTGACCACAGTATTCCTCTCGGTAGCATGTGTAGGGATTCTGATTGAGTAGTCCTACTTATTTTTGTGAAATCTGGATCTGTCATGTCATGATCATAGATCTTCTCTAATGTCTAAAATAACACACTTTACTGTAAGAGCATGCAAACTGATGATTCAACAGGGAGTGAAGAGAGAGAGAATAAAGTAAAATAAGGAGAGGATAAATTACAGCAAGCATAAGTACACTTACATGTCTAATTTCCAGTGACGGAGATCGGAAGATAAACAATTTTACCTTTAAGTGGGAATTCTTGATCCTTAAATGCTGTGGATTGGGGGAGTTTTGGTAGTTTTCAGTTTTCTATTTCACTTAGTCTCCAGCAGTTTAAAAAAAATTGTTTGGTCTTTAGGCTTTTATTTTAAAGGAATTAACTGTAAGATAGCAAGCATATAGTGTAGGTTTCTAGCTCTTTCTTACTGTGTTTTTGAAACTATTTAATGTTAAAGATAATTGGTTTCAAATGCTTGCAGCAATGAAAATTGTTGGTGAAGCTTTATATATTTTGCCAAGAAAGATTCAGGGGCTGTAATACAACCAATGCTTTACTCTGAAGGCCTGTGTAGCATTAGAGATTAGTAGTGCTGTTCTGTTGTTAGACCACTGCAGCCAACAAAAGCCTCTCATTAATTGGAGCTGAGTAAACAGCAAATTAGAGAAAGGAACAGGCAAAATTTTTATGGCATGCATTTTTAATGGCATAAAAATTCCAAGAACATGAAAAACCTCAGCCAGCACCACTGTAAGAAAATGCACAAGTAATGATTTGAGCATATCGGAAGCACACTTCTTTAGATCAAGTGTCAAAAAAACCGCAAAACATATTTGCTACATTTTCTTATATCAATTTTCATTACTGTCACAACTCTCTTAAATCACTGGCTGGATTCTGGTTAAATTTAATGAAAGCAGTTTTCAGCAAATAAAACTTTTTTCTTTTTTTTTCCCACCATGGAATTCCTTAGCTCATCTCATGTGCTGACCCAGTAAGCCAAGTTTACTTTGTTACTGAAGCAGTTATTCTTTTTGTTATGATAAGATCAGAAGACCTGCTGCTAAGAATAATTTCCTGGTGCTTACATTGCTCATAATTCAGGTCCTGTGTAATTTTGTTTCTTTCAAAGACTGAAGCCTTAAAACTATTGGACTGCATGCTAAGTCTGCAAATGCATAAAGCCACTGATGTATAACAGAAGAGAAGTGTGTGTGAATGAAAGCTTAATGTTACTATATTTCAAATAAGCTCTTGACTTCTATCTAAACAGATTTCTCTGCGGTTTTGGAGCTTAGTGTCTTTCTCCACTTACTTTCAATGAAGTGTAAACTGTAAATTAATGAAGGTTAATAAATGTGCATTAGCGTCTGTGTGAGGTCTGGTTCTACTAGTGAAGAATACTCATTAGTTATTTTTCCTTCTTAATGTGATCATAAGTATTACTGAATCTCTGTGAAGAGAGAGCCTGTCTAAACCTCCAATATAATGGTCCTCCAGAAATGCATTTTTTCCTTCTTTCTGTTATTTAGTTATCCTGTTTCAAGCAGGCATATTATCAGAAAACTACATTAGCAATTACTCTTAGAATACTCATCTCAGTATATCAGCCCTAGTTGCACAGGATATGATTACTTGTTTGGGTGTTGCACAACACTTGTACTTCTTGTCTTTTTCTGATGTACTTCCAACATGTGCTTCATAAATAAGTGTCTGTGAAAAGTGAACGGTTGAAAAGAAAATATCATCATCAGGTTCGCAGATTTGCAGTGCTGATGTTGTGAGGGTGGATTGTTTCTGTCTCACTCAGTTCATTGCCTTGAGAATTTATCTGGTGCAGTGGTTCGTGGAGAGGAAAGTTGTACTGCTTCCACAACTGTGCCACATGTCCTCAAATTACTGCAACCCAGTTTGCTGTACAGTAGTGTTTTTGCTGTTGAGGCCCAAAGGATGGAGCTCCCCAACTCTTCTGTGTTTATTTGCAGCTGCAGTTCTTTGTATTAAACTTCTACTTGAGTAATGCATGCACTGGCATTAAAAAAACTTTTTTGTTTCTTCCAGTATTCAATCTGCAGTGAGCCTTTAATTGAATTGTCCAATCCAGGTGCCAGTGGGTCCTTATTTTTTGTAACTAGTGATGACGAGTTCATCATCAAAACAGTTCAACACAAAGAGGCTGAGTTTCTTCAGAAGCTCTTGCCAGGTTATTATATGGTAAGTAATTTTTTTCATCTTTATATTCATTACCTATATGTGTGCAGTTTTACATCACACTTCTAAGGATTGGAAGTCATCATTTGATGACTTTATCCATATTTTTCATAATATTTTTTTTTACCTTTCCAATTTGTACTTCCACATCCATCTGAAAGAATGGATATAAATCAAGAATGCATTTAAGATAATAGTTGTTATTCCCTTAGCATTCAAGATGAAGCTGAACATCATCTAAAATGCTACCAAACTTTGCTTCTAACAAGTTAGTAACAAAAAAGACTTCTAAATTTCTAATTCAACTTTTTTTCTCCATTTTTTTTTTTGTTTGTCTACCCTCTGCATTTCACTCAGAGTGGACAAAGAGACTAGACCGGTCAGTTTCTCTTTTGTTTCTGGACTACTTCAGTTTCTCATATATTAAAACAATGATGTTAAAAGTATTCTTACCAAAATAATTTGTTCAATACCTAAGTTTTAAGTAGAACCTTTTTGAAAGCTATTGCTAAGTTGATTGTATTGTTCTATGTGTGTCAGGCATTAGAAACAGAAATCATCAATCCAAAATAAATTAAAAAGTTCTCCTTTTTTCAACAAAAACTACTCAATGTGCATATAAACAGAGATTCTTCTGGGTTGTATATAAGACTCTGGAATATAACACCTGTGATTATTGTTAGCCAGGTTTTCTTTTCCTGTGTTCTCTTAAGCAAGCGCTTAATGTTATCTTCCTGCTTGTACTAAGAATGAGGAATGTAGGGAGCCTACAAACATGAGGGGAATCAACTCTTTGAAAGGGTAGATAACAGCAGGACAAGGGGAAATGGTTTTAAGTTGAGGGAGGGAAGATTTAAATTAGATATCAGGGGGAAGTTCTTTACAGAGTGGTGAGGTGCTGAAACAGGCTGCCCAGAGAGGTTGTGGATGCCCTATCCCTAAGGTTCAAGGGCAGATTAGATGGGGCCCTGGCAGCCTGGTCTGGTATTAAATGTGGAGGTTGGTGGCCCTGCATGTGGCAGGGGGGTTGGAGATTCATGATCCTTGAGGTCCCTTCTAATCCTGGCCATTTTATGATTCTGTGAATATAATCATGATTACAGTAACATAATAGGGATTCAGTGTTTGTTTTAAAAAAGTGATGCAGTGATAGCATTAAAAAAAACCCTACAATGGCAGGTACACCTTTTTTTTGTTTGTAATCAGGATAATCAGCTCAGCGTAAGTTTGAGTTGGGCATTACTGCAAGTAAATGTAAGACCACTTTTCTTTTTTTCTAGGAACTTTATTCTTGCTCTTAACATATGCAAGGATTTCCAAAA
Organism: Chrysolophus pictus; assembly: GCA_037305975.1. NCBI lineage: Eukaryota > Metazoa > Chordata > Aves > Galliformes > Phasianidae > Chrysolophus > Chrysolophus pictus. The sequence goes on along the minus strand of CM074614.1, from coordinate 45,018,993 downwards.
TGTAAAGCTTTAAACACCCTATTTCCATGAAAGCAGTTTGTTCCCATAGGTATATATTCTAACTTTCTAATAGTGCAAGACCTGAAGTAGTTTTTCCCTTTCTTATGTTTTCATGCCAAAAACTGAGAGTAGTTACATTCAGAAGGATGATTTTTACTCTTGCCTCTCTTGTAATCTCCAACTATTTTGATGGTATGTCATGATTCTGTAATGACCTCAGACTCATGTGGAGACAATCTGATCATTTGGCACTAACTTTCATAATGAAAAGCCTCATGGAGACAGATTCTTTTTCAGAATCCAAGTTAGGGCCGTTGACCCGAACTTCTTCCCACATGTGAAATGCAAAGGTTATTCAGATCAAAACAATAAAGTAAATCTTTGGGTTATGTTTAGGTTAGCCATTAGCCCAGTCTACACTTTCATGGGATGTGGGAAAGAGAAACCTGCTATACATGCAGAATCAGAGATGCATTCATATTTGTCAGAACAGTGCATGTCAGGAAGTGTGATTGTGGCAGTTCAAACTAAATTGGAACTGCCTGTCAAGAGGCAATGTGTGTTGGTAGCAGCATCTGATTTTTTTTTTTTTTCTTCCAAGACTTGTGTTTAGCCTTTACATCAAAAGACAGCATGGTTATATGAAGACTCTGGGCATCACAGGAGGTTTGTTTTGTGGTAGACCTCTCACTTTTAGTTTCTTCTCAGAATAGTGTGTTGTGCTTAAGAAAGTCAATTGTTCAAGGAAAATACATTTAATAGGAAAATCTGTTCTGTTCTCTTTGCTCTTTGTTTACCGTCCTTTGGCATAAAAATAACTTTCTTAAGCATGTTCATTCCTCTAAATAAACATATTTAAATGCATCTCTTTTGTTCTAGAATCTGAACCAGAATCCAAGAACGCTTCTACCCAAATTTTATGGGCTATACTGTGTTCAGTCAGGAGGCATCAATATTAGAATTGTTGTAATGAACAATGTTTTGCCACGAGCCTTGAAAATGCATTTCACATATGACTTGAAAGGCTCCACATATAAACGGAGAGCATCAAGAAAAGAGAGGGAGAAGTCCAACCCAACATTCAAAGATTTGGATTTCTTGCAAGACATGCATGAAGGGTTGTATTTTGACTCTGAAACTCACAGCGCACTAATGAAAACATTACAACGGGATTGTCGAGTGAGTAAGATTTATTGACTATAGCATCTTTTCTGTTCACGTCTATTCTAGATTTAGTTCAGCAAAACAAGGAGTAGTATATAACTCTCTATGTTGTTTAATCTGCCAGGTCCCTCTCCATCCAATTTAATTAGAAAAAAAAAAGAATGTCAAAGCACTGATGAAAACTGTTTTCTAGTTATTAGACCCATTTGTGGAAACATAGCTAAATCTAAGAGAAAAGCTCAGTAGTGTATTTCTTCTTATTATTACTGTTTTCCATTAATTTGAAGTTTTTAATGAATCTTTCCTGATGCTCAGCAAATAGACCTGTAGTACTGTCATTAGGTAAGATAGAAGAGTGTTTAAAGTTGCAGGCTCAGTACTGCTTTGGTGGGTCTGTCTCATTCTAAGTGGATAGAAGCCAATAAACTGAATAATGGAGACTTGTCTTATGACAGCAGTCTTAGTTCTGGAGCAAAGTGATTTCCCATGCTGAAAGGTACTGTTTGATGTCTATGTAAGATTTACGAAATAGGGAGGGATGTCTGCCATTGTGAACCCAGTGAGCGATATCAGTGTCTCTTGTAGGCAGAATTGTTTTTAAAAAATATTTATTTATTTATTTATTTTGGTAGAAAAAAGTAAAATAAATAAATAAATAAATAATTAAAGCTAGAAAAAAGAGGAGCTATTCAGTTCCCACAGAGGTTCAAAAGAATGAAGGGGAGTTGTGGAAAGAAAAGACGTGCTTAATAATTTTTGGTGATAAAACAGAGAAATGCATTGACTGAAGAAGGTATAGAAAAGGCATCCTGAACATCACTTAATTGTTCATTGCCACTTGTGTTGCAAGATGGAAAGTGGTTTTTTTTGCACATGAATAGTACTTTTTGTTTAATTAAACAAAATTCTGCATGTCTTGTGCTTGATTTGTAAAGCTGGGTGACCTAATGTTCAGCTGCATATTCAGCATTAGACATTTATCTAACATCGTGCATTGTTCTTTTTGTAGCCTCTTGCATTGAGCATTTCCTGAGCTCCTGCCATGTGTGATAATGCAGAATGCATCAGCATTCTGGACATCCTTTTGTGCACCCTCCTCCACTTCAAGGTTATTTACCCAGGCAAAGCTTGGAGGATAACCTGTTACAGAGAGTATAATAAACAGAATCTAAAAAAAAGTTTAAGAAGTTGAAAAGTAAAAACAGGAATTAATAGTTTACTTGTTATTATGAAGGAGATTCTCTCAGCTTTGTTAGAAACTATTTGTAAAATCTTGGCATGTGTTACTTGAGAGCTCTGTGGAACATCAGAGCCAGTAAGCAGCACTTTTTATTCTTGCTTTTTTAATATTAATGTCCCCAGCTGGTAACTACTCTTGGAGCCATATCACTAAGCAAGAAGCCTGACTGACCTTTCTGCTGGCAACAGAGAATGTGATGAGGAACTCCCTTATCTGTGCCTGCTGTCACAGGCACACCCAACTCAGCAGTAAACTGGCATTTTCCTTGGTCAGCTTCTTGGTGCCATTTTAGCTGTAGAAACTCTTCTTGCTGCCCTTGACATCTACTAAACACCTCACCTCTAGCAGACTATTAGTTTCACTAATGAATGCAGTCTCTACTTGCACACGGCATGTGTCTCAGTTCCTTTTTTGATTGTGTTCTACATCCAGCTCTGGTGTTCCACACTTGTCAAGATGGTAGGAACTGAAAGCTTTATTCACATGCTTTTTTGTGCTTTTTGCATCCTAGCTAAATGAAAAATTGTAATATTACGGTGTTCATAAAGATGTAATATTCTTCAGTTCATGGTGCAGGACAAGTAAATACAGCTGGAAATTTGAACTAGCTTTCAAATTCCAGACTGTCATGGAGATTTAGTATAGCTATCATATTCTTGTGAGCAGGCACTATTGTAGTGACTGGGAGCTGGATGGAATGCAGCCATATAGTGCTACTGATGCATGTTCTACTGGCCTGAACTTCACTGCAAATGTTTTATTTGAAGCCTTATTAATCTCATGTTTCTAAGGCCAACATGCCTGTTTTTTATATAATGGTAAATACTGAGAGTATCAAAAGATAAATGTTTAAATCATTGCTACTTAAACTGCATTTTATTTGTAATAATCCTGCTGTTAGTTATGCTGGTTACTGTGCCAAACTGTAAGCTGCTAAAAACAAAGTGAATTTTCAAATTTTCAAATAAAATTCCATTCTGACAATATTAACAGAAACTGTTTTTCTCAGAATGAGACAAAGATATAACAAATCTAAGCAAATACTAAGTAAAACCAAGATCAGTGAAGACGGTTTAAGGTGCATTTTCAATGTTGTTTGGTCTTGTTTTGTTAAAGATACACAAAATTGAACTCCACTTCAAAACTATCTCTGTGTTTTCGTATAAACATCTCAACCCGCAGGAATTCTGTGTGGAGGAATACTTATATATAGATTACGGATAAGCAATATCACTAACTGAATCTTTAGGTACAAGTAGCATGAGCATGTCTCAGCTTGTGAAAGAAAGGCTAGAAGTGAATTAACTGTAGTGTTTTATTGTACATGGGTACTACCAAATCAAAGTAAAGCTAGTCATTCATTACTGTGTGCTTGATCTTTACCGAAGCTCTTAAGTAATTTCATAAGTGCAAACTACCTGTCTTCTGGGTAGAACGCATAGGAGAAGATACCAGGCATGTTCTCAGGTACCAGTAATTACAGTCCTAATACGTAAGAAAGGTTGCCTTTTGAACTTCATATATAAAAAAAATCAAGAGTTTTATAGGTAAGTGTTGATTTAAAGGAAGAAAGAAGATCCCTTTTAAAACAGACAGTGTCATGATTATTCAGAGATAGTTTCCTACAAGCTCATCTAGATACGTAACAAAGCGCATTAGCATCAATTTAAATAAAAAACATGAATTTCAGAAGAATAGATAGTCATCGATTTTTTTTTTTTTCTCTTCTAAGTCTTTGCTTTATGTGCTTGCACATATGCAGTATGCCCTTGAATGTCAACTAGTCACATGCAGAAATTTAGATGTCCTATTAAATACAGCTTGGTGGTGTTTTTCTTTTCCACCTGCTGCTGAATCCAAGAGAAAACAAAGAAGGGCTAATTAAAGGTGTGTATGTCAGTGCAGTTGACTGTAGTAATTGGTCATATGGAAGAAATTCTTCCAAGCAGTGTTCTTTTGCTCTTTACTTTGCTGTTAGTGTCTGCTCAGTAAGATGCTAATCTGTATGTGCTGTGATAACTTCCTTTTGTCAGTAAGAATGCAACTCCCAATATTTCTCCCTCCTCTCCTATAACACTTTTCAGTGTATATAAATACTGGTGACAAAAAAACTGTCTGAAAATTGAACAGCACTTGTTTATCCTGAGGTTAAAATTCCCCAGGGAAATTGCAAAGACATGATATTCTAAAAACTAACATTAAGATTTATTCTACGTCTACTTGAAAAGGGGGGATGAAGAAAACAAGACAGTGTTTATAAGAGCACTAGTGATCTTCATGTGTTACTTTCAGAGTGGCTTTTGTTCTCCTAGTGAAGCATATTAAGAAGCTCACCTAGAATTTCAGAATTTATTCTTCTCAGTGACCTTAGTGGGCCTGTCACTTAAATAACACAGTCTAATAGACAAGTCAGCTCACTCCAAATCCAAGGTTTTTTGTTTTGCATTAAATGATTAGTTTTTCTTCTTCAGTAGGAAGATGGTTTATTTTTTAAGTTTTCAATTGAAGTGCTAATGACTTAAGAATATGCAAAGTATGCCTGGAGATACTGTGTGTTTTATGATTTCACTGGGAATATGTCTTCCAAATTCTGGAAAAATAACCTTTTTCTCAGAAAATACAGCAATAACTAAAACTGAGATGACATTCTTCATCCCTTTCCTTAAGGTGTTTTACTGCAGTTGAGGAAACAAAAAACATTCCTAACAGTTAATATGAAGACTGATGCAGTGATCCCTCTTTGAAGGAATACTTCATTTCTTCCTTGTATTTTTTGCATTAAAAAAAGAAGTCAGGAGAGTATCTGGGTATTCCATAGGAGTGTTGTGACTATTAACTTGCTAATATATCTATGCTATCTATAATCTACAGTACAAAAAACTTATGAATGCCATTTTTCATTGCTGGTCAGAGTAGGACTTCACGTCATGCTTGTTTGTTTTGTTATTCTTTCCTACTGCCTAGCATTTTTCAAGATTTTAGGGCAAAATGCATTACTACTAAGATTTTAAAGTAGAATTGCAAACCAAATTACTGAGTTTAGCTTCCTGTATTAGAAGATTTCCCTTCTGATAATTTTAAATGGAAACTAAACCTGCTTATTCTGAAGTTGCACTTCAACAAAACTACTTCTTTTTAATTTGATGCAACATCACCTGCATTGGACATTTGCACACTTGCTTCTGAGAGCGCATATTTTTGTGAGACAGTCTTTTCTTCTGTGTTTTTTGGTATTTCTTTAAAAAAAACCAACTTTTCATTATGTTGAAATGTGATCATTAATTGTTACATTCATCTTATTTCTGTTATACTAGTTCTTATGCCCCTTTTCTGAAACTCTCATAGGAGAGGAAAAGCCTGATTTTGTGGTTAACCTCACAAGTTTTTTCTTTTCATAAACTTACAAAATTATCTTTTTCTGAGTAGTATTTTCTTTGATTCTGTGAAAATTGCAGGAGCTTTTGTGGTTAGCAGCATGAACAGAGATTTTGCTGTCAGTACATACTTTGGGCTGTATGTGGTATAAAAATGAAATTACATAGCAGAAATATGTGCTTTGTTGTTAGTCACTGGCTGAGCTTGTTCATTGTGACCTTGTCTAAGATGACTCATGGAACACTTCAACATCTGATTAGCTTAGAAAAGAGAAAATCTGATTCAAGGAGTTATTATTTTTCCTTGTCCAAAAGCAATGTATTTTGAGATGCAGCTTGACTGGGTTTTTGTATAGTATGAAGACAAGGTAGTGCTTAAGGCTGGAACACTGAGAGGCTTACCAGCTGGAGGCTGTTGGTAAGCACTGCTTACAAACAAGTGCATGGCAAGAACATTCATCTCTCATTAACAAACACAAGAATGTTCTTGCAGAAGTTTCCCAATACCGCTTTGTTAGCAGGGCACATCTCAGAGCGGTTACATGAATAAATATTGGGTTTCTGATTTTTCCTTCACAAGGAACACGTTTCTGAGAGTTAATATCAATTTCTAGCAATGCCATCTGGCTGGCATCATGTGCTTTCTCATTTTGCTGTGAATACATGCCTTTATAGAACTGATTTCTTTTAGGATTCTTTTTATTTTTATTTTTATTTATTTATTTATTTATTGCAATAGATTAAGAACTCATTTCAGTACCTTTATAGCAAAAACTTGATACTGCTTATGAAAAATATTTAGGATAGCAGAATACCTTCCTGTTTTTCTGGTGTTTCTTTCCAGTAGTTTTTGGAACAAAATAGTAAGCTGTCAAAATGATTATCTGTCCATTGTACAACAAAAGCACTATGGGTTTTAGTGGCAATGATGAATTGATGTAGTCAGAAAGATTAATTTTATTGAGTAAGAGGTCCATCCCTTTGGAATAGGGACCGCCACGTGATACCATAGTTTTCTGTGAGGCTGCATCAAATCCTAAATGTGGATAATGAATTAATGCAATTAAATCATAGTGACTCTAATGTAATCTAATTAGAGAGTGAGTAAGGAATAGGTTGAAAGCAGAACTGCCAGGTATTATAAATGTAAAAAGGTAGTAATGCTTTTTTGCAAACTTGACAAGCTGGTGAAATCTGGCTTTGCATAGATAGTGTTATTAGCTATTCTGTTGTGGTAATGTTATTGAGGATGAATTGTGTTTTTTGTTTTGGTATTTTTTTTCAGCCAGCACAGAAACTAATTGAGTATGTGGTGGCAGACTTCTACTGATTGCATATTTTTAGTGGCTGCATTATATAATAATGTGTATGAGAAAAGCTTAGTAACTAGCAAATGGTAAGGGAAATTCTAGGATTTATTTGATGCCAAGTGTCTGGGCTTTCACATCTGTTTGTTGTGCTATTCTTGCAGTTTGTGATTATAAAACAGGAAGTTAATAGCCACCAACACACAGTGAGCAATCACATTTCCTTATGCTGTCACATGGTAATTTAAAATATACTTTTCTTGCATCCTGAAATTTGGGTGAGTTCTGTTTTCGAAAGATGCTCTGGAATACTAATAGCCATACCTATGGCATTTTTCTTGTCCCATTCATCACTAGCTGCCATGGTGCGGGATACTCTGAGCAAGTTCAAATTTACCACATTGTTTAATCTCATTCTTTTTCTCTGGAAATCGGTATGAGCCTATGCCGTTCCTCACTTAGGTTACTTTTGTGTTATGCTTGTTTTCTTCACCTTACATACCAACAGTGATGCAAAAATTAAGCTGTTGTGTCTCATGAAAACAAATACCAGAGGTGGGAAAGAATTCAGCTTCTAGTTACTTTGACAAGTACATAAGGAATATAAACAGAGTGTAAAGGAGCTTTCTTACCTTGCGTATATTTGATCATTGAAGTTAAAATTCTCTTTGGAGATTGGTATTAAGTAGTAGACTACTTTTTCCTTATACAAATTCGCAGACTATTAAATGTTTCCTGGAGGTTGCCAACAAATCTCATTTTGGATTTGCAATATGTCATAGTGTTCACATGCCAACTTAGTGTTTCGCTTAAAAATATTTGTGCTTTCTGTTAGCTGACAGTAAGTCAGCTCTTAACATCAAGAGTCAACCCTTAACATAGAGAGTTTCTGCTCTTTGTCGTCACTATAAAATAATCACATTTTGTTCCCATGAGGTAAAAAGATGTACTACTACCTCTTAATTTAGACAAAATTAAGAGACCTTTGCATTGGGCATTGTGTGCTAAAACTTACCATAAATCATTGCTGAGATGAATGAATGGAAGGAAAGTTAAATGGCACTGCAAATTTTCCCGCTGCTACTATTTCTCTCCTTCCACGTAGCACTGTCATTATCGGGGGTAGTAATCCAGCCTCTTTCTACTAACATTCTTGTTACGCTGCTAGCTGTGATTACAGCTTGTTTTATTTTGTGCTCACACATTGACTTGAATATATTGCCTTTTAATGGAGGTATGACAGACCTCATAATGATGTCACTGACTAGAAATATATGGTATGCATGCATTAGAGAAGAAGGCTCTGAGAGAGCAGTACCAGGTGGTTTTCCTGACATTGGAAATGCTTCAGGAATACTTTTTGAGTTAAAACAGGAAGTGGAGAGGAAAGTACAACTTTAGCATAGGCAGAATTTCTCCTTAAAGAACCTGGAACAGGAATTAGAGTTATGTGTAGTTCTTAAGTATATAGTGGAACTCTTAATTCGTTTTTTTCTATAAATAAAAAAGAGTGAATGTATCTTTCTTGATTACAGAGCATCATTGTTACATTTGTTTTGTATATTTCTTTTGTCAGATGTTAAGAGATAGTAAGATAACTAGCGTTTAACTTTATGGAGTAGTAAAAGATTATTTTTAGGACTCTTATTGCACATTTTCCCAATCAAGGAAAAGTGTGCTGTGAAGGCTTGTTCTTACTGAGGTTCTCAAAATGCTGCTGTGTAACACAATTTTATGTAGCCTTTTCTCGTTTCGCTGCAGCCAGTTCTTCTTTGTTCATAGGTTCTAGAAAGTTTTAAGATCATGGATTACAGTCTGTTACTGGGAATACACATACTGAACAGTAACATGAGAGAAAAAGAGGGTGAGTGCTCCCAGAACGCATCTGATGGGAAACGTCCTGGAGGGCAGAAAGTTCTCTATTCCACAGCCATGGAGTCTATACAGGGGCCTGGAAAGTCAGGGGACTCTGTTGTAACAGAGACAACAAACACGTAAGTGCCATACTGTGCTCTTAATGTTGACATTAAAAGTTCTTCAGTCAGTGTCACATGATATTTATTGGGAAAACATTCAAGACTCATTTGTATTTCAGGAATTTAAAGATTTTGCATTTTAACTTTTTCAAAGCTTCACAATCAAGACTTGCTGGAGACTGAAAAATAAAAATGTTGAGTAGTTGACTGATACCTTTAAACAGCTGATTGCAAATATTGTTAGTTTCATTTATAAAAGAAATGTCATGAGGCAACCATTGTAAGAGTCCCAGATACAAACTAGTCTTAACTAAAAACAGCCTGATGAGCCATAAGTAAAAACTATTAACACTGAAATGAATGTTTCTATAGTGTTTTCTTTTGGTATTAAAGTAGCATACTCAGTACACAGGATTGTATAATCACTGCTGAAGTGCAGTCGTATTCATGTACACTATTTCTTGAGGTTGAGAATGGCTGCTTTTCTCTTACATTTCTGTATAACAAGAACTGCAATAATAATGTATTCATATAGATAGTTGTTCTTTCTGTTGTTTCCTTTGAAATACATCCATTATCAGTGAGGATATTATGATCACCATTCTTAATCTTTGTAGTCAATTCTTGAGTATAGCGAGGGTTTAATTGCATACTAGAAGGACTTTTCTCACAGCTTTTGAGGGAGGTGTCTGTGTAAGTACAATTAACAGTATGAAAGTGTGTTTAAACCTACAGCAGACAAATGGGAGAACCATGATACTTTGCATTTATAGAGTTTCCAGATGTTCTGAGGCCTAGAATATAAATTAGACAAAAAGCTGGATTTCATTGAGGTTTTTGCAGCGTAATTTAGACAGGGCATGATGAATGCTGTTGTTTGATTACAGAGGTGTTGCACCAGCCCTTTTGGCAGGGGGTGTTCATTTTTTGTTTTGGTTTGTGTTGTTGGCTTTTCTTGTTTTTTCGTTTTTTACTTAAAGATACAGCTCATTACATAGGTCATCCAAGAAAACTCCTGTGGTTATTATGTACAGGAGACAAGGCGTCATGTAGTGGTGAAGATATTGGGTGCTACTCAGATAATGAGAAGTGCAGTATTGCTGCTGAAAGCCCAGTGCAATCCTATCCACAAATCACCCTCAAATGCACCTTATTTGTGATAAGTATGTACCAGTCTACCTAAAGTACATGAAACTTGCCATTTCAAATCAGTTCTGTGCTAAGTGAGCTACATCTGCATTTGCATCTGAATGTGGCATCCAGCTTTGAAATTGTCTTATTTCTTTGGATTTGTAGGTAGGTACAGTTAACCTACGAAGAAACAGTAGGAGATTCTAACTACATTTTTATTGTTCCTTCAGAATGGGAGGTATTCCAGCTAAAAGCCATAAAGGAGAAAAGCTGCTTCTATTTATGGGGATTATTGATATTCTGCAGTCTTACAGGTAAATGGCAATTGAATTTCATACTTTTACTGAATGAAATATTTTGAAATTGCTTACAAATGTGGACATTTTATAGAGCAGTTCTGACTGTTTTTTTGTGTACTTAGGTTAATGAAGAAGCTGGAACATTCATGGAAAGCTCTTGTTTATGATGGGGTAAATGTTTTTGGTTTGGGTTTATTTTTTTATTAAAAGTAATGGAACTTTGTTTTCTGTTATACCAGAGTTCTCCCTTGCCTGGTTATTTGTAGACTACCATCACCTTATCATCTAAACTGTTTCTGAAATCTTTTAGGTTGCTCTTAATCCATGCTCTGATTTTTTTGTTGATCTTTCAAAAAGCAGGTAAAGTGATCTTGCCTTTGTGACTTACACAGGACAGTGGCCATTAGCAAGACATTAAAAAAACTCATGTGTTCTGAAAAGTATCATTTTCAAATTCTGCAGAGATTTTGCAGAACATAGCTATTTAAGTTTGAACTCATAATTTCATAAATGTAATACTTTTACCTGGAGCTGTCTTTCCTTAAAGGAAATAATTGCTAGGGCTTTGTTGCTTTGAGTAGATCAGAAAAATGTGGTACTGTTTACCTGATGTGTTGAACTTTCATCTTGACGGTATAATTTTGATTTTTTTATAGAAAAAGTGACTAAGACCTTTTTCAATCTTGCAGGATACAGTTTCAGTTCACAGACCAAGTTTTTATGCTGATAGATTTTTAAAATTTATGAATACAAGAGTTTTCAAGAAAGTTCAAGGTAAGGGAATAGTTGAGTTTGCTCTTCTAGTCATTTTCATAATCATTATTTTGTAACACTTCTGCTCTGGTAATAAAATAATCCTTTCTCCAAGATCATGTAGCACTTACATTAGCAGAACTTGAGGTCTTTCATTAGAGATAGTGGGATTGTACCCTGGTAGTAGAATTATGTATTTGCTGTGTGGTTTTTTTGCTGTATAAAGGGACGTCTGAAGATAAGATAGGTTTCTGTGTATTGACATTGATAGAAAGACAAATTTTATGAGCTAACTGTGAGTCTTGTCCTGCTTATGTTCATAGCAGTACCCTCAGTGCTTTGTTTAATGTGAATAAGTAAAGATTGATGAAATAACATCTTCAACATGTTTGAATGTAGGCAATCTTCCCTTTGATATGGATTTCTTATGTGCTTCATCAAGAAAGAAACGGAAAGTTGGATATTAACTAAGTCTTTCATCTTTATCTCTTGTTTCTACTTTTTGCCTCCATTTCCCCTTTCCTTAACACTTTTATTCATTCTCAGGGGCAAGATGCATACCGTTAATAGGTATTTACAAGAGAAAGAAAATGCCAATAGAAACCCACCATCACAGCAGGGGAATATCGCTACCAAGAGTTATCCAAAGATTTCAGTTTTAATATTTCAGCAATAATTTAACGTCTTACTATTGTAACTTCTCAGAAATAAAATGAATTGTTAATGTAATTTAAAGAAGACCATGTAACTGTAGATCCTTTTAGAGAAGGGGGAAAGTGACCCTTTGCAGACTCTGAGTGACAAGAAACCAGAGAAGTAAATGATAGGTACTTTGTGAAATTACTAAATAAGAAAACTGAAAAGAGAAAGCTGAGAGCTGACAAACTAAAAGGATAGATGACGTACTTTAAGGAGAGTGAGGAAATTTTTAGAGGAACAACAACAAAAAAAAAACATTTAAATTAATTGTAATTAGTGATTCTTCATGTGCAAGCTATGTTGTGACAAGTATTCAAGAAAATAAACTTTTGGAGAGTGTTATGAATACTAATGAAAGGATGGATAATTCTTTTGTGAGTAGGTCATGCTACTGAAAGGAGTTTCAGTCTGAATATCAGTTTTAGTTCTGGTTATCAGAGCAATGAGGTTTTTTGGTGTTTTTTTTTTTCAACAATCATGGTGGCTAATATAAAACCTTTAATATGTAAGACATACAGATCAGTTGGTTGCATCCTTACTAACTTCCTGTTTTACTGTGAAATTATTTTTGAAATCTGTGGAGGTGATGAAATTGCAAGTTGTTTTTTCTTTTCCATTTGGTAAAAAATTGCATGTTTCTGACACTTATCCTTTAAGAAACAGTGTTCTGTGAGTTTGGGATTTTTTTTAAAGCAGAGTTCTTCACAGATAAATTTAGATCAACTGGTTGGTTAGAACAATGTAGTTGATAAAGAAGCATATATTCTAGAATGGATCCTGGTTAGCAGTATGCAGTGTAGCAGTTAGCTATCTTGGTTAGCTGTGCGTTTATTGGAGGTGAAAGTTGGTGTGTAGAATAGATAGTTTGTTCAAATGCTACAGGATTAATATAGAGCCTATGGCATTGTATCAAGCTGATAGAAGATATTTTGTAAATACCTTTGTGGTTAGTGTTAGTCTGGTCTCTTTTAATGTTGTCCTTAGTTATCTGAAAGAAGAAGAATGAAGCCTATATGGAGAAAGGTAGGAAAAAAATTGAAATGAAGGGTAGAAAAAATTGAAATTTAAGTGTAAGCTGGGTGGCTGCAAATTCTTATACAAACAACTTAAGGTGCTAAACAATAAAACCATTAGAACAGGTAAATGACATAATATGTGAACTTAAAATTATCACTTTATGGCACAACATTGTGATTAATATAAAAATAAGACAGTGAGGAAATATAGTAAAAAAAAATTAAATGAAGTTTAGATGAAAGAAATGATCCCCCTGAGGCTGAAATCTCTTAAACTATGGAATAATTTTGCTAGGGAGCTAAGTTTTATGAGACATTACTCAAAGGCTTTATTATCTGGAACCTTTCCAGTATACACATTCACTGTGCATTTGAGTATTTTCAATTCTTTCTGGTTTTGACTGCTGGATTTATCTCAGTGCAAGATGGGAGCCTTTCTGTATTTGAAAACCATGGTACAAGTAAGGGACATGCCTTATTTTCTTGATGATTTTAATTTGTCTGTCTCACTTTTTCAGGCTATTAACCTCTTTCAATATTCTGCTGTTATTGGTCTGCATACAAGGCTATTAATCTACTTTTATATGGGTTAGTTGTTCAAATACAGTATCATTTTTTTCATTTTTTAAAAAAGTGTTTCTGTCTTTAGGAACATTGCTTCTCAACTTCAGGCAAGACATTTCAATTTAAGCTCTTAAGCCCTGTTCTGCATATGTACTTTTCCGTTAGTGCACAGAATAAGCCTCCATAAATAACTATGGAAATGTAAGAAGATTCATCATTGGTCGTAGACTAGCGCAGCAGCTATTTTGTTATATATTTTCTTAGCAATATCCTGAAGCCATGCTTCTGATTCCATTCTTCCAAGCATGTGTCAGTCCACAGCCAAGTGGCTTTGATGCCCTTAACTTGAATTTTGTAATAGAGTACACTATAAATTATTCCAGTGCATCTGATATCACTCTTCTGCTTATGCATGAGGGTCAGCAGCTGGCAATTAAAAAACACTAACTGAACTAGCTGGCATTCTTCTGAAGGAGAACTGTGAACAGAGATCACGATTCAGTTGTAGTAACAATGATGAGATTTAGCGTTTCACTCAAAGTGCTGTTTTAAGGGGAAGGCCCTACTAAGAATTATAGGCATTTTCTGAGTGTATAAGCCATCAACATTTTGGAAGTGTTTATTTTACCCAAAAAAGTTTAGGTTTCAGATGTGCCACTGAAGAAATTCTGTGATAGCACATACATCACTATATAGGAATGATTCACAGCTCAAGGAAATGGTCATAACTTTTCAGAAGATATCAAAACTTTTCAGTTTTCCTGTCTTGTTTTCTTCTGCATCAGTCTCTCTGAATACACAGGATTTTTGATACATAGGATGCTGTCTGATACATAGGAGACTTCTAACAGTGATACAAAGCTTGGTTGACTGATTTGTCTTTTTGTTCCATGATCAGTAGGAAACTCCACAAAGCAAATAAATAAAAGTACTTAGTTCATAGGTGAGTAACCAACCAGTGCCTGTGGGTTTAGTTTTAAGGTATTTGATCAGTGATTTTTCTATCTGGATGTATACAATCTATATACAGTCTGATCTGTACCCAGAAACTCTAGCTTTAAGGGTGGCTACCTTTCTGTATGCTGTTAAAGATGTACAGGACACTGAAGTGACTTAATTCAACACCTGTGTTCATTTGGTAACACAGCTTTAAGGTCTTCACCTTCCAAGAAACGATGCAATTCCATCACAGCCCTTAAGGCAACATCACAAGAAATAGTGTGTGCCGTCAGCCAGGAGTGGAAGGATGAAACTCAAAGCATTATTACTGAAGGACAAAGCTACTCCAGCCTTGATGAGGAAGGTAATACCTTTCAACTCAACAGTCTGAACCATATTTTTAAAAAAAATTTTGTAAAAGCTAGAACAAGAAGGTCTGGAGTCTGGCTAGTCTTCAGAACTTGAGGTTTGGTTATTCTTGGATACTGCGTGAAAAAAGTTCTTTATATATCGAGGTTATATGACCTTAGTTTTCTCCTTGTTTGCAGGAGGTCCTAATTTTTGTCCAATAGTTAACAGATTAAGGCCAGTGCCAATGCTATTCTTTTGTCTGATTTCTAAATGAATATGTCACGTTGTTTTCAAGCTCAGTTTGTTTGCCCCAGAGTCTTTTTGAAGAGACAGAATCTGCTCCTTTCAGAGATCGTTTCCAGCCAGATGCAAAGGGAAACCGACCACCTAATCCTGTCTGAAAAGAAGGCTCACATAGTGTGAGAGCAGTCCTGGCTCTTAGAAGAATTCATCATATATTCATACTGCTGTTTAGTATTTGTCCCTTTGGTTGCTTTGTATTCCACTGAATGTACTGACTAGCAGTTGAAATTTGCCTTGTAAGGACTGTGGGTATGGGTGCATCACAATATCATCTATTCAAACATGTTTAGAAGCTTGGAGAACCTAATAAGAGTACCAGGTAACCCCATATACTTGCATAAAGGCTTCTGGATTCAATCTGAAATGGAAGCTGTTAACGTTATTTTTGTATATTCAGTACTAGGTTCACGCCGCCGGCCGGATTTAGTACCAAGCACTCCATCTCTGTTTGAAGCAGCTTCTCTGGCAACCACAATTTCTTCTTCTTCCTTGAATGTAGATGAACGTTATCAACGTGATCAGCCTATGCTCTATTCTAGCAGGTAAATTTATTCTAGCTTTTTTTTATTCTATTCTGTATTTAGAAGAGGACTCCCCACCATTCTGATAAAAGTGTGGCAACATGTTCAGTGGGAAGAGGCTCTGCAAAATTAAAATCAGAGTGAGAGATTTTCTGTGTAGACCAGTATTGACCATTACCCCTGAAGCAGAACTGCTATAATCCTATTGGATTTGTTAAGTATTTTGCAATGGTGTCACAAAGTAAAAAGCATAAACTCAGCATAAATGTTAAAGTATGCTTTGAATGTTACAGTATGCTTTGAATTTTTTATCATTTTCCAAAACTAAACTAGGCATTGAACACTTACTTAGGCCTTAGTCTGTTCCTCAACCCAAACTATACTAAGATATGCAAGATTGAGAATACTTGTAACTTGACTGCAAAAAAAATTTGGTTTTCTAGGAAAAGGAAACTGCTTTGAAGATGATCTTTATTCTGGATGTTCGGTGCTGAATGGCGTGCTTTAAGTTCTTTAGAAGCAACTATTTGCTGAATTTTCTTGAACATTGAACCAGGGAGTGTGACAAGAGCCTATCCAATTTTAGTTCAGGACAGATAAAAATGGGAATGTTTTGATGAAACTTGTGACCTAGCTTGGATACCTTCTAGCTATGTCTGCCCAATTTCTTTGCTGTGTCAGTAAGGCTTTCTGGGAAGTTTTGTGTACCTGATCTCTACCAAGATATGCCAGAAGAAAAGTTTTATATTGTACAGTCTTACCTGCGTGGAGATCTGATTACCATATGTGATGTCACAGACTAGCAATTTTATCTATTTTTGTCAGTATGGGTAGCTGATGTGAAATCAAGCATCTTGAATTTCTCTGTGCTAACTTGAAATCCTGCATTATATAGTGTTTATGTAAATTTAGTAAGCAAATTCATGTGATATAGTTCTTTACTTTGTGTTGTCCAAAAAAATCAAGGCATTTTACAAGTAGTTTTGAAGCAGTAGAAATTTACTTTCTTAATAAAGTGTCATGAGTTGCTTTCATATAAAACATAAAATGGCTTGCAGAGTTCCTTGATCAAAGTGCTACTTAAGGTTTTATTTTCATTAAATTGAAGGAAAGCATACTGGCATCTTGCATAAATCTGTTTTGAAAAGTAAAATAAAATCTGAATTAGGGATGGTTTGGTGATGAGTTTTTAGTTACAAAACTATGACAAGTTGTCACACGTGTCAAATAACATTACTAATGATTACACATTAGCAGAAATAGAGCTCTTTCAATTTAACTTCTGTAAGTCTTGTCCAATTTATGGCAGCTGTAAGACTTCAAAATTCCATAGTCTTGAAACAAGTCTTAGCTTTGCTAAAAATAAGATTGTTAGAGTATTTAGTTTTTCTAATTTTCTGTAAGCATGATATTTTGTATGTGTTTTATTATCATGAGTCAGCAAAGAACTGTGGAGTTGACTCATTAAAGAGTTCAGATTTACTGCAAATAAAATATTTCAAATACTTTTTACTCTCTACAAATTAATAATAGGGGAAAAGTATGAGTAAGTTCTTGATTTTTTTATGTAAATTTCAAAATTCTTCTAAAATGAACCAGTTTTTCAGCAAATCTACAATCCAGTATTATGTTTAGATATGTTGATTTCCAGATGTGAATCAATCAGTTAAATTACCTAAAATGTTACCAGTAATGCAACCTCACCTGTCATTACCTTATAAAATCAGAAAAGGACTGTAATGTTTGCATTTAGTTCTGTTTTATCAGTACAAAATGACGTGCTCTCTATCAGGACAAACCTTGCATCAGTATTCATAGATGTGTGGCTCTCTCCATGTCTTATGTCAAATTGGACCTTGCCCTATAGCCAGGTGATCTTACCACTCAAATCTTGCATCCTCCTTGATCCACCTCTAACTTCTCAGCCAAGTTTGCTCGTGCTGAAACCTTTTTAGCCAAGTTTCCTAGTGATAATTTTTTTTCTCTCAGCCAAGTTCTAATTGATGTCACAATCTGAATACAATTAACAAGGATTAGCTTCTATGTTAGAGCAAATGGCTTTATTTTACAAATTAAGAAAGCTGCTATATTTGCTGAGTATTAAACTCATTTCAAGATCCGTAGCTTGGTACCTTCTGCACCAGTGCAGGGTGATCCTTCCTTCTTCATGGCACTAAATAATACGTAGTTTTGCTCTGAAAGTGCCTCATATTTATTTCTATGGAAACTATAACAGATACAAAGAGTACAATAACACTGTTTGATAGAGCAAATTCTCAGCTACAAAACACCATCATTTTAACCATGGTCACCATCATTAGCTCTGCATTTTCACCAGTGATGAACAAGAGCCTGCATGCTCCACTCATAACAGCCTGCATGGCTGTACAGAGCATGGCTCATCATTCACATCACTGTCACCACTGTTGAAATACACCACCCACTGCTTCACTGTGCTTACATCCAGTGCTAGATCTGTCAGTGCTCAGCATGTGGTGGTGAGTGGCACCAGTGCTGCACCTTTGCTTCATCCATGCACTTCCATGTCAGATGCTATTGTGTCAGAGTGCTCCTCTGCTGCCATCTGTCACGCAGCAACAACACGTAGTGTAATATTGGTGGGAAGATTCAGCCTCTACTGCCGTACCACCAACTCTGACATTGTAAGCCAACATAATAAAATGGAAGCATTACTTTCAGAGCAACTCTTGTGAATGCAGCTGAAACTTTATGTGGAGACATTTCTGTGTGTCAGCAGTTTATGGTCCTGCCCAGTTCCGTGACTAGCGGGGCGGAGGGATCTTGCGAAATCCGCGCTTCCGGAAAAGGGAAACAGGGGACCCCAAAGTAATTAAAAAGAGCGGCAATGGTCTGAGGAGAAACAAACTAATTTACTAAACATAGTATCGGAATGCAAGATAACACACTATAATACAATATAATTAGAATTGAACCTAATAAATCAAATATAATGAGAGTGTCCGAAAGGTAGATAGGCCTCACCACAACGCCGATGTGAGATGCGCAGTGCAGTTGAGCAGTAGGGAGACGGGAGGAGAGCCAACAAAGAAGAGCGCATCAGGTGACCTTGCCAGGAGTTATACCTCCTCTCTGTGACCGCAAAGTCCCCTGGGGAATGTAGTTCTTCTCTTCTGAGCAGGTACCCAGAACTTGAGCATTAACAGTTAAACTCCCAGTGCCCCACATGATGTTATGATGTGGAATACCGAAAACCAAAAATCACAAAACCATGACACTGTGCTACCATGAGAAAAGCTGGTAGGGAAATAAAAATACCAAATAATCATGCCATAATGATGTCTTGAGGCTTAGATGCCTTAAGTTTTTCTCACTGGAGCTCTGCTTTTGAATAACTCAGCACTTTGCCAGTTGTCTTTGATAACATAAAGTCCAAAGCAGTCTTTGAAACAAAGCCTAAATGAATTATTTGTTTACAAACATGAGCCTGCTTTCAGTTTTTAAATATGTAATTGACTATGAAATTCTACTCTAAATTATTGACTGGAATTAGCTTGGTATTTTTTTTTAGGCTGTTTTCCTTCCCCTTTCAAAGTGTCCTAGCACAAAGTAGAGGGTATACAAGGATTTCCTCTTAACCGCTCAGCAGTTTCTGTTTATGATATTGAAAGGAAATAATCCTGTAGTACCAGTACAGTATATGCATAGGTCCATGATTCCCAGTAGTGCTAATGAGCAATATGTGTCAACACAGTGAGAAGACAGGTGCTGTTTTTTGCCTCACTGAAAAAGAGAGTACCTTGAATACCTTGAGGCACAGATTCATATTTTTAACCTTGGTGTTTTGTTTTGTTTTTTTTAATTACCTTGTTTGTATCAACCATGAATGTTGTCATTTTCTAACGAGAGGGCTCATTACGTTCTGTTCTTGGAGTTCCTGAGCATCTGTAATGTAAGGAATTGCTGCCAGTGTGGCTAACCAGAGGTGATTTACTGAGTTGGAGCAGACTCCTGAGACTTCATCATCTGAGGAGAGTTTATCTAATCCTGATTTGGCATAGATTAGAACGAGTGTAATTGATAGATAATACGGAGAAATGTTTGGGGACTAGTTATTATGGAAAAAAGAGGAACTGAGCAGCAGTCATAGAAATACTGCTTATTCTGAGTGTTTGTCTAGGCTGCTCACTGCTTAATTTTCTCCGAATTATTCCTTGGTCCTTGAGAAATTAGGGAGACTTTAGGTGTTACTCTGGCAGTATGAAGGAGTGGCAACAGGATAAGTGTGGAGGGGGAAGGTGGCTGTTTTTTTTTTTTTTAGCATAGAAGGAACTTCATCTACAAATGGGAAGTAAAAAGGAGAAAATGGACAAATGTCACATCATATGGTATTCAGCAAGTGTAGGCTTTTTTGGTTGTCAGAAGGCAGCTGGCTTCTGTTCTATGAAGCTGTTTCTTAGTAAAGTGGTTCTATTGTTAGCAAGATCAAGTATTCATTTAGTAAGATAACAGAAGTAGCAATATATTACTTCTGTTTAAATTGACAGAGATCTTCTGTTCTTGTTTTCTGTCAGAAAATATGTTCAGTTCAATCAAAAACCCAAATAAAAGCCTATGATGTATTAAGGGATACTTTACCTCTCTGTCTTCACAGCTATGCCGAGGACCTGTGGCTTATAGGAAGGGGAACTGCTGAATAAATCTGACTCGTTTTAGCCTAGGATCTGTGTGAAATATAATCTTGTTTCTCTCCTTCTTAATGTATTCTATACCATCTTATACACATCATACCATATGCATATAAAATGGCCTTCTCTTTCCTCTTTTAATGGAGGAAATGGCCCACTAGAGATGAGCGTGGAGGAATGATGGCAGGACTGGGGGCAAAGCAAGGAGCTCAGCTGAAGTGTATCTGTACCATTGCACACAGTATGGGCAACAAACAGGAGGAACTGGAAGCCATCATGTGACAGGTAAACTGTGACTTAGTTGCCATTAACAAAATGTGGTGGGACCACTCCTACAATTGGAGTGCTGCACTGGATGGCTACAAGCTGTTTAAAAAAGACAGGCAAGAAAAGAGGGGCAGTGGTGTAGTTCCCTCTGTCAGTGTTTCAGTGTTGTTAAGCTCAAGGCTGGGAATGACAAGGTAGAATGTCTAGGGGAAAGGATCAGGGGAGGGCCAACAAGGCTGATGTCCTGTTGGGGTCTGTTATAGGCTGCCTAGGCAGAATAAAGAGAGAGATGAAGTGGTCTGTGAGCAGCTGGCAGAAGTTGTGCAATCACCAGCCCTTTTTCTCATGGGGGACTTCAACTTCCCTGACATATACTGGAATTACAATACAAATACTGGAATGCAGTACTGCAGCAGAAGCAGTCTAAGAGGTTTCTGCAGATAACTTTCACAGCCTACCAGGGGAGGTGCACTGCTAGACCTGCTGTTCACAAACAGAGAAGGACTGGTGGAAGATGTGGAGGTTGGGAGCTGTCCTGGACAGAGTGACTGTGAAATGGTAGAGTTCTCGATTCTTAGTGAAGTCAGGATGGGGGGCCAACAAAACTGCTCCTTGGACTTCCAGGGGGTGGCCACTGAACTGTTCAGGACCCTGGCAGGGAAGAGCCCTTAGGATTCAGTTCTCAAGGATAAAGGCATCCGGGAATGCTGGATGCTCCTCAAGAAGGAAGTCTTAAAGACACAGGAGCAGGCTGGCAGGGAAGAAGACATGCTTGGATGAATGCGGAATGGTTTCTGAGGCTGCAGGACAAAAAGGAAGAAGGGACGGGCAACGTAGGGGAGGAGGAGGGAGAAGCATTAGGATGTGCAGGGGAAAATCAGAATGGCAGAAGCCCAGCTTGAGCTCATCTTGGCCACTGGTTACATCTGTCTTTAAAAGTCAGACCAATTATCCTGGAAGTATTTTCCCCCCTGACCTGGAAGTCTGGGATAGGGAGAGAATAAACACACCCACAATTCAGGTGGAAGCAGTTAGAAAGCTACTACTCCATCTGGACCGCCACACGTCCATGGGGCCAGATGGGATCCAGCCGAGGGCACTGTGGAAGGTGGTGGAGATGACATCTGAGACACTTTCCATCATTATCAGCATTCCTGGTCAGCCAGAGAGGTCCCAGGGATTGCAGGCTCGCCAGCGTGACTCCCATCTACAAGAAGGGTCATAAGAAGGATTTGGGGAACTACAGTCTTGTCAACCTGACAGGTTGTCAGGGAAGGTTATGGAGCAGATCACCTTGAGGGAGATTACACAGCATGTGTAGAACATCCAGGGGTTCTGGCACAACCAGTGTGGGTTCATGAAAGGCATGTCCTGCTTGATCGAGTTACCTGCATGATGGATGGGGGAAAGGCTGTTGAGATAGTCTACCTAGACTTCAGCAAAGCCTTTGACACTTGTCTCCAAAAGTATTCTCCCAGAGAAGATGGCAGCCTGTGGCTTGGACATGTGTAGCCTTTGCTGGGTAAAGAACTGTCTGGATGACTGGGCCCAGAGTGTGGTAGTGAATGGAGTTAATTTCTGCTAGAGACTGGCCATGATTGGTGTTACCCAGTAGTGGGGTCTGTCCTGTTTATTATCATTATTGGTGGCCTGGATGGGGGCATTGAGTGCACCTTTATTAAGTTTGTAAATAACACCAACCTGGGAGGAAGTGCTGATCTTCTGGGGGTAGGAAAGCCTCACAGAGGGATCTGGACAGGCTGTGTTGCAGGGTTGAGGGCAGTGGGATGAAGTTCAACAAGACCAAGTGCTGCATCCTGAACTTTGGGCACAACAGCCCCAGGCAGTACTATGGGTGTGGGGTAGAGTGGCTGGAAGACTGTGGAAGAAATGAATCAGAGGGTGTTGATGCTCAGCTAAACATGAGCCAGCAATGTGCCCAGACAGCCAAGAAGACCTACAGCATCCTGGTTTGTATCAGAAATAGTGTTGCCAGCAGGAGCAGAGAAGTGATCATCTCTCTATACTCAGTACTGGTGAAGCCACACCTCAAGTACTGTATTCAGTTTTGGGCCCCTCACTACAAGAAAGACATCAAAGTCCTGGATTGCGTCCAGAGAATGGCACTGAAGCTGGTGAGAGTCTGGTGCACAGGTCTTATGGAGAGTGGCTGAGGGAATTTGAATTGTTCAGTCTGGAGAAGAAGAGGCTCAAGGGGAAGCTTATCACACTCCCTGAAACAACTCCCTGAAAGGAGGTTGTGGTGAGGTGGGAGTTGGCTCTCTTCTTGTACGTAACTAGTGATAGGACTGGAGGGAATGGCCTCAAGTTGTGCCAGGGGAGATTCAGGTTGAACATTAGGAAAAAATTATTATCTGAAAGAATGGCCTGATGCTGGAATGAGCTGCCCAGGGAGGTGATGGAGTCACTGTCTCTGGAAGCATTCAGTAAATGTTTAGATGTTGTACTGAGGGGAATGGTTCAGAGCAAAATATTGGTGAAAGGTGCATGGTTGGACTGGATGATCTTGGAGGTCTTTTCCAATCTTGGTGATTCTATGATTCTTAGCTGTATTTGAATTTCACTGAACAGTTTTTCTTTTTCTTTTTTTGCATTTCTGTTTTTTTTTGTGCAGACCACTTGAAATTTTGGAACTCTTACACTGTTAAAACTTCCTGAAACTTCCCAGCTTGAACTGAAATGTCCATGACCTAACATTTTATCAAACAATCTTTTAAAGACCACTTAGGAAATAAAAGTAGCTTTCTATCTTTTCAGTAGAAGGAATTTATAGGTATTTTTTTGCTATAGGAAAAATATGCCTTGTGTGAGTCTGGTTTTCTTATGGGAAAACTCTTGTACATTATATTTAAACGTTCTGTCTGTGTGCCCACTGCCTTTAGATTCTGGAGCTTAGGCAAATTTGCCTAAATTTGATTAAAAGAGGTGTATGCTAGGTGAATGTAAATGAGTAACTAAGTGGAGGAAGAAGACTTCAGTGCTTCAGTGCTAGAAATATGCACTGAAACAGTGGGGTAATCCCCATGGAAAAGAAAGGAAACTTGACTGTCATTGAGGCAACATGTAATATAAGGCTTAAAAAAAAATAAGGCTTTCCTGCTTCTTCTTTGATGGGATTACTTCTGCTTTTTGTGTGCTTTTTGTTTTTGTTTTTAAATTAAGAACCAAGATATAAAGTAGACTGTTTTAGGAAGATGAGAGCAACAGCACAGTTGAGCTCAGTCGTGGATAATCATTACTGAGTGGGAGAAAATAACTGTAAAAATAAGTTTTTCCTTGTCTTTTCATTCCCTTTTCAATGTACAAATTAACAATGAGAACTCTCTGCATCACTGAAATTGTTAAAAACCTCTATTCCACTCTAATGTATTCTTTTTAATAAACTGTGTGTATAGGGTCTTATTCTCTTCTGATGCTTCCTCACTTCCAGATTCTCTTTGAATGCTCTGCAGGAATTCTGCATTCAAACTGAATGATCATCAGTGATTCTACAATGATGCTGTTGCAGAAAATTGAACTTTAAGGACTGCTTATAGCAAATGTGTTGCACTAAGAGATTATATACTTAGATACATATTTTACATGCATACCTTCTTCCATACATACATGCTTACGTATGTATTTTTTACCCCTATGCATAAGTCTCATGTGCATATCAGATTCAGCTCACTTATTTAATTTGAGAAAAGACTAGTTTGGAAATCTCATTAGCGTGCTGGTAGAAGCTGTATTTTGTAATATCTGCAGAGCTTGGTATGCATCAGTTTTGTTTTTTCTTCTTTCTGGTATAGGATTGCTACTGCAGTAGTCAATAACATTTAGATAAAAAGACATAATGCCTAGAAATATTCTCGGGTACTTAATGGAGTTAAAAAACTTTCCTGCTTATCCATTACATTCTGCTGGAACAGCAGTTCTGTGACAAGTTTAATAAAAGAAGAAAGATGGCAGAAAAGCAAATTGAAGTACACCAGTTTAAAGGGCAGAACACTGCTACCTGCACTCCTGAAAAAGCATCAAAAAATATTGCTAGAGAAAAGATAAAATTGTATTTAATTGTACAGTCTGATATTTTCTTTGTTCTTCCAGTGCCAGCACATAGAATACTGTCGTCTAAGCACACAGAATTCTCCCCCTCTCTAGTGGTGTCAAAAGTTAATGTTTGGATTTATTGGAGGTGTTTTGTGAAGTGTTTGTGGAAACAGAAGAGAAAATCTATCTTGAGCAGTAAATGCTTGCTCTGGACATGTAAAAAAATAAAAAAAGATAAGTTTCTCACTTGAAATGCAAAGTAAGGTAAATCTGGATGGTGCTCAAGTTTTGCTAATTATGCCTTTATTAAGGCATGACTAAATTTTAATGACGTTAGCATCATATTATACCTAGTATAATGATCTCTGTCTTGTGGTCTTTGTAGTCTTGAGAAAAATTAAACCAAAATCAGATTTTTCTGAAAACTGGCAGGAATATTTCCTTAATGAAAGTTTGTAAGACAGTCTTTTGTAAGGCTAGTCTTTCGTAAAGCCTCTTTCCCTAGAGGGGATCAGTGCTGACTTAAAAAGCAAAAGTCGGTGTGCGTTACAATGGAACTAGAAGCAGACAAAGAGTAAAGAACTAGCCTTGTGAACAGAAGTTCATCCATTTATTTTGAGCAAGTGATGCAGTATGGTGCTTTGTAATTGCCTCAAGTAAAACTCTTTGATTTCATCTGTTCTGTACTCCAATCTTATGTATGTACACATGCAGAAGGTGCACCATTTTAGCAGAGAACTAGTCTATGTGATTTCATAAATAAGCATATTTCCTGTTTAAAAAGTTAGTCCTCTCAAAGCATCTTTAGAAAGAAGTAGTATTCTACTTCAGCTACAAATATCTACGAGGTACTAGTTATATTTAATAATTATTAGAGAGCAGTAAATATCATGTTTGCATCATAACTGTGTAGTTTATTTTTTGCACAAAAGAGCAGTCTGTATGTGTCTTTAAAAAGTTCTGGTGAGTAACAAGAGATGTCACCTGCTTTTTCCTTAATTCCTCAAGTGTCAATCATAGGCTTACACATGCCTACGCAGTCCCACTGAAGGACCTTTCTTTTGGTAAAAGCATTCACAAGGTGGTTCCACCAATTCAGAAAAATTAAATCCTCCTGAAAGTGGAAGTTCTGTTTGCAGCAGGCCTGTGTAGATCTGCAATTCTGTTGGTACTTGTGACATTACCTGACCTAACCATCAAATGATTGGGATTAGCAATTTTTAGGTATTAGGTATTGGCAAAACATGTCTCACTAGCACATTGCTAGCACACCTTTGTGCTGATTTTTTTTTAAATCTTGCTGTTTTAAGTATAAAAACAGTGAACCTTTCGATGTCTTCCCTTGAGACATACTGCCTACCACATAGTAAGTCAGTATGCAAAGGTACTCTGGACTTCATCAACATCACTTTAAATGGTGTGTTCTCACATTTGTGTTTCCTTATTTAATGAGGCCCCATGTCCTTTAGGCTACATGAGCAAAGTGACTGCATTTGACATTGCAATTAGAAGAGAGGGAGTTCTGTTGTTGTTGTTCTTTTTAGTACCTCTTAAAAGAAGTCTATTACTTTGCTTTGAGTTTTCATAGGAAGATCTCTGCATTATATAATAAAGTAGGCATGCTTCCATCTGCCCTTACTGAATTAATTGGGTATAATCCCACTCAGCTGTTGATACCCTGTGCTCTCACATGCCTCACAAGCATGATGAGTGCTTTCCTTCACAGCAAAAAAGAGCAAGTGTCTCCTTGCATGAATTTTTCCCTGTAGGTCCTGACTTTATAGTCCATTCTCATCCTTGCAATTCTCATTTCACTAGTTCTTTCTGGAAGGAGGACTTTGAGGACCTTCTTTGAACAGAATTCATGTAAATCCCTCCCCAGACTGCCATTACTTAAGACTGCACAATCTAGATTGAGTTTCTGAATGCTGATTGCTTACGTGTGTGGTCTTTTCAACTGCATATACATGTCAGCTGCAAAAATAACATGCCTTATGATTTTAATTGGCAATTGCAGCAGAGTATGCGTTTGTTCACCTTCATGTAATCATAGAGTCATAGAATGACTTTCATGACTCTGTTCACACAGCATGGTTTGCCATTAGCATGAGTTTGGTGGCGCAGACTCTCACTGTCAGACTCCATCACTTGGAAGACAAAAACAGCATTTACATCAGTTCTATTTACTTTTTTCTCAAGTCTATAGCTTTGATGCCTGTGAACAATGTTATTAAAAGATGACTTGCAAGAGTTTTTGTTTGTCCTACTTTTTCAGGCATGTGTGAAATTTATAAAGTGCAAGATTGAGTTTTAGAAATGATGTCTACATTGTAAATGTGAAACCCATGTTGAACGGACCCATAAATATCTGTTGTATCCATGGTAGATTTTCCACAGTCGTTGCTTAAGCAATATTCTTTAGCAGTACTTCTACTGCCCATTGTTCTATGAGACGTTCTTCTGATTAACCCTTATAAATATATTTTAAAGCTTATGATGCAGTGAGCTGATAATTTTCTTAAAATTTTGTACAGAATTATGTAATAATCTTTCTGAAGATGTTGCATCCCAAACCCCATTTTCCATACTTCCAAGAAGCAGTTTTTTGAGCTAATTTTTGCCTCTACTGTCGAGGAGAACAAATCAGAAGGACTCTGAAAAGTGCAGGGTTTATTTTATTTTCTACTAAAGAGGAAAAGAACTTGAGCTTTTTATTATTGTTATTCAGTGTGTTAAAGTATTCTGTTTTAGAAGGTCCTAAGTACAGCTTTTCCCCTTGTTTAGTCATAAGGTCAGAATAATTATTGTTTCTGAGAATAGGAGAACATTAAAACAGAGACTTTAAAAAAAAAAAAAAAAAAAGCTGCTTGTTTTTTCTCACTTTTCATAGGCAAATTAGAAACCTTGTTATATTTATGTTAGGGATGCATTTTTTCATGCTGTTGTTAGAAGGCAGGTTCAATGAACAAGCGTGGTTTTCTGCCATGGAAATTATTTCTAACTAAAAAGATATAACTAAAAAGGTGTTACTACATTATTGCACATAAGCAGTATACTGTAACTGTGGCAGAGTTCAGCTTTTGGCAGAAGTCATTGCTTTCCTACTGACACCAGCATGGGCTCCAGATGCAGACTAGGATAGCAGTGATGTTAAATTTCCACTTTCTGCTTTATGCACTTTACTGATTAGCTTCCCAAAATGGACTGCATATGTTCTTTTAAATGTAAAATTAAGTTTTCTTAGAGAATTTTTGGAATTCACCCAGTCTCTGGTTATTGAACTTAGGATGTATGAAAGAAAGCTCTGTCATCCAGCAGTTCTTCTGTACTTCTTTTAGAAAGCAATTCTTCATACATGAGTATTAGAGTTATTTCTGACTATTCAGTGTGAAAGCCGCAGTAGCAAGAAGATAGTTACCTGCAGATAAGTTGTGGGGATTTGATTGTAATTAAAATTGGAGCAGCATCTCTGTATTGTTTTGCCTCTCCTTTCATGCCTGCTTTTGTGCAGGGGCCTTTATTCCCTGCTGGTTTTCTGTGCAAGTTTACTCTGTTTCTTCTACCTCTTTTCTCCCTTTTATTTCCGTACAGTATTATCTGTTTCTATATGTTCTCTCTTTTTTAGGAAATCCACTAATGAGTAACCAAGCTGTAATATTGATGTGAGCTGCACTTTGACTTCTCTTACCATATTGTTTCTGTGCCAACCTTCATTTGCTTCTTCTCTGTATAGTGGATTCCTGCAGCAGGCAGATCTGCATGTCTCCTTGCATACCATATAAAGAGCCACGCTCTGAAGGGCAGATGACACATTCTTTATTATATGCCATAGAGCAGTAGTTTAACAATCCCATCCCAGTGCTGAACTCAATTTGCTGTTGCTTGCAGTCCAAGGCAGACTGTGAAGCAAAGTAGATGATAACTTAACAAACGAGCATATTAGCAGCAAAAAAACCCGCAACAAGCTAGTGCATTCCAATGGGAAAGTGGGAAAGGGAGAAAGGAAAGTAGGTATAGGAGTAAACTGGTGAATTAACCAGAAAAGAACAGTAGGTCTAGGTCTTGGCCTTCTGGTACAAGAAGGCTCTAAAATAGAACACACTGGTGTGAATTGTGGAAAATCTCACCTCATCTCAGTGCAGGTGCCAGAAGTTTTCTGAGTGAGAGAAGTTAAATAACAGCAGTGATGTGGCTTAGGGTTTCGAGGGTTTTTTTCTTTTGTACTTAACATAATACAGGTATAAAAGCCAAGTGTATGCTGCAGACTGCCTGGCCTGCCCATAGCAATGCAGAGCACTGTTTTCCAGAAAGGTTGACCATTGACTTTGCACATTTTTATAAATACATTAGCTGCTCACTTCATATTCAACCTGTGTCACATGATTTTCTTATATGGGCCTTTGCATGTTCTGAGGCCTGAACTGAGCATCTCCGTTGGTCAAAATCATGCAAGCAAGCAAAAGTGATTTTTTTTTCTTTCACCAAAAATAGTGTCTTTAATGCCAGAGCTTGTTTTGTGGGAGATGATAAAAACATAGTCACCGTTTGGCAGCAGCCCCTTTCTTTCCTTCCTGTCCTTCCCTTTCCTTTCAGTAAAATGTAGTGTTGGCAGAAAACTGATATGACTGAAATGTTCCATAACAGAATACAAATAGAGGATGTTAGAAAACTGCTGCTAAACCAATGGGAGCTGCATCACCATTGGACAACTGAGTTAGTCTTACAGTTGAAGAGATACACTATATAGTAAAAGAAGCAGTGTGTTGTGGTGAATGTAGTACTGTGCATTTAATACTAATGCAACATGAGGATGACTGATGATTCATTATTTTATTTTTATTTGCTTTCTGCTATGGATTCTAGCTGTACCCTTTCTGATTTGATGCCCAATCTGAAACATACCTAAACAATGAAGTACTGCAAAAGGAGGGGAAAATTAATCCTCCTTTCCTCATTTACAGACTGATGGCTGTGGCCATGTTTTAACAGCCAGTTATAATGCAGAATTATTAGCTTTTCACTTCATGTGTGCATAGGTAAGAACATTTGAAATGTGGTTCTACAAAACTGAAGTCTCTTCATTTCTGGCAGCTAGTAAGGTTGGGTGATTTAAATCTGGTAAAGCACCATGGACAGTTTCAGCTCTGTGGTTCCAAGTATTTACAGAACAAGATTCTTGTGTGGAGGTGTTTGTAGTTTCGTGTTCTTTCTCCATAGCAGCAAACATAAATCATATCTCTGACTGAAATAATTCAGCGTACCTCTTCTGCCAACATTTCTTGCTTGCAGAGCTGTACTAAAAGAGTGTACAGTACACTCTTTTCTTCTTCTCTCACTATCCCATCTGAACTCTTGACTGGAAGTGATATCTTATCTACATGAGAAAGTCCAATACTACTGTGCTTTATTACTGAGTCTCTTTTTTCCTGTATTTTAAATTAAAAAACGTTCCTAGGATTTATACCATTGTGATGTAGAAATTAATGAAATTACCCCACATATACTGTGGCATAGATCCATTGTTCCAGCAGAGTTCAAGAATAGTATTACTTCTTGATAACATTCTAATTACAACAGAAGTAGAAATAACGTAGTTTGCATGTGTTAGTCAAATATGAGCCCCCAGTTAACTACCTATACACTTATACTTGTTTATTTTTCTACTTTTCAAGTATTTGAAGCTTGTCTGTTAGAGAGAAATTTATTTTAAGATTTCAGCTGTGACTGAGCTCTCTGCAACTTGTATTTTTTTGTTGACTGCAATCTCCCTTCTCTTTCCAGTAAAGAGTTGCCTTCAAGTTCAACATTTACTCTAGAAGATAGTGCCATCTATTTGACATCAGAACAGAGCACATTGGAAACGGAAAATGATAATGCTTCTGTTTTGGATGTCTATTTGGTAAGTTGTCAGTCTGCTTCCGATAGGCTTTTTCTCCTGTAATTTCTCTGATGGAGGTTCAGCAGGGGACTTGAATAAATACTGAACTTAAAGAACCAGAGGTTCTTTGAAATATGTTTAAGTATCTTTGCAAAATAAATCCTTCAGCAATCTTTTGTCTATTACTATTGTGTTATTAACAAGTTACACTAAAATTTTTCAGGTATTCTGTAATGGTAGGAGGAATGGGGGTGGTTTATTACTTGCTTTTCATGCTTATAGGAGGAAACAAAACATCTTTTGTCTTCATATCTAATATTCCACAATTGAGAAAGTAAATTTTTCCAGAGAGACAAGCTTTGTATTTACAGCAGTGATTATGAAGAAACGCAAGCACAATATAAAGTACATGAATTACTTACTTTTATGCCATGAAGGGTTCTTCAGTTGTGGTGGCTGGAATGCATCTCACAGAGCTGCACAATCACCCCCCTTAATGGGGTGGTGAAGAGAACCAGAAGAGTAAAAGTGTGAAAACTCGTGGACTGAGATAAAGACAGTTTAATAGATAAATCAAAAGCAGCAGGTGAAATCAAAGCAAAATAAGGAATTCATGCGCTACTTCCATCAACAGGCAAATCTTTGAGCAGGAAAGCAGGTTCATCACATGTAACAGTTTATTGGGAAATCAAATACCATTAATTCAGACATCTCCTTTCTTCCTCCTCTCCCCAGCTTTTATAGCTGAACATGACACCATGTGGTGCAAGTTATCCTTTTGGTCACTTTGGGTCAGCAGTCCTGCTGTTCCTTCTGCACCCGCAGCCAGTTACTATCTGGACAGAGTGAGGAGCTGAACGTCCTTGGCTCTGTGTAAGCATTGCTTTGTAGCAATCAAACCATCCACCAGCACTACATCAGTTCCTATAAGAAAAATTAACAGACAAAACTATGGCAATTGCTCACGTTCCACAGACGAAGGCACTGGACACCCATTGCTAGTTGCATTTGAGCGAGGTTTTGTGCATTTACAAGCCCATTTGAAAAACTCAGTACAAATATAAGGGAAGTACGCTGCTTACTTCTTTTTTCCTGAGGATTTATTGTCCTCAAACATGAACAATTCTGACATTATCCTAGAGGTTTTTTATTCGTGAAGAAATGACATTTGTGGCAAGAATTATATAAAGAGGAAGTGAAAAAGCAATCATTAATCATTATTAAGAAGTATTTCATTCAAGCATGGTGATTTTCCTTTTAGTAGAGGTTCCCTGCATTCTTTATTGTCTTAAGAATTCTCTGGGTTTTTTTTTTCCATAAGAAATTCAGTGAAATACAGAATGTCGTATGTTGTGTCTGATTCTGTGCTGTTTCCTGTATAAAAAAAACCCACTGAAGTTTGTTTTTTTTTTCCCTAAGCCAGCAACATTTAGATAAGTGTTGTACCCACTGCTTAGGGTAGTTTTTGTCTGTTTTGCCTCCACTGAATCAACACAGTAGCAAGTACAAGCAGCCAGTTGGAAATAGAATTGACTTAGTTAATTGTGGCTTCATGTAGCCCATTAAATCAGCTTATTCTTGTAGGACTTGTGTTGATCAGGCCTGTTGATGTTACAATGTTGACATGAAAAGTCTGTGGAGACTCAGAAATCCTGAAATGTTGCAGGAAATGGACAAGTAATCACAGTCTAACTTCCTGAAGCTGCCTAAAAGACACCACTTTTTTCTGAAAAGAAAGACTGTGGTTAGTATGAAATACAGACCCAACATTGCAAGTTTCATTGTGTAGATCATCAAGAGCAGCCAGTCATAAAGATCTTAGTGCAATTTTTAAGGTATATAAAACTAAGAACCTTAAAAGCAGTAATTTAAGTTAGGAAATAAAAAAAACCTTAAGTCACCCTGTTGTGTCTATCTGCAGTAGTAAACTTTCTGCCCATGAAACAGCAACATTAAATTAAAAACTATTCCTCTGTGTTCTCTCGGGTGACAAACTACAGAGTCAGTGAAGTCAGAGTAGTAAGGCTTAAGAAATAGGATAATTGATGTCTTGAGGTCCCTTCCAACCCCTGTGATTGTGTGTGGTAATTGTTTCACTGTAAGTAGTTTGATATCCATTATGCTTACAGTGGGATAAGAATATGCACGTAAATAGTACAGTGACAGACTTAAGTTTGCTCCATTACGATGCTCTACAGCTTAAATCAGCTGGTGGTAAATACAGATCTTAAACAAGTATATATCCTGCCTGTAGGATTTCATTACTGAACTATTTCATTTGAAGAACTCCTGTGTTAACTATAATAGAAGTTTCCTTGGAAGTAGGGAAATATTTCTGTGGAAAAATAACATTACCAGCTGTTATTTGTGTGCGACTTAGAAGTCACTACCACTGAAAAGAGGGCTGCAAAGAATTGAAAAGGATTTCAAGTGAAAAAAAAGACTAACTGTAGTGATGAGCAAGCTCTGCATATTTGAAGTCCAGTTAATATAGCTATGATTTGACAGATGAATTGCATAATAATATTACATTCAGAATTGATCATACTGTGGCTTATGACCAAATGCCAATTTTATTATAGGATACTGAAGTTGTAAAGCCTAGCTGGAGATCTGTTTTGTGTGTATTGTGGATGTAGCTGTATAGCTAAATAGACTAAGTGCTTGCCTGTGCCTGCTTGGAAACTTGGCAAAACTGTCTCCCTCCTCTTACTCTTCACTGTGTTTCTTTTCTTCTGTTTTCACTCCTATAGCTATGTACTGTGCCTGGTTCTCCTTTTGAACACTTATAGTTTGTATTCAACCCCTTTCAACTGCCAGTTTACTATCTAATCCTTCATCTTTGCAATTACTTTCCCTTAGAAATATTTTCACTCCTTCAGCTACTTTTGAATCAGCAGTTTTCACTCTCTCCTAGTGTGAATTTTCCTTGTAGAGAAAAAAAGAATTCTTACCTCAAATCAAATGAATAACTGCAGTTCTGTGTTCAGTTCTGGGACTCCCAGCATAAGTAAGACTTGGAGCTGTTGCAGTGGATCCAGAGGATGGCCACAAAAATAATCAGAGAGCAGGAACTCCTGTGAAGAAAAGCTGAGGGACGTGGGCACATTTAGCTTAAAGAAGAAAAGGCTTGGGGAGACCTCATTGTGGCTTTCCAGTACTTTGAGGAAAGATGAGGAGGGGGCTTTTTATCCGGGAGTATAGTGGTCAAGAAGTAATGACTGTAGCAGCCAGGCTCCACCCCTTCTGGTCACATAGTTCAATTGCCTTC
The DNA here is from genome assembly GCA_037305975.1 of Chrysolophus pictus. NCBI lineage: Eukaryota > Metazoa > Chordata > Aves > Galliformes > Phasianidae > Chrysolophus > Chrysolophus pictus. The sequence continues at coordinate 44,985,220 of CM074614.1, read as the reverse complement.
CCCTGTGCTCCCAGGGCTGACCGGGTGCTTTCCCCAGGTGGTTCAGGCTGTGACTCTACAGTTACCATACAGGGTTGTATGTGCTACCATAACTCCTTGACGAGGTGTTTCTATTTCATTCAAGAACTTCTTGCATGTCTGTTTTCTTTTTTATTCAAGAACTTCTTGCATCTCTGTTTTCTACAGCGTTTGATTCAATTCTAATCGTATGGTAGTTTTCTTCAGAGTGCTGTTGTGAAGCAGTAACAACCAGGACTGAAATTAAAGCATTTCTCAGGCAGGATGCATGTAAGAACAAGCAATTAGATGTGCAGTCATTATGCACATATGCAATATGAGGTAGACATACTGTGACATATTTTGACACATTGCTCTCTTTCTGGAGCTTTACCATTTCCACTGAAGATACTGGTAGAAAAACACAACAGATTGAACGTTAACTTCAGGACTGTGAGAAAAGAATTTAGCCCTCCTTATTTACAGACATTTTGAGTGAGTTTCTCCCAAGAGCAGAAAAATCCTTATTTGGATTGGAACCAGTCAAGCACTCTTTCCTCAAAGCAGGGTTTACATAAAGCTGAAAGAGGGAAGATCTAGGTGTTCCGCACAATGAGGAATAACTCACTCTTCCTCTCCTCTCTTACCTATTTGATGTCTGTATTCAACTATCCATCTTGTCTATCAGGGGAAAAATAAGCCTATGTCTCTCATAAAACCGAAGGCTGATGCAAGGTGAAACAAAAACCAAGCTCTTGAATATCATTCAGTAGAAGAGTTTTTGCAGAAGCGGTGTTACATAAAAAGCGACAGCAACACTTGCATGAAAATCAGGTAGTGGAATGAAGTGTTAGAGTAGATTAAAAGCATAACATTTCTGCTTACAATTAGTACATTACCTGCATAAGCCAGGTGCTAAAATGACAGCTTCTATTGTTGCTAAACTACAGGTTCTCATGCCCTAAGGATTTTAATGCACTGTATGGAGAAATCAATTTATTCAAAACCAAATCCGTGGGAAGATAATTAAGTACAAAAAGATTCTCAATACTGAAAGTACACTATAGAACCAGCATGAGACATCTCAGATAGCAATTGCAGGAAGGCATCTGATAGGGTCATTTGCCATTAATTGTCATTTCAGACCTAATTGCTATGGTCAAATGCAGTCTTCATCAGAAAATGCTGCTTTTTACATCAAAATAACCCCATACGTTGTGCAGTGGTGACAGAGTTGCTCATGTCATGTGCATTCCATTGTAGACTTTTCCACAGTAATGCACACAGAAGTGGATTGTACCTGACACAAAGAAGGATATTTAAATCCTGCTGTATGCACAGCATTTCTGTGATTCACTCGGGCAGCTGCTTTATGTTTCTATCAGGGCTATCTTTTCCAATTCTACAGTGCAAATTTTGCAGGTATTTCTTCAATCCTTGATCCTTTGGAAGGATAAGAGTTAAAGGAATAAAAATGCATGCGTCATAATTGTGTACTGTTGGAATAGCAAAAAGTGAGCATTGGCATTATTGCTTAGAGTGAAAAGAAGTGACAAGGCCAGACGGTCTGAAATTGTGTTGAATTACCGTTATAGTTGTCAAAATGGACTTGCAGTCAGTCAGATATGAGCTTTCAGCCACAAACTAGATGCTGCCAGAGAACATTTTAACACACTTATGCTGGCTTCATAAAGCATTATGTTGCTTATCTGTACAGTTAACTATTCAATCTTTTTTTTTTTTGCCAAACTGATGCTTACTTGCTTTAAAAAAAAAAAATATCTTGTTATCTTCTGTCATCCTCTTCTTAAAATATTACTTTCCTTAATTTCACTCACTTGTCCAGTAGTTTGCATATTAAAGTGTTCTGCATCCTGTAAGTACCTACTACCTGACTAGTTTTCTGCCTTAAGGCAGCTAGGTGATAATGCAGCAGCATTCATTGCCAGACCACAGCTGTCCAAACAGAGAATAGTCTCTGAGAAGTTAGTACTTTGCTCACCAGCAGTGAACTGGTTGTGAATGCCCTGTCCAGAACAGTGGTTCACAACACAAATTAAAGTTTGCAGCACTTAAAAATCTTTCTTTAAGGTTCAAAGTCTAATGCTAGAAGTCATAACTAAAATGTTGATTTAAATCTATGGGTTTTCATTTTCTAAGATAAGCTTTTAGAATGCCTTCTGAGCTTCATTGTTGTTCACAGCCAAGATTGGATTGTTACTGAAATACTTACTTGAAGGTTAGTTAGATGCTTGTATTGAAAAAATACAGTTTGGAAGGGACTTTAAAAATCTGATCAATAAATGCAGACTTGCATCTTCTTTATACTTTTATCAGGTTCTAGAGTGGGGTCAGTCCAGCTATCTTTGGTTTGCTTTTGTGTCCTTTTCCACATTTGATACGTTTGATTTTCTGCAAGATTTTGTTCAACAAAATACAGTACTGTGTAAATACTAGTATGTTCAGCAGAGAACAGCTTTTCTTCATCTGTGACTCAATAGAGATACTAAGGAGTAATCAACTGTTTATATTATTTAATAGCTGCTTCTGTGGAAGGTATTGTAGAAAATGAACTCGCTAATATTGTCATGTTTTTTGTGAAATAGAATGATAGAGAACATCAGTTGTGCCTGAAGGGATAGCTATGTTTTTCAGCTGAGTGGAAGCTAGCAGGACTTTTACAGAAGACATGCAAAAACTGCACTTTTCCCCCCCTGACACTTCTAATCAGCCTCAGGTACTTCTGTCAGGTGAAAGAAAGTTAGGAGCTGCTGAGTGCTTTCAGTTCGGATTGTCTTCTGTGATGCCTGGAGTGTTCAGCATTTTGCATAAACAAGTGGTTGGATTTTGGTAATGTAAGTTGCCATGCAACATCTGCAAGACTGTAGAGGCTGGTTCTTGTACAGAGAAGTACCTGGTGATTTTGATTAGAGGATCACTCTTGAACTGTACTTCAGCTTCTTCAGGGGAATAAATATGTTACCAATTTATAATTCTGTAAGAAAGCAAATAAACACAACTTCTAACTTCGCTTCTTTTTTTGTTTGTTTTTTTACAGTAATAAAAAACACAAGAAGAATGAAAACTGAGATAGAGAAGTGACCATGGTTAACAAAGAGCACTTTCTGCACTCCTGATTTGCTGAGCCTTGTAGACAGAGTAATAATCAGTTGAACTTGTTCTAAGAATTGTCAGGATCTTTGAATTATAGAAAGGATGGATAGACTTGGCAAAATGACATGAAACATTCCACATTCTACTATCATCTGCTCTTGCTTGCTGAACTGTGAAGACCTGTGTGTTTGAGCTGCTTTCTACTATCTTGCCAATCAACTTTTTGGGAATTGAAAGTAATATTTTCTTATTGGCTCCTAGTGATTTCATTTGCATGCATCTTGTAATTATGCAAACAAAATATATTATCTGCTTTACCTATTTAAAAATAAGCACAGTGGTGAATAAAATTAATTTTTGCATATTTTCACCCTTCAGTTCTAATCGCTTAGATCCACAGAAGTGGAAATTGGAATTGATAGGAGGGTTAGGGTAAGCCTCTGCACATGGGATATGAAAATAAGCCTTTAAAGACATTTTCACTGTCGGTGAAAAGAAAAAAACGTTATTTATAACAAGGCCTTATGTTGTGTATATATATTGTCTTCGAAATATTTTTGATTTTAGTTTATTTCTTGTAAAAGAGAAATTATATAATTTATTTAGTAAATACTACTGTAAACTATAGTTTTATTGACGAATAAAGTATTTTGTTCTCAAGACTATCTCAGCTGTCAGTGTGCTCCTGTTCTGGTATGTCTCGTGGACTTCAGAGGCATCTCAAGAGATGCATCAACCAGTCTGTAAGATGGCATCTGAACTTACCTTCTGCTAGCTCTTTAATGAAGGGGGGAATCTTAAAGTTGCATAGCAAAGGGAAAGGAAAAAGCAAAGGGCATAACAGTGCCCCAAGTGCTTCATAACAACGTGTCAGGTTTTTCTCTATGAGCAGTTGTTTCAAGACAAATTCAGATGCTGTTCTGGTTCCCTTAATTTCCCTAGAGCTGAGAGACAATCACAAGCACCTGTTACCATCAACCAAAGACTTCCAACCTTGATGCAACAGTGTTTAAAAGCAAACAAACAAAAAGAAAAAGCTACGTAGCTGTTGCTTTGAAAGTTTATGGAAGTTACAGATAATAGCAGCTATTCTAGGAGTAAATGCAGGTAAACCTGCTGGACTGCCAAGCCAGAATTTGGCACTTTAATTCCTAAAGTTCCGCTTTGTACCCCTGAAGAATTTTGCATTGGTACATTTTACACTGATCTAATCCAGTAACGTTAACAAGGAGAAGGTTATTTCTCCTTATCATGCACAGAATAGAGAAATGTAACGATGGACTGATTTCTTTTCTTAGAGCCTCTTTATTAACCTAAAGTCTGTGTTTCATGATTACCCCTTTTCCATGCTTTGAAATTGGATTGCTCAGTCTCAGCAAGATAATGATCTTGTGTCATTCCTCACAAAAATGCTAGAGATAAATCTGCATGCTCTAAGGGCAAAAAAAGTTGTAGATTAGAAGTGTCTGCTCAATCATGCATAGTGTGTAGTATATTTTAAGTGTAGCCGTATGCAAAGTAGATAGTTATCATTAGTTTTATTGGGAGTAAAATAAAAAAGTTTTTAGCATTAGGTTAACCTCCAGAAGGCAAACATTTGTCACGTTTTCCCCAAACATTCAGTAGGGTGGATGTCCCCTGACTCCAAGGGACACCAAATTTAATGCAGCCATTCTGTCTGAAACCACAGTGTCTATAATAAATGATTTAGAGAGTGAACCACCCCTAGTGTACAGTGTCCTTAACAGTTTCTTATAAATGACAACAGTCACTGAATACTTGAAAAAGGAAATCCTTACAGACTATGGAGCATACTGAGAAACCTTCACCAAAGCACACATACTTGCAGCTCTTTCTTTTTTGGGTTTTTGTTTTGTTCTGCAACTGCGTGACGCCACTGAGAGTGAAGAGAGATAACAGCTAAGCAACATTTGTGCTCAATAACTTGGATACCATTTATTTCTCCAGTATGTGAAATGGTACAAATCACTGAAAGTTACAGAAGGTTTTTAAGATGTATATTTTCCATGCCTGATTGTTTGGTTTCTCGTAAATTTGCATTGGTGGCACTTCAGTGAAAACTGAAGGACTGGAAAACTTAGTTATCTATGAAGACAACAAGGTAATATACCTGTCAAATAAAAATGAAATACACACAGAAGGCATGGGCAGCATCAACTTTCCAGCGTATTACAGTGATATATTGGTCTATTTCTCCAAGTCTAAACAGATGGAGCTCATTACAGGGGGCAACACTTGAACATTTAGGTCACTGGTGTGGGGGATCTGTGAGCTCTGGTATCGGCATACTCTGGCCCTGCACACTGCCCAGGAGAAAAAAAAAAGCACAGGTTGGTGCTTGCTTGGTGATACAGAGGGAATAACTTCAAATTTGTGTGTATGATTCTGTAGCTTAATCATATGGTATTCAGAAGCCAGGTTTTGCCTTTAGCAGTGGCACTTAATAGTCATTCCCAGTTTAAAAACAAAACAAAAAAACAACATCAACAACAAATGACTAGTACTTCACTTTCTAGCCCTAAAACTCTGCAGCTTGAGAATATGAATTCCTGACCCAAAATGTGTTTTCCTGTTGACTTTCTTTATGCACAGGTAACTTCATTTAACTCAGTGCTACTTGTCCAATCCTGAATGACAGACAGTGAGACAGAACAGCTGGCAGTGCACCCTGCCTGTTCTACACTCAGGCCATTTGCTGACCCCTCTGCTGTGATGCATGCATTTGCTTGCAAAAGGACATCAGCTCTGCCCACAGTGAGGGCACAGAGCCTGATCTCACAGCTGCTTTGCATCTGGAGCTGCTGGGCAGTTATTGCAAGCCAGCATAAGTGCTGACACCAAAGTGCTGGGATGTGAACATTAAGGAACAAAGATCAAGTCTAAAACCATAATAAAAACATGCCAAAATTGCCCTCTTCGTGCCCCTCATGTGAACACTGTTGACATTTTCTTGACAGTTTTGATACATGAGACTGCCAATAATGAAGAAAGTGCTCCATCTACACTAATTCATGATTCCTGACCCATCAAAGCACTGGAACTGGAACAAATCACTGGAACAACATGGGAACTGCCAGAAAATACCTATCTGAGGATGCTGTAAAGGAACAGTAAAGTGTGAACAAGAGCTACCTTTTACTTAAATTTCACATATTAACAATCTGCCGTTCTTCCTGCTGCTTTGCTCACCAATGTATGAAAAAGAAACGGCTTTACGAGTGATTCTTGGATCTGATGAAAGTTGTTTCTCCCTATCAGCCTTACCTCAGTATTTAGATTGCTGCAGCTGCGAAAACATAACTGGTTTTCTTCCAGAGGTGTTAAGCACGTGGGATCGGTCTTCAAGGAACAAGAGAGCATCTCTTGCTGTACCACAGCAGGGGAATGCAGCGAGCGCACGGACCCACACAGCCCCGTCCCCTGGAAAGGTCTGAATTTTTTTTTTGTTCCCACAAAAAACGCGCTCTTTTATAAACTTCCACATCAGAATTAACTCTTATCTCTGCCTCTCCAGCGGTGCCTACCGCTCCCTTTATCTTTCCCGTTTATTTTTCCGCACTGTCAGTGGCTGCCACACACCTGACGCTTGGGGGCGCCCTGCAGCTCGGACCGCCCCGCTCGTTCGCTGCTCGCGCTGGGGGCGCCGCGCGGCGGGAATCGTCTGCCGGCTTCCCGCGCTCTGCCCGGGCTGCGCTCAAGTCCCGGCCGCGGCACCCGCCCGCCGCCCGCCGCCCGCCGTCCACCGCGCCCGCAGCCCGGCCCGGCCCCGCGCTGCTCTTCGGCGCCGGCGGAGGGCGATAGCGGTCGCGCAGCGCCGGCTCCTCCCCGGCCTCTTCCGCAGCGAGAGGGGCGGCATGTGGAGGCCGGGGGCGGCGGCTGCCTTGCGTGCGGCGCGGCGGGCGGCGGCGGCGGCGGCGCGGCGGAGGAGCGGCGGCCCCGGGGAGGCCCCGAGGGCAGGGACAGCCGCCGCGGTCCCCGGCCGGGCGGTGAGCGCGAGCGGGCGGGAGCGGTCTGCGCCCAGGGCGGAGGGGGCGAGCCGGCGGCGCCGGGGCGGGCGGGCGGGCGGGCGGGCTGCTGCCGGTCCCGGGGCGGGGAGGGCGCGGCGCCGGGCCGGGCGCTTCCTCGGCCGCTGCGGTCGCCCGCGAGGGGCCAGCCGAGGCCTCGCCGGGCCCGCCCCTCCGGTAGGCCGGGGCTGCTGGCAGCCTCCCGTGGCACCGGGTGCGGCCGCGTCGGGAGCGCGAACGGCGGAGCAGCCGCGGCCTCGTGGCCTGACCCTGCGGGCGGGCGCGGCCCCGGTGCTTTTGAGCCCGGGAGTGTCGAAAACGCGGAGGTGTCGGTGTGTGTTGTATCGGCGCTACGGGTAGCGGTGGCACGGGGCGGGTCTGTGCTCTGTGCTGGATAGAACCGAACCGAGCAGAGTAATTCTGTGTGAGAGCACAGAAATAGTTCTTCTCTTTCCTGGTTCTCCGCCGTGACTTCGATTGTGGTAGATGAGATTGCCCTAGTCTGCCTGGGTCGCTGGAGGATTCTCTCTGTGTAATTCCGCTCTGCGATACAAAATACGAATGTTTAATGTGGACACAAAGCCTTCAAGGAGCCGTTTGGTTTGTGTGACCAATGTGCGGTTCATGGTCTTCACGTTCTGTCTTTTAATTCCCTTTAACTTATTTTCAGCAGCAATTGCAATATGCTTCAGAGGTGAGGAGCAGTACTGTTCACTTCATGAATTTAAGAAGTGCAGGAACTCTGAATGACAACAGGTAAATTTTGTTCTGAGGATATTCTGGGAATGCTTCTGTTCATACGAAAATACGTACATCTTTAAACAGCCGGTAGGGCTGTCAAACTAATGTAACAAACAACACGGCTGTGAACAGGAAAAGTGTAGTTCCAGGGAGAATCATTTGGTGTGAGTTCGGGAAGTTATGTGGGAAATAACTTGTGCCTAAGCACGGGCAACTCACCATTTCTCAGAGAATCACAGAATCACTCAGGTTGGAAAAGACCTTCAAGATCATCGATTCCAACCACAACTAACCATTCTACCCTAACCCTAACAACCCTCTCCTAAATCATGTCCCTGAGCACCACATCAGTTTTTAAACACATCCAGGGATGGTGACTCAACCACCTCCCTGGGGAGCCTATTCCAGTACTTAACAACCCTTTCGGTAAAGAAGTGTTTCCTAATATCCAACCTAAACTCACCCTGGTGCAACTATAGGCCATTTCTCCTCATCCTGTCACCAGTGAGAAATAACATACAGTGGGGAATGTGGAATTGCTGACGTGCAGTGGCAGAGCATGATGTGATGCTTGTGAGAGACCTCTTCTCATGCAGTGCAGCAGTTGAAGGCCCAGGAAATGCTGCTAGGCACCTGGAACAGTGCGTGAATCCCACTGATCCTAAGGCCCTCAGTTCTCCGCACCTGTAGGTGTTCCCGGGGCATCCATGACTCAAGTGGTGTGCAGCATTTTTTGGCACTTGTCTTACAAGAAACTTAAAAAAGAACAAAACGTTCTAGTCAGCTGAAAAATATTGAGTCACCTAGTTAGTTCGTTGTAACAGCTGTTTTGCCGCACCCATTAGCAAAATACATGGTTTCACCCAGTTGTCTGTTGCTAGAAATACCCACCTACACACTCAGTTAAAAATGACTGCTACGGATAGGAGAATGTAGGTGACTTGATTACATTTAGTTAATTAAAATTATTTAGGCTTTGTTCTCACTTCTTTTACTTGCTTAAAGAAGATAACAAGCTGCCTCACAGGTGTCGTAAACCTTAATTATGGGCTATAAAGGTGCTTTGAGATTCTGAAGGAGGTAATTGTAAAAGGATTAGTTCATGTGCACACTGTAAATGATGTCCCGCTCCTGGATTGCATTGCTGATCCCTGTTGAGAAATCTAATGCTCTATGTAGAGATAGCGTTTGACACTGATGTTTCTAAAGCTCTGCTTGTAGCTGCATTCAGTTCCTTATTGTCAAATGGCCTATATGCCTCAACAGGAGGTGTTGGAATCTATTTGTGGAGCCTCAAACGGTGCTTCTTGCACGGCATTTTCATAAGAAGGTTGTATTTTGAAGTCTGGGTCTGTCTCTTTAATACTCAGGGGCCATGATATCTATAAAACTGAGTACACAATTTTTACTTAGAGATCTTTACTACCCAAATATTAAAACTCCACCTCCACATGTAAAGTGCATTGTAACCTCCACTACCATAAGGAAGATGACTATTTGTGTCCTTAGAGAAAATGCTAATAATGAAACAGTATTGATATTTTCCCTGTGATGAACACAATAATAAAATATCATGCTTCCATGATTTCCCTCCCTCCTGACTACGTGACTGTGTTATTTGTAGCTCTTTAGATGAGACCACTTACGAAAAACTGGCTGAAGAAACACTGGATTCCTTGGCAGATTTCTTTGAGGACCTCACAGATAAGCCTTTTACCCCAGAAGATTATGATGTCTCTTTAGGGGTATGTTTTAAAGATTCTAATTCCAGTAGACTTTTTTTTTTCTTTTTTTTTTTTTTTAACTTCAGTAGGGAATTTTGCACTACTCACCTTAGTACCAGCTGTTAAAATTCTTTTATTTATTTATTTACAGCTTTATTGCTAAAAATATGCCTTTTGCTAAGAAGTAGCTTGTGGTCCATATAATTTGAGGATTTAAAGAAAGTTTAGTCCGTAGAAAAAAAGACATGGGCTCATCTACTGTTCTATACTAACAGGAGAAGAAAACTGATTTCTAATTCTCTCTGTATTTTTCCAAACTCACACTGACCTCAGACATCATCAGTCACTTCACTAGAGGTAAATGCTAGGGTTGACCTACATGGCACAGTGCATGCACATTGCTGTATGTTACTGGTGGAGCAGTTTATGTGATTGCCCTGTGTACTGACAGGGAACGTTGGTCTCCACCAGATATTACAAAGTGCATTTGATGTGGCTATGCTAGAGAAGAGCAACAGAGGATGCAACATTGCAGTAGGTAGCTGCAAAAATGAGAAGTGAGTCTGCCACAGTGGGAAAGCTACAGTCCGATGGGACACAGGGTAGCTGTTAGCCTGACAACTGGAGTCTTTAATAGGTCACCCTCTCAAATTCTTTGACAGAGGTGACAAGGCTGATTAGAAATGCCACTGTGTTTCTTTAAAGAGTTTGTCAGTTTTATATAAAAGTCCTGAAATGGGCTGTATCTTACGGCTTCTACGTGACTTGGAGGAGACTGCGTTTCTCCCTGCACTGACAGCTGCAACACAGGCCTGCCCTTTAACATGTTTCATCTATTTTGCAAAATTGCTGCTGTCAGTTCATATCTTACCACTCAGAGATTGCTGACCACAAGTGCCATCAGTCAGGGTTCTGTGCTCAGGAATATTGGGTCATGTGATTTGGGTTGCACTGTGCTAAACAAACAGATCAACCCTGTAGTTTGTTTCTCTGTAACCGTGTCATCCTAATGTTCATTGTTTATTTTGCATAGCTAGGGTAGAAATATTGTTAGTTGGATACCACTGATGTACTTAGCAAGTATTATTTGTTGGTCTAATCAAATATGCAATAATGTTATGGCTAATTACTTTTCTGATGAATAGCTTAACCATTACTATTCAGCATGTTTTGGCGTATCAGACAAAAATGAGCAAAAAGATTATCATCAACCTCTTCAGTATTTTTAAACACTTCATTACATGAGAATTGTGAGTCATCTTTCTGCCCTAATTTTATCTTCAGGCACAGACGCGTGCTTTGTGCTTGACATTCGCTCCCTGTGAGGCATGACGGAATTATTTTTACATCCATCCTAATTTTTAATAAGCAATCTTTTGTAGCATAAGCTCTATGATGACATATCATCTTAAAAGTTTCAGTTAAGTCTACCAAGGATTGTTTCACACAAGCAAGACCAGTACTGTAGCATGCCACGAGGTGGCAAACATGAGAAAGGTCATCTGGCGCCTGTGAGTTCTTAGGAACTTCAGTTCCTCGCGCAGTTTGTAACTTCAAATCCAGGGAGGGGAAGAGGAGAGTCTCTTTTCATGAATATGTACATTTTACCAGGAGGTCACAAACATTCATACAGTAGTACAAAGTACATGCAAAAGTATTGAAACAATTCTAATATATCGTATTTTAAGTTCCTGAAAACTCAACTTGTGTTTTCTAGTGTTTCAAAAGTATTGCAAAATGCATGATTCAAAGTTTTAAAACCAGCAATAAAAGCTGACTTTTATTTAATTTGCAATAACAGAGCAACAGCACTCTCCAACAGCTGACACTATAAGCACTGGTTAAAAAATGTTAATTCCTCGGAAACCTATTTGCTTACAGTGTGTTTGTAGTACGCAGCTTAATATCATGCTGAATACTTAATATATGGCACTAAGGAGCCCACAGAAGAATGCTGAAATGATTGTAGCCATATTCAGAGCTAATTATCCCCATGTGCTCTTATTCTGCTCTATCTCTACAGATCTAAGACTACTGAGAAATAGAAAACATTGAGTTCATGATGGCCAGAGAAGTCACTTACTCTTGCACTTCTAAAACAATTTCCAGTATATATAAATGACCTGGCAATCTGATGGCTGCAGTAACCAGCCATGCCTTTATGTATATATTATTGCTCACGCCTGTGAAGGTATCATCAAGCACAAGAAGAGCATGGGGATTGGAATAAAAAATTCAGACCTTGAGAGTATTATTTCACTGCTGATAATTCCCAAGATATGTCAGAGATTAGGAACACTTAATTACTCTGTAGGAGAAGAAAGCAGTAAGCTGCTGCATGCTACAAAATAAGATGGGGAGGCATTAGGTAGTTGAAAATGATAGGTAATTGTTTATACATAGGTAGTAGCATTAGAAGTGAGAATAGCTCTAGTAATACTTTCTAAGGTATAAAACATATAGATCCATTAAATAAGCTTTTTTGTGTTGGAGGCTGTGAAGTATTTGAAAAACTATAGATTAAATACGACCAGATTTTGTACTCAAATCATCAAATTACAGTCTGTGAAGGTGGAATTTTTGACCAGCATAAATTGAGATCACTTGTCAGTTAATTTGTGTCAAAATATGTGCTTTTTTTTTGTTTCAAGTTAGGGCATAAACATTTTTGTCGGCTCCTCTTCTGTCTATGCTTGTGAGAATGTCAAAAAGATTAATCATGTTGTCACTTAGAAATGTGCATGAGAAGGAAAACAGAAATGCTTGCTGGGATCATGGCCTAACACTGGCACACCTGAAAGAAAACAGGCCTTCTGGAGTTCAAAAGGGGAACATTTTTAAGGTGTGATTCAGGATCTAGGCACTTCATCAGAATTATTGCAGTAAAGAGTTGTGTTTATTCTCTTGGGAACTGTTGCAGTTAAAAAAAAAAGTTAAGTAGAACTGGGAGTCTTGGGAATTCAGTCTCGACACAGAAAGATCCTTGACTCTGAAACACACTAGCTCATGCATAGAAAAGGCTGGTTTTGAGTCATGTTTCAGCCTTTCCAAGACAAACTACCAGATATTCCAAGATCACAGGTCAGAGCTCAGATGTATTCTCTAAGTAGTGCTGTTGTGAGTGGTACAAACACACTAAGTAAAACTAACCAGAAGGTTTGAAGTCTAGGTCAGGCTCAAAAGTATTCAGGTTGTCTTAAGTATTAGCAGGTGTTGTTTATTCATAACATTAATTCTTCCAGGCTATTGTTACCTGGAAAATATTTGGGAATATAGTGCAGATGTGCGAGTTTCTGTTTATTTACTGCAGTGATGTATTTCTTGTCAAGTAACAGGTTACAAACTTAAATTTCTACTTATTTTCTTTGTGATTCAAGAGTGGAGTTTTAACAGTTAAATTAGGTGGAGATATGGGAACGTATGTAATCAATAAGCAAACACCAAACCGGCAGATTTGGCTGTCCTCTCCCACTAGGTAAGTTACATGTAAGGTACGTCGCACCTGAAGACTATGTACTTCCCTTTTTTTCTTAGCATTGAATGGATTGGATTATCTAATGCCACAAATAGTCCCATTCCTTAATGTATGCTCTAAACATGATTTAATCTAAATGTTTGTTAAGAATTTGTTACAGAGGTATGGCATGGTATGGTGTACTGATATGCCTAAATTAATCGAGGAAATGTGTAACAGAGTATTCATGTGCTGTTCCAGTCAGAAACCAATGTCTGCAAGAGTATAACCTACAAATAGGGTGAAAAAAAGAAAACAATAACCAAAAAAACCCCAACCACACCAACAACAACAACAAAAAAAAAACAAGCCAGCCATGGTTAAAAAAAGCACAAAAAAGCTGTGTTGGAAAAAAGAGAGATGGTGATGTTATAATCTAAACTGCTCTTTGTATTTAGACAGGGTGGCTCCTTCCCTTTTAAGCTTGTGGGATTTCCTGCTTTATGTGCTCTCCTACTAGTTGTTTTTGTCAAGCTTCTGCACTTTATGGGAGTCTTGGCTAGCTGTTCCCTCTGCGTTCTCTAATGCTGTATTTTGATCCATTTAGTTTTTCTAGCTGGTTTTACCTAGGAGGGCAGCCACATATGTGGGGAAGATATTATGAGTCCCTTTCCAAAAAAGAAGTGTCCTCTTCCACCATTCTTCAGACAGACATAGGGAGTCAGTGGCTGTCACTGGTGAAGGAGCCAGCTAGCTGGAAACTATGAGCATGCCCAGTAGCTATGCAGGCACACTTCTTGAAGGCTGTTTGTAGAGAGTGTACTAATTGCAAAACTGGGAGAGTTTTGCAGTAGTTGAATTCTGTAGAAGGTTTGCGTAGGACGAAAAAGATCAGATTTCAAGAGAAACAATTTTAATAGAAGTGAATCTGCCTAAAGAAAATCCTAACTGCTATATTAAACTTAGATACTGGTTGGTGCGCAGCTTATTCTGTGAGTCATCTTTCTCTACTAATAACTCCTCTCCAATCCCAGAATGCTTTTTTTTTTTTTTTTAAATTAAATAACTTTAAATAACTTACCAACAAGTACGTGACTTTTTAAGGTACTGGCCTAGCAAGATTATTCTTCAGACAGATGCAGGCTGTGTGTCACCATTCATTCATTCATTCCATGTATTTTGCACAAAACAAAATTCCTGGGCCTGGATTCTGCTTCTGGTTTTTGTGTCACTGACACAAAGTTTTCATCCACTTACAGAAGCCAGAATTCAGAGATTTGTTACCTATCTGGAGCCAAATCTCAGCTAAGACATCCAAGCACCGGAATGTGGAATTTGTGAGCACGTGCCAGAGTTCTAGCATTTTTAATTGATCCATAGTGAAAAAAAGGGAGAAACCTGAAAATTGTCGGCATTTTTTCAGCATCTGTTATGAAAAATGATTCATCGAGTGTTCCTTTTTGTGCTTCCTTAACTGATAATAGTGAAATTTCCTTGAGTATTGTTCAGTATGTTGTTATCGTGTGTCAGTACACCCAAATGAACTTGTTTTTCTTTAGCCTAATTTTGTTGACAAATTCAGAAGATAAAAAGCGTGTGTGCAGTCTGGCAACAGTGCAACTGCAGTAATTTGATGTAACTTCTTTGAGTGGAAAGACTTTTGAACCTTACACAACACCTTTTAGTAATACCTTAAGGTGATATTGTAGCTCTTATTCTTTAAAAATGTATGCAGGCTTTGTATGAAAATATAACATTTAGCCCTTGTAAGCATTTGTAGAGCTCACAAGATTCTTGCTTAAATTAAAGTGTAAATGAAAACATTGTATTTCTACAGTATTCTGAAGATTCAGAGAACTGTGGCAGTGTTTCATTGCTAATTCTTATCATTAATATTTACCAAGTAACATCTCTGGATGTAAGACAGTATGAACACATGGTAATGCTGCAAAGACAAAGAATATCCCCATTCACATGCAGCAAGTGAGATAGTAGTGGAAATCATTCGTTACTTCTTATAGCTTGGTTAGTGGTTTAAAAGCTCATTTAAATACTGTGAATACTTCAGGGTATTTGAGGTTCAGATTAGTTTTTTTGTGTGTGTGTGTGTGTGTGTTTGAAGAGAAACTGCAGATTGTTCCTGTGTGTTTATAAGACAGTCTGCCACCTAGCAGATCCTGTTGCAGGTTGTCTGAGTTCTAAGTCACTTTGTCCTATCTATGAGCTGAAGTCCAGGCATAAGAGTGATGGTTCACCTATTTATCCCTGCTGAACATTTCATTTCCTTCTGTTTTTTTTTTAGCTTCTGTAGCTGTTGTTAGAGGTAGTGAGCACCTTTCAATCATTGCTCCTGTTTCAGATGTGGAGAATTAGGTGGCTACAAAGGCCTGTAATGGAACCCAGGTGTTCACAGAATCACAGAATGGCCAGGATTGGAAGGGACCTCAAGGATCACGAATCTCCAACCCCCTGCCACATGCAGGGCCACCAATCATCCCACCTAATGCTAGACCAGGCTGCCCAGGGCCCCATCCAATCTGGCCTTGAACACCTCCAGGGACGGGGCATCCACAACCTCTCTGGGCAGCCTGTTCCAGTACCTCACCACTCTCTCTGTTCTGGTTATTACTTTCTTGACACTTAATGCAAGAATGAAGAATCAAGCCAACAACTGTATAGTAGCAGAAAGAAAAACAGATTTTTAATGCAGAACTCCCACATGGCAGTACATATTTGCATTCAGATGGTAAATTCTTTTATTACATCTAAAAAGTGAGTGAGAATGGTGGTATGTGTTCTGCTGTCTTTAAGTTATCTGCATATAACTGTGTTGTAGCAACTAATCAACAGCATTAATTTAGCCTCACACAAACATCCCTTAATGATAGTTGTGTATGAGAGAATTATGTGGGTGATGGAGGAGATGGGGAAGACTAGTGCCAAAAGCAAGAAGGACAGGAGCTTGTGTTGGTTTGAAGTAACTGGTACATCTTGCCACCTTTCACGTAAGTCCCTCAAATAGCACAGCAGTTCCTGCCAGCTCTGGCCTTTTCTGCTTTGCTTCCTCACATAGCCTGCACATCTGTCTTCACAGTCTTTCAGGGCGCTTTCTGGGTTACATTATAAATGCATGCCTCCATCATTTCCCTGTGAATAACCTGTACTCACAGAATGTGTTTTGCTTTCCAGTGGGCCCAAGCGCTATGACTGGACTGGACGGAATTGGGTATATTCTCATGATAGAGTATCCCTTCATGAACTACTATCAAAAGAATTTTCAGCAGCATTAAAAACTAAATTGGATTTATCCTGCTTAATATATTCTGGAAAAGAAGATACTTGATGATGTGCTACCTCATGCAAGTTTAAAGACTTTAACCACCAGCGCTTCCTTGGTTTCTGAGTACCTGAGGTTATTTCTGTTGTTTTCTTGACATCACTATATGCAAGAACATGAAAATAATATATTTTTTCTCTAGCATTCAGTCTTTGAGTTTCTCCGATGCAGCTTGAATGTGTATCCATGCAGTACAGGTAGATGAGATGTCCATTCATTCCTGTAACTACATTTTCTACTTTCTTACTGTTGAAATCAACTGCAGTCCTGTTTGGATGTAAGGACTGGCGTCGGGTGACCTCTGCCCGGTGCACAGAAGCCAAATTTTTTTGTGAGATATTAACCCTAAACAATAAATGTCTGCGAATCACAATGATGTAAGTTATGGTACTGTGATGCATTGTATTAAAATTGGCAGCTATTGATAAGGTTTTAGTGTTAGTGCAAATAAATAATGCAGGGGAGTCAAATTGAACATGTTGTATAGAAAATGACTGTGGCAGAGAAGAACTTTTAGTTTTGCAAGACGGATGTAATTTTTCTCTCAGTATTGCAGAACTTGCTCACTTCTCCAAGTTCTATATTCTTTGACATCGGGATATTTTTCTGAGCAAAATTAGGTCTGTGTGTTTGTAAGCATCATTTGACTCAAAAAGACTGCTGTGCAGTGTTAAAGCTGTGCAGCAATCTCTCTGCCTACACTTTATTCTCTTCCTGTGATTTTTTTTTCTTCCTGTTTCTACTCTTCGTTGAGCAAAAAGATGTAATTTATTACCTGTGTATTAGTTGGTAAATGGAGATTGTGTCGTGCTAGCAAAAATTTGCACTGCTGCATTTTTTAAGTAAGTGCGCTTGGATTTTCACCATGGTGCAACATGGAAGCATTTAAAAACTTTTACATGTTTTGAATCTCGAGAATGCTTTAACACTTGCAGTGTTGCATTATTGCCACTGAGTGTTCTTAATTGCCTTTAAAATGGAAGCACAGTTGCTATGTGATAACGTAAAATATTTTTTCATTGTATTATAAGTATTCAGTGTAAGATGTTTCAATGCAAGTTACTTTTCTTGCTCATTCTGACACTTCTGATTAGCTTATCTGGATGCTTTTGGCTAACTAGAATTTTACACATGCGATTAATTCCAGATAGCATCAGTGCCCTATACTTGCATTTGAAGTGTATGTTGCTCCAACTATTTCTCACCATTTCCTTGGAACACGATCACGATCGATTGTGCAGACTGTGATCATGTGAATTGTGCAAACTGTTAAACAAACTGTTTGGTTTTTAAATCAAAATAAGAAAAGCCAGTATTATCTGAAATAGAAGCAACTGAATGATTCACAACTGGTATATAAGATTTTTTTTTTCCTCACATGAAAGCTAAAACAGGACATCTTTTTGCTATTTGAATTTAAAACTTAAAAAATAAAATACTGTGATGGGATTCTGATCTGTCTCCTAGTAATTGAAAAAGCTATTTTGACAAACCTAGATAGATGCTCATTGCCTAGTATGAGAATCAGGGATGTTTCCTCCCGGGTTTTCCTTTGCCTGATCACATATAACTTGTCTGATTATTTTTTGACTTCTCAAAAAACTACTTTCCCAAGTAATTTGCATGCAGCTTACTCACCAATGTGTATCTGATTCATATTTTGAGGCTCATTCTCCATGCCTTTTCATCATCGTAGAATCATAGAATCCTTTGAGCTGGAAGGGACCTCTAAAGGCCATTCAGTCCCACTCCCCTTCAGTGAACAGGGACGTGCACAGCTACATCACGTTGCCTGGAGTTTGATCCAGCCCCTCTTTGATAGTCTGCAGGGATGGAGCATCAACCACATCTCTAGGCAAGCTGTTCCAGTGCCCTCACTGTAAAAGACTTTTTCTGTATTTCCAGCCTATATCTGCCCTCTTCAAGCTCGAAGCCATTTCCCCTTGTTCTGTCACAACTGACACCAGTAAAGAGTCTGTCCCCCTCATTCCTGTAGCTCCCCCTGAGATGCTGAAAGGCCACTGCCAGGTCACCTTGGAGCTCTCTCTTATACACTTGCACCAAAATAAAGTTGCATGTAGAATTCATTGTGTTAAAGTGTTATTTCCATGTGTGATGATAAGACGACAGTTGTGCATATTATACTGAATTATTAGTGTTTCTTAAATGCTTGTTTTAATATTCTATTCAGGACTTGGCTAGCCAGGATGGCCTTTCTAAGCACTTCAGCTTTCATGTTTGAAATGCCTTCCCCTTCTCCTATAGCACTACTGCTATTTATGCAAACTGTTTCCTGGTTTTAGCTAGCTGAATAACAATGTGATTTAATCTAACTGAGAAAGATGAATAGCATCAGTGAGATAGAAGGAGGGATTTCTTATACAAAGTGAATCATAGGACGTGACTCATTTCTGCTCTAATACTGGTATGGAATTCTAAGTAAGGGCAAGGCCTTAAACAGACATTGTGCCTGTGAGTGGAGGCAATAGGAGGAGTTCTAATCCTGATGTCAGACTTCTCATATTGCCCCAAGACAAAATAAGTCTTCTGTAGTACTTTTTTATTTCTGTAACTTACCTATGTTAACTGATTGCTCCACAATTACAAACCTGATGTCATGTCGATTGTTTCTTTCTTCACTTCTCTGAAAAGGAAGACGTGAAGGAAAATCCTCTGATACTCATTACAGACGGTTAATAAGAATACTTGCATTACTGGTGGCTTTTTCCCCACAAAATTGTTGCTCTGTCCTCAGTAGAGGAAAACGTGTAAAATGCTTTTGACAGGCAGATTTTGGTATCTGAAATTATACTGAATGCTCAAGAGAAAGGGAGGTGTGTTTGTTTTTTTCTTAAGATTTATCAGAATTTTCTTCAACAGCTAATCGCCCTTTCTGCAGCAGATGATAGTGTTTGCTCCTGTCCCACAATCTGAACATCTCAGCATTTCTAACCTTGCTAAAGTCATTTCCTGCATACCAGCAAGTTCTCTAGAAATCTCTGTAGATTCAGGTAGTGGAGCTTAGCGTAGCACAACTGCTTTCCATCTGTGGTGGTCGTAACATGAGTTACGTGCCTAAATGCTTGGCTGGCGTTTCTTGTTTCAGTTTCCTTTCTGCTTGTGGTAACTCTTAAGCAATGTTATCTCCCGTCTGCACGGTTGTTCCATATGTTAACTCATCTTGTCTTGTTCTTTAACATTCCTGAAGTCCTTGAGAAATTGGACATGGACATGTTCTGAAGAACTCATAGGTGAGTAGTGGTTGGGGAATGGCGGGGTGGGGGGACGGCATGGAAATTATTTGTAATTACTGTTGGCTTTGCATCATTGTACTAACTAGTGCTGGAATGTGAGGGAGTCTGCAGGAGTGAGTCCTTGGAAGGAAGGCGGAGGCCTGCCAAAATACTTAAAAGAACATTGAAAATAAAGAAGGAAGCATGGGAGGGGTGGAAGACAATCAGGAAGAGATTAGCTGTGCCCAAGGTTAGTGGTGCTGGTAGGACACGGGGGGGGGGGGGGGGGGGGGGGACACCACGGTCAAGCTGTGTCTTGTTGTGACATTTGGAAATGGCATTTTAATTTCACTCTGCACACCACTATTCACATTAGTTTAACACTTATTTTACAGTTTTACCTTATTGAGCGGATGTTCCAGTCCCTGTTGCTGTTGAGACTTTTTAACTCTCATTTAAAGATAAAAAGTTGTTTGGAGTTATGTCTCTCTCTATCCCAAACTGTCGTTAATGTAAACTGTACTGTTGGCCATCTTAAAAAAAAATGTTTTCCTGGGGGCAGAATGAACAAATACTTTTTTTTTTCAAACAGTAGTTGATTCCAAATCTCTTCTGGAGTTCAGGTTAAGGGATGATGGACAAAGTTTACATCAGGAAAGAACAGATTTGTTGGCATGAGCCATACAGAGCTGCTGCTGCTGTCTCCAGTTTGCTCATTTTTTAAAAAATACTGTTCTTGTAATTATACCAAGTGATCAGTATTACAGTGAGTAATTCCGTAAGCATTGTTTGCTTCCAGATGTAGGTTCCTGTATCAGCCACCTGTGTTCTCTGCTGTTCTTGTAAAAAATAAAAGGGTATATACTAAGTCAGTAGTATTACTCCTCTTTAGAACATACCAGCACTGAGCATCATACAGCCAGAGTTGCCAAAGTAGCTTCAGAACAGGAAAACATTCTAAGAATGAACAAAGTTTTAAAATATTCGTTAAGAAAAAAAGACACCCGGCACGGTGTAAACCAAATAATCTGTTGTGCCTGGGTGTCAGATCACATTTCCACTCCTTAACGCCTCGATTCGGGCTGGTGTGTTACTGATGGCAGAGCCTCTTAAGAGCTGACAGAAAACATCGAGTTGCTGAATTAGGCCCTTTTCCTCGTTTGTTTTTGCTGTTTAGAGCATTTAGAGAGCTGTGGTTGCTTAAAGACTGCTGTATGCACGGGCACGTTAATTATTAACTATAGCTACCATTGCCTTTCGAAAATAAATAACATTTGAATCCGGTCTCAACGTGCTGTCAATAAAATGGGCTCTCTCTGTCCCCCCCCCCGGCCTCCTTCCAAAGTCCAGCGCCTGGGCGAGGAGCAATGTTTGCCTTTCCTTATCTCGGTTTCTGCCTGAGGCTCCTTGTGCAAACAAACCTAGCGAGAAGGAAACGAGGTCTGAGCGAGTGCGGAATGCTCCGGGAATCCGGAATATTTAGTAAAAACCACCTGCCCTTGAGAAAGGGCGAATGGCGCGGTGCCAGGGAGCTTCCGAGCCGGTTCTATTTCACAGATTAATTTTAGAGAAGCTCTCATGGCGAGAGGAGATAAGGGATTCTCGGTGACACGCAGGAGAAACACGACTCCAAAGAATCTTGTTCGGGCTGTTTGGTTTCGCCTTCCTCCTTTCAGCTGCAGGACGGCAGAAAGCTGATACCGGCCGAAATTCCGGCCTGAAGCACCGAGGGGACGGGGCGGGACGGCGCTCCTGCTGCGCTGCGCTGCGCTGCCCGGTGCCGCCCGCCCCGTCCCGTCCCCGCCGCCCCACCTCGGGGCGAGGCCGGCACCTGCCCCAGGAGCCCGCCCCGCTCTGCCCCCGCCCTCTACCCGGCAGGAAATCGCCCGACTCGGCGGCGCGGCAGGAGCGGCCGTAGCCGAGCCCCGGCTATCTGCAGCCCGCTGCGGGCCGGCGGGACGCCTTCTCCGGGCGAGGCTCTGTCGGCAGGCGAGTAGCCGCGGGGGCAGGTGCGGCTCCGGTCCCCCTTCCCCCTTCCCTTCGTCGGCGGGAGCGGGGCGCGCACCTGGGGCGGGCGGGGAGAGGCTCGTCGCTAACAGGATTAGGCGGTTCTCGGTGACTTTTTCCGCGCTAAGTGCTTCCCGGGAGAGCGCGATACGGCGTGGGAAGCGGCGGCGGTGCCTGGGATGAATCGGGGATTTTGTTTACCCGGTCTCGTCCCCCTCCGCAGGGGCGGGACCCGGGAGGCGCCGAGCCGCGACGGCGGGGTTGGGGCCGCCTTTGTTTTAGGCGAAATTCCTCCGGTCTTTCTGTTGGCACATCCTGAGCGGATTCCAGCCGTGCCTTGGGCTGTGGCTAACTGGGTCAGGGGAAGTTTCGAGTTAGCGGAGCTGTGAAACAAAGGAGCGGGCGGCTTCGGGAGCCGGCCCCGCGCATCGGGCCGGGGGCGGCGCTGGCGGCCGCGGTGCGTTGTGCTCGCGCTGTCCGCCGGAGCCGCCGGTGCCGGGTGGCCGCTCTCTGCCTCAGACCTGTTTCTTCTTTGTGTTGTTCCAGGGCGAAGCAGTACGTGCTGTTCGGGTACGGAAGGATCATACGTAGAGATCTTTCACGCGGGTTATCTGAGAACCTTCGTTCCCCCGGTGCGTCTTTCTAACTATCGCTCCTCTGGAATTTCTGAGTAACTTCCTGCGCTCGGGGAGCCGCCGGCGTTGGACGCGGCGGCGGGACAGCGCGGGGGGAGGCCCGCAGCAGCGCTCCGGTAGGGGCCACCAAAGGGCTTCGCTTTAACGTCTGGGCGCAGCCATCGAGGTGGCGTAGCGACACATTGAAATGGCTTTTCTTTTCTTTTATGTAACCGAACTTTATTTTCGAGGTGGTTATTTAGGTCTGTGATTCAGAGGAAAATAAAAAGGAGCAGCCACGTGCGGTGTGGCTGGTGAAACTGAGGCGTTCAGAATCAAAGGCTTCGAGTGCGAGCTCCTCCAGCAGCAGCACCTGCCAGCTCCCACAGGGTGTGGATGGCAAGGGGCTGTGCTAGCACAAGAAGTTTGCGTGTGCCTGTTTATAGGGCTTCAGCGTTCTTGAAAAGAGCTGGAGTTGCTGTGTGTGCATGTGTGTCATTTAGAGATGGTGAGGTTTGTGTTTTGTATCATCTAGCGCTTACTGGAGCTTCTGTCAGGCTCCGGAGGAGGCTTTCTGCATTCATTTGACTTGCAGGCTGTTATAATTGCTTACAGACTGTTACATGCAAAGTTGCTCTGCGCCCTCAGCACTGCATTCCCTGGCCATGCTGTGGCTGCACATCGCTTGTGATACAGCTGCTGTGGGTCAGGCATTGTGATGGGCTTCAGTGGCACAGGGCTGCCCCAGGCTGGGTGCTGTGGGACCAGAGACAGACTCTTGAGTTAAGCAGTGGGGTCAGGGTGATCCCAGCACTCTGCATGGACTGTAATCTCAGCAGAGCTCCTCAGAATTGCAGCACTGAAGCAATTAAGTGTCTGATACTTTTTTGATTGCTTAATACCCCCTTTCTTGGTTTGGCGTCTGTAAAGACAACCAGGAAATCTTTCTTAGCAATTAAAATGAACAGGTGCTGATATGGCTCCCGAAATGAGATGCATTGCTGCACCTTTATAAAATCCAGATGTGTAAAAGCAATAGAAATTTCCTGAATTATTATTCAGGGTAATCCCTGAGTGGGAAATGGCAAAGTATTCCAGGACTGCTTCAGAGCAGCCTCCAGCTTGGTGGGAATTCAGACGACAGACAGCATCTGTGTGTGCCCACAGCCACAGGCAGTGTCTGTCCCCAGCACTTCCTTGTGAGGGAGGGAAAGCTCTTGTTACAAAACTGCTCTGTTTAATTGCTACAACAACAGTCTCAAGGACAGTGTAACTTTCATCAGGCCTGGCTGGGTCAGTTTTGTGCTTTTGTAGCAATCTTGAAACCAGTCCTTCCAATAAAGAGAAAAAAAGCAGTGACATGGTGCATTGTTGGTAGAGTTTGCTGAAGCTGGAGACTTTCCTGTCTGGCTTATTTTCAAACTGGTATGAAAACGTGCATTTACAGGAGGAGAAAGGGGAGGAAGAATGCATTAAATCAGTCCTTGATCATTGATATCAGCTGTGTTAAGGCCTGTGAATCCTAACCAGTGAATTACAGCAAACTACCAACTTCGGAAGACTTCTCAAAAATGAGGCTATTGATTTGCCAAGCGAACATTTATAGCAGTGAGGCTGCAGGAGATGGTTTCTAGGTCTTTGTTCTAAAGACATGTCTTGCTTGATAGTGGGGAATGCCTGGGAGTGAGGAGTTGCCCAGAGGGTGGCCGCACCACAATGGGTGTTGGTGGTTTTCATGGCCACAGTGACGTAGGTTCATGTCATCTGTCATGGTAAAGGTTTGGTTTCAGCCCCGTGGCCACGTACTTTGAATTGTTTGGGAATTCCCAAGAGAATTATTCGAGTCTTCTGCTTCTACTCAGATTTCTGCCCCTAATGCTTTTGTCAGAACAGAGCTGTGGAACCCTGGGATGCTCTTCTCAACTGTCTGAACTCATATACCTTCTACTTTCTAACATATGCTTGCTTCTTGTCCCCAGAGTCTGCCGAGCTTCCTCTTGTCTGTTAACAGTGTGGGATTTTTTTTTTACTAGTTCTAAGGCTATCCCTACAGCCATGTCACACTTTAGAAAGTTTTTTTTTTTTTTTTTTTGGTAAATAGATAAATCATGATTTATTATGTGCTGCAATTAATTTATTTTATTTACTTCTTTGTTTCCAAAACAAAGCCTGCATTTAATAGTCAAAACTGAGGTTACATTTGTTTTAGATGTTGCATAATTAACTCAGGCACTGCTTGTAGTGTGGGAATGGAGCAGCTTTGTGCAGCTGTGAGGACCACTGTAGGTCATTTCACTACTTAAAGTGCTACACTTGGATTGTTTTTTAGTGTTTTTGTTTTAAATCAGGTTCGGTTTCTGTTTCAAGTGAGAACGCAGAGTGTGCTGATTCCTTTCTGTCCAATACTTACAGTGTTTATGATCTGAGCTTAGAAAATTGGGGAGCTGTGGGAGCTCTGTCTGTTATCTTGTATGCCATCTACCCTGCTGTATATTCATGAGCTGCATGTTTTGTTTTAGGAAACGTGAGCTACCCAAGGCTTCCTGAATTTAGGTCAGGTTGTCATTGTGTATTGGAGTGTTGGAACCACAAAGATAACAGCAGTTCCTAATCTGGAGCTGCGGAGAGAATGAAACTCATCAGTGCTGTATTTCCACATGTATAACATCATAAGGCAAAAATGCTGTGTGATGTGATATTAGGGTCAGTCCGAAGAATGTGAGGAAAACGGCAGAAGCCCATCTGACACGCTCATTTTGTTCTGATTTTTTCCTTTCTGTTCTGTTGCCACTGCTTCTCTTGCCCCACCAATTAATAGTAGCTTTTGAGAAATTTATTTCTTACAAGCATGTGTTTTATCTCAGGTGTGGTCTTCATACACATGAAATAGCAGATGCAGGATCATAGGTTGGAGGTGGCTGTGCTTCCATTGAGCGAAGCATGAGCTCAGGTATCTTGGACTTATATTTTTCCTCACATTGGCTTAGTAACACTTCTCACAAAAACTTTCTGTTATTATTCTGTCACACCAAACTAATTCTTTAACATCAAGCCCCACTGTATTGATAAACTGAGCTCAGTAGCGCCTGAGTTCATGTTAACCAAAGCTTCATGTGTTTGTTCAGCCTTTTTTTTTTTTTTTTTTTAAGGGAAATCATTAGAGAAAACCGATAAATCTCCCTTGAATGTCACTGTTGACAGCAAGACTGTCTGTAGTTCAGCTTGCTCTCTCTGTTCTAACATCTGCTTCATCATCTAGCTCTGCTTAATAGCCAGCAGATTTGACTACTGGTGTCTCTAGCCTCCTTAGCACAACTTTGTATAAGCTGATTCTGAGAATCTCTGGGAACATATGGGCTGTTCGGGCGAGGGATGCTCTCTAGGGAGGGGCCAAAAGCAATTTCAATCACCAAAGCTGTGTGAAAGAAGTTTCCGAGTCCTCCTCTTTCTGTGAAATTGACCCCTCACTCCCCAGAATCTGAACCTCAATGCTTCTGTGCCTCAAGAGTTTGCAGCTTTACATATGCACTGACTGTTTCCCATACTGCTCTTGTCTGTATGGTCCAAACAAAACACACGTGCTCTGCAGGTTAACAATTGTCAGCTGTTGTTATTCTTGTCACACAAGAATAAGTGTGTAGGAGAAGACCTTTGGTTTTT
The DNA here is from genome assembly GCA_037305975.1 of Chrysolophus pictus. NCBI lineage: Eukaryota > Metazoa > Chordata > Aves > Galliformes > Phasianidae > Chrysolophus > Chrysolophus pictus. The sequence goes on along the minus strand of CM074614.1, from coordinate 44,959,314 downwards.
TGCTCGCTCCAAGACAGAATTCTTTGCTCTGTAGGTGTTGGAGAGATTTTTGTTGTTGAGAGATGAGGAAAAAAAGGATTCTCACTTTCCAAAGACTGAAAGTAATTTTTTTTCTACACTGGGCAGTTGTGGTTTCTTTTGGAGTTGAGTCTGAAGTGACTGAAGATATGATCATGCTTCTGTCATCGGTTTTTACAAGAAGCATGCTCTATACCCTGTTAAGAGAGTACAACTCCTGTTTTTATCCATAAAGGGATAGAATAAAAAGAAGCTTTTGCTTTGATCTTATAAATGTTTCTTCAGTGCAGAAAGGAATTTTTGTCATTTTTTTCCCCTCTTCCTGAAACACAGCTTGCTTTCCACTGCAGTTGAGTCTAAAATTTTTAGAGTGTTTCTGCAAAACACTCTAAAATGTTTAGAGTGCTTCTGAATTGCTCTTGAAAGGTTGAAATCACTCCCCCCCAGATTTTTTTGTTTCAACTAAGGAAGCACAGAAAAGAATGGAAGACTTGAAACAAGTTTAGGGAAACCTAACAATTTTTGCATCTCCTTTTTTCCTCTAGATAGTTTATTTCAATAAGACTGCGGCAAATGTTCCAAGCTTTGATATATTGCCACAGTGCACTCTATCCAGTTATTAGAAATACGTGTTACTGGATATTCTTAATTTTGTAAACTGAGTGATAACTAATGTGGAATCCATGGGGAAAAGGTTGGCGGTGTATGTATATGTTGAGTAACCAGGTAATCTTTTTAGCTGAACTTCTAGCTAAAACTTCTGGCAGCTTCTTGATGTTAACTATGTGGATATGTCTGAGGGCCACAAGTTCCTAAAGTTGATAAAAATCCTTTTTTTTTTAACAGCTTAGTTCTTAGATTAAGTTTCCTCACTAGCATGTATGTGTCCTGTTAGGAAAATTGTGTCCTTTCAATAAATCTAATTCTTCCTGAAACAATACAAAGTTGGAAGAAGGGGAGTGTATGACATTCCTCCACAGGACACAATGGATGAAAGTATCTTTTGTTTGCTTTGCAAAAGTAGACCTTTGTTAACAAGGGATGTACTATAGTAGCTTTGAATTTCTGTTTCAAATAAAGTTGAAGGAACTTGATAAACTGTTTCAGCCCTTACTCACTCTAGATATCCAGAATCAGTCCTTGGAAGTAACTTATGCTTCTTGTATGAGTTTGGTTATGATCAGTCTATACAAGGCTAGTTGCAGGGCATGTGCTCCATTAGGATAATTGGTCTTTCTCTAGAGAAATAAAAGGTAGAATAGAGGTGCACTGAATGGTTTTCAGACTTTGCTTAGGACACTGTCTGTGAAAAGCACTTCGGGGAAACTTTTCTAAGAAAGATCTGTTCCTTAGATCTATGAGGGAAAACTTTAAAGTTAAGAAGGTGCTACAAAGAACAGAAAGAAGAAGAACCAAAAGTTTTGAGAGGAAATTGTAGTGATAACAATGTTAATAACAACACTGACTTTGAAGGAAGATTGGATTTTATCAAAATGTTATTATGTTCAGTAAAATTGGGTATTAACATAGACTACTGCAGTCAGAAAGTTCTCAGCAAAGTGGAATTGTCAAAAATACTTCCTACTTCCTATCTTTTCCTCTCCTGGTCAGTACTGCTTTTGCAGTAGACCTCCAAAGTTAAATGAAGTTAAAATGCATGCAAGCTTAATGACGTCAGCTGTGCTTAGAGACTTCTAGTAGTACTTCACTTTCTTAAGCTTCTTAATACTTTCTATACAGATGTTTGTTGTAGTTCAGTGTTTTTTGGACCTGCAGAAGCAATTCATTTCTTAACTTAATTTCTGCATGTTTCGTATGTTACTTTTCTTAGAACTCTGCAAATTTTCACTCTATATTCCTTATACGTAAGCATGCAACTAGGTAGGTGAAAACTGAAAGTTTCTCTTTGCTGGTTATTTGTAGCAGTACTCCTTCAATTTAAGAAATGCTTAATTTGCTTTGCTCTTCCAGGACCAATCCCATAGATTGCTTATTAGTATTAGTTAGCAGTAGTTCTGTATGTGCATATTTGTGTGAACATAACCTATACATTTGATTAAATGTTTAACGCCTAATGTGGGTAATACAGGAGTGTAAGTAGCAAAGGACCTGGCAATTGTTATACGAAGAAATTGTTGTTGAGTTGAATTTTTTACAACTTAAAATTTATGTTTTTCATCTTAGAAGTTTAAATATGCAATATGAAGTCACCCCAACAGAAATACGGATGTGCCCAATAATAGAGAATAACTAAGGATACAATGTACAAGAGTTGTAGCTAAAGTCTTTAGAAGGACCTCCTCTCCCACCTGTTCTTTTAGTATTTCCATATAAATATTATGCACCCGTGTAGTAAAATTATATACTAAGGATTTGTATTTACCACATTGGGGTCTGAACAGCATTAAAGCAGTTGCTTAGTTGGCCTTTCTGCAATCAGGTAAGCCTGCTGCGGTTTGAAGGTGCTGCAGCATTTCCGACACATCATCATTATTTCAACTTCTGCATCATCTCCACCTCTGTAGGTACTACTTGGGGCCACCTACCTCAGAGCTCAAACAATTTTGTTATACTACGTGGCTTCTGGCATTTTGTGAAGCACAATAGAATGACTAGTAGGTGTCCTAATGGAATCTTTAGCTTTCTTAATTCTGTCACAAGGCAAGTAAGGGAAAGTTTTTCCATGCCATTTTTGGACATTTTAGATTTCACTTCCAATGTTTTCTTGGTGTTGAGGAGAAAAATTGAAAAAAAAAAACCAAAAACAAAAAAACAACCCAAAACTCTTTGTCTTCCCCAGTGTCTTAATTAAAAAAAAAAAAAAAAAAAAAATCTCAAGTTTTCTGTGCAGATCTCTGTCATTTGATGAGAAGTTACCTAGTGTTCCATTAGTACTTGGAAGATTATAGGCAGCAGAGATTTAGCAAGGGATTAGTCAATTGGAGAGTGTGCATTATCCGGCCAGGCTTAGAACCATGATTGTCTCTTCAATCATTTTCATTAGTGTCTTATTCAAAGATCGAATTATGTAACAATGACGTTTCAGGGGAATCCGGTAGGAGTTTTTCTTTGTTTTGTTGGTTTTTTTTTTCCTCTCTTGCTAACTCTCTAAGCCTGGAAGAGGGGGAGAAAACATTATTTCTATGCTTCAAACTTGCAGCATGTTTTGAAAAACAGCAGTTCAGATAAGTGAAGAAGCATGACTTCAGCTGCAGAATCTGCATTTGGATGATAACTTAGATGCTGAGAGAGTCAGGATGCGCTACAAGAAATATATCACTATTTTAGAAGCAGCAATAGGAATCACTCCCCTTAACAAGAGGGAGCTGCTTCCTGAGGGTAGACATGCAAACCTGTGGCAACATCCAGGGTAAGTGTAAAAATGTTATCAGGGAAAAGCAATAGGAAAACCTGTGTTCATCTTGCAATTTGAAAACTTTTCATTAGGAAAGAAGTATGTTGTTCAAACAGGTAATCTTTTTTTCATACCTTCAGTACAGTCTGTCTCTCTGCAAGTATAGTAAAACGTGGTTTTCTTAGAGATTTCTGTGTATCTTTTTCTCCCTGGTTACCAGAATAATCAGATGTTATTCCTAAGTGAGGAATTTGCTCAAGAACAGAATGAAAATGAAATAGTTGCTGTTTCATGTTTGCTGCTTTTACTGCTAAATCTGCTATGTGTGTGTCTGTCCACTCCCCAAACTGCCCTTTTTGAGAAGATATATACTCTACTTTTATCCATGGGAGAACTAACAGTTTCTAAAAGTGGAAAAGAAAAATGCTTTTCCACACGTGTGCATCTTTCCTTCTCTGCTATGAAGCAAGAGTTCCTTATACCTAGAAATACTGTTTTCCTGAAGGAAAGGAAAGTTTTAGTTATTAAAAGATAAATTAGCGAAGACTACTAAATATTCAAACTATTAAATGCAGAGCATTCTATTTTGTTTAAAAGCAATACAGAATGCTTCCTTCTGTCATACAGTTCAGTATTAGGTTTCAGAAAGCCTTGTTCATTGGTGTTGCCCTCAAAAACTAATAGCCTGAAAAGGACGTTGATCATTTTTCTAGTCCACCGCCCCTCTACAAGTAGCCTCCATGGATGGGCATCTTCACAGCCCTTCTGGTTCTATGTTAGAATGTCACTGTGTTTGAGACATAGCACAGAATGTGTGAGGCTGTTGTTCATGAGTAATGGTTAGACATGTTTCTACTGGTTTGGGATAGCTTTGTGTAAGCAAGACTTCAAAGTAAAGATTGAAGTAAAATGTGAATATTAATCTATGACTGATGCACATTTACTCTGTAATTTTTTCTGCAAGAGCACTTCCTCTAATGGTGACAGTGAAAACAACTCCAACCCAAAGCACAGGATGATTTTTCAGTTGTGCCACCAAGTCCATAACAAGTAGTCTAGCAGTTGCATCAATGCCAACAGTTTCCAGGCTCACCAGCATTAATTCTGCAAGTTTTTCCTATGTTTCTGATATCATACTGAAGGCTAGTTGGTGTTGTTGTTGCTAAACTTTGCCTGTTAAAAGGGATTCTTAGTACGGTGTATTTGGACATGGGACAGTGTAGTGTCCTGGAGTGTGACTTCCTTTGATTGTTCGTGTATGTTATCTGCAAGCCAGAACTTTTAATTTTGCAACTGCTCTTTATACGTTGACAAAAGACTTCTGTGATTGCTCTGGAAGCATTGAGGAATTGTATTGGAAAGAGCTGGTATAATTCTTGCCGAATTCCTCTTTGTTTTCAAGGGGGCTTGTTTGGCCAGAGATGCAGCTTGAAACAAGCAGACCAAAAATGAAACTAGCTAGCTGCAGCTTCCATTATTTTTTGTTTTGTGACTCAAACTCATGTTTGAATCACAAAACAAAGCTTAGCTTTCATCTACTACTGAGTATCAGTATAAAAGAGGCGATTTCCAGTGTTCTTAATCAGGCATCTCCCTCCTTTCACAGAGATTTAGTTGATACAATTGTTGTATACACTTGAAATTCCAAGCTGTTTAAGATGTATTTGGATTACATCTGGATTTGTTATTCTGACTTCTGCACAAAAGCAGAAAAGCTGTTGTCATTGGACTAAGGTAGGGATCTTGTTGTATTTTTACTGAATTTCGGGGAGCTAAGTACTGGTAACCAATAATTGCTGTAATGTAAAATAAGTTCAAGAAAGAAAAGAAACACTGATTTTTTTTTCATAGTTGCGAGTGGCTTATTCTGTGCAAGAGAAATAAGCAAATTAACTCAATTTGTTAACATCAGTTTATCACTCAACTTCTGTCAGGTTCACATCAGGAAAAAGTCAAAATAAGCATTTTAGAAGTGTTTATGTGTGTGTAAATTTACATCATAAAACAGTTTACAAAAGTTAATACTGAATGTTAGGTGTACAGGTCCCCATCTGACAACTGCACTCTGTGCAAATTCAGGTGCGTTCCTAATTTCTTCCTTTACTGTGCTTAATTATTTCTTAAGATAAAAATTAGCATTAGAGTATGGTGCCGGTTCCAATACTATTATCTGAAAGTTTTGAAAGGAAGATACATCATTTTGCTAAGGCAATTATTTGCATTTCCATATCAAAGGCATTAGAAAGTATGTTTTCTTATTTCAGTTTTTACTTGGAATAGTGATATTATTTCTGTGTCAGGTGGATTTTCATAAATTTTGAAATTTTTGCATGGTGTCAAATTATGATATTAATGATGACGTGGTTTCTGATTTCTTGTGTAATTTTTCTGTTGCTTCCAAAAGAGTATTCTGCATACAGCCTGGAGTTATGAAGACTGGAACACTAAAGCTGATGTTTGTTCATAATTTTGTATATGTTGTTGCTCTTTGTTGATAATAGAAATCCATATTAAGTACTGTTTTGTTCTGTGACGTCAGAAATCTTACCTTGTTTAAAAAAGTAGTGTTTAATACTGAGAAATGTACTTTCGTGCTGGAATAGCCAGCAGACTGGGAAAATTCATTTTATTTTCACAGTGTAAACTGCACAGGTGCTTGCATTTGTGAGGCTTTGAAGAGATTAATGAGACTGAATGTTTAAAAAAAAAAATCAGAGAAGTTTGAAGTGTCCTTTTTTGAACTTGGAAGCTCATTTTGATTGTACTCAGGGGAAGAGTGAGACGAAACACATCAATAAAATAGGTAGACTTGTAGATATTTGGGGTAGTTCTGCAGAGTGATTTCAATATTTATTTCTTGTGGCTTTCCTGCTAGAAAGTAGTAGCTAGGGATTATTAACCTAAAAAAACCCATAGAAATTATTTAAAGAAAGAAAAACAACCGATCAACTGCCATGCTTGCACTATTTCTCTAGGGAAGTCTGACTGTATCTTTGAAAGTGGGATACTTTGGAAAGCTGCCCTTTGAGAGGAATTAAGACAATCAAGAGGTATTGAGGGGGAAAAAAGAATCTAACCAATGACTTTGTATTTCTTTTAAAAGTTTGCCCTTCACTGTAGTGAACAATTCATTTTTCTCTTCTACATAAGGTAACGAAGGCTACGACAAGGGTGGGGAGAGAAGGAGCATTCTAAGAGAGATGCTTAAAGGCAGTGAAAATACTGCTAGTGCAAAGGAAGGTTAATGGAGGCCTGCTGAGCAGTCCTAAGCAGGGAAGGAGTAGGCAGTGAGATTGCAGCTGGCAGGTGGAGCTGTTAAATTAGCAGCTGAAGTAACTGAAGTACATGTATTTGTTCTTACTGAGATTTTGCTCAAGATAGAATGCTGTTACTAGTTTAATTCTTTACAAACTAAGTCAAAATTAAAAGCCAAAATGCCTTGTGGGGAGTACAAGAGCAACAAATGGAAAATGAGTGTGCTTCTTGTCTGTATCTTGTTTTGCTTGCAAAAATGCCTTGTGCTCTTGTGTGCAGGCCTCTGTGGTTGCTTGATGAGGTGCTTGACTTGAAGTTTGTAGTGGTGCTGCAAGTGTATGTATTGGTAGGTATCTTCTTTATTTGAGGACTGTTTCAACCTGACTGCCAGGGAAGCTAAAGCATGCCAAACTAACCAGGAAAATACATTTTCTCTCAAGCACCTAGGCGTCCCAGGTTTTCAGTCACTTTCTTGTGATTGTACATAACTAAAATGAGACTTTGTTTTTCAGGGAACAAACTACTGCACTGCCATCTCCTTGTGAGTGGGACTGGGAGCACAGCTGTACATCGCACCCAAAGTATTTCACTGCATACAGACCAAAACTCTCAAAAATCAACATTCCTCACAAGGTACTGGTCAAGTTATGTTGGTTAGAACCACTCATTAGTTTGAAATGATGATTTTTTGTTCTGTGCTGTTTATACTTTTCATTATTTTAGCTATGTTTTTAAAAGGTTTTATGAAGCTGTATTCAACAGAGTAATATACTGAAACAGAACTAGTTCTTCTGGATTTCTCTAGTGACTTAGAATGAACACATGCAGGTTTACTGAGAGCTTGATGCATTAGAGGACTGAAGAGGAGAGACTTGTGCAGTGAACTGTGCTAAAATTATGCAAATAATCATGCACAGGCCTGGACTAGTTCGTCTCTTTGCTTAAGACATTGGAAAAGAATGGATTTACTCTGTGGTGGTGTCTTCAGCAAATATAAATATTCAGCATGTGTTTGGGAATAAATTTAAGCACAAAGGGTAGTCTTAATGGGAATTGCTTAGTGACTCAGTACTGATTCCTGAGAAACAAAATAGCCACACACAGAGAGAGTTGTTTTGCTGCATATTTTTGCGTAGTACATCATTAAGGTAAATATAACCCTTTTGGCGTCTTAACCTTGCAATTGAAACCTTTTCTCAAGTGCTTTCAGAGAGAATATGAAAAGTGTGCTTAGATCTTTTCTAAGTCATTAGCAGATGGCAATTTTAGGAGAGCAAATGATCTTTATACTGGTATTGCAAAACTAAAAATTGACTTACCTTTCATTGTTGAGAGCTGGGTAGCTGCAGGTGGTTTAGTAATTTATTTGGAGATGTGGGTATCAACTTATACATAGATTGCTTTGAAAGTAATGCCTTCTATTTATTGCCGGGGAAACTCCAAAAAGAACACAATAACACTGTTTGGTAGAGTAAATACAAAACACTATTTTTCAACAAAGTCGCCACCATTAGCCATGCATTTTTGCCAGCAATAAGCAAGGACCTGCATGACATGCTCATAAAAATCTGCATGGCTATAATATTGTTTGTCTTGTCCACTGCTTTACTGCACACACAATCCACTGTTCGGTCTCCATAGACATTCAGCAAGTATTGATAAATGTATTGGGTGCCATTTTTTTCTGCATGGAGGAATTCAGGGACAAACTTTTGCCTCATCTGCACTTCTGTGCTAGACGTTGTTCTGTCAGAGTGCCCCCCTGCTGCCATCTGTCACACTCAACAACATGTAATGAATGCTGGTGGGAAAGACCATCCTCCACTGCCACCAACATCCACCTCTGACGTTGTGATCCAATGTAATCAAATAGGAGGCAGTTTTTTCAGAGCAGCCCTGATATTTAACCAAAGCTAATAAGACTCTAAAGACATCATAAAAAGACCAAGAAAAAAATAAGATACCATTATATAAAATAACAAACAAGCAAACCCCGTTTTCATAGGAAGCTATTTGGCAGAAAATATGATGTGAGAATGCCAGTGAAGTGTAGATAGGCAAGAGTGTCCCAGCTGGGCTCTCTAGGAGACTCTCTAGCAATGTTTCCTTGAGTTGAAAAACTTTGATGTTGTATGGTATGCAAACCTTACATCAGGGAATTTGGATACTAGCAAGCACAACTCAGTGCAGAATTCCAGGGTCACTTACATATTAGAAAAAAGATGCTTCAGAAGTTATGCCCAGCCTCCCAGCTTGAGACCTACCAAGAACTGTGGGACTGGAAAGTGAATAATTAAGGTGGCTGAGTCCATCTGCTTTCTCTCTGATGGCTCTGCTCTCTGTTCTCCCTTGCACTCTCAGCAGCCAATTTCAATCTTTCCTGAAGAGGAACACGCAGAAGTAGGTAGAGTACCCTAAGCTGGGGCCCTACTATTACTGAATAAGGCTGCAGAACTGCTTTGTTTCTTAACAAACTCTTCAGCAGGAAGTTTGCCAGTATAAATAAGGTAGGAAGGGTCAGAACTTTGAAGCAGAGCTTTAGTGCTCTGAAGGACTAATTTGGATGAAGATCTGCTATCTGGAGCTTTGTTTTTTAAATTAATCACTGTATTAGGGAAAAAGCAAAAGAACGTTCTGCATATATTACATATTGTGCATTCTCCATATTCTTTTGTATTTTCTAAATATGTGTAATGATCTCCATGAGAATGGGATCTTTGTTTTCTTTACTGTGCTATCTTAATTAATTTGTGCTGTAATAATTGATTACCATGGTAGTTCTTGATGTTGTAAGGGCTTGTCTTGTTGTGAGGGACGGCAAATAAATTGCTAAAAGCAGAATATTGTTTCACTGCTTTGCAGGGAGCAGTCAAAAAACATAAAGGAAAGAGGAATGACTGAGATATAAGCAAAATGAATGTTCAACCTGATTGTGCCCATGTCACTCTTGCATAAAATAGACACTTTCACTGTAAAGAAGAGGTCTTTTCGAGTGTTGATAAGCACTTTTATGTGATATTTGAGGAGAAGAATACTGCAAACTCGTTGGGATTTGTTTTAAATATATTTTTTTCTAATAAGTTTTTATAGCTTCTAAAATTAATCGACCGGAAAGTGTGTGTGCTAGAGGAAGTTGTTTTAATTTTACTTACTCTGCTGGTGAATTGATTTTTTTCAGAGAGAAAGGATTTAGCAAGGACTCTACCTGAAATCTCTGTCTCACATTCTAAATTATGTCCCACTATTACATTTGGTTATCAATGTACTTTTCAAGATACTGCTATGCAGTTTAAAACATTGCAGATACAAATGTGCTTAGAATAAACATATTTAGGATAGATAGAGGCTATGTTTATTTATTCTCTCCACTATCATTTTTTCTTACTTCTGGTTATCAAACACTTCAGCTTGTTCTTGTGCTGCTGTTTTGTTTCTGATTTTATTTATCAAAAAATAAAGGGAAAGATCATAGAGATGCTACCTATCTTTATGCTAATCTATATACTTTCACACTTACTTTGCAAAGATATAGCAATATGAAACAAGCAGTGTCTTGATGATTTCCAGCAGAATAAAGCTCTGAAATCTTTGTGTGAGATCTAGTAGACTTGATGACCAAAAAGACTCAAAACTATTGAGAAAAATATTTTATATATTTTAGTCTTTCCTACTATTAATTTCTGTAGTGCTCTTCCTAAGTTGCTTATCACATAGCATCTGTCACAATATTCTTTTCCCTACTTTTGTGAACACAAAATTTATTAGCTTAGAATTGTGCTGCTTCGCACTCCAAATCTAACATCATTTGTGAAATATCTAAATCTGTATGCCTAGGTTGTAAAAAAAAAAAATAAAATAATAATAATAATAAAATCCCTTGTAAAGGTCAAAGGATGTGGTCAGATGAGCCATAAAAAGGTTTGTACTGGTTATTACCTCAGAAAAAATACATGTAAAGTATGGGATATGTTTATGCTGGGCTGTGTTTCTTACAGGGAAACCTTTGCTTTCTAAATTAACAAACTGGGAATTACTGCTTTTAGATACGGGAAGCATGTATATTTGTGCATCCTTACAGGGCAGTATTACAGACCCTACAAGCTGTATGTCAAAATCTTTTTGCAGTGTATCACAAGCTGTACTTTGGAAGCAGAGACAGGGGGCAAGATGATGAATGTGGTGCCCTGCTTTAAGCTGACACTAGCACTTGAGTCATGCGGTAGCTCAAGAATGATGGAATCATTCATGTGGAAAGGAACCTGAGGAAGTTTCTAGCCCTTAGGCTCTTCACCAGCCTAAGGTCACTGGGTTGCTTGGGCTTTTACCCAGCTGGGATTCAAAAGCTCCAAGGTCAGAGACAGTAGAGCTTCTCTGGATCTGCGACTTGGCTATTTCCATGGGGGGAAAAAAAAAAATTCTCCTTACATCCATTCTGACCCTCTCATTTGAGCTTTTGTCTACACTCTCCTGTTCTCCTGCTGTGCACTACATGAAGACGCTGTCCTGCGTCTCCTTGATCTTCTCTTGTCAATGTTGATGGGCTGCTGTTAGGTTCCCCTGCAGCTATCCTTTCTCCAGGCTGAACAACCCTCCTGTTGCAGGGTCAGTGCTCCAGTCCCCACTGTCTTGGTGGTCCTCCATTGGATTCACATCTGCATGCAGTAATGGCTGTGAAGACAGCATCTGTGGCTTTTCCAGTCCCTCCAAGACAGATTAAGATTACTGTACCATTCATGTGCCTTCACTGCAATGTAGAACTGTGTGTTTGAACCATATATATGCCCTGAGCAGTTAGAGAGTCAGAGGTCAGCTACCTACACATCCTCTAATCCTGAAGGTTGAGTCTGTTAGGGCCTAGCTCGCTATATAAAGAAGCGGACATAATTGGATTTATGAATCATTTAAGTAGGACTGGGCTGACTGATTTGTGTAATTTTGCAGGCTGATGACAAAAAGCAGTCTAAAGAGATTGGAAGGGAAAGGGAAAAGGCTGTTTGGCAACGTGGTATTTTTAGAAACTTCTACAGTGCTTTTCATCAGAAGATCATGAACACCTGCTTAGAAACAAAAGCAAAACTGATGTGTGTATTCAGACAGTTCAACAGCTGAACTGGCAACCTACATTCCCAGTCTCTTACTGAAACCAGTTCCCAGGTCAGTAAAGTTACTAGTGCTGTCTAGCACTATAAGTGTTAAATTCCAGCATTTAAAAATTAACTAAATAGGTACGATTGTCAGAGGAACTAGTTAAAAGGCTCAATTGGAGGTGTGGATGGGGCAGGAAGAAGCATAGAGCACCTGCATCACAATGCTGTGCTGCAGGCAAATTGCTGAACAGCTTTGCTTGGTTGGCAGGAGTAACCATGAGAGGCAACTGCATGTTTAAATTTGCATCCCATAGTGCAGTGTTAAATGGATAGTGCCTCTGCTGGTGCTGGAAACAACACAACAACTGCATTCACAGTAGCATTAGATAATTTATGGAATACATCTGAGGTTTTACATGACTCAAGCTACAGCAAGCTCTCTCTTTAAATTAACTAATCTACATTAGACTGCCGCAAACGGTGTCTGCCTTGATTAGTTAAACTGAAAGACTCAATGGGAAATGTTATCACTGGAAATTATTTGCTTGCATGCATGCATCTTACACAGTTAATGATGATAAGATATTCCACAAAAGTTCATTATAAAATCTCTAAAGATCTACATAGCATTTCATGAAATCCCTGAATGTAATACTGCTTTGTACAGTTATTGCACATGCAGAACAGCTTTCCCTAAACACGTATGAGGACAGAGCTGCACATCTTTAGCCCAATTTGCATGGTTTTGACATTATACTGGTAACCAGACTTTTATCTCCATGAAACAGTATCCTTTGAAAGACTGGCTCCAATTGTACCTGCATCTTCCTTTCCAAAGGTAGGGAGTAAAAAGTGAAGGCAGCCCTTCCTTCAGACACTCACTCTTGAGTGTGTGGAGACCTGCACAGGCAGAGCATACCATCCTGCTGAAGCTCTGGCCCCTCTTCTGCTTTGCTGCTGTCTCAGACAAGTTTTGGCTAGACCGTAGGTCTTCTGTATTAGTCATTTCATAATCCACTGGGCAGGGTCTTGCTGCCTTCTTTATCTAATCTAAGATGTATCTGATTATTCACTTAAAGATGTGCTTGTGTGAGCTGTATTTCAGGAGAATCTTTTATTACACTACCCCCCCTCTTTCTTCTCTACAGCTTGCAAGGCAAGAGAATAGGGATGCTGACCTCTAAGGCAATAGCTGTAAGGTGAATTGGGTACCTTAGTTACCTGCTCTCCTTTTCCTGTAGGAATTATGTAACTTGCAGTGCTAGAGATGCTCTTGCAGCTCTTGTCACGGTCTGACCGCTGTATTTTATTCTTCCACTTCTGTTTTCATTGGCATTGTCCTCCCCTCTTAAGGCCAAACAACACATCTGCATTGGGATGATAGCTTGGTCAAAGGCAAGAAAGTACCCAAAAAGGCCTTAAAGTCTGTTCTCTGCAGACCAACTGCAGGATGAGTAACTTGTAAATTGTGATTGCAGTGATTGTCACATCAATCTGTCACATTGTTATGACTGTCTGGAAACTTTGCCAAGCTCAAGTGTGAGTCTGAACATCAGGAGTCATGGCTCAGGTTTTCAGGTGACAATTATCTGCTTGTTTTGGCAGAACAGTTGTTTGGCTTGAAAAAATAAATAAAAAAGCAGAAAAAGTTATGTGCCCACTGTGCTTTCATGGAGAAACATAGGAAATAAAAGCCCAAATGAATTGTTTTCCATGTGTTATTACAGGAAAGTGAATGGGAATAAACTGATAGGCACTTCCTAGGTGATGACTTGTGTTAAGGAATTAAAAACAAGTCTATTTTGCTTGAATTACTATGGTCAGTTCCTGCATCTGTGCTGCATTTACCTCAGGCTAGTTAAGTATGTTAACCTTGGCTGCAGCCTTAAAGCTCAAGGAAGCACAGTCTGATAACCTCAAAGTTCACTAACTTAAAAAAAAAAAACAACATGTGGCTCTGATAAGGTCACAAAACTTGCTTAAACAAGGCTTTAGGCCAAATCACAGCTCTTGACTGGAATGAGAAGTAATCCTCCTCTGTTTTGCATGGGATGAGCTTAGATTGCTCCGACAGGTGCTAACCTACACTCCACAGCCTTCCACAGAAGGCTGCATCAAAAGGGAAGGCTGGGAATGCTGGCTCTTCTTCCTCTGCCAGGGCCTTTGGGAGGGAGGTGGTTGCAGGAGGCTGGTTCTCCACATTTTGCAGCCACTAGCTTAATATCTGCATCTTAAGAGAATGCATTAGTGGGAATCTGTTGACTCCTTTCCCTATTTCACTTTGTGTCTGGCAACTGCTCTCTTAAGAATAACAAGAAGAAAAAAACACTGCTCTGAGACTGGAAAACAAAAATTATTCTTGTTTTTAAAACTATCTTATCACATGCAGCAAAGTCCTACTGTATCTTAGCAAAACAAAAAGTGGACCATGTTGTTTTCCTCATGTCTTGTCTTCTCAGGAAGGTGAGCATTGGGCAGTCTTTCTCTGCTGAAGCAGTGGCATAATATCATGTGCTGATATTCCCAGACTGCGCTGGCTCCTTGGAAGGATGTCTTTAATTTCAGAGAAGCGCAGAAGTGCTCAGCACTGCCTAGCATGGCAGCTGGTTTACCGTGCACTGCTGTCCCTCATTTAGCCATTGAGGCTAGATGCTATTATAGCATCTCAGTCTACAGAATGTCATTTATAAGAAGACACTGGCTTCTGTGCTTTAATTTTCCTAGTGGTCTTGATGTTTCACTGTACATCAGGCTGCTAGTATTGCAACAAATGTTGGATGTTGTCAGTGCCTTATAAAACTGTGGGGAGAAATGAGATGAAAGTTAATGGTTTGGCATTTTTCTGATTTTTTCTCTCCAAGTTTGAGAGCAGGCCATACAAAGTAACGTACTGTTTGTCTTCTTTTTTAAATGCTATGGCTTAAGAAAGTTTTTCCCTGTCAGTTCCTCCTTGTTCTGTATTTCTTCCTTCCAATAGAAGATTCTAGTACTGACTCATCCACCCCAAATAAAGGCACCACGGAAAGAAACTGCATTTAACACAAGCGTATGGTTGAAATTCTGCCAGTCTGCTTTTTTTGTGCTTTTTGTGCCCAGTCATTTCTTCAAGCCTCTGCCAGTACGGTCACCTCTACACCACTGCTGTGTAATGATGGCCTCAAAACCAAGATGATCGCCTCAGCCTCCGAGTTAACTGCAGCACTGTTGAGTTGGAGACAGCAGTGAAAATCCTGCTGGGTGTCGGAAAGACACCTGATGGAGGCTGAGGGCTTGGGAAATCGTCAGGTGTGTGTGGCCGTTCCTTCCGACACGCACAGATGGAGAAGGCAGAGGAGGTGGGCGCCTTTCTGTGGGATGATGCTGCAGGTGCCATCCCACAGCTCCTGACTGCTCTCACAGATCCCGCCCAGGGCATCTCCCTGGTTTATCCCGTGACAGGCGTCAGCTACTGGCCACTGCCAAGGGCAAGAAGACAAGAAATATTTTTGTAAACGGAGAATAACAATTCTTTTCATCCCGGGGAGAAATCTCCTCTCCTCCCCGGCGCCTTCGCAGCCGGATTGGCTGTGCAGGGCTGCGGGCGGCCGTGTGCCGGCGGGACAAAGTCGCTCTGTGGGGGCTCCTCACTGCCGCCTTTGTCCCCGCGGGGCTCCGGCCACCCCCCCCACCGCCGCCCCTCCCTCGGGCCGGGCTCCCTCCGGCCCTTCCCGGGCGGCGGGGGAGAAGCGCGGCGCTCCGGCCGTTAGCGCCCGGGCGGCGATGTTACTATGGGAGCGACGCAGGGCTCCGCCGGGAGCGAACCGCCAGGGCCCGCGGGGGAGGCGGAGCAGGTCGGTAGCCTCCCCGCGACCCCGGCGCGGGCGCGAGGCTGTGCGAAGCGCCAGGCTGCGGGCAGCGCGCGCGCGTCTGCGGCTCGAAGCCCCGTTCGGCGTAGCGCGGCCGCCGGGGGCCTCGTGGGCGTCGCGGTTGGCGGGTGGGGTCTGCCCGCCCGAGCCGTGCAGGGCCGTGCTGAAGCCGAGGGGCTGTGGAAGTCCTGTGTCGTGTTGTTTTTTGGGGCTGAAGTGTGGGAGGGAAGTGTGAAACTATCCATCTTGCTAGCTGTTTGACACGGGGCCCGCGTTTCTCGACCACTTGTGTTGCATCGAATCAGCATCCGTAATCATGTGGTCCTGCTGGGAGACTTCAGTCCCCGTGCTGCGGGGTTGGCGGCTTACCTCGCAGGGGTCTCGTGAGGATGCGGATGAAGCGCGTTGATGTGAGGAGAGTTGAGGTGCTGATGCTACGCGATTGCTGCCTAAGCTACAGCAGTTATGGAGTTTTGTTTTTGCAGATGCATTCACTCTACAAGGTCATTGTTTAAATATCTGTATGAGTAAGTTAATGGTGACTACGTTTAAAAAACGGAATTGTCCCAAAGTAGGAGACTCGCAGGGCATTTCAGGACATGATGGATTGGTGAACTGTGCTACCGGTCTTCTCCCCTTAACCTCCAGTGACAGAGTTTTTTGGACCTGGTTTCATCAGGGCTGCTGGAATCCTCTTGATGACAAAGCTTCTGTTGAATTGATCCAAAATTTTCCCCCTTGTTTATTTTCCTTTTTATACCACAAACTTGCTATTTTTTTAATTGGAAAAAAGAATGTGATGGTGGTTTGCCGTTGTGTTTTGTTTTGGTTTTTTTTTTCCCTGTTAAAAAAAAAAAAAAGTAAAAAAGAAGTGTGGATTGCATGTTGTCCTTACTGAGTGGTGTCTTCCAACTGTTTTAAGGTTTGCCTTTCATGTGAAGAACTAGGAATGAAATGGTTAGGATGCAGGTTCCTTTCATGTTGCAGCTGTAAGCCCTAGAGAGTTTGGAAGTGGGCCATATTGGCTGTGAATTCTGTGCCAACGTCTGTATTAACAGAAAAGGGAGCTTTGGCTCATCTTCATTATCACTTACTGCTTGAGATAGTGAGAAAGCTAATGTTCCTTATGTGTACTGAACTTTGATGGAGACAAATAGTCAAAATTGTGGCTCCCCCAGTGCCTGTGTTTCTCATATTAAGGTTATTGAAGTCCATTGTTCTGTTTCTTTTATAAAGAAGATTGTTCAGTACTTTATAGAAGACATAAAAATGGTCTGGTGAGATATGACAGCTATGATTTTCCAGTTTTGTTTTTTTGGTTTTTTTTTTTGTTGTTGTTGTTAATTTTCTGTTTTTTAAATGATGCTATTCAGACAATATGAAATTTATGACTTCAGTTTTCGGAATTCTGTTTTTCACAGCTTGTGGTTATTGGAACTGTAAGACAAACGTGGATTCAGCTGACACTCAAAACAGTTTTAGGGTCCTTTGTGTATCATTAAGTAGTTAGTTGCAGTGTTTTCCTTGGAAGCTAATGTATCTGATGCCACAGAACTCTTTTTCTCCAAATGATGTCAACTTCATGTGGTGTATAAGCCAAATGATACAGTGGAATTCAAAGCTATGTTTAAAATGTAAACTAACATAAAATCACTTACTATTTTGCAACTGTATTTGGAATGTATTTCTTGCCATCAAAATGCAGAACTCTCCAAGAATTTTATGTGATCTGTGATCACAGACAAGTACTGCTTAAAGGCAGAGTTATATTCCTGAATGTATCTTAGCTGGATTGTTCAGCAGAAGCTAATACTTAAATGCAATTACTCTTAATATTGTGTAAGAATGAAGTATCATCTAACTTAGTAAACAGTAGGGGATATACCTTCATGAACACTCCAGGCATCTCCATCCAGTAACTTGAAATAAAATAAAGGTGAAAGTAGTCCTTCAAGGCCTTCAGTTACTGTACATAGGTGATCGTCAGCAGCTTCTAAGGTGTGTGTGTTTGTGCTTTCTGTCATGTCCTGTTGAGCAGAGCAGTATCTTTATGTACTCTGGTGGTGGAGTCTCTAGAGTTGATTAACAGTGCTGTCTTAGTATTTCATAACTGTTGTTTAGATAAATATGTCTTTAAAAAAAAAAAAAAAAGAAAGAAAAGAAAGAAGGAAAAAAGAAAAAAGCCAAAACACCATAAATAAAATACAGTATCCAAAAAGGAAAGCTTTGCAAAACCCCTGCTATAACCAAACCTTACGCAACTAAGAAATGGTGCTCCTTTCTATTATTTACTCATTTTCCTAAGGTAAGTATTCATCCTAACACGTTTCCTTTGCGCATGCATACGCTGTGTGTGGTATTTCAGACACTCGCTCCTTAAGATTCATAATGCATGCGAGGTTTTTGGAGAGAATGCAGGATGTCCAGATAGGCTGTCATTCCAAGCTTCACAAACAGAGCATTCTGAGACAAATTGTTGGCCTTTGACATAGCTGCAAAACTTGCTGCCAGGGTCAGCGCTTGGCACTGATTGCACTTATTTCTGTGTCCTAGCACTGCAGAAATCTGCTGGATAATATGCATTTCTTCTAGTGGTCATGGCTGAGGATTCTTCTGTCCAGTGTTTCAGAGGCCTTCTGCAGAGTTGCAGGGCAGAATGAATAACATTTTACTGAATTTTTTCTCCTATGTAATTTTGTGTTGCAGAAATAGAAAAAAGTGGTCAGTGGTTTTAATTCCTCTGTTCATAAAGTCACGTGGGAATATTTTTAAACAACTGATGTGACAGTGGCATAGCTGGTTGGAAAAGGTGTCTGTGCACATTCCTTAAAGGATGCCATCTGAAATCCTATTTCTGTGCAAGTCTGCGCTGCCATTGCTTTGTTTGAGGACCTGGTTACAGTTTGGCTTTACATTTTTATTTTCCAGCACTTCAGATTTCCTGGAAGTGTGTTGCTGTTTGGCATCAAAATGGGTGATGTCATTCCTGACCCTTTGGCAGAAACTCTCTTCAGTTGCTGACTGAGTTGAGTAATTCTTGTTTGCGCTTCACCTCAGTGTGGTTGGTGCGTTACTGGAGGTCAGCCTGCAAAAGGTCATGCTTTTATGGACAGAGTGTTGATTGCAGATGGATGCCTCCTGGCATTTCCCAGCGCTGCTGTGTTCTCTCATCTGCTTTGGCAGTTACACTCCCCTACCTGTTCATAAGCAGTGCCCAATAAACTTGAAGTATATTTAAGATGGAGGAAGAAGATAGGGAGGCTTTCTGTCATGTGCCTCAGACACACTTGCCAAGCTTTTGATTAAATGTGGAAAACCCTGGATCAGAGTACTGCTGGTACATCAGTATTTGCGGTCCCATGGGTTTGTGAGAGATACTTATCTGTTCTGACGTACAGGGATGCTATGAGTAAGAGCTTCGACATTTTCTGTGTGGCTTTTCCTTTGATAGGTTATTATGATGCGTTTCTACTTTCTACAGTACTGTGGTGTAAAACTGTACAATTTCATTTGTTAAGTTTTATCCACAAACTTCTCTGCCTCTTGTAGTAATTTTACTTTATTTTCTGTTATTTTTAAAGTGTTTTTTCTTGCTTTACCTTGTAGATGCTAGTGGATGCTTTCCTAACATCTATTGCAGCAGCAAGGATGAATTTCAAATTCTTGGGTCATGATGGTTTGAAAATGGATTTCATTTTTCTTGTCTTCTTGTAATGTTTGTTTGCTTATAAACAGGTGTTTTTGTTTTTTGTTTTTTGTTTTTTTTTTCTAAATAAGTTAATAAGAAGCAGAAGAATGGTTTGCTTTTGCTTTTGCTTGGTGTGTAAGAAAGCTCTTGGGTGTAAAATGTTCTTCTACATGGATCAAATTGCAAGAAGAAAATTCTGTTTTGAATCTTGGTTGAAAGTGAAGTTGCTACTCAACTGAGCTGTGTTATAAATGATAATTGAATGGAGCTTTTCTTATTGATTCTAATACCTGTCATTTCCTTGTAGCCACATGTGCAGGATTCTTTTTTCTTTCTTTCCCAGTTCTTTTGAAGCCCATGTAAGACACTAGTAGTTGTGAAAGGAGGACTAAAGTTTACTCTGTCACTCACTTGATTCCATTCTGGTCTGTTTATCCTATGTGCACTACAGTGTGCATTGCAGCGGAAACAGCACTATTCTGTAGCAGCAAGATGGTTTGGTTTCTTTTAACACATAGAGAGATGCCTGAACTTTCTTACATTGGTGTTCCATATGTGAGAAGTGTTGACTGAGCTGAGAGATTGCATTAACGGTTGTTGTTCCAAAGTTTTTTCCTGGCATCCTTTCAAGTGAAGTACGAATGGCTGCAGATGAACTCAGATCAGTGCTTTGGGAACAAATCAACAAAGTAGAAGTTGGTATCTATATACTACAGAAAAATACTACAGAAAAAAGAGGTGCTTGATTTCACTCTGCTTGTTCTCCTTTCCTACCCTCCTTGTGGTTGTTTATTGATTGAATGTTATCATACATCCTGATGGAATAATTTCTACCTAAGTTGGAAGTGTTCAAATGTTCTTATTATCGATATGTTTAGATTTTAATGAAGTCACGTGCTAGTTCATAACTGCATGGTATGCTTCAGCTTTGCATCCTCCCTCACCAGAGGACTGGGAAAGAGGAATGGAAAATACTTGAAATGTTTCCGTTTTCAACTTGCCCTGTATTGCTTTCTTATCTCAAAGTGTTTTTTCAGTGTGATCGGGTAGGTGGTGAGTTTCACTGTAATGCAGTTTTGTATGGGACGAAGGGTTACTGGTGGCTCAGAATATTCAGAGGTGAGGGTAACATTTACGCTTACCATTTGCGTTTGACAAAGCAGTTGTAGTCCTTAGGAGGTCCTGAGGAGGAAGCTCTGCTGTGAGCAAAGGGATTCTGAATGTGATTTGCAAAATGGGAGTCGCTGCCTTAAACTTTTATCTCATGGTAGTTGATGCAGCAGGAGCAGTTTCGGATGAAACAAAGTGATTTTTTTTGACATGTTCCCTATTCTTCCTCATGCGCCTGGAAGAGTGTGTCAACATGAGATTTATAGACCTAAACCCTTGCAATGGAAGAGCCATTGTATGGATGACATTAAAATACCGAACTTCTTTTGCAACAGATTTAGGTCTCATGTTGGGAATTGCAAGGTATGTTAAAGCTGAGGAGTGAACTTCATCATTGCTTTCTGGTGTGACTGAGTAAGCTGTTGAACTGTCTTGAAAGGGAGAGGTGACTTGCCTAAGGCTTTAGGATCAGGCATAAGGTAGCTGAAGGAAGGAGAGGAGGATAGATCCAGATGGTAGCATTAGAACCGTTAAAATCCTTTTGAGAGCTGAAATATAAAAAAAGTAAGAATCTGCTTTGAAACAAGAACAGCAATAGTTTTTTGGTATGCTGATTAATGAAATTAGTAGCCCTGTAAGAACTGGCTAACAAACAAGGTGTACAAACTATTGGCAATATGTATCTGAATGGTACTGACATTATGACTTTACTCAAAACTACTAATTTATTTATTTATCTATTTATTTTGCAGCAATTTGTTTGACAACTAAAAAAAAACCTCAATTTTTAACCTTTTTTATTTAGCAGAAGTCTGGACACTCAAAGCTTCTTAATGTATTTGTGTGTGTGTGTGCATATATTTTAAATCTGCCTTGTGTAACAGCTGTTGTAGTTGTAGTATGTAGTTTTAGAGTGTAGTTAAATGTACCTTTAAAACTTCCACACCATACAGAACCTTAGTAGGGTTCATTTCTATCAGCCAAAAAAGGAAAGCAAACATGATCAAATATGATTGCACTGCTACAGGAACACTCAAACAAAAGTAGAATGCCTGTAGGACTATAATGCATCGTTCTATAAATAAGAGTTAGAAAAAGGAAACTAGATATCTTAGCAGGGAAGGAAAATCTGAAATGGTTTGGGACTGAGCTCAGAAACTAACAACTGTACAATTGTTTGAGTTGTCTTGCATTATGAGTAGATTATTAAATGAAAATGCTGACCCGATTGGATTATATGCCAGCAATGAATTGACCTTTTAAAAAAATGAGTTACGTGAAGCAGTAGATGGGTAACCAGCTTGTTTTTTTCTCAGATTTGGGAGTTCTAGTTGATAAATAATGATGTTCATGCAGTCACAGAGTCTGTCAGGACAGTGGAATAGCAGAAATGCACTTTCTCAACTAGTAGTTGCTTGATGCTGGAGATGATTGCTTCCAGTGCTTGGTTTGCTGTTCTACTATAGGTAAAAGTAGCAGGAGCGTTCAGAAGTAGTACCAGTAGGTGTCTCACTGTAGCTGAATAAAAATTGTAATCTGCTCTCTAGATCACACAGTGAATATGATGTTTGTTTTTTTTCTTTCAAATTCTTTGTTTTAAGATGCAAGTGTAAAAGTTATACCTGGACTACACAGGGTGACTGATTCTGAAGCTGGACACTTCAGTTACAGCAGCTGCACTTATGTTTTTTACAGTTAAACTAAGAAAAAGACATATGCATTACTTAGCATAATGAAACATTGTTTAGAGCTATTGAGTTCCATTCACTTCCCCATCGAAACTTGATCCACATCAGAACAAGCACTTTGTTACGATTGCCAAGTAAAAAGTGTCCTGCTGAACTTTTGGTTTGTGCACAAACTGCATGTGTGCTTTGTTTCTCAGACTGTGTGTTTGGGCAGTGGGCATCTTAAGGAAGAGGCAGTGCAGAAACAGTGCAAACAGAAGGTTCTGTAGAATGTAAAGTGAATGGACGTGATTAAATCAGGTAACCTCTAGAGCTGTTTTGGATTAGGCAAACTGAAAGTTGCATTACTGTTTTGTATGTATACAGAGAAAAAATAGAATCAGAATGTCCTGGGTTGAAAAAGACCGTAATGATTGTCTAGCTTTAACCCCCCTGCCATGGCAGGGTTGCCAACCACGAGAGCATGCTATATACATGCTCTGTGTTATATACAACATGTTATTCTGAGGTGTCTGAAAGTCCAGGAAACTGAAGAAAAACAGGACATATACAGACTGGAGAGTGACAGTTTACGTGCTGCGTGCACAAGTGTCGTTGATGCAGCTGTAGCTGCCTTTTGACCAGATTAATTAGATTAGTTTTGATCTTCAACTGAAATTACTTTGTTTACAGCTTTTTATGTCCTGAAAGATTTCTTTATTATTGAAAAGAGGCAGTAGGGAAAACCTTTTCTTGCAAGACTGAACGTGTGCCAAGCAGAGAGGTGAGGTTTGT
Source organism: Chrysolophus pictus (assembly GCA_037305975.1). NCBI lineage: Eukaryota > Metazoa > Chordata > Aves > Galliformes > Phasianidae > Chrysolophus > Chrysolophus pictus. The sequence continues at coordinate 44,936,494 of CM074614.1, read as the reverse complement.
GCTTTCCTTTAGAACCCTGCAGTGCCCGTGGGAGAGTAAGTTAATATTCCCAAGGTACTTCTGCTGAGCAATGCTGTGAATCTCAGAACACTTACGCAAAACACCTTCTGTTATTCCTCTGAAGCAACATGAAAAAACAACAACAACAACAACAACAACAACAACAAAACTTTGGTGGGAAAAATACTAGTTCCCAAAGTGTTATTATTTCTCAATAGGCAGAAATTGATTTCTGAAAAATGAAGGAAATAATTTCAACTTTTTTGCTCTTTTTTTTCTTTTTTTTTAAAGGAAATGGGATATGTTTTCTCCAAAATGGCAGTTTTGTGTTTCAATTGAAGCTGTTCTCTGCATAGACTTTGAACAATTGGTTGCTTCCTGTTGGGGGAAACACTGGAACAATTGCAGCATGATTTGAGTGGGATAATGACAGAACTGTTGTTGGGCAAAAGGTACTTTCGGAAGAGGACTTGCTCCAGAGAGAGATCTAAGCTGTATTTCTATGAGTTTTTAGGTTTTTTAGTAGGCATGATTTGTGAATCTTGCTATTGCATTCTATTTACAATGTCTGATTTTTTTTCTTGCATAAGTTACTGTTTGTAATGGGATTGAATCATAGAACCATAGAATCACTCAGGTTGGAAAAGACCTTAAAGATCATTGAGTCCAACCACTATCTAACCATACTATCCTAACTCTGACAACCCTCCCCTAAATCATGTCCCTGAGAACCACATCCAAACAGTTTTTAAACACATCCAGAGAGGTGACTCAACTACTTCCCTGGGAAGCCTATTCCACTGCTTAACCAGCCTTTCTAAAGGATTATAAGGATATTACAATTTGATACACATATGTGTATTGAAGCTCAATAGAATTCAGCTGTAACAAATATATTCTACTCTGCTCATTTCTTCAACCCCATCCCAGGCAACTTTAGAACTTTTACACGTACATTCACAGTAAGTGTAACCTGCCAAGACTGTAAACTGATGGTGAGTTTGTGTTCTGAATCTGTTATACTCTTCCATGTATGTATTTTTGTTGTTGTTGTTCTCAGCGCTTCTGTTCTTTTTCCCTCGTGATGGTGGTAAATAAGGACCTGCTGCTCATTGGACATTGTCACAGGAGCTCAGGTGGCTGCTTTTGCATTCACCCCCTTGAACAGTTACCAGCTGTTGAAAGCTGTGGGAAAAGCATAAAAGTTTTTAAGAAACCATATCGTCCTAGCTTTTAGGTGTAGAATTGAAAGGAGTAACTGTCATTCTTGCTGGCATAAGTCACAGATACTGCGACCACATGAATGGATTTTAGAAAATTCCCGGGTCTGTGTTTTGCCTGCCTTTTCCAGCTCAAAGAAAAATTGCATCTTTGTGACTGATGTCCATTAGGATCTTGATTTTGCTGATGGTATACTACCAGGAAGTATGCAAATGTAGAGGTACCACACTACTTCTGTTCAGGTCAAAAGTAGGCTGGAATAAAAAGCTTTACTCTGAAAACAAGGCTGTATTTTTCCTTTTTGTAGTTAGTGCTGCAGTCTTGTGTTTCTAGCTTCAGGTACAACTGTCATTTTGTATTGGCTCAAAATCTTTAGAATTTTTCTGCTACTCATTTCCATGGAGCGTTGGTGGTGTTGAAAAGTTGTGTGTTGACATTATCTCCAGAGTCCCAGGCAATTCTCTCTTTTCAGAACAAAAACCTCTTGGGGAATTTATTTGTTTATTTATTTAAATGAACTTTGCCATTCATCCTGGAAGTAATTGTGGAGGAAAGTGAGTTAATGAAGCAGGGATTTTGAAAAATCAAATGTCTGTTTGTCTGTTTGATAATATGTTTTCCTAAAACTTGAGATTTAAGAAAACAAACAACATGTAGCAACTTGTTTGAATGGAAAGATTCCTGTCATTTTTAATCTGAAAAAAAAAAAAAAAAAAAAAATAGGTAGGATTTTGGCCTAAAAGATGTTAGCCTTTTTTTTTTTTTTTTTTCCTTTTTTTTTTTTGACAGAAAGAATGGAATACCTCACCTACAAGGATGGGCTGAGCCAGCTCGGGCTGTTTAGCCTGGGAAAGAGAAGGCTCTCGGGTGATGTGATAGCAGAATTTCAGCTTCTGAAAAGGGGCTATAAAAGAAAAAGGGAGAGATCTAGCAGGGAGATCTAGTTACCATGAGTAACTGGTGACGGGACAAGGGGAAAAGGTTTCAAACTGAAAGAAGGGAGATTTAGATTGATATAAGGAATAAGTTTTTTGCAATAAAAGTGGTGAGGCATCAGCACAGGTTAAGCAGATAGCTGGTGGACGCCCCATCTCTGGAGACACTCAAGGTCAGGCCAGATAGGAATCTGAGCATCTGATCTCGCTGTAGGTGTCCCTATTCACTGCTGGGGTTTTGGACTAGATGGCCTTTACAGGTCCCTTCCAACTCACACGATTCTATCTAAAAATCACAGAAATGCCAACATACTCTGATAAATAAATAGTATAATAATAAACCTTGCTCTTCACAGCAACAGCACAGTGCAAAAGGGACAGTCTGAAGTTGCGCTTCTTAGAACAATTGCTCAACTTTCTGCGCAGAAAGTGAACCGTGTGGGCCTCTGTTATTTACGGGGCCACTGCACCATCTAGTGGCTCTGCAGGTTAACTGAGCGTACGGCTCACATACGTCTGGGCGCTCATTTGTTAGCTCGTATGGGCTGTCGACATTTTGCAGAAACAACTCGTCAGCTTCAATTCCTTCTAAGGATGCTCGATTCCGGTGGAAAAAAAAAACCTTCGTGAGCCGGAGCACCTTAAGAAAACAAGCAAATAAACAGAAATACGTGGGTTATTTATTGGCTATTTGTAAGGTGACTTACAAACTCAGAATACTTTTGGGGAAAAAAAAAAAAAAACCTGTTTCTTCCCCTTTTTTTTTGTCACCTCAAAGTGTTAGGCCTTTCTGAAACTTCAGTATAATCAGTGAATGTTAGGCTTTAAACAATTTTCCTATTGGCATTGATGTGTAAAAAGCCCCATGAAAAACAGTAAATATTTTTCTCCTATAGCATGCTTTGCAGACTTTTGTATGTCGAACCTCCCTAGTTTTGTTCAGGAGTTTTTATACTTGAAATCAAAAAGCCACTACTTTTGAATTAAAAAGCACACAACTTGTCAAAGCTCTGGATCAATCAAGGTGTTGTGCATATATCTAACTTTTCCCCATCTTCTTTGGATTTTTTTTTTTTTAAATAGAAATTATCTACTGGAAGATATGTGGTGGTGCAGTGTGAATGTTAATTGCAGGGTAACAATATAAATGGGACGTGGATGTGTTCAGTGCTTAGTGTTCCCAGTAGCCTGATGAACAGTGCTATTGTCCTTGATCTCTTCAGTTCTGAAATAGCATGGGACTCTAGTTCAGATTTCAGTCTGGAGGGTGTTTGGAGTGTCAGTAACACAAGAGGTGTGGAAATGAATGCAAGTTCTGCAGCCTCAAAACCTTTTGCCCCACCTATTAGCTGGGCAAAACTTTCTAAGTATAGGAAAGTTTGTTCCAGTTTTCTTGTTTCACGTGCTGGTTTTGGTATGAAGCTTTCCTTTGATAGACAAGGAGGAAGTCTTTGTGCGTGCTTCCTTTGCCAGTGTTCCAGTGGGAAGGCTACTGACTTGAAGTTCAGAGGCCTGAACTACTCTGCAGCTGGCTAGATCTGGGTTCAGATAATTTTGAAGAAGGAGTAAAGCAGAATCCATAAAGAAGTATTGCTGAGCACAGTGTAAAGTAATGGCCATGGGCATTGCTGTCATACTGGCTTCAAACTGTTCCTGAAAGCAATAATGTCAAAAAACTTTGCACCATCAGTAAACATTCTTTATTTGATATTTTCAAAAGTTTTCATGCAACCTAAGTAGAGATTGCTCTCTGAATGCCTGGAATGGGCTTGTGGTACTCATATGGTGTTTGTCAGTGCTTTTGCAGACAGAATTTACAAACTATAACAAATGAATAGTGTAACATTTCAATAAGATATGAGTAAGAAAAGCTTTTCAAGTCATCACTTCTGCATGAAAAATCAGTTTTGTTTCACAGAATCACAAAATGGCTTTGGTGGAAAGGAGAATCTATGGGTCCATCTGGTCCAAGCTCATTGCTCAAGCAGGACATCCAGAGTAGGCTGCCCAAGACCATGTCCCTCTAAAGATCTCCAGGGAGGAGACTGCAGCCTCTGGGCAGACTGTGCCAGTGCTCCTTTTCATGCGTGGTGGAAAAAGTATTTCCAGATGTTTGGAGGGAACTTCTTGTGGTTTAGTTTGTGCCCATTGCCTCTTGTCTGTGCACTGAGCTCTACTGAGAACACCATGACTTTGTCCCCTTTGGACCCTCTTTTCAGGTATTTATACACACTCATATATAAGATCTCTCCTGAGCATCCTCTTCTCCAGGCTGAATAGTCCCAGTCTGTGGGTTTTTCAAACTGATACTTGCTTATCTCTTGTGAAAACCTTCAGGATGGAAACCTGTGAGGTAGGCATAAAAAGCAGTAAAAGGAGAGTCTTGCAGGAGCAGGATGGTCCTCTTTTGGCTTGAAGATGTGGAAATAAGCATGTAATCTTTCAGCACAGAATCTTGAAGGCTGTTTTGCACAACGTGAGATCTTTTGCTTTATTAACCATGACATTAATATTAAAGTTAACACTCTGTATGCTCATAAGCTGTAAAAAAACCTTCTAAATATATATGACAACAGTACTCAACTGTTCACCCAAATCTTATCAAATACCATCTCAGAGAGGGAAACGGTTAAAGTTTAGGATATAAGGGAAAATGTCTTGATAAGGAAGCCCAGTGGAGAAGGAAAAGGAAGCAGGGAAGAATATGGAAAAGTGTCAGAAGGAGAGAAGAGAGATGAGAGATGAGAAGTTGCCACCTTCTGTTGAGTCAGCAACTTCACCAGTTTTCTGTCATCAGCGTACTTACTGAGGGTGCACCCTGCCTGATTCTCCAGATCATTATTTAAATGTTAAATAGAACAAGACCCAGTATTGACCCCTGGGGTACTCTGCTTGTTACTGGCCTCTAGCTGCTGATCATTGTCCTCTGGGTCCATCTGTTAACCATTTTCTGATCATTTTACTCATCCAGCCAGTATTTCAGCAACTTCTCTGTGAGTATCTTAAGGGCATGGTTATTTACAATACTGTTCAGTGTATCAAATCTGAGGAAGAAGTGATTAGAAAATTTATGCTTATGCATTCAGGTTTTAGTAGCAGGTGGGCTGCTGGGATGACAGAACCCAGCAGCTGTCTCTTGTTAGATCAGAGCCAGCTTCAGCTTCTCTAAAAGGGACTGCTGCTGCTGCTGGACAGAGCTGAGCCATAAGTGATGCTGATTATACCTCAGAGATAACATATTTGAGAGGGGCTAAAATACTGCACCAGACACAGTGAGAAAAAGGAGTAAGTAAAGGCAAGAGAAGCAGCCCTGCAAGCACTATGGTCAGTGCAAAAGGAGCTGCATGTGCAGAACAGAAGCTCCCTGATGCCCAGGAGGGGCCCATGGAGGAGCAGGCTTTCCTCCATCAGCCTGTGGGCACCATGCAGAGCAGATCTCCATGTGCAGCCATGAAGGAGCCTATGATACAGCAGTGGACAAGGCCAGAAGGAGGCCGGAGCCCCTGCAGGAGAAGCCCTGGGCTGAAGCTGCAGCCCATGGAGAGGAGCCCACGGTGGGGCAGAATGGCTGGAGGGACCTGTGCTGGAGAAATCCACCCCTGAAGGGTGAGCCCTGTGGTACAAAGCCATGTTGGAGCAGTGCTTGGAAGCCCACTCAGGGTCACTTTGGGAAGGATGGCATCCTGTGGGAGGGATTCTGCATAGAGCGGGGAAAGGGAGTGACCATGAAGGAGCGACAGCAACAAACACTGTGATCTGACTGCAGCCCCGATTGCCTGTTTTCCTGCACAGTCTGGAATGAGGTACGAGAAGGTGGGGTTGGGGAGAGAGAGTGTTTTTGTTTGCTTTTAGTTCTCACTGCTTTAATCTTCCAGTTTGTTTTGTCCATGACAATAATTGGTGAGTGATCTCCTTATTCTTAATTTTGAGCCTTTTTTCATTATATTTTATCCCCCCGTTCCTTTGTGGAGGGAGAGTGAGATAGTGTCCATCATTAGCACAACAATGCTTCCTTTATACCTTTTTAAACAATTCTCTTAACCCTTATCTTAAGATTATAACACCTAAATGCATTTTTGTGAAAATATTCCTCATAAGAAATCTAATAATACACGTTTTGTGCACTTCACTTGTTGCAAGAGAAGTTACTGTACGCTGTTGCAAAGTATGTTTTTGTAACACACACAACAGGAGACTTTACATCCTGAAACCCAAAGGCAGAACATGAGGAGAAATGAGGCAGATTAGGAATTAAATTGGTTGGGTATTAGGAAAAACTTGTGATCCAAAACAGTGGTAACTGATTGACACATGCTGCCAAGGTTATCGCTGTCACTGGAGGTGTTCCAGAAAAGGGTACAGATGTGGCACTGAGGGACATGGTTAGTGGGCATAGGTGGTAGGTGAATGGTTGGAATAGATAGATGATCTTAGAGATCTTTTCCAGCTTTGGTGATACCACGATTCTGTTAATAGACTTTAACTGGAAAGAAAAAAATTGTTGCACTGCTTCTTTCCACATGAAAGAATTTTTCTTTAAAGAATGTCACTTCAGCGCTGGACTGGAGGTATTCTGTTATGTATAGTAAGTGACGGGGTTGCTTTTTTTTTTTTAAAGCTCCTGCATTCTGATGATAGCAGCCATCTTAATTTTACTCAAATGTGAAAGTAGAACTGACAATCCTGAATACAGAGTATCTGTTTAATGTGGAGTTGTCCATTTTGTGTATTTGTTTTTCATGACTAGGGGAAAAAAAGAGTCTGTGCCTTGATGAAGAGCAGTTGAGAGTTACTCCATGTGGTTATTGTTTCCAAACCATTTTCTATCATTTATCTTACTTAATATGAGACACTTACTGTTATAAAGTGGCTGTTTTCATGTAATGGCTTGGGTTGGAGGGGCTTTAAATATGATTAATTCCATGCCCCCTGCCATGGGCAGGGCTGCCGCTCACCAGCTCAGGCTGCCCAGGGCACGATCCAGCCTGGCCTTGAACATCTCCAGGGGTGGAGCAACACAGCTTCTCTGAGCAACTGCTCTGATAGCTTTATTATAAAAGATATATGGATAAATAGTGTTTCTCATCTTTCTAGATTCTGATCATAGATCTTCCTTACCATATGCAGTATTTGATGAGAATAACTAAGTTGGAGCCTTCTTTCTTCAAAGTGGCTTGAGTGACATCCTTACTGCATGGAGAAAAGCTTGATGAAAGTGCCATTTCTTTTCAGACTTTGTGGTAATTTGTTCACTGTGGTAACTACAAACATTTGGTAGGCTCTGTTTACGCTATTTATGTTACATGATTCTTTTTGTAATCATCTTTTATAATCCACAGCCTTTGAGGCCAGGTATGCTGCAAATATATCGAAGCAGCTATTATACGTCACTCCCTGTCTGCTCTTATCACACAGTTACCAGAACGTTGTGAGATTCTGAAGTCACTCTGCAGAATTTTCTGGAAGCTCTCCTTCTCTTCTAACACTGCTATTTTTTAGGACAGGTCATCTTGGTTAGTTTTTAGTTTATTTGTCCCTGCAAGAGTCACAAACTCTTCACTGTCTAAACAGACAGGCATGCTTGGAATTGAATGCTTTTTTTTTTCTTCTTTTTTCTCCCCTCTCCCAAAAGGAATTTCAATTTAAAATGTATATTGTTATAAATGTCAAGTGGCTCTGAAATGTCATATGCTTATGCTTGCATTTGTAATCTTGTGCTGAGTGTGTAGTTAGGCTTTAGTTATTCTCCTTTAGTCTTTGCAAAGAGTCATGGAGGTAAAGGCAAAATAGAGTGCTGGTTATATAATTAAATGCAGGTATTGTGGATCTGCTTAGCCAATGGTTCTAAAAAAAAATAATTAAAAAAAAAAATTAAGACTACCTTTCCATCTCACTTAGAAAAGTTAAATTGAAGAATTCTTATCCTCCAGAAATTGTTTTCTTCCAAAATGAAATGCAAATGCAAGAGGCTGCAGCTTTCTCTTAACTCTCTGGTCACTTGAAAGCTGCTGCTGTGACTGTGCAAAAAAAATTTCTTATACTTGTGGTGATACTTCTAGATTGCTACATTTTTATTTATTCTCATGTTGCTAGAGAAAATCCATCTGCTTTCTCCTTTTCCTTTAGAGGAGAGAACAGACTAAAACCAAAGAAGAAAGGCTGTTGTTATAAAGACTTCGACTTATGGCAAATGTTTTGCCATTTTTCTTTACCACATTTTCCCCGTCTGGAAATGGGGACGTTTGTTTGATGCTACTATGTAAATTCAGAGTTTAGAGTGCTGTGGAAGCTCTGTCAGGGCAGTGAGGAGAATAGGAGAGCAAGGACAGGGAGAGAGGCATCTCCATTACATCTTTACATTTGTTTCTTCTTACTGACACTTTTCTTTAAATAAATAGATGAAAATGTGGTTTTAGAAGTGTTGAATGTGAGTCTGTTCTACAGAATGATTATTTTCTTTTAGAGACATTAATGAAGATTTTGACCAGGCTCCAGTGCCAAGTCCTCCATCCACGCAGGTGCTCTGGCAGCAGAGGCCCACCCAGAGGCTGTTGAGCAGCGCAAACCTATGTGTGATCTAGTTCTGCTGCCTAGCGCAAGGAATTGCCAAAGATTGGCAGGATGCAGTTGAAACACAGGATGTAGAATTCAGTCTTGTGAGGGAAAAACCTTAAACTCTAGGTTTCTCAATTGAATGTTATTCACCTTGAGTAGTTAGAATACCCACCTGGAGAGGAAATGCAACTTGTGGATGGGATTTTTCACTTAGTGTTGCGTAGTGCACTGAGTGATGGTATGTGTTCCTGTCTGTTTCCCATTTTAAACAGCCTGTGAGATTTGCATGAGGTCTGGGGGAGAACTCTGGTTTTTAAGTTCGTCCTTTGTATGGAGTAGATGGAACTGATAGCTTGACATATTTTCCAGTAATCTTTCGAGCTTTATGATCAGCTTATTACAACAATTTTACTTCCTGCTCTATCAGACATCTAATATCTGCTACTCATGGTTATCAGCAAGTTGTTTCTATTTTTGACTTGCTAGAGTCATATCCCCGGGGTATTTTTAAATGTAAGTTCTGGAAGTGTTTAAATGTAATTATACATATGCAGGTGAAGGAATTACTCCCATGCTTACAGTTACTTCTGCCTAAGGACTTCCTGGGTCCAGTAGTTAAACTGTTGAGACTTGATAGAGGCTGTTAAACACAATTTAAAATGCGCAAAATAATGGAGTCAAGTGGTAATTCTTGCTATAAAGTGTTATGATCAGAACGTAACTTTCAAGTAAGCTTCACTGTGCTTCTCTGTGCCTTTGTCTTTAAAGTTGCTAGTACCCTGTTTCTTTAAAGTTTCAGATATGTTCGTGATGGGAGGGAACCAAAATGTGCTTGTAAAAAGAGTAGCTTGCTATGTTTTGATCTGTTTCTGACACTTAAAATAACAGCTATTCCTATTATTTTTAAAATCAAGGGGGTAGTCTTTTTCTTTCTTTCTTTCCCTGGGGCCTCTTGCAGTGAGAGTTGCTAAAACTCTGAGTAGATTTCCCTGCTGTGGTTTTGATGCATTTCTGTGTGAAACGAATGGCAGGATTTGTTCTAGTATGTAGGCCACTATTGTATTAGAATTACATAACCGTGTGGAGTGGTAGAAACAGATGAAAAGACCAGGATGCACGGCGTCCCCGAACAGACCATATCCCGTGACAATGAAGACAGCGCAAGCTCTGCAGAGAATGTGGTCACATGCAGTCAAAAAGTTGAGGATTTTAAGGGGACACGTGAGTTGCTTTTTGTTGCATATTGCTCTGGGTCTTTCCTCCCTCCCCTGCGTGCCTTGTGTCTCTTTCCCCCCTCCAGCTCACTTTCACAGCCCGATGACTGTGGTGGCAGGTCTTCTGGTGGTGGTTTTCTGAAAGAAGCTGCCTGGGGCCATCTCTCAGTTGCAAGTAATTGCATAAATCGCAGATGACTGTCAGTGAGAGTTGCTCTTTGTAGCTCACAGATGATTTTAGTATTCTGAATTGTTTCCTGCCACGGATTCTGTCAAGTGGTCTGTACTGGCTATGTTGAAAGCACCTATTGTTTCGGTGTTCAGAATTAGGCAGATTTAAGCAAATCCTGACTGCAGTGTTCTCATTAGAAATTGACTGACTTTAGTCACTAATGAATTTGGACTAGCTAATGACAATTTGCACTTCCTCCAGCTATCCTGTAGCTATCCTGCTATCTGTGTAAAACCTTGCAAAACAGTTACTAGCAGTTACTGGAGGTGGGATTCTCACTGTTTTGCCTGCCTTTCTTTCTCCAGTGTTTCTATGTGCGATCTTGCATTGAAATAGCAATCATACAAGGGATGTCCAGGCTGTTCAGATCCTTTCTTGTTTCCCTAGAGATAAAGAGCGAAGAAATTGGCTAGGGTGATGGGAGATTTTTGTAACCTATCATTTGATGCAGACAGAGGACAGTTGTGTCATTAGGTGTGGAATACAGGAATTTTATTATTCTGGTGGAGACTTTTAACCATAGTTTTGGAAGTCCTTGGCTGGTGATTTTTAGCATTTGTAGTCTCTTCCTTCCTTTTAGTCTTCCCCAGTAAACTGTCAGTATCAGTTAGTATCGTGGCAATGGCATGCAGCACTATTTTTTTTTTTTTTATAATGTTAAAGGGATTATTGCTGAGAGATTTGAGGGAGTACAGATGTGTTTTTTGCCTTGCAGGCTTCCAAGGTGACCATTCAGTTCTCTGAACTGTGTTGCAGAGCCTGAATGGCTTTATCAGTATGGCAGAGCTGGTCCTGCTGTCGTGGTAATTATGTTGCACAAAATCAGCTTTGCAAGTACATAATGTACTTTCCTTTACTAATATGGTATACAGCAACGGGGAGTCAGTTTCCCAAGGACCAGTTTCTGAAAACATATTAATTACAAATTTAAAAGTGAATTATTTAAGTGTTGTCTGTTTAATGATTACTAACAGTTTCAGGCTAAAAATTCCCTTGCCTTCCCCTCCCCCAGATTTACACAGGAGGTATGTGAAGACCACAACTGATATTTTAAGGATCATTTTCTGGGCACAGATGAGATGACGCTGCTGGCTTGGCATCCTACAGGATCATAACTGTAGTATCTGTAGGCACTAGTTTCTTTTCCTTTCCTATTGTTCGTTTTTATAACCAGATATCACGAGACTTGTTTGTCAGAGCAAATACTTATCTGTGTTAGTTTTGTATACATTTGCTACATGATGCATTTCTTGTCTCGGGTGCAAGGTTTTACTACATAATTCACTAGAGCCATCGTTTTAGTGAAGGAAATTCCTGTAAACTCAGTTTTTTTTCCTACCCATAGATCCTCTCCCAGTATCTTTACTCTCCTTTACTTAGTCCCTTTGCTGCAGCATTGCATTTAACAAGCAGTCATTTCGCAGACCTTCCTTTTACAGATAGAATATCAGAAGGCTCGATATTAGAGCTGCTGGAAGAGCAGGGTCTGTGTGCTACCCTCTGCCCATAAGGGCAGTCTGCCTGCCTTATTTTTGTTTGAACAGAGCCAGTCTCAGCAGCGTGTTGGGCTGGTAAGTAACATTGGTAAGGACTGCAGGCAGTGTAAATTGAATTTAAATGATGTTCTTGCCACGTACATAAGTTGTTTGGGCTTGTATGAAGTAAGAGAGAGAGAAAAGATTTTCCATCTACCTGTCCACGGAATCTGAACTCGGCTGCTTGTCCTTTAAATGTTACCAATCATTTGATCCCCTCTCGTTTCTAAAATTCTCTTCAGTGAAGCCAACTGTAATTTAAATGACACTGCAGCCTTTCTTCAGCACTGACAGCAGAGTTTGAAGATACCATATAGAAAAGTAGGACAGTAATGGTATAACTTATAAGGGTCAGTAATAGCTAAACTATCAATTTTCATAAATGCCAGACAAGCAAGTGCCAAACAGCACTTCTGCTTCTCATAGCAGTTCAAAAAAAGCATGTAGATAAGGAGATTTTTTTTTTCTTTTTTTTAGCCTACAAGAGATCTCTGTGTAAGGGAATTTGTGTCGTGAGATGGTTCTCTGTCAGCTTGCTGAAGGATTAGGCATGTAAATTGCTAACATGAGAATATCAGAGCATATGCTTCAGCAGAGTAACTGTCTGGCAATAGACACATATATTTTAATAGGCAGTTACGAATGCCACTCATTCTAGACAAGTAGAAGATTAGGAGTACTCACCTGTGTTAAATTCAATTTAAGCCATTCTCTGGAAAGATGTGCTAAATGTGTTTTTAGTTAGATTCCTAGAAACTGGATAGTTTCCATTTTGGAGGAGAAAAGTACTGGTGCACATGTAGTGTTGTTTGGTGCTGTAAACTTCCTGATAAGAATATCAGGAGTATCGAGCATATTCCTTCAGGATCTCTGAGCAGAACTTAAGCTTCATTCTACTTCGTGGTGTTTGAAACTTCCACTGGAAGAATACATTGTGGGGTGCTCTGCATTTGAGAAACAGCATCCATGGCTTGCCAAATTGCTACTGACTGCCCAAAAACATTTGCTCTGGAAAAATGAGGGATGCTTTACAGTACAGGCATATCCATTGTGTGTCACATCTTGTCCGTTTTTTTGGGCTAGTGCTGTCACCGGTAATTCCTTTAAAGCCTTGCAAAGGACAATTAAGTCAAAACTGAGCTTCTAATATGGCTTCTGCTTCCTCAGGAAGCTCATATCGTACCAAGAGAAACGTCTGCTTTTAGCAGTAAAAACAAATAAAACTGTGACTTCGGTATGTGTGCACAATCTCATGAAGAACCTGAATTTTTCTTTTGCAAATGAAGGCTCTGTGTTTTGAATCGAAAAGTTTTTAGTGTCAAATACCGTGGTTTGTTTTTTTTCTCCTCATTTCAAGGCCAGGCAGTGAAGGAGCTAGCTATATGATGCACCACTACTGAGTAGTTATTTTGTATTTTATTTTAAGTTGGAAAGATTTCAGGTTATATCATGTAAGGTAAACAGATCCATTCAGGATCGGTTTATATTGAAAATGTGGAGAATAAAAAAAAAAAAAAAGGAAAAATAGACATCTGAGAAGTGTCATAGACATGGATATGCTAGTGCTACATAGCAATACACTGTTTTTCTGTAAAATAAAATTTTAGCTGGAGAATCGAAATATTCGATTGTATAACTCAGTGGATTTAGCATTTTGCCAAATCCATGTGAACAAGAAGAAGGATCTGAAGGCTCTTTGGTTTTTAAGATCTCAGTTTCAACTACTGATCTTGTGATATATTGGAATGGAGAGATATTCAGTTTGTGTTCTTTGAATCAGGGTTATACCATGGTAGTGTGATTTGAATTAGTTGCTTATGCTAAATGAAGCTTTTCTGAAAATTAGAATGAACTGTTGTATCAGTGAAATCTGAAGGAATTCTATCAACCGGAACCTTCAGATATTTTTTTTCCATTTTTAAATAAGTAAATGAAATGCATGTGTTTCGTACTAATTATACCAAATGCTTATAATAAATATAGTATGTTTAATCTGTGTTTTAATGGGGTATTTCACAGTCTAGGTAGTTGTATGCTTTTTGTTTTGCTAATTGGTTTCTGTGTGCAACAGGCCTCAGGCATGGAAGAGCTGATATGGGAACAGTACACTGTGACCTTACAAAAGGTGAGTGCCTGTTAATATTTTTTGGCTTTCAGATATACTAGTACTGTTGATACCGAAATATGTTTCACAATAAATGTTATTAGCATATCTGAGCCCAGAATATGATTAATGTGTTGTACGTATTAGATATGTTTTCCAGTTCAAAGCTTAATTGCTAGTTAGTCATACTATAATGTGACTTGTTAATGTTAAAAATAAATTAAATTAACTGCTTAAGTGCTATATTTACTTCTATTTAGCCTTTGTAATAGCAGTCTGATGTACTACACAACAGCCACATAGCAAAATTCATCACTGAATAACCTTAAAAACAAAGCAGATGGCTTTATTATGCAGTTGTGATTAACGTTCAAGCTTTGTAAGTATCACTGAACACATTTCCACTGATTTGTTTGTATATACTTTCATGTCAACCAGTGTGGAATTTAGTGGTAAAGTACTTCATCTAAATTTCTAAAATGTGCAAGCTACAAGCGTTGCTTTAACTTTCAAGAAAAGCTGAAGTTAGATTGGTATGTTGCAAGCCCTTTTGAGTTAAACAAAGTCTGTCTCTTGCTTGTGAGTTCTGTGAGGGCTAAGCCACCACAGTACAATATAGGATATGTTGCTTGACAGTGTTGGTAGTCTTCCCAGCTGTTTTGGTGATCTGTGTTCAATGAGCAGGCTGTACTATGGTATTAGTGTTTTTCATATGTCCTACATTGAAATGAACTCAATGACCTGAGGTAAAACAGTCGCCTCACCTACAGAACTGGTTTTATGGGTGAATTTCTGAGATGCATTGTTTTTCATGTTGCGGACATGGACAGGTGAAACACTGCAGAAGATCGTAGTTCTTGAAATTCTCACCTTTTCAGGAATTGAGTTCCCTGCAAATGTGCATTAAATCTTTAATTCAGGGATAGCTGTTTATCACTTGAGCAGTGTGAGCCATGGACTTACTGTTTCAGGCACTACCATTGAGTTCTACAATTAAATTCTGTATTGTTTTGGCTTGAAGCACCAATCTACTTCCTGTAAAGCTAAGATGCAGTAAATGCGAAGCTTTATTATTTCCTTGAAGAAATAATCTCTTAATATTGACTTTAATGGGGTGTAAGCTGGCATGTGATTAAATACACATGTAGAGTGGTAGAAGTACCACTTTAATCTGGTGAATTATTTCATGTGTAAGTTAATTAAAATTTTAAAACGTTCCTGTGGCATAACTTGTGTATACATATATACATATTTGTTTTAAGGACTAGAAGGTGTTTACTGAGTAGCTAGTAGCATTCAACCTGTGTTTTAAATAAAATGTATGGTTTTGTGCACATGTGCTTGTCTACATTTAAATTATGCTAACTCTTCAGGTTTAGTATTACAGGCATGATTCCTTCACATCTTGTTAAGTACTTCTTTGACTTTTTTGAATGCCAGAGTTGAGCAGTTACAGATCTGACATTTCTATGAGAGCAGGTTCGACTTAAATTGCTTATTTAAAATACTTGATAGTGAGAGAGTATAAAATTCACAAGTACTTTGGCTTGCTTTTTCTAATCTTGTTTAGCCTGGTTGAGGAGTAAATAAGTAATGAAAGACTAGATAACGGTTAATAAAGATGACATAATAGAAATGCTGGTCTGATTTCCTAAGCATCACTAACAAAATAGAGCCATATATCCAACAGTAACTTTGGCATGAATACCTAGTGGGAAAGTGTAATAAATTGTAGGCTAAATTAGTGAATAGTCTGTTTAATTAATAACCGTTGCAGGATGGAATTTTAACAAATGTAAGTGCTGGTTCTGCATGTGGGTAGGGCATCCCTGGAGTATATGTACAGACTAGAAGATTAGAGAGAAGCCCTGCACAGAGCCTGCTGGAGTTCAAGAATCTCTTGAAGAATGCTCTTAGAAATATAGCTTGAATTTTGGGTGATCCTGTTTGGAGTCAGGATTTGAACTCAGTGTCCTTCCAAGTGTTCTACGTAGACTGAGGATTTGGAACATGGGTACATGTTACCTTGCGACATGGATTGATTTATTTTTTTATTTTTATTTGTATGATTGTTTGTTTTATTCCTTTTTAAATCTAGAAGTATTGTGTGTTTCTACAACTGTTCGTGCAACTATTGTATTTGGAATAATTAATAGAGTGCTATCATGAGAATATTCACTCTTATTTCTATCAAAATTCTTGCTGGTAGCATTGAGTTTTGTTGTATTTGTTTTTATTTCCAAGGATTCAAAACGAGGATTTGGGATTGCAGTTTCTGGTGGCAGAGATAACCCACATTTTGAAAATGGTGAAACCTCAATAGTCATTTCAGATGTTCTCCCAGGTGGCCCAGCAGATGGATTGCTTCAGTAAGCAATTTTTTATTTCTTTGTCTGACATATTTTTAGGAGCATGGCTGCAGAATACTTAAAACCTTCAGAGAGTTGTGGTTGATGTGTTGGTGATTTAGTCCTACTGAGATTTGATAATTTCTTGAAGACCTAAATGACTGCTTTAAATGGAAACAAAAACCAAAACAAAACAATACCTGGGGTTGTTATTCTTCGCTGTTTTCTAAGAAAATAAATTTCAGTAGTGTTGAAAAGTTTTTATTGCCACCTGTATCTTCTTTAGGATTGTATGTCTTTTAAAGAAACAACAGAAATACTTAGCATCTCAAAACATTCATCCTGTTCTTCTTCCAGGAAATGTACTTCCACGAAATGTACTTCCTTATCAGTTATTAGTTTTCATGAGAATGACCTAAGTCAGGTAGCCTAATGGAGAGTCTCAACCCTTAAAGTACTGGAAATGAAGGAGAGGGAAGAGAAACAGAATTGTTTGCTAAATATTATTTTGAAAGACATAAAGGCATTCCAGTGCCCTTTAGATTACATCTTCCTTGGTGAGACATTTACCACAGAGAAGTATTTTTAAATCTATAGGCTGAGATAAACAGTTTCCAGTCCACAGCTGATTGGATTTTCATCCTAGAATATCTGATGAATTTCAGAAGAATGATGATGTTGCACAGTAATTCAAAAGAGAATGTTCTGACCATTTTGTCAAACAGAAATCTGGCAAGATAATGGAAAGGCTCTCGCATAGGAGTGGATATTGAAGGACTAGATGAGTACTGCAGAACAGAAAATGGCATATTTTTCAGTAAAAGGAATTGGAAAGGTATGAAAAGAGGCACAAAAGTCATTCAGGAGTTAGAGAAAATGCTCTACAAATAGAAGCTTAAAGTACATAATCTTCTTATTTAAAAAGAAGATTGTGATGTGACTTGATTACATGGAAAATAATTGGTACTAAGAATTTCTTTTATCTAGCTGAAAAAAAGGTAGAGTAGCCAATACTTGTTTGAACTGATGCTTTGTAAGGTTACTAGCTGAGTAAACACCAGAAAAAACTAATATGTGGAGTTGTGAATTTTTTTTATCTCCTGCACTTTGTAGGTTTGAAATGCCTTTTGAGAAGATATGTTTTTAATTTATCATGTGTTATGGATTTGTTTCCTGTGGGTGGCCAAGTGCTAATGGTCTCTGACACACACAGGAAGTTTGAAAAGTTGAATTTATAATCTCTTTTGACCTGAGCCTGTCTGTTTGTTTTGCTTTGTTTTGGGTTTTTACCTTGTTTGTTTGTTTTGTTTTTCTGGGGGAGGTCAGTTTGGTTTGGTTTTCACTGGTCTTGTTCTTCCAGAATAGACAGGGCTTAAATGCCAGTCTTTCAGAAGATTGTGCAAGAGTAGGTTTTTTTGTTTAGATTTGCATGAATACTATTGCATGCATGAGTTTGAATCTCTCTTGAAATTTGCATGCTGCTGTGAAAAAAGCTACCACTAGGTGTGAAAGATGATGAGTTACGAAAAACTTAATAAATAAATGATAGTAAGTTTGATTGTTATCTTGAATATTCTTAAAACAAAAGAAATCAAAATCTGCCTTGAAATTATGGTAGTTAACTGAAGCAGAACATAATAATACTCATACAAAATTATGCTATTCTACCGAAACTGATTATCATACATACTGAAAGCTTCTTGTAGCAATCTCAGGTGTTATAGTGTCTGTCTAACAAGTACTGTTTTTAAGAAAAAATTCCTGGTAAGGTGAATGAAATCCTTTGATCCATCTTTCTCCTCATTCCTAGGAGAGGGGAATGGGGGGGAGCTTTTCTTCTGGTGTTTTTATGAAGACTTCTCTTAAATACTTTTCTCTCTTTCTCCCATCTTTTTCAGAGAAAATGATCGTGTGGTGATAGTTAATGGGACCCCAATGGAAAATGTTCCACATTCTTTTGCAGTACAGCAGCTTAGGAAAAGTGGAAAAGTGGCCACCATTGTAAGTGTATTATGAATATATTTACTCTACAATGGTATATGGCTGTGTGATTGGTTAATCAAGATTTTGGTTTTCTTATATGAAATGGTCTACAAATGTGTAAAGCAAAGCAAGCCTTTGGCCAGTAGAATGTACAAGTAAATAAACAATGTTTTTGTTTTAGTTTATACAGGTGAAGCAAATGGAAGTTAACTTTGTGACACTGTTACTTATCTTACTGAAAAACTGGGAATAAAATTTGTCTTCAGTCTTTAGTTTTACTAATGAGTGCTTGTTGGACAAAATAAAATAAAATGAAGAAAATGATGTCCAGCATTCATTGAATTTGCTTTTCAGGCTGGCTCTCTTTGGGAGATGCACCTACTGTTGTTTTGAAGGGGCTGTCACATTTGCAGTAGCATACTTATTGCAAAGCTGAAATATATGGTTACTGATGTGTTTTTTGTGGTTCTTGTGTGTGTGTGTGTGTGTGTGTTTTTATTTTAGTTCTTCTGATTTTTATACTTCCAGTTAGTAAATATTTCTTCTGCACATCTAAATAATCTCATGTGCTTGTTGTTCTATGAACTTCAGTTGTCATAAGTACAGCACTACAGTATTTCAGAGTTTTGAGGTTCTACAGCTGTACTCAAAGTGTGAAGAACTTTTCATTTGTCAAATGTCACTTTCTGACTGTTGGAGTTGCTTTCTTTGTTTCATATTGCACTGAATAGGTTGTGAAAAGACCACGGAAAGTGCAGGCTGCTGCTTTGAGGAGAAGTCCTTCCCTTGACTATGAGGACAGAGCTTTAGATGTAATGGATGACCATGCAGAATTTGATGGCAAAAGCGCTCGAAGTGGCTACAGTGAAAGAAGCTGGCGTAGTGGCAATGGAGGGCGCAGTCAAAGTTGGGGAAACAGTCTGGATCAGAGCTATAGAGATGATCAAGACAGAGAGCACAATCGAAGCAGAGATCGTAGTAGGGAATGTAGCTACAGCCGTGATCGAAGTCGTGGTAGGAGCATTGACAGGAGCTTGGATCAAGACTATGGCAGAGATCGGAGCAGGGGAAGAAGTGTTGACAGGGATGGTGGCTATGGACAGGACTACAGAAGAGACTACAGTCCAGCCAGTTACAGACATGGATCTCAACCTGATCCCAGATATGTGAGGGAGATGAGGAGCCTAAGTCGAGACAGGCTTCATTCTCGTAGTCCTTCACCTGAAACACACCATCAGCATGAGTACCTAGGACCACAGGATCAGAATGGACCCATCAGTGTTCTCTTAACAAAAGGCAAACATAATGAAGGTAGGTGTAGGAGGGGAGGGGTTGACTTTGATGTAACATGTTTTCCTGGAAACTTAAATATTTTCTGGGTATTAAATATTCTCTGTTTTAGAATTTAAATAGAGCTTTTTCACTGGTTGTTTAAGTTGTTCTTTTGTTCTCTCAGTTTGCTCTCAGATGTTTTTGGTGGGTTTTTTTTTTTTTTTCCCCCCAGCACTTTGGACTTTGCCTTTGTACAAATAACTGTTCACCCAGATCATTTGAGTCTTTTTGAGCCTCTGTGCCCTTTAGTTTTCTATTTTCTCCTCCCTATTCTTCTAAATGTGGTTTGAAGCATGGATATGATCATGACTGAGATTACACTTGTCATATCCATAAAATGGGTAGTTACAATGAGTGAAGGGTAGACTCTGCTGTTAATGGTGCATTTAATTTTATTATGCTGAAGGAAATAAGTGGTTCCAAGAATTGTTTGATTCTAAATACTTCAGAATGTAATTAATGGATACTGAAACAGCAACTGAAATAGCCGCCTTTTTCTGTCAAGCATTGGAGTGTGTAGATGAAGGCCAAAAGTGCGATCTTTTAATGTGCAGTGAAATAAAGACTCTTGTAAAACCTATCTGAGATTAGATTAGGCAAATTTTCTGGTTGTTTGTTTGCTTGTTGGAGGTTGTGTTGTTGATTTAACTTCAAAATGTGCCTGTTGTGAGAATTTTCTGCCTAAATAAGCTTTGTATGCGGAAACCACTTGTTTTGACTCTGGTGAGGATCATTTTCCCTCCTTCTTGTTCTTCCCATGCATGTAATGTTTCTACTTCTAAAGATAATGCAGATAGTTATCCAAATAAGGATATCAGATGACTTTAAGAAGTTTTATATGTAGCCAGTATTTCCTTAATACTTCCTGCCACTCATATATATATATATATATATACTCTGCAGTTTCTCTTAAGTGTGGTTTCTGTCTTTTTATGCTCAAAGACATGCTTTTTATAAAATCAGTGATAACTTTTGTGCATTTTTCTCCCCTTTGCCCAAAACAAAGGAGACAACTTACTGGGTTATTATAGATAGGAAAGGGCCCCCATAAAGCAAACAGTAAAAGAACTAGCTCTTCTCTTAGTCTTGTTGACACTTTCCCATGCCTTTCTATACCATACAAACTATGATGCAGAGAGAATGTAGTCCAGTGTGTTTATGAGCATGTCCAGAACAAAGGTGTCATTTCACTTTTGAAGGTGCAGGCTAATGATTTGTCTGTGATTGTTTTCAGACCTGTTTGTACAGGTGGGACAGCACTGAAATAAAAGCATCTGAGGTTAAGTTTGTATACTGAGTTTCCATTTCTTATTTTTCTCATAGTGTAAGGCTGCTCGTATACAACATTATTTAAAAAAATATACGTATTCTCGCTTATTATCTAAGCTACAATGGGTTATTTTCTCTGATTCTAGAATATGGTCTCCGACTTGGAAGTCAGATCTTCATAAAAGAAATGACCAGTACTGGCCTAGCAACCAAAGATGGCAACCTTCATGAAGGGGATATCATTCTTAAGGTGTGTTGTGGTTAAACTACTAGCAGTGTAGCAAGTACTTGTTAAAGATGATTTATCTGAGGAATGTCATGTTATAGTGAAATTCAGTATTGAACTTCAGTGCAATATGGATTTTTATTATTTACTTGATACCTTTTTATATCCAGATCAATGGTACAGTGACAGAGAACATGTCTTTAGCTGATGCCCGAAAGTTGATTGAGAAGTCTCGGGGAAAGCTCCAGCTGGTTGTCCTCAGGGACAGAAAGCAGACCCTGCTCAACATTCCTTCATTGAATGACAGTGACTCAGAAATGGATGGTGAGGTTTAATTTGGATGAAAATTTCTTCTTTCTGCACAGAGATAAATTGGATCTTATAGTGTTTTGCTGTGGTACAGTGGCACTAGGTTTTAAAACACAAAACAAGCAAAAAACTGCACACACAACTGAATACTAGCCAAATAAGCATCAAGCCAACTTCCTTTTAGGTGAAAGAAGAATTTTGTAGTAATCACACGATTACATATTGGGCAGAGGCAGAGACAGAAAAAGTAGTAATGGTCAGGCAAAATAACGGTCAATGTTGCTTACTTCCTGTACCAAACAAGTTGGTTACTTTAATAAAAGGCTTTAATATTAAAATCATGTGGAGTGAACTGATCTGTCCTTCTGAGGACATTAACATTCATTACAGAATTCATTAGAAAAGTGTTCAGGACAAGGATATGAAGTCTCCAGGAGAAATGGTTTCAATTTCCAGTATCTTCACAAGTGATCTCTGACAGTGCATGAGCTGTATCTCACAATATGATCTCACTTTGGGAAGGCCTCAGGATGTCTGGGGGAGTAGGATGTTACATTACTTGGTGCAAGATATTTGTTTCTCATATATCAGCATAGTCTGTACAGTGCTTCATAGGTTTTACTGTCATGACTGAAGTGTGGCTCAAACCTGAAGGCTGCTCTGTTTTGTCACTGAGAAGCAGTAATGAGGATGGTTAATGTAGTCTTCTGTTTCTCAGCAGAACTGAAATTAATGCTAGCTAATCTAGGAGTGGTATGGTGATAATAGTTGTGTGTTGCATGTTTCCCAAAAGTTGTGTGAAAACTTCTTGAAGTATTTTTGAGTGGAGAGGGGGGGGAAGCACTAAAAAGCATACAGCACCTATGGAACCCTAGTCAAATCCAAACACCATACTTGGAAGGGAAGTAGACTTGAAGATTCTACATATATGTGAAAGCTTTTGTAAAGAAATGTGATAATTATATGTACAGACAATATAGGTGTTTTTTGGTTTGTTGCTGTGTTTATAGATATTTCTCTTTTCATTCATATTTTTTTTTGTTTGTTTCTATAGATATTTCTGAAATAGAGTCAAACAGATCGTTCTCCCCTCAAGATGACAGATTACATCATTCTGATCTGGATTCACATTCATCCAATGAAAAGCTGAAAGAGAAAACAAAGTAAGAAGTGTTGTTTTCTAGTATTTTGCTTATCAAGGCAATGCTTAAAATACATTTGCTGTTAACTGTTTTTACTGCATTCTTTCATTTTTTTGTGCTCAATTTAGTGCAAAAGATGATCCATCCAACAGGATGTCCAGGATGGGAGCAATGCCTACGCCATTTAAATCAACTGGTGATATTGCTACAACTGCTGTCACTGCTGTAGATGCAGACAAAGAACCAAAGTACCAAGATGATGTAGCAGGTCAGAGCTTCCCATTACAATTTTTTTCCCCATTTTTTTTTCCTTCTCCTGACTACAAAAAGTCTGTTTCCCCCAGTCACATCCACAAGTCTAGCATAGTCTTCCTTGTTTGCAAAAGAGATCTGTCTTTGCTTTGTGGGATAGAGAAAGAGGAAATATCTGAGATTACCTGAAGGTAGTTGTCCATTGGAATTACTATTGCAAAAAGCATTTACTTTTCTAGATGCTACCTAGTAGCCTCGTAGCCTAAGTAGACAAGAAGAGCTATTTCTGATGTCTGATTTGTCTTGCCTGAAAAAAGAGTTGTATATCTTTCTGATGATATTTTTTCCCCCAAGAAACAACTGAAAATAAAGGAAAGTGGATCACGTCTACACAAAAAATGATAGGCATTTGAATTTGTATTAATCTTTGGCATGGGGCAGTTGGGCTGCTATCTGACCACTAAAAATTATTGCCAGTTGAACTTTTTTTTATAGCTTAGTAACTTCCAGTGGCTTTTTTTTTTTACATACAGTGCCTCAACCAAAAGCAGCTACAAGAACGATTCTTAAACCCAGCCCCGAAGATGAAGCGATATATGGGTAAGGAGGCATATTCCTTGTTCTTTTGCTCTCAGTGCTTTCATGACTTGCACGTATTAGTTCCATGTGTTCAGAATTTCTGTACATTTAGAGTGATACTCCTCTTAAAGTTTTATGCCAAAATCACATGCATTCTATCTGTATGTACTTGGGAAAAAGATTAGTTTTACAAGTATTTGTATAGAAGATATAGACTTATTTTATGCCTGGAAGACCCTGTGCTTCTGTGCATTCGTAGGAATTTAGACAGAGGTATGTTTTTATTCCGTATTTTGCATTTGTGGGATAGCTTTTGGAGTTTTGTGTCCCGCAAGGCCAAGAAAAGACATAGACACACTGGAGTATATCTAGCTCTGGCATATCAACAGAGTCAGTGTATGGCACAGAAGAAGAGACTGTAAGAGAATGGAGGTTGTCAAGCCTGAAGAAGAGAGAACAGAAGACAGTGTTGATTCCAGCTACCTAATGACTACATGCAGAGAAGATAGAGCCCCTATAGGGCAAAGTGGTAGGATGAAGAGCAACAGACACAAGCTGGAACATAGAAAAGTCTGGCTTGGTATAAAGAGAGAAACTTTTCTGTGTGATTGGTTAACCGCTTGAACAGCTTTCCCATGTATTTTGTGGTATCTCCACCACCAGTGATACTCAGAAGCATAACTGATCAGCACAACTGCTTTGAGCGCAGGTCCATTCTAGGCTGTGCAAAGCTATTGAATATATATAGTGTATTTTGAACTTCTTCATTATTTTATACTTAAAAAGACAACACTCCTCTTTCCCTTATACTAAGATACTAAGAGAACATTCTCTATTTGGGAACAAGTCTGTTGGAAGCAAACGCCAGCCATACAAGCTGAAAAATTCTATACAGAAGTTTGTTCAAACTCAGGCCTCTGCAGTCCATATCTGCTCTGAATGAAAAAAAAAATACTGCTTGCAAAATCTGTGGAGGTGGGGAGTTGGCAGATTTGTGTTGTTGTTTTCTTTTTTAACCTGGTACTGTTGTTGTGTTAAGAATTAAGATACTAAAGGTTGTAAACAGTATTGATATGAAATCAGCATACATGTTCCCTTTGACTGTTCCCAAATACAAAAATTAAAGGAAGAGGAGTGCTAAGCTTGTAAAGGAAAGCCTAAAGATTGTGCATCTTAAATATTTTTTTTTCTCAAATAGATTCTCTTCTCAGATCTTCCCTGGAGTTGGACCCTGTTGTCACTGATGTACAAATTAATCAAGTGATTATTTTGGTGAAGGGGAATTTATAATACAGGCTTAGAGTATTAGTGAGAAAGGCAGACAGATAAATACTGTCCTCTGTGTTGGAAGGTCATTCAGGCATACAGCTTTTCTGACAGGAAAAAAGCTGAACCTAATCCTGTAGCCTCTTCCCTTCTGAAATATAAACGGTATGACAGATAACAAAACAGTAAAATATATTTTGAAGTATTTGTCAGTTAAGAGTAAACAGAAGTTCCACGTGATCTAATAAGTGTTAAACTGCAAAGAAACTGTCATTTGTTTGACAGTTCTTGGGTGCTTGGAGTAAAAAACTAGGAGTGGGATTACTCATTACTCAGGCTTTTTTCATACAAAAAATTTAAAAAGGAAAAAAAAAAAAAGCTGCTTATGTGACAGAAGGTCCAGTAGGTGGTGAGTATTCAGGACATCAGAAACCAAGAATTCGTTTACTCTCTGTCATGTATGGATATGTCACTTCGTCTCTCTTTCTAACTCAGTTTCTACTCTAAAAAATGTAAATTTTCTGCTTTCTTTCTTTGAAGCATTACATGGGTAAGTACAGCCTATCTAGTGACAGAAAGGATATAAAAGTATTACTAACATATTTTTTTAAGTTGCAGTTTTTTGCGTTTGACAGACTGTTATTGTCATATGCCTAATGTTTGGCTGTCCTTCTTCTGCCTATAAATCTTGTAGTCCTAATACGAAAATGGTGAGATTCAAGAAAGGGGACAGCGTGGGTCTGCGGCTTGCTGGTGGAAATGATGTAGGGATATTTATTGCTGGAATTCAAGAAGGCACCTCAGCTGACGAGGAAGGACTTCAGGAAGGAGATCAGATTCTCAAGGTATGAGTTTGTGTCCCTGAAATTCAAGCTTTTATAATTTTTTATTTGCTTCTTAGTGGAAATATAGAATAAGTCATGTTCTCAGAAAGTCAAATTTTTGCTTGATGTGTAACTGTGTGATGGAGGGACCTTACTATAATCAGCTTCTGAAGGAGAACTCAAATTATATATCGAAATGTATAAAATTCTGTGGAAAGAATAGATAGGGAAAAGATTAAGTTTAAAAAATGCCTCAAGATGGAAGAGAATAAATTTTCTGTACACTGTTTCCTCCTAGTCTTGGAGAGGAGAAAAAAAAATTGGAGATAGTACATTTTTCTTGTTTTCATTTTTCTTCAACTTATTTAGATCACAAGGTTCTGAATTATTTCTTCTATGATATTTTGTCCTTTTTCATTCGTTTTTTTTTTTTTTTTTTCCAATTTTAGGAGCCTAATTTTCAAGGCCTTTTGGAGACTATTTAAGTCGTAGAAGAAATTGAAATAATCTAGCAATAAACAACTAGAACCTCATTATTCTGGGAAGGCTACAGCGAATGGCTAGATTAAAATATCCATGTTGACTTAATAAATAAATGTAGGGGAAAAAAAAGGAAGATAATATATAAGACAGGACTAGGGAAGTAATCCTGCCCCTGTATTCAGCATTGGTGAGGCCTCACCTCAAGTAATATCTTCAGTTTTGGGCATTTCAGTACAGAAAGGACATTGAGGTGCTGGAGCAGGTCCAAAGAAGGGCAACAAGGTTTGTGAAGGGCTTGGAGAATATGCCTTATGAGGAGAGACTGAAGGAAATGGGGCTGCTTAATACGGGGAAAAGGAGGCTGAGGGAAGACCTTATTGTTCTCTTCCAACATCTGAAAGGTGCTTACAGCGAGAGCAGGGTTGGTCTCTTCTCAGGGTTGGTGACAGGTGACAGGATGAGGGCAAATGGCCTCAAGTTGCGCCAGGGTGAGTTTAGGTCCTATATTAGGAAACACTTCTTTGCAGAAAGGGTTGTTAAGTACTGGAATAGGCTCCCCAGGGAGGTGGTTGAGTCACCATCCCTGAATGTGTTTAAAAACTGATGTGGTACTCAGGGACATGATTTAGCAGTGGATTGTTAGAGTTAGGGTAGTATGGTTAGGTTGTGGTTGGAACTGATGATCTTTAAGGCCTTTCCCAACCTGACCAATTCTTGATTCTATGATTTTATATATATATTTAAGTTAAACAAAAAGCTTTGGGTATTCTTTTTAATCGTTGTTTTTCTCTGGTATTATTTTTATTTTTTGGTATGTAGGTAAACAGTCAAGATTTCAGAGGCATTGTTCGGGAGGATGCTGTTTTATACCTATTAGAAATTCCCAAAGGTGATACAGTGACAATTTTGGCTCAAAGCAAATACGAAGGTGGGTGCTTTTAACAAAATGTGTATGAAGCTTTTGGAGGTTTCAGAAGGATGCTATGATCTATTTTGCCAGTGAAACTACAGATAACTTCTCTCTTGCTTATTCTTGACAGCATTTTAGTTACCTTTTCAGTAGCATACAAGACAGCTGTCTTCCATACCACAGAAATCATAGAGATACCTGTGTGATATGTCTATCAGAACATTTAATCATCATTTGCATTATTAGCTAGTAGCATCTTTTCTTAATCCTTGTAGCATACTGTTTGTTCCTTCTGCTTTTCTTTGTGTAGCAGCTGGCCTGAGATCTGGTGTTTTCATTCCTTTTCAGCTGTGCCTTGGCAGTCATAAGGTATTCACAGTAACCCAGCAGAAAGTGTGCAATTGATGAGCAGTGAAAGAGCAAGCCTTTTGCTTTTTGAGGGTGCAAGTTCATGCTTCCCTTTTGCTATAATGGCTATATATGTACAAATATAGAACGTTATTGATAATTATAGGTGCAGGGTATTGGTTGTGAAGGCTGTTCTTTTGTGTATTTTTGAATGAACTGGAAGAATTGAATGGAGTTAAATCCATCTGGCGACTGATCACTGGTGGTGTTCCTCAGTGGTCAATAGTGGAGTTGGCCCTTTTTAATTATCCTTATTGATTATTTGGATGAGGGAATTGACTGCAGCCTCCGTAAGTTTGCAGATGACACCAAGTTTGGATGAAGTGACGATGTGCCTTAGGAACGCACTACAGCAGAATCTGGACAGGCTGAATTGATGGGTTGAGGCCAAGTGTATGAGCTTTAAAAAGACAATTTCTGGGTTCTGCACTTTGGCCACATAACCCCATCCATCAATATGTTCTTGGGGCAGAGTGGCTGGAAAGCTGCACAAAGAAAAAGGACCTGAGGGTGTTAGCTGACAGCTGGCTGAATGTGAGCAAGAAGAGTGCCCAGGTGGTCAAGAAGGCTAACGGCATCCTGGCTTGTATCAAAAATAGTGTAGTCAACAAGATCAGGGAGGTGAACTTCACTGTGTACTCAGCTCTGGTGAAGCCACATCTTGAGTACTGTGTTCAGTTTTGGGCCCCTCACTACAAGAAAGACATCGAGCGTGTCCAGAGAATGGCACTGAAGCTGGTCAGGGGTCTGGAGCACAAGTCTTATGAGGAGCAGCTGAGGGAACTGGGATTGTACTGGAGAAGAGGAGGCTCAAAGAAGATTTTATCACTCTCTGCAGCTTACTCCTTGTAAAGAGATTGTGGTGAGATGGTGTCAGCCTCTTCTCCCATGTAAATAGTGGTAGGACAAGAGGTAATGGCCTCAAGTTGCTCTAGGGAAGGTTCAGATTAAATATTAGGAAAATATTATTCTTAGAGTGGTGAGGTATGTTTGAACAGGGAGTAGTAGACGTAGCAGTGAGGGACATGGTTTTGTGGGCATGGTGGTGATGGGTTGATGGTTGGACTAGATGGTGTTCTTAGTCTTTTCCAGCCTTCATTATATGTTTCTAATTTTAAACTCTGATCTGAAATGACAGTTTAATCTTTCTTTTAAATGTAAAAATGATGAACTAAATGGAATTCCTTCTTTAGTATACAGAGACATCATGGCCTGTGGCAGAGGAGATTCATTCTTCATCAGAAGCCACTTTGAGTGTGAAAAAGAGTCACCACAGAGCTTAGCCTTTACCAGAGGGGAGATCTTTAGAGTAGTTGATACACTGTATGATGGCAAACTGGGAAACTGGCTGGCTGTGAGAATTGGAAATGAACTTGAAAAAGGCCTCATTCCAAATAGGAGCAGGTAAGCTGACGTTCTGTTCTCCTATTCATTGTTAAAAAAAATGTATTTTTCTTTTCTTTGCCATACTTTTCTTCTTTGCTAGTTGTTTTTATTTTTTTCCTATCTTCCATAAAAGAATGATGAAATTGTTCTGCCTTTACTTTCACAACAGTTGTTCCTTCAAAACTGTAGATTTTAGAAGATGATGGGAGAAAGAATGGTTTTATGTACACACTGAGCTGGACTTTTGCAACACAGCCCTAGAGTTCATGATTAAGTAATCACCCAAGCATTGACCATAAGCTTCTTCAATTCCTCTTGTACAAAATAGGTAGAAGGTTCTTTTTTTGCTTGAGAATAGTTTTAAAAAAACAAGCAAAAAAACAAAACCCAGCAAGATCTCACCACTGCATGTGCAGAGATACTCTGATAATTTATCTCTTCCAGTGCAGAACTCTTTGTTAATTCTTGTGGAAAACAGTTCAAGAATTTATTCCAAGGTAATATTTCTTGGTAGCCATAATAGTCATTTTTGCATGAACTGTGGAGTTAAACTACAGCAATGATTTTTTTTTTTTATTTTGCTTATATTACACTGTTCTGGTACAAGTTAAGGCGAGATAAAAGTAAGTCCATAATTTGTGCACTGAATAAGAGAATTAAAATTCATCTGCAAAAACAGTAAGGATGTTTTTTTTAAACTCTAGCCTTTACGTCCTTGAAAGTGGTCATGATTTTACAATGGGGAGAAAAAAAAAATGTTCTCAGTTGCATTGTACAGAAATTCCTGAAATACAGTCATACATGGTTCCCCTGCCTCTTTCCTGGTTAGTACATTCTGTCCTCTCTGGTAATTAATATGTCCAAACCAGCCTTTATTTTTATACTGTAGTGACGTAACTTAAAAGCTCTAATAAAGAAGAGAATAATGGCTGTAATTATTTAGGCCATCGTGCTCTTTCTTCACCATCCTGTGCAGTTGCATTCTTTTATTTATGCCTGTATGAGTTATCAGTTTAAAACTTGTGTGCTGTTTGGCAAACTGGATCATCATGCTGATGCTAAGTTTGCTCCAACGCACAAAACTTGCATTTCTATCCTTTTCAACTTTCATGTCTGCCTAACTGTCAAAGTACCAATTGCAATTTCAAAACTCATTTATTCAGCTAAGGGCCTTTTGCCCATTTTTGACTAGTTGCATACAAATAAGCACTTTGCTTTCTCTGTCAGAGCCGAGCAGATGGCCAGTGTTCAAAATGCCCAAAAAGATGGCCCTAGTGACAGGGCAGACTTCTGGAGAACACGTGGCCAGCGATCTGGAGTGAAGAAAAATTTGAGGAAGAGTCGTGAAGATCTGACAGCTATTGTATCAGTGGGCACAAAATTCCCAGCTTATGAACGAGTTCAGTTGCGTGAAGGTAAGTGTGAGACCACTGTAGCCAGTTGTCCATTTGTTGCTGGCTCTTTTGGTGTCCATTTGTTCAGCTAAATCAGTGATTTGAAACAACTTAGGCTTAAATGTTAAATTTGAAGAGCAGAAAAAGATCATGTTTTTATCAGAATGCAAATTAACAACTTTAAAAAGAAAGCTTTCTATGTTTTCTAAACTGCTGTTGTTCTCACTTGCCTCTAAATTACACATGCCAATTTCAGGTTTCAAAATGAAGAAAAAAAGAAACAAATAGAATTTTTTCTTTCCTCAACTTCTCTGTGGCTTGCTTGGAAAGCACAATTCATGTAACTGAGATGATTCACCATTTCTAGTTAGGCACCACTTAACAGTATCTTGAGAGCAAGTGAAACCTAAGTATATTCAGTAGTTTGTTGAAACAAATTTGGAGTTGA
Organism: Chrysolophus pictus; assembly: GCA_037305975.1. Taxonomy (NCBI): domain Eukaryota; kingdom Metazoa; phylum Chordata; class Aves; order Galliformes; family Phasianidae; genus Chrysolophus; species Chrysolophus pictus. The sequence goes on along the minus strand of CM074614.1, from coordinate 44,906,139 downwards.
TCTGGTCTGTCCTTGTGACTTCAAATTAGCTGTTAAAAAAATTAGCTATATTGCTTATTATGTTGGGTAATGTTTCCTGGACATTTGCACACGATAATGTTGTGGGGAAAAAGAAATAAAAGAAACAATAAAGGAAAAAAAATTGTAAAATGTATTTTGAAGGAACTCACCAATGAAGACTGAGAAATAGAATGGTATTCATCCACTTGCAAGGACTGTATTAGCACTTCTTTTGACATTAGCATAACAGAATTTTGCATTTCTTTTGCTTCTTTAGGCTGCCTTGCAGCTGATTTAGCATTTGTAGCTTTAGTTTCAGAAATCCCACTGGGTGAAGGGTCATGTTATTTTGTAGATGGAAAGACTGCTGAAGATACATCATGAATTTTCAGAATGTAGAATCTTCTCAACCCATCATCATTATGAGAAATAAGAAAGTTAAACTGAAACTCTTATATGCTTTCTCAGCTGATGAAGTTTTCTTCGAGTTGTGCAAATGAGGATATTTTATACTACTTCAAATAAGTATGTAAAAGTAATCTTACTGAGCTTACCTTTTCTCCAACTATATTTTTGCAGCTGGTTTCAAGAGACCTGTTGTGATATTTGGCCCTATTGCAGATGTTGCTATGGAGAAGTTGTCAAATGACTTGCCTCACCTGTACCAGACTGCAAGTATGTTGTCCTTCCAGCTTCCTTATCTCTAGCTGAAAAATTGGTAACTTCATCTCTTACCTTTCCAGCTACTATAGGTGAGATAAAATGTTTTCTTTGCAGAGACAGAACCCAGAGATGCAGGTTCAGAGAAGGCAACTGGGGTAGTACGCTTGAACACTGTGAGGCAAATCATTGAGCAGGTAGAGTATTTTTCTATGAGAATTGCTTACTCTTAAAGTCAATTATTCAGTTTGTTTGCTCTTAAATCCTGGGAGTCCTCCCATCTTCACTGAATCTATTTCTGTGATGATCAGACTTGTTTAATCATAGGGTTGTTTTGAAATGTATTTAAGATCAACTTATGTGATTTTGATAGCTGTTCTCTAAATGAGAATGCGAACCTGATACTAAAAATTAAATTCTGCTATATTGTGCATTCTGAATTGAAGCAGAGGGGTGTCTACATTGTACAGTTTGCTTCCTGAATTTGCCAGTGTAGTTTTTTCTGTCATGCGGTGCTTTACACATTGCAATTACCATCAGAAATCTAATATTTTAGTTTCCTTCAAAGTTTCCCTTATGTGAATTGACTAGGAAGGGATTGTGGTAGCTGTGATTATCTACTGAGACTGCATTGACTCTTTTTGTAATACTCTTTGGGGATAAAGTAAATAGGTTGTAATCAAAGCACCTAAAAAAGTAGGCTAAATAATACATTCTGCTGCTTATTACCCTGAGCCCAAGAAAGGCAGTGCCAGAGGGGTTAAAATATGACACACAAGGCTATTCAGAGCTCAGGCCCTATTGCAGCACACATCCCGTTCAATGCCTGTGAGATGGCAGCAGCATCTGCCTTTCTGTGCTCAACTTCTGACAGCTTGAGGTTGCCCCATGCCTAAGATCCATGGGTGATGTACGAGCTATCTTACTGGCAGGGACCCACCAGAGCACCAGAGACGAGTGTCAAACTCTGCAGAGACCAAGGAGGTTATCTGCTCTCACACCTTCATCCCCATCCCTGAATGCGAAGGAGGTTGGTGGCCCTGTCTGTGCAGTGGGGTTGGAGCTTCATGATCCTTGGGGTCCCTTCCAACCCAAGACATTCTGTGATTCTGTGATTCTGTGATTCTAATAATAGATAAAATTCCACAGTTAACACCCAGAATTGTTGGTTTAGTGGAAGCTGTGGTATGAACAGGTAGAGAGAAAAGCCAGTTAAATTCAGTAAAATAAATGTATTTAACTTAACATTAGTTAGTTAATTAACATAAGAATGTGGATACAGTTGGGCAAAACTGTTCAGAAAAATGGAGCTGAAGAGAAAATGTTGCCTGCTGTGGCTTCTGAATGTAAAATAACTGTAGAGAAAAAATCCAACAAGTTAGGCATCCTAAATTTTCTAGGATAAGATGTTCCAAACTTTGCCCCTTAGTCTGTACAGGCATAACACTGATTGTGCTTTCTTGTTAACAGGATAAACATGCTCTCTTGGATGTGACTCCTAAAGCAGTGGATCTGCTAAATTATACCCAGTGGTTTCCCATTGTAGTCTTCTTTAACCCAGACAGTAAGCAGGGTGTGAAAACAATGAGGCAAAGACTGTGTTCCACATCTAACAAGAGCTCAAGGAAGCTTTACGAGCAAGCAAGCAAGCTGAAGAAAACTTGTTCCCACCTCTTTACAGGTAAGGAAGAATATGTGTCAAACCTGTTTATCAGTGGATGTAACTGTGTCTTCAGACATCCACTTACTGCTCTGCCTATTAACTCAATATGCAGGCTGGAACTAGGACTGTGAAAGTATGGTCATGAGCAATCTCTTCTCTGACTTCCTCTCAAAATTCCTTGTTTTGCCAAATTACGATTCAAAAAGATCTGAGAATCAGCATGCTGTCTTTCCAAGGCAATATGCATATGAGTTAATAATCTTAGGATATGGACAAATAAAATAAAAATACTACATATTTGTAATTTAAATGAAAAGTCTGTTTAGCATTCTCACGTAAATGTGTATAAATACATTCTCCTTAATTTTGTATAGCCACCATCAATTTGAATTCAGCTAATGATAGCTGGTATGGTAGTCTGAAGGATACAATTCAGCAACAGCAAGGTGAAGCAGTTTGGGTGTCAGAAGGAAAGGTAAGCAATCAGTCCATGCTAATCTATACAGATGTCTCAAGATAACCTCTTGCCAGGGAAAATGTTCAAATTTTTGTTAGCTCATGCTGGACATACTAGACAAGTAGTCAGTTGATGTCTGTCTTGCTAACTAAAAATTACCTGTTTTTCTGTTATACTTTGGAACTTTGTTCACTAATGCTGTGGGTAGAGAAGATGATGAGGAGGAATAAACTTCACAGGATTTTCCTTTATGATTCTTCATTAGAATTTCTTTTGGATTCTGCAGAATCAAATTCTTAAGCAGTTGTTAGCATGATGTCATGACCTATCTAAGCTCTAATTCTTATTTCTTTAGTCTTTATTCCTTAATTCTTAATAACTTTTCTGCAGGTAGATGGCATGGAAGATGATGCAGATGATCGCATGTCTTACCTTACTGCCATGGGTGCAGACTATTTGAGTTGTGACAGTCGGTTGATCAGTGACTTAGAAGATACAGATGGAGAAGGAGGTGCATACACTGATAATGAACTTGATGAACCTTTGGATGAACCAAGAATTTCATCTGTTGGCCGGTCCTCTGAACCTGTACATCATGAGGAGGTGAGATGCCTGGATTTTCAATAAGACTGTGCTTTGGACTTTATGAAAGCCTTGTTTATGTGGTCTAGAAATAAAAAAATATTCTCTTGTACTGTCTTTAAGGTGCAGCATTAAGTTACTTATGACAGTGTTTTGGAAGTATCTTCTGTATGTCAAAAGTAATACCTCTGCTGCTCTGCTTAATTCCGTAGGTTACTGCTGATGTCTCATCACCTTGAACTTGACAGTTATATCTGCAGTGATTAAGATCAGATTGCTGACAGTCTTCTAACTTTTGGTTATTCTTCCCAAAATAGTAAACATGAGAGAGACCAAAAATGGTTACTGGATACTGCAGGGTTTTTTTTTTTTATCTCTTATGTTCTATCACAGAATATAAAGAAATTTAGCTTGGAACAAAGAACTCCATTGAGGAAAGCTGGTAGCAGGGAGATTCTTAGAGAACCTAGTCCACCTCCAGCATTCAAGCCTGAACCACCTAAGGTAAACTTGTAGAAACAGAATACGAAGTTCCTCTTTCAGGAGAACTTTTCAGGGTGGCACATTAAGAAAAGCCACAGGAATGATCAAAGACAAGAAAACAAGGAAAGTGCGGAGAGAAAATGAATTAGGGGGTTGTAAAAGCCACCGGAAAGAAAAGGGATTATAGCTGTCTTCAAATTTGTGAGATCTCTGTATGGAGAAAGAAATGATACTGCTTTTTGTGTCTGCTAATTAATTAAAAGTTACTGTTTGAAAGCAGCAAGGACAAATCTAAGCTAATCATCAAGAAAAGTGTATCTGATGAGCCACTGTTGTGAAATGCAAAAGCAGAATCTACCACCTCTGTCATCAGTTTCCATTACTAGAAACTGTTGTTAACTAGCTAGTCAAACCTTGCTCAGGAACGAAATAAGGGAAAAAAAAGAGATGATGCTTGGAAACCAAATTCTACTATTGCAATTTCTGATTTCCACTGACATTAGAATCTTTTCTGCAAGGGACTGAGTGCCCTCACAGTCTTCATTCCATGTTCAAGTATATTACAAGTACACTTTAGCAATGGAGGTAGGGCCGAGTAGAATGCAAACAATGAAAATAATGGTGGAAGAGAAAATAGGCATGTTGCTGTGCAATTCTAATGATATTTTGTATTAGGTAGAGAGGACAAATCATCTGGTTGCTCAGTATTCTCTGTGTTCTTTCTTGGAATGTCTTGTAGTTATGGTAATCTTCAAAGATTTGTACCAAGAAATCTAAATGTACTACTCTTCTGTAGGTTGATGTGTAGCATATGGATGTACGGCTACCCAAATGATCCAAATGTTCAAGTACCGTTCAAGATTTTCTTTGAATGAAGGGTGACATTATATACATTGGGTGACATTAAATACAAAGGCAAAATGATTAATTTCAGATAAAAGTCTTTATTTCAGATAATAATATGAAATTGTTATTGTTAACGTATTATTAATACTTCTAGGGGAAGTTACAAAACAAAGAAGATCTATATGACTTCCCTAAGAACTATGACTCCAAACCAAGCAACATCCATATGAGCAGTGAGACTTCAACTGTATCAGCCAAAGCAGCACCACCACCTGTTTCTGTGAAACCTACTTTTGGGCGTCCCATCCTGAGAAATACTCAGTCAGCAGTCCCATGTGCAGAAGAAGAAGAGGAGGGAAAGTTGGAAGAGGAAGGAAGCGAACAAGAAAATACTCCAAAATCTGTACTGAGGAAAGTAAAAATATTTGAGGAGATGGATCATAAGGCAAGGATGCAAAGAATGCAAGAGCTACAGGAGGCCCAGAATGCCAGGGTATGAAGAAATGCATTCTCCCCTTGTTGTGCTTTCCCCATACAGAACAGCCTGCATCCTGAAAGTGAAAACCATGCACTTACACTGTGCTGATTCTAGAGGGGGAAAGTGTGGTAAATTACACAAAGGGGAATACCATTGTGTGGATTTGCATATAAAAAGAGAGTATAATTTTTGGCTTCTTATTTTAGTTATAGCAAGCTGTATTTTAAAAATCCTTCTGTTCTTGCAATCCCTCATTTCTGCATGTACTTTTAATCAGTATTCTAGCAAAAGATCTTGCAACTGCAGGAATATAAATAAGATTATTAATCAGTTTGTGCTTTAATTGTTTCAGATGTAGCTGTGACATGCTATGTCTATTATCTACTGTTCCCTCATGGATAGACTTAAAATGAACAGTTATTTTCTCCAATTTTATTTTAAAGATTGAAATAGCCCAGAAGCACCCCGATATTTATGCTGTCCCCATCAAAACACAGAAGTCAGACCAGAACTGGACCCAGCCCATGAGGTAAGGCACATCCAATTTAAAATATTCTGTCTTGAATGTGCAGCTCAGTGTCAAGAGGATAGTTTGTATCCATAAAAACAATCCTACCTACGTAATTGCTTTCTTGTAGTGCCTTGAAAATTACTGTAATGATGAGGCAAAGCCTCAGTTAACCCCTCTTGTTTGTCATGATTTTCTTTTTTCTTTTAGTACACTCAATATTTTAGTTAGCTAGGAAGAAACAACTGTGCATGTTTACCGAGAGACTTGCACAGTCAGTTTTTAGTTGCAGTTAATATTAATCTTAACTCAGATGCTTTTCTGCATTCATGTCCTTTGAAATCCATTCCCTCTGTGCTAGACATTTAGTTACCTTAGCCTAGCCTAATAAATAACTGCTGTTTTAATTACTCAGGTGCTTTGTCAGTTGCAGATGTATTGCCTGGGTAGGGAAACCAAGAATGAAACTTTCCTGAGGTTACCCATCAAGGCATAGCTGAGAAGAGAACATTTTTTCAATTTAACTAGTCTCATGAAATTGTTAGACTCTTTCATTTAAGTTCAGTGATTTTTCAATTGTAAGACCACTGTGTCAGCTTAAACCTACACAATACCTAGACATAAACACTGTTGTTTTGTGCTCTACAGAACTCTTTGAGATTTTCTTGTTTCTTAGTTGTTGCCAGTAGAAATGGGACTTCTTTCTAAAGAGTCAAATCCTGTGATGTCACAGTATATAATTTAAAATGCAGAAATGTACTAAAATGCAGAAAACAGAATTTTAATTTCAGTTTTTCTTGGTAGGTTAAAAACTTTTATGTGGGGTTTAGATGCTTTTTGGAAAGCAGCCAAAAAAATCATTTTGAACTGTGTATGCTGAGTATTTGCCTACTTCCAGCAATCAGTGCTTTTAGCATTTTAGAGGAATGGTAATGGCTACCCTGGAAAGGGGCACAGTGGCAGCATGCCCAGCAAAGGGGCAATGACACCTTATTTATGTACAGTGTGGGGCTGCAAAAATCACGGGTTTTGACACCAGTGAGACGCCTTTGGCAGACTGCAATTACATACGCATGCTTGGTTTCACATTAAATGGGCAGCACCAAAGCGTATAAAAAGGAAACACGTGCTTTTTTAGAGATGGGAGCCATCGTAAGAGCCTTGAATGAAGGCCATGAGTTTAAGAAATATCACATCTCAGGCCTTGAGACAGCAGGCCAGAGATGCAAGGAAAGGAAGCAGGCATACAAAGAATGGTGCAGAAATGGATGGTGCAAAACAGTTTGAGGAAGACGCCGCTCAGTTGCGGTACCAGCAATAGCGTGGAAACCTCTGTGCTCGGGGCGTGAAGAGCAGCAAAGCTCTTGGTCATGTGGGGTGAGGTGCAGAGTAGTTAATACTTTAAAACATGGCATTCTTCTGGGCGTGATGAGTGGAGCAAATCTGAACACGAAGCTCCAGCTTGCTGGAAATAAGATGCCTCTCTCTTGATAGTCCTACCGTGGCCATACAAATGCTGATGGTGGTAAAACGGGCTAGAAGCGGCTTCACTGGCTCTATGTGGCTCTCTGTGCTGTGCGTGACCATGAAGTCAATGAGGTATTATTATTTTCAGGTTCTCAGAATGGAAGTAAACATTATCTTTCTTTTCCCCTGTCTGATGCTAGCTGCCGCCCTCCAGAACCCCAGAAACCTCCTACCAGACCTTACCTGGAGGATCGTGGCAGCTGTGGCAGTGATGGAGAGGAGGAGGAAGAGTACCGCCGGCAGCTCGCAGACCACTCCAAGAAAGGTTATTACGGACAGCCATCCAGATACAGAGACACAGAACTGTAGGCTTGCTGGTCCGTGCAAGCAGAATGCTGTTTGGAGTTCTCTTCCTTCCCGGCCAAAGTGGAGCACAGTTAGTCTTGCGAAGCTGTATTTTTTGTTGGGGATAATTAGTAGGTGTGCTGCACAACGTAGACATATCCATAGGCTGAAACTGGAAGACTTTGTTTTTTGGGGATATACCATTTTGTTAGCGTCTAAGAAAAGAAATCACTATCGCCTCAACGCTGTTGCCTGTTTTGAAAGGACCAAATCCTGTTTTAAAGTTTGCGTTATTTGTTGCTATTTTCATACTTTAACATGAAAACCTTTTTTTCCCTTTTATTAACGCTGCCAATTTGGGCTGTTCTATGAAAATATGATCTAGGAGATAAACTTCTCGATGCAACAGAACTAAACTTAAAAGTATGTAAAAACAGTAAGTGCCTTTAACAAGAAGCGTTTCTAATTGTTTGGACATCTGATACGTATGTAAAGCCATAACACACTAATGGGGGGATGGTCTCCTTTGCCTAACTTTTTTATCAGATTCATGGCAAGAATTTACCTTATATGTTGTTTTTCAGAGTTCATATAAGCACATACGATATTTCAAAAGTACTGACTGTACATAACTGACTGTGCAGCTGGCCAGGTTGGCTGGAAAAGACCAGGTTGTGCTAAAACAGAAAAAATGGTGTAAAAATTCAGTCGTGTATCGAAATTTCCACAGCCACAAATAATAAACAATAGATTCTAGACAAATGTTGCATTTCTTTTTTTTTTCTTCTGAGCAGTGTTTGGCTGCCACAGACTGACTTCCATGAACATACTTACAGCAGTACATTGTTCTAGGCCTAATCTCCTGCTCTTCAGTAAACTGGGAAGCATCACTGTTGCTGTTATCTTAGCAGTGTTTTGAAGCCTTGGATTTTTTTGTAATTGTTCTCCTTTAAAAGAAAACCAACACAGAACTACGGACTGCCTGTAGGACACTTACACGTAGTGTATTGCCTTATGCCTTTTCTTACTAAAGGCAAGAAATAGTTTAAAAGAAAACATGGGCTGCTCACCTTTGTTTACTTTCATTAAGCTGCTTTACTCAGTTAGAGAGAATTTGTTGTCATCAAAACATTTTTGGTGCCAGCTGTATGCGTTTAGGAGTGGGTTCATCCAAACTTCTACGCCGTAACTCTGTCTTTGCAGTAGTCACATACTGCATACATTAGATTTTAGCTTATAGGTTGATTGTGTATAAGGGAGCTGAAGCAAGAGTCATGGCCATCAGTTCGTCAGAGTGGTTTTTGCTCCACGTATGACCCTTGCCTCGTTCTGTTCATGCGCGGTTATGACTTGGTGAATAATGAAGATGCAGAGCTGCTGGAGTAGGCAGGGAGGCTGGGAAGGTGACTGGAGGGTGGGAGCACCTGTCGTATGAAGAGAGGCTGAGGGAGCAGGGCTTGTTCAGCCTGCAGAAGGAGCGGCCGTGGGGAGACCTCATTGTGGCCTTCCAGTACTTCAGGGGAGCATCTGTGCAGGAGGGAGACCAACCTTTTATGCGGTGTGATGGTGATAGGACAAAGGAGAATGGTTTTAAACTAAAAGAGGGGAAATTTAGGTTAGATGGATGTGAAGAGGAAGTTCTTTATGTTGAGGGTGGTGAGGCACTGGCACAGATGCCAAGAGATCCTGTGGCTGCCCCATCCCTGGAGGCGTTCAGTTGCAAGAAGGCAAGTTTGGATGGGGTACTGGGCAGCCTGAGCTGCCCAGACACTACCTCTAACTTAAGGAGAAAAAAAAAAAAGAAGAAAAAAGAAAAAAAATCTAATAATTTTTAGAAGCCAATTACCTTTTTCCTCTTCTGCTGACATGTGAAGAGTAACACCAAGCAACAAAGATACATGGTTAGAATAAACTATGTTATGTAACTTCTTTTCTTTTTTTCCTGAAAGAAATAGACACTGGCTGTTCTAAAGCTGCCACAGAATCGATCAACGATTCCTTCTTTCGAAAGGAAAATGGGTAATATTATTAGAAATTAGACTGAGTTTGAAAGCAAAGAAATCAGTGTATATGCACTTTCAATTAGTAAACTTAGATTTTCATGTCAGTTGAAATTATGACATTAACAATGTGTTAAAGAACTACAAACAGAAATTCTACATGTTGCACTTAAAATATAGTAAAGTAAAATCAGAAGTAAAGTACAGAGGAAAGAAAAGGATCTACATAAAGGTCAGTGAGTGCATATGTTGAACAGGATCAGTAGCTTGATTCACATTCACTACTGTTATGGTATTTTACTTTTTCACTGCAGACTGCACATTTGATGCAGTGCAAAGTATTGTAAAATGTTAAAAAATGCAGTTTCAGCTCTGAGCAGGTAGTAGCAACAGAGGACAATGAAGTCATTCAAAAACCCATAGTTCTGTTTGAATAATGGAGCAACTAAAATTTAAGTGCTTATTATTTTCCTTCACTTATCTAATTTTACAAATTTAGAGACAGTGACATCTCCAAGGGGAAATAAAATATGTTTTTGCCCATAGTGAGATAGCAGCTTTTTATGAATTTATAGCAAATACTACTGAGTAGTAGAAGACAGAAATACATGAACATTGCCAAAGGGTACTGGGAAATTAAGTACGTTTTCCCATGAGTAATTTGGCAGTAGGTCAGCACCACTGCATTAGGAAAAAATCATGCTGAGGGTCTTGTCTACAAGACCTTCTCTTGAAATACTAGCTCCTCTGGTACTTCAGTACAACAAAAGCTAAGATAAGATTCAAAAAGAAGAAAGTCACCAACTCTTTTGACAATAGCAATTTTCTTTGAAATCTCCCAACAAAACACTAGTTTTGCATGAGTTGGGTGATTCATCTAGATTGCCACCAGAGGTTTTCCTCCTGTAGGCACCTTTAGGTTATAGCAGAAAAGAGAGAGTAACAGGAAGAACAGAAATAGCATAGTCAGATTTCCACATTGTTTATGTTTTTGCATTAAAAGATGCCTAAAGCAATCTGATTTGTTTGTTTGCTTCTTCAATGCTTTCTTTTTTTCTTCAGGCAAGGCTTCTCTGGCATCTCCTATGGAACTTCAGTTTCCAACCAAAATTGCTGTTTCTCTAAAAATGCTCTTCAGCTCTAAGAAGTATTACCCAAAGTATGCATTAATCCTGTTTTACAGATCAAATCCACTAAAAATCATATGTTCTCAACACCACTGTCAATTTTATATTGTGAATACAGTCCCAGTTTGTTAGAAACAAAATGGAAAACCCCTCTAATTAGTAATCTATCAAACATAAAACTTACTTATTATTTTTCCTCAAAGAGCTTTGCAAACCAGATAGCAGTATCATGTTTTTACATATGAGAACTATTCATTTTTCCAACTTTATTTAACAATATCAGTAATAGGATCAGAACTTGAACCCAAGTCTCTCAAGTCTTACACTGGTCCCTTCCCATGGAAATAACTCTGCCAAGAGTTACATACAGCATGTGTTAAAATGACCGATATAAAATGCATGCACTGTTATTTCAAAACATAAGAATTTGTCTCAGCTTACTATTACTGCTCAAGAAATCAGGAAATTTTGGTTCTTTTCATTTCAGAACATAAATGCTCAGTAAAGAGTCACTGGTAAGAGTGGTGCTGGCATTTGAAAAAATTTAAACACCACATAAACAAGAAGAAAAATGAAAATTCTATTACAAAATGTAAAGGAATCTAGCTCTGTATGTCCTGAAAACAACCAATATGCAGCTCCTACCAGTTGGAAGAAAATCCACTTTGACAGAAAGTAAAAGCTAATTGTTGCAATGTTCGTGGAATGCTTATATCCTAAAATAAGAGCTACAGATACTAAGTACACACCTCAAAAATTTTGTGGCATAAACAAAACATTCAATCCTTTATACATGTTATAAGATTTTTTGACTTTGCTTCTTGGATAAAAAGTAATTCACCCATTCACAAACCTGAAATGTGTACTGATGCTTTCTGGTCTTCATTCATAAGTTTTAGAGAACAGTTGAGTTCCTCTACCAACAAAAACCATCCACTTGTGGCTGACATTAAATTAAACACGAGTGAGCAATCTGCCCTTGCTGCTAAAAAGTCTAACAGAGAGGTTGTGGAATCTTCCTCTCCAGAGATCTTCAAAAACCTGGTCTTCAAAAGCATGGCCCTGGGCAATCTGCTCTGAGCATCCATGCTGGAACAGCAGGCTTGGATGAGGAAACCTCCAGAGGTCCCTTCCAACTTCAACCATTCTGTGAACACATAAATGTGAGAACGCCATACTGTGGTGGAGTCAAGCCAAAGATAGGTGAGATATTTGAAAGACTGAAGCTATGAAAAGACAAAATGAAGATATGACTATAGCTTTTATTTCTCTGGAAATGAAATGTCTTCTAAAAACCCACCGTTAGCCAAAATGGCATATGGTGGCATAAGAAAATACAATCAAGGCAGTAACAGAGCATGAGAAATGAGGGCCGCTCACAGCTAAACAGCTATGTGGTGACTTGTAAGACTCTTCAGATGTTGTGTTTAGTGTCATCTATCACCTCTATACAGTGGGCTACTTTTGCATTTCATGGTGATGTGAAATTCATCGTGTCTTGTAGTTTTCATTGCATTTTTGTAAAATGTTCTTATCAACAAGGAATAAAGGAAAATACCCCCAGAAAGCACTGGTCAACTATGTTTAGGAAAATTGTATGTCTGTATTATTACATGATTCACTGATTTCTAGTTCAACATCAAGAAGGGAAGCAGCATCCTAAACTACAATTGCAAATTTCTACCTATCAATAGTTCTTTCAGTCAATCAAACTATTTAAATTATTTTGTAGCATTTGAAGTAATAGTTTTACGCTTAGAAAATGATAGTGGTTTGAGGTTGCTAAAAAATTTCCTTATGTACATTTATTTTTGATTAGGCATTTATGACATGGACATCTTTCCATATACCAGCAACACGATCCAATGCCCATCCTGTAATATACTTCCTAGGCTGTTCATAAAAGCAGCGTGTCCTGTCTCAGCTGATTCAGTGCTCAAGGACATGCCTGCATGTTTATACTCTTAACAAAATCCAGAGCTAAATTACAACACCTGCCTTTTCATCTCAAAAACTTTCTTTCCCTCTTTAAATTTCCCATCTTTTAACATGCCATGTACTTCTCTGGGAAGAAAAGGCTGACATTCCCATTTAATTCTAAATTTCCATCCGTTCATCTTGTTGGGTGGAAGGGAAATCCCTTTACTACAGTTTTCGCAAAGTGAAAGTGAAAAGATGAAACTAATACCTCCTCTTCAAAATGAACAGGCAGCTTCATGAAGCGGAGAGCAAAAAGTAAGGAATCCAGCAGAACAAAGATTTTGGGCACATATTTATCTTCTAAGCATACTGAAGTCAGTGCAGCTAGGGCACATTCTAGAACATGTGTCCATATTATTTTGCTAGCCAAAACTGAAAATGAAATTTGAGCATGTATTTGCCAGTCACAGGAAGAAATTGAAGCCAGGTGTCTCTCGTGGCAGAGAATTACTGCTTTTGGGTCATTGCTTCACTGCAGGTAGTTAAGTATGTCAGAATAAATCAGTTTTCTGCAGATGAGGAGTATATTTTTCTTAAATCACCAGTGCCATGCAGGATTTCTCAGCTCTCTTCTGCACAAAGTCATCCTTTTCTGGAGTGGTGGTAGCCACTCTATGCTGCAAGTAGCTTGTACTGCCTTTCTGCTTCTGTTACTGTTAAGCAAAAAAAGACATCCTGGCACAAAGAATGCTTTTTTGAGAACGTTCTTGATCTTGCTTGCCACCTAATAATTTAATAAGAGGAGTAAGAAGAGAGATCGTTGTATCAACATTCACTTTCCTTACACATGAGTATTCCAGCAGCATCCAAGACCTATTTTGAAACTCTACGTAAGGAAACAATGCAAAATGCTAACTCTTACTCAGGTTAAACTCATTAGGGCTGTTGGTAATACAGCTGTTGATTACTTCATTCAGGCAGTAGTCAGATTCACAGGTCATGTATAGATCACCATGGCCTCAGTCAAAGGTTTCAGAACTGGATGAACATTTTTTAGAGTTTCTTGACTACGTTGTAGAAATCAGATTATCAAATCAGAACACAGACCCTTCAGATAAAGGGGAGAAAAGGCAGAATCATTAATGAAATAGCCTGGCACCACATTCCACTGTAAAGCAGAAGTCATTCTCAGCTTTTCTAGTAATCATGCTAGTAAGATGTAATCTTACCAAGCATTATCTCAAACTGCCTTGTATATTGTTTTGTTTTAGGTGTTTGGTTGTTTAGTTTCCCTACTGGAAAATGGATTGTCAGTCAGTCATACATAACAATTCTTGATCATCTACATCTCTTCCTCCTATCTAGCTCAAATGCAGTCACAAAAGCTGTAGTTGTATATACAGACTTTTTTTGGAAAAGCAGGATATAAGACTGGGGAATAATCGGGGAAAGGTGTTTGAGAGCTGCACTTTGTATTCTAAACAACTAGGGGAATTTTTCAGCTCCTCAGAAAATTTGTGAAATCCAGAGGAAAACAAACATCTCTAGAGGATGCTAAAAAGAGGAATACTTGTGAGTAGCAGATACAACCTGCCCTGAATAGCCAGCGGCAGCAAGATGGCTATTGGGGCAGAAGGGGCTGCCCCAGATGCTAACATGCTGCACAGCCATGGGTGCCAGTGGCCAGCTGTACTACAGCAGCTGCTCCTTGTGTTGCCATCATATGATAGACCAAACCCACAACCTGAAGTCCAAACACTGGAAACGCAGGAAACACCTGTCCCAGACCCAGCCTGTCACACCAGAGCTCGACCAGGCCTAGCTGCAGGACTGATGGCCATCCGAACAGCCCTCTGCTGGCTGAATCTGGAAGTGTCGATCAGCAACCGGCTTTCCGTTACCTTCTGAATAGATGCTGAAGCTATGATCCATAAGAACACACGTGAAGGGAGAGCCCCTCTTGCAGGAAGCAAAGATTCAGTAATAGGGGTGAATGGCAAAGCAGTGACATACCTTTTGGTTAAAGCTAAATGAATTCTGGCAATGGCAGCACTATGAAACTTGAAAATAGTTAGCATCCTATGCAAACCTTCTAAACCCAAATATAAAAACTTAGAATTGCTTTGTCAAATTATGTGTACCGACACTTTCTTTTCATTATTATTTTTAACATCTTTATTATCAGGAAAAAATCTCCTTTAGAAATAACTTTCACAACAGCAGTACAAAGATGAGCTTTGTACATCCATCATCAAGCAACCATGGATGGAATCAGTGAGTCCACTAGCCACCTAAATTAAAAATAATAATTAAAAAAACAAACAAAAAAACAAAACAAAACAAAACAAAAAAAAAACAGTGGAGTTAGGAATGCCTTGAATGCTTTCTGATCTCTTAGATGCTCCATGGCCAACCCATTGTCCCCACAGTTACAGATTCCAGCCTGTGGGACAGGGAGATTAAGTTTGCACTGATGGACATGTAAAGTAGTGGCAATTTCTACTTCAGTAAGAGCTCAATAGACAATCGGTGCTAGCACAGTCTACATGGGTTCTTATGCCAGTATGGGCAAGGGGCATCCCATGGCTACATAACTGGATCACAAATGGATTGATAGAAAGAAAATATGGGGACTATTCCAGGGGGAAAAATTTACAAAATAGCTTTAAGTAACCAAGTAAGACGTGTTTCTGTCCATGATCAACCATATACCCCTGAAGTTGAATGGGAAAGGGCAACTAAAAGCACTGGGCATAATTAGCAGGGCTTTGGTAGTGTATGAGGGACTGCAGAAGTGACTTGTTCAGGAGAAGGTTAGGGATTGCCCTGTGCTGGACATAGCTGGGACCAGCTAGCCCCAAAATAGCCCCAAATGTAGCAAACTATGAAAAAGAATATTTAAGAAAGGGTTGTAGCTACTGTGGGAAAGAGATGTTAAGGAAAAGAGAAGAGCCTCAGGCAAGGGCAAGAGAGAGGCAAGTAGGTTCCTGAGCAGGAGCAAAGCAAAGAGATGCCTGAGCCAGGCTGGACTAAAGAGGGACCAGAGCCAGTCAGAGGGCAGAGCCATCTGAGCAGGGCAACACCACAGAAGACAAAGGAGGTGATACGCTCCTAAAGGGGCTGCAGTCTGTGCAGAAATATGAGCAAGAGCATCCAAGTAGGAAACAAGGAGCTGCAAAGACAAAGCACACCAATAGACTGACCTCAGCCTTCCACACCTCTATCATATCCAAGGGAAGTAATGCAGCATTCAGCAAGGGGATGGGAGACCAGTAGGGGTACCCAGAGGTATCCAGGGTGAAACTGAAGTGTGTTTCCTAATTTTTTGTTGAATTGGTTCTTTATTTCTTATTGTCAAAATCAGTAATAAGGAGTTTCTTAATTGGCATAAATTAAATTAAGTAAAATTCCATCTTGGCTGTGACACTATTAATGTAACTAAAATTAGTGCAGTCCAACAAGCCTGTGATGAATGGTTAAAAAGTTACACAAATGGTCAGAATGTGATGGGAGTTTGGATCCGTTCCAACGTGCAGACGAACCACTGTCACAAACTCCTATAAAAGAACAGTTTAGTATAACTGTGCCAATTTTGCTAAATTATGGTTTGGGGCACATCACCAAGGGCCACCAATATGCTAACATAACAAAAGGGAAAACATTATGGGAAACCTCATAGATAGATCATGTAGGCCCTATGCAGAGAACTAACAAGTGACAGCAGCATATCCTGATTGATAGTAAGAGGCTTGGGAAAAATGCATACCCTGTATGGAGTTATACAGCATTGCCCCCAGTAATAGGATTAAAATAATATTTTTTCTACACTCCCATTGTCTCAAGAAACACAATCTGATTTTGGATTCCATTTTAAAAATAAATAAGTACATGGGCAAAAGGGCTGTGATGGATCCTCCATCTACCATATCAACCACAGAGTAATGGTATTGTAGAAAGACAGAATGGTCTGCTAAAACAATTAAATATTCATAGACAAAATCTTACAAACAATTTAATGAAATTTAGATGGTCATCCAGGAGAAAATATTTGAAAAGTTGTGGCAGTCAGGTGAAATCCCTGGTGACTGGAAAAACGGCAACACAACATCCATTTTTAATAAGGATGGAATCATAGAATCATAGAATTGCCTGGGTTGAAAATGACCGTAGCGATCGTCTAGTTTCAATTCCCCTGCTATGTGCAAGGTCACCAACCACCAGACCAGGCTGCCCGGAGCCACATCCAGTCTGGCTTTGAATGCCTCCAGGAATGGGGCATCCCTGAGGTGACCTCCTTGGGCAACCTGTTCCCAACCTCTGTGCACAAAACTTCATCTTAAACTTCCTCCTAAAGGATGACCCAGGGAACAACTACCCTGTCAGTCTTACTCTTGTGCAGGGAAAGTTCATGGAGCAGATCCTTCTGGAAACTATGCTAAGGCACATGGAACACAGGGAGGTGATATGGGTGATATGGGAGAACAAACATTGCTTCATCAAGAGCAACGTAATGGCTTTCCATGATGGCATTAGTGCATCAGTGGACAAGGGAATAACCACTAATGTCATCTATCTGGACTTCAAATTGGAAATATATAGATTTGATGGGTGGACTGTTCTATGGGCAAAGAACTGGCTGCAGAATTGAACCCAGAGAGTGGTGATCAATGGCTCAATGTCTAGATGGAGATCAGTGACGAGTGGTGTCCCCCAGGAGTCAGTGCTGAGACTGATACTCTTAAATATGTTCACCATTGACATTGACGGGGGGGTGAGTGCACCCTCAGCAAGTTTATGAATCACACCAAGCTGTATGATGAGGTCAGCATGCCTGGGGGATAGTATGCTACCCAGAGGGACCTAGACAGGCTTTAGCAGTGGGCCATGGAGAACCTCATGAGGTTCAACAAATCCAAGTGCAAGTCTTGCACCAGTGTCATGGCAACTCCCACTACCAATACAAGTTGAGGATGAAAGGACTGAGCACAGCCCTGCTAAAAAGGAACTGAGGGTACTGGTGGATGGGAAGCTGAACATGAGCCAGCAATTTGCCCTCGCAGCCCAGAAAGCAAACCGCATCCTGCGTCTAAAATGTGTGGTCAGCAGGGCGAGGGGGGTGATCCTGTCCCTCTACTCTGCACTGGTCATGCCTCACCTGGAGTACTGTGCCCATATGTGGAGTCCTCGGTACAGGAGTGATAAAGACCTGTTGCAGCATGTCCAGGATAGGACCACAAAAATGATCCAAGGGATGGAACACCTCTCCTGTGGGGACAGGCGGAGAGAGCTGGGGCTGTTCAGTCTGCAGAAGAGAAAGCTCTGAGATGACCAGATAGCGGCATTTCAGTATATGAAGGGGAGCTACAGGAAAGAAGGGGACAGACTCTTCAGCAGGATCTGTGGTGATAGGACAAGCAGAAATGATTTCAAACTTAAAGAGGGGAGATTTAGGTTGGATATAAGGAAAAAGTCTTTTACAACTGGTGCTGATACACTGGAACAGTTTGCCTAGAGAGGTGGTGGAAGCCCCATGCCTGGAAACACACAAGGTCAGGTTGAACCATGCTCTGAACAACTTGATCTAGCTGGCAGGGCCATGCACTGGTTACTAGAAAAAAATATCTGAACAATTATAAACTAAGTGAGAACAATCCATAGACTGAATGATGCAACTACCCTGGCTGGAGAAATCACACAAAGGAGCTGATTATTATGACTATCATTTATTTATTATTTACTTACTATTACCCCTGACTTTTGCTTTGTTATTGCACTACCAGGCTACTATATGTAGTACTTAACTATTACAGAGTTAGAGTTGTAGAGCTAAAATTCAGAGACCCACATCTTAGAAAACATGGCATTAATATGAAACAAATTCTCTTCAGCTGGGTATGAAAGAGCTTAACAAAAGTATCTGAAACTTAGCAAAATGGATGTAATATATAGATAAAATTAAAACTAGCTAAATGCAATTATTAGTTTTGCATTAGTACAATAGTGCTAAGAGATGGCTATCTTCTTGTACAGAATAACAGGATTGGCTCATTTTAAAGACAGGCTTTGGGAATTAAAGAGAAAATAGTAGTAATGGTGGAGGAATCTTGGAGAATCATTGTAGAGCTGTGGGAATGGTATCTGCTATACAATGTCCATGTAGGGTGATTTTGCAAAACAGCAGAAAACATGCAGTTCAATGCTGAACTCTGCAGCTCCTGGGCAATTTTTACATAAACCCCATTAGTTAAAAATTATATACCACTCTCATTTTCTGTATGTGCTCATTAATGGATGGTGTAGTGCCTGAGCCCTCCTGAATTTTTTGGAGTGTAGAACTGATCCACTGGCTGGCAAATCTGTTGTACTGCTTTAATTCAAGTGCTAATGCCTTACCTTTTCCACCCAGTCTGTGGTTTCTTCTTGGAACCTTCTCATGCTGTCTCATTGCCATGGCATAACTCCCAGCATGGCTTGCAAGACACAGGCCGTTGGCAGAGCACTGTCTGTAAGCTTCCAGCAGGCCACTGAGGACTTTATCACCTCTGCATCAAAGATCAGGTGAAAATCTCGTCAATTTTTGAGACATTCCTGTGTCATGGAAAGTGATAGGTCCAAAGGAACACAGGTGCAAATGTCCATTTGCTGTTTGCTCTGAATGCAAGATCTCTGGTGGAGTTTGTGATACCGACCATGTGAAGTGTGTAAAGCTGTGGTAACCAGTGCTCCCCATACAAACAATAGGCACCTACTGGAGGGACACTTGGGAGCCCTTGGCTCCTAGCTGTCACAGCAGATGTGGGGCACAACTTAGAGCTATCCCCCAGCGCTGGAAGAAGCTGAAGGGCTGTATGACACTGGATGAGTCCTGCCCTCCAGCACTCCAACTAATACATCATCAATTGTTTCCCAGAATTTGGATACCTATTCATTAGATTTCTGAGAATCAATTAGCATGCGGTCCCTCTCGTGGGGGTCTCCTCCTGGTGATCGTGGGATGAAGAATCGTTGTCTTCCTCATGGAGTCTTGCAGTCTTCCTTGCTGTAAGCTCTTGACCCTGCAGGAAGGGCAGCCCCCGACCCAGTTCTAACTTGCCTTGTGGACATCTTATCACTGACTTACCAAATGTCCTCGAGATGTTCTCAAAAGTTTTATCTTCGTCCTCCAACCCCACATTGTTCTAATCCCAGCTTGTTGCAACCCGCATTCTTCTAGCAGTCTCTGCACATTTGCTTCTGTAAACTATCTTCTACCCTTTGTTTCTGTGAACCGTCTTTTACTCTTCAATGTCTTTAGATGTGACCAGCAACACAGATAGATAGCGCAGACAGACACGCAGAGCACTCAGACAAACACAAACAGTACCAATGGCCTTACCCTGCTCTCCCAAACAAAAGGACTAAAACATTATACAAAGATGATCAGGGGACTGGAGCACCTCCCCTACGAAGACAGGGTTGATAACAGCAGGACAAGGGGAAACGGTTTTAAGTTGAGGGAGGGAAGATTTAGGTTGGATGTCAGGGGGAAGTTCTTCACAGAGAGCGTGGTGAGGTGCTGGAACAGGCTGCCCAGAGAGGTTGTGGATGCCCCGTCCCTAGATTTGCTCAAGGCCAGATTGGATGGGGCCCTGGCAGCCTGGTCTGGTATTAAATGTGGAGGTTGGTGGCCTTGCATGTGGCAGGGGGGTTGGAGATTCATGGTCCTTGAGGTCCCTTCCAACCCTGGCCATTCTGTGATTCTGTGATTATCAGTGGGAGGAGATGGTTACTTGCTCCCACTGGAGGAACCAGAAGAATAACTGCCTTGTTTTTATCCCTATGTGGTTAGTACTTATGTGAGTCTGTGCTTCACTTCCACAAGATGACCGTTTTCCTTCCAGCAAATATTCCTCATCTACTGCTATTTTAAAGTGTGGATTTGCTACAAACTCTGCTCCATCTACATGAGAAACTCCATGCATATGCTATGCTTAAATTAAGTTGATAAAATCCATATAAAGTATTTTAAAACTTCATATTTTTAAATTCCCAGCAGGGAGGAAGCCCTCCATTAATCAGTTTTTCAGGTTAACTTTTTTTTTTTCTAGGTCTCTATGTAAAGAGTTCACTGATTGTCCAGCTCACCAAAGTTTCAGAGGCAACTTGAGCTCATAAAACATCTCAAGGCTGTCAAAGTACCTTTTACTTTGCACACATTGATAGTTTTGCATGCTATATCAAATACACATGAATTACACATTTCCACTATAACCTTTTCTTCGGTGTACTCTGGAAACCACTAGTTAAAAAAACTCACTGCTTGTATCTGGATTGCACTTTGAACTCCTCGGAGCAGGATCTTAACTTTGCTTTTGTTTTCTTAAGTGTAGGTTTTACTTAGGATGCTGAACAGACAAGTAGTGAATATTATCCATGAGGTTTGACATGTAGTCACTCTTACATCAGCATGACTGCCAGAACTTCCTCACAAAGGAGAAAAACATTCCTCATACAGTAATTACAACTACACACATTTTTGCTCTGTTAAATAAAGCTTGAACAATAGTCTCTCAATAAAAAAATGCTAAGACATCTTCCTTACCAGTCATTAACAAATCAGTTTTATGGTGCAACTTAGGGTTATCAGTATTTAAGAATAATCAGTAACTGATATCTATTAGAATTTCTTTCAGCACAGAACATCCATCTGCTCTCACAGAAATCCTGAAAATGTCCTTAATTTTATGGTAGTAATGTGTCTTTCTCATCTGAACTGTGGCACTGCATAACATTTGTTCTCTGGAGACAATTGCTCAGAGAAATATTTGGACAGAGATTGTATCTCACCTAGTACTAAATCACTTCTGCAGCAACAGCTGCAATGAAATCAGTGAGAGCCTGGATATGGTGCTTTTGATAAGGACCTGCTGTTTCCTCAAGCTTATTACGTTTTTTTCTTTTTCCATAATACAAAAGTCCTGATGATGGAGAAGTTTGCATCTGATGCATCATACAAGCAAACAATATTGGAATTAATAAAAATAGAACAGGAAAAAATCCCCAAAGTGTTCTGATTCTTCTAGTTGCGCCCTCATTTGTCACGTTCCACCTCATTATCCTGAAGAAAGAATTGAACAAATGGAAGGTGCAGATGACAAAGGACACTGAAATGCTTTGTTGGTGCAAGAGGAAAGAAGTTCCAGTACTGTGCTGAAGCCCCTAAACCTAGATTGAGTGAGAAATCACGGGGTGCGTGGCAGGAGTACCCCAGAGCCTCTGCAGAGCATAGGGACACAACAGAGTCCTCTCTGGGACAAGAAAGAAAAGCTGCCTACTATTTTTAGCCCAGCACTGCTATTTGAGCGTGCACGACAGAGGGATCAAGGTGACTGTTAGCAGAAAAAGGAGAGATCAGGACACAAAGGTTCAACTGACCCAACTTCTCACACAGTTCTGGAATAAGTTCTTCTTTCTGTTACAGCTAACAACTCATGGATGCAAAAAGTCTGTTTGCAGAGTAGCTCTTCCTGACAACTTCTTTTCTCTTTGTTTTATGAATGAGGTAGGGCTGCAGATCTCAGGCTGTGCTTGCAAAGCACCCTGTTTTGGTGTATTTGGACAAAGGACTCCTAGTGTTTTGTGAAGCACAATACGTATATTTTCAAAGACTGGCATGATGGTAAGTAGTAATGAGAATGTGGGTAATTAGCCAGACTAATTACCAGCATGATGAATGATTTCTCAGAGATTCCAGAAAATAAGTATCTGTTTGGTTTGCTTTCGCTTTCTTTCTGAGGCATACCTTGTTCAGTCTGCCACAAGTGTGCTAATTTAGAGCCTTCAGTCTGGGTGATCCACTCTCTGCTTGGCCCACCCAGTACTTGTATAAGCAGAGCTCAGCTGACACTCCTGGGATGTCTCTTGGATGGCTTGTGTCCTGCCATAATGCTGGGACACCCCTCTCCTGAGTGAGGATGGAGGTTTTTGATACTGAGAGTTCCTTCAAATGTATCACCCATTTCCTCATCTGGATCAGCAGCGACATGCTCTGAGCACACCACCAGTCAGTGGTTGATCCCATGGAGAAGTCCCATGGAATTGAGCTAATCCTTCAAACAGAGGGCAACCCCATTCCTCTCTCCCTTGCCCGCCTATCGGAAGTGTTTGGATCCACCTGCTGCAGCAATCAGCTACGTGTACTGCCCCATGTTTCAGAAATTAGCCTGGGTATTCTTGATTTGAAGATATGGCCACCATGCAGAATGTGTCTGCTTTGGTTCAAAGAAGATTCTCTTTGGAACTGTAGGCAAATGGAGCAGCATGAAGCATGATGGAAAAGGATCTATACGGTCTTTTCAGTTTCCCAGCTTAAGACAACAGTAAAAGTCTACAGAGAAAGGCACATCCAAATGGTAGAGAGCTTGTCAGATGGATGAGAACTTTGTATATTTGCATTTTTGAGACACGAAATTACAACTTGCTGCTTTAGACAGAAGAAGGAACTTTTTGTCCTAAGTGCCTTTCTCAGCCTGTAGTTAAGAAACGCAAAAAGAAAATTATGCTCAAAGTGTAAGAGAATGGCAAGGCTTGGAAGATCTTAGAAGATTCCATCCACCAGATGAAGTGCAGATATCCTGCTTTTATTTTTTCTAAGCAAGATGCTAGCTGGATAGGGCTGAAACATGACTTCTGACGCAGCACTCTAACTTTGGCTCTGCTTTGTGTATTTGACATGTAACACTGGGGCATCTACTCTGCAGCCCAGAAATACACAGGCACAGCATTTTCCAGGGGCTTGGTATCTTTCAGCATATTTACAGTATCTGTAAATCTGTTTTGTTTTAACCACACAAAAGGCAAAATCTTACAGCCATGAAGAGAGTAGCAAATCAGTTCTACAACAGCCTTTAGCCTCATAGAGATGGCTGAAGTTGCAAGTTTACTAATCAATTACTTGAGTTAGGGGACATAATCATGCAGCACAGATGGCAGCAGTATTTGGGCAGCCTGCTAACCACTAGGGCATTAAATTCTGCTGCTCTGGCCCTTGGTCCATAAACCCTGGCACATAAATTGGTCTGTGGTGTCTTTAATGCAAGAGGATGGCTTTGGCTGGCAAGAGATGCTTCTGGGTAAGGAGTCCTATAAATCCTGAAACTTCATGTAGCAAGTCAGCAGAAATGCACAGAGTATTTCATTCCAAAGCATTACCTGTAACACCCAAGGTTCTCCTTTCTTTGCGTCAGACCTTACCCACTGCTACAACGTATGTGGCATGTGTCTAGCGAGACAGTAATGCCTTTAACACAGCTAATTTTCCTACAGTTCTAAAAGCTGTGGTTTTTTGTTTTTTGTTTTTTGTTTTTTTTGTATCTGAGATCTTCTGCTTTTTCGGTTCATGTCCAGACAAGCCCCGCAGGTACAAAACCACACACGCTGATGAAAAAGCGCAGCGCTCATAGCTGAATTAAATGCCTGAGCTTCCTTTCCTGAACATTGCAACAAGTGGACAAGCACAGGGACAAGCCACCATCGCAGCAGCCCTTTTACCCCAGGAGGGGAGAGCACAGGGGACAGAGGGAGCCCCGCGGTCCGGGCACCCCTCGGCACCCCCTGCTCACACAGCAGCTCGATCCCCTCGGGCCGGGAAGCCCGCCAGCACCGTGAAACGCAACCCGGCGGCTTCCCGCCTCCTCCCGGAGCAGTTATTTTAGAACTCGGGACCCACCGCGGCACAGCAGTGACCAAAGGAGAAGGGGCGCGGTGCCGCCGGAGGGAAGCGGGCCGAGGGGCGGCCGGGGCACCGCGATGGCCGCGGGAACCGGAGGGGGGCGCGCGGCGGGGCGCGGCCGGGGGGGCGTCGGGCGCCAGCCCCCCCGCCGGGGCGGGGAGCGGCGGGGCCGCCGTAGGGCCCGTCCCCAGCGGCACCTCCCGGGCGGGGCGGGGAGGGCAGAGCAGAGCCACAGGAAGTCGGCGCCCGGGTGGGCTGGCACAGGGGCGACGGAGGGCAGACGAGGCCCAGCCGGCGGCGGCCCCTCATGTCGCTCCCGGTGGTGCTGCCGGGCTCCTGCTGCCCCGTCCCGGGGCTCTCCCCCGGGTCGCCGGCAGCCGGCACCGCGACTCAGCCGCCGGGCTCGCTGCCCGCCGCGGCCGCCGAGCCCTCGCTGCCGCCGCTGCGCTCCCGTCGCGTCGGCTGCCCGCGGCCGCGCCCCGCCGCCCGCTCCTCGCCCGCCCGCCGCGCCCCGGGCGCCGGGCTGCTGCCGTCGCGGCCGCTGCTGTCGCTGGGGCTGCTGCAGCTGGTGCTGGGCTGCTGCATGGTGGCGCTCAGCTTCGGGGCGCTGTCGCTGAGCGGCGCCCCGCAGGTGAAGAACGCGTGTCCCTTCTGGGCCGGCTCCTCGGTACGTGCCCCGCACCGGGCGGCGGGACGGGACTCGTGTGCGGTGCGCGCTCGCGCCTGGGCGCGTGCTCGGGCACCGGACTCGCTTCTGGCGGCTGCGTAAGGAGCGCCGGGATTTCCCTGTCCTGTTGCGTTCTGCTGTACGCTGCGCTTTCGCGCGTGGGGCGCGGGCGGCAGCCGCTGTCCGAGCGGCGGAGCGAGGCCCGGACTTCGGGTCAGTTCGCCGCGCCGCGCAGCGCAGCGCAGCCCGGAGCGGCGTGCGGCTGGGAGCCGGGCGGCGCGTCCGGAGCGCGTACCCAGCCTTAACCGGGCTGGAGCCCGAGCCGCCCGGATGGCGGCGTGGTGTCTGCGCTGGCGTTTCTCTTTTATCTTCTGTTTTCTTTCGCTTTTTTTCTTTCTCGCTCCAAATCAGAGTTTATTTGGATCTCTGGCAGCTGCGAGCTTTCTTGTAACCCCGCGCGCAGTACCATGCTTACGCTTTCAAAATGTTCTAAAGCTGCACGTGTAAGCTGGAAATGCCCAATTACTTTAATAATGAAAAAAAAAAAAAAGAGAGAGAGACCTTTTTTTTCGTGCTGGCTCTGAAACGATAACATATTCAGTCTTAAAAAAAATTACCAGAAGTGTCTTTTGAGCATAGCAGCATGAGTGAAACGTCTCAGCCAGAAGCAGCGCTGGATGCTAGAGGCAGCTGAGGGCTGGCGGTGGGTATGTGCTTTTTTCTCATTTTAGGTGCAGCGTCCTTCTTGTGATGCACTGATGAAAGGCACTCTGAGGAAGGCATTCCTTCCGTACGCCTTAAATCTTAATCATAGTGAAAGCAGTGTTGGTGTCCCTAAGGGAAAGCACCAATTCCTATAAGTATTTGTGCGCTTTGTTGTAAAACCACGTGTCTCTTTAGCCCTCGGAGAATTAAAAAATGTTTGTTATGAAACTGCAGCGTTATGTATGTGCTTTTGCAACAGCAGTGGTGATACCAGGAGGTGTTCTGGCCGAGTCATGTATGCCTGTTATGCTAGGTCAGATCAGTCATGTCAGGTTAATGAAGCGGCTGGAGGGATTTGTTAAAAATGTTAGTGGGCAGCTTCCCCTTTGTGTTCCTGCTTGGCTTTGAGGTGGGAGCGCAGTCTGAGTTGACTTAGTCACAGAGGCCCCCAAAACTAAGGGTAATTCCTGCTTGCACCCAGGAGCAGCTGAAAAATGGTTTTGCCTTTCCTTTTGGTTCCCATTCGTCCAGTGAGGAGTCTTTGGGTGTCTGGTTTGCTTCAGTTCTACAGCAGTGCTTTCTCCTTCCTTAACTGTCTTGCTCTCAGATGAAATCACTGGGGACAGTCTATGGTTCAACAGGTCTGATTAACAGCGCCTGCTGCGGAGGGGATGTTTCTGCTTTCTCTTTCCTTGTGTGCATGCTAGCGCTCTGGCTGGGTAGCAGGAAAACACATCCTTGGTTGAAATTAATTTTTTTTGGTAGTTGATGAGATGGGAATTGCTGGTGTGACTTTCTGGATGTTTTCTGGGAGGAAGCAAAACAGTAGATAAAAATTTCAGTTCCAGTTGTGTTTTCCCCTGGGGTGCTCTTCGGAGTGGAGAACCTCGTCAACACAGGCTCTGAGTATCTGCTATAGAGTGTGCCCTGCATCATCTCAGCGCTGCTCTCACACTCCAAAATACTTTCCATCAGAGCAGTGGCAAATATTGCGTAAATGGCGTTTTCTGAAAGGTAGTTCCCTTCTTGGTAATGCTGTTTTCTTAATGTTACAGGTAATCTTATCTGGAATCATAGGGCTAACAACATGGAAGAGGCCAATGGTACTACTGGTGAGTATGGATTAAAACTTGTTGTGTGAGATTTTTCAGAAGATGTAAAGGAATTATCAGATTATCAGTAGTCATCAGTTAAAAAACTCCGCTTCTTTATCCATGAAAAAAAACAGACTGTACTGTTGAGTCTCTTTTGTAGACTGCAAAGCTATAATTACTGAAGAGGTCAGATGCCATGAAAGGCTGAGTTCTTTGTGCACCCTGGAGTCCTTTTAGGAGACTGTTAAGGACAGGATAGGATCATGCCTGCAGGATCTGCTGGTGTTGTTCGCAGAGCACCTTCTATGTAGGTATAAGAAAATGCTGGTTTAATATGGTTAATTCATCTCTCTGAGGCAGTGCTGCTAAACCTTAGAGATAGTTGATTTGAAAGCTGTGCTTGTTTGTCCTGTGCAAGTGTCTGATGGCAGGCTGAGCTAAACTAAGCACTGCTGTCCTACAGTATTCAGTGTTAGTGTTTCAAATGCAGTTGACATTACATTGTTCTGAGAGGAGAAAATCAATGTGCAGGGTGTGTAAACTGTTTCTGCTTGTATGTGAAATCTGAAGCTGGGCAGCTCTGAAAGTCTCAGAAATGAGATTTGCATAAAAGCATTTGAAGGTTGGTTTTGTTGGTTTTACTGGTTTTGTTTTCACTATACTATCACTTCTGATGCCCTTTTTCCAGGATAAAGCAGTTGTTTTGTCTCTGTTGAGTGTGTCCTTGGGATGTGTGTGTTATCCATGTGGCCATCAGTGAGATGTACCAAGCATCAGAGAACAGGCTCTGAACTGTGTTTCTCAGTGGTGTGTTGCTTGGTACTCCAGGACCAAAACAAGTTTTTGTACTGCTGCTTTGGATACAAAGAACCTGATCTCAGCCTATCAGTCTGGATGGGCTGTGTTTTCTTGAAAATAAATATAGTTGCATCTTTCACAGAGTGCCCGAGGCTTGCAGATGGTGCCTGATTTGGTATTACATGAGTTTTGTGCTCTTCCTACAGTGCTTATTGTTGTTGTTTCTTTTTGTCTGTGGTTCACTCTTCAATTCTTTCATGCCTACCATGTATAAACTTTGTGGACCTTTCTGGTTTTACTGAAGTAGAGGAGCAGCAGACTTCCTCATCCTTTAATTCATGTCGAATGATCTTTTGGGTGGATGGTGAGCAGATGGGAACAGAATGCCCTAGGATGTTTTGCTGCAAGGACATGGGGATGTTCCTGAGATTAAACTGCTCTTATCTCAGAGTTGACCCTGCACTGAACAGGAGGCTGCACCAAGGACTTCCTAAGGTCCTTTTCACATTTTTCCTAAGGTCGCAAGATACTGTGAACCATGTCTTTTTTTTTTTTTTTTTTTATATTTGCAGTTTATAGACAATTTTTGAAAGCAATATAATGAAGTGCAAAAAAAAAAAAAGAAAAAGAAACCATCATTAACTGGTACATGGGGGTTTCAGTTTAAAAAAAATCACAGGAAGCTAACTTTCAGAGGAAGTCATACATTCAACTAGCTATGGTCTATTGAGGAAAGATTGTTAGTTTCTATAAGCAAATTTATTTTGGGATACATTTCTATTACATTCACTGTCTAGTATCTTGAATATTTTCTCTTGGGACTCAGCTGCCATGTAAGCTGCAAAAGTAGGTTTCGTAAAGAGCTAAGTTGTATGCCTTGTTAGATGTTACAACTTTGGGTTATGGCATTCATAAATGAAAGTGGAGAACACACTCAGGACTAAAACAGACCCCATTTCCAGCTGTGGCTGCCTCCACTTTTTGCTTCTCATGAAAGACTCTCATACCTGATTCTTGCAAATGCACTTTAGAACCACGGGGGTTCCTCTCTGCCGCCTTTTGGAGCGGGTCCCTGTTGCCTTTGCCTGTTCAGAAATAGCACAGAGCCAGCTTTCAGCCATCATCACACGGCTGTCCTGGCACGCCTAGCACTAGCTCAAGCAGGTGCCCAGTGTAGAAATGCCTTTATGTAGCAAATAAGCCTTGCAGAAAGGATTGATTTCACATGAAGGTGGTTGTATGAGATTGCAGCAGAACTCAGATATTTGGTGTATTGGGTATGTGTGCTAGACCCATGCCTGAAATCTGAGGAGTAAGGAGTATTCCAGGCACAAGGTACGAATTAACACATTTTGCATTGCAGCAGTTTGTTAGTTTTTAGTTGCGTCCGTGTGGAGAACTTGGACTGTGCTCAACAATTACAGCATAAAGTAACTGTAGGACTAACAGTGATGAGTATTATTTGTGGCTGTGTCTCTACACAAGTCCTTGCATCCATAAGGACAGGCCTATTCTTTTTTATTGTTGTTAGGTTCCATGATTTCTTCAGACTCTCTGCTCCAAGTACCCTCTGGAATCCCTGAAATGCATTTAAATTCGCAAACAGC
The DNA here is from genome assembly GCA_037305975.1 of Chrysolophus pictus. NCBI lineage: Eukaryota > Metazoa > Chordata > Aves > Galliformes > Phasianidae > Chrysolophus > Chrysolophus pictus. The sequence continues at coordinate 44,877,022 of CM074614.1, read as the reverse complement.
TTTGTTACCTGCCCAGGTGGGGTAATTCTGTACAGACTTTAACTTTGCCTTGTTGTGCACTGGGAGCTCTCAGAGGAGGCTGTAGTCAGGGGCAGAGGTGAGCCTAGCGGCTCTCTCCCTCCAGCAGCTGGCAGTGGAACCACGTTCCAACTGGGTGCTACACCAGGAGATGTTGGTCCTTGAATGAGCTTGTGGGAGGGATGTGCTGATGCTGTTTCTTGAGACTCCTTGTGTTAACTTATTTTTGATTTTTATTCTCAGTTTCCAGTCTCTAGGGGACTGTCCAGTGGAATTCACTTTCCTCTACCCCATTTAAAGTGAACAAAATCTTTCTAGAAGAGGCCTTCTGACTGCTCTCATAACAGGATTTCAGAGCTGCCTGGCCTCTGAAAGCTGAGGGAGTACACCTGTTTGCTTATAGCTCCTTCACTGCACAGTTCCTCTGAAGATCAGGGTGGTCTATTTTCTCCACAGAGTTCCTGTCCCTCTCCCGCAGCTCCAGATAATGGCATCTCACTGTGTGGGCTTGCATCATGGTGTAAAGTCCCCAGGTGTGCGTGGCCTCTGGAAGGCCAGGGGATGCTGTGGAATACCTGCGACTCCCCTGCGAGGTGCCAGACTGCTGAAAGTGCTGAGAAGAGAGAGCTGGGGATGAGGGATGAGGTGACATGGAAAGGAGAGGAGGGCAGTTGCCTCTTTCAATCGGAGGCCACAGTGGCAGGGAGCCTGGACAGCAGGGCTGATTTATTCCCAACTGTGAGGCAGTGGAGCGGGTGGTGCTTGTGGGAGTCAGTGGTGAGGACTAATCTCTTGCATGGTTGTCAGGGGAGAGGACAGGGGAGAGGGGGTGGTGGGATTTCCTCTGGAGAAATAGGGAATGGAAGGCTATCAGATACAGCTGATGATGGGCCTCCTGCACCATGCTCAAGAGAAAACTAGTCCAAAGCGGAATGGCTGTAGGAAAGGATGGGAAGCAAATATCAAGTTGCAGAGATGGAATGCTGTGAGGCAAAACAGAATTGTCATCAGCTCTTTTGATGGACCTTCTTGCAGGGCCAGCGTGGTCTTCAGCAACATAGCATCTGAAAAACCCTGGCTCTGAAATCTTACCTTGCTTGTCATTGTCTGAGACTTATCTGTCCTGGGTATCAGTTGTCAAATGACTTCGGAAGTTAGCCTGTGCCACTCGTGCTCTGATCTTTACTTCAGAGGAGAAGTTTCCTCCTGTGCCTGCCTGCCCAAATGTTCTTATGGGAGAAAGGGATTTTTTTTTTTTTTTCCTGAGGTTGTTTGGATATTGGCTGTCAACAGTTCTGGGCTGGATGCTATTCTGTGCCTGAGCAGAAGCTGATTTCTTCCTGTCCACTCCAAAACTCCTTCCTTCCACAGGATTCATTTTATTTTCAACTGAAGAAATGTAGCTTCTTTCAGAAGACGTGTAAACTTCTTGTTGCTTGTTTGTTTGCATACACATCAAGAGTTTATACCAAAATACTTATTATTTAGGTTCACTTGAACTCCTCATGTCGTTCTTAAATCTTTTCTCTGCTAGCAACAGCGTAATGCTATGCTGATAGGTGTGTTGCAGGTCTCCATGTGGTACAATAAATAGGAAATTAGTAAAGTCACATAATTAACACATAGTTATTGCTGTTGCTGCTGTGTGTGTATGGAAAGTTAATATACTGACTTAAATTTTGCTATAAAGATGCTTAAAAAGCTTATATGTAGGACATGCACAGATCAGAGTTAGTGACTGTGCAGCAAGCGTTTTCCTTTCACTTACTTTTTAAGTGCCTGCTTGTGTCTCAGTCATGCGTGTACATATTAAAAGTCAAAGCACTTTCTCCTTGGCATTTAGACATTGGCTTTGACAGTGGCAGCAGCAGGGTAGCAAGAGATCTGCCTGTGCAGAATAAATTATAGGGTCACGGCCTTATCATGTATGTTTGTCCTGCTGCTGCTGCAGCTGCTTTTGAAGCTAATGAGAAAAGTGCCACTAACTTAAACAGAATTGACTGACTGACACCATTTAGACAGGTTCTCAAAGGGCAGGATGTTTCTGTTTTTTTGTTTTTGTTTTTAATGTGGAAAAGGTCATCCATGCAAGAGATTAGTAGATACTGTCTCTGACATTAGAATACACTTTGATTTCCTGGAGTTTAATTCATATAAATGTTCACCAAAACCTTCTGCAGCTGTTCACAATCCATGTGTATCTGACATTCAGAAGATGAGGGTCAGTGGGCAAAACTAAAGCCGTAATTTGAGTTGTTATTATTTTTGTCAACACAGTTTGGTTCAGACTAGTTACCTCTATTTGGACTTTTAAAATAGCACAATTGTCTTTGCCTGTTCTAAATGTAGGAGCATGTTTATCCTGGTTCAAATATGGGTGGGTCCTTCTTTTACTGGAATAAAGCGGACCACCTGCTTTTACTTTTGTTGGTGTGTAGTGAAGGAGAAGGTTTTTAAATTTACATCTGCAGGAGAATATAAAGCCAGCTGGCAAAGTGCAGGTTAAATGTACAGTGGGGTGGATTGAAAACTGAAAGAACAGTTGGGTCCGGAGGGTGGTGGTCAGTGATGCACAGCCTGACCAGAGGCCAGTCAGCAGTGATATTTAAAATCTTAATGAATGATCTAGACAATGGAACAGAGTGCTCTCTCAGCAAGTTCACAGATGGTAGAAAGTGGAGAGAAATGACTGATGCAACGAATGGTTGTGCTGCTGTTAACATAACTTGGTCAGCTGGAGAAATGAGCAGAGAGCAATCTCATGAAGTTCAGTCAGAGGAAATGCAGAGTCCTGCCCCTGCATGCACCCCAGGCAGCAGTACGTGCTGGTGAACTGCCTGTTGGAAGCCCTTCTTCAGAGAAGGCACTGGGGACCCATGCAGAGAAGCTGCTGACCATGAGCCAGTGAAGTGTGATTGTGGCATAGGAGGCCAGGACCGCATTAGGAGACTTGCCAGCAGGCGAGGGAGGGGATCCTTCACCTCAGCGCTACTGAGACATATCTGGGTGCTGGGCCCTGTTCTGTGGTCCCCAGCAGGAAAGGCACGGGCACACTGATTCAAGTGAAGCATGGGGCCAGAAAGGCCTGTAGCAAGGAGAGGCTGAGAGGTAGGGCTGGTTAGTCTGGAGGAGACTTCTGTCTGTATGAATAGCTGGTGGAAGGGAGTGAAAAGGGAGCCAGACCCATCCCGGTAGTGCCCATTGACTGGGCATGAGGTGATGGGCACAGTCTAAATGCTGTGAACATGAGATAATTATTTTTTTTCCTGTGAGGATAGTCAGTGGTAGGACTCAGGCTGCCCGGAGAGGTTGTGCTTGCAGAACCCAGACAGAGGCAGTGCTGGGCAGCTGGCTGCTGGGGGCTCTGCTGAGCAGGAGGCTCAGCCTGAGCAGGAGACGCTGACCTGATCATCTCCAGAGTGTGGTTCCTCATCACCGGTGCCTGCAACCGCAGCCTTTCCCTGAAAATGCTAAGTAGCGATTAGCAGGGGAAAAAAAAGGATATGTTCTCTTGACAGGTTCTGCTGGATGCTCATTTCTGGCCTCTAAGAGGTTTGGATGTCTTATCAAGTGTGGCTCAGATCCTGATCATTTTTTTCAGACTGTAGTTGGAGGAATTATTTTTATGTCCTACATCTTAAATGGGATTACGTTTTGCAGTCACAAATATAATAAAAGACCTACGTATAATAAAAAACAGGAAAGTTTTCATTTATGTCTGCTAGAATTTACTAGAATGTAAATGTACAAATGACCATCCTTCTTTTGCATATGTATGATGATGGTTATTTCCTTTTTATCATTTGATTTTAACATGTGTAATTTAGAAAGATCTGTATGATAGTTATACCAGGTTTTGCAAACTGTTACATTAGAAGTCTGGATTGTTTAGTTATATACTTATAGTTGTATACTGGCTTGTTTCTTTTACAGATTCCGTACCAAAGCAGAGGACTGATATTTGGATTTTCCTCCTCTTGTGCTGTTGCTGTGTTTTTGTTGTATTTTTTTTTAACTGACTTGTGACTTTGGCTAAGTAACTTGTTTACTTGGGCTCTCTGTTTCTCCTTAGGATGAAAAGGGATAAAATGCTCCTTGTTTTCTTTCAGCAGCTTCTAGTTCACTTATACAAAACTACTTCCTAGCTTACAGTGATCTGCGTTGAACACAGATACAAAACTTTCTTTGCAGGAGCTACCTTTTCTTATATCTTTATCTGGATTATCTCAGTTATTCAAGTCTTTTTCATAGTTCTTTTTAGAGTATGATTCACTTAAGCACTGCCTAAGGAACGAATTTCAAATTCTGCGTTTTTGAAGGTAAACAAATAGCACTCAAAGTGCATCCTAACATTTAAAAAAACTCTGATGTGTTTTTATGATATGTGTAGAGCTAGTTGAAAATGCCGTTCCACGTAATTTTTATTGCAGCATGTCTAACACAGTCCCATTCCTCTTCTGAGAAGTATTATGATCAAGTTTGAGTAAAATCTGCTAGTAATGAGATGTAAGTTAAAGAATGAGCTTATATTATAATGTTCTTCAGCTGTGGGCTGTTCAGGAGTGATTATTTCCCCATAAAATTCGTAAAATGTCTTGGTAGCTAACCGTGGTACATCAGCTAAATTTGCTTGGAATGCTGTTGCTGTCTTTGTGTATGTTTGGAAAGGCCTAGTTGCAGGAACTGCTGTAAAGCTGCTTAGAGCAGAACTGAGCCTGAATGCAACAGGTTCACCTCTTCAGCAGGTTTTTGTCATTGCTGAATGAAAAATGTCAGTCCATTCTTATACAAAAGAATCTGAGCACGCAGGTTAGCAAGGATTTTTCTTTTGAGTCTTTCAAGGACATGAAAGACCTAGTACTTGTTCTGTAGAACTTGAGTGCTTAAAATGTAAGCATGTTGACATATTAATCTGTTATTTGTTTCCGAACTACTGTTCTGATGTATAAAACTCCTATATGAAAATTTTGCCTGTATGAATTAGGAGAGCAGAAGTTCTGACTTGTTTTTAAAATCCATATCCATATAGTCTCGTGTACGCATGTTTTGCAGATCGTAAGGTCTTACACGAAGGTAGGACTTCATTTTATCCTACTTCTGCTTGTAGTTTTTCAGATACTATTATTCCCACCCCTGCTGTTTTTCCAAGGACTTTATAAAACTGAAGATACTGCCTGATTTATGAATCTAGATGTTCAGGTTTCAGTAGCCAGGAGAAAAGAAAATCACTAAGCTGAAGCTTAATTGTCTTCACTGTACTTTAACAAATATTTTTCATTTATTTATACTGCAGTATAGCCTTGGAAATTCTGTGCAGGATCAGTGTTGTCACGAGATGTTGCGTCGTCCATTTTCTTACTAATTCAAACATGTTGAGAGGTGAATTCATTGAAAGAATATGACATACAGTAGATTTCAAAAGTTTTGAAAACTTCTAAGATGCTTTACGATTTTTGACATGCATTTCCCCATTTTACTCAGGTGGTTGTTTTAGGGCATCTGGACAATTCAGATGATACTTTGGAGAACTGTAGAAAATTGCTTTCTACGAAGTTCATTCAACCATTTTAAAATGGGCTGGAGCAGAAATAGAGCTTGTTGGATGGCTCCAGAAAGTAGCTCACTTTTCGGTAGTTGCATGCATTTTATTACTGCACAGTTAATACAGAATAAGATGGAAGAGATAATAAAGGCATTCAGAGCAACAGTCTTCTAGATTAAGGTAGGACACGTTTGAGCACTTCAGTGAAATCTGAGCGAGTTTTGGAAATTGCCCAGAAGAGGAGACTCAGTCCCATCTTCAGTTTGGGGGTGAGATTTACATTGCCTTGCACTGATTTCTAAATTCTGTTTCCTCTACTGTTAACTTTGCATTGCTATTTCAGGTTAACCTGTTTGTTCTGCTGTCTGTCATCTGTGTGCTGCTGAACCTGGCTGGATTTATACTGGGATGTCAAGGTGCTCAGTATGTGTCCAGTCTACCGAGATGTGATCTGGTGAGCAGACAGTGATTTTTGCATGTTTTGATATATTTATGCATGTTGAGACCACAAAATGTTCTAATGTTGAGATGCAAGTAAGGCAATTAAAATGTAGCTTGTTGGGATTAAAAAAGGCAACTTGCTTCTTCAGACTTAGACTCAATTCAGCTTGTGTACAAACTTGCTGAAATCCACAACAGTATTTTTATTATCTCTGTCTATAAATGCTTGCTTTTTGGAGATCTGGAGTTCTTCATAAGCTATTTATCTCCCACGGGTAAAATCCTTCCAGAAGGTATGTTGTGAATGGTTTTAAAAGATTGTAATTGGCCCAGAAGTGGTTTTATTTGACTTCATTGATAGCTGGCCTCTGTCTTAAACATCTGAAGACACAGCTAATTCTGTGCAGTGGGTTCCTAAATATGTCTTGAAAAAATTCCTCTTGCCAGCATTATGCACTGGCTTTAATGTAAAGACCACTTAAGAATGAGCATAAAGGATTTTTACAGTCATTTGACAAAGATAAATGAGCTAACTCATTAGCTCATGGGTGGAAGTTTTTCCCCTTTTGCTCCAGCTGGCTGGGACATGTTCATACCTTGCAGTGAAAGCCATGAGAGAAAAAAAGTAAGGTAGATTAAGCCATACTGGATTCTTAGAACACTTCTACTGCAGGAAAATCCAGTTTGCACTATAATGCAAAGATTTTTGTCAAATAGATGATGTAAGAAGCAGAAGAAGGTCTGTTTATGTGCAAGAGCCGGTGGAGTAACTTAGTGTGGAAGATATAGAATCGGTTGGTAATAAAAATGATTGTGCGTTGCAGAACTTTTAAGGATTGATGGAAGGATCTTCAACTGTAAATTTTCGCTCAGTGGTTCACAGAAAGCTGTCTTTGGTTCCTTAATATGTCAGTTAGCCTAATGCAGTGAGAGTCCAAGATTGTAAGCACTTGATACCTATGTATGGAAGCAGCATGGAGAACTGCTAACGTTATTTGAGACAAAGTGGTTAAATGTTTCAGGAATTTTAGAGTACTCTGTTGCTGGAAGCAGCATAGGGTACAGTTGAAAGACGTTCCTGAAATCATGAATTATTCTCTGTGCAGGTGAAAAACATTTCACACTATAATTAGATAATTTGGCAGCTAAACAAACAATATGGCAAAGAAACATTACATTTCTACTTGAAAACTAAGATAACAATATGAATTTGGAAGTTGTAAAAAGCAGTGGTATGCAGATATAACTATTACTGGTTTGACTGGGTTGAAACTACTGTTTGGATATCATGCATTTGTAGAGATACAGAATATACCCATGAATCAAAGAAGATGTATCCACTCCAAACATAGCATGGCTTACATGTCAGTCAATAAAGAATTTCCAGGTTGCTATGTACGTGCAGGAGGTTGGATAGTAAAATTGTTCAGTAGTCATATAGCATTAGTTGTTTGTAAATGTTCTGAGCGTATTAATGTTTTGTTTCAGGTAAGGGATGTTTGTAATAGAGCTTTACGATGCATTAATCTTGGGCATGCTGAACAAGTTTAATTTCCTAAGTCTGTGTGCCAGTCCAGATACAGTTTAACATGCAGGTTCTGTGTTATGCAGCTGAAAATGCTGTGTAAAACAGCTTATACCTTAAAAAGTGGGTTTATTTGTTTCTTTAAAGGTGGTTGTGGGTGAAAAGAAGATTTGTTTCTGCTGTGAAGAATTTCATCCCTCTAAATGCACAGAAAAAGAGAATGTGCTGAAGCTCTACCCAGTGAAGTCATGCGGTGCTGTTCATGTCCTTCTCAAGGTACCATGTGTTTGCTGACTAAAATGACTGCTTTGATAAAGTCTGAACTTATGTCAAACAGTGCTGAAGTGTTTTTCATTGTGAAAAATTCTGTTATCTTGTGGTCTTATATACTGATAGAAGGTTTGGGGTTTTTTGCTTATCTCTGGGTCTTGAACAGTGCATTCAAGATGGTCCAACATAGAGTTCTTGTCCTTCCCGTGCTTTATGCAACCAAAGTTGCAGTTTGGTTCAGATGAGACTGCATGAGTAAAGATGCTTAAGATTAGGTTTATGATTAGAGGCCTCTGTCATCTCTTTTGGTAGTCTCAGTCCTTCTTACCTTACAAACTACTAAAATACAACTTCAAGGCCGCGTCATCTTCAGCTATAAAAGAGCTTTAACATTTCTAATGGTGATTATCTCACAGTTGCATTTCCCACAGAAAAGCTAAGGGGAAAACTGTAATTCTTGGATAAATAGGTGGCCTACAAGTCACATCTGAGTATAATTAAAGCCTCCTGGATCTCTATCAGGAAACACTATAGGGCAAAACAAGCTTTTGCAAATTATTATAGTCCTGGAGGTCATGAATGCAGAAGTCTGCATCACATATTTTACTAAGAACTGTCATGGTCATCTTTGTGTTTTCTGTGTTTGTTTTTTCTTTCTTTTGACATTTACAAATACCTTGATTTAATCTTTTGATTTCCATAATCTTCATGTTCTTCAGAAAGTTATCTTTGCTCTTTGTGCCCTGAATGCTCTCACCACCACAGTTTGCTTGATAGCAGCTGCCCTGCGTTACTTACAGATATTTGCAACAAGAAGATCCTTCATAGTACGTGAGTGCAAGGCACTGCCTGATATAAACAGTCATACTAACATTATTACTAGATTGCACAGTTCAGTAATTTGTTAGATCTCAGTTGGAAGCTTTGTTAACAGAAGTTGCATTTGATTAGGATGAATCTCAGATTTCTACAGAAGAAATTGAAGAACAAGGTCGCATTTCAGACCCTGAAGATTTTGTCCCACCTGTGCCACCTCCATCATATTTTGCAACATTTTATTCATTTACTCCACGAATGAGTCGCAGGTAAAGCCTCAGATACTCTTTCCTTCTTACTGGGACATACTAGTTTCTGTAATTCTTGAAATTCATTGGGGTCTTGTGGGTTTTGTTACTCTTCATTTTGTAGTAGTTACATGCTCTTCATAGTAACTGGTGGGCTGGCTTTGTTTATTAGTTTATTACCCAAGTGGGGCTGAATATTTCTAGGCAGAGACAGCATGATGCTCAAGCAAACTGAATCACTGGACTCATTTTAAACTCACATTTTGCAGTGTGCAGGACCATTTTGTTTATTTCATTGCTTCATCAGGAACAGTGCGTGTGACCTCATGGGTCTTGCTGAGGTAGTTACAGTTTCTGTTGCAGTAGAAAATGATAAGAGAACAGTTTTATACTGAGAAAGCCATTCAAACTTCACTGTAAACAATTGATAAATTACAGTTGGTTCCAGTACCTAATGTGTTTGCTTGTTTAACAGACTGGTGCATGTAGCCGTCTCTGTAGCAGCGGAGGCGTCTATTGAAATGTGCTTGTCACAACTTCCCATCCTGGGAAGGGGCTGTTGTCCTTGTCAGGCACAGTAGCCTTGATGTCATATCTTTCGTGCAGCAATGTTTCTCTTTGTCTTTTCAGCACAGCAGGAGCCATTGGGCTGTATTTCAGCCTTTTGCAGTCTGGAATAATGCAGCTGCCTCACCCATTACAGCATTAAATCTTGCTGATAACATCTAAGCACAGATGACAGCTTATTGAAGTGGGGCTGCTTCTCTGAAGGCACTGAGGCCAGTTACGTGGCAGTGCAGAATTCACAGCAGCAGACCAGCCTCCTTTTCTTCCCTGGCAGGCTCACCCCAGGATGGGCTTGGGGTGGCTGAGGAGTAACCTGGCCTCTTCTTCACCCTGATGCCCATCACCTGCCTTCCTGGGTCAGGCACCTGCAGTGTGAAGCATGCCAAGAAGTCTACCTCAGTCGAATTTTAAAATATTTATTATTTGGGGATTGGGCATTTGCTGAAGTGCTAGTCTGTTTGCTCACATGGTGTGTTCTCAGACCTGATGTGCTCTCAGACTGGCCCCACACCACTTGTTTCTCAGTGGCTCTGTATGGTCTTGCTGTTGAGAGACATTTCTGTGAGCCCAGAGCCGCGTGCTACTGCTGGGTGGAGGTGTGAGGTCAGGAGGTGGCAAAGACGGGCCCTTGCCTGCACTGAGAGTGCCCTGCATGGGTGCACAGCCTTTGCCACTCTTTCCCATGCCACTTCCAAAACCCTGTGTCACCATTTCAGCAAGGGTGGTACTTGATGTTTCCTCACATGTGCACCTAAATCTTTCTGTAATCTCTGCAGAGAGAGTGGAAGTTAGGAGGCAGAGAACAGAGTGCACTTAAGGGGATGCTTTTCTGGCTGCATATTCTCTAATGAGATGTAACACAATAAAATTTTTCTGTGCAGCACTGATTTTCAAGATCTGACTGAGCTGTGTAGACCAGCTCGTGTTAAAAATGAACTAAGGTTCAAGATCTGTTTGGTCATGTGGTGCAGCGGCTGTAAGCTCAGCATGTATGTGGAATAATTGAAAAATGTAATGCCAGAGGAACATTCATGTTAGCTGATGGAAAGCTTCAGATGGTTTTGAAGCTTTCTGGGGCTGAAATATTTCTCCCATCTTTTAAATTAAAAAAAAGTAATGGCTGGCTACCAAAATCTTTTTTTTGTTATTGTGTGTTTTTTTTTTTTTCCTTTCCAAATTTTATTCCTTTCCTGTGTAAGCAGCCTTTTTTTTGGCATTTCCATTCTCTGTGCCCCTTCAGACCATGGCATGAGGATCCTTCTCATAGCCATTCTTGTTTGCTTTGTGTCCTGAGAAGCCTTAGGCTCTTGGGGAAGGACTCTCCTTAGTGCATTGTCTCTGTAGACAGAACACATCCCACTGATGGCGGGAAGACAGGAAAAGATCCAGAGAACAAAATGCCTGGTTGCTTGAGGTGCCTGTTTCAGAATCAAGTCAGTACCTAAAAACGCAAGGAAAAGCAGAGAAAATCTTAGGCAGGCAGGTTCAAAGGCTTCTCTGAAGGCTGTGCAGGCAAGCTTCTCTTGGCAGTCAGTACATCACCTCACTGTCCCAGTGCCAAAAACAGCATTTGCTAACAAGAGTTTCTCCAGAGGATGCTCTGAATTCTTCCCCTTGTGAGCTGCCTTCTGAGAGGAAGATGATGCAGAAAGAGTTTGGGGATTTCAGCTGTATTTAAGACTTCTTTAGTGAAAATTGAGAAGTAACCTTTACCATGAGGTTTATTTGCCTCATATTACAAATTTGCCTTTGTGAACTGATCGCCTGTAATATCCTCAGCCAAGCATCACTGCAGAAATAGCCTTTAGCCTCTTCCTGTGCAGCTGCATCAGAACATGTAACATGAGACTAGAAGTATCTTGAATTTCAGCTATAATTAGGAATTTAATAGTTCATGACAATCAGAGCTGGGTTACGGTGTTTTGAACACCCACCCATATTTGGATCTGTGAGGTAAACCTTGGTCTTTGCTAAGCTGCACCTGCGGCAGGCTCGGCCTTGGTTCTTCCTGGGCAGAAATCCTGGTGGCTGCGCTGCAGGAACACTTTCTTGGCAGCCATTTCCTCCTGCCCTTGGGGTCTGGTGGCTCTGGTGGGTATTAGGGACTGCTACGAGAGAGCCCAAGCTGGAGCACGCACAAGGTGCTGGCAAAGCTGTTTCCATGTTAAGGGGATGCCATGCTGATGGCTCTGTGCTGTGTGTTACAGGATGCTGGGCACTGATGTGATTCCACTGCCGCACATTTATGGAGCAAGGATTAAAGGCATTGAAGTGTTCTGCCCCCTGGATCCACCTCCTCCTTACGAAGCTGTGGTGAACCAGCTTGGCTCTGAGCAGGTGTGGTTTGAAGGGGTCTCCAAATGTCATCTGTCTGTCTGCTCTAAGAGTAAGATCAGCAGCTCACTTTGAAAGCTTTCTCCCAGTTGGGCATCATGGGAGAAAACTATGTGAGCATGGAGGAAGGAGCAGGATACGCAGCAGAAAGTTATCTTAGAGGGCTGTTGTGCAGTCTTTCTGCTTTGCTTTTGTTCTGTGACTGTACTCTACCCACTTGGGACTACATCAAAGTCTACCATATTCACTGATCCTTTCTCGCTGCTGTTCTGAAGAAGATACTTTTTTTTTCTGCTGAAACTGCTCAGCAGGATGAAATTGGCAGAACTGGATGATAACGATTGATTATAGAAATTCACCAGTTTTACAGTGGAGAGAAACCCAAATAACATAGTCTCTGTGCAGTTACATTCACTGCACAGTTCATTCTCTTGGGTGAATGTTGCAGTTCTTGAAAAGTACTGGAAAAAATGGTGCTGGTTTTTGTTTCTCAGCTTTTCTGTTTTATTCCAGGAAAGCGGACTGCAAGAAGCAGGTGAGGAATTCGTTGCTGATTCAGCAGAAACCAGTGGCAGGCAGGCCTCTCAAGGTAGGAGCATTTTAAAATTTGCTGTAGAACAGTTCTGTCCAATCAAAATTATTTCATACAGCATCTGGCTTTGAAAGCCAGATACACAGAATTATGATTGGGCAGCAAGAATGGGGATTAACACTTGAATTACAAAAAAAAAAAAAACGTTAACAGCAAACAACAAAGAGAAAGAAAATGTAGGTTGCTCCAAGTGTAATGCTTCCTATTAATTTCCATGGAAACTATAATAGCTAGAAAGAGCACCATAACACTATTTGATTGAGCAAGTTCTCAGCTACAAAATACTGTTTTTCAACATACTCATCACTGTTAGCTGTACATTTTCACCAGCATCGAATAAGAGCCTGCATGCTGTGCTTGTAAAATTCTGCACCAGCAGATGTGACCCATGGTTGCTACTGCTACTGCTGAAACATGCCACCCTCTCCTTCACTGTGCTCACTTCCACTGGTTGGGTTCTAGAAATGTTCAGTGAATGTCACTGTGTGCCATAGAGGAATTCATTGCCATCTCTTTGCTTCATCTGCACTTCCATGTCAGACGTCATTGTGTCAGAGTGCCCCTCTGCTGCCATCTGTCACATGGCATCAACATGTAACAGGATATTGGTGGGAAGGTTCGTCCTCTACTGCCCTACCATCACAGCTACACTACAGGTGGATGCTACATTTTTCAGCACTGTTTCAGAAAAATGTGGAAAAGTTGCTCCAAACTATTCTCAGCATAAATTTTCTATTTGTTGCTGTGTGCAGTTGCAGTTAAAATATTGCTGGCTCCCAGGTAAGCAACAGTCAGCTGTTTCACTGCAGGCCTGTTAAAAATTTATTTTACTTTCCATTTTAACTTGCCATTGCTGTACAGATTGTCTTTGGTGCTACGAATGGCTGTTTATCCAGTTGCACAAGGATCACACCACAAGAATATTGAGAAAAAAGGCACTAAAACTTCTTTTTCTCCTGCCACTGTCTTCTATGGACAATTTTAACCATTTAGCTTCACTCTGAGGTTTTTCTATAGCTTGCCCAGGAAGTCAGTAAATGTCAAAGAAAAGATTTAGGATTTGTTTTTTTGTATTTCCATAAATTGAACAACAGTTCATTCCGACTTCCCTTACACTCCAGCAGTCAAACTAAAACTCCTGAAAACCAACGCATGCTTCTGGTATTTCATCAGTTCTGATGGCTAGAAAGAAATTCAAAGAAGTGATAGCAAAAGTTTTGTTCTGAAGGCCTTCTTGTAGATATAGTAGCAGTTGCTTTCTATAGGTGCTTAGAAACCAACAGATATACAAAATGATACAGGATAGCAAACATGAGGCTGCATGTTTCCTGCTTTAAGTTTTGAGAACAGAAAATAGAAAAACTATAGAAGAGGCAACTTGTTGTGAAGGAGAGTCAGAAAAGTTTACAAAAAAAAAAAAAAAGCCATGATAAGGAATTGCTTGAGGTGTTGTTTGTATTTAAAATCTTCCTTCACAAGCAAGCAGATTTGAGCACATTGTATTCTCCTCCTCATTCTTTTAGTTTATTTGTCCCTCCTTATTTATTTATTTATTTTTAAGTGGTCTGTAAAGTGACTTTTAACTCCTAGCCTGGCTGAGTTCAAGTGCAAGCAGGTGAGCACGTTGATAGAAATAATAAGCAGTATTTCTTCTACATGCCTCAGCTTTGCACGGGCAGTGAATTTAAGAAAGGAAAATACACTGAGCAGTATCTTTTCCCTGTATTAATATCAATGGATGTGTACCAGGTCTGCACTGCTTCGTTTTCTTCATAGCAGCCTGAAAGGTGCTGTGCTCTGGGCCATGGCCAGAACAGTGCTGCTACCCTGCAGATGGTTGGCAGTGCTGCCAGGCAGAGCACCTGCAGTGAGGAGTCTGGAGCATGGTTAGGGGGACAGCACAGGTGTCCGGGGCAGGGAGGGGCAGAGCAAGGAGCTGTGCTGCAGCCAGGGCAGAGGAACGCCACCCGCTATCTCAGCTGATGTCGAGTAACAGTCTATAAATAAAACGTGAAGTTATGGCTTATGCTGGCAGTCTGCTGTGCCAGGCATTTCTGTTGGATGCCACCACTGGGGCGGGTGGGCAAGGTATAGCTCCCACTGGGAGTGAAGGCTGCCTGCAAGCTAGGTGCATCCCAGATTCAGGAGGGACCCTGTCAAGCCAAATAGGTGTTTCTCAGCCAATTGTAATAGGAAGACTACCTCCGGAGGCCTGGGGGTGCTCAGCAGCTGCCCTTGGTAATTGCAAACTGGGAATTTTCAGTACAAACTCAGCTTTAAGCCACTTACTCCTTTTAACACCTGTAAAGTTAATACGGATTTTCATTAAGGTCATGAAATCAATTTATTCTTCTGAATAGTATTAAAAAACACTCTCACCAGAACACCAGTACCACTGTGTCTAAAGGAGTGACTGCTAGTGCAGCTTCACTAGAGTTAGTCCACCTTAGCTCTTGGTCTGCCAATGGTTTGTTTCTAGGTCTTGCTTCATGACTTTCCAGGCTCTGCCCCTTCCTTCTTTTTAAAAGATTCTAGAAGATAAGGTGCTATCCTCAACAAGTAGAGATCAGTCAGGACCTAATTTTGCCAAGTGGTATTCAGTGCCATTCACTGGTATGAAACAAGGACTTTAATTCTTGATGACTGATTTGTGAGCTACATAACTGCAAGCAGTGTCTGACCTCTATGGCTGGATGCTATTTTCTCTTGGTACTTCTGCGCTTATGCAGGAGAATTGTAGGCACTGCGAGGTTTAGCTTTCGCTCTGGGAAGCTACCCTTCTCTCCGATCAGGTTGAAATTTCTGTGAGGCAAAGCTTTATTTGCAGTTACGCCAGTTGGGTAAGATTAATAGGTTTCTGTAAAAGTTTGAGCAGACTTCAGATGAGTGCTTCTGGTGAGTGCAGGCAGATGGTCACATATAAGCATTTCTAAGCTTTTGTGTCCATCATTACAACTATTTGGGGAGCAAAAAAAATCAGTAATCTGAAATGATTATGCCCTCAGATCTGCTTTGTTCTAACTACTTACCTTCACCATTGCTATTCTTGATTATTCAGGTGAAGAAATTCCCAAGTCTCCCGGCAGAATGAGCCTTCCACCTTCAGCTGCCAGCCCTACGCCTGCTGAAGTTCACAGGAGAGCCTTCAGTCCCTTGCACAAACGGTCTAAAAGTGACCCTGTGCTACACTGCCGGTTGCCACAAGGTTACTTGATTTTCTTTGTCCTTGCTTAGGTAATGAGTCCTTAGGAAAACATCTGTCAGAGTGCGTTAGCACCCTGAACCCACTGCCTACAGACACCAGCTCCTGTCTCCTGGCTGTGCCTACGTCACAGCAAGCAGGTTGTGCTTTGTCACATGCACTGCTGCCAACACCTCAGTTTTACTTCCTCTGTAGGCTTTCATCTCTAGGAACAGGGTCTGCAGCAGGCAGGTGCCTGTGATCCACTGCAGTTGCTGTGTAAGAGCTGTTTGTGTGGCTGCACAGTTAAAATCCAGGAATCCGGAGTCTTGCAGTTTATATTGCAGCATGTTGGAATCCCTGTAGTAGCTGTTGATGTGTACTGGTGCTCACAAAACAGAAATCGGGGAGTATTTGTAATGGTCATTTGTTTTGAACGCTCTTGTATTCTTAGTATTTTGTGGAACGTGTTTATGTCTCCACTGCATCATCTGTTTTCCCATTTCCTCCTATCAGCTTCCACCACTGCACCCCAGAGAATCTGCTGCTGAAGCAGTAGTTAAATGACACAGTGCCTATTCAGAGCGGAGAAAGCAGAGCAGTGTGTTTCTGCTGGAGAGGCGGTCTGTCAGCCAGAAGTGTTTGGGCTGATGTATAAGGGGTTAGGCCTATTCAGATTGGATGTGGAAGCTGAATATGCAGCCACTGCAGAAAGGGAAGACAGCTGCTTTAACAGAGGAAGCTGCTTGAAGTTAGCTTGTGCTCTTCTTGCTGGAAAATTTTGGATCTGCTCCTGGTGGCGATGTATTTGGAATAATGCCGTCTTTAAAAAGCTATTTGAGCAGTCTATAGGTGTTCTTACAGTTTTAACTGGGCCAAAAATTGGTATTATTTAGACCAAAGGTGGATTTTTATTCAGACTAAAGGCAGTGGAACTGATGCCCCTTGTTTAGTCCTTGCAAGGTCATTTCAAATGGCTTTTTAAATTAAATTTCTGCTTTGTAGCATTACTAGCTTTCACTTTGGGAAGCAATTATTTTTAGGTATTTTGTGAACAGTCATCTGTTAATAGCTGAAAGTTACAGCAAGTCTAGGAAGGGTCATGAAACCCACAAGCTGTATTTAACGTGCTTTGCATGTCAACACTAAGACTAAATACTCATCCTATCTCTAATCAATCAGAACAGAAGCAGAAGGAACTGACTAACACAAAATGGAAGAACAGCAGTCACAGAGGTGTTCATCCCCATGATATGCACTCAGCTATAGTGCATGTGTACTGTTATTTTACAAATGTTCTCTGTAATGTGAACACAGTAACGAAGAGAGCCTTGAACAATATCCTTACCACACCAGACTTAAGTTTCGCTTGGTTAAATTGTGTAGTGCCTCATCACGGAATTGGTATGGAAGTGTTACTGAGTATTTGTTGAAGAGTATGTGAACCAAGTAAATTGTTTGCTTTGTTGATCTTCGTCTTCAGGCCCAGTGCTCAGCTGTGAGGCTGCAACTCAGACTGAAATAAACAACACTGTCACACTGCGGAACAGTTTGAGAGCTAGATCTTTGAGGTCGAGACCCCGATCTTTGGTAGATTACAAGTCCTACATAGACACCAAGCTGCTTGTGGCACGGTTTCTGGAGCAGTCTTCTTGCAGCATGACCCCTGACATACATGAGTTGGTGGAAAATATCAAATGTGTTTTAAAATCGGATGAGGAACATATGGCAGAAGCTATCACCAGTGCTACCTTCCTTGAGCAGGTAGTTTTGTTACTTACATTTGTAAGCTGGCCTTGATTTGGGAGTATACATTTTTCACTCTACTAAAATAAAGCCAATGCTTTATTTTAGCTTAATGTAGGGAATGTTTAAGAGGCAGTGAGGCTGTGCATGTGGGGCATTCTGTCCTTGTAGTTGATAAAACAGGGTAGATTGGAAGACTGCAAACAGAGTCATTAATTGTGGGGGAGAAGAGAAGCAACTGGCAGGAACAGAGACTGATAAGAACATTGTTATAGAAACCCCCTAGAAACAACCTTTTAGAATTTGTTCCCAGAATAAATATAAGACTTGAATAAAAATAAGATGCAGTAGTAAGGGAAAAAAGAAAGCAGAAGGTAGAAAAGGTGTGCTTACATTAATAGAGTGAATGTTCAGTTGCTTTAGACATTGCAATCTTGATCAAACATGTTTTGGCTGATTTACAAAGTATTTGGAAAAATGAGTTGATTTAAGCAGAGTGTGAATGATCTGCTGTGAGAGTTGGCTTTGATTTAAATTGTCATGCAAAACACGTTAAAAATTTAATTTAGGCTATGGAAGTAGCAGGATTTCTAACTGCAGAAAATACAACAAATTTGACAAAAACTGCTGAAAGATACTGATGTGAATTTTATTTTTCACACTGGCCCACAGCTTGTTAGTTGAGTGGCTTCTGCAGGACTAAAACATTCCTTTAAATGATACCCGACACAAAATGGTTTGGGGTGAACTAAATCTTGTGCAGATTCACCAGAAAAAAAAATTAGAAGCTGAAGAATGACAACACTCACTGCTTTAATCTATGGGACTTTTCCCATCATCTGTCTTTGGCAAATACCAGCTTTACTCTGAAATGCTTATTTATTTATTTAGAAAATGAGTAATGCTATAATTAGGTTCTTCCTGGTTGGCTAAGAAATCATTTTAATGGAACAAGAGGTTGGAAAGAAACCTTATCTGTGTTTGCTTGTTAAAGGTGATGGCACCTGCCCAGCAAGATATGGGGCTGAGGGCCCGTGTGCTACCTTTCAGACAGCACCCTGGATTGCTGCACCTGGAGAGCTGTGGTGATCTGAGCACTTTCACAACAGGTGAAGATCAGCTAGCGGAGAAGAAGACCCAGAAGACAGAACATGAACGGCCTCACAGTCTTATTGGAGTTGTCAGGGAAACTGTACTTTGAGTTGGTTTCTGTTATTCAGTAGAGCATTTCTGTCAGGCATACATGTGGCACAGGAAAATAGTCTCTGACAAGTAGTGGACAAGTGTGTTGCTAATCCATTATTATATCCTCATATTCAAGACTCCCACTGGGAAGCTCATTCTATAAGCCCTCTTAAGCACATTGCAAGCAGTCCTTCCAGTTAGGCTGTTTAGTTGCAACTAGTGTCTTTGTGATTGATACACCGCTGTTCTGTTGCACCTCTGTAGGCTGCTGCCGCTTAGAACAGAGTTGTTGTTTTTTTTACTCTATTTACAAGTGTTAAAGTAGAAGGGCTCTGCCTTGGTTCTTCTGTGCTCAGGCAAGCACAGTTAATTCATGTGTGCACTTTGTATCTTGTAGAAGAACATGGCCAGAGCTGAAGCATGTTTATGTGGTGTATACTACTGTAGTTCTATTGATTTTTAGCTGGCTTGTCCTACCTTAACATAAAAGAACACCTCTGCTAGTATCAACTGCCATCCATGCTGGAAGCATTTATGCAGCCACCTCAGATTTTCTGTAGATGTGCAGGGGATTACTTACTTAATATTTTGCCAACCCTAACCACTAGGCCGTAGTACCCATGAATTTACAGTCTCTGGTTAGTAGACAGATATATATAAGCAGTTTGGCTCAAGCTATTGGCTGCACGTAGTTTGTAAAGCGCTGTTCTGTATCTATGCTGCTAACTGGGAATACGCTGTGTATTTCTGTAGGCTGGGATCAGGCACATAGTTCTGATAGGCAAGGCTAGTTGCAGCCTTCTGTGTCTCAGTAGGATGACTCCTGCTGCTGTTTTAATGATAAAGCTTCATTTAACAATTACTAAACAGCTTTCGTACTGAAAACTTAAAGGCTTTGCAATAAGTTTTAGTTAGGCTCTTTCAGAAGGGGAAACTGTAGTTTCACTTATGAAAGACAAGTAAAATAAAATGGTCATCTCTGCACTTGACTTGTTGTTTTATTTTGGCCTGGTAGAGGAAATGCACTGTCATATTGGTACATTTTGCTCTCAGAATTAAGAGCAGAGCAAGTAAAAGTTGAGTTTTGTCTTGTAGCAGAAAGAAAACATCACAAGAATGTATTTCTCTCAGGTGTTGTATTATGTATTTTGCATTACATATAAAACTCCTTTTTTTCTTGTTATGTGCATCAATTGAATTGCTTCTGTGAAAGCATGAGAGTTTTAGCATAAGCCATTGATACATTGTTTGTCTGAGCTGGAATACAAACATATAAAATGAACACCAGGTTTCAATACTACAAATGTCTGGAATGCTGAGGAGTGAGGACTTCCAGGGGAGCAGTCATGCCAGGTTAGTAGCAGAGAAAACGAGAGTATCCAAAAGCATATGGAAAAAAGTAGAAAAGGTCACTTCTGGATTGTTTTATGGGTACAGAGGTAGACAGCCTCTTCAAGCAATAGCCATAGCTCCCTTCTCCTGTGTACTGCAGTTATTTGCGATGCACTGAGGTCTGCGAACCATCTCTCCTAACTAACTAGCATGCTAACTAACTGTTGAGTTTCTTTTGCTTCCTAGGAATTGCTGCTGCATTCCCTCAAAAAAAAAATCAGCATGCAGATTCAGGGATAATTCTCGTATACATAATTCTATCTGTTACATATTATCTATCATCTTCTTATTTGAGTAGGTCAATCTCATCAACATCCTAGTCTCCAAATCAGTAGGTTTCGTCATGCACTATGACTATTATATATATTGTGTGGAGGCCAAAGAAATCACTGCTTAACAGCTCTTAGATTGCTGAACAGTGAGGAAGGGAGTCGACCAGGGGGCACATGTACAATCTGTCTGGCCATTTAATGCAGCACTTGAAGTTATGAAAGAGAACCCTTTATTGTTATCTCTGTAAAAAAGGCACTTGGAGCCCTGGAAAGTATCATTTAAAATGCAGCTTCTGACAACGAATGCTATGAAGAATGAGAGCAGAAATGATTATCCTATTTCCTTCAGGATGTGAGAACTCCCAAGTTTACAGTATATAACTGGCCTAGGATCAGGGCACAGACATTTAATTCAGATCCCATCCATGCAGATACTACCCCATTTTCACTGTTCAAGTTCTAAAAGGCTTTCTTAAAACACCATTTGCCACTTCTACTGTCAAATAAAAAGGGTGTTCAGATAGATAAACTTCCTGCTGCACTTTTAGATGAAGGCAATGATGTAGGAGTTGCATCAGCTCCAATAGGCACCAAGAGCTGCCTGCAGGTTCCCTGCTCAACAGCCACCCAGCTGAGGTCATCCCGTGGCCCAGCAGGAACATGTGAGCACAACACAGCTGTTGTGTGGTAGTTCAAGAGTACTCACGACAACCTGCAATGCACAGAAAATTCTATGAAGCCTCATCTGAAGAAGTGTTCCTTTGTTGGCTTTTGCTGATTGAATTTCAAATACCACTCCTAATCAGCATCAGGTTATACAAATGTTTTTTAAACTTTTGCAGAGGCGCTTCCCTGGGCAGACTGGTCTACTATTAAATGTAGAGGTTGGCAGCGCTGCCTGTAGGGAGGGAGGTTGGAGCTTGATGATCCTTGAGGTCCCTTTCCAATTCTATGACACAATCACAATTTTTAGTTTTGCTTATCCAAGTGGTATTGGGCCTTTAAGAATAAATCACGCTGATGACCTGAGCAGAAAAACAGTGGTTTCAGAAACTGTATTAAGCAAAAAGAATATTTAGTAAAATCTTGTTTATGAGCCTCCCTCTCCCCAGACTCAGTTATTCAGGCACTGGAATGGTATTTTTTTGATACAAAAGGCATCTTGAAATTACCTCCTTTTAGAAGATTCAAACATAGATCCAACTCATATGGCAAAGATTGTGATGCAACATTAGGTGAGAAATTAATTTTAGAAGCACTAGAGTCATTTAACATTATTAACTGAAAATAATACTGCTTTAAAAACAAAATTGACAGTATTGGTTCACATCTGAAGAAATACATGTACTACTACTCTAAACTCAGTAACAGAAAAGAAGTTTGGTTACTTTCCAAGCACTCATGCACTCAGTATTGGCAAGCCAGCCTCTAAAATTAGTATGAGCAAACTCTCAGCCTTGTCTGAGGTATTTTTGTTTTGTATTTTATTGTTGCAAATCTTACAGACATTAGCGCTCTGTTAAATAAAGGAATGTAGCACAGTACATACATCACAACAGAACAGCTGGCCAGGGCCCCCCACCCCAAATAAAACCACTCCTCTTCCATCCCCTCCACCTTCCACCCCAAATCAAACCACTGCAGCGTCATTACAGAGGTCAGAAACCTGTGGCAAAGAAACATCAGAGGAATTACATTCAGTAGATGTGCAGTATCAACATTCCAGGCTCACATAGATTTATATATATATTTATATTTATATAGAGAGATCATTAAATGTTTACAAAGAACAATATTGTTACAAATACAATACTATACTTTTCCCAACGCTTTACAATAATTTCTATTCACCCTCTTTACAGAACAATAATATAACTTCATAGTCTAGGTACTGCGCTAAATATGTACAAGATATCTCAACCACATTGCTGTCTTCAGAAACATATTTTATTTAAAAAACAAGGAAAACAAGCAAACTCGGAATCCCCAATTTGAGCCAGGTTCAAAACAAATGTGAGAAACTTGCCAATAAAAAAATAGAAGGGATGTTTCACCCTTAATGTAAACACTGAAGAAAAAGTTAACAAGACTGCACAAAGCAGCGAGAAAGAGAACAAATTCAGGTCTGTCACTGAAGAAGGAATGTAAAGCAGCAGTTTGCTCCATCTTGTCTGTTAATAATTCATGTCATCTGACAAACTGCTGCAACAGCCCAGAGAACTGCCAGTTTTCCACTCGGAGTGTGTTTTTTGAAACCCCTTCCCTCTACGTGTAAGATAGAATTGTTAGAAGACAGTTACCAACAGTGTGTGTGAACTACGGACCTGCCAGTTCAGAAACCTCACACACACGCACACACACATGCACACGCACACACACAGCTACTGGAAGGATGTATTTTTTGCTAGACTCTGATCCTACAAGCATTCACTTGCTTAATGTTAAGTGCCTACGTACTGTGTACCATGAAAGCACTCGAGTGCCAAGAACTTGGCAGAATTTTGGATGCAAGATTTTCAAAAAACAGTTGTTTCATCACTCCGTACTTTCAGGTCTTCAGCATTTTGCAGTGAAGTCAGGTAAAGACCCCACCACGTGAGTGGTACAGAAGCACAGAAACGAGTGAAGCTGAGTGTAAACACAGCAAGACCCGGAAGCACGTTAACTGTGTCTTTGAGAGTTCACGGAGTTACCTCAGGCAACTCATGGAAAGGCTCCACTGTATATAATCCTCTGAATTGTACATGGATATATATTGTATTTACATATATTACTATATATATGGAGAGTTCTGAAAAAAATTCAAATGATCACCATAAACCAGATGCTGACAGGTAAACAAGATAAACGCCATCCATTATCCACTTGCATCAGCCTGGTGACAGAGGTAAGTGTTAACCTGGAACACTAACACAGCGCTCTTGTGCAGTCTGTTATTCCACAGATTGGGATTAAACTATATAACAATGAGAACTGCAGTAAAAACAAATCACTCTGCATTAATCTCAACACTAAAACATACTCACTGACGATACCAGTTTATGCAGCACTCCATTACCTCCCTTAAGTATTTACTGCTCTAAAACTACAAAGTTTTGTTTTCTATCTCTTAGCAGGCCATGGATGCTTGTGATATCTAAAAGCCAAAAACGAACCTCTGGAGCTCATGCTCCATGGCTCTCATCAGTGTGCACACCATCTGTGCCTATGCACACACACAGATCCACTTCCATCAATCTCTGGAAACATTCCAAGCTATCATTACCAGACTGCAAATAATGCTGCTTTTGCACCTGTGCCTACCACACAGTAACAGGGAAACAAGTAACTGTGACCACACAAGAGAACATCTTCAAAACGGAACAGACAGGTCTGTGTGACCTGTTCTTGTTTTCATCCCTCTGAGCCTTCCTACCACGCTATGACACAGCAGGAACTCTTTCCGTAAAACAAAACCAGCTTACTAGCCTGGACTAAATGCATGGTACAATTTCAGTGTAAACACCAGTATACAGTCCTGGTAAAAGTAACTACAAACAATGGATAATTTCCCTCTCACTAGGAAGAAAAGTCACTGCTTTTATTTATTATTATTCTTAAAAAAAAAAAAAAAAAAAAAAAAAAAAAAGGAAACAACCCAACCCGTTTTCCCCCTTTTATCTCTAGCATGCAAGTTACAGGCCACTCAAATCCTATATTTCATACATCCTACAATATATCTTCATACAAGTGCATATAGTACACATATATATCCTAAAGGTGCCATACAAATGGAAGAAAAGTCACAACTTAACTTAAAATAAATATGTTTATCCCCACTTTACCGCTCCAATTATTATCTATGTCATGAACTAAAGAGAAAGTCAATAAAATTAGACAAGTCTTTGGACAAAAATATATGTTAAAATTGGCTCAGAGAACAAAATTACTTAGAATAGTATGCAGATCTCTTATATTCAAACTTCATAAATAGCAAGCACAATTTTAAAAACATCTATATACACCAGCACACATTGCTGTGTGCACCAAATGTGGAAATAAGAGCCTAGAAAAAGTGTAGCTATTCAGGAAAGCCCCTCACTATTTCTCTTGTAGATATTTAAAGATCCTCCCCCCCGCCCCCCTATCTTTAACATCTAAAACAGGTAAGGGACTATAAAAGACATGTTACATTTAAAAACAAAGTAAAACAGAACAAAGAGTTGGAAACCTGGGGGCAGAGAGAGGAAGGCAGTTGTAAAAAAAAAAAAAGCCTCTCCAGTTACTTGGTGTAAGTAATGGAATTGTAACACGTTTAGGCATCTCAGAAATAACTTCTTGGAGTCCCACAGTCAGGACAAACTGCTGACAGGGGAGTAATTAAAAAGTGTGTATTTTGGACAGCCTATTTTAACACACTAGCATTTACTCATTCTTCTGGAGGGCAGAATTATCCCAGCATTGCACTTTTCCTACAGATGTAAACCTCTACAGACTTTCAGAAAGCCTATGGAAAAATGGGAAGAAAAGTGAAGTCACATGCAGGATGTCCAAGAGAACAATTTACTTTCTACATTTCTGTTTGTCTGGTAAAATATCTTTCATTTTGCAACATCGAGCCTATTTAATTTGTCAAATTACAATCACAAAAACTCCTAGTTACTAGAATTAATCTAATTTTTTTTTTTGTGAATCCTGCTGTGAAGAATGCTGCTGTTATTTACCTGTTTTGCATGTGGAACTGCATTTAGTTTCACTTGAAAAGAGATGCAACCAAAACAGTCCTGTAGCTATATTTTGCCCCTTCCCTAAATACAGGAAAATGGTGGGGAGAAGGGAGGAGAGAGAGACAGTACGCTTGTGAGTGAGATAAAGAAATAAACATCTCTGCAGACACATAAATGCAGCACTAGAGTGACAAGCACTATTGAGGAAAAACATCCTCCATGCACATTGTGATGGTGAGTGTCAGCTTTAGATGTAAACTGGTTGCTCTTGTGCAGTCAGCAGTCTGTACATGGCAGCTGGCATAGTCTTCATATGAATCTAGAGAAAATAAGACAAGTTACTCAGTGTTCCTAAAGTGCATACTACTTTGGCAAAGGAACTAGCTAAGGTCAGACAGGACAGAAGGGAAAAGCAGAGCCTGAGAATTTTTGTACCCTTATTAAAATATGGCAGGTGCTGATTTTACAAAGCAGTGTGATTAGCATCAACTGACCACCATCAAATTATGGACACTTGATAATTTCTGCATACAGTTCATCAAATACACATGAGAACTACAGGTGCATTAAAAAAAAGGAATGGTGGATTATCCTTACCCTCACTTCCACTGTTCAGATTTGAGTAGCAACAGCCTAAAAGAGGTAACAGTGATGAAGTACATTATACTGCTTAGTTGCGCTGCTCTTACCTCACCAACAGCGTTTGAGAGAATGTGAACAATTTTCTCATGGGGTGTTGCCACCACACTCTGTCCATTGATTTCAATGATGCGATGGCCAACACGCACACCTCCTCGCTCTGCTATACCGCCTCTCATAAGGCTGCAAATCTGGAAGGCAAAGGACAAATTTATCAGTGCCTAGATATGGAAGAAAGGCATTAAGCTACCCCTTCTCGCCTCTAAATTGTAATTCAATATAGTCTTGCAACAGATTCTAAAATGTAGTTTATCACCGATTCAAAATAAGGTATGTTAGCAGCAAATAACTGCTTCTTCCAAGAATACAACAGTCAGAAGAGGCTATTTACTGTGCAAGGCAGATGCACTCTGGTGTGGCAATTAAAAGGTGTAGAAAGGACCACAGTTTAACAGTGTTAGGGATGCAGATGCCTTACTGCAAAAATGGATGTAGAACAGTCTTCTTCTTTTGAGAATGTACAATGTCTTGGTCAGAGACAGAAATGAAGAAGACTGAAACAGATACACAGTTCTGTTTCTCATCTATATCAGTTTCCCTAACTCTGAAGTTGTGGATTAAGCAGAGTCAAAGATAAAAATAACTCTGATTAATTGAATGTTTAGATCTTAAGACTTAATACGTGTGCAATGTCCTGTATGCTGTGATGGAGAAAATGGCAGTTTCCCTCTTCCCACACTACCACATGTGCTTCACAGGAAGCCTGGAAGCTACTTACAATCCCATTTTGCACACTGAAGCCCAACTGATATCTGAGGTCCGGCCTCCTGATCAAGACAGTGGTTACTGGAGGACACCTGACTATGTTCAGTTTAACCCGAGCCTGGTTTTTCAAACCCTGCAAAAAGAAATCAACATGAAAAATGGTGGAGACAGAGTGAAACATTTAACATGAGCACTTGGGGAAAAAGATAAGTGTTAAAATACTGACATAGGAATAGTCCTGAATAAACGTTTATTTGCATGCATTCTAACACAACTGGGTCACTAAGTGCCAGAAATAAATATGCAAATTACTCAGTGAAATCAGCAATACAACATCAAATGTTTCTTGTTAGGCAGCTGAAACGGTTGTTTCAAGAAATGTAGCTTCCTGTTGCCAATTTCTTCGTCTCATAACAAAATGTATAAGAAGTATATGAAACTGGTTTATCCGGCACACTGAAAAAGCCAATTGTGGCTGGGAAATGAAATTTCAAATATGTAGGTAAGATAGTAACAAACAATTGGCTTCTCCAATGGGATTCTGGAAGGTTCTACTCCTGCCACATGCTTGTTTAAGCAGCACTGCTTTTTTGCACTCCTCCTCCCTTCTTGGTTTAACACATTCATTGTGAACTCCTTGGTACTAGAAGAAAAATGAAAGAGGAGTTTCTTTTTTGTTGTTCTGTGGTGGAGAAAAACACTAAAACAACAGAATGCCTGGATCGGTGTGGAGAGTCCGTCCTTGGAGTTATTTAAACCCCAGTAGAAGCAGCCCTAAGGAATCTTCTCCAGCAGACTCTACTTTGAACCAAGGTGCTTGCAAGCTGCGAAGAATCAGTAATGTGGTTGTAAAGCTCCACAAAAACTCATATCCTGAAATGCAGGTAGCTGCACTCTACAATTACAGGTGCTCAGATCTTACTTGTAGACTGTTGATCTTTTTTCCAACATAGAAGCAGAGACACATTTTTCTACTCTTAAATGCTTCATTCACACAAAGAATTAGCCTTCAATAAATAAGTAAATCCATATCACGTAAGAAATGCTTCATAAAGAATACAGTGGCTTCCACTATGCCTTATACAACACATATCAATTCCAATACCTATTTCTGAATTCCTTTAATATTTACAATTAAAATCTGAGTCCCACTGAAAGTAAGTGGCACCTGGCATTAACTGAAGGTTAATTCTGAAAAATAATTTCTGCTGCAGCTAAGGTAATACAATAAAGTTTCTCCATCCAGTTTACTGTTGGTGATTCTGTTGAGCTGAACTCTGGATTCAGCAGTGACTTGAATAACTAGACTGGCATTCAGGGTGAACTGCTTTACATCTTTTTTCATGTCAATGCCTCAAACTGTCTGGACACAGTCATCACATGGGCAATGGCTGGTCTCACTTCCACACAATCTTGAGCTCAGCCTGGCTTGTTATTCATGTGGCTTCAAGAGAATGATTGTATGAACTTGAAGTGAGCACGTGCTTATGGGAACTGACTCCACTCCAATCAGCTGTAAGAACATCCCAACTCCACTTCTTCCATGACAGTGTTCAACTCCTCACTGGGTTTATCTGCACGCTGTATGTGCTGCAGAGCCTCCAAAACAAATATGGAGTAAAAGACAGGAACTACTTAACATATACTAAGCTGAAGGTATCATGTTTAGCCTGATGGGCTTCCCCCTTAGTCTTCTAAATTCAGAAGGGTAGGACTCACACTGAGATATTATTTATATGAGGAATTTAGGCATCTAACTTCAGACATATGAGTTCATTCATGTTACATGCCATCAACAGAACTGATACAAACACTCTCTTACTTTTCCTGAGGTATGCACGAGTTATTTACACCTGTTCCTTCAAAACGAACGACTGTGGTCACCAATAAATAATTTACTAACCTTACAAAAAGGACATTTATTTTAAAAATGACTGATTCTGGTTATTATGCAAAATGGTGATAAATGCTGACTAGAAAAAAGCAATTGCATAACTTGACCAATTTATTTCTTTCTGTAGTCCCTGGGTCTGTTTCTGATAATACAAAGTACCAGAGGCTTTTGAAAAAGAGACAGATGCAGTAATACAACTGGGGAATGCCCACCAGCAGCTTCTCCCTAGCTCTGTCATTCTGTAATTGGTTTACAGATGATTAATAGCAGAGCTTACATTGGTAATACTAACATTACCTTACTGAAGAGCTTGCAAGATATTCTTCAACTTAACATGACATTCATATTTTCTTAGGAGGCCTTAGAGCACTCTAAATAAATCTGAAATCCTGAGATTTTTCTGCCACATTTAAATAGGTCATTCAGCAGTTCATATACTTGATGTGCTATGAACCACTTTTGATGTATGGTTAGGAAGACAAGAAAATCCACAGTCCTTTCTTTAGAAAGACAAAATAAATGGCTAGCAGTTTTTTACAGCTACAACTGTAAGTACCAGCTACCATAAGAGAAACGTCTGCAGAAGATAAGCTGATTGTTTTTGTTTTGAGAACGTACAAATGAGATTCATAAAAGCAAAACCCCACCTGAAAGGTTCTGAAGCACAAGTCATCACAGTTTTAGAAACAAAACTAATGTGGGACAGGAAACAAGTATGGCTTACATGAAAAGCCTGAGCTTGTGGTGGACTTAGCTCCATTGAAGCTTTCTGAGAGACATGTAACATGATTTTTCTTCCATACTTCACAAATGCAAGACTACATCTGTCATTTTTTTTGTATACTACACTTCCAGGCTGTCATTTCCACTTGCAGAATCTAAAATGTCTGGCTCGGAAATCTACTTCTCATTATAGCACAGCATTCATGTTTTTGGAAACCAAAATGGGAAATCCAGTTCCAATGCCCATGCTATAGCAGGGATACCTCCCACCAGATCAGGTTGCCCAGAGCCCCATCCAACGTGGCCTCAAATACCTCCAGGGGCATCCACGGCTTCTCTGGGCAGCCTGCTCTAGTGCCTCATCACCCTGAGTAAAGAATTTCCTTCCACTATCTAATCTAAATCTCTTCTCTTTTAGTTTAAAACCATTCTCCCTTGTCCTATTGCTATCAGATCATGTAAAAATGTTAGTCTCCCTCCTATTTATAGCCTCCCTTTAAGTATTCGAAAGCAGCCATGAGGTAACCCTGGAGTCTTTTCCAGGCTGAATGATTTTCCAGGTTGCAAGTGCTCACTGCTTGCTCATGTCAAGCTTTTCATCCAAGCAAAGTTTCTACAGATGATAAACATGTTCCTTTGTCTTTAATTCTAATTTTAAAATACTTCAAGATACATCAAACAAAAAGCCTCAGCTCCTCTTCAACCAGACAGTAGGAGGCAATAGAACAGTTAGTATAGCTTATAACAATATTAGGCAACTCTTTCTCCAGTTGTCACATAAAATGGTAAGAGTTTTTAGACAGACATCTGGCAGCATCTACTTTTCCAACAAAATGTTCTGATGATGTTCTGTACATTAAGACGTTAAGTTCTGATGTTAAACTTTTTAAATGCCACAGTTCACCTCGTGAGAGTCAGAAAACTGGGACAGCATAATTTGCATCATACTTTGAAAATCACCAAATGGAAATATTAAAGAAGAATTAATACTTAATAGTTCTATACTTACTGCTTTCCTACTATGTAACCCTTTAAAAACATCCAGAAACATACTCCGTACCTTTATAATGCTCTGACATGTTGAGAGAGGTAAGCCAACCAGACTGGTCCCATTGATTGACATGATCTGGTCACCTATATTCAGCTTTCCAGACTTCTCTGCTGGTCCCCCATGCATCATATTGGCTATGATAACTGTAGGCAAAATGGATCCCCAGCCAGACTCTACAATTACTACACCTAGGATTTCTCCTTTTTGCTTTTCGATGTAAACCTGTATCATAAGAAAAAGTGCATCAAATAGAAGCTTCTTCTCAAACACAGAACTGACTAATTGCCCCTCCCTTCCAACCCCCACCTTCTGAAAAAAAAAATATATATATATATTTACTAATATTTATATAACTCCTCCATATATTTTATAAATTAACAAACACATACCCTTCACTATTTGCAACGTGCTTTCCTAATTCAAAGGCAAACAGAACAGTTGTATTCAAACATTGAATAATCAACAATATATAGATTTTGCTTAGTAAAGAACATTCCTCATACAATTTTTTTCTGCAGATGAGCAGAGGGAACTGTAGAGGAAGAAACAGCGGTTATTGTGTGCTTCACAGGACAAAGGTAAACAAGAGGAGTTTACAAGAGCTTATGACTGCACATTGGAACATCACAAGCTGTCTGTTGCAGTGGTGCACAGGTTCATATTTATTAAAAGAACAAAGCAGCACACCCCTTCAGCAAAAACAATTCTTTACAATCTAGAATTAGTCACTCCATCAGTGCCTCCACGAGTTTTACGCTGTTTGCTGCAATCTTTAAATTGTATTAATTTTTAATCTGCTTTAAATTCATTTCGTTAGCATATAATATCAATTATTTAAAAATTGTTAGATAAAAAGAATGCGAATAGATGCACTTTTCACACATGATAGACTTGGGTTTTCCTGTTTGCCTTTGATAGAGAAACGATGACAGGTTGTACTACTGAGGAAGATATTCTAGATTTATTTAGGTCATTTGTAAGAAATATTAATGCTTTTCTGATTTGTGCCCGTGTGGGCCTGCAACTAGTACAGAGAGTCTTAATGTTATTAGGAAGAAAAATGAGACATACATCTTTGCAGTTTTCAGATTTGGAGAAGTGAATGAGATCATCATTGTACATGTCCTGGGTGTTGAGCAAGTCACTATATTCCTTCTGGCTAAGATCTTCTGGATTGATTCCATTCGCCCTCAGAAACTCCTGGTATGCTACACTAAAGGCTTGACCTATAGACTGTGCAATCAGCTGTGCCTGCAGCAATTCCCAGAGAAAAGAAAAAGAAAGTCAAAACATTCTGATGGTCCACTATACAATCCCACTGTAAAACGGTTTAATTCTACAAAGTCAAGTCACAGTTAAAAAAAAAAATACTCATGCACTAAAAATTAAAGGTCACAAGATGTCAATACATTCTCTTGAGAAAAGGAAATCCTGTCACAGCTAGGAATCACTAACATAAATGTAAAGGAACACCTGCTGCAGTGACTGAAAAATAGAAGGCAAAAAAAAACTCTACCTCCCACCTGCAGCTCTTCTCAACCTTGCAGCTTCTATATGACTTTCCCGTATAGTAGAGGCAATGTCACTGATGGAGTTGGAAACAGAAGACAACTGGGATCACTACCCTTTGAGGTCAAAGTAAAGTTAAAAAGACAGGTACTGGACAGCAGAGGAAAGTAGCACACATGGTGCAGAGTACTGCTGTGAGTAACAGGAGCTGTAATGTAGGTACCACTGTGTGGGGCACAGAAGATGGCTACAGTCTGCACAGAAACAGTCCCTTGCAGCACAATGCTGAATGGGGAGGGGTTTGGGGGGGAAGGAAAGAGATGGACAAGGTGCCATATTTAACCAGACCCTGGGGAAGGCTTGTTATGAAAATTTCTGAGGTGTGTTTTTGTACAGCTTTCCAACTGTATTTTAAGGTCCAGTTTGGTCCTCAATAACAAAAAGATTCTCAACCCCCAGTTAAGAAAGTGATTGTACTTCAAAGTAACTCAAGATAGCACTAAACCTGCTGATGAGCATAGCATGATAGCTA
Organism: Chrysolophus pictus; assembly: GCA_037305975.1. Lineage (NCBI taxonomy): Eukaryota > Metazoa > Chordata > Aves > Galliformes > Phasianidae > Chrysolophus > Chrysolophus pictus. Next base: position 44,845,074 of record CM074614.1, on the reverse strand, counting down.
GTGCTGAGAATGCGAATATCTGGACTAGCATTATTTGCCAATGCTCAGTTCAATGAGAAGAACAAGATGGCGCGATAATGGGAAAACAGAGAGCTAAGTCATAAATGTGTATTTTATGTATGTTCATACGGATACATCTTGTCTCCAAGAAGAGATCAATTCCCATTTAAACAGCCACCATCTGGACACATCAATCACGAAGAATCAGTTATTTTGAAGATTCAGCCAAGAACAGAACTGAAAATCTAGCGCTAGCTTCCTTAGATAAGGATACTTCCAAGCAGGGACACATTTTGGCCAACATCCGCTTTGAGGGCTTACAGCTGTGCCAGTTTCTGTGTAAATTCTTCTAAATAAGCCATTGTCACAGAAGAAAAGATGATAATGAGACAAATATGAGATTTATAATATAAACAGGCTGTACTATTCCACTGAATAGTATCCATCTTGCTACTAATAGGCACTACAAAGTTCTCATTCTCTTTCTTATTAATCTGGATATTTGAGATCAATTTTGCAAGCTATTTTGTGAGCTAAACCATGACTACGGAATTTTTCAGCTTACTTTTATATCACTGAACAATGCTTTTTTCTTACTGGAAATACAAATATCTCACAGCATAGGAATGATCATATCTAACATAAATACGACCTTACTCAAAGAAACCATAGAAAGTAATGCCAGCCATTAGAAGGAAACATCGATTCTAGCTACCCAAAGCATTAAGAACAGCATGGGAAACACATTCAGGAGATGTAGATTAGTCTACCACATGTTGAAGGAGAGCAAGATGCAGCCTGCCTCTATCATCTGACAGCTTGATTCTTGCCTTTCTAGCTGGTTAGTATGAGAGTTACTAGTACAGGAACTTAAGCTGGAAATACAGAAACAGCAGCCTCAGAGTGGGAACATCTCAAATGATAATAAACCAATTGGCTATTCTCATTTTTGCAACAGTTTCTTGAAAAGCTGAGCAAAAATGGCTTACCAATGGCTGCCAATTTTTTTTGTTCTTTGACAAAATACTGACAGATTACTTCTATCAATGCTTCTGTCTTCATTTTTCAACCTCAGTGGGGGTCTGACATACGTACATCCACCTGCAGCTACACAATTTATCTGAATATAGGATCGTATTAGGTTCATCATTACATTTCATCAGCTACTTATTCAAGGAACTTTCCCTCATCAAAGTCCTTGCTGATACACCGTGGAGTAGAAAGCTTAAGAGGATTTTAAAAGAACTGATACTTCCACTTCTGTTAACTATTTCAGTATATGCAAAATCGCACTACAAAGTCTTCCTTCAAAGTAAGTGATGCGCAAGCCACAAGAACAGGAAGTAAGCTATTACCTCATCCTCCCTAATTTGGGCAGGATGCCTTCTGCAAATGGCATCACTTCAGTGATCTGTAAATAATTTACACACGGTTGCAATTCTTCTTTCATCTCCTGCTATGTGAACCATTTGACTAACATTAATATGACAACTGCCACAGAGACAGTTAATATGTTTTTACTTAGAGGCTCAGAACTGGGAGTTTCTGTCTTTCCAAATTTTTTGAAACGCTGTGTATAGAGCTAACCTGATTATGAGATCAACAACTATATCTCTAGCCACTTCAGTCTGTGTTTGCTTTTATCTGTCAGTAACCAAGCTTTACGAAGTGCATAAAACCACCATGCTACAAACAGCGCTTGTGAAAACAGGATATGAAGGTTATTAACAAGTACGTTAAACTTAGTAAACCTACACCACATTCACGCAGCTGTCATGAGTACTTTGGGGGTATTAGAATTAAAAACTTTCCTAGCTGCCTTTTAACATGATAGCAGCAACTACTCTTCAACTCAAACAAAAACCAACCAAACAAAACAAAACAAAAGGATGTTTCTCAGATGCAGTAATCTTTGAGGTGATATTTAGATCAGAAATTCCCTAGGAAAGCAAGCATCTTTAATGGCATTCATTCTTACCGGTGGATTATGAGCTTCTATAAGTAAACTGTGACAATGGAACCTCTTTATCATTGTTACAGAAAGATACTGTGGAAACTTAAAAATGGGAAGCTTTTCTATAAACATCGACTTTGTGGTTAAAATGTAAGAACCAAACATGCCAACAAAAAGCAAGATGAAATATCTTGCTGCGATTAATGAACAAACAGGATCACTTTCTAGAGGACTTCAAGCCTACCAAGATGCGCTTACATTTCCACCCTTACAAAATTATGAGACAGGTAATTCCTTACATCCTCAGACTCAAAGACATGGCAAATCATTTTGTACTGTCTCTTTCCATCCTGGGAAGGGTGAGATGCTTCCACATTATCCTGGGAGTTAGACCGTGGCATTCTCCTACGAGCCATTAGAACAACTATATTCCCTATATCTGCGATGTAAGAAATGGTCCGCAGGGGATGATCCATCATGGTTTCCTAGGGAACAGAAAAAAAAAAATATGAGAAGCTGTTTCAGTGAAGTTTTTACTGGACTCTGAGTACTATGTCAATATAAGACCTCAGTTAAGTGAAGCTCATACAAAGTATCATACATGAAAGAAGACACCAGTAGAAAACAAGAGTTTTGCTTTCCAAAAGAGTAAAACAAAGAGCATGTTTTATGAATTCAAATTTACACAAAAACCTCAATATCAGAACCTGAATATGCTGGGGATGTACAGGTTCAATGTCCACTATAGCTTTCAAATTATCACACCCAAACATTCATGGGCACAACCAATACTTGCCACAGGACAGCTAATAAAAAGTGAGCTGACAGTAATTAGTTTACCTGAAATTTCTAATAATTTACTACAGAAAATTGCTTATATGACATGGCTCTTGAGTATGGATTTCTTCCTAGGAAATCCTACAGGGAAATACAAGAGCCAGCACTTTTCGAAAGACAATTTTTGGCAGACAGGTGAAAGTCTATTTCAGTAGCCTACTGTTACAAAGGTATCCTTGTCTATACCTGTGTGTCTGCATTCAGTACTTTAATTCTTTGTGTAGAAATGAAGAGGTCCACTTCAGTCATGGGTTGAGATTCCCCTTCTGGAGCCTGCAATTAAATGAATTAGAGTCAAATGCACACAATGTAACATCCTTACTAATGATGTTAGCTCACAAGCAGGGGTGTACTAAAACACAGTCACCAGAACAGCAATGCAAGATAGAGTATTAGACTGCAGAAGCTAAAGAGAAACGCAAAGATATGGAAACTATATACGGATTTATGAAAGTGAATTGGATATTATTCAAACAATTGTTAACCCCACAAAAACTTGGTATCTTTACTGACCCAATAAAGTTATATATGACTGCAACATGAACTGTATAGATATTTCATGCAAATTAGTACGATTCTCCCATTTTTGCCACATTAGCAATTCCACTTAAAAGAATTTTTTTTCACACCAGCAACAGAAACACCTAACAGTTACTCTCGCCTGAGGAACTTCTTTTTAAGCTTACAGCAACCGCTCAGACCAATGGAAAAAAACATACCAAAGGTGGGTCTAAGCAATTCATAGTGCAGTTCTGCTAAGAAAGCCTTCACAGTCAGACAATATACTAATCAATCATCAACCCCACCAAAGAAGTAAGATCTTTGTCAGCAGAAAGCCAATTTTTTTTTTTACAAGTTAAGATTTGTTAAAAGGTATTTTAAATCTCCATAAAGAAAACTTATTATTAAAGTGAGTCATTATCAGCAGATTACCATGTATATGTAAACTTTTTTTGCATCCAGCAATTTGACACGTGTGAATCAAACAAATAGTTCTTTATCTAGATAAAAGATAAAATAAAAGTAGATTTATTTTTAATCTGTCATTTTACAGAGTTAGAACCTTTTCCATGTTAGTCCTGTTTCTTTAGCATGGATTTTGGGTACTGCCTGTAACCATTTGATAATTCCAATTTTTACTCTATTTCTAACATGAAATGGCTAATGATAAGCAACAAAAAAAGGCCAACCAGGCAACTGATTTCTGAGAAATGTCAACTCGTATGGTGGCTCAGAAATAATCTTAAAAAAGAAAACAAACAAAAATTTGCTGGATGCAGAAAATAACACAAAATAAAAAGAAAGGCAGAAAAATCTCCCAGAAAACAAAAGAACAGGCATAAAATAAAGCTGATGGAGTTTGTACTGCACCTTCTTCCTGCTTTTGGCTAATTTCTGGGCCATCTGCTTAGCATGGAATAAACAGAGACAGGAGAATGGTTAGAGAAGAATTTACAGAGACTCCAAGTCAAGCAGGAATCTGCATGCTAATGCCAGGGCTCACAGACTTCTAGCTGCTCTAAATTAATTCCAATTCAGATTGATTTTCTTTCTTTCTTCACTTATCCAAGTTCATCATAACCACTTTAAAACATGAAAAGAAACCACACCAAGAAGATCAGTCAAGAAACATACAAAAGAATTTTTTTTTTCCATTCAAAATACTGTTCTCGACAAACAGGTTTTCGCTTATTTGCTTGTTTGTAAGAGGGGCAAGAAAAAGCAGCTCTCCCCCATTTGCAGTAGTAGAAGCCATGAGTTCAGTCTTTGAAGCAACACCTGGATAGACAGTGAGAGAAGAGTTTTAACCATTTTATTCCATTTTTTTCTGATCTAAGGAATTTAAATTGAAAGCTGCCTAATACCCCCACACCACAATCTTAAAACCAATCAACCGAAAACCAACCAACCAAACAAAAAACCAACATAAAACTTCAGTAGTTTCTCCTGGAAAAACAAAGTGACACAAGTGACAGAAGCTAACCTTCACCTCCATTTTCACCTCCTCATGTGCAAATACACCCAATGCCAGCATTCACATTTCTGAACATTTCTGAACAAAGATTTCCTCTGACAACTGCATATCACTGTGTTTTTTTCAAGAAAAGCATGTACATCATAGCTACAGCCTCCTAGAACAGTCTCTTGTCACTGATTTGTCACTAATTCCACTGATTTATATCCAAAGATATACTACCCCACTGCAACAAATTATTTATACACTATTACTGTGACAATAACAACATAAACAAACATCACCTTTCTTACAATCTTGCAAACATTATTCAAACCAAGGTGAAATGAACTTATGAACCTGCTCATTAAGCACGCAGATATCCTTTTACTTCCAACAATTAATGTTAGCTAATTAAATTTACAGGCATGTTTGTGGAGGCTTACCATTGCAACATTCATGAGAAGAAATTCATAGCTAACTGCTTTTATGAAGAACAAAAAGGAAGCCTCAACCAAGAGACACAAAGAAAATTTACATAGATGCTCACCTCTTTATTCTGTCAATTTTAGCATAAACAAATCTGAATGCAGCTACTGAAATTTTAGACGTGCTGCTTATTTACAAATATGAAAAAATATTCTCATACAAGCTTTTAGTCATCTTTTCCAAATGGAGTAATATTGGATAGTCTGGTGATAACAAACCACTGCAAAAGCAATTAGAACAGTTTCATGCTGCAGGCTCTGCATTATATTAATTTACACTGGTACTGAGAAACACTATCCATATGTTGAATAATAGAGTCCTGGTATACACTGGGCAAGGGGGAGACACTAATGAGACTCAAACCCTTCTCCAAAATGAAGATCCCCTTCCAGACAATTTTCCCCTTCCTCTGCCCCCAAACTGTACATAATGACTGATCTCACAAAAGTAGAAAAGTACAGGCTGAAAAGATGAGAAATTCAAAATTCTGTTCTTTGTTTCAATAAGAGCATTTATTCTGCATTACTCTTTCTGAAGAATGATTTCAAGTATATAGAACTAAAGTAATGACATGGAACAACTGATACTAAGAAGTGATTTGACTCTACACAGAAATGTCATGAAAGAAGTTACAGTTCACACAAAAGAAAACAACACCTCATCAAATTAGGATAATTCCACACTACAGACTATCAGTCAAATCTTCTTCATTGTTGTTTTGCTAACGAAGATCAGGAGATTATTTCAGTGTAGAAAGAACAGAAGCTACCTGATCGAAACACAACGATGTATTTTTTAAATGTGAAAAACCTCTTCACCTAAACAAAATGTAACTACTTAATACTTGCAATATTCAAAATCTTAAATCTTTAAAAATTAACACGATTTCACTTTTTGGCTTAGATATACTCAAGCCATTTAATTTCTACAAAAAATGTACTGCAATTTATTGAACACATGAAAGATACCAGGTAAACAAAATATGTGGAAAATTAAATTTCTGTCACATCTTAAATTACATTCAGCAATTCAATTATTTGCCAGATCGAATTTGACAAATCTCCTGATAATAAAGAAAGCTGTTACTCTGTATGCAAACTGTAGCATCAACTCTGCACGAATCAGATGTGAATTGTAAACACAAAGTTTTTTTTCCTATATTGCCATAAGTATTAAACAGATGAATTTCAAGTAAACAACATTGTTTTCCATGCCATTTGAATGAGTAAGACTATAGTCAGAAAACAGTTCAATTCCTTTCCTAATACTAAAAGTACCTCTTGGTGATTACATGAAATTAATTAAGCTTGATGAATGCCTTCAAAGCATTGTATCTGTTACAACTTAAGTTGACTTCACATAGTTATGTGTTCATGCAACAAAGCCCTCAACTCTTCTGCTTTTATCTGCAGAGGTACTTGTTTAAAGAAAAAGTATGGAGAACTGTTTTCAAAGTTTTGTTCATATTTTGAAGGAATCAGTATGTGGTCTAACTGCTCTGCAAAAAGGAAGCATTAGAGGAATTATTAAATTCAAAAGGAACACATTCAGATTAGAAGGTATCTGAACACAACAGGCCTTAAACAAAACTGTTCCCTCTTTTCCAATACTCTTAACTTTACAGATTTTTCTAAGATCTGTCTTAATTCATATACTTTGATTTCTATCTACAGATAAATGTCACATCCAACACATTCCATAAACAAGCTTGAGTAAGGCATAAGTATCACTGCCAATATTTTATGTCTAGCCTAATGGCTATCTTAAGTGGTGATTAACCTAGGAGCAGGAACTCTATCTGTCATAATGAAGCTCTCACTAAAATGTTTGGCTTGAATGGCAATCACCAACAAAATCAATCAAAACCAAAGATCCTAAGAGGCAGAGGGGCATATTTACATTTCCATCACCTAGAAGGAGAAGAACATAATCTGCCAAAGAACTGTACAATGGTATTGTGTGCCATGCAGTAAGCAAACAATTTTCTGAAATTCACTTTGTTTCAGAAAATAATGAGCACAAGCTTGCTTTTACCAGGTCAACCATGCAACTACTAGGACCTCTGCCCTATGACAAATTTACTGTAACCAAGAACATGCAAGTCTGTTCATTCAGATGGATGTATAAATTATGGATTTGATGAGTGAAATAAGCTGAACAGATTCCTTCCGTGTTGAGGCACAGCAGTGCTGAGGCATAACAGAAACCTCAAAAAGAACTTTATTCTGCTAATGAATTTCTTAGAATCTGATTAACTTTTCTTTATAACTCATGTTCAAAAAGCAGCACTACGTAAGTGGTTTACGTTGCAGAAAAATAAGGCACTAAACCTTCCTGAAACCACAGACAACCCCACACAAGAAAACTACTGCTTACATACCCACAATTTTAAGGTACAGCATGAAAGTAGCCGGAATCACTCCTCACCTTGATTCTGCTGACAGCTTCCTGAGCCTGCATCATTCTCACATTCTTGGAGGGAGTTTTATCAGACAGGAGCTGAGTTGAACCAAGGTAATTGGCAGCAAAAATGATTCCATCAATTAGGTCTTCAGGATCACACGGTCCAGGAACTGTAACAAAGGAGAAAGATCACTGCAGAAAATCACACCGAATCATGGCAAAATACAACACTGACAGCTTGAGCCTGCACCTGGTGGCTGTAAATGCTCCTCTAGATTACTACAGTTTCCCATGACAACATGGCAAACAGTTCTTTCAGAGCACACCACGTAAAAGCTCTCAACACCTCTTCCACAAAACCTGTAATCATTAATCCAATCTGTCTCTTACAATAGCTCATCCTTTTGTGAAAGGAATCACCTTATGGCAAAATCTCTCAGAGCTTTTACTGTTACAAAGAGATATGGGTCCTAAGCTCTTCCCTCATCTACCAAAAATTCCCTTGCAATTCTAAGACAGTTACAACTAAAAGAGAAAGGGTGCAATTTAAGAATAGCCATCAGTCACTTGCTCACTGTTAGCCACAGCTAGTACAGAGCAGAGGAACCTCCCTGGCAATGCTTTACAGGTACCAACACCTCTCCTCTTATCAAGGAGACTGACAGCCGAATTAAACAAATTACTTTCCTCCCACAGGCCTTTAAAAATCATTCTCAGTCTCAACAAAGATATTAAGGGAAAGTACAGAATACAGTAAAAATGTTGCTATATATGCAGAGCGCAGGATGTTCCAGTGGGAAAAAGCAGCACTGAAATCCCAAAAGATTATCACCTGATTCCCATCGACTTCTCTGGAAAGTCATAGGGTGATGAAGTGTTCAATGCCTAGCAATTTAAATCATTATAAAGCAGCATTTATTATCTGCAACTTTTAGATGTTATTGCCAAACACACCACACATAAACTGTCTACCTAAAACTGCAACTGTATGTTGCAGTTTAACACCTTGCTGCATGTTAAAACTGTCAGGATCCCAAAGGAAATCTGGTCCAGTTGAGCTTCTTGCTTCCTTGGAAGTGAGGAAAAGATAACTGATGTTCAAGACAAGTGAAAGATCTTAAAGAATTCAATTGGCAAAAGTAGTTTGGTTTTTTAAGTTTTCTATTCTAGGAGCAAAACAAAACAAAACAAAAAAATGTAATATGAGAAAGGAGTTTTCATTAGCTCAAGGCTATTTTTTGAAAAGTGAGGCAATGGAGCTCAAAGTTTAACATTACTTAGAATGCCAATTCTGTTTTAATTATAATGCAAGAGACTAACAATCACTTAAAACAAGCATGAGAAACTTCAGCCCTGAAGAAACGCAAGTCATTTTTAAGAATAAAATAACAGATCTAAGAGATTAGTACAATGATCAATTTGTAGTCTAAAGAGAATGACTGATAATCCTACTAATCATTTAAATACAGCAAACTGTAAAGTCATTCAAGGAGTTCCAAGACAGTCAAAACGACCAACTCTATTTCCAGCACTTTGTAAAGCACGCGCTGCACCTGCTAGTGGGCAAAACAACAAACAAAACTGAATTTTTGGCTTCTGTCGTGACCTCATAACAACATAACTGAATTTATTATATTTTTTTACAGTGTGGAGTGCAGATTCACGCAAAAGGTAACATGAGTTCAGGTAGTAGGTAATTTGTTTTCTCACATCTTTCTCAATAAACACATCCCTAGTACAACTTGAACTCTAAGACAGGAAGCATTATGTAATTAGAGGACAAGTAGCTGTAAAGCAGTGCAGATCTCCTCTGGCAGGCCTACCAATTAGTCCCATTAATTCAATCCTGCTAATTAATCCACCTGAGACTGGAATGAGAATGACACTTGAAATGAGTGCTAGACAGAGCACTACAATCATCTTGCTTAACCTCTTTTCTTTATTCATCATAAAAAATTTAGCAGTGTTTTATGAGATACTGATAAAAGCCTAGTGGATCAGACAGGAATTTGGAATGAAACACTAAAAAATAAAATGTATACATATTCCTGAACTTTAAAAAAAGCCTAGTAGGATTTAGCTCAGGCTACAGATTGAAAACAGTTTGATCTAAATTGACGCACCCAACTCTAGTAGCTCTTCTATTCAGCAAATGAAAATAAAATTTTATACATTATAAATACTGGAATTCTTAAGAGATGCAAAAATATTTAGAAACTGTAGAACCATCTTACCTTCAACATAGGTTGGAAATGAAGCCAAGCTTTTTCTGGACTGTAATTAAGACAAAGAACAGAGCATGTGCATATACAGATTAAAAAGCTCTCCATGCCAAAAAGAAAAAAAAATATCAAAGGAAGATTGCTGTTTATTAAGATTTACTATTCTATCTGGTAGTTTCAGATTTTAACCATGTACGTAAGTTCAGTGTATTCCATGTACATGTTTAACTATCAGACAAAATGCTAAGCTCAGTTTTCAGTTACATGCTCGTATCTGCTAGCATATTAACTATGAAAAGGTGCTCTGCTTTCACTAATCAAAAGGTATGCAGGAAAACACATCACACCTCAAAGATCAGAGAGTTTTCCCACCACAAATAGATTCCATTTGTAGAAATACACAAAATTACCTTATGCTTTTACTATGAACAAACCATCAGCTCAGTTAGTTACTCATTAACCAAATTTTGTTATTCATTATGATTGTTTTTACATGTATCCCTCACATTTGTTAAAAACATTTCAAATTTTATATTCTGTGGTATAACTGAAGTCACTAGAACTTTGACACCAGCTCTATTTACACAATATCAAGCATAAGAATATACTTGCTAGCTTCAATTCTCTAAAAGGTGAATGGTTCAAAAATTTTGCATGTGTCAATACACAGTGCAAAGGAAGAGCTTATTTACAGCTGCAGCTTTCCAAGTGAAACACACAGACTAACACTTCAAACACCTGAAAGCTACAAATTCAGTACGACTCACCACGTTGTTATACTTAGTAACATACTCACATTGGAAAACTCATCAAAGAAAATTCAGTGTGCCACATACAGATGACAAAAGATAATGGACATAGATGCTGATATCATGAGCATCACAAGTAAGAATTTTGGATAGCCCAAGGATTACAAAGCTTTAATGAACCTATAACTGATATGTATCAGCAGTAACTCCTTCAATGACTGCTCAATTCAGTAGTATTGAAAGAAGAGCCATATATAGTCAGAATACTGCACAGTATCTTAGACAGTTTCAAGCTGCATTTATACATATTCATATTTATACCAGTATGCCATATTAGTCTCATATATTGAAGGAAACTTACTAGGGTTCTGTAAGATAGTGATAAAACATAGGTATACCAGGAAGATCTCTGTTAAGTGACAGACTAATCCCAAAAAGTCTTTTCCATTTTTGCAAATGGAAAATACATGCAAGTAATTTTTTTTCAAGCACTGATATTGCTATGTACACTTGCTATAAAAACCACTCAAGAAAGAAAAAAAACCATACGTCAGCCAACAGTCTATGCAACCCTTAAGTATTTGCTCCTTATAAAAATGACTAAGCTGTACTGCAAAACTAAGAAGGCTCCCCATCAGACGTAGTACTAGCATAAATAAAGATATCAGTAAACCACCATCTCCTGCTGCCAAGGCATATCAGCTGCTGCGTAGATAGAGACAGTCATTCGCAGATGTGTGACTCTTTCACCTCTTCAGATTAATGTTTTTTACTGCACCACCTACCTATACAGACTCAATAATCATTTGCTGTTACTACCTGCACGGAGCTAAGAGGGATATTCAAAGATGGACGCTGACCACAGCCAGAGGACAAATCCACTGCACCCCCCAGACAGCTAATGCAAAAAAATGTCTTTTCCAAAATACTTTTTTTTTTTTTTTTTTAAATTCAAACAGTGTGCCCAAAGTTTATAAATACAAATTTGTCAACCATTCAGCCACTTGGCTAGCGGATACTTCTTCTCAAGATAAAACCATTAAGCTGTCATTATTCATGCTCTTACAGTGAAAACTCTCACCAAAAAGTCATATTTTTTTTTTGTTCTTTAGCCAGATCAAAGGATACTCCACTAAGACCACAGGAATACTAAAGAAACAGGCAAAACTGCTAGTAAGATGAAATCTACACCTTTTAATTATCCAAAAATAATGAAATGCTGAGATCATCAATATTTCATTACTCTTGTTAACATTTTTACTGCCTTTTGGCATAGCATTACACAAACTGTATCCTAGAAAAAGGTTTTATTAAGATCTTAAAAGAATTCCCCAAAACTATGACTGTTTTATCACTCCTCTTGAATGAAGATACTAAAGCAGGCATTATTGCTCATTTGAGAGGAACAAATGGACTTATGCATCCTACTGTGGATTCTGGTTTACCAGGATTAACTGTCATCATATGTGAATACATAATAAAAACTGAAATGAGCAGCACCTTATCTTGTTTTCCATTTTTCCTTTTTCTTCTGAGTAAGTTTATCTAAAAATATTTAACAGTTAGAAAGTACATGAAGTAACAAAATTTATAAGCTAAAGAAAGCTAAAGGCTTGAAGAAGCTAATAATGTTGCAGCTAAAAGTGTAATGACGCAACCCACTGATTGAAAAAAAGGAAATAAACCAAATTTTAAGTACGTGGAACTAGCATGCCATAAAAAGCTAATAGGTGAAATAATGCGTAAGAAAGTATTTAGCTGTATTGTGCAAAGCTTTATTTAGGAGTCAAGAACTCCAAAATTCTGACTATGAATCACTGGCAAATTATCATCAGATCATTTAGTTCTTCCAACAGCTCTGTCTGCTAATATAGTAATGTTAATATACTAAGTAGAAAAAACTACTAAATTAATTTTATTTAAGGAGGATTATTCACCTCTCTGAGAAAAATTACTTTCTTTGTTGGAAGACATTTTGAATGGGAAAAGAGAAAGAGGCTCTTTCGTTTGCCTCTAATACAAAAGTGACTTCTTCTGTTCTTCTTCCAACCTGTTAATAAATTTTGTGGCAGCTGAACAGAGTCAGAAATACCATGATAACCTTTCTTAAGTATGTTAGAAATTCAGTTGGACAGCCAGGCAAGCACAAGGGAAAGAAGCTGTAAATCAGCCTTGTAGTTTGTTGCAGTATTGACAGAAGAGAAGGGATTGCACAGGTATAATAAGAGGGGAATGACAACAGAAAGGCATGATCAGCATGAACATGACTGTGGCTTTTAAAAAGGTTTCACTCTACCTCTTTATTAGTGGAGGGCTCTGCTGTACTGCAGACATCCTGGTGATGTTGCCTACTTGACGACTCAGCACCCCGAGGTGAAGAAGAATCTGGAGATGGAGACTAGACATGGCAAGAAAATAAAATTAAATAATGATCTGAGTGACCAATGTAGAAATTCTTCTTTCATAATTTCCTCTCACTTGGCAGAGGAAATAAGAAATAAGAGTGAAAAAAAGGAAAAATAAAAAACAAAACAGGACAAACATTTTTGAGATGTTGTAACCCTTGACTTTATCACAATGATCACATGTAACTCAGTACCTCACTGGACTTGGTCTAAACAGCTAAATCTTTTTAAAAAACCATTTATTTATCAGTAATGTATGAAATAAACAGGTGGAAAACTTGAAAATCTGTACACAATGGCAAGAAAGATCAAGCCATAAAGTGTGTCATAACATCATTTTTGTGGGATGAAGGAAGGATTGTCTGTGGCACTGGGCCAACTGCTTACATTTACTGTCAGCATTCAGCAACACAGTCACAGGGCTGCCAGTTGCACAAGAACATTTCTGTTACATGCAGGCAAATGATTCTGTGAGCTTACTGAAAGCTGTGAGCAACACAGACCCATGTTCTAGAATTCTGACATTCTAGGAAAGAAAATATGAAGTCATTAAGCAGAACTAAGCTGTGATGGTAGACAGGTGAGCTGATCACAACCAGAGAACAGATTTTGCTAAAGGTAACTTACTCTTAACCGTCAAATTGTAAAGATGGAAGAGAAGTCTGCAGTTTCCCCTAGCAGCACATAGACTTTCAGGCATGATAAACCTGAAGTGGTAAATTAATTTCATTTAAGCAGAAGTAGGCTGCAAAAGTTGTCCATAAATGTCATTCCACTATATTTAAAAAAACCTTTTATTAACTGTACAAAGTAATACTAACACTCAAGGACTTCTTCATGTACTCAATGGCTATACAGTACCAGTATAATCAATGGTTCCTCAATCTAGACAATGTACAAATTCTGTAAATACTGCATAGTTCATTCTATGATCTAAATAACATACATGCCTCCTACATCAAATTTCCTAATTTCCTTCACTTCTTTAACTCACAGACAGTTTTGTGGATAAACTGTTTCTCATACTATTTCCTAGTCATTCAGTATCATCACATTAGAACACTGCAGTAGAAAAACAAATGGAACAGCATACAAAGCAGTATCAAATTTCCAGTTCTATGTGATCTGTCAGTGAGTGTTATGCTAACTGTGGGAAATGCTATTCTAACCAAAGGCTGTTCCTGATGAATGCTGGTAATGAACGCCATAGTGAGGTACCAAAAGACCACAGAAGGGCAGACTGGGATGCAAATGTGACACAACACTGAGTTGGAATTAATGATGGTGACCAAAACATATGACAGTACAAAGCGTCAAGCCAGCACGCATTTTAAAGGCAGATTTTCAGAAGGTACTTGCAAAACATGTCTGTGCACATGATAAAATACAAATCCTCTAAAGCAACGTTAGCATTTGTTTATGCAAGCTGAGTCTTTAACTCAACAGAGCCAGATTTCTACAACCTCCTTTGATATACGGAGTTTGGCCAGTTCAACAGTTCATCACTAAAGGCAAATTAGTCTAATACCATTCTTTCATTTTCTTTGATAGAAAGAAAAAAGAAGAAAAAAAGAATCCTCTTCCCTAATCAAAATTATCAAAACCAAATAACAAACTGCGTACAAACTTTACTACATAAGAAGAAACTAGTACTGTTCATGAAAACTTTTCTACCAGCGTTTGAAGAAGAAACACTCAGTTTTCCTTCACATCACAATGTTTGTTTAGAGCTACCACTTACAATCCACAAAGAAAGAATGCAGTCACAGTCTGGAAGTAGCTTTTGTACCCATAATGAAATAAATTGACAAATCACACTGGATAGACAACTTGCACAGCTACTGTACAAACTGAATTCTAAAATAAATGTTTACTGACTGCTTCATTATCTGATAACAAAACAAGTTCCAGAAACCTAACAAAAATGCTTTCAGAACAAACAAAATAAATGCATTTGAAGCATGCTATTATTACATAGAGATCCATCAGAGGAATGAAAGTGTTTTCTGAAGTGCAGTAATAAAAAAGTACAAGTTGCCCACTAGAATATCTACTTACGTTTTTCTTACGATACTCAACCTGGTACATCCAAAAATTCTCCATCTCAATTTTAGTGTTGTTTGATTCTAACTAACACGCAACTCACTTCACTTGAGGAGCCTTTCCTGCTATTGCTCAGAGGAATTCAGTAACAGAACTTGTAACTGGAGAGGATGAAGCATTGTGTTGCATGGAACTTATCCCAGTCAGCCCAGTTGACTGCTGAATAACTTGTGAAGAAAAACATAATCAACACTGAAACTTCTTCAAACACATCCACCTGCTTTTGTTTTATAAAAGCAATGCTGTTTTACCTGTTTAGCAGCAGAGTCTCTGAAAACAGTATAACTTTGGGCCACAAACAAAACTGGAACAGAAAGGATGAAATACTATTTCAGCACATCAAGATGAAGTTAAACAAAAGACCATTACTTAAAATGTCTGCATACAGGCTTCTTGGCCAAAGAACAGCAGATTATCTCTTCCTGTACATTAATTCCCAAAAGATAAAAGCAAGGACTAAGGGTAAAGCAAGGGCTTTAAATTTAATTGACCTCAGTGACAAAAAGTCCCCTGAATGCTACCACATGTTAAGCAAAGGTCAAAGCACTACAAAATTTTCAGATCCAGCATGCAAGTGTAGTCAGATCTGTGCCCAGTTGTTTTAATTGTCTATTCACTGTAATCTATCAAACTATTTCTTGCTATTGATATAAAACTGACTTTCAGACCATGACTGCTTCTTTGTACACTATATATAGTGTTATTAAGTATTACATTCAGTACTGTTATGAGCTAGTGTTGAAGTTGTTCTTCTTTCCTTCAGGAGAAGAAAGAGGAAAGAAAATGCACCTAAATTCCACAGCTAAAGTATTTAATAAGCAATTCACCACGACTGTCCTCTTTCAGGACTTGATTCAAAGTATACCCCATAAAAGACAACAGGAGTTAGACCATTCATTTAACAGATGCTGGATTACCACCTTGAGTTTGTCAGAAACTCTCTTACAATCCACAGAATCTCCAATTAAGCGGGATGTTATGCATATTCACTACTCTTCTTTAGAAAGGCATACAAAACAAGTTCTGTCTGATCATGTAAGTAATAACATAATACTATTTAGAACCACAGAATCACCAAGGTTGGAAAAGATCTCCAAGATCATCCAGTCCAACCATTCACAGTCACCAATATTTTCCCACTAACCCATGTTCCTCAGTACAATATCTAAGTGCTTCTTGAACACCTGCCGATATGGTGACTCCACCACCTTCCTGGGCAGCCCCATTCCAGACCACAATCATGGAGAGGTATTATTTCCTAACATTATTTCCAACCTGAATCTCCCCTAGTACAACTTGAGGCCACTCCCTCTCGTCCAGTCACTAGTTACATGCGAGAAGAGGCTGAGTACACCACATCCTCCCTTCAGGTAGTTATAGAGAGCAATAAGGTCACTCCTGAGCATCCTCTTCTCCAGACCACACAATCCTAGTTCCCTCAGCTGTTCCTCATCAGATCTGTGCTCCAGATCTTTCACAGCTTCGCTGTCCTCTGGAGATGCTCCATGTCTTTCCTGTAGCGAAGGGCCCAAAACTGAACACAGTATTCGAGGTGTGGCCTCACAAGAACTTTTGTAAGTCTGATTTCTGGTTCTTAAGAATGGAACTAGAAATCAGATTGCTGGATCTTAGGAGCATCAACATTTTCTCACATTTCCTCAGGAAAGGTCTGGCAGGAAAAAAAGCACTTAAGTAGCGCTGAGAGCTCTGTGAATTCAAGCTAGTGACCTGTTTCTGTTACATTAATGTATGAAAACGACAATATAAAGGAAAAAACTTGATTTTACTTCTTTGCTGCTGGCTCAGTTCATAAAAAAAGAAAGAACTGTAATTTTCATGTGCCAAATATGAAAAAATTTCCTCGGATAGTTAAGTACAATACTTAAGTACCACACGACAATGTGATTTTTAAGTAGAACTGCTTTCCAATGCAAAAAGGCATAAATCACTTGATACAAGTAATCTACCTTCCACTCCTTCCTATGGCTATCTCAATTACCTATCAAAAGGCAATATTTCTTGACCAAAACTGCCTATTTTGTTGTTGTAGAGCATATGCTGTGACTTGAACAGTTAAAATTCTGTTCACTAAAAACCAGACTGACACCATCAACATATATTCATAATTTTTAAATGATGTCAAGTACCCATTAAGAATAGAGCTGAGGAGCTAAATTTCCTTACAATATAGCTAATCATTACTACTAGTCTGCTTTGTATAACACAGTGTTAAGATGAAGGCTTTGAAAAAAAAAAAAAAACTATTGTACACATACATGCATACTGTGGAATAACGTATGGAATTCATTTTTTTACCTGTGACACAAGAAAGAAACTCCAATTTGTCCTTTAGTTAAAACTGTGACACAAACACATCTCTCCGCATAACCAGCACACTCAGGAAACAGTTTCATAGATGGTTCAAGACATCTTCTTAATACTGCTAATTTGTGCAGATGATAACAGAGGTTAACTTGAGGGAAGATAACTAACTGACTGATCTACTCAAATGAGAACAAAACATTTAGTGGCTACAGCACCTCTCCATACAGAAATCTCAGGTACCCCATATGACTCCTGTTGCACATTCAGCAACTGAGAGGTACCACTCTTTGCTTCAATGAGCAGACCGCTGCCCTTGGCAGGGACTTTGCCTGACCCTCCCAGTGCAGTTTCTGCTGCAAAAAATGACCAAACAGAACACAAGTAAGATACTTGCTTATGGTCAACAAATCACCATTCCTGCAGATTTAGATAAGGTCATGACTCAGTTTTAAAAAAAAAAAAAAGAAAAAAAAGCATGCTCTAGAAAGCACTTGCCATCATGAACATTAATTGATAAACATCTCACAGAATCATAGAACACCCTGAGTTAGGAGGGATCTACAAGGACCATCAAATCCAACTCCTGGCTCTGCAAAGGACTACTCAAAATTCAAACTCTACATCTGAGAGTGCAGAAGGTTAGAAGGTAACCTAGCACAGACTTACAGGACTAATGACAGTGCAGTGTCTGATGCACGGACTCAGATGTGAACAATTCAAATCATTTATTACAAATTCTCACATTACTTACATACCTTCACATGTTTTCTTTTTCTAGCTTTCTCATCCACCCCTACAACCTTCCCATCCACCTTTACATGTCAGCAGAGCATTCTAAAATGCTAGACTTCAACTGTTCACACAGGCGCTTATCCAATCAGAGCAGTGAGACATTCTTTTTTCTTCAAGAGGTGTCCTTAGTTCTCATGTTGTTCATCTTGCTCCACAGCTGCTGCTCTGAACAGTTTTTCTTGTATTCCGACATGATAGCAAATAAGGGCACAAGCAAACGATAGAGCAAAGAACAGTATTCTACAATTGAGAAATGCCAATTGAGGACATGAAAACTTTGTCATAAATCTTAAAGAACTGGATGCAAGATGTAGTGATTCAATACAAGAACATTAAGGCATCTTAATTTTCTCATAGACTACCCTCAGCTGGTACTCACTGCTCAGAAAAGCGCACATCACAGGACCACAAACGTATATCTTGAAGAATGAGGATGCTAAATGAATGGTGTATTTCCTGCATTTTCAAGCATATGACAGTGTACTTTCTGACATTCTTTACAGAAAATATATTTTTTTTTTTTTACGGGACTACTACTGCATTTTCTTTTCAGCAGTACCCTCAGCTACTAAGAAACTCTGACTGGCTTTCTTCTGTGTGATTGATGAATCGCCATAAAACTTTCTGCCCTGGGGATTAAAATATATATAATTTTTTTTTTTCTTAAACTGGACTTTCTATAGAATTTTAAGACTATGATCTTGACAGAAAGACGACCCATATTCTTTGTGCTCAACAAAGAGTTTAAAAGGTTCACTCAGAGAAAGAAAGCAGTATCTTAATAATACAAACACATATTTATTTCACTTCTACTCTTTCACTCCCAGTTCATCTATTAGTGAAACCTGCTTAATTATTTAAAACAGACTTCTTTATTCCCTTGTTAATAAAACATCAGTCAAGTTCTGGAAAAAGTGAAGCAACTTCATCTCCATAAAGGCATTCAATTTCTGGACTCATCACAATTGAGGTATACGGCTGAGAACTCAAGGACTGAAATAAAATACCCATAACCAAAAAGAACAGAGACACAGATAATGCAGCACAATTCTGTTTTATGTGAAAGGCTTACTTTAAGCTGTGAGTTTCCACCTTAAAAATCCAAACCATCTACGTATTCAGTCTGAATTTGCATTAGGCTTTATTCTAATGATCCACCATCTCAAGTGTCTGCAGAGAAAGAGAGACAGTGGCCACCACTGACGGATCTTTACAAAACCAAAGTCTCGGAACACAGCAATAAAACATTCCATGCAGATCAACAAAACAGTAAGATCTATAGTTTGACAAATAACAAACCTCAGTAAACCACTGTTTTCTCCTGATTGAGGCAAAAATAAAGTCTGACTCTATTCTCTGGTCATGAGAAGACAGAAATACTCCTTAAATCGCAGCCAAAAGAAGATCTACTTGAGTGTTTGTGCCTTTTGGTGAATTTCTCAGCAGGCCCCTGTATTTCCACAACATGAAAAGCCACTATTATCACAGCTGACATTTTAGGATGGTTTTAAGACCTTTCGTACAATTTATATACCAGAATACTCCATCTTATTCTGAGGTATCTCCCACGAAGAACTATTATTCCTTTTTCTACTCTGCATCCAGGCACTGCAAACATCTTCTACACTGATCTTTAAACACTGCAATTCCTATGCTTGGCTAGGTGTACCCACAACAATTTTCTAACAGAGAAATCTGAAAATAGAAATAAGACTGAGCTACCTAAATGGAGTACAGGCATTCCCTTCCATAGAGATAACTGTAGACATTGAAAAGGCAGACTATAAGCTTCACACTGATCTCCAGCTATAAGCATTGTTCAGTAGCTTATCTCCAGAAGAGTATCTCCAGTTTCACACTGACAAAACTTAACCTAACTGCAGCTTCACAGCTCTTTTCCACCATGGGTCAGTTTTCTGATGTCACATTTCTCATAGCTGAGCAGCTCTAACTGTTATTGCACTTGAAAAAGATACACTCGTGAGGCTACATCCAAGTGACCTTCCACCTTGTTTTTAAAATGTTCTCAGATAAATAGATTTTAGAAATGTACGTTGATTTTTCCTATCTCAGATGTCAAACTACCAAAAAAAACAAAACAAAACAAAAAAAACCAACCCTGTATTTATGACAAAGACACAGAGAATTGTTCAGCTTTTATCAAATACACAAGTAGTGTGCCTACTGTACCTTTTCACAAACCACCTGGTACCCAAGAGAAAGCATCACTAAAGAAGGTGCACAAGACCACTGCAGCAAACAGTCTCCACTGCTTAATATTAAGCAGATAGCTGGTAACCCTATTTATTTATTCAGACAAATCTGCTGTCTACCTCTGACATTACCATACTACCCATTTACTGCAGCAGAACTTTTCATGGCTGTTGAATAATTTTCATTCTTTGTATACATACAATACATTTGCTGTGGGGAAAAACAGAGTGTCTGAAATTCCTGGCAGATTAAATATTGAGTAAACATGGAAACACAGCTTCTTAAAAACAAACAGACTTTTACTCAAGTGATCTGTATCCTTCAGTTATACTTACTGCATAAATCATTCCTAAGTACCAAACTATATCCAGCTGCCGGCTAGTCAAAAACTTCTTGGTTACTAGCTTCTCAAAATAGTCTCTGGACAGTATAAAATCATCTTTGTCCACACATTCTTCTATGAAATTATCATCCAAATGCTCAGAACTAAGGAGTGACAGTCACTTTATTGTGAAAAAAAGAAAAGAGTTTGTCATATTTAATGACTCTCAAATGGAAATCATTCTTCTGACTCTCTAGCTGAATCCCTCTCTTGAAGAGCTCCTTGCTAAGCAAAAAGTGACCATTACTTAGCTCCAAAAGGAACTCTACCAGTTTCAGTATCACGTGATTAACTATACAGAATGATTACAAGTATTTCCAAGCAAGTATTACTTCTAAAAGCAAAACAGTTTTGTTAAGAAAAGCAAAGTGGGAACAATTTTCAAAGCAGACCTTCAAAAATAATGACGGTAATAAAATATTCAATTTGCATCATCTGTTAGTCCATAGTACTTCTGGGCAAAGAAAAGCATGTATGCACTGCCTCTCTCTGTCACTCCTTCTTATATCAAAACCAAATATCAGTAATCAGATTGAGTTACATCTCTGGTATAGACTTGATAACACTGAAAAGCTTGTGTTTGAGATCCTTTTTCTTTTCTTTTCTTTCCAAAGGGAGAAAGAAAATCTGCATCCAGATAAACAGGCTTTGGATACATTTTCACTCTAACTGATCACTCACAGTCACTCAGTCAGCATTAACACAATTTTGTCCAGTTTACTGCTATGCAGTCATAGTAATGCTCTGTTTAAGAAAGCAAACTGTTCAGAACAATATAAGCTGAAATACGATGTGAACAGTCCACTAAAGCATACACCATACAATCTTAAATTAGAAACAAAATCCCTATCCAATCCCAAGTCCTGTACTATATTCTTCTTCTGCAATACAGACTTCCCTCAACCTGCTACAGATCTTCTAAACCATTACTCGACTTACGTTCTCTTTCCAAGGGCACAGACTGTCTGTACAGTTTGTACAGCCTACAACCACCATTTAACTTTGCACATAGAGCTATACTTATCACTACACATCACTGTTTTAATTGTAGCTGGAACTTAAAATCTGTCAGGTTCTTATCTGACAGGCAATGAAAACTCCTGAATTGGTGCAAAACAGGAACACTAAAGTACTTCAATATGGATATCAATATTGAGGGAGATTGATGGAATCTGTTTCAGCTACTTTATGAATACACCAGGCTGAGTCCTACCACAATACCTTGAAAATCAAATTCTGCAAAGTGTACTAATACTTCAGAGATCAGCTAGCACACCCTCAGAAAGGACTCACCATGGATACACAACCTACTCTTGCTGAGAATATCACTCATTCTGGGTGTTACGATCAGACAGTCAGGAACCAACAGAACGTTCTCTGACCCTCCCAGAAAAAGACAGCACTGGAAGATACAGTCCAAGGATCAAAATGTACAGCAGAAGAGTAATTTCATCCACATTCAAACAACAGCAGAGAATTAATTAAAGCTTTTGGAAATTTCTTATATTAAAGACACTTGTTCTCTTTTACAGAACAATCTGAGAATGTTCCTTTAGCCTTCAAAAGACTGCTAATCAATTCTATAACTGACTTAATGTAAAAAAATATTAGTAGGAATAGTTTTTGCAGTATTATTCATTTTGGTTTCATTAAAAATTTCAATGAAACTGTGAAGAAACAAAAACAAACTTAAACACGCTCATCACTATGTGTTTCTAACAGCTTTCAAACAAAAATAAAATCTGAAAGCTACCTCAATCCCATGTTCCAAAAATATCTTCCCATTTAGTAGAAAACTAACATTCATAGTTTGGAAAACAGATTAAAAAAAAAAAAAGAAAGAAAAAAACAGGCGCAAGTAGTATATCTACACAGCACGTGATCTTTTTTCACCAACTGAATTCTCTTTGCTGAGTTTGAGGTATTCTGGATAATTCTGACACGTTCCTAGAATTTTAGAGTAATTTAGTTTAGAAGGCCCAAAAAAATACACAAAAAGTCCTTCCAAAACAACGAAGGACAGAAAGAAGATTCCACAGCAATAAAGAGGATGGAGCAGATGTTTGCAGCGCGGCGCAGTTATCCTTGAAGCAATAGCATGGGACTGCTTCAGAAATTGTTTTTGCCTGGTAGGCATAGTATCCCAGCTATTTTCACAGGCATAAATTTAACACAGTTAATAGCTGTTTATGAGTTTATTTTATTAGAAATACAGAAAACCCATAAAATTTCAAGTAAATATTATTATATAAGCCACTGGAACCACAGACTGTGCATTAATTCTGATGCAAGTTAAGCCTCATGCCAGAAGTAAAGAATTTGAGAAATGTTCATGCTGTATATCTCAATAATGGTCTTTGATAATTACACTGATGGAGATCAAATACGTTTTACAGTGTTAATATACTGAAAATCAAAGCATATTTCTAGAGAATGCAGGAGGCCAAAGCCAGCACAGCTTTTCTGGAATCTGGATATGTGATATCATCATATATAAAATGTACATATTTTTGATGGAACTGTTAATATTGCTATTGAGACTTAGAAACCTAGAATTAACAGAAAAATGAAAGGCTAAATTATACAAGACAGCGTTCAGCAGCTACTAAATATCCCATGGCAATGAAAAATTGAAACGCATTTGCTTCAGGAGAAAAAAAAAAAGTGAAGAACTTTGCGTGTCAAATCCCTTAATAGCTTAACTGGGGTCAGAAGCGTTTCAACAAGAAAATTTTGGTCCTCTTACAACACACATATATACATGTTTACCTCTTACAAGCCCTCTAGAGTACATATCTTAAATAGGCAAAGCACTGCATAATTTGCTGAAGAATATGTCACAGAACATGAACAAAGTCCACCCTCTCTCACTGCAATGTATGCTACCACTAAAGAAACATGTAAAGAAATACGTAACTGAGAACTAAAAGCTTTGTGTACTCACATCTCCATCTAGTGGCCTCTGGTCGTCAGAATCCCTGGTTGGGCTGATGTCCTGCCGCATCACCCAGATAGGCTCCTTCGGTTCATCAGGAGTATAAGGAGAACGGATGGTTCTTGTCTTCACTTCCTCAATAGCCTCTTTAATATCCTTAATGGCTAGTGAAATTGCATCTCTCTTTTCCTTGCTGTACCTCTGCACAGTTTCTCCCGAGCTGGATGTAACTCGAGAACCAGGTGCGAGCTGGCCATTGCTTTCATGCCCCCCACCAGCAAGAGCGTGAGCATGCTCCAAACTCTGCTCGGCTTCTGGCATGTCTTCAGCTGCCTTGTCCAAGCTCTGGGAGCTCATGCTCTGCTTCACCTCTGCCACAATCTGATCAATGTCCTCCTCTTGTTCATAACTATCCATTCTCGGGTAGGGTGCAAACTCTGCCTCCTTTTCTGGGCTGTCGGACTCTCCATCAGACCGCTCATCATAATGGTGAAGGCGGGCACCAAGGGCCTCCTTGCGGTAATTGTCAGCTTCCTCCCTTTCCCGCTCATACAGCTGGATCCCCTCCCTAGCATCAAGGTCTGGTGTATCTCCTATCTCCTCATACACATGCTCCTGCAGTCCATAGTCAGCATAAGGCTCAGCATACTGCTCATCCTCCCCTCGGTGGAACAGTCGATGTGTGTAGACATAACCCGAGTAGGCTGCGTTCATGGCTTCCTCATGCTCGATGGAATGGAAGTGTAAGTGATTGGGAAGTGTTCGGTTATGAATGGCCTCACCATGCTCAGCCTCAGCATTCTCCGTGTATTCCTCAGACTCAGGCCTATACTGCACTGCATATGCACTCTCATCTTCATTTTCCTGAACTCTCTCTGTGTCGTAACTATCCCCCACTGTGGCTATCACATCCCCTTCTGCAGTATCTGTATGATTGTGGAAGCCACTCTCAGTGCTGGCTGACCGAGCTAACATCCCTTCCTCCTCCTGCCCAGACAGGCCCACTTGAGTGCTGTTTGTAGGCCTTGGATAGTGAGTTGCATACCGCTGCTCCTCTTCCACCTCTGAGCGCTCCAGGTCAGCCTCCACTGACTCATTCACTGCTCCATTTGCTGGCTCTTCACTTACCTTCCCATCAGGCAGTCCAACCAAATGATTCATGGCAAGTTCTGGTGGGTAGGTCACTTACTCTATTGACATTTTGTCAATCACAGCTGGAAAGAAAGGAAAAAAAGCAACAAACTATGAAATTACTCTATGAAAAAGCGGAGCCAATGAACTGAAGCAACAAATGGCACCCTTCCATTCCCAGCACATAAACTTCTGATTCCATCAGCTCTGAAGTCAGAGGACAGCCAGCACTACAGTACAACCTTCTGTAGAAATATTCTCCAAAAGCTCGAACAAACCATGATTCTCTTGGATAGTGCACTTCCCACTTTTAATAACAAATTCTTTGTGGAAGAATCATTTCCAAGCAGCTCCTTGGAGGACCTTCTATGGACTGCTGTAGCATTTAAGTGACACTGAAAGGCGTGCATTAGAAAAACTAATGATGCCAGGGGCTCTAATATTGTACAGGTATGACAGAAATGTTCCACCACTTTACCTAGAGTTTACTATCTCTGCACAAAGGAAGAATGTCGTAGTGTAAAATGACAGATTAAGTCCTACCACTGCAGTCTGCAATTGCTAAGATACATGACACCTATGCAGATCTCATTTCTCTAATGGGGTATCTCCAGCTGAGCTGACCACCCTATGCACTTCTGAGTAGAGATAAAAAGGGAGACTCAGCATGCATCTGAAGTAACCTGTTTCTTTTCCTTGGGAAGCATATGACAGCTAGATTCAACATAAAATCATGGAATCTATCTAAAATTATGTAAGATGGATGATGACTCCTGCACCAAATATCTTTCCTCTAACATGAAGCAGCATTACTAATTTTTATAACCATGACCACAGTGAGACTAGCAAGGCATGTTAGCCTTGCTGACTAATTAAAAGCCTCAAAAGATGATACAAATACTAGAGATGTCTGCCAACAATAAAGTCTGCAGAAACAGGGAAAACCCGTAAGAATACAGATTAAACTATGAGAGTTTCTTAGAGCAAGCAGGCTAATCTACCTCAAAAGGTTTCATTTGCACATAATTGCTTCAGCTATTGTGAACCTTACCCTACATTTTAAAATGTAGTATCATGAAAAGAACATCTCCAGAATTCTAAGTTAAACTGTATGTCTGTGGGTAAAATACAACTTCAGCCTGTGTTTTATTGTTGGAATACTTTAAACTTCAAAGATCTATAAAATCATGCACCAAAAACTAATTAAAAAATTAAAATTAATGTAAAATAGAAGTTGAAGTAAATCCCCTGAGTACAGAGAAGTCTAAATGATAAATCGCTGAATAAACAAGCTCCATGAAAGAGCACTGGAAATACCGACGAGAAAACAATAGCAATTTCAGCTGCCCTCTGTCGGAGAATTTGACAGACAGGGAAGGCTAGATGGGAGCTACTTGCACTACAGCCCCAGGGGAAATCTAATGGGATCAGCTTCTAGATGAGCAAACACTCCTCCTTGTCTTGTCTTAGCCACACCTATTGTTTTAGTTTAAAACTTAAGAATTCTTACATAAATAAGGAAGTAAGGGAGCAAAATATAACACTGCCCTTGTTCCAGACTAACCTCATTTTCATAAACAGTCTGTACATATTTCTTGCAAACCTGGCACGCTGTGTTTCAGCTCTAAAATTTGACTTTTTATCTCCTTCACAAGGGAGGAAAAAGTATACCATATCTTAATACCAAAATCGAATTTTCAAAGTAATAGTTAATGTATCACATGGATTGAACAGGTAAAGATTTTCTATACAAATTAATTCTGTTTCAAAATAACTATGAGGAAACTCAGTTCGCTTTTGACATCTAAAGAAGATATCCAAGTAAGAAACTTTCAATGACAAGGTAAGGTCTTTTGCATCTAAGGTTTGCTAGAAAGAATGGACAGATGTGTGTCAAAACTACCAAAGTAAGCATTCCTCTGCCCCCAGAATGCACAGAACAAGAAACTGCTATTTAAGGGAACAAGAACAAAAGCACCCCAGCACTTTCAATTTCAAGCCCATAAAAACAGTGAAGATGCTAATGTGTAACAACCCCTTGAAAAGTCCATCCCAAATAAGATTTCCTTTCCCTTAATTTGGACAGAAATAGAATTAGGTTAGAATAGAGGATTACTTAATAATTTTTATTTAAATATCTTGCACTCAAACTCATATCTAAGTATCCTCCACAGAGAAAGGGCAGTACTTGCAGAAAGAAATGAAGTTATGCAAAAACACAGGATAATGACCAACTTTCTGAAATCTTTAGCACATATATCCTGGCACACCTTTAACTGAATGACAGTAAGTTAGAAGAGCAGGAAAAATTTCAGACGACATAGCGTTTAGGACAACTAAATTCCCAATAGTACCTGAAAATATGTGATTCGATTTTATAAAAAATTCTTTCACTTACAAAAGAATGATCTCAGACTAATTTCATATACTGAAATTTCCAGGTTATGTCTTTTGAGGGAATGAGAAAAGTGTTTCACTTTAAGCTTTCTCCCAAGGAAGGTCCTATTCTGGTTGTACTTAATTGGTTAATTAAATTTTACTTTTTAACTTTGGGGAAAAAAAATTGAAGATTTCAAAAAACACTGAAATTGATTCACTAAACTGGGGATCTGAATAAATGTCCCAGTAATCTTCAATGAGAACCAAGCATCTACGTATATCCACTCAACTATCAGCCTCTAAATCACCGATTTAAATAATAAGATGGATGTTTAACTAGATCTTTTCTCCTATATAGAAGCTGCTACTACTAAAATATTATTTTTCTGATTTTTCCTGACTTTTCTCACTAGGCCTTCCAAGAGCACTTCATCTCCTACAAGCAAACAGAAATCAATACCCTAAAAAAAATGCCATAGACAGAAGAGAACATAAGCAAGAAAGGTCATCTGACCTGGAAAATAAAGACACAGCGCCCATCTGAAATGTATCATACTCTCCCATTAATAGCCCGGAACAGCAGCTGTGCTCCAGTAATCACACATATACAGGAAAGTGCTTTCTGAGCACTCTCAGCTCTGCACTCAAGACTTGATGGATGAATCTGTCTCCAGAACAGAGAAATCAGAGGCTGATTACTAGTGCAACCAGCTCCTTCCTGAAGGTTAAACTACCCCATTGCCCGTAAAAAAGAAAAATTAAACATCTCCACATATTTTTCATGCACTAGTATGAAATTGCTTGAGAATTTTTCTTTGCTACCTTACATTAAAGAATATTTAAAATACCACCAAAGGCTATGCTATCATCTGGAAACAAGACTACCACATTAACGTTCAGGAAAAATTTCCAATAAGGTAAAAATATGAGATTCCAATTTGATTATTTGTTTCATACATTCAGCTGTATAATCACTTGCCTTCTTATGCACACACAAGCAATTTTTATATTCCAGGTATGTCTGTTCATGTTTACTTCATAAGAGTACCTTAGGGTGCCCCCAAAGCAGCCCCTTCTCCCAGCTAACCAGTCCCACCATGCAGCCTCCTCTCATAAGGCACAGTCTCCAGCCCCAGGGCCTAAGGCCTGCCCCCCCCTCGTGCTCATTTTGGGTGTCTCATGCTGTGAGCACAGCCCCTGCCCTCCCTGGCTGAGGGGCCACATCCCATTCCCACCACCCCTCACTTCTGCCCAGACATAGTGCTGCCCCAGCTCAGCTCCATGCCACGAACACCTGGGGTCACCCCTGAGTTGCATCCTAGCCCTACCTGCCCCAGTCTGTATCACTGAAACAGATTATTTACGCACACATTTTTCAATCAGTTTTCTCTTATATAAAAGACATAACTGTTTCCTCTTATTTCACACAATGTTTTTAAGAGACAAATTAGTACGTGTGGTGAGCTTGCAAGCAAAAAGAGCTTTGTCTGTCCTAGAAGTCAGCTATTCCTTGAACATGTTTACCCACAACCCCAAGTCACATTAGAAACAGACAGACCTCAGGCTGAATCTGCAAAGTCATCACACTGAGCGTAAGCTGTCTCGGCATGCTCTCCACAGAATTTCATAAAGTACTCCAGCATTGCACCAATATTTTACTTGTATAGGTCTTTACAAAAGACAACAAATAATATTTATTTAAATACAGCATAATTCTCAGTCCCTCAGGAACCATATTACTTGGTAGCATGCATATATTTCGCTCCAGTCAGCAGAAGAAGCCTTGGAAAGAAAAAATATACAACGAGAGTAATATTCAGTTAGTCACAGTGCCTTAGTAAAAAATGTTTTCAGTGCAGTATTCATATTCAAATTATATTACTGAACCTATTTTATATCTCCAGTTGCTTCAACATGTTAAACTGTACCAAGGGCTGCATAAATTGTACATGATTTCCAAACTCCTTCCCTGCAAAAACACATCAGGGATTAGGAAAGCATTATTCTTGCTCAAGACAAAGCACTGAAAAATACCCATCTCCAAATACAAACTATTTCACTGAAATAAACAAAACTAAAACTGCAGGTGTAGTTATCTATATGCAGAAACACTTACAGTACACACATATGTGCTTGCTACCTATATGTCTTAATCAATAAATAAACAGGTAACGTGTGCTTATTAAGACTGGAGAGGCTGCATTCAGTACTTTCCTTCCTTGACACATTTACTAATTAAAATAAGCTATGTAAATTTCAAAATTATGATTTCTTACTGCAGACGTTTTTTTTTCTAATCACAACTAGCCTAAAAGAATATGCAGATTCCTAGAAGACAGGCAACACTCTTGCTATAAGACAGTTGTACACTGGCCCATGCTTATTTTGTTATTTAGGTGCCATGCTTAAACATGGCACCTAAAAAATCCATTGCCTAAATAAGAACTGGAGCCAGCCAAATACCAGGCACTGTGGCACAAGACTCAGTGACTTACTATTCAGGTCTCCCCACAACTGAAAGCACGAGAGACTGAACTTTGGATGTAACAGGGGAAAGAAGTGCAAAACCATAAGTTTATGACCAAAGGAACTCAACTACTTGAACAGAACCATGAACAGATTTAGGTCTGTAGTAGAAATATACTTAAACTGTAAAAATTATTGGGGACACATAATTACATCTATTATTTAGATATTAGTAACTGTTATTTTTCCCTTAAATAACGCAATAAACATTCTTAACTCCCAGGATCCACATGGAACAAAGAACCAAGCATAACACCCATACTGGGATAGTAGCATACTGAATTTAGCTGCAGTTTGCACCTAACTGACTGAAAGCTCAATCACACATTGTATTTCAGTTTCCCACTATTTCTAAATCTACTTTTACAGATTTTTAC
Organism: Chrysolophus pictus; assembly: GCA_037305975.1. NCBI lineage: Eukaryota > Metazoa > Chordata > Aves > Galliformes > Phasianidae > Chrysolophus > Chrysolophus pictus. The sequence continues at coordinate 44,814,897 of CM074614.1, read as the reverse complement.
AAAGGGTATAAAACTTTGTGGTGCAAAGGATGAATGTGTGTCAGCAGCAGACCCAAATGGTATAATCTCCTTGAATACAGGGAATTAATTTAGGGTTGATTTAGAATCAATTTCCACATCATTTACAATAGACCTTATACATCTCTTTTAATTTGAACTGACATTGAAGCCAAAGAAACCTGTACACAGCAGTTTGGAAATGTCATAATCCCCTGCTAAATTTGTAACAGAGTACTGCAACTATGCCATGTTCCTGCAATCCTCATTTTATTCAAAACTTAACTTTAAATTTGTGCAAGGAATACTATTCCATAACTGTTCAAAACAGAGAGACCAGAGGTCTCAAGCACTGGCCTGATGAAGCTTTAGGGCACTGGAGAGAGTGTTCACCTCATAAAAGAGATTCTTCCCATCACCTTTTGCTACTGAAGTTCTGCTTATACAAGAAACAGAGACAAAGGACTCTGGCAGTATGTGAAACCATCCATATGCTGCAAGAGAAAGGTTAACTGGTATTAAGGCTCAAAAGCACTGGAGAAAAATGCTGAGAAGAACCCACAGGCAACCTCTGCAGTAGAATACAAAAATTATACACAGTAGACCAAAGATCCTTAAAAGAAAGGGAAAAAAAAATCACAAATCCCAGTTTGAAATCGGTTGAGAGAATAAATCTGACTGCTCTCACCAATTAGAACAATAAAGCATCATAAGTAAAACTGCTATTCTAAAAGCTAGGCTAAGGAAATGTAGCTCTTTCCACTCTGCTACAATTCTCTGACAGGTTATTGCTGGTTGTACTATGGATTGAATCTTTAATTAACAGCTTTATAATCTAAGTTGTTAATTGCATCAATTTCCAGATAAGAAAGAGAAGTTAAAGCTATATATAAAGTGTCAAAGCATAATGACATCTAAGATCAATAGTAGAATGGGAGACTAATTTCAGTCTCTGTTAGAGGTACTGATATTAAAAATGAACATTTACTGAATCTGGGCATATGGTTATTTGTAATTTACAGTATTTTCTTCTCTCTGTAAAAAGGGAAGAACTGTCTCAGAAAGCATAATGGAAAACATCAACTCTTCAGAGATTAAAGGATGTTATCTTCACAACTGCGACATTTTTATAAAAATGAAAACTATATATTTCTATTTAAACAATGGGACAATCTATGCTAAAAACAAAATAAACAAACAAAAAACACACAAACAAAAATCCTCAAATTAACCTAACAAGAACGAGACCTTCTCCATCTCCTTTTACATGCCACAGCATGTACATACAAAGCATCTGTGGGCAGAGTAACAAACATGTTACAGTAAACTGCAGAGAATGACAATCTTCATAGTGAGTATGTATGCCCATGCTTGTGTCATGAGATTAAAACTAAGATATCCAATAAAATCTTGAATTTTCCTCCTCCGTTCACAAATAAAGAGTTAATCCTATCTTTCTGGTTGAGACAATCTTACTCAGCTGTATTCTTGGTTGTTGTTATACTCTCGGTGTAAATATCTACCATGCACAACTATTCTTTGATGCAATGGAAACAGAAAACATACCAGACAAGAATTAAGATTCAAAACACTCCGCATCTGTTAAAAATTCTGAGTCATTTAGTCCTTCTGATTTAATAACTTGAAATTATAGTGTGAGGGAAAAGTCAATTTTTATCAATTTTGTTGTGGAAAGCAAAATTTTAAAGTGACTTAAATACTAAATTTGTTAATTCCTTAAGGTGAACAAGTCACACACTGTGTCAGGTATACAAAAACATTCCGACAGTGTTGAGATGACCTCAGTAAAAGAAGGATCTGCTAGAACTTTAGAGAAGGTCCTTGAGTAAATATCAGGCTGATGAGAACAAAGCGTAACAGAGGGGAAAGCCCGCCCAGCTAGTCTCTTAGTTAATTACGTCCTTCAGCTGAAAGAAGCATGAAGAACAATATTTCTAGGGGCAATTGTTTGAAGCAAACAGAAGGCTAGAGTAGTAAGAATAAAAAGTCTCTAGGACTGCCAAGCAATAGGTTATTTACTTCTTAAAGGCATCTGTACCAAATCTAGCAGTTACCAAGACAGCAGAACAACACTTCTTGAGGTAAAAAAATCTGTTTCTTATCTTCCCAAATCCAAGACTCATCGAAAAGGTATGGAAATACCACTGAAACTTCAGTAACTGCCTAGATTCTGTAGCATCTGATCCATAAAAGGATTTGTTCTGTGGAGCTCACAATTGCCTCAGAGCTTCAAGCTAACGGATACACCCTCACAGAAAGCAACAATTTTATTTCACTGCCATCGAAAGAGCTGTATTTCAGTTAAGCTGAAAGCTGGCGGGAAAGATATGGTGGGATAAAGAATGTGCCTACCTTCAATCACGCAATAGGGAGATAAAAATGTACCACTGCCTGGCAACCGTAACACCAGCTATGGAAAACACCAGATTTTACAGTACCCTCTCCTTCAGCTCAGAAACATGACAGACTCAAAAATGACTTTTTTTTTCTTTTTTAATTGTTATTTCAGTTGGACTCTTAAGCACATAGGGTTTTTTTTGTTTGGGGGCTTTCTTTTTTTTTTTGGTGCAAAAATCTTTGTCTAGAAGTGCTTGAAAAGGGCATGTAAGATACAGAGGTGTTATTCAGAATAGGGAAGAATAAGGAGGATGGACAGATGTATTATCTACAAAATACCCACGTATTTTACTATGGTGGCATGCCAGGTCTTTTTGACTCCCTTCTCAAAAACAACTGAATTAACACTTCTGAGCTGACAACCCTAGGCTCCTCTTCAAGGACATGATGTATACTTGGACCACATTATTAAGAAGCTGCTTTTAAGTGCTGGATAGCTTGCCTGGTGGAAAAACAGAAAAGTCCCACTAACAGAAGGATTTTACTCAAAGGTCCAGGCTAACCAAAATTAACTAAATACATTGAATGCAACTTCAAAAAGTTTGCATGTGTACCTATACAACTTTTATATTCAGTAAAAACAAAAAAACAAAAAAAACCCAAAAACCAAGAAACCAAGAAACAAAAACTATGAAACAACAACAAAGATGCAAAGGAGGAGAAAGTGGGAATGTGCAACATAGGTTACAGCAGTTAAAATTAAGTTTTTTTTTAATCACCCCCAAATAGACACCTTTCTCTTCTACCACACTTTGTTATAATTTTAGCCCAACTAATCTCCAGACATAAATTGCAACAGCACTTGCAGTATCTTCAGTTTCTTCTATCCTGAGGATAAACTGATTTAGTCCCCAGTAAAACAGAACAAAACCCACCACTGCCAACAAAAACAAGTCAGAACAAAGCAACAACAAAAGACCTAAAAAAAAAACAAAACTGCAGAGAATACTCCGGAGGCTTGAAAGAAAACTGATCTGTCACTTCCATCTTCTCATAGATTCACAGTTCTGTCACAGTGCTACACCATAAAGGCAGCCTCACTGCCCTCTTAAGTACCACTTGGAAGGATGCCATACATTTATGTCTGAAGCTATTAGAGAAAAAAATGGCCGAACTGGACATTACACAAGTGTGTCTTCCACTGCTACAAGCTTCCTGAACTGTGACGACTACTCAGCAACAGAGCAGATGCACCACAAGATATCCCATACAAGATTTTTGGTTGCCAGAGGCTGGTCTGACTAGACCAGCACCTACTTGCATTTGACTAGCACCACTAGAATGTCCCAGGCTGCCCTAAAGCAATTTTTATCTAGTCTGACATTGGAACAGCTTCTGCGCCTTGGGAAGCTGTGCCCCTGTGCTCCTCTACAGGGCTGATGTGAGAAAGGTCACTTGTCCCAAAGGTGAGTACCAACATGGATCTTATTCCCCCACACAGGGGAAAACCTTGACCGAAGCCTACTTTCTGCACAAGCACATTTCTGTTTGTACTCCAAGGCAACTACATATTAAATCTGCTCCCAGACATAATTAAACCCTAATGAAGGCTGGCATTTCTCCACATCTGCAGCTCAGAACCAAACTTGAAGAGTCTTAGTAATTACAGTCCTCGCTGGGTCCTCAGATACACCTCACAGCAAGCAGGCACAGCCTCAGCAAGGGAGATCCATGGTGGGGTGAAAAGGAGGACTGAACTAAGCTGCAGCTGCCTGAACTCCTCCAGTGAAGAAAAAAATAACCCTGGCGATGTGATCAACTTAACCAGATCACACAGTATTGCCAAATCAAGGAAATCTGAACCAGATATATTATGTCAAAAACATAAAACTTTTCACACTCCTCAGTTTCTATCCACTAAGCAAACGAGCTTACCATACAAAACGCTTATACAGCAGTATTCTCCCAGTTAAAAACAAACAAACAAACAAAAACTTGAGGGCTATCACTCTATGCAAAGTTTACAGCTAGAACTTCCAACAAGTCAATGCATATGATAATAGGAAAAAAGGATGGAATGTTAGAGTCATAAGGACAGAACACAAACAAGACATTTTCTAAACACAGGTAGGATGGCAGTTGTTTTCCTTTTGAATTACTGTTCTCCCCATCACTGCCCAGTGCTTTTGACTCCCTTTCAAATAAAAATTACTTCAAACTTCAGGTCACATTTCTGTGAAAATATGTTACTTTGTCTTCTCCTTAAAAAAGACTTAGACTTCAATAGAAAAATAAACACATTGAAAATACTTCTATGATTGACTCCTAATCTTTTTACAATATTCAGACAAGCAAATACTGCAATTATAGCAGAGAAAAGTAGCAATTAAAACGTGTATTTGTAATGTAAAAAACATTTCATGTGGGTAAGCTTACAGGAGGAAAAGTACAAGCTTAAAATGAAAGTATTTAGGTATTCAACTATGAAATTTTTTCCTCTGTTTTGCTTGCAGACAGTATCGGAGTCAATGGCTCCTTTTTATTTAATGACAGGAGTTATTAGAAAGAAACGTACAAAAACATGACCATTTCTTTCCAGGCAATTAAGTCCTAGTTATTTTGTTTTATTATGTTTTACAAAGAGAGAACATGATGCACTTTAAATGTTTCATGAGACCTAGGTAAGAAGGATTTTACGCTATCAAGAATTTAAACTTATTCTGCGTTATCCTTTTATTTCTTTTCAATGAGGGACCATCCCTCCTACAATCTCGTCTTTCTCTTCTGACATCCAAGCTTAAATGCCACTATTCTCCAGTAGTATTTCACTAGCATTAAGAGCCATGCCAATCTTCTGCAGATCCTGAACTCATATACATAACAGTCAAGGTCTGGAATTAAAAGTAAAGCACTGCAAATATAAGCAATGTTTCACAAACGTGACTCCAGCAGGCACAATATTAATGAATCTCAGTCAGTGCTGGGAAAAAAAAACAGTTTGTCCTTTAAGCTCTGTGACTAGATTTTGCCAATTCTGAAAGCCTCTGAATTTCTGTCTTTCATTAATTTGAGAGGGGGAAAAATATCTGGGGGAAAGAAAAAAAAAGGGAGATGAAGAGAATGGGAAAGAAAACCCAAACCCTCTGCAGTTTGCAAGGATGAACTGACTGTCATTCACACTTGTCAGAGTGAGTTGCTCCAGGTAGGCCTACATTCATGTTTGGCTATTCAGTGACCTTGCAGAGAAGAATTCTTCCATGATGTCCTGACTAAATGTCTATTACTGTGAAAACTCTTACAGCTAAAACACTAGAACTGACTACCTGCAAATTCATCATCTGTCTATGTAATGCACCTGTTCATATGAGAAAATACATGCCTGAAAAGAAACATGCAGGGGATCAGGATGTTTCTTAGAGGAACTAAGTGGGGCAGGGTAGAGAGAAGGCTTAGTGGAAACGTGGCATGTTATATGCAAGGTAAATTAACAAGGCAAGAATTGCTTCATATGAAACTCTTCTGCAAGTCATGTAGATACAAGTATTATAGCTGAACACCTGACATTCAGTTTCAAAACTCTGCCAGTTACACACTGTTTTTAATTCTTGAATTTTAATGTTTCCTTACACTCCACATTAGTGTTTGAACTCCACACTCTTGAAACAAGACATGAGATTCAGGGATCTGTTTATTATTTAAGCAATTATTTTCATTTTCTTCGCATGCATACCAACATTTTCCCCCTTTTAAAAATGTTTCAAAAATACGTAAAGAATCAAAATAAAATTATGTAAGTTGTTAAAAAAAAAAGCTGTTGAAGAAGAAAGGGGAAAAACAAGTACCTAACTTCCCTAACTTTTTAAAAGTGTACTTAGAAAATTCATCTTTTAATCTTGAGTGTATTGTGAATTTCATCTTCTGCGACCATTAGACAGTGGTTAACATTTATCTGGCGGCACCGAAACTATTCAAGGAATCGCAATAGCCTAATTCAGTTGAAACAGATTTGTGATTCACATACTTTAGATCAGAACTGTTAAGTGAACGTCTGTACCATTCAGCATTTCTAGTTATGACTGTAACGTTAATGTAACCACAATCAAAGCACCTATTAGGAGATTCTTCTTTTATGTCTCAGCGTACCTAAGTGTAACACTTCAGTTATGGTTACTGACAGCGTACCTTTTGTAGCAGTGCACAACCTCTGTTACCTTGAAGAAGATAATTTCACCACTTACCTGAATTAACGTCCTCTGAGAAAAGTGTCTCTCTCACCTGCAAGGTAGGCACTAATCTGCATATACATACACAGATTGTTCTGAGACCAAAACCATCTTGCATGACCTCCTATGTAATAGAGACCACATATTTGCATCTTGTAATTCTACAGCCACTCTTCCTATGTATGTGTTTGCAGGCTCCAAAGCATATTCCGTCACAGCTCAGACAGACTAGTCCACAAAATGACAAATTCTGTTGGCAAGATAAGGCTGCAGCACAGTCTAGTAACTTCAAAATTACACAAATCCCAAATCAGAGCCTTCAGAGCAGCCTTGGTAGAATTCTCAAGAAACAAAACAAAGCAAAACCACCCCAAAACTCTATCAACTACCCCAGATGTTCCATTGCTTTCACATTCGCATACAGGTTTAGCCAGAATGATGGAGCACTGCCAGTCACACAAAACTGAATCAATTTGTCATACTTAACCATTAGAAAAAACACCTCCACCCAAGACTCCTCAAAACTCTTTCTTATTTTATCTGTCAGCCTTTTTCTGGCTTAACAATCACGGACGGACTGAAAAATGTTTCACACACAATGAAGTTTTCCTGTGAACTTAAAACTTTTCTCTCTTATTGTTCCCAAGTACTTTCTGCAGTTAGATAGGCTCCAATGATATTTCACTTCTTTCCCTTTTTCCAAGATTTCACTTCAGGTGAAATTCCTACCACTTTGTACACAAAGAAATCAAATAGGATATCAAAGAGACTGCATTTTTGCAAGAGACAAAATACTGCTTTGGATGAATGCTTAAAAGTAAAATACTTTTTTTCACAGAAGATATCTAAAGGACCTTTACAAAAGAACAGAAAAGTAAAAAAGACTTGTGTGTGAAGCAGGTTAGGTCTAGTGCCGGTATTTTCCTTTCAATATTACATCCAATTTGCTGAAGGTGCATGTCCTCTTTTAATAGCACTTACTTTTTTCAAGTATTGTGAGAATCCTTTTTCTTTTCTATATGCAGCGTCAAGAAACCAACAAAGATAGCTCTTCAGCTGAGCAGATCTTACTTATTATCAGCGAGGATTATGGTAGCATGTCACCAAGCAATATGAACAAGTTGACATTATCCACAGGTCAAGCACCTATGCTATCTGATACGTATGGGAACACTGAAAAAAAAGTTTAATCTAAAAGATGAAAGATCATGCTTCTACATCTCTATCTCAAATAAAAATCCTCTTTTTAACCTTGCAGACCGACTTCTTCAACCACTGAAATCGTGTTTGTTATAGTGAGCTGCATTACAAGAGGAACTATTAAGTATATAAATCTTTTTCGGGAAAAATGGAGAAAAATGAAAATGTATTTAGATTAGGAACAAACAACTGCAGACTTCCCTGTAATTTCTGCCAACACCTACAAATTACCACTGCAAATAAAGAAAATTCTTATGTAGCTTGATTAATGAATCAATTGGTTGGGAGAAAAAAAAAAAAAAAACCCTCAAAAACTTGTTACCTATGTCCTTTTCAGAATTATTTCCAATTAAAGAAAATGACCTGTTCCATATAAAACTAATTTAGTCTTTGACTTACTAAGTAACATTCAGCTATTTTGAAGTATGAGATTTTGCTCAAATATATAAGTTACAGCCAGTTCACGTACTGTAAGAGATTATTATCCCCAAAAGAGATAAGCAGTGGGTCACAAATCCACAGTAACTGAAATGAACAAATGAACAGACCTTAGATCAGGCTGGAAGCTAAACAGACAATCGAAATTACAAGGACTGCTCCAACAGTAATGCTTCCTATTTTATTATTTCGGACTATGCCAAAGGCAGGTGCTGGTGGTATGGTAACAGAGGTTGAACCTTCCCACAAATATTGTTACACACTGTTGCTGTGTGACAGGCGGCAGCAGAGGGGCACTCTGACAGAAAGCAGTGTGACATGGAAGTGCAGGTGAAGCAAAGGGGTGGAAATGAATTCCCCCTGCAGAAAAAATGGCACCCACTTATATTCACTGATGGTTGTTGAACATTTACAGAGACCAAACAGTGGATGTGAGCATAATGAGGTGGTAGGTGGTATGTTTCAGCAGTGATGCTGTCATCACAGCTGAGAAACAGAGGGTCCCCTCCTCTGGTACAGATTTTCATGAGCATGGCACACAGGCTCTTGTTCACTTTGTTCAGAGCTAATACAGTGAAAAGACTGAAAAACAGGATTTGCTCTATCAAATAGTATTCTTTCTTTCAATTTGTGCTCTTTGTATCTGTTGTAGTTTCCATGGAAATAATTAGGAGGCATTACTTTCAGAGCAACCTAGGTACAGTAAGCACTTAAATTTTGTAAGGCATAGTCAACATGCTTAACATCAGAAGGTTATTTTAATCAAATGAGACACAAATCCCAACACATACAGGAAGAGCTGCAGGACGTTGTGGATCAGAGGGCAGGAATGGATCAAATGATGTCATGTCCTGACTCCCTGAAAGTAGTCCTACTTAGAGGGGAACAAACCTTTCAGATTTCCAGCTTGGTGTTTCCTGGAGCAAAGATGAAACAGAGGGACAAACTCCAGCATCACAAGAGCTCTAACATCAACAGGAGAAGGAATCTCATGATGCCCTGCCATGCTGCTCTTTGGACATGTCTTTGTAAACCCAAATAATGTAACTGTAAACTACTCAGAGCCACAAACATATGAAATGCAGCAGTAGTAGACACACTACCTGCAAGGTCCAGTGTAGAGAAAAGCACACAAAACATTTTATTTAGGTGAGGTCCCAGATGACTGGAGGAAGGGTCATGTCACTCCCATTTACAAGAAAGGGAGCAAGGAGGACCCTGGGAACTACAGGCCGGTGAGTCTCACATCTGTGCCAGGGGAGATCATGGAACAGATCCTCCTGGATGACATACCTGATCATGTGAGGAATGAGCGTGTGATCCGAGACCCCCAGCACAGCTTGACCAGTCTGGTGGCCTTCTATGATGGAGTGACGGCATTGATGGACAAGGGGAAGGCGACCGATGTCATTTACCTGGACTTGAGCAAGGCCTTTGACATGGTCCCCATCACATCCTTATCTCCAAACTGGAGGGATGTGGATTTGATGGGTGGACCACGAGATGGATAAGAAACTGGTTGAAAGGCAGCAGACAGAGGGTGGTCATCAATGGCTCCATGTCCAGGTGGAGGCCGGTAACGAGTGGCGTCCCCCAGGAGTCTGTCTTGGGACCGGTGCTCTTTAACATCTCTATCAATGATGGAATTGAGTGCATCCTCAGCAAGTTTGCTGACAACACCAAGCTGAGTGGTGCGGTTGACATGGTAGAAGGAAGGGATGCCATTCAGAGGGACCTCAACAGGCTGGAAAGGCGGGCCCGGGTGAACCTGATGAGGTTCAACACGGCAAAGTGCAAGGTTCTACACCTGGGTCGGAGGAATCCCAGGCATCCATACAGACTGGAAGGAGCGGTCCTTGAGAGCAGCCCTGTGGAGAAGGACCTAGGGGTCTTGATAGATGAAAAAATTAACTTGAGCCAGCAGTGTGCCCTTGCGGCTCAGATGGCAAATGGTATCCTGGGCTCCATCAAAAGAGGGGTGGCCAGCAGGGACAGGGAGGTGATTGTTCCCCTCTACTCTGCTCTTGTGAGGCCCCATCTGGAGAACTGTGTTTAAGTCTGGAGCCCCCAGTACAAGAAAGACAGGGAGCTGTTGGATAGGGTCCAGAGGAGAGCCATGAAGATGATCAGGGGACTGGAGCACCTACCCTATGAGGACAGGCTGAGGGAGCTGGGCTTGTTCAGCCCGCAGAAAAGAAGGCTGCGGGGTGACCTCACTACAGTCTTTCAATACCTAACAGGAGCCCACAAACAGGAGGGGAATCAACTCTTTGAAAGGGTAGATAACAGCAGGACAAGGGGAAATGGTTTGAAGTTGAGGGAGGGGAGATTTAGGTTGGACGTCAGGGGGAAGTTCTTTACAGAGAGTGGTGAGGTTCTGGAACAGGCTGCCCAGAGAGGTTGTAGATGCCCCATCCCTGGAAGTGTTCAAGGCCAGATTGGATGGGGCGCTGGGCAGCCTGGTCTAGTATTAAATGGGGAGATTGGTGGCCCTGCATGTGGCAGGGGGGTTGGAGATTCATGATCCTTGAGGTCCCTTTGAACCCGGGCCATTCTCTGATTCTGTGGTTCTGTGATTCCTCTTAAAAGCAGGTTATGGAAAAACCAAAGAGCAAAAAAAGCCTTTCCTTGCATAGCTCAAATTAGTCTTGATACTCCAGCAATACATTTTTGCATCCCTGGACATGATGCTAGAGCGTACAGAACAAATATTAAGCATTACGTCAAAAAGTCTGGAAGCAAATAGCAAAACTCCTAGTCACAACAATACTGATACGCAAAGTCATAGAGGAGAGGCAAAATCTGCACATAGTAGACTGGTTATTCTCTCAAGAGGACAGCATTCAACTGTAAATGGAAGCACTAAAATAAAATTTAAAAAAAAAAAAAAAACTGGGCAGATAAACTATGCCCTCAATTCTTTTATGCAGTGTCATTATTTCTGTGCTTGATAAATGTCCAAGCACATTGGAACAAACACCAGCACTGCACTGCATGAACAAAGCAAGATGAATCTCACACAAATACTTGCTCTAGCAAAGTTGAGGTACAAATGCAAAACAGACAAACCTAACCAAACAGCAAAAATTCAACAGCAAAAATCAACAAAGGAAAACTCTAGTGACAGAAAAACAACTGCTTAATGAGTTGGAAAACAATGGTGCAGAAAACACCTTTCCTTCCTTAAGGTTCAGAAAATATACAATTAATTATTTTTACTAGGTTTTTATACATTGTTAGGGAATAACAATACAAATCACAATTCAGGTAAGCCAACATGTTGAAAAGTTGAAATATGGATTTCGTTTGCAGCCTGTCAGAGAAACAACATGCAGACAAACATTTTAAAGGGCTCATCTGGGAAATCTGGATATTACATAAAATAGGAAACAGAAAAGAAAAAGAAAAAAAACCAAGAAGAAATCCATCAGACCATTTAAGGCACAGCAGACTCTCCAATTAACAAGCTCAAACCAATAATCCATGCACACCATGAAGAATTAAATGTCAGAAAAACATTGAAGGAAAATGAGCATAAGGGAATTGCTGCAGATGACAGAAGGAACACCACAATTTAAGTGACTGCAAAACACCACAGCCGAAGGACTCCAAGCAGTGACATGACGGCTTTCTTGGCTGTAAGCGCTCTTTAGTGCAGCTAAATCCCTTCCACATACATTCACCACATGGCCTAAAGAGGTCAGCCTCACCAGTGTCAAACTCTAAAACATCACAGCCCAGGTCTTCCACACCTGAGACCCACTCTAGAAAACACAGCTGTGGCTTTCAATCTTTGCTGTTGGTTTCGCCCACAATATTCTGAATACTTCAAAAGACTTAAGAAAAGCAAAAATGTGTTATTTCACTTCTGTCTCCCACTTCAAAACTCTAATTCTTTAGGTCTCTATCAAACAATTCTTCCTGTACCAGCCTGGATGGGAAAATCACTTGCTCAAACCAACACCTGCATCAGCTGCATTAGAGGGCACAACCAACCAGAAACATACGCAATATGATGAAGGTATACGTGCAAACTCCTCGTGAATTACTTTTCCCAAATTTCCAACTCAAGTGCATTGAAACTTCTACCACAAGCATCCTTTTACTCTCAAAGCCTGTACTTCTACCACCGCAGGAAAGCCCCGTCACATAGCTGCATGTTACCTGGCACCTTTCAAAATCACTCAGCTTTCCTTCTTATAAGTAAACCCAAGGTCACCCACAACTCTATCAAGTCATAAAGAAACCACCTTACTTAATTCACTCAGGTTACTGCAGTGGTTACCCTGAATGGGGTTCAGTCATCACTGTCTGAATCCTCTCATAATCTTTTAAAGGCAGCTCATAGTTACCCCCAATTGACACAGACAAACACACTGTGACACTTGAACAGACATGCAAAAGGGTGTTAAAAGTAGTGCACTGAAGTCAGTATACTCAATTTTCAGAAGGAAGTATTTTCTAGTTTGAATTAAGTCAGGTTCTCCTTCAAATCCATTCCTAAGCACTTTTGGTTTTGACCTTTTTTTAAACAAAAGGTTATTGTTCTGTGACTACACAAGAGAAATTCTAATCTAAACAAAACCAAACCAAACCAAACCAACCAACCAAACCCAAACCAAACAAAACAAACATCACTTAAAAAGAGCTTCATACTTGGTAAAATATAGTTGCCAGGGTACTCTGCAATTATGCACTAGTAACTCTTCCACCAAACAGACTGACAGATTACTGCATGTGACTGCAGATGATCCTGTCTGCAAAGACCTCTTTGCTGAAACATGTCCCATGTCTCTGCAACTTAAACTGGTAGAAAAACTGTAGCAAACATCTGATTAATCTGGAGAATACAGACTGAGAATTTAAGATAATCTCGTCTTCAGTCATGCGCTGTAATACAGCTGAAGACTACAAACGCTTTTGGAAGTAACCATGTGAATGTTACTGCTTGACTTTCTAAAGCATTTTAGGAAGCTTCAATAACACACAGTTTCAAGAGAGGCCCCTCCTTCCCTTTGCTGCCCAGACATACAGCAGTAAAGACATTCCCGGACAGAGCTGTAACATATCGGAAATGTTTACTTTCTAGCAGATTGCTGATGCATCAGGGACACAGGTGGCTTCCTATTCAATCCCCTAGTCAGGTGTAAAGACCCAAGCGGGAGCAGATGCATAACTGGAAGTGAGTGAATGGCTGCACAGACAGAAAAGTTTCACTTTTTTCAGCTGAGAGATCCTGTTTGGCAAATGAAGGATGGCCAAAAAAAAGGGGAGATTCTGAAGCTGTTCATAATAATTGCTTAGCAACAGCAAAAAGCAATTAAAATAGTTTTTGAGGGAATTCATAGGAAAAGACTTGTACATTAAGACAGTTGCAATTGTAGAAGAGATACTAGAATGGGTTGCCCACAGAGGCTGTGGATGCCCCCTCCCTGGAAGCATTCAGGGCCAGGCTGGATGGGGCTTTGAGCAACCTGGTCTAGTGGGAGGTGTCCCTGCCTACAGCAGCGGATTGGAACTGGATGATCTTAAAGGTCCATTCCAACCCAAACCATGCTATGATTCTATGAAATTGCAACAGGATTGTACAAGAAACAGGAACAGCATCAAAAGACAATTCCTTGAACACTGGAGACGTTATCATAAAATGCCAAAACAGAAAAACTAGCAGAGAGTTCTGCTGTACATCTCATTATCCATCATGAAAACTCTGTGGGACAACTAACTGTAACAGTATGGAAGAAAACGGCTTACTCATGAAGAACAACGATGGCAAGGAGTTCTACACTGTGTTTTGAGAGTGGTACATCTATTCTGAAAATCAGAAAAATATAAAAGAGTGAACTGAATTTAAGATGGAAGATAGAGAAATAGACAACAAAGGAAATACTCTACAGATGAATCAAGTTCTCAGCTTCAGAGACAAATACAGACAAGACTTGTTTTTACTAACAAAATACCTCAGCTACTTGAAAGACAGCTGGTAAAATACAAGCAGTCATTAACTTAGGCACTGGGTGAGAAAGCTATGCATGACACAGTTGGACTTGATGATCTACGTATGTCCCTTACAACAGAAGTATTCTAATTCTTGAAGAATATAAAGCACCTTGTTGCTTCAGAAATTACTAGATACAACGGAATTAGCATTGACAAATGAGATGTGATATATAGCTGCATCACAATCACAAAACAATGAAGTGCAAGCTTGGAAAAAGAGCAGGATTCTAAGAATGACAAGATGAGAATAATAATTCAGGGAGAGGTGTCAGATAAGTAAAAATAATTACAAGATACCTGGAATACAAGACCTCAGTGAGAAAGTCTGAAGGAAACGACTTTTCTAGTCACCTGGGAAAAAAAAAAAAAAAGAAAAAAAAAAGAAAAAACAGCTTAAGAAGACAACTAAAAATACTGAAAACACTGAGATCAGGTCTTAGGGAAAACAAAAGAAAAGCCAACAAAAGAAAAAAGTAAACATACACTTGTAACTTTAAAAGACAGCGGAGCCCTAGATATGATTAATTTTGGAGGCTACAGAATTTCTCTTCTTATCTGAAGAACTGAAGAGAGGCTAGAAAAAACATGTAATCAAAATGATATGTTACAATTAATTCCTGCAGGAACTAATTAGGTTCATAGATAACTCTATAATTTCACATCAGTGATACAAATTCTACAGCAGGAAGCTTTTCTTGCTTATTAAAACATTTCTAAGCTTCTTTAAGGCAGGAAAATCAAGAGAATCTAGATCTTTCACCAAGGTCCTCATTTAATACCAAGTAAATGACTTGCAGAGGTCCCTTTCTACTCCCAAGATTCTGTGTGATTCTACAAAACAGAAAGACTTCACTAAGAAATTGATAGGATATAAAGGAAGTCATGAGATGTGGCACTGGAGCACAAGGTTTCATAATAGCAAAGGCCCTAGCAATGACCATGGCAGCCCACAGCAGAGGTGTGAAAACACATTATCCTGCCTGCTGCTCTGGCATATAGAGCACCAGCACATACAGTAAGAACCTGATCATGATGAGCTGAAAATAGAGCTGAGGCTGAAGCAGAATCATTATATCCAGTAACTGAACAAAGTTAACCAAATCCAAACACTCCATGATGGTAATAATTGGTGAATTTGGAGCTCTCAGAACACTCACTCTGATACCCATTTGATAACACTATATAAAGTCTACACTGCCTATATGGCAACATCAGAGATATGAAATCTGGGCATGACTGTAGTAAAACTGGAATCCAAGAAAGTAATTTGTTATAGGAGGGTTGCTTACCTGGCAAGAGTTTTGACAGAGACAAGGAGGCATAAAAGTCATGAAATACTGGGCCCAAAATCAGAAAACAAATAATGGAATCATAGAATGGCCTGGGTCAGAAGGGGCTCCAAGGATCATCAGATTCCAAACCCCTACCACAGGCAGGGCTGCCAATTGCCAGATCAAACGCTATATCAGATGGCTCAGGGCCCCATTCAAATTGCCCTTAAACACACTGAGGTACAGGGCATCCACAACCTCTCTGGGTAGCCTGAGAAGAAATCTTCTAACTAAAAAGAAAATACTAAATCAGGTGGAGAAAAACAGGAAGGCTGGTCTTCCAATGGTACCTACAAATGGTAATAAACTGACACATGGAATCAAGTCCACAAGACGACATGCTGAACTATCCATTGAGTTTATATTCCTAAGACTGCAGAGTGCTGGAGAACAGATTTACACATTAATACTTATAAAACTGTGGTGATCACATGATGCGATTCCTTGGAATCTCCATTACACCGAATTATAAAATTGAAGATCATTATATTTGACTGTACAGAGCACAGGTTACTTTGTATGTACCATTTTCTTGTTCCAGCTATTTCCTATTACTATGTTTATCAATCCATAAACATCTTAGTAGCTCACATCACCTAAGTCTCCAGTCTGCATTCTATAGGGTGGAGTGTCAAACCTTGCCAGTAACAGAAATATTTCCAATATTCTTACAGGATGTGTACATGAGTTTACATGATAAAATCTCACCTGCACATTCATCAAGTAGAATAGAGACAATAAACAGGAGGAAAGTCCCAAAATGCCCCATCCCAGTTACTCCCAGACCATCACAGGAGTTCATCTCCACAAGCCCTGAGGAATATAAGAACCCAAACTATACTATCCTTGTGGAACAAGCACTGGTGTTCTCTCTGAGCCTCAACTCTGCTGTGCAGGCATGGAAAACAACCAAGATGAGTCATGAGCAGCAGCATCTGCCTCAGTTCCGTTGAGCTGTCGAGCCTAGCATGATATATTTTGCTCTAACAGTATAGTATTAAACTAGACACAAAATATACCCTGCTCTATAAAACCAATATGCAAACAATGCATTGTAATCCTACCAAGCTAAATCAAAATCACTTTGACCACGGTACCTACAGGTTAAAATACTTACAAAAATAGCATTCACAAGTATTTCTGCCAATCACCACAAGAAAAGTGTTTTTGAAGAAACACTGTAGGAGTCAAATCTTCTCCATTAAACCTAACAAAGCACTAGATAGCTTGAACGCTTAATTGATTTCTGTGGTGCCACTCCTGCAACTTTTTAACAGTTTGATTTTTTTTTGTATTGAGATAGAAAGAGATCCTCCAATAATGTACCAACCAGAAATTCTTGGTATCTACCTAATCCCTTCTTGACAGGGGGCAAATCATAAAATCTCTCCTTCAGTTTGTATATCTGTAACAAGCAAATAGCACAGTACAAAAACATTTTTAGACTGCACTAAAAATTATCAACGAATATTTGCAGTGAATTCAGAAAATATAAATTTCTATCAGCTAATCCCAAAATGTTAGATACAGCACTGGTAATGTGAAATACAGTGGAAAGGAAGAAGAAAAAAAACTGGAAACATGACATCTATAAGCAGAGGGAACAGCCACAACCTCTCTCTTTCACCTTTTGTCTCTTCTACAATTCCTTGTAGGAGTGACAAAAATAAAAGCCTAAAACAAGGCCGGTCTCCTTAAACATGCAGTTTATAAATACAAAAACAGTGTCACTCTGGAACACACATCTTTTGAATACAATCATCTAGGAGAATTTATGATAAATGTGTAGTTGGTACATAAGCACATGCAAGAACAGTAATTAAACATATCTGAAGCATATTAATTATATATGATGTGAATTTTTTATTGCAAGTTAAAATAGGCTTACTGCAGCACAGATTTAAATATGAATAAATAAGGACTATAAATTTAACTGTAAAATTGTACCACCTAACTTTCTGTGCACCTTTATGGAGATGCAGGAGTTGAAGAATCATTATTTTGCTTCCTTTAAATCAAACTGAACAGCATTTAAAGTCAGGTGTGCTTGTTACACAGCAAAGAGACATTACAGTGTGCTGAGTTTCTCTTCAAGGTACAAGATTTAAAGTCTTCTAAGTATTAGGTAGATGGCAGCAAGCTGAAGTGGAATGTCTTTCTCTTTGAAATTGATGTTACATTTTTTTCAGGAAAACTACAGATTTTCTCAGTTTACAGGGTTCAGAATGACTTGGGCAGACCTACTTGCTGTAGACTCACTGAAGCAAGTGGGCATCATGAAGAGGTCAGAAGATCCCTTATAAATGTCTTTACATATTCTGAGAAATGCTTTTAAAGGCAGAGAGCAATTTAACATTTTCACAGCACTACTGCAGGGCAGACCCAGATTCTCTTCACAGGCCAAGTCACAGACTGATCCTCTTAATCCACGTATGTTGTCTATCTAATCCCAAAACTAGTTCACAGAAAAAACTGTCACTGCCTTCAGCATGAGCTGTAAATGTGGTCACACAACCTTTCTTACTTCCTCCAAAATATTTAAAATTTCTGTTATTTTTCCTTAAAATAACTGCTTCAGACAATGGCAGAAAAACACAAAATTCTTCTTTGGAAGGATTCAACAACAGTTCTTTATTAACCAGACTCAACTCAACAAGGACAGAAAGGAGACTGAAACACTTTCTGAACATAAGTTCTGCATTAACAACGATACCTTTCAACTTATCAAGAAATGTAGAGAAATGTAAAACCTGTAATCTCATTGACACACTGGCATAAAAATAATGGTACAAATCAAATTTGTTGAATTTTACCAGGGATTAATGTTGCCTGTTTAAAGCAATTTATTTTCTAATTCCTAGTACAGAAGGGGAGGGAAGCTTAGAAGAGTCTGTTCCTGGAAAAAAAGGACCAGATCTTTCTTTCCAAGTAGAAATCACAGATATCAATCCTACCATGTCAGCTAACTAGGTAATCCAAAGGGATTGGGCTTCAGTGAAATCATAACACGCAGTGTACAAACTTGAACTAAATTTTCTTCCTCAAAGACAGACTGCTATTTCACAAAGCAAGCTTTGTGAACTGTATTCATTGATGCATCTACACAAGATGTGAGCAGCAGGTTGTCATCTGCATACTTGCTTTCCCAGCAGACATCACCAGACCTGAACGCATAAGGAGATACAGAAAACAGCTTATATTTTAACAAGCTGGGATCAAAAGTTTTAAGCACACTAGTAGGCTGAATAAGGAAAGCTTACAGAATGGCACTATAGACAGACAATCCTGCTATGTGGAGAAAGCTTACAAGGCCAAGGCTATTCAGTCACACTTCTCAAACATAACCCTCAAAACCACTGGAGTAACAAAGTAACCTCAGTGTGACAAACTCCAGCTCCAATGACAGCACTCCTGAAGGTGGACTCATAAGTCTGTGCTACCAGACAAGCAAATACAAAAGGACCAGAGAATGCACAGAAGGACCTGTATATCTAATCCTCCCATTGAGTCCAAAGTCCAATGTGTGATTAACCTGCACAACATTTAGATCTACACAAGGCAAGTAAATAAACACCATCAAAAAACAAATTCTAAGTAATTTCGGTTCATTTTAAGTATAGCTTGACAATACACATTTCCAGTGTTTCCGGGAAGACTTTAATACTAGGATTTTAGTCTAAAATACTTTTAACATGGAGCAATTTAAATGCAGCACTGTGAAAAACAGTCTATATTTTTCTTTCTCCTCCCTGTCTCTAACTTCAGAAACATTTTAATGTAAATATTGTTTTGCCATTTTGCTGTATGACTTCATGTACTTGTTCAGTGTTGGAAAAAAAAACAACCTTAAAGATCAAAGTTTGAACTTCAGGTATTGTCACTGAGTCCAAAGGGAAAACAAATTAATTAAACAATTAATTAATAAAAAACATATAATTAAACAACATAGGAAATGTTGTTTAATTTATAGGAAACAACATAGACCTCTACAACCAAGATAATCGAGGGAAAGACATCATTTAGATCAATAAAATATCAAATTGTTGTTGATTTCATCATTTAGACTGCTTGTTTTTTCTGTATTACAAAATATTTCTAAGATGTGCTTGAAAATAAGGTATCAGTTTTAACCAATATAAACACATCTTCGGAGACTGAGAGGGCAGCCCCTTCTTTGGACAGCTCCTTCACATATCTTTCAAAGGGAAAGAGTTACATGTACTCAATACAATGGACTCATTCTGCTGTGGAGACCAGAATTGCTTCTCTTCAGAATTCCCACAGTATTTAAGCAGCACACCAAACAAATTCACAAGCAAAAACACAAGTTCTCATTCAGCCTCAGCAGGAATCTCACAGTCAGAAACAATTAACAGGTCAGAAATTAGTACAGGTACTGAAGCAATTTACGAGGATAAGCTTTCAAGTCTTATAAAAGATTCTAGAAGAGCTACACTTGATTTTAACAAAATGAGAAACTGAGAACTTGAATTAAAAGAAATACATGCATTTTTTAAAACTGAAGACTGATCTTTTTAAAAGGATGAAGAGGCTTAAGTTCAGTCAGGAAATAAGCTGGTTATGCAACAGCTCTCAAACTTGGGGTTCTGGCGGAAGAAACAAAAAAAGTTTCAAGCTTAGTTGTTCTGAAAGCTCCAAGATTTTACGTAAGGGATTACCCAAGACATCAGGAACTTTTTGTGAAAACAGAAAAATAAATTGTAGCTGGCTATTTCTCACCAAGTTTTGCCATCCTCTTGCTTTTAAAGGATGTTCCCTGCACCCCAGGAGAGGCCCATGAAGGAACAGGCTGTTTCCCTGCAGCTCATGATCAACATGCAGAGCAGATCTCCTTGTGCAACCATGGAGGAGCCCACAGTGGATGAGGCCTGAAGGAGGTACAGCCCATGGAGAGCCCCCACAGAAGCATGCTGCTGGCACCAGTTGGCCTGCAAAGCATCCAGTCTGCTCCTGATGGACAGTATTCCCATATGAGGGATACCAGGTTCATGTAGGGGAGAAGGAGGAAGAGGACAGAGTAGCAGGGATGAAGAGTTATGAACTGGCAAGGCACTCCAGTTGCCCATCCCACTTGTGCTCCCTCTGGGGGAGAAAATTAAAAAGAGTCAGGAGCGAAGGCATGAAGTTGATCTCGAAAAGATGCAGTCAAAGTATTTTAGCTTTGGTCTTTGCTTCTCACCATGCTACTCTATTTTTAATTGGCAAAAGAAGTTAAACATTCTCTCCAAGCACAGTCAGCTTTAAGTGTTAAGTCATTTCCCTGTTCCTTTTCAGAACTCATAAGCTTTTTTATTTTCTTTCTCATCCTGTTGGAGGAGAGGCTGCAATAGCAGCTGGGTATATATGCAACATCCAGTCAAGGTCAACTCACCAAACCATCTCTGGACAGTTAATGATCTCTGCAGAGCTGCTCCCAGGATCCTTCTGCCCAGCCCTGTAGCGTTGCGAGAGACTCTGACAGGGGCAGGTCTCAGCCTCTGCTCTTTTTAATTTTCATCAGGTCCCTGTTCAGCTACTCCTGCCTGGTTAGATTCCTCTGAAGAACCACAGATTGACTCGTCTTCTCAGAATAATGTAATTTCCAAAACCGATGAGCCTTTTGTCCTCTGTGAGTCACTGAGATAGATGCTGAACCCAACAGGCACCACAACACACCTCTGTGACACGTCTCAAGATTTGGGACTCCAGGTAGCACATGATCCTTAACAATGAACTCTATCCCCAACCAGCAATCAATTTTTTTTTTACCCTTCTGGTTTCACAGAATCACAGAATATCCCAAGTAGTAAGGGACTCATAAGAATTATCACATCCAATTCCCCACACAAGACCACTCCAAAAATCAAACCCTATGTCTGAGAGCACTGTTCAAACATTTAAACTTCAGCATCTTGGTGCCATGATCAGTGCCCCACGGGGCCTGTTCAAGTGTCCAACCACTCCCCTATTTCCCATACAATAACATCCAAACTGGATAAAAGAATACTGTTGGAAACAGTGTCAAAACAATGCTTAAGTTCAAGATAATTAACATTCACTGCTCTTCCATAGTCATTTTATCACATAAAATAATCAGGTGGGTAGCCTTTATCAATCCTTGCTGCCAGCTACCAGTCACACTACGTTCTCTAACACACACTCAAAAATGCGTTTCAACAGGCCTCCAAGATTTTACCAGGGATGAAAGCTAGGCAAATCAGACTAGTTCTCAGAATTGTACTTTTCTTCTGAAGATGTATATAACATTTGCCTATCACAAACTGAAGACAACCTTCCCCAAATCTGCACAGTCTTTCATAGATGACAGCAAAGGATCTTGAAAATCCTTCCAGATTAAAACATGATTTCCAGAATACTTATAGTACAAGTTACTTTTGTGTAATTGGTAACTACCCAAAATGAAAGAAAGAGAGAAACAAACAAAAAGAACATGGAAAACTATTGTACAGAATAATTCATGGTTACCTATTTTCAAAATTCATTTAGTTTGTTTTTATTTCACTTATCTCTTATTTTATTATTGTCTTTTTTGTACTGCTTCTTGTCTTGTTTTGTACAATTCCAGTTGGAAACACTTTCATAAATTTAAGTGTACTATACTATACTACACTAACTATACTGTTCCCTCTGAAAGCTCTAGAAACTTCAGACCATTCTGGTCAACAAAATGTGCCATGGTACAATTTGAACCGCAATTCAACACTGAAAAATGCTGAGAAAGTAATTATGCTGCCTATTCATTCATACTGAGGCCTTCTGTAATTGTACAGAGACAAAGGAGAAGAATCTGAGCAGAGTGGATTTTCAGATCATACGTGGAAAATAGTACCCTGTGTAATGCAGTTCACTCTTCCCACTGCATAAGCAATTTCCATTCATGTTTTCTTAGGCGCACTGTTCTATTTGTGACATGAACCAAAATATATTTCTATTCTCAGTTACTTAGAGATACGAAAGTATTTTACACCAAATGGACCTCCTCCAATTTTCTTCATTTCCTCTGGGAACTATCTTAGACATTTTCTTCATTGTAAATCACTCAGTAAGTAGAAAGAAAGATCAGAGACGATCTGAGAGACAACACCCAGGAAAACTGAGCAACAGCAACATCAGCCTGCAAAATTGATTACTCCAGGCTCCAGATGTCGCCTTGACATAATTAATTCATAAACATCCACTTTGCTTTCATTTCACATCACAGCTCAAAGAGCAAACATTTCTAACTCAGTTCGTGTTTTGCCATAATACAAATATATTTGTGAAAGAGCAAGGGACAGCCAATCTGAGATTTCTGGAATTTCGAAGCTACCTGAAAAGCATAAAATCTAGACTTCTTTCACTCTACCTTGAATACCTGTATATAAACAGGATGCTTAGATGTATTACAAATTCTAACAAGTGTTAGAACAGAATACAAACTAACAGGTTTAAAGCACTAGCAAGTAAATACTCATTACCCCGAATTTACAGCCCTCATTTAAAATCACGCACAGTAAACAAGCATCCTCTCCAGAAGCATCCCAGGTACATGCTGTAAGATATCAGCATCTGAACTATGTATTGGAAATCATCAAATACAATTCTGAGAAGGTAACTGGTCTTTTCCTAAACACATGCATGGTTCTGATGGTGCTGCTACAGATTACAGCTGAAATTTAATCAGTACAAATGAAAAAACAATGGAAGAAGTCAGAACTTATAAACACAGTACTACAATAATAGATATGAGCATAAGATGAAGATGTTCCTTCTGCAAAGAAAGAGGTTCTTAAATTAATTAATTCTTAAGTTAATTCTTCTTAAATTAAAGCAACCTTGGTACTCAGACAACTCAGGAAAAGCCCTCAGAAAGAACCTTCTATTATCATCAGAACAAATTTAATTTTAACCCTTGAAAAATCTCATTGGACAAAAAACAGAACAATCTATAATGAGTCCAGAGCTACACAAGAAATGGTTGTCCAATACAACAACCTGCTCAGTCAACTGGCTACCGACAAATTTTACACAAGTCAGTTCAGCTCCTTTGATTCTCAGTAGAGAAGAATGAGTCCATCTTCTCATTATCTGATCATTAATGTCATAAAATGCAATTGATTTATTTAAAAACTCTTTCTCTAATTCTGGCTGAAACTAACCAGCAAGGGTACTGCTTGGATACCAAGGAAAAATGGAAGCTCATAGAAAATTCATTTTCATTTTACAATATCACTCTACAAAAAAAAAAGGCGAGCTTGGGGGTGCTTAAGCCCTCCTCTACCTCACTGTATTCTAACCCTGTGACTAAAAAAATCTCAAATCAAACAGTCACGTGGTAGCATATCAAAAAATCTACAATCACAGAGTTGCATATTGAAATGGTTCTTGGTACAGTCATACTAAGGTACCTGTTCCTGAAATCAGCATCAATGACATTTCTAATATTTCAAAGCATTTACCGATTTTCAAAGGCATCCACGATCACCTGGTCAGGCTTGAGTGTTCCAATATCCTTACTGTTATCTCCAAGACCTAGTCTGACTTTGTACTGTTTCAGTGGAAGCTGATTATTTATATCCTGTCAATTCAAACACAGATTGTACGCCTTCTCTTTACCACAGCTATTTTCAGTATCCTGAATGCATCTGTGGCAGAAACAATTCCCAGAGTTCCCATATCCCTGATGTAGCTTTCCATTTCAGCACTGAGCTACTGGTATGTGCTTGCTTTTATTACACTAACTTCCTCAGAAACACCTCCCCTAGTGTGACTGTAACAACAGCTGAGACAAGTGCTTGTCTGAGTGATTCACAGTTCACAACTCATTGTAAGAGCACATGCTGCTAACTTAGAGAAGTCTGGTAGAAATCTACCAGATGCAGAATATGGGTGTCTCAAATAACTGTTAGTGCAATTTAAAGCCAATTTCAACGGTACTCCAAAATCAGCAAAACTGTCAGAGCTCCTAACATAAGAAACACGCTTCAGGTGTACATCAGTCAACAGCAGCATAATTTAGAGCCTGAACCCTTCAATATCTTAAGATTCCTCTCTGTAGTTTGCATAACGCAACTTATGGCCTAGTTAAAAACAAATCTAATGGGCAGCACTAAGTGAAATTCACTCACAAATACTGATAAACAAAATTAAAAATATAACCAAAATAATAAATTGTTAAAGGATTAACTGTTCTTGAAAAATTCTTCCTCTGGAAGCAGAATTAAAAATATACAAGGCGATAAATCAATAAAAACTTTTTTTGCAAATATTTACAATTTTTTTTTAAAATGAAAGATTCTTTTTTACTTTAACCCACTTTCCAGGTACATCTATTCAGTGCTGACAAAGAAATGTGTCTCCAAAATCTACTTAACCATCTCCCAAAGCTTATACTCTCTGAAAATATTATATCATAGTAATGTAAGATCTATGTTATCTTTAATATCAGTGGGTACAGTATTTGAATCAAAATTATAACCAGAAAGACAGATACGAAAAATCCCACTGTTAGCCACAGTTTCATTTATAAGTGCCTCCCCACAACATTTACATAAATAAATCACACAAATCAGCAACTGAAGCACACAAAGTAAGTAAATGTTGCTACATACTGTCTAGATTTCAGAAGTCCAAATTCTGGTTGCACATATCCTCCCTCACTAGATAAAGAGGAGGGGAAGGGGAGGCAGCAGCTGCTCCCGACTTCTCTCAGTGGGGAATCTTCTTGGTCTGCATATACATAGGCTGCACTGAAAGTACTGCCTCCCGCTTATTTCCATGGAAAATACAACAGATACAAAAAGCACAATAACACTCTTCAACTGAGCAAATTCTCAGCTACAAAGCACTATTTTTCAACACAGTCACCACCAAGAGCTGTGTGGTTTTGTCAGCAATGAACAAGAGCCTGCATGTTGCACTCATAAAAATCTGCATCAGTGAAGGTGACCCACTGTCACCACCATGGAAACATACCACCCACCATCTCACTGTGCTCACATCCACAGTTTGGTCTCCAGAAACATTCAAGAAACATCAATGAATGTCAGTGGAGGCCATTTTTTCCACATGGAGGAATTGAGCGACACATCGTTGCTTCAAGTGCACTTTAATTTCAGAGGCTATTCTGACAGAGTGCCCCTCTGCTGCCTTCTGTCCTGTGGCAATAACATGTAATGAAATAATGGTAGGAAAGTTCAGCCTCTACTGCAATATCATCAACATCTGCCACTGATATTGTGAGCCAACATAATAAAACAGGAGGCATTACTTTTTTGGAGCAGACCTCATAAAACATACATGTACATAAGTAACAGAACTTTAAAAATCCTTAGTAATCTTTATTCAAACAAAGAGGACCACAAAAACATAAAACTGGTGGGATATTTGACCCCATTTTTGTGAAACTAAAGAATCAGTTTAGTTTGATGGCAATGGCTGCAATTCTTTATGGGTTCTCAAGGTTCTCAATCTGAGATCTCTGACAAAGTTCTGCTCTTCCTGAATTTCATCCTTGAAAACAGTTGTTCAAAAATATATGTACTGCCAAAAAAAGCAGTGACATGAGTACCTTGTAACTGTGAAGGAAGGGATATTTTTCTCTAGTAAAAGAAAGCTTATAAAGGTCTGGTGAGAAGACATGACCAAGCTTTTCATTGAGTAGAATGTCTGATATCAACTCCGTACATTCCATTTGAAAATCTGCAGGTTACTTGTTTACATGAACTTAAAACAGAGTGGCAAATATCCAAACAAACCAATCTTATTAGAAATCCCGGATCCTGCTCTCACATCACGTTATCAAAGCAGGAAGTACAGCTGCATATTTTTTTACTGTTCACAGGACTGTGCTTAGCCAATGTATCACAATGCATACAATTATTTGCTATCCCTTGAGCTAGCACTGCACTGCACCCTCCCCTTGTCCCGATTTCAGCCCAAACAGCATTAATAGAACACCACAGTTTGGTTGTTACTGAGTGGTAACTGCGTGTGGGGCCGGGCCAGACTGCTCAGCAGGAAGAGTTGCCAGCCATGATGGCCTGGAGCAGCAAGCAGCCATATGACTGGCTCTGCTGGTCACACGCAGCCCACAGGTCATCAGCTGGACATATCTGGGCTATATACTTAGCTGCGTAACAGCTGTAACAAATGGTGATGTACTTCTGAAGGCAGGTTGCCACCTATACCTACAAAGTCAGACTACTGTTTAGCCCTCTGTTTCCAGACAAAATGTAATTCATAGTG
This sequence comes from Chrysolophus pictus, assembly GCA_037305975.1. NCBI lineage: Eukaryota > Metazoa > Chordata > Aves > Galliformes > Phasianidae > Chrysolophus > Chrysolophus pictus. Next base: position 44,788,103 of record CM074614.1, on the reverse strand, counting down.
ATTAACTTTTGATAGAAATTGAACAACTGAGAAGGGATAACAGGAAATTGAGCAGACAAAATTGAGCAAACCAGGCTAGTAAATGTAAAAAGATAAAACACTCAGAAATGCAAAGAAGCTATGTACACAAATCAAAGTTTAGCACTTCTAACCAAAACTTCTAACCAAAACTTCTAACCAAAAAAAAAGCCTTAATAGGAAGTGCATATATTCCAATGCTTCAGGATGTACAGCAGTCAACACGTGCAGAAGCAACTTTTTCTCTCCACTTTGTCCTAATACTGAACACAGAATCACAGAATCACAGAATGGGCTGGGTTGAAAAGGACCACAATAATCATCTAGTTTCAACCCCCCTGCTATGTGCAGGGTTGCCAACTACCAGACCAGGCTGCCCAGAGCCACATCCAGTCTGGCCTTGAATGCCTCCAGGAATGGGGCATCCACAGCCTCCTTGAGTCTTCTTGCTGTTTAGGACAATCACATAAACCAGGAGCATGTGAGAAGGAGAGAAGACAGAATAACAAAAGCAAAGAATTAAAATCTGTACTTAATCTGTCCACAATGCTTTATATTGTTGACACATATCTGAAAACAACTCAAAGATGAGGCAAAAGAAAGTTACAACGTCAATGCCCAATGAAGTTAAAATTATTATCTCTTAGAAAAGCTCTGAAAAGGCAATACTTAGTTTCCTTTCTAGTAATCTACTTGCAGAATCAGGCACACATGGCTGAAAACACCATGACAGTTTAGGGTAAGGATAACTATGGAGAAATTGTTCTGGTTTACTATTATTATATATATATATATATATATATATATATATATATACTATTATATACAAAAATGCTTATGAGAGATGCACCATATATCATCATACTTTTGAGCATAAAAATTGCCCACTACATTTTCATATGCTAAGTAAGATAATATCCCAGAAATTTTGATAAAATATATTTAAAAAATTAAAAAGTCTGAATGGTAACTCTTTCCTAATAAGTCATGATAATACAATTGTTTTGATGATTTATATTATCATTCTTAGCACTGAAAAGGTTATACCTGAAATCACTTCAACTGTCTAGCAAGCTTTTTTATAACTGATAAGAAGATGGGTTTTGCTTTTTCTAATCCACTGACTGTCACCATGTAGCAACTGGTAGATGCACAGTGCTAGTGACTGCAGGGATTCCAAATCAGATCAAAGTTCTGTTGAAAAACATTAAAAGAAAATACTTAAAATATGCAAAAAATCTGGTTACCGTTACATTCTATAACTCTTCCAAGGTAATAAAAAATACCATTCTGAAGAGCTCATTCATTTGTAAGAAACTATTTGTGAAAAAAACATCTGTACGCAAGCTTTTTTGTGGGTAGGCTATCACATCTGCAAAGTGCACCTGGTGTTTTCATACAACTTGATACAATTGATACAAACACATAGGCATAATAAACTTATATATTATATTGCTGATTTTCAATTACCATTTACCAAAAAGGTAGCAAAGAACCACAAACGGTAGTTAAGATTTACATCCTATGTATAATATTACAGTGAAAAAAATCCCTATGATTAAATGTCTTGGAACACAGGATTTTGATGAAGTTGATAATAAATAAGTAGCATGTTAAAATGATAAAATAGTTACTTATTTCTCACCCTTAACTTTTTAACCACTAGTCCCTTTTAAATTTATTCTATAGTGGCAGGAGTTTCAAAGTCAGTGTGTCTTCTTTAAGCTGAATGGGCAATCCCAGTTTACCCTCCTACTATAAGAAAGTTTGGCAGCAGTCAGTAGACCAACATGCAGGCACAAACTGGCCCACAATGACCCAAGCATTCAGCTTTATATTATCTCCATTCTGTTTCTTAACCAATTTCATGGCTTTCTTGGAAGACACGTGGATAGAATATGAAAAGTGGGATAACGAAGAATTGAAGCTGTAAAAGAAAGGCAAACTTATGAAATCCTGCAAAAATCAGGTTCCACGTGGCCCACCTTTGTTGACAAACATAGATGCTTGGGCAGTAGAGGATGTAACACACCATGGGTACCAACAAAGAGCCAGTCACAGAGGAAGACACTCCACCTGAATATTGTAATCTTACTGAATACAGTTTTAATATAAGGGACTCTGCAGAAAGGTCCAAACTAACCAAAAGTGTAGCTCTGCCCCATTGCACAGAGTCCAGTTACTCAGCAAACATTTATTTGATAAATTATGGGCCTGCTCAGATTTAATCTAAAACTGATTTTCTCTAAGTTTTGCAATGTGTCTATTGAACCTTGCTGCTTTCTGGCAACATAAATAGGGACAAAATGACAGAAAGCAAAACATTACCTGTAGGAGTAACTGCACAAGAGCATTTCTCAAACACAGAATACAGATCTGAAAGAGACAATTCCTTGAATGGGCAGTTTCCCAATCACCTAATCATACCATGGAGAAGTCAAAAATATAGTCACAAAACAAGGCTAAATGGTGCCCCTTTCATTCCAAAGCAAAAAAAAAAAAAAACAAAAAACAAGCAAACAAAACAAAACAAAAAAAAACCAAACTAAACAAACCTTAGTAATACCAAAATTGCCTTAAAGCTGCACAGAGTGCCAGCTGACTAGTTTCTGAGATTAGGGTGTGTCGATTTTTTGTTGTTGTTATTGTTGGGTTTGGTTTGTTGGTTTACAGAAACACTTCCTGATCAAAATTAAAAACTTACAGCAAATCCTTCCAGACTAGAATCAAAACTACCTACATTAAAAAGAGAGGCAGAGCAGTAATAAAGTCACTTTGGTGCCTGAAGACTTAGATATGCATACTATCAAGGAAACAGTCTTTTCAGATCTATTCACCTTTCCCTGTGTGCATGTATTCCCCGAGCAATAAGCTGGTATACGCATTTGTAAAAAGCTATCCTTGCTACTGAGTTCATCATCTTCTGGAACTTATTTTCCACAGCTTGCAATGCACCTTCAAACAAATACAAAATTAGAATACAAAATTAGGATACAAAATTAGGATACAAAATTAACCTCAAGCTATCCATGGATACAGGCAGCATCCTGTTCTCAGCTACACCAATGCAAATACTGAGTTGAAAATGGTACTCATCAACTGAGCCATTCTGAATTTAAAAGAGTGCAAGCATGGGAAGAGTGTTGGTATATGGTTTCCAACAAGAAGAAAGAGTTACTTAAACTGATTTTATTTGAGAGCAGTACCAAAAGGGCAATGTCGAAACTCGCTTTCAGAATAGCTTCCAAATAAAATACAGGTATGTCCTTTAGGGACAAAGCCACAGTGACATCTCCATTTAGCCCCCAAGTAAGCCTTCTGGCAGTAACAAACGTGGATTAAATACTAAGCATAAATATACAGATGATTCTAAATATATGTAACTCCACAAAATTAAATATAGCTTTGCATCACTCTCATGATTACAGCAAAATACAAAGATGTAAATCAGCTGTCTTTCTTTCCTCATTAGAATTATTGCTTTTTCGAAATTCAATCGAAAATCTCTGTCTGGGGCTTGGCTAGTTACCCTAGAAACAGATCAGATCCTCACATGCTATTTCCTACTCACATACTGTTCCAAATTCCAGAGGATTTGTAATCCTGGGATATTCAGGAAGAAAATCCCACTTAAGGAAGCAATAGTTAAATTCAGAAAGAATATTCTTGATAATACCTTTCACTTTCTCTAATTTCCATCTCAGAGATTTGGATGTCACAGCTCAAAATAGCCTCAGCTGCTGTTCAGGGCTTCCTAATGTCACCTTCTGCCAGTCTACTCATTGCTCTGAAAATGGCAGTGTAATGTGCTCCTCTATGGGACACTTCCAGGAGCAATTAGTGGAAGTGTAAGCAGAAGTCTGCAACATAGTCATAACTATCAAAATATACTAAGAGCTGCTTGATACAGAAAAGGTAATCTCCTACACGTAGAGAGGATTATCAATTCATTATTTCTACCCTTACTCCCCAGCAACAAAGCAGCACTTTAACCTTTTTGGTCATTCCACAAAAAAAAACAAACATGTAGAAGGACGTTTAGAAATGTCTTCAATTACCATCTTCCAGACATTTGTAGCACTTTGCACACAATGCACACAGAAGTCTTTACAAAAGTTTCAGTGGATTTAGCCAAGTCACAGAAGACTATGAATTCTTTAAGAATAAGCTCTAGGCATCAAGTAGTTGTCCTGTAATCACACGTTTTGTATTTATTAAAAAGACAACGTTAACATTACTATAAATCTTGTAGATTCCAAAAGTCACATCCAGACCTGAGCTGCCTTCCATTCAACATAAATCCGCAAATGCACCTCCCCCCACTGTCTCGATGATTTCTAATCTGAGTTGCAATGCAGCAACAGTAACAGCATTTATCAGGTTTAGAGAACAAAAACAAATGTTGACAATTCCCTGGCTCATCTTCCAGTCAGAATTCAAATTCATGCAGGAAAAAATGATTATTTCTGTTTTGCGTTCTGCACACAGAGCTTAATGCGCTCAGACTTGGAGACTTCCAAGATGTTGCTGCTGAACTTCAAGCCATGAAGCTGCAGTGTGTCTTTGAATGCCTCCAACTATTAACAAGAGGCAAAAGAAGCACAGCCACCATGAAACACAGGAGATAGGCACACCACCAGCACAGCACATAATTTCTCTGTTTCAACAAGCAAGCTTCCACATCAGACACCATCAAACAACAGCCTTTGGAGTCACCTCAACAGAGTGAGCAATGCACACACTGTACATGGCAACTGAGACCATGCTATCTTCCCCACCCCACTTCTCTGTTCTTCCAGTCCCAAACATCTGCAAAAGTTTCACAGAGCTTTAAAAAGCAGGATAATCCTAAAGATCTCAAAATGTAACAGAGTCTGCTCCATACTGTTGCATGAGATTGTACTTTTTCAGTTCTGACTCAAATCTTATGCTTTTTCTTTGGTTAAAAAATTAATTTTAAAAGTTGAGAAAGGTAAGGAATAGAATTTTAGATTTGTTAAATCATAAAATACTCATAAGCAAAAAAAAAAAAAAAAAAAAAAAAAAAAAAAGCAGTTCCATTCTTAGTAGATTCAGGAAATTAGTCAATTCAATTAGATACTTTAAAATAATTTCCTCAATTCTGAGTAGTACTGAAGCCACAATACCAGTTCTAAACAGCTGTAATAATACCAGTTGCAATTTGCAACTCTTACCATCCAGCAGTTAGGCCGGATGTCTGATTATTGTCTGGCAAGTACAGACTGTGATGGCTTAATTGGCCACACTGCTCATTCTGCCTGCTGAGGGTTTAAAGGTGATGGGTAAAATGCGTAAATGGAGGTGTATTACAAAGAGTATCATGAAATTCAGCATGATTAATCAGACAGCCACATCCACAGAAATAATGATAATCACTCTTCAATTAATAATGAGCATTTGCCACAATGACAGATTTGAAGATAGAAATAAGGCAACGAGGATCCCCAGAACTACAACAGTATTGCTTGAACCATCTACAGGGATGTAAGATAACCAAAACAGTTAAGTAGATCAAAATGTCTTGCAATCAAAAAACAACTCCATCATTTCAGAGGAGAAAAAAAAGTTATGTACAAGGGCTGCTCTTTAAAGTAATGCCTCCCATTTCATGTCAGCTCATGACATCAGTGGCAGATGCTGGTGATACAGTGGCAGTAGAGTGGATCTTTAAAATCCAAAACTTTTAATGGAAAGTTATGCTCCAAGACTGGAAACTTGCTACTAAGATTCTAACATTGCCCTCCCAGCATCTCTTCCTGCATTCTTTGCTGTCTCCCTTAGGTCAAAATTTAGCAGAAGTAGCTATTTTTCTCACAATGGCCATTTGAAACCACCATATCTGGTCTTCTGATGCATTTCATTTCAAAGAGAATAAAAAATGATTTTACTTGTGTTAAAACTAAATGTAATTTTCAAAGGAAGACTGATAACCCAATTTCTGCTCAAAATTAGTATCATTATTTTCTTGATAGTTTATAAAGGTTTATAAAAAAAAAAAAAAGACAATGCTTGTTTCTGCAATCCAGGAACACATCTCATCTGCCTTTAATGAATCAATAAAGCAGCACAAGTTCTTGTACAAATCAGTGCACAATCACAGCTGCAACAAAAGAGGAACTTCCTCTGCCAACCAAACATACAAAAGTGCCATGTACTTAACATGTAGTTCTTAACAAGAGAAACTGTGTCCACATCTCTCACAATGAGGTTTTCTCATTCTGCAAGTCAATGAGCACTTTTATTTGTAGTAGGAAAAAAACAAACATCGTCTTATTCACACAACATGTAAGTATGGATAGATACCATCCCAACAAATACCACTCAGCGTTATTAAAAAATCCAACTATAAAACTGCTTTGATTTCTTTGATAGTAAATTCAGTAAAATTCAGGCAAAGAGAACTGAAAGATTTATCCCCCACGTTACAGTATCAGAGCAACACAGAACCACACATTGCCAGGCCTTTAATATGAGAAGACAGATTTATTTAGATACACTGGGCTTCTAACTGCAGACAGTGAAGCAATTCCTGTCAAAATAGTGAAGCACCTGTCAATTTTTATGCTCCAAGGTTTACCCATTAATCCAGTTCATAATTCTTCAACAACTGCCAAGAGATAAAAGTTGTTGTTTTTTTTCCTGAAACAAATGCTTCTGGAGCGTGTCCAGAGAAGGGCAACTGAACTGGTGAGGGGTCTGGAGCACAGATCTTACGAGGAGCGGCTGAGGGAGCTGGGATTGTTTAGTCTGGAGAAGAGGAGGCTCAGGGGAAACCTTACTGCACTCTACAACTTCCTGAAGGGAGGTTGTGATGAGGATGGATTTGGCCTCTTCTCCCAGGCACCAAACAGGACCCAGGGAAATGGCCACAAGTTGTACCAGAGGAGGTTTAGGTTAGACATGAGGAAGAACTTTTTCTCTCAGAGAGTGGTCAGGCACTGGAATGGCCTGCCAAGGGAGGTGGTGGGTCGCCGTCCCTGGCAGTGTTCAAGAGGCATCTGGATGAGGAGCTGCGAGATATGGTTTAGTAACTTGTGGTAGCAGTGGTAATGGGAGGACGGTTGAACTGGGTGATCTTTTTGATCCTTTCCAACCTTGTGATTCTATGATTCTAGATGAAATGCACATCCAGACACATGAACTCACACAGTGTTCTTTCCATGTCTCCTCCACAGGCTCAGCAGACCCTGCTCAAAGCAGTACCTCCTAACCGTGAACCACTGCAGACAAAATCCACCTTACATCACTGTTTTTTCTTGTGGAATCTGTCACATTCACTGGGAACTCATGAATGGAGCTTCATTTATTAAATGGGAAATTTAGCCTTGGGGTAAAAAGGAACAAGTGGACATAATTATGACGTAACTTACAAACCAGACATTGGTGGATGGGAATTTAAAAAAAAAAAAAAAGAGGATTAAATCCCCACCATACACAATCCAAACACACTTAAAATACACAGTACCTACAACAAAGCATGAACGGGTACACCAGACACAGTATGAAACACATCTGTGAGACCACCTTAAACACCTTGCCACAAGGATGACCCATGGGCAGGTGAATCTGAAAGATGACAATGCTATCATGCCTTATAAGAAGGAATTCCATATTCACATGCAACACTGGAAGACAGGAAAATGAAATCATAATAAGCACACAGGAAGGTTTCCTCACAGGTATCTGAGACTGAAGGAACCAAGATTAAAGATAATCCTGGAAACCCAAACAAAAGCATTTCTATCAAGTCCCTAAACAAAACAGGAAACAATACTGCTGCCATCTCATAAAAAGCAAGGTGAAATCAGTATATCTTCACTGCAGTCTTGCTTCTGGCATTCAAATGCTTCCTCATAAGCAACAGGGTCAAAAATCTCATCAGTTCTGTGTCAGTGCTTAGTGAGCTATGAACATCAATAAGAAAAGATTTGGGAACCATTAACAGGAGAATTCAGAAACCACTGTCTATGAGAAAAGCACACCACACAGTAATGCTTTCAGCTGTTGAGCAACAGACCAAGATGACTAAAATTCTCAGGTTTTAGTCTCCTCAACAGAAAACGTATTCCAGATATGCATCCTTGAATTTTAACAGGTAATCTGCTAAGAAAAGACTTAAAATAGCAGACTTACTCCTTGCAAAATAATAGTGGTGATTTCCAGGGGGATTTCTCCCTCTTGATGAAAAAAAAAAATCACCCTCCACAATTAATTTTTTTTAATGGCTGTGGCCATGGGTTCTTAGGCTGTCCTTAAAAGATTTTGTAAAAAAAATAAACAGACTTCAGAAATTATAAAAATTTGAATATATAAAATACAAAAACAAGTACTTTCTATATTGCATGCAAAGTCCCCTTTATGTATTTAGCTTTTGCAAATATCACTGCTAATATGAGAAAATTCAACTCACTGACATGCTGCTTCATCAAAAATGCATCAAATGGATGCTGCAATTACACACTATCACTTCCCCATTCCCTCCTCCAAATACAATGTAAATTTTAAAGAGCAACTACAGATGTCAGCATTGAAAATCATGTGCAATTACTTACCTACCTGAGCATAATCACTACTCCAATTACTTAACGAATAATAATGGCAAAATTTGGTGTTGATTCTGGAACCATTTACAAAACCATATCACCGCAGTATTTGTGAGGCTTTTTACCATGCTGAAGACAGAATTACATGCCGTTTCACACTGTTTTTTCTAAATAATCTCTCCCTGCCATTAAGCTGACACAAGCTCCTCTGAAAGGGAATGAATACGTGGCTGACTACTTATGCCTCTCTGCATTTTCAGCACCCCAATTTCTCCTCTTTGGGAAAAAATAAAATTAACCAGACCTCTCCCTTCACAGCTCTTCTTTCTCTTATGCTTTCACTGCATTACTTTCCACTTCACCTTTCAATCTCTGCAGCTAGACAGACAGACCACAAAACCTGACCCTGTTTGCTCTGCATGATGAGGCCTGACGCTCAATTGGTGACACCAGTAGAAAACCCTCATGCAAGTGGGCTTCCTGCCAGCTTCCAATGAAACTGCAGCCATAAATTGCTGTTTTGCATGGAGATCCTTCAGTACAAGCACAGTCCCTTTATTCAAACCCACCAGTGTTTTAAACTACTTATAAACAGCCACAAACAACTTGACAGCATGCTACCTCTAAGAGATTTGGAAGAACTGATGACAACCTGTTTACAAACGTGTCTTCTCCTTGCCCTGAAATTCACACACAGACTTGGGCATTGTTGAATACTGACTTGGATCCACTAAAACATTGAGTTTTACCTGGATTATCCAATGTGTCCACTGTTCAGCATCCTACTACAGCTACAAAGCCAACCCAAAAAAGCAGCCACTGAGGCTTGTGTGATCCTATACCATAACAACAACTTTAGATAGTGCAAAAAGCCTTAAAGCAGCATAATTTCATCATGGATCAGAGAAATGCAAAGACCTCAATAGGAGGGATGAGCAAACAGACAGCAGAATTGCATCCAGCTGCAGGAGCTTAATCTTTCAGAGGCGTATCTGTTTGGTTTTTTTAATGCTCCAAGCCTTAATAACAGAGACATAGAACATTATAAATACAAAATAATAACAGGTTTTTTTAGTGCACTTTCACCTTCCTATCCATTTAACCTCCAACAGACCGAAAAAATCTCTTTCTTACATCACAAAAATTCCTTATCATAACCCTTGAACTCCTTCCCTGTGATTCCAGATGCAAGATACCTTCAAAAGAACAGCACATACTCTTCAGTGCTTCCATAATCTTTTAATACATAGTTTTTCCATACTGTCATTCAGTTCAAAATGCTTCTATCCACCATAAAGGGACAGTTCTTCCTATGTGCTTAGACAGATCTCCTCTGAGAAATATTCTGTTATTTACTGCTTAAAGGCTATCATAGAATCATAGAATCACCAAGGCTGGAAAAGACCTACAAGATCATCCAGCCCAACCTTCCACCTATTACCCATAGTTCTCACTAAAGCAAGTCCCTCAACTATTAAGATTATTAAGAACTACGTTCCAGAAACATCTGCAATCTCATCACCAATGCACCAGAAGACATGACATAATGTCCCACATCACTGAGATACCTCAGAGGTACTGCATACATCACTGCAACTCTCCAATCTAAAATAAGCACTGATTTAGGCAGACAGTATATCCCACAGTTATTTTTAGGAAGATCTGCTTGCTTTTTTCTTCAGCCAAAAATTTTTTCAAGAAATATTTTGGCTGCAAACCACTGACCAAAATAATGAGATCAGTAGTTAACTAGAAATAATAGTTATTTTCAATGAAGCAGTTGGACTTGTATCCAGAACATTTTGATGAACTGCACACTGAGGTATTAAATCTGTCTAACTGCTGACATGCAGATGCGTGTCTACAGAAGACAGATGTGTCTTCTGTAGTCTTAATTACATCTACATTTACATTCAAAACCAGTTTGGCCTAACTTGAAATACTATCATTCAACCTTTATAGTTTTCTTAAATAAAGAAATAAAAAATCATCCAACCGTGTGTTTACCTAATTAACTGCTTAAGTGTTTCCTCCCAGGGAGGAAGGAAGAGTGAACTTGCATGTCACTTTCACCTACAGATAAAACTGCTGGACCTAAAGCCAGCATGGCCCAAAGAGGTTGCACACTGCAACAGGTGAGAACCACACAACTGATGTGAGATTTCAAACAAAGCCTAAATCACCCAGACATTGTCAGACATAAGTCTGTGGCAAAATGGCGGGCATCTAGAAAGCCCACATGCTGAAGTTGACCAGAACCACCACCACCAGGCACAGAGCAGCCCTCTCTCTGATCCAAAGGTAGGCAGGCTGCTCAGCCACCTCTCCTTGCTCTGACCATAGCCCAAGCACCTTCCTGTAGGAAGAACCTGTCAAGGACTTTAGGATTTGCTCATTGTTACGTTCTTATGAAATGAAATTAAGCATGCCAAAATCTGAATGATGTCATGGCAATCTTGTAAGTGGATTACATTAATCATTTATCAGCAAGGCAAGATAATAATTGAGCGAGAGCAGAACCTGGAGTTTATCCCTATTTAGCACCCGAAGACAAAGGGTACAACAGCTGAGGATATCAGAAACACAAATAATGTGCATGAAGAGGATTTTTAACATGTCCAGTGAGATACACTGAAATTACAAAGCTACAGATTTTTTCTACGTAGGATCTTTTAACAAGACTATTATAGGAGATTTTCTTAATCGGCTAAAAGGTGACTGCACAACACACAATTAGGAGGAAAACATCTTAATAAATCTTTCATTAAAAAAAAACAGGGATCAAATTTTTAACATGTTACAACACAACTGAAAACAAAAATATTTCCTGAATTTTGGGAGGTTATTTCCTCACTTCTGATAGTCTTACAAGTCCAATTTAAAAAAAGCAGGTGATTGTCATGTGATCAGACAACGCCATACAGCAAATATACCTGCATGACAGCCTGCGGAGAACAAATGCAGTAGGACAGATCTGAAAAACAGAGCCAAGGCGAGGTGACCACTGTTTCCTACACAAGGCAAGCACCCTCTGCAGCAGCCTTGGGCTCAATGGCAGCAGCAGAGCCAGCGGCGCCCAGCAGGGCCTGCTCAGAGAAAGCCCAGACTCAAAGCACAGCCTCCTGCTCACCAGCTGCAAGCAGAACCTTCTGCACACTGTTGTTATTTCTGAATCCCCCAGAGAAGCAGCACCGCAATTCCAATTTCAGACATGAGCAAGCCAAGCCCTACACATACTGAGTGTGTGCACCTTCTGTCTCAGTCACCCAGTTTGAGCAGAGTTGAGATCAGATGATGTTCAGGGATCCTTTCCAGCTTATATTATTCCTATGACCATAAAAGAGCTGGTGTAAGAAAGCTGTTAAGAATAAAAACATCCACAGTTCCCCACACACATCCCACAGACGGTGCCACCCTCCCACCCCAGCAGCAGAGACAGTACCCACTCTCCCCAAATCCATTGCGTCAGGCAATGTACTTAAAACAACTGGTTCTGTCTGCTTACTGGATCTAAAGTGCATTATGGAGAACATTAACTTTTATTTCAGCCCAAGGAAGACCCAGACATAGACCTCTGCTTGCTGCTGCCTCCCCCATCAACTAATATGAATGTCAGTTCATTTTTTAAAAACGCTTTTCTAATTAAGGTTTATCTAGGGAGTTGGACTCAACGATCTCTTGAGGTCCCTTCCAACCCTGAGATTTTGTGATTCTACTTAACACCGCAGAAGCAGAATCTCAAACCTGACCGAAGTTCCATCAGAATACACATTATACAAATGCACAATGATAGTAATGCTGTCACAAATTGCAATACACAGATCAGAATGAGTTATAAAAAAAACGAATAAAACCCTTAGAAAAACTTAGTAAGTTGAAAAGATAAACTAGCCCAGGAAGGATATAGCCAAAAAATCCAAGGATATGATCTCATATCCTTGGAATTTGCGATGTTTACCAACAGATTTTTCATGATGCATCTCACTCTTAAATCTCATTTTGACCTCATGTATGATGAGGTGGCTGTTGACTTACAGAGGGTAGTTTTTACTAAACTGTTCATTTAAAAAAAAAAAAAAAAAGCAAATAATACTTAATTGCTGGCTTATGGGCAAGATTTGATAGACCAAACAGATAATCTGTGATGGCATGGGAGACGGGCATATATCTAAAAAAGACTTTAAAACATCCCATATATTTTAAACATTCTGAATTGCATAGATTTCACAGATCATCTCCTTTTGCTGAACTACAGAAAAAGCACAAATTCCTACCGTGGTCTACCTCAACTAGAATTTTCATTGCTTTCAATACCCATAATCCATTTCTTCCACTAGTTTCCTTTCTGATGTACAAAATCCCACTACTTATCAGCAAATAGCTCTTCCTGCAGTCTTATTAGATGACAAAAAAATCTTAAGAGTAACAGATTACACAGATCATCATCTAGGCAACACCTTTTAGGACACGATCCTGTCATTACAACAAGATGGACTAGGTGGACATAACACAGTTGCGCCCCTTTTCCCAAAAGCATCTCCCTACAGGCTCCTTGGAACCAGTCTCATTTCCTCATTGCTTACATCAGGATGAATCCTTACCCAAAAAAGGAGTCTGTTCTGCAACCCTGGAGTGCCCTGAAGGAAGTCCTCTGCCACCTGCAACTGCTCTTTGTTTCAGTTCCCACATTCATAGCAAGTGCTGATCAGAATGAGGACAGGGATCACCAAAATGGCTGTCTATGTGAAAGCAGCAAATAAAGATTATTCCCGAGATCTTTCTAGTAAAACAACAAACACAAACACATGACCTTTTTTTTAAGAACACAGTCTCATGCAGTGGAAACAGAAAAATACCATTGCACTGCTCTGAGCAGCTGGCTTATCAAATCAGTCAACAGTATGAAACAAAACAATCAATCTGTTCTTCAAAAACCTTTAACCCCTACACAATATGTATTACACACAATCTGTTAGAAATAACGAGCAGAGGATTGCTTGCTAGATCTCTGATTAAGCAGAAATCTTCATCTTCTGTAAAACGAGAAAACCACTGGTAATGCATTCAAAAATGCATTACCAGAACATCAATGCTCGACTTAAATCAACAGTAATAGGATCTCGTTCAAAGTTAAGCCTCAATTAATCTAGCTACATTGCTTATGAACAATGTTTACTACGCTGTCTGAAGTGTTTCTATTTTTCTAATTTTTTTGGGAGGGGTGAGGTAGAGGGGAAAAGAAAAGGTCTAATTCTTCTAATTCATAATCTAACATAAATCCAGAACAGCTACTGTCAATAGCCATCAATTCGTGTGCTGAGCAAAGAAATGTGAAATTGGATCTTTAAATGTTGAGGCAAACAGATACAAGCAGAAAGCCTGAGCACTTGCTTTCCGACATGACTCCAAAGCTTATTCTATTTTTTAAAGGGACTGCTAGTTTGGATACTAACCCTGAAAGTACACAGATGCATTAACACCCCAAGGCCAACCTTCCCAGCCAACATTTCTGGACTTACTGCTCCACTTCCCTGCCTTATTTGCCAGAAATACTAATGCACACTGAGATGACCTCAAACCAAATAACTAAAATACTGCACATGAACAATCACACTGACCTATTAAAAACACAAAACAAGAAGCTCAGCAAAAGACTCCATGTTTTCGTACCTGCATGTCTTTCATGTGGTTCTAGACCTCGTAAGCACTGCTTCTAAGAAGTAAAAACTAACTGTGCCTAAAAGATGGGCACAGCTTTCATACTGCAAGCTTTCTGAGTTCAAGAATGCAAACGCTGTACATGACTGAGGCTCAAAATGGCATCAATGAAATCAGAAGCCAGTTCCTTGCCCAACTAAACTGCATTTATAACCAAAGGGCCAATCTGTGCGTATCTTTATTTCCACAGGCTTGTGAGAGGCCAGCCTTGTGTCTGTTAAAAACAGCTCAACAGTCTGAAAAGCATTTATATTTTAAGTAAAAATGATGCCTTAATGCAAGATGAATGCTTCAAGATGCAACTCACAGCGCCGAAGAAAAACTCGGACCAATAAACAGCACGACCAGTACTACACAGCTGACCTTGAGTTGCCACTACTTTGTGAAAATCAGGTTAGCCTCAAATCTCACAGATCCCCCAACTTGGGTCACACCGCTCCAAGAGAGGCAGGCTGCTTTTAGCTCTGTTTCACATTTCAGCCATTGAACACGTACAGCACCCTTCCAAAGTGCATCAGGATGATGCATTTTCTGCTCTTGTCTCTTCCACGGTCTCCCACTACAGCCCGCGTGACGCTCAGTTTCTGGGTATAAGTACGCACTAACGCACCGCAGAACCTCCAGCCGCCCATCACCTTCATGCACTGAGCTGCCGGGCAGCTCCTCCTCACCGCCTGACACGGCAAAATGTAGATGTGTCCCTCGCTTTTTGTTATCTGCACATCACTAAGACGTAACACACCTGGAGAACGAGCAGGTTCTTTGTCAGCGCCAGCGTCTAGGAAAACAGGGTGCTGCTGCCTGTTTCGGCCACGGGGCCGCAGAGGCAGATGCAGCCGGCTTGGATTCGACAGCAATGCAGCAGAAGCTGAGGTACTGTGCCAGGGATATTTTCCAGGGCAAGCTGCCGGAGACCCGCAGGCCGCATCCGCGAAGCAGACGCAAAATCGCCGCGGCACCGGGCGAGCTCCCGTAGCGGGCACAGCGCGATGGGTGCGCACCAGGGAGCAGAAACGCGGTACCCCGGCCTGCCCTACGCCCACAGCAGCTCCGTGCGGCGCAGCCGGCGGACATCCCTCCGCTTGCTCAGCAGCCGCGAGAGCAGCCGGGTCTGAAACCATCTGCAATCCTACGGCCCCCACAGCGGATTTCCCCGCCCCAGATGCGAGGCCCGAGCTCCCGCATTTCCTACGAGGCGGGTTTATGTACGAGGGCGGCAGCGCAGCCCTGCCCGGACCGTCCCTGCTAACGCTGATCCTTCCAGAAAGAGCCGCAGAGCGCGGGGCCACCGCAACCCCGCCATGTCCGGGCCCGCCGTCTCCCCGTGAGCCGCAGCCCCGGGCGCCGCAGCCTGCCCGCCGGGCACGGGGCGCGGGGGAGGAGGGGCGGCTCTGCAGCTCGGCCCGAGCGGGATGCACGCGTCGGCCGCCGCAGCGCCGAGCCGAGCCGGCCGCCAGCCCGCGCCCTCCCGCCCCCCGCCGCACCTCTGCCGGCCGCTCCTCGCTCGCGGCCCCTCCCGCAGCCGCGCCGCCGGGCACCGCCGAGCGGGGCCCCGAGTCCCGCGCCCGAGCCTCGGCCCGACCCCTCCGCACCTGGTGCGGGTCCGCGCCGCCTCCTCACCACGCAGGGCGGCTCCGGCGGGGCTGGCAGCGCAGCGCGGGGCGGACAGCCCGGCAGGCAGCCTTTCCTCCCGCCACCATCTTCCTCCGGCCGCCGCCCCCGCCGCCAGCACCGCCCGGCACGGCCCCTCCCGCCGCTCCGCGCCGCCCTTCGCGTCAGCGCGTCCGCCGCCGCCCTCCTGGTCCCGCGGCGGTGCGGGGCGGTGCCGCCATCACGGGCCGCGCCGGTGGGAGGCGAGGAGATGGCGGCCGCCGGGCCGGGCTGCCCGAACGCCCCCGCCGGAGAGCGGGCTGAGCCCGGCCCGGGGCCCGACCCTGCCGCGGGGGGAACAATGGCTGCCCGGCAGCCGGGGCGCGGCAGGATCGCGCACCTGGAGCCAAGTCCCGGGGCAGCCCTTCCCGCCCGGCGGCGAGCTTGCGCCGAGACGGTGCTGCTCTCTGCACGCGACTGCTTGCTCCCTGTTCACACATACAAACGTAGTATTAATCATAGGATGTCATGAGTTCGAAGAGACCCATTAAGGATCGTCGAGTCCAACGCATGGCTCCACACACAACCACCTGAAACACAAACCCTGTATGGCTAAGAGCGTTGGCAGCTTGGTGCTGTGACCACGGCCTACGGAAGCCTGTCCCAGCACCCAAAAGTGGAAAACCATTCCCTGACCCCCAGCCTGACACTCCCCTGATGCAGCTCCATGCTGTTTCCTAGTGTCATATCACTGTCACCAGAAAGCAGAGCCCAGCGCTGCCTCTCCACTCCTATGAGGAGCTGTAGGCTGTCATGAGGCTGCCTGCTCAGCCTCCTCTGGGCTGAACAAGCAAACCAAGAGACCTCAGCCGCTCCTCGTATGTCGTGACCTTTAGACCCTTCACCATCTCCGTAGCTCTGCTTTGGACTACAAAAGTTTTACGCCCTTTTTGAACTGTGGTGCCCAAAATTGCACATGGTACTCCAGATGAGGACACACCAGTGCATTGCAGAGAGGGACAGCCCCTTGCCTTGGAAGGCTGGCAGTGCCATGCTTGATGCACCCCAGGATACAGTTAGCCTTCCTGGCTGCCTGTGCACACTGCTGGCTCATATTCAACTTGCTGTCAACCAAGACCCCCAAATCTGTTTCAGCAAGGCTGCTCTCCAGAGTCTCATCTCCCAGACTGTACGTATAGCTGGGGTTGCCCCTTCCCAGGTGTAGGATCTGGTACTTGCTCTCATTAAAATTCATGCGGCTCATGGCTGGGCAGCTGTCTATTTTGTTTAGATCTCTACAAGACCTCTACTCCCTTGCTGAAAGCAAAGATGGAGCCGGACACTGTATCTGTCGTGCAGGCTGTAAACAGCTGTTGTAATTGCTTCCCTGAGTTAACTGCTCCTATGCTTTACAGTGATTCCGCATACATAGAATGCTAAAGTCCTTGAGATAGTGCCTTACATGTATGGTACTTAAAGCAATATGGCTAGATAGTAATGACTAAAATAAATTTCCCTACAAGGAAAGAGCTGGGAGAACTGGGGCTGCTCAGCCTGGAGAAGACATTGCTCCAAGGAGACCTGATAGCAGCCTTTCAGTATCTAAAGGGGGGTGGTAAGAAAGAAGGGGACAGACTCTTTAGCAGGGTCTGTTGTGATAGAACAACGGGAAATGGTTTCAAACTGAAGGAGAGGAGATTTAGATTGGATATGAGAAAGAAGTTTTTTACAGTACGAGTGGTAAAGCACTGGAACAGGTTGCCAACAGGTTGACCTGAGAGGTGGTCAATTCTCCATCCTTGGAGACATTCAAGGCCAGGCTGGACAGAGCTCTGAGTATCCTGTTTGAGCTGTAGGTGTCCCTATTCATTGTACAAGAGTAGAACAGATGATCTGCAAAGGTCCCTTCCAACTCTGGCTGGGTGGTTGGACAAGATGATTGATCATAGAGGTCTTTTCCAACCTTGACAATGCTATATCTGGGCTTGCAATTTGTTACTATGATAACAGTGTTCATTTGGAATATTCACTGCCTTCCAAAAAAGGTTTCCAGGTTTTTTTGTGCTATCACAGGTCCTGTGATATGCTTGGCCACTCTGTAAGCATAACCATACTTTCATATCTTATGCAAAACACTGCAGTACTCCACCAGTGCAAATTCTGAAAATGAGAGTATAAAAAATATCTACTGCTAAAAAAGGGGAAAAAAATTATAAGTGACTGCTGCTGTTTAGACAACTGCTGCCCTTTCCTCTACATTTATTTTATCATGACACCTCATTTTTTTCTTAATAGTCTTTATTGATTGATTTATTTCTTATCCTGGAGACAACTCTCTGTCTGATGGCTTTCAATGTGAAAATAACAAAACCAGAAGGAGATTTCTGCTCTGCTCTCCCTCTTATTTTATGGCCCCGGCATATGGCCCTGCTACAGCCCCAGGTTACAATTTCACAGGTGTAGACTTGAGAGGCTTTCAAAGCTGTTCATTACTGAATCGTTGCATGACATAAAGCACTTCTGTCTTCTAGCCCTCTCTCACAGAAATCAAGCAATAAGAATTGAATGTGATCTAAGTTTGCCCTCCTGTAAGAGGTAGCTTTGGCCAGGTGACCCCTAGAGCTCCCTTTCAACCTAGGTGACTCCATTGAAGTCTTACGACTATTAAAGACTAATCATTGCAGTTTTCATGATTGCTCAATTATGCTCAAGAAAAAAAGAAAAATCTATACTATAAGTCTTTTTCTTCTTAAGTTTCATTTTTCTCCCATTTGTCTCATTGTCATCAATGACAGTGTTCTCGGGCACAAGTTACTTATGAACTTGGAAAGATGCTATAGTTGTGCAGCAGTATCAGTGCACTTGCATTAGCATTGACCTTCTACCTCCTACATGTCATCAATCTGATAGTCATTATTTATGTCAGTATCTTTTTTTTCAGTTAAAATGCTGGAAGTTGTGATCTGTTTATTTTAGCATTGAAGCTTTGATTTATGCAACACAGTTTTGCTCTTTTTGAAGATGTAGGAACACTTGTTGGGTTTTGTAGGACCACACTTACATGGAATTAATCTCCTGGATGAATATAATCTGCCCTTTTTGAACTGTCCAGTCCACATTTAAGCATAGAAAATTAAATCTCAGAATGTTATAACTTAATGTCCAGCTTGTGATGTCTGCGGTTTTGTTAAGTTATATTTACTAAGTCACAGTGGTAATCTGTCACAAAAGCAAAGCAGCCAGATCTTGAAATATTCAGACACTCTTGCAATCTGAGCAGTGCTATTTATGCTGAACTTTTCTGTTGTAAGTGCTTTTATCTCCCCCTTGTATTTTACTTTAGAGACAAATGCTTAACACCATCCAGTGTGTCAATGGCTTTTAAGAGTCATTAGGTACAAAGCGCTGTGTGAGTGCCAGCAAAGCGTCTATTTTAGGGGGAAGAACCTGGCCCAGCTCTCACACAAACATCTCATTAACTGGGCCTGGATACTTCAAAGAGAGGAAGTCATGTTGAATGCTTCTCTTTTCAGAAACAAAATTGCACTCTGTAAAGTGCATTAATTGGATTCCGCATGTTTACACTCCAGGTCTATAGATATATCCATTAGCCTAGATAAAAACCCTGGCTGTGGCAGCTGGAACATTTTTTGCTACACTGCTCTAGTAATCTAGTCAACCTGAATGTATTTTCAGGATCTGGAAATCACACAGCTCAGAGGTCTGTGGCTTGCTACTTTCAGCCTTAGGCCAAAGACAAAACAGCTCTCCCAGACTGAAACTTGACATAGTTTTAAGGTCAGATAGCTCAAGATCCGCTAAGGACAAAAATGAGTGCTTTTTACAGTCTGAAAGCTTGGACTTAGAGCTTTCATGTCAAAAAGCATCAATCTCTGAAGAGTATTTGTGGAATGTCTGCTGCTAGAACAGCAAGACTGTTTCAGAGGTGCTCCTGATGTTAAAGGAAATGGCTTTCAGAACTGGAAATTTCATTTCCAAATTCTGATGTTGGGCCAATGAGTGTCATTTTTATTTTTACTTTTTCCCAGAAAGAGAAACCTTCAAAGTAACTCCTCCCCCTTTTGCAGTATCCAGGTCCAGTTAGTGAGAAGACAAATTTTATTAATAAAATGTTCTACACATCCAGTCCTCTTCCTTGGTTTGTTCTAGAATAGCTATCAGGAGTTCAGAGTTGCATCTATGGAATTCTAGGCTGGGATTTACTAGTGTCATCATTTATTATAAATTCCTTTATAAAATACAGGTAAAATTTTGCCCAGTTGTGTCTGTATTAAACCTGTCACTAATCTGCAGAACTGGAACACTCTGGTTCCATGGGCATTTTCCTTCATAAATTCTTATGCTTGCATCTTTAAAAAGTCCTTCACATTAGACAGGGGCACAAAGAGGATGCCTGACATTTCCTGTGTCACTTGTATAGGTATAATCTAAGGTGGTACTGAAAGACATCAGAGATTTTATTCTGTAAGACCTTCTTCCCCCTCTTCTTTTATGTTATACCTCACCAAAAAGAGCCTGTTCATTATCTGTGATTTGGTATCACTTGAAGAATCTTAATTTGCCCCCAAAAAGTTCAACAGAAATTTCTAAAAATCTTGTTTTCTGATGATACCCATCATCCCACTGGAGCAGGCATTGCACATGCCAGAAAAGAAAGATGGACATCTATTAGGTTGCATTTATTGTAGCCTGACTACCTACAACCTGCTGAAACAGGTTGTCCCTTTTCTAATATTTTAATACTCTGAGGAAACAGTATAGCTAATCATTTATGCTTTGAAGCATTAATTTTGCCTGAGGGGCCACATGCATAAATATTTAATTAATTTAAATTTAAAAGAATGCAGTATCATCTAATGAAGAGGACTTTAAACAGACGGCTTGCAAGGAGAAAACTCTATAAATAGAGAACAGCTGTGCCTTCTGGAGCGTTAGACAATAGACTTAAAATAATAATAAAGTGAAAAAAAATTTCAATGATAAATAATAGAAGAACAAGTAATCAGGAATCAGTCGTGGTTAATATGATATACAGTAGTATTTGGGGAATTTAACAACAACTCATTGAAGAATGTGATTTTGAATATGTGGAAAAATTTTAAAGGAATATGATCTACTTGAAGGTCATCTTCAACTTATTTATTTTCTATACACGGTGTGGAGAATTTTGCTTCACTATTCTCCTTTACTAGTAAATTAGTTACTATTTTGTACAGTTTTGTCTGTTTCTGTTTTTCTGTGACATGAACAAAGATAATCAAGTTGATGGTGGTGTTTTATATAGAACTGTTGAATAAATCAAAAAGTGTATATTCTTCTAAAAACCTGTAACAAAGACATTGAGAAAATGCCCCTTATAGGCTATGCTGTGGAACAGTGGAACATATAAAGAAGGCCCAACTGTTGCCATTTGATTTTAGTGAGAATCATGCTCTTACGGCTTGTATGATCCTGCAGAAGACCTGAAAAGGCAAGTCTTCTTATTGACACTGCCACACTCCAATAAACACAATGCATAAATTAGCTTTCATTGTTCATCAGAAGGACCAGACAAGCTTGGGATCTTTTGACAAAAAAGTCCTTTGGCTCCCTTCCCAGCTTTACTACAGTGGTCATGCAGATTTCTCATGCTGCATGACTGTTCTTCTTTGAAGATGTGAAACCATCTTACATTTGGTGTGACAAAGAAAACCTGAACAGTTCGGTTGGTTTCTCATTTCCTCATTTGCGCTCCAGGTTTAAGGAAATATAAACTTGTATTTCTACTTCCCTTATGGCAATTTCTGATTAGACAAGGGGTGGAAATGTTGATGAGACTGAACATGTACAATTCTATGGAGCCTGATGACATGCATCCCAGGGTTCTGAAGGAGTTACCTGATGCAGTTGCCAAGTCACCTTTGTGTTTGAAAAGTCATGGATGTAAGATGAGGTCTCCGTCTCCTGTGACTGTAAAAAGGGAAACATCACTCCCATTCCAGGTAAGGGAGAAAGGAAGACCAGGGGAACTATAGGCTGGTGACCCTCACGTTAGTGCCTGAGAAGATTATAGAACATATCCTTTTGGAAGAGATGTTAAGGTACATGAGGGACAGGTGGGTGATCTGAGACAGCCAGCATGGCTTCACCAAGGGCAGACTGTACCTCAGCAATCTGGTGGTGGCCTTCTATGATGGAGTGATGGTATTAGTAGATAAGGAAAGATGCCATCTACCTGGGCTTTTACATGACTCCACATCACATAATTATTTCTCAATTGGTGAGATACAGATTTGAAGGATGGAATATTTGGTGGATAAAGAATTGGTTCAGTAGTCACAAAAAGGGGTTTGTGATCAATGGCTCTATGTCCAGGTGGAGTGTGGTGATGAGAGATGTCCCCCAGAGGTCCATCTTGGGACCAATGTTCTTCAACATCTTTATCAGTGACATAGTAGGATTGAGTGTGCCCTCAGCAAGTATTTTGATGACTCTAAAGTGAGCAGTGCAGTTGATACAATAGAAGGAAGGGGTGTCATACAGAGACAAGATAGAGAAGGAGGCCCATTAGGACCTAATGAGATTGAAGAAGGCCAAGTGCAAGGTGCTGCATCTGGGCCAGAGCAATCTCAGAGATGTATGGATTGGATTAAGAACTCCTTGAGAGAAGCCCTGCAGAGACTTAGGATCCTGGCTGGACGTGTGCCAGAAATGTGTGCTTGCAGCTCAGAAGGCCAACTACATCCTGGGCTGCATCAAAAGAGGGGTGGTCAGCAGAGCGAAAGAAGTGATTGTCCCTCACTGCTCTGCCCCTGTAAGGCCCCATCTGGAGTACGGCATCCAGGTCAAGGGCCCTCAGCACAAAGAAGATGTGGAGCTGATGAAACAAGTCCAGAGGAAGGCCATGAAAATGATCAGAGGGCTGGAGAACCTCTCCTCTGAAGAAAAGTTGAGGGAGCTGAGCTTGTCCAGACTGGAGAAGAGAAGGCTTTGTGTAGATCTCACTGCGACATTGTAGAACTTAGAGCTTATAAATAAGATGGTGACAGACTTTTTACAAGGGCAGACAGTGACACGACAAGGAGGAATGGTTTTAAACTAAAAGAGTTGAGATTTAGATTGGATATTAGGAGAAAATCCTTAACTTGGAGGGTGGTGAGGCACTGGCACAGACTGCCGAGAGAAACTGTGGATTTCCCATACCTGAAGGTGTTCCAGGCTGGTTAGGGCTCTATGTCCAAGTGGAGTGTGGTGATGAGTGGTGTCCCAGTAGTGGGACCCCCAGTCTTGTGGTAATCCTGCTCATGGTAGTGGAGTTGAAACTAGATTACCTTTAAGGTCCTTCCCAACCCAAGTCATTCTACAATTTTATGCTGCACATCTTTCTCTCTCCCTTGTGACCCGTCAACAACAGGTCATTCCTGTTCAGCAGTGAGCTGACAATTTCCTCACATGCTGGTAAAGTTGCAGTGATTAGAACTGTCACTAGGACTAGCAAGGAACTGATGTTTCCTCTGTTTAGTTGTTCCTAAAAATGTCTCACTGTTGAGACAGCTTTGACATGCAGGGTAGAAATTAGCATTTTAACTCTGTCTCCTTTTTTTTTTTTTTTTTTTTTTAACCAAGAAGAATCTTATCGAATAATGTTCTCTTTATTTCTCTTTAAAGAAAAGTTACATAAGATTTGGGCTATTATAACTGAAGACCAACTGCTGACAGATAAAACCCAGTCCATTAAGACAGAAAGGGTATTAAATTATTTATATTTGATATTTTTCAGTTTCTTGCCCCATTCTAGCCCCTGATAAACCACTTCTGACCTCTTAACACCTACTGTCTTCACTGATTTGTCAATTAGAGCAGTAGTTACAGTATCTTTTTAAGATGGTACAATCATGGAGCAGCTGGAAGCGTTTTTAATTTTGGCATTCATTCGAATGAAGCACTGCTAAACTGCCAGAACTGTAAAAGCCAAGCAATCTTTTGATGGATTTTCAAAGCATTAATGTTTCTACTCAAACTGAAAAGCTTGCAGAGTAGGAAGAATAAAGCCGATCTAGGATGCAATAAACTAGACCACAGCAAGATTTTCATCTTCCTGAAAACATACAAACTTGTTTGTGCAAGGATTAATAAAACGAGAGAACTTCTGCTCTTTTAAGGATATCTGGTCCAGTATCTTTTTGAAACAAAAGGGGATAAATAAACAGGGAACCAACAAGCAAAAAGGTAGAGAAGAAATAGGGAGAAAAAATGAAGGAAAAAAAAAAGGAAAAAAGAATCATAGAATGGTTTGGCTTGAAAGGGACTTTTAAGATCACTTAGTTCTAAACTCCCTGCTATAGGAAGGGACACCTCCCACTAGACCAGGTTGTTCAAAGCCCCATCCAGCCTGGCCTTGAATGCTTCTGGGAAGGGAGCAACCCTTCTGGGCAACCTGTTCTAGTGTCTCACCACCCTCACAGTAAATAATTTCTTCTAGTATCCAGTCTAAATCTACCCTCTTCCAGTTCAAAGCCATTTCCCCTTATCCTGTTGCTACCTGCCCTTATAAAAGTCCCTCCCCAGCTTTCCTGTAGGCCCCCTTTAAGTACTGGAAGGTTGCTATGAGGTCCTCCTGGAGCCTTCTTTTCTCCAGGCTGAAGAGCCCCAGTTCTCTGTTCTCATAGGGGAGGTGCTCCATCCCTCTGATTGTCGACTCCCCTCTCTGGACCTGCTCCAACAACTCCATGTCCTTCTTGTGTTGAGGGCCCCAGAGCTGGACGCAGTACTCCAGGTGGGGATTCACAAGAACAGAGCAGATGAATAGGATCACCTCCCTCAACCTGCTGGTCAGGCTTCTTTCGATGCAACCCAGGATACGATTGGCCTTGTGGGCTTGCAAGCGCACATTGCCTGATCATGCTGAGTCTTTCGTAGTTCAACACTTCCAAATCCTTCTCCTCAGGGCTGCTTCAAAGCCATTCTCCACCCATTCTCTCTTGTGTCTGTGCTTGGGATTGCCCCGACTCAGATGCAGGACCTTGCACTTGGCCTTGTTGAATTTCATGAGGGGTCCACCTCTGAATCCTGTCCAGGTCCCTATGTATGGCATCCCTTCCCTTTAGTGTGTCAGCTGCACCACTCAGCTTGGAGTCATTTACTTTATGTTTCAAACTTGTATTCAAATTGTATTCAAATGTATTCAAACTTGCTGAATGTGCACTCAGTCCCACTGTCCACATTGCCTACAGAGATGTTAAATAGCACTGGTTCCAACACTGATCTCTGAGGAACGCCACTCATCACCAGTCTCCACTTGGACATTAAACTGTTGATCACAACTCTCTGAGAACAGCCATCCAGCCAGTTCCTTATCCAGCAAGTAGTTTGTCCATCTAACCTATATTTATCCGATTTTTTGATCAGTATGTTATAACTCCACAGCATTCTGGTTATAATAATACATTTTAACAGCATGAATCTCAGTTATTTGGTTAACAGTCTGGAATGGAAATTCTTTATAGAATTATTATTTGCCCCGAAACATGAGGAGTAGAAATAAATCTATTGCAGTGTTAACTGAAGTCTGTTAACTATATTTTAACATGGAAGTCAGTTTTGATATTAAGAACAATTTTTGATAAATGAAAGTTCAAAACTAAACATAAAGTAAATGCCAAAGATCACAACTGTGGATCTAAAAACTCACCATGCCTTAATGCATATATATTTAAAATAACTTAAAATTTTACAAAACTAATTAGTATACCTCACATAACTTTTCATCCAGTTCAGATTAGGGATCATCTGAGCACTCATCAGGTAGATGGACATTAGGAAAAATTTCTCCAAAAGAATAGTGAGACATTTGGCACAGGCTGCCCAAGGAGGTTATGGAGTCACTATCCCTGGAGGCGTTCAAGAGATGTGGATTTGTGGTACTAAGAAACACAGTAGACATGACTGGGATGGTCTGACTAGATCTCTCAGTGTGCCTAGGGTACATTAAGCAAGGACCTGTCCTTGGCCTCATATAAAATATGTGAAATAGTTAATTAAAAAACTATTTATTAAAACAAAAAATGAGGGCAACAGAAGCATAAAACTGGTGGGGCATCTGACCTTGCTTTTGTGCAACTAATGCATCAATCTGGTTTGATGGAGGTGGCTGCAATTCTTAGCGAGTTCTTAAAGTGCACATCAGAGATTTTTTATCTTATTTTACTCCTCCTGCGCTTCATCCTGGAAAACAGTTGTTCACAAATGTACTTACTGCCAAAAAGCAATGACAAGAATAAGGTGTGACTGCAAAAGCAAAAGATAGTTTTCTCTATTAAGATACAGCTTTTAGAAGTCTGGTAGACGTGATCAGATATTTCCTTGGGTTGAATATCTGATTGCAACTCTATACATTCCGTTTGAAAATTTGCAGGTTATTTATTTATGTCAATTGAAAATGGAGTTGCAGATACACCAAAAAAAGGTATTTTCAGAAATCTTGAAACCTATTCTAAAATTCTTTTATCACAACAGAAGGCAATGCTGCATATTTTTCACTATTCACAGGGCTGTGCTTAGCCAATTTATCACAATGCCTACAATTATTTGTCATCATTTGAGCTTGCTATAATGTAGGTTTCATTTCAAATGCTATAATGTTTTCAAACATAGCAATGATCTGTTGATTTGCACCTTGAAGACACACATTTTACTCGCTTAAATGAGCAGTCAAATCCACGAAAAACCATATCACAACTTACTTACACTTTTTGTGAGCTTTTTGAGATGTTGAAAATCACAATTTGTCAGCACCACACAAGTATTCTCTATATTTCTTCTACAGCGAAATGTTAACTCATTATTTTACAAAATAACACAAGAACAAATCTTACATATCTGTTTAATAAGAAAAAATGTATGTCTGTACAGGCACACACGTAAGTTGAAGGTAAGCTTAAACGTTACTATTGGTAATCACTGCGTTTTACTTGCCAAGCACTAGCACAAGCACATGCAGTATATGTAGATATCAATTTAACGTTGTATGTGGTGGGCATGAGAGGCACTGCACTGTGCCCTCCCTTCCACAGCGTTGTCACCTACGCAGTCTGCACTCAAGCTATGTGCAACCAACTCATGGAAAATATTGCTTAAAAAAAAAAAAAAAAAAGTTTGATAATTTTAAAAGTCTACAAACTTGTGGGGGCACACTATTAGCTGTTCGGGGCTACATGTGGCCTATGGGCCATAGGTTGGACACAGCCAGCCATCAATAAAAGCGTTAGAGAACACTGGTACCAAGATGGACCTCTGAGGGATACCACTTATCACTGACCTCCACCAGGACATAGAGCTGTTGAACACAACCCCCTAGCCATGACTATCCAACCAATTTCTGATCCACTGAATAGCCTACTCTTCAAATCCATATCTCTCCCACTTTAGAGATAAGGATGTGGTGCAGGACTATGTCAAAGGCCTTTCAGAAGTCCAGATCAATTACGTCAGCACTCTTCCTTTGTCCAGCTATTGTCACTTCTTCACAGAAAGCCGTATCAGATTGTTCAGGCACGATCTGCTCTCACTGAAGTCACGCTGGCTGTCTTGGATCACCTCCTCATCTTGCAAGTGCCTTAACCTATCTGCTGATATCATCTAAATTCATATAAGATGGCACAGTTCTTGTTAAAATAAGCTTATCAACAAAAAGATATTAGGAACAATAAGGAAGGGTATCTCTTAACAATGAAATTCTACTCCAGGGTAAAAACACTGCCACAGAAAATAGTTTTTAGGAGACGAAAAGTTTATTTAAAAACTGCCAACATTTAACAAAAACAATTTTACACTATTTTCCATTTTCTACAGAAATACAATAACTTACAGCTGTGCTTAGTATATTTATTACTAATACATATAAAAACAAGTCCGCTGATAAATAAGTGAGAAAAAAAAATTACCAACCACCACCACTAAAATTGTACCTGTAAATTCTGGAAGACATCTGCATAGAATAGTTAGGATGCTAGGGGTATTCTTTTTTTTTAAATATATTTTGTACTACTAGAATATGTAAAAATATAATCAACATGCAATACAAAATATTTGAGATAAACAAGGTAAAACTCAGTGTGCACAAATGGAAAGCACTGTTAGGATGCCCTCATATGTTTTTAACTAGACATCAGAGAACCGAACATTTTATGTGGCAAAGTTTGAACTTCCCTTTACAGCCAAGTTAAGTTTACAACTGTGGAAATCACTATCTGGCTAGGTTCCACTACAGAAGGATTAAAGAGTGGAGGAAACAGTAACAACAAATAATTCTAGAACATCTCAAATCAACATTAAGTAGATGCATTTTAAAAAGTAAATTAGGTGTTACCTAGTTATAAACATTTGTGAGATGACAGAGTGACAAACGTGCAGCTTATTGTTGCACCATGAATGTATACAGTACACTCTGAGAACAGCAGAACTTAAGCCATTCAATATTTATTAAGACTTTTTTCTTCAATGTTGCACCAGTTAACATGGCACCTTAAAGCCTACCATTCCTCCCCAAGTATCTTGCATGAAACTCAGCCACTGACCTACACATAAGTCTTCATATGTAATACCTCCCAAACTCTTTGTTTTTCCAAACAAAACTAAAAACAAAAACCTTTCTTATCTCTTGCTACCTGCATAGTACCCACGTTTGTCTCCTGTTGCTTATTTAAACATGTAATACTTCAGAACTTAACAGTTTTCTCCAACCACAGTGCTAATGAATATACGTTACTCTATCAGCTTTTTTTTTGTCATGAAGTTGTAAATATGACCATATGCCTGAGACACAGAAGTAACTTACAATCCATCACAGTAAATACTTCAGAGCTACCATACAGTTACTGATATCCTTCCTTCAGCAAGGTCTGATCCTTTGTCAGGAAAGTCAGTAGGAATTTTATCCCTCATTTCAACAGAACTTAATTCACTTCTCTCTGGTAACTGGATGACAGGATGCATGTGAACAGCACAAGGCTGTGCCAGGGGAGGTTCAAACTGGACATCAGGAAATATTTCTTTAATGTGAGCATGGTCAAACGCTGGAACAGGCCTCCTAGAGTTCAAGAGGCATTTGGACAGTGCCCTCAACAACATGCTCTAATTTCTGGTTACTCCTAATATGGTCAGGCAGCTGGACTACATGGTCTCTGAAGATCCTTTGAATTATTTCAATTTGTTCTAAAATCAAGCACTCAAACCAGTAACAAACTAAAATCCAGATCCTGCAAACTGTTTCTGCGAAAGGAGTCCAAAGTTTATTACTTGCTCGTACTGAACCTATCTAATTAACCCCCCAAGTTAAGTAAATTAAAACCTAAAGGCATTCAAAATGACGAATATCTTCAACAACAACAAGTAATTTATTTTAATGAAAAGAAAAATGAGAAAATACTAAAAATGGCGTACCAAAATAACTATGTGATGTTTAGATTCAAATATTGATTGCTGGCCTGTGTCCTACAGGTCTTCCTAGTCTTCTCTGAGGCTGAAGTACTTCATCAAAATTGAGCCCATCTCCATTCCTTCCTGGGAGACTCATGAAAGTTATCTGGCAAACAGGACACCAGTTGAACACTACTGAGTCCTCCCAGCTTGCAGGACATGACCAGCTCTTTCACTGTCTCAAAAATTACCTTCAAGCAGTTGGAAAAAACACCACCACAAATCATTTGGTCCATACATGCACATATTTGCCCAGCAATTGTGGAAGAAAGGCAAAGTGCCACAGAAGGGAAGTTCCTTTCAGTAAATTCTGACATTGGCAATCATCTTCCTAGATTCAGAGATTTAAGAGAGGTACTCCACAGAAGAGATATGTTCACAGACCACGAGTGTGACATAAAAATAGCTGTATGTGGAACATTTTTCATTCCCGCTCAGATATAACATGAACACAGTTCCTCCACTTACCCACCTGTACATACACATGCTCACCATGGGAAAATAAATATAGATAATTAATCTTTACTGATAACAAAAAAAAAAAAAAAAAAAAAAAAAAAAAGACCTATGACAAAATAGGACCAGTGAAAAATGAACTTAATATTTTAAAGTCACTCTCCTGTAGAACACTGGTCTTTTATCACATTATTTTCCAGTGTTTTACTGTTCTCTTACACTTTCTGCTACAAAACTTAGTATTTATCTAATTTACCAACATTGGAGAGCTCCATAAATTTTACAGTGGTCACAACTGTGTATCTGAGAATATTTCATAGAAAAAAATTTTGCAAAATATTGTTTAAAAACTGTTTTTTTCCTAATATGAAAGCTATGAGAATTAAATACTTTTTTCACATATCTTCATAAAATAAACATTTTTGCCCTATATAGAATAGTATTTTGATGTATATAAGAGTGCTACAAAATTAGTGTTTAATAGTGTACTTAAATACTATAGTGCTATCACTATCATTAATCTTAATGCTACTTAAAACCATTTAAGACGTCCATTATTTTTTGTTACATGAAGTTAACAAGACATTCCCAATCACATTTTACAAGATGACTACCCAGTTTTAAACACAGACATTTTGAAAAAGAAAAACTAGAACAAGAGGAAACGAACATGTTAGATATGAACATATTTTGTCTCATAAAACCAAGTTTTGGTACCATGTTTAATTTATGTGACTCTTCTATATGTAATAGCATAATCAACACCTTGTTGT
This sequence comes from Chrysolophus pictus, assembly GCA_037305975.1. Lineage (NCBI taxonomy): Eukaryota > Metazoa > Chordata > Aves > Galliformes > Phasianidae > Chrysolophus > Chrysolophus pictus. Next base: position 44,757,508 of record CM074614.1, on the reverse strand, counting down.
TTTTTGCTTTTAACTAAAAAATACATTAATTCTCCACAGCCATTCAGGGAATCTTACTGAATGAGTGATGTACCAATTTCAAAAGCAACATGTAGGGATACCTTATCCAAGAAAATTTCTTTGTTTCACCATCTTCATGTTCTAATCAGAAAATGTGCTGTGAATATAGGCACTCTCTTGTTTGCTGTGGGCTCATCCTTACCTCCACCTACAGTAGGATTAACAGCAAGTTTGAGATGGTGCAGATGAAGATGCTTATTGAACTTCAGGTAGGAGTTACACTCTTCGGAACAGTTACATCATGCAAAAGCATATGCTGCCAGTAACTAACAGCTTTGTTAATTCTAGTATGGACTCCTAACAAAAGTTAATAAATAAATAAATAAAAATCAGAGCCACATCGTGTGCCAGCACAGAAAGGAGTAAAAAGCATCCCCGTTATTTCAACTATGTCCTTGTGAGATACTGAGTAGCTTACTGAATCGTACTAGGAAGCATACTGATGAAACCCAGCAACTGCCAGGAACTGCCTGCAAGACTGCAACAGTAATTTAAGATACAGAATAAAAAAATAATGCAGATGAGATGCTAAGGTACAGTATTAGCGTGTGGGTAGATATAAAACACTATGCTAGACAAAAAATGTTAGAAGTCAGTTATTACATGTTTAGCAATTATGTTTTATTTTTAAATCAATAATTATAAACTGTAAAATTGTACCCTAATGCACTACAATTGACTATGCCCTGAGAAGTAACGTTACACACTAAACAAAAGCCACTAAAAGGGTTAGGTTTATACTTCAAAAACATAAACTGTCTACAGGGAATTTCTTGGAAGCACACATTTCCCCTATTTTGTAGTAACACACTGCTTTTTCAGAGGAAAAGATCAACAAAAGTTTATGGTAGTTTTCCCAACTTTAACAACAGCTTGAAGCTTTTTTTTTTTTTAACCTTTTTCTTTTTTTTGGTCTTTTAAAATTTTCTTTAAACAACCCCCTGTCCTGCTTTGAACTCTTCTAGGAAACTAGATGGCTCTGTAGGTAAAGCTCTTGCTTCCCACCTCTGAAAGAGGATCTAGGCCTAGCATGAGGCTTCAAAAAAAGCTGAGCATGACGAACTCCTCATATGGACAATAACAGGAGAACCTTTCGGGAGGTAGTCAGAGTTATCTAAACATGAAATGAGGCCACCTCACTACTCCTTTGCTACATTCTTCTTTTGCTGGTTGGAAGAACAGACAAAAAGTTTGGAAGGAAGCACACTCTGAACATATGGGAAAAAAGAAGAAAAATCATCTTAGCCAGGGACGCTGACCTTCCTTTGAAGCTAACTTGAATGTTAAGTGCATTTAAGAATAGATGATTTATCTTCTTTCCTTGATACAACATTAAAAAAAAAAAAAAAACAAGTTCTAACTGTGAAGAACTTTTATCCCCAGAACAAGACAAACATATAAAAAAATCACATCTACATTCCACTTCACTGCCTGTTTTCCAAAACTGCCTAACAATTGTTTTTTTTTTCATCCCCACACTACAGTGCAAAGGCTTGCTTCCCATTGGATACAAAAAAACCCCCAAAGAACAGTATTCCCTCACCAAAGGCAAGACAGAGCAAAATAACTCTCAGAATCTTGTACAGAAACTCAATCATCACGTCTCTGAAGACTCACTGCTTACATTATTCTGTAGTAGTCACATTTTATGCACTGTAGCATTTGTCATTCTGAAGAAGTATGCTTGCGGAATCTGCCTAGGCAGACAAGTTCTCTAATACCCTTCATTTCTGCTCATCTGTATTATACAATACTGTTTAAAAATTAATTATCTACTTCCTTAGTGAAAAATTCACTCCTGCCCACAGATTCTAGCTACATATTCTAATAAAGTAGGACTAGCACAAACTGGAAGTGCTGAAATTCTGATTGTAAAACAGATTCTAAGCTTCCTTACTATGTTACTTTGCTTATTTATCTTAAAACAAGCTAATTAAACAGTATAAATTAGCAATTTACTTTTCTCCATATTTAAATGTCACAAGGATTTGACTGTATAAAGAATGTGTAATAAGTCAACAAAACACTAATAATCAGGTAGGAGGAGATTGACAAATACTAATCTGAGCAGCTATAGCAATGTGTTCTAACATTAACTTTATATAGCTTTACTGAAGTTATATCTAATGCTGCATGAGTTGTTCCAGTGACTGCAGCGCACAAGATAACACAAGCCAGTAAAATAATAGCTAATGTAGTAGCAGCAGAGAATTCAACCCATTATTACATCCATTCTAATTTCTGTAGTTTCAAATTACATTTGTTCCTCAAAACCTTTTTTTCTAGCAGAAATACATTTCTACAAGAGTTAATCCAGTGAACAAAAAGAATTTGCATCAATGTAAAGCACATATTACAGTGGAAAAAAATTTGAGTAAAGATGTTGAACTTTGTAAGAAGATGCTTAAAGATTGTACACAATTGATTTTCTAAGTGAAGGAACTTACAGAGAATCAACGCCTTATAGTCTGCAGCTTCTGTTGGACATTTTCTCCATGAGAATGTTTGTTGACTACAAAAAATACCCTAACCTCTGAAACACAAAGTGAATTAAACACTTTACTTAATCTGTACTCAGCAACATCTATATATGTTAACTACCAATGTCCTGAACCACTCTTCTTTCTTTTAAGTCATGTCCAAGACAGACTCTGAACTAATACTGAATCAGTATGTTCCAAAGATCACAGTTTTAGAACATCCTACAATTCTGAGTTTAATACAATCTGCTGAAAGTATCTTTTCCGTCATCTCATGTGAAAGACTTCAGGACACTGTCAGCATGAAATAATTTAGTTATCTGTTTTCTTCTTCAATATAACTTAAAATAAAAATGAAATGTCAGCTTACTGTTTGCATGTCTTTCAAAATGGAAAATATGACTTGTTTCAATTAAAATCATTTTTATTGTTTAATTCTTTGTGCAGGAAATTCTGGTCTGAAAACACCTCTAAAAGCAGCAATTCACTCAATTAAAAAAGTTGGGAGCATTTCCATCAGGTACAGGTTTTCTAACTCTGGATTCATACTACAGCCACTGATGTTTTTTATGCAAGTAATGAAAATATCAGCAACATCTATAATCATCATTCTCAGAAAATTCCAAGTATGGATGCACAATGCAACTCTTGCAAACCTCCAAACCTTGCTGCTGCTGACAAAAACTGGAACTAAACACATGCATTTGAGGGCATCTGTTTGACCTTAAGCATTTCTGTCATAAAGGTTGTCAAATTCAATAGCACAGTATGACATAGCTCTAAGAAAGCATAAATCTTGCAAGCTCCTTTAAAAATATCAATTAGTCCAGTGCAAGAAGAAAGCATGTCTTCCACAGTTCAAGAAATATTTCATATCCTGCTCCCACATCCCAGTCTTCGGCTGCCTGCTTCTACTATTCTTACCCAGAGGTAATTTTTGCAAAGGTAAACAAAGAAAACACAATCAAGTTACTCTCAATGACCATGAATATGTCCTTAACAGACTGCCACCTGATGTCACACTTTCCAAGCTCATACTAATCATTAATGGGGTGTCTGTAATCAAGCTGACTGAGGTTACTGCACATGCCTTAACATACCGTTAATACATGAAACACCTTGTGCCCTCTGGGATGGGCGTAAATTTTTGCTCCAGTTAAGTTCTTCAGTTCAGACTCCAGTTTGCACCTGAACCTACTCATTTTTCAGTGTTCACACAGAAAACACCTTATGACCTTATGACAATAATCCTCTTAAGCCATTCCTACACCTGTTTCACACATCAGTTACACTCTTCCGCAATCAAAACCAGCAACCAAGATGCAACCCAAGAAGCTATATGATATATACCTAGCTACAGGGGCAGGTATAATTGCTCATGGAGACAACGCTTTGCCAGGAAGATCTTTCAGCCTAAATCAGTCTTATCTAGGTATTATAAACACAAGAGCATATATTGAGAAATGTCTGTGTGCTACTCCGTGGCTGAAATGAATTATGAACTTCTCTAAGACTAGAGATGGTCAATTTTCATTTTGAAATGCAAGAGTAATCTTTATCCTCAAAATTATTTAGCACTGTTGGAATTCCACATGTCTCAAGTGCTTGTCTTCTTTTCAAGTGATGTTATCGAGCAGGCTACGTGTCTTTTAATTCCGCTTTCTTGTTCTTTCTCTCTGCCCAACAGAAACAGCAGCTTGAAACTCATTGTGGTAAGGAGGCACTTTGGGCAGGAGAAATAAATAGCAATTTTGGCAAAGATTCTAGCTTGAAAATCTGATCCCCCTGGTTAATATTCTCTGTTTGGAGCAGGGGTAATGCTGCCATTGTACAAATCTCTAGAGTTGTACAACACTTTCTCCCTTAAAAGTCCCTTATAAAGACAACTCCTAAGGAAATGACAAAACAAACCATTCATGTTTAATTTCACTGGAATAGAAATGTGTATTAAATCCCCTTAAAATTTATAGTTACATAAAGAGAGGTCCTATGGTTGGAGAAGTGCAGTGAAAGGAGTCACAGAAGCCCTGCAGAGGAACAAAAGCAAAGAGATAGTCCCGTCCTGCTGTCCTTTTTTGAACTGTATAGTCTCAACAAACAGACAGCAGAATTTTTTCACTGACCATCTATAGGGCCTGTCTTGGTTAAGCATATGTTATCAATGTGTGACACAGCAGGCTGAGATTCTGTAGTGTACATAATACATTCAGAAAAGTATATCAAGTGTCATTAATTCTGAACTGTTGAGGTAAAATAAATAAATAAATACACATTTAGAAGTTAAAGAAGTCTGCTCTATGAAAAATATTTCCAAATATAGCTCTGACTGTGTTTGTGACAGAAAATACTTCATTTTCCTTTTCAGAATTTCAGTTCAGAAACTTTCTTATCAAACTCATTTAACAACTTATAAGGAAATAAAAACCTAGTCACAATAATAAATGGCATGACTCCAAAATGCTGTTACTTCTTTAAGGAAGAAATTCTGCAGCCTTCTCTCTGCAGGCGTTCTACCAAAGATAACTAATACAAAAGTAATAGTCACTGAATATAGTCTGAATCCTTTAAGGTATGAGCAAGATCTAGTACAGTAAATAGAAATTGCCTGGAACCAGGCTAAGCTAGCACTGATAGATCCTGTTACTCTTTTTCCAGACACTGTTTCAAAAGCAGACAACCTTTTTTCTTTCCCCTTCTTTTCCTTAAAAGCCACACCATTCAGAGTCCACCTTAATGCAGAAGTTAAAAATAAAGACAACAGCATGGTAGAAAGCTGACATAGCTAGAAAACCAGTGACTTGTTAAAAAATGAAAGAACAACAAATGGCATTTGCTTAACAAAAGATAATGCCTGTTCTTTAATAAATAATGTGATAGACTTGTACTCTTTAAGTTTTAGGACTGACCAGTAAAAGAGTGAGAAACACATAGTTAGCAAACACTTGCAACCAAGACATGCACTTGTGTCTGAAAAAAAGAATATTGCACTAAAAGAACTCTCAGGGCTTTAAATTCTTCCTTCACTGACCTAAAAAAGTAACTAACCATTTCCTGTAAGCAGTAGCAAACCTGGCTTGGTCCACGTCTCTACAAGTTGATAAAACTTTATCTATAAACCTGTATTCCATTTCTGGGCCAAAAGAGTCCTGCATAGGAGCACGCTTTAGGCGTTTTGTTTCTTGAGTATACCCTTGTTTGCTGCTGGATTCATTCAAACCATCAACATCCATTGCTTGTGCCACGTGGCTTGTCGTGGGATTGGGGTGTGAATTATGCAAAGTTTCATCACTGCTGTCCACAGATGAGGCCATCACACTCAGAAGAGGAAGTTTGTTGATTAAGTGGTGCTGAAGGTAGAACACACGCCTCCTTCAGAGGAAAAAAAAACAAAACACATGCTGATAATAATCTGCTGTTGCTGCTGAAGAGCAGAATTTGCCACCACACCGTATTACTCAATACACAGCAAAATAGTTTACTGAATGCAGATACAGCAAATATGATAACCTCACGTAGATCTGGAAATTAACCATTATACTGATTATACTAATGTGTTAATCTCAGTAATAAAATTTGCATTACCATCCAGCAAATTATTCCTTATACACTGTTAAATAAAATGTAAACTTCACCTCTTTCACTTGCTACCAAGTATCAATGCACAAAATCTGCTGTCAGTTCCCACACTACAAAACAAGCCTCTCTGTTCAGCCTAGACAAAACTTTTTGAAGAAGTCCACAGGAATTTAATTATGGAAAGCAACTTTTGCATGTATATGCTTGCAGGCTTATAAAATCTGCACCCCCGCAATCCCCACAAATATCTTCTGCAATTACAAAATTAGGTAGGAATACAATCCTGAAACCAACTAGTCTTGGATTTTAAGAAAAAGGACAGATTTAGTTATTGGAAAAGGTGCTGCATCTCATGCAGCACACATTTCTTTGGTTCTGACTACTGTAATAGCACACATCCACCCGGTTCAACTTTGCCACTGTGCTTTCTAAGTGAGCCAAGCCTGCTAGCCAACACAGAGTGGATCACAACCAAAATTATATATCAATCCATATTCATATGTTTTGGTAGCAAAAGAAAAAATAAGTCTGTGTCTCTTTGGCAAACTTACTGTTACCTCATGAGGTATATATACACAGCTGGCAAAGCAGAATTTTTCTATAGCTGATTCTTCTTTATGTTTCTTGCTACATCTTAAGTGTGAGGAGGCACTTGCACAGACTTGCACAGCACAGATGCTGACAAGATACTTCACCAAATCAAATTTTCCATTCAAAAGCTCTGATTATTCTCTTGAATGTTTATCAAAGGCTCAAAACATAGTAGCTTAGAAATTGTTAACTGAGTGGTACATTTTTAAATCAGAAAAATAACTAATTTGGAAATTCCAGGCAAAGAATAATCCAATAACCAGAAGGATGCTCTTTTGCCAAACTCCTCTTACCTATGACACCACAAGGTTTCATGCCCTGGGTAAGCGTCGATCATATCAGTGCAGAAATCCAACTCCTCCTCTAAGTAGCGGAAGACATCCACACTCTGCTCCTCCACACAAACAGCTTCTGCTCCTTCACATTCCACCTCTGTTTGAAGACTAGAATTTTGCTCGTTTCCCATTTGATTTTGTACCAGTGTATTATCATCATTCACAGTTCTGCCTATCAAGGACTTGAGTAAGAACTGGCGGTAATGAAATCCACTGTGGTCTGAGACGTGCATGGAAACCCAGTATCTAGTGGAAGAAAGTTCATCAAGGAGAACCTGAAAAAAAAAGCAACAGCCATCAACCAGAGTAAAGAAGAAATCTATCACCACTCATTTTTTTCTTGAGGTCATCTCTCCTCTGGGGTTTTCAGTGAAACAGGTTGCCCAAGGAGGTTATGGATGCCCCATCCCTGGAGGCATTCAAGGCCAGGCTGGATGTGGCTCTGGGCAGCCTGGTCTGGTGGTTGGCGACCCTGCGCATAGCAGGGTCATTTTATCAACTTATGAATGAATAATGAATTCACAGAATCACAGAATGGCCTGGGTAGGAAGGAACCTGAAGGATCATGAATCTCCAACCCCCCCACCACAGGCAGAGCCACCAATCTCCCCACTTAATACTAAACCAGGCTGCCCAGGGCCTCATCCAATCTGGCCTTAAACACTTCCAGGGATGGGGCATCCACAACTTCTCTGGGCAGCCTGTTCCAGCACCTCACCACTCTCTCTGTAAAGAACTGCCCCCTGACATCCAACTTAAATCTACCCTCCCTCAGCTTCAAACCATTTCCCCTTGTCCTGCTGTTATCTCCCCTTTCAAAGAGTTGATTCCCCTCCTGTTTGGAGGCTCCGTTTAGGTACTGAAAGACTGCAATGAGGTCACCCCACAGCCTTCTTTTCTCCAGGCTGAACAAGCCCAGCTCCCTCAGCCTGTCCTCATAGGGGAGGTGCTCCAGTCCCCTGATCATCTTCGTGGCTCTCCTCTGGACCCTCTCCAACAGCTCCCTGTCTTTCTTGTACTGGGGGCTTCAGACTTAAACACAGTTCTCCAGATGGGACCTCACAAGAGCAGACTAGAGGGGGGCAATCACCTTTCTGTCCCTGCTGGCCACCCCTCTTCTGATGGAGCCCAGGATACCATTTGCCATCTGAGCCGCAAGGGCACACTGCTGGCTCAAGTTAAGTTTTTCATCTATCAAGACCCCCAGGTTCTTCTCCCCAGGGCTGCTCTCAAGGACCACTCCTTCCAGTCTGTATGGATGCCTGGGATTCCTCCAGCCCAAATGCAAAACTCTGCACTTTGCCGTGTTGAACCTCATCAGGTTCACCCAGGCCCACCTTTCAAGCCTGTTGAGGTCCCTCTGCATGGCACCCCTTCCTTCCACCGTGCCAACCGCACCACTCAGCTTGGTGTTAGACTTGCTGAGGAATCCACCTATCAGCTTAGAAACCACACTATTAAACTGTCCATATAATTTTAGATCATCTGATGGTAAATTAATTCAATTTTTCTAAAACAAGAGGTCTTGTTTTAGATACTACTACGTTATGTGAAGTATTCTATTTCATCTAAGTTTTACATATATTGAACATTATATAGGTAATATTCACACAGTAATATACACAAGACTGCTGGAGCTAGAATTGCATCAGCAGTAGTGGTCTGATCAAAGGTGTTGTTGGAGTCGAAGAAACTTGTTATCAGCACTACTATGCTTTCTCTGTAATTTTGCTGTCTTTACTTAATATTTCAATATTCTGACATGACAGAAAGCAGAATAAGGTAGGTAAACAAGATATCACATTACAGTATCAAAATAATATAATACCTGTTATGTTATTCTTTCCTTTTATTAGGAAATTTGAAATTAATGTTATGACATAATTTTTTTCTTCCTTTTTTGTTTTAGTTCACATAGTTTCATATCAATTCCCCACCACAGAGTACGAAAGATGAGCAGAGCTTTATTGTACATGGACAAGAAAGATCTTTTTCTTTCCTGCAGAACAAAATCTGCCTACACTTAGGAAAAACACAAACCAATATACACTGCAATATTTTGCCATTTTTAGAAAGCACACTTTAGCTGCCTACACTCACCTAATACGACAGATCATCAGTAATCCATCCATGTCAGACATGTCAGAGCATCTGCTTGGCAAATCACTCTGTTTTTTTTTTTAATACTTTCTTCTTCTTTTTCTTTTTTTTTAAACAAGGAAAATGAAAGACTTTATTCATTACTGTATTTTACCTTGGTAGTCAGCTTTCCCACATGCTGTAAAACCCAGATGCGATGGGACCAGGCATTGTAGTTGCTTGGGTATCTCCCAGCAGCTTCAGAGCAGACGTCCATTTCCTCCTGCACTAGTCGGTGAATCCTCTCCACAGGTGCAACTCCCAGGTTTGCTTTATTCACAAGAGCAGGCAAGGAGTTTTCCTGAATTAGCTGCTGCAGCACCCATCGTCTGGTTAGGGTTAAACAATGTAGAGTATTAATGACGAGAAACCAGTTTTTAGAGAAAAAGATTGTTTTTTAATTTATATTTAAAAAAAAAAAATCAAGCTTTTCTTAGATTTCCATTACCTGAACTACGCTGTAACTAGATGCTGGATAAGAAAAAGTAGGAAACATAAGCATCTGGATTGTTCCCATACCGTAAACTATGACCTTATGGTCATGTCAAAATAATTTAACTTTTGCTGTGTTTCTTTATGCACTATTAGTAGCTATGGCTACTTACAGCATACTAAAAGGAAAAAAAAAGAAAAAAAATTATGAAAACAATGCAAAGTCTGTATGTGTTTTCTCACGAGCTCTTCTTTGAAAGGTTTGTACAATACTAAAATAATGTTTAAAAAAATAGGCAGAAAAAAATGACTCAAGAAAGATATGAACTGTACTTTATGTACACTTTCACATTTCCCAGTAGTGAATATTGCAAGCTTAATTAGTTTCTGTACATCACCAGAAAGAAAATGCATAGCATTGAAGGCTTCAGAAGCTATGAGCAAAACTGAAAAAAAAAAAAAAGTACTACTGAATTATACATAATTGATTTGAAGTCACTGAGAAGAACAGCTTCCTATGTGGCTTTTCAATTATATTTTGGACTGACTTAGTATTTTCAGATGAGAGCTGCATTATGGGAGGTACCCCCCAAACATACATCTGCAGGCTCTACTGAGAACTGTCAATAATGGCAGGTATCCACAAAGCAGCATGTATACAGAGAAGGGCAATGGGACTATGTGGAATAGCCCCGAAAGCTGGACATCCTTCAGTGTGAGACACTGGAGTTTTTCTGCTTTGTACCAACTCACACATCAGTCATAAGAACAATTAATAGCTACTTCATGGCAGTGCAAGTTCAAAACAAAATTTAAAATTGAGAGTTCTACTTTGCAATTCATCGTTCATAAAATAGCAGAAGAACATAAAGAATTATTACCATTTTGCTTTTTTTTCCAGGTATTTTAAACAATATTTAAACTGTTGGAAGACAATACTAATAACTGTAAGCCAAATATTATCATCTAATATTTCTAACTTCAATCACAAAGAAATAGGGAATTCTAGATGTATTTAAACAGGAAAAGTAACCACGTAAAGTCATATCCTTAATAAAAGGTAGATAATAGTTCATTATTATTGCCTTCCAAGAAAAACCATAAATGAAAAATAAAAGACAAATCATTCTGATATTAATACTGTTATTATTTCTGTTTCTTAAAATAAAGACTGTTTATAAAATAATGAATTCAGAAAAAAATGACTTCATAGTCTCAGTGGCTTAAAAAAAAAAAGATAAAATGAAATCTGAGCTGTTTTCTTGACATTTTTCATGGGAGGAAAGAGCACAATCTTAGAAACGTTTTAAAATATGTGCTTGGTACCTGCTGGCTGTCATGGAAATGAACTCCTGGAAGTTACATAAATTCTCTAATAAATTTGGACAAACTGAATCTGATTTATTGAGTCATGTCCTATTACTATCATTATTCCAGTTTGCAGAATTAAAGAAAATGAATGCAAGATCCAGTGACAACTGTGCAGTCAACAGGTACACTAACTTTATATGCACAAGAACCACCTGAAACTCTCCCAAAAGTGGCAAGACATATGGCAGATATTTTGGCATTCTTAAAGAGTGTATTTGCCACGTGTAAGAAGCTGGATACGTTCAACACATTTTTTCATTCCTACATTCTAATGTTATTGCTGAATTGATATGTAAACTAAGATAGTAATACTCTATCACGTAGGTAACACCTAGCAATATTTCATTTACTGTCTTCTGTGTAAACTTCAAGAATATTAAGCCCATTCATTCAAAAAGAAGAGTTTACCAATAACTCATTTGTCCACAAATTCATGTGTTATTTGCAAGGCTGAAACTTTACTTATACTTTTGATAGAACAGGAATCCCCTGATGGGATATCAACATTATGGTTGTTTCAATACTGGACATGTGAAATGGAAATATTATAAAATGCTTTGTAATGTATTCCATTTAAATATTTTGAAGGTTGTTTGTAAAATAATGAATAATAACATAAAAACATATCAAGAAAAATCATGCACATATCAAGAAATTTTATCACAAATTGAACAATATACCTATGCTTCACTCAGGTATGCTACAAGCCAATTTACATATACTCAGTCATGACTAAGATAGTTAGCTATGTGTGCTCAAATAATTTTGGAGTTAATTTTTTCAAAAAAAAAGTACTCTATTATCTTAATATTTAGTATTGGTAATTTAATGGCATTGAGTATGTTAGAAATGATAAAAATCAATTCACCAAACCAAAAAAATAAACAAAGAAATGGAAGTCAACATCAATTTGGGTTATAAAAATTACCTGCTACAGATTCTTGTCTTTATGAAATGTCTACAAACAAACAATACAGCAGTAAGTGTGGAGGAGCAGAGGAGAGAAACTCACATTGCTCTAATATCTGCTGCTGATGAAATCAGAAATCTTGGGGTGAGAATTTTAAGTGAAAGATATGATAAACTCTTAGGAAAAATTATCCCACATTCAAAGCTTACTGAAGAAAAAAGATTCCACAAAGAGGTTCATATGATTTTAATTCTAAGTGTAGAATACAGAAGGGGATCTTCAAAAGCCAAAGGACTGAGTTTCATAGCTCAAACACTCCACTGTATTTCTAGGTGTCCTCTTACATCTAGCATTCTCCTTAACCCAAACACAAGGGAAAAAAAGAACAACAACAACAAAACACTAGGAGGAATGTTTAACTCTGGGGAAGCAACGTAAGGCAAGAGAAACAAACCTATGAATCCACGTTTCCGGACTCTTTGGAAACTTGGTTAGTGCCAGTTTTCCAAGATGTAAATCTTTAAGTGGACTTAAAGTGCCAGAAAGTATTAATTCTTTCCTACAAAAGATAAAATAAATTTGTTTGAATAAAGAACATAATCCAAAAACAAACTACAAATCCCACACAGAATGGCGCTTTTTTTTTTTTTTAATATAATAGAATTTGATGGATTAATCCATTGTACTCAGCTATATGCAGGCATTACTATTCAACCACACTCAGCAAAATAAATCTCAGTCTCATAACTTTATCTTAATACATTCAACCCATTGTTACTCAATTCTAACAACAAGAAAAAAATCACTAAGTCAATTTCTTACTCATTATTATTATTTTGAGTGTGACTCTCTATCACATTTTCTGTTACTAACAAAAAAGCCACAGTTTGGGCTACATGTTATGCCTGCTAACAATAATGTTTTTACTGGTAGGCTATAGAAAAATCTTAATAACACAAATTTCTTCTCTTTTCATTAACACAAGAATAGCTAAGAGAGTTACATATGTATTTAAACATTCTTTCTGAAATTCAGCTTTCAGAACACTCTGCAAATTTGAAAATACTTCTACTCCTCCAGACAGGTCCCCACAAACATTTAACTTTTTCACACAATTTTTAAATATGGCTCAAGACATAGTATCAAGGATTCCTAAATTTAGAAGGAAGGAAGAAATATTCTGTGTGTAGAATATTTTTCAAAATGACAAGAAAGGCAGAAATCACAAAATTTAGTCGTGTGTAAAACACCTTCTTGTTTAAAAATTAAAGAATTTACACTAGCAAAACTTAATGTTCATTCAACATAAGCTTTCCCAGACCTCCTACACAGACACAGTAGAGTGAAAGTCTGTATTTTATCTTTTTCTTCCTTCTTTACACAGAGTTCCCTGCTTCACATTCTGTTTGTTTTCCTGGATTTAGAAATCTCCCTGCCCCTCTCAAGGGTATTTGAAAACATCATCCTGTGACTAGTTATTGCAAGAATGCTCCCTTCCACATCGTATACTCCAATCTAATTTAGAGACACTTTGAAATAAAGATAGAGAGAATTCAAAAGTTACCATATGATTACAGGATACATGCCCTTCTCAGAACCTTTAGTAGCTAGAATTAAAAACTTAGCAGTAGCAATGTTGGTATTTTTGTTTCTAAATAACATAGTCTTCATCATAATGACATGCATGGCACCATCATAATGATATGCATGGCAACGGGTTAAGTGAGAGGTGCACTGTACTGTGAAGGGTATTTCTCCCATTTTCTTGGTGGGGAGGGAGAGCAGCTGGTAGTATGGAAAGAAAACTACAATGAAAAAAAGCTTTACCTACTATCTCCTGTAGGAGATGATCTGAAACGCTTTTCACCTGCTTCATGTTTTTACCGACACCTCTGAAGTCAGCAATATCTTACAGGAAAGGTTTGAATTTTCAAAGCTTCTTGTTATCTGATGCCTTTTGGCTTTTGATCAATTATAGATGTCAGAAAGTATTTAAATAAGAACAGTAATATCTGTGAAAATTTATTTCACAATCATTTACATACATGTTTTGGTCATTTTTAGCTTAAAAAGATTTTCCAACTTCTAAAAGCAGACGATAAATTATGATCAGTGACTGCAAGCATCTTGTTGCACATTCTGTATAACAGGAATTTCTATCTCAGTTCAAGAAACAACACTTACATGCCTGTTATTTCTTAGCATGCTTTCTTACACCACACAATTAGCTCTTGCTCAGTTCTCCCTGCTTAGTTTCTACCCCTCTGCAGCTTCCCAGTTCCTTCTAATCAAAATAAACAAACACCTAACCGCTGTGAGCATATTACAATGTTTAGAATAGCTCCAAAGAGAGGACAGATTATTGGCTCCTAGCCAGTTTCAAATGTTACATTCTCCGGTCCTTCACTAACACAACTTTCTATGATTGCCAATTCCATTTAAATGTTCATTAGCCTTCCATACAGCCACTCCAGTCATGCTCTGCCAAGCCCTGACCCTTGGAAAGGCTTTTCTCTTCCTACTCTCAAACCCTCTTTCTGACTATCCAGGCTAAATAAATGTTGGATCAATCACTACCTGTGAAGCTCTCAGTGGAGCTCTCAGCAGAGAATTTAACATAGGAAACATGGATTATCTAAACTTAAATTGATGCAATCATTAAATTATAGGAAGCACTCTATGGGAAGGGCTGCTGCTGTTAATCTTTTTATTTTTAGGCTTAGAATCTATGATGCTTTTTTCCCCTTGCAAATAAAACAGGGAATTTATGTGCCAAGAACATAAGATAAATCTGGCACAACAAACATCCTCTGTGCAAGATGAAAACAATCATCCTACGACTGATCCATCATGTTCTGCAAGCAGAGTGCAAGTCCCACATAATTAGTTCCCACTTTAGAGTACATCACAGTATAAATTTATCTCCAACAGATACTGTGCTGAACACAGCCTGCCCTCTAAGCAGTGACTGCACACCATCCTTGTTTGGCTAGCTTGACCTGCACTGCACTTGAGGGAGGCTGAAGTGTGGTTCTTTCGTTTGAGCTGTGCCATTATGTACCTACCCACTCTCTGAAAGAGACACTGCCCAGCAGCAGCCTGAACCAGCACAGGTCCAGGTTCAGAACACCAGTTCTCCAGCTAAAGCAAACACAGCAATAAACTTCTCATATACTTAATGGCTGCTACAACATCATCTTCACTCTGAATGCTACAAAGACACACTACCAACCAAGCCACCTTGTCAAGAACTAGAGAGGTATGGCCATCCTCTGTAGTCATTTGCACACTGGCAAATCATAAAATTCATCTATATTCCTCAACGTTTTTATTCCATTTGCAATTTAAATTACATATATAAACTGCACATGTAAGAACAAGCAATGAGCAAGCTCTTTTAGCTGTTAGGCAGAAAAAAAAAAGTACAGACATATTAATCAAGGATGCATTTATGTTTATACAAACAAAAAACAACTGAAATCTGTTTTAGGTACCATAGGATTACATTACTGTAGGAGTCTAGTGTTTATGCATGCTAATTCCTTTTTATTACTTGAAAGCTACTCAGGGGTATACGTTTTCAAGACAGTAAGCCCTTTGCTACCACTTTCACCTGCCTCTGCTAGATTCAAGACACTGGAAGGCACAAAACCTAGCAGAAGTTTTCAGCATTACACCAGCAATGAAAGACAAAAAATCTGAATTTGCAATCAAGGCTGACAGCTATTCACAGCCATCATCTTTTTGTTCATTTTCCCTATAGAAATAATAAACCTTAACTTCAAAAAGCCTTCTATCTATTTTTTAAATTAGTCCTAGATATTAAGATAGATTACCTAGATATTAAGAAGTTTCTGTCAGACTTCCAACCTCCTACTATTTCTTTAAGACTATCTCATATCTTACCTTGGAAGCAGAACATTCTCTCACCTGGGAGATCTACACAAAAATTATCTGCTTCAGAACCCTGTGAATATAGCTTCTTCCTCTTCTTTTGCAGTGTATTTACTGAGGCCTGTTCAGCTTTGATAACAACACTAAATTGATCAGTTATCTCAGAAGGACTCAGATATAATATTCAATGAGGGATAAAACAAAAACAATGAAAACAGTGAGCAGACATTAGTTGGATACTGTGATTCAGCAAAACTGATATGTCCACCTGAAGATTATAAATGACCTGCCTCAACAGACAGAGGCCAGGAAAGTAACACTTCCAACTGAAACAAAATAAGGACCTAACATGTATTCACCTGCTTTAGCTGTACTAAAAACAACAACAAAAACAGTTTAAAATTATTTGTAGCTCATACAGGATAGAAGAGATATTCAACATTCCTTCAGTGCTCTGTAGCTGAGAAGCTGCTGCTCTATCATTAGTTACCACTAAATGCAGTTTATGGCTGATTTGCTCATTAAGGCCCAGGTCATTCTGATGTCATTTACTGAGTGCAACTCACCTCACGTTCCAGGCTGTGGTGAAGTCTGGATTCAGCAGCAACAGCGTACATGTGGTATCTATCAGCTCTAAAATGAGTGAATAAAAAAATACAAAGATTAGCAATGGTTCACATATTCTAGTGGTCTCTTAGCACTCCCTTAGTCCCATCCTTCATTAAAGTCTCTCCTTGCCTGGTTGCCATATCTATGTCCATCTCTACAGAACACTGCTAAATCTCACTTTGGAAAAGTCTTGCTAATAACTTTTGTCTAAGAAGTCTGCAGCTGGAAATTTCAGACCACCATGTGTATGCCTAATTATCTATCCAGATATACCTATAAATCTATCTATGCACACAGATACATGTATAGATAGATACATCTATATAGAGATATAAGAATCTATTGAGTTAGATAGATTCACGTGTATTGTATACCCTCAGAGATGGACAATGACTGCACTGAATCCTTGAGCATACAATGATTTAAATTGCAGACGTACTGTACGTATTAAAGAGAATTCTTCAAAGAAAATCCAACAATTTTGAAATGAGACAGTAACATTAAAAGTATACTGTTATTATTTCTGTACAACCCTGAGCTCCAGATATGTGCTACTTTTATACTATATAATGCACAGTTACAAAACAAACAAACAAAATTAGATATTGTAGCAAATTATATCTAGGAAAATCTAGACAAAAAAAAATTAGGATCACAACATAATTTAACTATCCACATGCATATACATGTAACAGAAAACACTTTTGAGCTCATTTTGAACTGACAGCCTTGCTTCAGACTAGGGTATTATGGATGTTCCATACAATATGAAATCATTCTCAGCAAAATAAGTTAGAGAAAAGAAGGATGCAAGAAGGTACATTCAGAGTGATGGTGTTTGTCTTCCCAAGAAGTGTCCGCTTTCCTGGGTGGGGCTGAACATCTTCCTGCTGATAGGAAGTATCACACATTAATTCCTTTTTTAGCTTTGCTTGTGTGCATGGCTTTTGCTTTACATAGTAAACTCTTTATTTCAACCCATGAGTTCTAACACACCTTTCCAGTTCTCTCCTCCAGGGAAAATGAGCAAGCAGCTGTCTGAGTTCCACCAGGGTAACAGCGGGGATCCTAGAGGCATCTCCACCTAACCCTGATATGCTACAGACTGCCATATGTTGATTTTCCTTAAGCTCCACTCTCAGGACATGCACTGTCGCCACAAATATCTAGGCTTTTACTGCCAACAAAGTTTGGCTACATTCTCTCCTCAACACTCTGTATTTAAGAAACTAAATAAATTGTACTCCAGGTGATTTCCAGCAGATCATTTACATGTCAGAGAAATAAAAAAGGGAAAGGAAGGAGATGGTCTTGTGGAACTAAATAATCCCTATCTGGGTCTCTGGCTGCAAAATTACATTTAAAAAACATACCAGTGACATGCAATTATAAAGGAGCATATTACTTCAAAAAATACAGGAGATCAACTTCATGTACCTTTTAACTAAGAAATTTCTCTGAGAGTACATTATCTATTGCATATTACTGCATCCTTGGTTGTTCATTCTTGTCTGACAGAGTAATTTTGTGCATCCTGTGTTTCCATGGGCTCTTGCCCATGAGGACTATGTTATGTCATTATATGAGGGCAATATACTCACACTCATGTAATTATACTCACATTTCCTACATGGTGAAAGGTAATGAAAGAGTATGAATTATGATGAAAGAGAGTGAAAGGTAAACTTCAAAATGCAGGATAAGAAATAGAGAAACAACAAAATGCTGAGACAAAGAATAGCATTACAGACAGCACAGAGGTTCTGAATTAAGACATAATGTCTGATTTTAGTAATTGTTTCAGTAATCATTAGCTACCGTGATTGCATAATCTAGGGCAGACAGGATATATCAAGCAAAAGCTTATCACAGCCTAGTTCATTCTTTCAATTACTTTTCAGAAAGACTATTCAGAGACTATATGACTCCATGTAGAATACAGTTTGTCCTACAAACTCATGACTACCCAGTAACGTACTATGGTGATGTCAAAGGTTTGGAACAGCACAGAATCATGCCCAATCTAAGCAGAAGCTTATCTATCATATTGTTTTATATAAGTGCTTGGAGATTAATGAATTAATAAATAAAAAATAAAATCACTTTATCCTGAGTATTATCAAAGGAAAAAAGCAGATGAGGAAAACCTTAAAGAAATATCTGCTCCCTTAGTTTGATTTTCTTCATAGTTTTGTGCAGAGAAGAGCAGATGTAGATTTCACAAAACTTGAATTTCTGAGCCAGAGATGCCAAATGACAGAATTTTAGAAACCTCTGAGCCTTCTTCCATAGAAAGTTGTATGACAGATCTAGCACATAACATCAGCAGTTGCCAGATAGTTCTGTGACAATAACAAAACTCAACACGTACTTTATTTAAATTTCAAAAACCACTTTCAGCTGGATTTTATGCAAAATACAGCATTCTAGACACTGTATCCAAGGTATCCTTTAGGACGTGAGAAGTCTCTGCAGATGAAGGAGGGCAAGTATGACCAGATTTCTAGCTCCTTTTTATTTTTTTCACCTCAAACATGGCTGTACCCAAATTTTTATTTTTGTACATACATTATACTAGCATGCTTTTCAGAAGGCTGGAACCATGCTTTTAAAGGTGGAACTATGGGCTTAAGAGAAGTAAATTGAGTATATTTTGTTCAATATTTTGAACAAAAAGAGAAGATATTTGCAGCAACTTCTGCGATATCACAGATAGTCTGCATTCATAAATTAAAACATTTTGAAAAAAGGAGAAAAACTTCTAAACTAAAACACCAGCAAAAGTCATGACTTTGGATTCCAAGAAATCTTATTCAAACTTGCAAAAGAAACCATAATAAAATTAAGCATCTTCCTAGTACATTATCAATAATTAACTATAAAGATCCACTTTTTCCAGATCTTGCTAGAATATCAGATGAAATCATAACACTTTAAGGAGGACCTATTTTTCTTTTCTGTTTGATCTAAAGTAGCTTCTGGTAATTCAAACAACACAAACAAAGTAACAGGAGACTATATTTGTGATCACTGTTTCTTAACAGGTATCAACAGCATATGCAATTGAGTTTTGCAGCAGCCCTAATTCTGTACTTCCACTACATCCGGAAGAAAACTACCTTGCCAAACACTCAGTATGTTTTATTTACAAAAAAGGATTCAGAGGAAAATCCTTGAGAATATTATATTTCTAATGTAAAGAGCTTAAACTACATAAAAAGCAATTCTGTAGGTGAATCTGGAAAATACTTCTCTGTTCCCTCCAACACTGTTGCTCAGTTTCTGCTGCAATTTAATGGTAAAGCATATTAAATACTGCAAGCTATACAGAGCTTCCAAATGTTACTAATATGGTGGGGTCTTGATCGTGTTTTACAGTAGTTACACAAAAATTTGGCAGACATGGAAATACTGCAGGTCATCTCTTCTCAAGTATTTTACATTAGCTTTCAATAATTAAAGAAACAAAAGAGATGACAGTTTCTCTCTGGTTATTTCCTGACATCATTTTATGACCTATGTTTTATGAAGGAAGGATCTAAAATGCTTCATCGGGGAGGGAAGCAGAAAAACTTTCTGAACAGCCATAACACTCTTGTCATACAGTGTCACCACAAAAAAAAACAACCAAACCTGCCTAAAAGGGTGAGTGTCATCAGATTAGATTCCAAACAAGAAGACTACAGAAAGAAAAGTTTCTAAGCTGACTGCCATTGCGACCTGAAGCCATGAGCAAAGTTTCTTGAACTACAATTACCCTTTTTCATTCTCAATTTAAACAAAGTTACTTTGTAAACAAGTATCTCCAGCACAACACTTGTTCATAATTCTTAAAAAAGTATTCAAAATAGACAAAACTATACAAAAGTATTTTTTCATGCAAGTAAAACAAACTAAAAAAAAAGAGAACAACAACAACAAAAGAAGAAAAAAGAAAATAGGGTTTTACAATTAACAAGTTGTTTCAACAAACAATTTCTGGTACCCCTAAGTCCAAATAAAACACTGTACTTCTTTCTTACTTCAGATCCACGTTACCACAGCTGCCTTTCTGTCACAGTACATCTTTCCTTCTGCAAATGAGTAAGACTACTTTCCTGAATCACTCATGGGAAAATCAGCTCCCTTCAATACTTCCAGACTGGGCAAGAGAAAGGATTTTTTTGTGTTTTCAACTAAGAAACAATAAACTATCTCTTGTGATGCACAGCACAAAGCCAGCTTTCCCTCAGGTTTCACTCTTCTTTCAGAACAGGTTGAACTGCATTTAAGAAGGACCAATGTCATGTCAAAAAAAGGTAAAGAACATAGCTAAGAATCAGGTACTATTTTTCCACAGGGTAACTTACCATCTTTGTTCAGCCATTGTTTCCTCTGTCGGTAGAGTAGAAGTTTGTTATGGACATATGGCAAAAGAAACTTGACACACCAGCTCTCCACACCAAGCTTGTTTTCCACCAGGACTATCGGGCTCCGGTTGTATCTTGCTTCAGGACAGGGTATTAATCCAATTTCATCTCTTAAAACAAAACAAAACAAAACAAAGCAGAAAGAAATGCAATTAAATTTATTTCCAGCATTTGACAATTATTTTTTTTCAAAAGTTCAGCTGTCAACCCATCACCTTTCTCCCTGTTTTTACCAAAGTCTGTGCTCATTATTCTCAATTCATCTTCTTATTTCCTCCCAGACTTGCAGGTACAATAAAACACATTTTTAAGAAAGTAATCTGCATAATTACGCAGTAAATTAACTCAGCAAATAAATGATGCAAACACTTTTTTGGTATGATTAAAAACTTAAGTTGAGCAAAAAAAAACAAAAACAAAAAAGCCCCCCAGACACAAAACCAACCTCTTAACATTTCACATTGCTTTGCAGTTTATTCAGATACAACATAAAAGGTAGCTGTGGTTTTAGGAGGAGTCATTACAAAAATTAATATTATGTTTGTAGTACTGTAACAGGAGAAAAACAGAAATACTTGAAGACATGCTGAAGAGTCTTAATGTAATAGTCATTATTAGACAAACAAGCATGAACTCAAAGTCCTTTAAATGCCATGGGGTTTTTTTTTGTTTGTTTGTTTGTTTGTGATTCTGGACTTTCTCTGCTTACTCAGAGATGTTATGTTAGGCTTTCCCAAAATTCTGAATGGGGAAAGTTCTTTTCATGCATTTACCATCTTACACCTTTAATCAAACATCTAGAAATAAACAAAAATTCATACTCTCACACAAAACAGAAGTGTCTCAAGCTTTTTAGTTTCAAGGGGCCATATTATTTTTTTTCCTTAGTTTTTAGCATATATGGATGGTGAAAGAGCGGTTTTGACATCTTCTTAAAAATAAACAAAGACTGTCAATTATTCATGCTCACTTGGACAAAAAGGAATACAATTCTACACTTTCTACCATGCATGATTTCAACATCAAATTCTGTTTAATGGAAAAAAAAAATGGAACGATAACGAACCTTATTTTTCTTTAATACAAGGTCTATATATACATCCCAAGTGTTGACCTCATAATCTCAACCCAATTACCACACACTAATTTTGCTACTGGATTATCTGAGTGTACTGATTTAGTTCAGTGTCCTCAGTAGATTATTACTAAAGCAATTAAAAATGACACCATGTGTTTATTTAAGAACAAGTATATCTGCTTATTCAGAAAACTGATTTAATATGTCAGACAGCAAAAGAGCACAAATAACCTGAGGTAAGATACTTGCAAATTACTTGGATCTGTCTCTAAACACACACCCAGGTCCCTTACCCATCTCTTCTCATCTAAGAAAAGGAAAACAAAAAGAAAAAAAAAAAGAGGGAAACTCTCGATTTTACTACCTACCAAACTGCAAGCAGTAGGTGATTTCCATTCATGTTGCTCCACTTAAAAAAATTAAGCTTTTCACAAAGATATTCAGGTTAGACTTAAGACATTCCGGATTAGACTTATAGTGACATTCCAGACTGATGCTCTGATGCTTTCAACATGGTGCCTTATAGACTGAAGTTTGTGCTTCCTGCTGACTTCGTTTCCTTTATCTTTGGATATTGGCCTTCCAATATTTGAAGGGAGTGTATTAACAGAAGGGGGAATGGCTGTTTATATGGGTTGATAGTGATAGGACAAGGGGGGGATGGTTTTAAACTAAGACAGGGGAGTTTTAGATTAGATATTGGGAGGAAGTTTTTCAGACAGAGGGTGGTGACGCACTGGAACAGGTTGCCCAAGGAGGCTGTGGATGCCCCATCCCTGGAGGCATTCAAGGCCAGGCTGGATGTGGCTCTGGGCAGCCTGGTCTGGTGGTTGGCAACCCTGCACATAGCAGGGGGTTGAAACTCGATGATCATTGCGGTCTTTTTCAACCCAGGCCATTCTATGATTCTGTGATTCTGTGAAATGCTAAATCCAGTTCATGTACAAACTTTTGTCTGCTCTTGCATGCTGTAACACATAGGGCCTCAGAGGCAATGAGCATACAGCTTTGCTAATTAATTCTGTGAATTACCACAAAAATTTATGAGTCGATGCTTATAGACAGTACAGCAAAGGCAAATAGCAAGGGAAAGCAAATAAAAACAATCCTACACCCACACCTTCAGTTCTTAGCAAACAGAAGCTTGACTCAGAAGAGTCAATTTCACAACACAGCCTTAAATACACCATGTGGATTGGCAAGTAGGGTTTGCAAAGAGCTGACAAGTCAAGCACCCCAACTCTCATGCTCAGCAAGCCATAAGAGACAGGGGACTATGTCACTGCCTAATGAGAACCATGAAGATACAGTACAACACAAAAAGGTTTATCTGGTAGATGTGTGCATCTTCCCCAAGATGCAGACCAGTACTTGTCATGTGGTAGAAACATTGTCTACAACACTTTGGTTTTGTTTTTGATGTTTTGATGGGTGGATCATAAACCTTACAAAGCATTTAGTTTCTGGGAAGAAACAGCATTTATGATTCAAAATGCTAGAAGAGCAGGGTGCCTATCTTATGTTCTAAACAATTCATGCAAACCACCATCACTCCTAAAGGTGTCTCGAGTCTGCAGGAGCAAGTAATGGAGTAGGTCATTCATTTTGTCAGCCCAGCAGATTATGCTTGAGAACACTTGCAGTCTCTGCATCATCACATATCCCAAAAAAGTTTCTGCAGCAGGACCACACACGCACCACCAGTCACTCAATTAGTCCTTGTAAAATTAAATGACTTAAGTACCCTAAATCTTGCGCTAATAGCCTCTGGTCATACAATCGTCTTGGTTAAAAAAGACCTTCAAGATCAAGTCCTACAATCCACTTGACCTACCGGGTCCCACCACTAAACCATGGCCCTTAGTGCTACGTACACATATGTCTTAAATACCTCTGATCACTGGGCAATCCATCCCAAGAAATTCTTCCTAACATTTAATCTAAACCTCCCCTGGTGTAACATGAGACAGTTTCCTTGTATCTATCACTAGTCACTGGAGAAAACTACACCCTCCTTTCCTGCAGCCTCTTTTCCAGTAGTTATAGAGATGAGGTCTCCAGTAGCCTTCTCTTTTCCAGACTAAACAGCCTTGCTCTTTGTAGCTTGCTTTCCAGTCTCTTGAGCAACTTTGAGCAAAGTTCTTTTAGTGAGAGGCTGCAAACTGAGTACGTGTTCAAGGCGCAGTCTCACCAATGACAGATTCAAGGGCAACAATCATCACTTCCCTACTCCTGTTGGCCACGCAGTATCTGAAACAGGTCAGGCTGCCATTGGCCTTCTTGGCTATCTGGGCGTACTGCTGGCTGCTCACCAGCACTTCAAGACCCTTTCCCGCCAGGCAACTTTCCAGCCACTCTTCCCCAAGCCCGTAACACTGCAGTAGTCTAACGTGACACGAGGGGAGGACCTGGCACTTACAGCTGTTGCATGTCATGTAACTCTCCACGGCCCAGTGATCCAGCAAAGGAGTGCCTGGTCATATTGACCGGACTGCACAAATCAATTGCAGGATTTAGGGTGATCATATTTAGGTACAAGTTGTTCACCGTACTGAAGGTAATGGCAATTGAAGGCTGTTGTTCTTTGGTATCTCCTACTATCAGAAGCACTACCTACTGTTAAACTAATGTTTAATTTCACTCCCTAGATTCCAGTTTTCTCTTGAATTTTAGGATACAACTTATCCTTGCATAAACTTATTTCCCAAAAGCAAGTACTAAAAACTGCACGAATTATCTTTGGATTTACAGATCAACTCGAAACAGTAATTCACAATCTTAAAGTACAGTATGGAAGCTGAAGGACTTGGCAGATGAATTCATCAACATTATCACCAAAGCTTCTTCAACCTGTTCTGAGATTGGAGAAGTTGTGTAAGAATAACACCCTATAAAGCATGAAGCTTCATCATACATACCCTGTGCACAGTTAAAATCTCAGCTGTGGCAGAACAACACTGACAGGCTGTTGCTGAATATGCTTCTGCATTTTTTAAAACATCATCTTTCAAATAACCCAACCTCTCCCACAAAGAATTAAACAGAGGATATTAAGTAATGGTTTGGAAATTAGAATGACACACAATCAAGAGATACTGTTCAACTACAGGTATGCAGATAAAAAGACTGGAGCAAAGAAGCCCAGAACATTATAACTGCAGAATAGTTAAGCAATTATTAAAAGTTTTAATTAGTTGTGGATACCAATTTACAGCATGGACATTTGGGATTTGTATCTTTTTAGGTAAAACAAGTCTCATAAAATGACTACACGACTAATTGATTCACAAACTCTGAGAAGTAGGGAAAAAGGCTTTCAAATACAAGAAAAGAAAACTTTTCTTGCACTAGCACATGTCTACCATACACATATGATTCTCTTTCAGAATTTCAAATAAATCAATACCATTAGTCATTAGTTAATTAGTCTTTAACGTATTACGTATTGGTACAACCAAAATCTTTCATAAATGAAAGAATAGTAAGATATTATTGAAATCCAAAGACTTTCTAGCCTGTATTTGTTTCTAAATAAGCTGTAAATATCGGACTAACATTATCTAGGAGTTTCCTTTTGCTTGTTCTCACATTAATCTTCACTTCGAAGTTCTGCACTGATTACCCTTCTCACTAAATACTGCAAACAAATATTTACTACAGATGGCAAATTCATACATATCAATGCCTCACAAGTTATTTAAGAATTTAGAGGGAAAAAATATTGGCAAAGCAAACTTCATATTTAGCTAATGACTTAATGAAGTGTTTTGAGTTCCCAGAGGAGAAACCTGCAATCACACCAAAAAAACCTTGATTCAGTTTCAAATCTACGAGGGCGGCTCAGAAAGTAATGCTTTCTATTTTATTATGTTGTTCCATGACATCAGAGGCAGATGTTGATGGCATGGCAGCAAAAACTGAACCTTCCCACCAATATTTCATGCCAGCAGGCCGCTGTGGATCAAGGAGCTCCTGGACCTCCTTAAGCACAAAAACAAAGCCTATAGGGAGTGGAAGAAAGAATGGGTTAACTGGGAAGACTACAGAGATGTTAAAGAGCAGCCAGGGATCAGGTGAAGAAAGCCAAAATCCAGGCAGAATAAAAACTAGAATAAAGACTGGCAGTCTGGTGGAGTTCCCACTGATTTGAAAAGGGGAAACATAACCCCCATTTTCAAGAAAGGAAAAAAAGTAGATCCAGGGAATTACAGCCCTGTCTCACCTCTGTGCCTGGCAAGATCATGGAGCAGATCCTCCTGAAGGCCATACTAAGGCACATGGAAAATAAAGATGAGGTGACTGGTGGCAACCAATACAGCTTCACCAGGGACACGTCATACCTGACAAAATTGGTGGCCATTTATGGTGAAATTACAGCATCAGTGGATAAAGGAAAAGCAACTGACATCATCTATCTGAACTTATGCAAAGCATTTAACACTGTCCTGCACGACATCCTGGTCATCATATTGGAAAAAAGTGGATTTGATGGATGGACCACTCTCTGAATATAGAATTGGCTGGATGGTCACACTCAGAGAGTTCTGGTCAACAGCTCAGTGTCCAAGTGGAGACCGGTGATGAATGGCTTTCATCAGTGATCAGTGCTGGGACCAGTGCTATTTAACATCTCTGCAGACAACATGGACAGTGGGACTGAGTGCACACTCAGCAAGTTTACAAGATGACACCAAGCTGAGTGGTGCAACTGACACACTAGGGGGTAAGGCTGCCATCCAGAGGGACCTGGACAAGATTGAGAGGTGGACCCATACCAGCATCTTGAAGTGCTACATGGCCAAGTGCAAGGTCCTGCACCTGAGTCAGGGCAGTCCCAAGCACAGATACAGGTTGGGTGGAGAATGGCTTGAAGCAGCCCTGAAGAGAACGATTTGGAAGCACTGGTCGATGGAAGACTCAGCACGATCAGTGTGTGCTTGCAGCCCACAAGGCCAATTGTATCCTGGATTCATGAGAAGCAGGACGAGGGAGGTGATTCTGCTCTCATGAGATCCCACCTGGATTATTGCATCCAGTTCTTGAGGCCTCAACACAAACAGGACATGGATTTGTTGGAGTGAGTCCAGAGGAGAGCCATGAAGATGATCAGAGGGATGGAGCATCTCCCCACTAAGACATGCTGAGTTGACACTTTTCAGCCTGGAGAAACGTAGACTCTGGGAGGACCTCATGCAGCCTTCCAGTACTTAAAAGGCGCCTACAGGAAAGCTGGGGAGGGACTTTTATAAGGGCAGGTAGCAACAGGACAAGGGGAAATGGCTTTGAACTGGAAGAGGGTAGATTTAGATCAGATATTAGGAAGAAATTATTTACTGTGAGGGTGGTGAGACACTAGAACAGGTTGCCCAGTAAGGCTGTGGATACCCCCTCCCCAGAAGCATTCAAGGCCAGGCTGGATGGGACTTTGAGCAACCTGGTCTAGTGGGAGGTGTCCTTCCCACAGAAGGGGGGGTGGAACTAGATGATCTTAAAGATCCCATCCAACGCAAACCATTCTGTGAATCTGTGATTCTACGATCACACGTTGTTGCTGTGTTCCAGATGTCAGCAGAGGGGCAGTCTGACACAACGGCATCTGACACGGAAGTCGTTTGGAACAATGGTGTGTCACCGAACTCCACCATGTGAAAAAATTATACCCACTGACATTTTTCAGTGCTTGCTGATTATTTATGGGGACCAAACAGTGGATGTAAGCAGAGTGATGTGGTGGGTGATGTGTTTCTTTAGTGGTCACAGTGACAGTGGGTCACCTCTGCTGGCACAGATTTCTACAAGAACAGCATGCAACTTCTTGTTCACAGCTGGTGAAAATTCAGAGCTCGTGGTGGTGACTATAATGAAAAACAGTGTTTTGTAGCTGAGAATGTGCTCTATCAAACAGTGTTTGATAGAGAAATAAATAGAAATGGAAATAAATAGAAGGTATTACTTTCAGAGCAACTTATGTAACAAAATGAAGTGTGTTTTTTAACACATTAAAAACAGGAATTGAGACAGAAAAAGTAATCTGAGCTAAAGTGATACTGGCAAACCAGAAAAAGTATCCTCAGATTTCACACACAAATGCTGGGTTATCCCTTCCAAATATTCCCATAAAATACTTTTCCGACAAGTGGGTCTTTTATTCTCATTGGCCTCATAAGCAAAAGAAAAGCAAAGTTCAAAAAGAATGAGTGCATTGATGTATTCTGTGTTTACAATCCATTCAATTCCAGTAGGATAGCTCATGCAAATGCATTTATCAGAGCTATGCTGATAGGACTCAGTAAAAGTACCAATAAATTTCACAGCCTTACAAAAATTGAGAACTAGAACAAGTTGACACAGTTATCCTGCAGAATAAAATGGAGCAATCAGGCAGATGAGGTAAAATTAAATTAGTGTTGTGTATTTAATTAGAAGTGAGCTTGTCTTAAAAACATGCACAGTCTTGCTCCACATCTAATTCAAAGCAAAAAAAAACAAAAGCACAAAAAAAGCCCCCACAACAACAAAAAACCCCAACCAATAAAACCTAAGGGAAAAAAAATAATCAAACATCCCAGTTAGCCTAAAACTGTATTTTACACAGTTTTTGGTGTTGACCAGAGACAATATTCCCTTTAAACCCTAGAAAGCTGGAAGCTTGCTAGAACAAAGCATCCACTCTGACAGATGCAACAAGAGCAAGTGAACAATGAATCAAAGACATGGGACAACAAATGCAGAAGACCAGTTAGACAACAGAAGTATGAAATTTTTAAATGAACATCAAGCACCAGGCAAACCCCTTATTTTCACTGAAGTTAGATGTCACATAAAAGAATTCAAATCTAGATCCATGACATAACTAGGCCACTCAATTGAAAAGGATAGTATTTGTCACGGACTGCAATAGACCACAGTTGTCTTGGTCAGTAGCGAGAAGACAAGATAACTCATATCAACCAAACACCTGACTGTAAGGGCTGCAGCCTTTTGCTCCAGATGTAAACAGGTGTGGTAGCCAATGGCCTGCAGCCTATATTAGCCACGTAAATACTGGAGTTCAGAAATCCAGCAGGATTTCATGCCTACCTCAGGAAGCAAACTAGCAGCAGGTCATGCTTTCTCATACTCAGCATGATATAGTGCATCAGTTTCAGGGCACACAACTATTGCAGTCTACTTTCACCTCCTGGATTAAATGAAAGAAAACAATACCAGCCACATATTCAAAAACACAAACTCTAGGGTTGCTATCAGGAAACAGTTTTGGAGGACGAGTAGCAACCCAAAGGATTCAGCGGATTCATTCACAAATACTGGCTGTTTACAGCACATTATGCCTCAGAGACTAAAAATGAAACTTCATGGCAAAATGCTGTTCTTTTTTAGAAAGTACCCATATGCTGTATTTTAAAACCTGGCCACCTACCCAAGTGGTTAGCTGCATTTATGGAAATACGAGGATACTCATTCTAATCCTCTCCTTCAAGCAAAATGACAAATTAAGAACTGCGCAAAAAGTTTTCCTAAATAACTGCTTAACAAGCTATCTTCTGGAACAGATTAATAGGCCATCGCCTTGGAGACTGCAGCTCTTCCATCTGACACAAAACACTGCATTTACATTACAAAGTTCTTACCCGTTATCCGCTGCCTCATTTGTTCCAACTAATATGGAGGCTGGATCGATAGCAAGATGCTTCCCTAAACAGTTGGCATCTTAAAACAAAGGACGGCAAGCGGAAACGGGAGCAGCGCAGAAGTGAACCGCTCAGGAACAGGACCGAAAATGAAACACGAACCTTCTGGCTCTTAAGCGGCCAGATAAACCCGGTTCCTGGAAGACAGCAGTAACTGCTCTGTCCTACGCAGTCACCGCGTTCGTCTCCCTCCAACGCGAAGGAAAGGACCGTTTCCGTGCCGGCGGTACAGATGCCAGCTTACGCACACGCGGCGCAGCTCGGGAGCTGCCAGACGGAGGCCGGACTCGCCGCGCTAAGAACACACGCGGGCTCCGCTCCCGCCTCACCCCACCTCGGCCGCACGCTGCACTGCACAGCGCCTAACCCCGCATTCGCACGGAGCTCGGAGCCTAGCAGGTGGTGCTTACGCCAGCGCGTCGGCCCCAGGCGCTGCGGTCCCTGCGGATCCGCCGCGGCACGTGCCCCAGCAGGACCCGCTCTGCTCCCGCGCAGCGACACTCCGGGCGCCGCCGGCGGCTCGCCACCCGGCGCGCCGCGCCCTGACCTTGGCCCGGGCGCCCGGCTCCGCCGCCGGGCGGCCCCAAGCCCCTCCGCCCCGCCCGCCCGGCGCCCGCCCCGCTCACATGTCGGGGTTCCGCTTGAAGGCGTTGCGGATGTCTTTCACCACCCGCTGTACCAGCACCGCCACCTCCTCCGGCGACTCGGCCATCTTCCGCAGCCGGCCGTGCCGTGCCGCGCGGTGCCGCGCCGCGCCAGGCGGGCAGAGCGCTTCCGGGTCAGCGGACGGCGGGCGCCGCGGGGATGGCGCTGCCGGAGCGGAGCGGGGCGGCGGGGGCGGTGCGGCCTCGGGCCGGCTCGGCCTGCGGGGGAGCCGCGCGGCCTCCTGCGGGAGGGGCGGGCCCGGCCCCGCCTCGGGCGGCTCCCGCCGTGGGTCCTGGCCGGCTGACGGAGGCGGCCCTGGGTGCGGGGCTGCCGTCCCGAGAGCCAAACCCGGCTGTGCGCCCAGGTACGGCGTCGTTGGCTCCGTGCTTGTCGAGCCTCCCCAGGAACGGCGGCTGCAGAGTGCTCTGAACGCGCTCTTCTGTAGCTGCCTTCCAAAATCCGGGAAGAAAAGTCTCTAACTCCGGCGCGGTGTTAGAAAGTGGCATTCCTTTATTCTTCACGATACCTACCGGGCGACTCGACAAGCAAGCGCGCGTTCTGAAGAGCTCAGGTCCTGCAGCTGAACAGCTGAGACGTACACATGCAGTGCGCTGGCTTACACGTGCATTCCTTTTCGAGGACTCGTACATGTGCTCTTGTCCCTTCGGGCATGCCCGGTGGTATTCAGGGTGGTCGAGTGCCCACGTACTTTTCCCCCTTTTTTCATCATCAGCGTCATCGCTGAAACCTTTGACTCATTTCCATCCACTTTTCCCCAGTTCAGAAGATTTCCGTTGCTTGTTAGGCCATAGAGAACCGCCTTTCAAAAACAATGTATGTGGAACCTGAGGAAAATGTCCTTGCACCTATTGAGGCAAAAGGTAAAAGCATTCTGTTGTGACTCCGATGCTTCATGTGAGGCACAATCATTGTCTGTTATGTTACCCTGATGATTTCTGAGTGAGTTATAAGTGTCTTCATTCCCTTCAAACAAATCAAATCTAAGCCTCGCAGAGTCTTAGACATTTAAGGCACTAATGAAGTATTTTGTGCCCACAGAAAAACTCATGAAGGCCACCTGAATAACAGAAAATCAGCTATGTAGGTGTGGTCTCAGAACTTAAATTTGAATGTGTCTTAATAAGGCTGCATGGAAAACCTCAAATCTGCATGTGTGCGTGATACTTAATTATTCCTGTTAATCTCACTGTAACTGATTATTACACAGCAGTAAACTGAAATGGTGTACCATGTTATATGTTGGTTACACACTCAAGATACACATATCACTGCAAAGTTCTGTTTTCAGTGTCCAGAAAATTGCTTTAAAGTAACTAATGTGCTTATAAGTGGCAAGAGTAGTTAATTAGGATAATGCAACCAACTGACAATATAGAGTAGATGAGCATGCATTTTGAATATTAAATTGCAACTCTTACTCAAATATCACAATAAAAATATATTTAAATTGTATAATTTAGATACTTATACTCATTGTCAAGCTGTAGAAACTATGCCATCATGAGATAATCTAAAAGTTTACGTACCCTTTTCACAGGAATTAAATTTCCTTGGGTAATCTGGGAATATAGATTATGTTATGTGACTATGATATTGGACGAGGCATCAAAAATCTTGGAAATAATTTGATTGAGGTAATGCTTCTATGATGAGTACAGAGTAATGTGTTCCTATCCAAAGTGATAATGACAAACCTGTTTTATAAAGCCTGCATGAATAAATAACTAAGCGCCATAATCTCTCACCTGAGATGCAGTTCAGTAGGCATGAAATGAAACTAAGATCTTCATAGTCAGCTTTGCAGATGATCTTGGTTCATTTATGTGACCTTCAACTATTTTAATTTGTTATAGCTTTATAAGCAATCATAGAATGTCTTGGGCAGGACCTTAAAGACCATCCATTTCCAACCCCTTTGCCATGGGCAGGGCTGCTCCCCACTAGCTCAGACTGCCCAGGGCCCCATCCAACGTGGCCTTGAGTGCCTCCAGGGATGGGGCACCCACAGCTTCTCTGGGCAGCCTGTGGCCACGCCTTCAGTAAAGAATTTCCTCCTAATATCTAATCTAAATCTCTCCTCTTTTAATTTAAAACTGTTCCCCCTTGTCCTATCATTATCAGATTGTGTAAAAAGCCAGTCTCCATCCTGTTTATAAGTATTCCCTTTAAGTACTCAACTGCTGTAGGGAAGTTCCCCCAGAGTCTTTTGTCCAAGCTGAACAAGGCCAGCTCCCTCACTTTCTCTTCACAGGAGATATGCTCCTACTCTCTGATCATCTCCTGGACCCATTCCAACAGCTCTATGCCTTTGTTGTGCTGGGGACCCCACACCTCGATGCAGTACTCCAGATGGGGCCCCACAAGGGAAGAGCAGAGGGGGACAGTCACCTCTTTTGCCCTGCTGGCCACTCCTCTTTTGATGCAGCTCGGGATATAGTTGGCATTCAGGGCTGCAAACACGTGTCACTGGCTCATATCAATCTTTCATCCATCAAGACCCTCCAGTCATTCTTCACAGGATTGATCTCAGTGAATTCTTCCACCTGACAGTACTCAGTGATTGCCCTGTGATTGCCCTGACCAGGGTCAGCACCTTGCACTTGGCCTTACTGAACTTCATTTTGTTCAGGGGCCTACATCTCCAGCTTTTCCATGTCCCTTTGGATGGTTCTTCTGTTGTATCAACTGCATAAATCAACAGTGTTAATGCCAATTGAAGTATAATAGTTTGCATTAAGACCTCTCACAGTTGATACTAATTCTGTTCTGGGATGCTGGACACAGGTGCACAGGAAAAAAAAAATGAGTACATTCATCTTAGTGATGTTCCATCACTGAAGATGCTTATTCTATGTAGATCACATCGCATAGCCAATAGAAAAAGAACTGCGTTAATCCTGTCCTTGTTTTGCGTTTATCACAGTGATCATTTGAAAATTTGATAGCCACGTAGAAGATAGAGAACGTTTTTTCAGAATGCAACAGAAAGTCATCCATCTTCAGATTTCTCAATATTTTTTTTTAATGTCAAAAAAAATGATGCATGCATAGTTTATGCTTGGTAGTTACGCACACATTTGCTTTTCAGGCAAGCAAGCAAAGATTATAACTGCATTACTATAGTACTCAGATACTGTCAATTACTTATTATTTTGTTGCAAGGAAACTAATTTGTATGAAAAAAAATTATCCTAGTGTATTGAGTCAAAATTTTATCTGCCAATGTAATGCTTTTACTACAATAAATTACTCCATCTTTTAACACCTCCAGAATTCTTATCATAATTACTAACAATAGTGCTTCATTCTGTACAAGTTGTTTAACTCTTACTCTTGTTGGAGGGAGAGGAGGAGTTTATATTCTCTATTAACAGAAACACTAAAAATTGGGGGAAAAAATGACATTTTAATGAACTTTCTGATATATAAATAGTTTTTGTATGAGATTTATACATACACGGGGCATATTATTGTATAACTACGAGAAATGTTTTGGAATGTTTGAAGCTATTTTGTGATTAAAGTGGTATGTGCATTCTTGGTATAAGTCCTAGTCCTAAG
Source organism: Chrysolophus pictus (assembly GCA_037305975.1). Classification (NCBI taxonomy): domain Eukaryota; kingdom Metazoa; phylum Chordata; class Aves; order Galliformes; family Phasianidae; genus Chrysolophus; species Chrysolophus pictus. Next base: position 44,723,706 of record CM074614.1, on the reverse strand, counting down.
CCATATACAAGCCTTGTCCACACCACATTTAAATTTAACTTCACGCACTGTGCTTACAGAGGTGCTCAGTATTATATGGCAATGCCTTCTGAATTCCTCTGTTGCTCTCGCTCACTTATGTTACATTTGTGACTGAAAAAAGCTGGTTAACAGGGTTCATTTAGCACAACCTTTAATGCAGATGATGACTCTGACCTTCCTCTGACCAGAGTGCCCTCTCATCATATAAACCCAAGCATTAGTTAGAGTCTTATCTCTTAATTGCTGCCAGCGACCTTAGGGCACAAGAAGAACTGATGGCAGCATTTCTAATGTCCTCATGACTCGTGCTGGCTGCAACTGCCACTTTATCTCATAACCTTTTTAATATTCCTTGTTTTCTCACAATGATTGCTTCTTAAATTAAAAGTAGGTGTAGTGACACGGTTTGGCACATATTGTCAAGTGAGTGAGATAGCCCCATAGATTTTTCTCTGACAATAATACAGAATTTTCTTTTGTAGTTGGACTGCATATTATTATAGCCCACTGAAGGATGATAACAATTAAAACTAGTTTAATTAGACTATTTTGTCCTGAACGTATGTGTTAATTATTTTTCAGTTTGAATTGTGGCCTTATTCTCATGCCCTAATGCTAGCCTATACCTGTAAATATGTTCAGTTAGTCAAAACTGGTATTAGCAGGCCATCAACCTACTTTCTCAACAGAGAGTGTATTTTTCCAGTCTCAGACCTGCTGAATGGAAAAAAGATAGGATGATACAAGCATTCAGAGAACTGACTCAGTGAGGAATCTTATTTTCGAAAGGAAACACCTTTTTCTTCCATCTCTCCCAAATCAGGTGTTTTGCTTAATCAAGACCTTAAACATTGTTTCTTTACTTGGCTCACACCAGTGCTCCTTGTTTTTTTGTGTGTTAGCTTGGGTTTGTTTTGTTTTGTTTTTAAATAAAAAGAATCATACTTCAAATTATGTCCCTTCTTATGGCTGGTATATAATATTTTGAAAGGCACTGTTCACAGAGTCCGGACTTTCAAGAAATCACAGATATGTACAGTTGGTTTCTTTAATAAACAATTATAATGTTACCACAAGCAAATGTAAGTTGGAAAAAAGCTGTTAAGGACGCTTCTGTCAATTTTCATGCATATGTATCTGAAAATCATACATTCACTGAAGAATGGTTTAGTGTTACCACACAGAATAACAGAATTGTACGAGTTGGAAGGGACCTCAAGAGATCACTGAGCCTCACTCACTAGCCTGTAATTCCTTGAGTCTTCCTGTCTTTCTTTCTTGAATGTGGGAGTGATGTTTCTCTTTTTCCAGTTGCTGAGAACTTCACTTGACAGCCACGATTTTTCAAATATGATGAAGAGCATCTTGGCAACAACATCAGCCAGCTTCTTAGAACCCCAGAATGCATGTAATCTGGCCCCACAGACTTGTACACATTCAGCCTCATGTGGTGATCTCAGACTTTCTCAGCTCTTACACTGGAAGGGATCTGGCTGCTCCAACTCCTGCTTGGAAGTTTTGGGACATGAGAGGTGTGAGAAGCTGACTGGCCATGAAGACTGAGGCAAAGAACTTGCTGTGTACCTCAGCCTACTCCATGTCTGAGGCAGCCAGCTCTCCTTTTTCATTTATCAGAGGGGGTATACTCTCCTTTGCCTATCTCTTCTGCCCAATGTATCTAAAGAATCCCTTCTTGTTGTTTTTCATATCCCTCGCCAATACCATCTGTGCTTTGACTCTCCTGATCCTGTCCCTACAGAGAACTTCCTCTCTTCCCAACTCTCCAGTCTGTTCAGGTCTCACTGAATGGCAGCACAGCCTTCTGTGTCAGCCACTCCTCCCAGCTTTCTATCATTAGCAAACCTGCTGAGGGTGAAGTCTATCTCTGTCCAGATTGTTGATGAGGAGTTGAACAAGACCGGACCTAGTACTGACCCCTGGGAAACATCCCTAGTTTCAGGCCTCCAATGAGACTCTGTGCTGCTGATGACAACCCTCTGAGCTCCGCCAGTGAGACAGCTTCACCTCATCTATCCCACACTTACAAGGATGTTAAGTGAGATAGTGTCAAAAGCCTTGCTGAAGTCAAGATACGCAACATCCACTGCTCTCCCCTCATCTACCCAGATAGTGATGACATCATAGATGGCTACGAGGTTGGACGAGTATGATTTCCCCTTGGTTAATCCATGTTGACTATTCTGATAACCTCCTTTTCTTCCAACTGCTTAGAGATGACCATATATTCAGATGTTACGAGAAGGTCACACTAAAGACACAGCACTGCCTTCATCATTCTGTTTCTTAGCATTGTCTTCCATTGTATTTTGGCCTAATACCACTGTTTGACCATCAGGATTTCATAACATAGCCATTTATCCTACCAAGAATAAATATCTATGTTCTAACTACATGCAAAAATCTTTTTTTTTTTTTTTTTTTTTGCTCCTTTTAAATGACAGTTCTGCTAGTAGTATATAGACAGCAACTTTTTTTTTTTTTTCAGTTTACAATAAGATGGCTTCTCTATAAGATTGGGAACCTTGCTTGTTAAAACATTTCTGAAAGATGAGGTATGAAGAGTAAGAATTTCCTTGAACTTCTGAATATAATAGCCTGCTTTGTTTCTTCTACTGTTTTTCTGTTCCTAAATTTAATTTAATGGCTGAATGCTCTTAGGGTTACCTAGGGAGCCCTGCCAAACAAGAAGGCAATCATTGTGCTCCTTGATTGAAATACTTCCTGTCAGTGAGTTCTTCTCAATTAGTGTTGACAGAGACCAGAATGCTTTTCCAGAAACTCTTGCTCAAGCACAAGGACTGCAGATGTTGAAAGCAGTGAGAAGGCTGTTTTCTGGCTTTAATAAAATGAAAATTCTGAGAGAATGTTCTTAGTTATTTAGTTCAACGGAAACTCACACTTCAGAGATAGATTCCACATATACCTGTCAGTATCTCTTCTTTTGTTTTCCTGTAGTGCTTAAAATGACAAGGTGATTACATTGCTCCTCTGCCCAGCGTCGTGTTGCTGATTAAGCTGAGATTTTGCAGGTGATTAATGTCTCTGGAGCATGTGCTGGAAAGCTGTGTGATATTTCTGTCTTAGAACTGTAGTTCATGAACCAGTATCCTCCTCCAACAACTGAAGTAGAGCTATGATAAGATCAACCATTGTCTGAAACTGTTTACCTGTTCTACCTGTTCTGGAGCTGCTGTGGGTAGTAAGCACAAAGCTAAATTACTTAAATCTCCCCACTAATAAGACAAAATCAGGTTTTTGCCTGTGTAGCTAAAAATCTTCAAGATGTAAGTAAGTGTACTGGTTCAGCGTAGGTCCACTGATCTGTCACTGGTCAGAGGACACAAATGGGTATCTAGAGAAAGCTAAGAAAGGAGTCTGTACAAGTGTACACTTTGTTTTCTTCCCTTCTTGGCTTCTGACCATTTTTCAGCTCAAGGGAAATCAAAAGTCTCTTGTTTGTTTTGTTAGTAACTCTCAGAAGATTTCATTAAAAAGCTCTGAAGTCTTCCACTAAACCCAATTAAATTCTTTTACATATCTGCACATATATGATCTAGCCTCTGATTTTTTTTTTCTCTCTCTGTCTCCCTCTCTCTCCTCCAGAAAGATTAGTAGCTTTCTATTTGATGGGAGGAACAAGAAACATAAAGATTACACTGCATCTAGCAATTGGATACTGGCTGTTTTTAGATGCACAGAATTTCTGAAACTGAAATCTGCAACTTTGCATCATCTTCCATTCCTGGCTCTGTCTTCCCTCTTGGTAAGTCATTGTATGTACCTGTTTATGCAAATTTTGATGGACAAATAATCAATTCTTGTTCACCCATGGGATCAGGAATCTTGCCAGACATCTGTCATGGTTTTATGATTTTTTTCAGTATTTCAGTATTCCCATCATAACATCATGTAGTGCACTGGAAGGTAAAGTGTTAATGCTCCAGTTCTGGGCACCTATCCCAGAAGAGAAGAAGAACTACATTCCCCAGAAGACTGTTTGCTGTGCTGTTATCATTTCTGCTGAGGGGGAACAGATATAAGGCCTTGGTAGGTCATCTGACCTCCCCTTCTTCGTCAGGCTCTCCTCCCTGCTGCTCAACCGGACTGCGCATCTCATCTCAATGTTACGGTGAGGCCTATCCACCTTCCAGACACCCCCTCTCATTATATTTGATTTATCAGCTTCAATTCTAATTATATTAGAATTAAATTAAATAGGGAGCATATAAACAGGAGGAGAAATGACTGTTTATGAGGGTGGATAGGACAAGGGGGAATGGTTTTAAACTGAGACAGGAGAGGTTTACGTTAGATATTAGGAGGCAGTTTTTCAGACAGAGGGTAATGACGCACTGGAACAGGTTGCCCAAGAAGGTTGTGGATGCCCCATCCCTGGAAGCATTCAAGGCCATGTTGGGCAGCCTGGACTACTGGCTGGTGACCTTGCATAGAGTAGGAGGTTGAAACTGAAAGGTGAAGATGGCCCCATAAGTGAAAGTAAAAAGGCAAGAAGGCTTCACAGTGACTGAGAATAAGGGGGGTGAAGGGGAATAGTTAGAGATAGTTTATAGAAGTAAGAATGTACAGCTTGTTAGAAAATAAGGGATGGCAGACACTGGGTCTGGGATAGCAAGGGGCATGAAAGCCATAAAGATAAGGGTTTGAGAACAGCCCAAGGACATTTGGCAGGGAGGTGATTACATGTCCACAGCGCAAGAAGAAACTGGTTTGGGGGGGATACCCCCCCAAAAAAGGTCAGAAGTTTACAGCAAGAAAGGTCAGAAGCTTTCACGAGGAAGATGACAAACCTTCATCCCATGACCCACTACACACACGCAAGAGGGGAGGGTCTGCATGCTAATGAACTCCCCGGGGTGTAATGAATATGTATCCGAATTCCGGGAAAACTATTGATTTTATATTAGTTTGGCCTATATCTGTAGCATGATTTTTCCTGATGGTGTGCAAGTTAGGAGAAACAATCCCCCTTGCACCCGATGTCTGCACAGCACTGATTAAAACATACCTACTTTTATAACTACTTTGTGGTTATAGAGTTTGATTCCGCATGCCAAAACTACGTGATCATTGTGGTCCTCTTCAACCCAGCCCATTCTAAGTTTCTATGACTCTATACTGTATTATAGTGTGTTATCTTGCATTCCTATACTATATTTAGTAAATTAGTTTATTTCTCCTCAGATTGGTGCAACTGTTTTTAATTATTTTCAGGTCCCTGTTTCCCATTTTTGGAGGCACAGATTTTGCCAAATCCCTCCACCCCACTAGTCATGGAACTGGGCCGAACCAACCCGTAAACCATTGACACATCCTTCCTGATCTTGCAGTCTTTTTGGTTTGCTCTGCTGATCTTTCTGTTTGGTTTTTTAGGGTTTTTTTTTGTTTGTTTGTTTTGTTTTGTTTTGATTTTGGTCAAAGTTGTTTTGAATGAAAAAAAAAGTTAAAGCAGAGCTAGAAATGGACCATTAATGAGCAGTTTGATAATATTGCCTGTTTCCTCCTATGCAGGAAGAAGTTGAAATTTAATTAATGTAATTGGCATTTGCTAAATCTGTTGCAATATCATAACATACACAGAAGTAAAGGTGAAGCTCTGCATGCAGCTGAGTTCCTCACTGCTAACTTTGTTAAATACACTTTTTAGAAAATACAAACTCTACTCTCCTTTTGTAAGAACAATTCAGGTTTGTGTAAGTCTGGATGGACTTTGGCTTTCCTAATCCCATCCCTGCACTCTTAGATTGTGCCTCTGAATTCCTTCTAGGTAATCTGTTTTTTCTTCTGCCTCTTGTGCACTTCCCTGTTATGTCCGAATTTTGTCAAGAGCAAATTGTTTATCTGTGCAGACTTCCTTCTATCTTTTATTGATTTCCTACATGTGGGGAAGGGTCATTCTTGAGCCTGGGGAAGGTGATCCTGTAAAACTGAAAAGCTGTCTCTCCAGAGACATCTTGCAAAGGATTTTTCAGACTGATCCCTGAGGAAGCCAGAGTCTGCTCTTCTGAAGTCTGCTGTTTGCCCTCCTCTCAAGATCCTGAAATACTCTTATCCCATGGGTCACTGCAGCCATGACTACTCATAACTTTCGCATTTCCAAGGATGTCTTCCTTATTTTGAGGTATGAGCTGCAGCAAAGCAACCTGCTGTTATCATTTATGACATCATCAGTCCAGATGACTTCTAAGGATCTCAAAGATGGAGATCTGACAGTCCCATCAGATCCCTATTCCATTTTTAAAATCACCTCTATGGTTTCAAAAATATATATTAATTGCTCTGTTTGTTTTGTCCTGAGTAATGACTTGTGTCCATTGTTTCTCATCTCACCTCTGTGCTCTTCCAAGTTGAGTTTTGCTCCATTTTACCCTTCTATTAAGTACTTGAATATAGTAGTAAGGTCTCCTTTTAAATTTTGCTCCTTGTGCTAAACTAATCAGCTCTACCAGGCTCTGCTCACACATCATATGTTTGAAAGCCTTGATTATTTGGTTGTCTTGACTCATCTCTCTCCTGTATGTCAATGTTTTTCCTGTTGGATGAGCCCCAAACAGGACACAGTACTCTAAATAATGTTTTTCAGTGCAGAATATTTCATTTGATTTGGCTACTTGAACAGTTTTAACAGTTTTAATAAAATGTTCCATATAGTTCCAATGTTAGAATGAATTTTGATCTCTGGTGCAGTTCCAAACAGATTGAAAGGTGTGTGTGGACCTCTTATCATGTTTTGAGTAAAAGATTGTTTTTTAATAATGAGGCTTAAACTTGTGAATCCAGTTTCAGAAGTTTGATAATGTTAGGATTAAATATTCAGGAGTGGAAGAAATCTATGTTCTACATAAGCTAAATACTTGTGGTTCAGGAAATTGCTTTTCAGTGAGCACTAACATAAGCTTGTAACAGGATTTTTTTTTTTTTTTTTTTTTTTTTTTTTGAAGTCCCTCTATTCTCCTCCTTCCTGGGCTAGGGTTTCCCTTCTCAATTTTCAAAATATATCAGTTTGCTAGAACAAACATTTTTATTTAAGGGCGATACATGCAAGTCTCAAACGGTTCAATTGGTTTAAATAATGTAAAACCACTTATAACCACATGGCAATTGAGAGTAACAACTGCCACCTCTGAAGCCTTGCAGTATAAAATGCCGTTTTGCATTATGCATTTATTAACATGGATTGATAGAAATAATGATCTGATATCAAGATTGAAGTTTACTTTGGATGAGGAACTTTTTTTGTTTCTCCGTAACAGTTAAATTACAGTTTTAATGGACCTGGAGTGTGCTAAATGGACGACATCTTGCTTTTCTTTTAGAGATAAGAAAAAAAAAAGATGCCTTTTTGGAGTTTGGCTTTGCATTTGGTATTGCAGTTACTGCATCATGCAGTTTGCATCTTTTTCAGTTAAGCTTTCCAGTGAGATTGGTGAGCCATACCCAGAATATCTAATAAGGATGCTAAAAGAGGGCAAGCATGTGCAGAAGGAGTGAGTTCACTCCTTCAGGAATAACTGATCAAGAACCTTTCCCAAGGGTTAATAAGAAAGTAAGGCAGTGATGGGAACCAAGTCTGATTAATGACATTGATTCACCGAGGGCATGTGAGAATGGGGTAAGGTTTATTCTATCAGGGGGATCTCACTGAAGATTTGTAAGGTGGAATGATCAGATATACAGCTGATCACTTGTTCTAATTGATAAGGGAAGAGATGCTCTGTGAGAATTGTTGACTCAAGTGAGATTGTTTGAGTGAGGAGTTTTGGAGTGAGCTAGTAAGAAGAAAAGAAGGGAGAATTATTGGCAAAATGCTGAGGCACAGAGCAGAAAAAACAAAAATGGGGACAATGACAAGAAACAAACTTCCCAGCCCCACTATTTGGTGGGTTAGCAAATCATAGATGCCATTTCCAGAAAGACCAGTCTTGACTTTACAACTGATAAAACTCTGAACGAAGAGTCTGCAGAATTCTGAAAACCAATGGGAATGTGAGTAGGGCAGAAGGGCAGCAGGAGGAACAAGGTAGGATAGGTAGAAAAGGCTGTGAAAGGGATGGTCATATGAAGAACAGGCTGGTCAGTGAGCTTGTCTGGCTGACCTATGCCTGATCACTATGTTTCCTCAGTCTGTCCTATGTTTCCTCATTCAATATTTTTATTTACTTTCTCCTCTCTGTGTGTATTTTCCTCTGTGTGCATGCTGAAGGAATATGTGGCAACTACTGGTGGGACCTTGATTACTCATTTGTTTCATTTTTTTTTTTAAAGACACTAAGAGACCAATCCCAAAGACTGGGATATAAATGAGATTCCTTTGGATTCAGGGAATTTGTGCTGGTCTTCTTACATGATGCAGAGAAATAAAAATAAGTAATTATTCCTTCTCTTTTGTTATAGCTCAGAAATTTTAATGCAAACATCTATTAGACCAGATTGCAACTCTGATTAAAGAAATGTGCATTTTCATGGCCTTTAGGTTTGGTTTATTCAGCAGACATAGCATTTAAATTGGCAGTTTCCACTGAAAATGTTGAATGCAAATTCACTTTCATTCAACTAAGTAGCTTTTCCTCTTTAAACACAAGGCTAAAGATATATTCAAGCTGTGAATAATAATGTGATGTGTACAAAAACCAAAAATTTTCAAATACAGCAGACACTGCTGTGTACTTTCTGGAACCTGCTGGAACATGTAAGTATCAGTAGAGTAAAATGAGGAATAGGACTATGCTGTCCAAACAGATTTTTCTATTCAGAGGATACAATATGGAAAGAAATGAAACATATTCAGCTTGAACACTTCATTAATCAAAAAAGGTATTCATATAGGAATAAATCTCTAAGAAATTGTAGCTGTTGAGCTCCAGTTTCCAAGACAACAACCCCCAGGAGAGTATCTCCTGGTTTTGTTGATCCAAGTTACTCAGTGGATCACCTAAGCTTAAGGAACTGAAGGCTAAAAACTGGAACTATTCAATTATTTATCCCTTTAATAATGAAACAAAAATATTTCAGCACACTGCGTGTGAAGCAAGATTTTTTTAAATTCTGTGTAATCAACCAAACATTCTACATTTTTGTTAGGCATTTTAAAATAAACTATCATCATTCGGTTGTCCACAAAGTTGTATTATCTGATATCTGAAATATGTTAACATAACAAAGACCAGGCTTGAACAATTTCTGAAGCTTTTTCTGCCAAATAAACGAACATCTTTAAATTAGAATCAAGGAGAATAGATTACAGTTGCACATAACCAACGTGCGGGTTTTATATTCCTTCCTCCACCTTGTCCGCAGAAACCATTTGTACTTACATAAATGCAAACTAAATTCAACTACAGGAGAAGATAGGACCTTATGTATTTGTTGTTTTACAGTAATGTGACTAAATGTACAGGTTTTTCTTATATTCACTAAATTGTATACATAAAGTAGTTTAGTAAATATAAAGAATATTAGTAAATGCAATAGATGTGAGAGTCCAAAGGGTCTGATTCTGTATTTTATTTGCATGAAATGGAAAAAAAAAATACTTTAAATGGATTAAAATTACTCTGTACTGATGCAGCAGCACTACCACTCTTTGCTGAAGACTGGCATCTAAACCACAGAATTATGAAATTATAAAAGTCTTATTTTAGCTTGCTCATCTGAAATATCAAATATCAGTTGATTAAATTCAGAGTGATATCCTTCCTCATACTACTACTTTGTGCTAAGAAAATTTGTTTGGGAACATGTGGGGTGGTAAAATGTTATGACAGAGCTCTTGTTTAGTTTTGTCTTTTACTGAGACGGTGAGACAGCTGTTTTGCTTTCATTTCTCAGGTATAGTTGACAGTGCCCAGTATTGTATCGAATCATTTGACTCATACAAAGAGTATTTAGTATTCTTTCCAGAAGAAAGAGATTAAATGTTGCTCAAGTCCAGCTCGAACAGAGACAGCACATAAACTGCATTTTGTCTCTGTTAAATTCTGGTCCTACGCAGCCATTTCTACTTGTGAAGAAGAAACTCTGTCTATGCTCCACTAGGGGCAACAGATCTTACTGCAGCTATAGAGAACTGATGTGTTTTAGATACTAAGCACATTTCTCAAACCTTTTTGGACTTGAGCTTAATTCTATTATGGAGTTGTGGTTTTCCTTGTGTCTCCCCCATGCTTATTTTCACACACAGTCACTCAACACTTAGATCTTGCAGGGAAAGTGCTAAATGCTATTTTAATACAGTTGGAAGGAAAAAAAAAGTAACAAATGAAAAGGTTTTTATAGGAGAAAGTGCTAGCACTTCTTCTGTTCTTAATAACATTTTCAGGCTAGTTGAGGCTGCTCCAAAATTATGTAAGGTAAGAATGATTGCAACAGAATCCCTTCTGAAGGTGTATAAGCCTGCACTCAGACACAAGAGGGTGCACTAATGCTTTATTGCTCATAACTCACGGAGGCAGTGCTGCCTGCAGTTCTTTTTTTGGGATGTCATCATAATCACTTTCAAATATTCATGATTTTTTATTTTCATTCCTTCAGGTGAAGGACACTAAAGATCTGTATGTTGGAAGATACCCAACACTAAACTAAAGCAAAGATTATAACAATGTTCAACATAGAACTGTTTTTTTTTTTAATTTTGGTTATCTGCATGTATGAGTTTTGCTTCCAGGACTGCAAAGAAGGAAGGAAAAATATGCTTATATCCAAACTGTTTTCTTTTCCCCAGACATGTATGTTAATTAGCATATGTAAAATACTGAAGAGCAGTTAAACTGAAAACTTAGTAGAGCACTTGATGTAGCAGGGAGAAGGTCTGTGTGCTTAGCAGTCAGCTGATCTAGTGCAACTCTTGTTGGAGATATCTTAGTACCTTACAGTGCACTTTACAAATAAAGGTGGGTTTCATTTTTCTCCTTTGCTTTGAAACAATATTCCATTTTGGTAAATTGCTGTCAGTATTCTCTTTGCATAGCATCTTGAATGTCTAAACCTAACTGACAGAATGTAATACTGAACTATGTCTCAACTATGTCTCTGTGACTGAATATGATACTGACAAATACTTGTGTGGGCCTCAAGGTAAAAGAGACTCTGCTGTACAGTACAAAGTATAGGTGTAATAAAAATAAAATCTAATGATAATAGAAATTAATTCTGCTATCTGTAAGTCTAAAGACACTGTCTTAACTTTGAAGTAGTTAATGTTAGTGACCATGACTAACACCTTGTAGAAAATCTGGGATTTCTAAATTGTTTTGTGGTATTTGTTATGTTGGATCATTTAAACTTTTGATAAAAGGTATGCATGTATTTAAAATCTAGAGAAGTAATTAATTATGCTCTGAGATTATTATTACTTTTTATTATTTTGTTTTCTTCACCATGTACAGAAATATCACTTCTGAACATTTTATCATGATGTGGTATATCCCACTTTTGAAAGCAGAGTCACCCCTTGTGTGATTCCTTAAAATCAAAAAATCATAGAATCATTAAGTCTAGAAAGACTACTAAGATCATCTAGTCCAACTATCAGCTGATGCCTGTGACATGTCTAAGCCACGTTCCTCACTGCAGCATCTACCATTTTCTTGAACACCTCCAGGGACAGTGATTCCACCACTTTCCTGAGCAGCCTGTTGTAATGTTTGACCATTTTTCCTGAGAAGAATTTTTCCTAATATCCAACCTGAATGTCCCCAAGCAAAACTTAAAACTACTACGTCTTGCAAAGCCACTACCTCCCTTACCCACGACACCATTTGTGTGCAGGGTTGAAACTTTCCGGTTTCACTTGAAGCAGGTAGCATATGCCTCTTTAAGGCACTAACTTAAACCACATACTTATCTCCAAAATTAGTCATTTAGGTGGTTCTCAATGTAAAAGATGTAACTCAATTTACAGAATTTTGAAATGATTTTGTGTTGAAACTCTCTTTTGCATGGATCAGATGTCTACACTAAACAATCTTTAATCTCGCTTTCTACTGTGGCTAATACTGTACTGGTGACTTACCTCTAGCAGTGTACGTTACTCTTACCTTTTCTTTCCTATCCTACCTCTCAGTCACCTTCAAATAATGAATTCTTAAATAAACCCAGCAAGTAAACTAGGTAGTTATTAGCTCAAATTCATCTTGATATTGTATGTCAATGTGACTTCTCTTGCTAAGGACACTAAAGTTTGCTTATGAAAATGAACTATGCCTTCTAAGGGACTGTCTTGCTAATTTGCTTCTGATAAATGAAGTGCAGACAACCTTCTGAAAAATAAATTCATTGTTGATCATCATCCTATCCTAATATAAATAGTGATATCGAGAGTGAGAAAGAAGGATGATTTGGGCAAAAGACACACTATTTTTTTAGTAACAAGTAGTTAAATGTCCCCAAAGTCTGCAGCGAATCAGATTTGTCATCACCTGCTTTCCCACGGGCAGAGGAAACTGGATCAGCTTGTTTAGACTTAATCAGTTTTATATTTTGATTAATTTCCAGGTGACTAGCAATGGCTAATAAATCCAGCGCTCAGCTATTGACATGGAGAACCTGCAGTCCTCCGAGTCCTTTGGGACTTCTTTTGGGTGTTTGCAATAAATCTTCCATTGTCAATCTGTTTCCAAACAGTTCATTAAACAGATCATCTCTCTGGTTGGAAAACAGAAATTAAAATAATCCTCTGTAAATACAATTACTGTTCAGAGATTTTTTATTTTTTATTTTTAATAATGAAACAGATACTGTAAGGAGCGTGATTATAATGGTTCCACTGTGCATAAAGAAAGAAACGACCAGTGATTCATCATGTAATTGAAAATAAGAACTGTGTCCCTCTTATACTCTTCTATGTGATTTTTCAGTAGGTAAATGTTGGAGGATATTTTTAAGTATGTTTGAAATTATATTTAAAACTTAGGATGTAAGAGGAAGCTAGCAGGATTGATAATGTCCAGGCTGTTGCATATTCTTGTTTAAAGCGGCTCCTTCTTTAAAGCGGTACAACAGATGGTTGTAAATACATTTTACTGGCCTAATGCCACCAGAAGCAAAGAGTCTGATACTAATTAAGATGGTCAAATACTTGACCTCGTACTCAGTGGTATCCCAGAGGAACTTTCTTACTAACTAAATCTTTTTTTGACTGACCTATCTGAGCATTTTTGTTGTGCAGATTTCATAATCTTCATAACATCAAACCAAAAAGAGAAAGGCAAACTAAACCTATGTGCAGTTAAATGGGGATAAATCAAACTTTCTACACCTTGCAAGAGAGTATTCAAGAGGAGAAACTAATCCAATAAATAACATCAAGAATTTTGTCTGGTACTTGTGAGGATGGGAGGAAAGTTTCTCCAGCACTGCATTCTTATGTAATACAAACATATCCTATCCACACAATTACATTTATGTCTAAATAAATGTACTTTATGTACTGAGGTCCCCACATGGTTTGCTGGTGTTCATTTGAAAGTCTAAGTGGCAAAGGTTTTGCACTATCTTGACTTAACTGTTCAAATACATTTGTGCACTGCCTTATTAGCAAAGTCACAATTTTTTAAAGCTTGATGTAATGTGTTGAGTCTACATCTGAATTACTGGGTCCACTTCCAGACTCCCCCGTACAAGAGAGACACGGAACTCCCGGACAGAATCCAAGGAAGAGCCATAAAGGTATAAAGAACTGGAGCAGCTCCCCAGTCATGTTCTTTCCAAAGGTGCTCGATTACAGGACAAGAAGCAATGGACAGAAACTGGAAATCAAGAAGTTCCATCCAAACATCACGATACACTCTGCTATGACTGAGGTGCCCAGAATGTTATGGATTCCCTCTCTTTTGAGATCTTCAATCAGGGCAGCCTGGGAATGGTGATGGGCAACCTGCACTAGATGGCCTTACATGAGCAGGGAATTAACCAGATGACCTCCAGAGGTTCTTTCCAACTTCAGCCATTCCATGATTCTGTTGCTCTGTGAAAAGAGAATTGCTTGAGAAGCTTGAAAAACCAAAAGTGTAACTTTTTTAAAATGGTGATTTCCTTATGAAAAGTTCATCAAATAGAATCATGGAAGATTAGATAAATGGAAACATAGATAAATGGAATATCTGAAGTTGTAAGGGTCACAGAAGAATTATCAAGTTCTACTCCTAGCTCCACACAGAACCACCTAAAATTCAAATCCTATATCTGAGACCATTACCCCAAAGGTTTATTGAACTCTGGCAGGTTGGGGCTGTGACTACTACCCTGGGGTGACCATTTCAGTGCCTGACCACCTCCTGGTGAAGAATCTTTGCTTAACACATACCTGACCCTCCCTCTGATGCAGCCCCATGCCATTCTCTCATATCATATCATATCATATCATATCATATCATATCATATCATATCATATCATATCACTGTCACCAGAGAGCAGAGATCAGCACTGAACTTCCTCTCCTCTCTTGAGGAGCTGAGGTCTGCCATGAAACCTTACCTCAGCCTCCTCTGCTCTGGGCTGAACAAACCAAGGGCCCTCAGCTGCTTCTCATATGTCTTGCTCTTCAGACCCTTCACCATCTTTGTTGTCCTCCTTTAGACACTCTAGTAGTTTTGTGTCCTTATATTGCAGTGCCCAAAACTACACACAAAAGAGTTTGAGGTGGGACAACATACACAGAGCAGAGTAGGACAAACCCTTTCCTCATCTACTGGCAATGCTGAGCCTAGCACAGCCCAAAACCCACGTGGCCCTTTGGGCTGCCAGGGCACTCTACTAATTCGTATTCAACTTGTCATCCACCAGAACCCCCAGATTCCTTTCCATGGGGCTGCTCTCCACCTTCTCATCCCCAGGTCTGTGCATATGTACAAGATAGTTCCATTCCAGGTACAGAATCTGGCACTTATTGAACTTTGTGTGGTTGGAGATTGCTCAATCCTCCATTTTGGCCTAATTATAAAAACAGATTAAGTTTGTTAAACAGTACTTTCCCCTCATGAACCCATGTTGGCTTTGACCAATAACTGCATTATCTTTCAAGTGTTCCTCACTAAATCTCAGAATAACCTTCTCCATAATTTTGCCAGGCACTGAAGCGAGACTGAGGAGCCTATAATTACCAGCATCTTCTTTCTTGCCCATCTTGAAAACTGAGTCAACATTTGTAAAATTCCAGTAAACTGGGACTTCTCCAGGTTCCCAAAACCACTGAAAAACTATTTAGAGGTCTTGTAATGACAACAGCCAGCTGTTTTGAGTGCATCTCTAGAACTGATATGTTATGTATTTTCATAGGGCAATAGCAGAAAAGAGGATGCTTTTTCTGGTTTAATTGATACTAGTGAATTCCTTTTTTGAATTCATAGAAGCAAAGTAAGTCTTAGTCACAGATTACAAGGAGCCACCTCGATTTTCTTGCTGAACATCACAAATGACTAATGGCTGTAGATTCTGCAGTTTTCAATCTTGATTATCACAGGCTGTTAAAGTGGCAGAAAAGGCAGTGTCCCATGAAGTGAATTTGATCAAATATATGATTCCGAAATGAACTTTTTGTATTTTATATTGTATTTTATATCCTGCTTATTTTATAATCTTTGAGATGAGTATAAACAGTTGTGAATGTCCAGCATACCAAAGACATTCATAAACTTTGAATGCAGCAAGGGCCACCAAGATGGTCATGCGCCCAGACCACAGACTCTAGGAGGAGAGTTTGAGGTAGCTGGAGTTGATCAGTGTGGAGAAGAGGTGTGTTTTGGGGACCAAATGGCAGCCTTCCTAAGCTTGGGATGAGGTTAAGAAAAAGATAATCACACCCTTTGCTGAGGTTCACAGCAAAATACAGTGACTGTAAATTAAAATAAGGTAGATTCTAACTGTATATAAGGGAAAAAAAAGTCATTATGGGGAATAATGAAGAGTGAAAGAGTTCACCCAGAAAGACTGTGTCACCTCCAACTTATTAGGTACCCAAAACCAAAACATAACTGAATACAGCTCTGAGTATTACTGGTCTACATTCACTGTTGTAATCCAATAGGAAACTAAATAAGGAACCTCCTGAGGTCCCTTCCATCCTAAGTGATTATATTTAGTCTGAAATAAGAGAAGAAAGATTTATACAGACAAAAATATTTCATGTTCTCACACTCCTCTCCCCAAAATAAAA
The DNA here is from genome assembly GCA_037305975.1 of Chrysolophus pictus. Lineage (NCBI taxonomy): Eukaryota > Metazoa > Chordata > Aves > Galliformes > Phasianidae > Chrysolophus > Chrysolophus pictus. The sequence continues at coordinate 44,707,495 of CM074614.1, read as the reverse complement.
AATCTGAGTGATCAGAAATTGTTGCAAAAGTTTTAAAAGGCTTTAACAATTTAATGACTAAGTCTGTGTACTAGATTATGTTGTATCTCATGGAGTTTAAGTTTGCTGTTGAAGTTAAATGTCATTTATAAAGGAGCTGTGAAAAGTTTTAGGATTTATGATCATTGATGCCAGTTATAACTGGCAATTTTTTATTATTATTATTTTTTTTACTTTTGCTAATTCTCTGCATTTCCATCTGCTACATTTGTAGTAAGAATTCAATTTTCAGCTTGTCTTGTAGATCTCCTTTCAGAATTTCAAGGGTAGGAGTTGAAAAGAGGAGTTGAACCAGTTCTTCTTAGAGTTGACAAAAAATCAGTCAAAATTTACTTTGGCAATAATATTTGTACTGAGCCAAATTTGTGGGATATACATCTGATGGCAGCACTGATGTTTATCTCTTAAATTTATAATGACATATTGATAGAGTGTCTTCAGAAGGTATAGAAGTATGAACTCAACAGAGATGCAAAGATCTATCTTAGCTAAAGATCTGCAGACATAAATAAAATATATTCTAATTTGAATGCTGTCAAAATTTCATGTTCTTGTTAACTAGAAAGTAGTCAATCTTCAACATCCTGATAGTCAGAAAACCACAGAAAACTGTAGAACTGTTTTTTATTAAGTGGATACCTTAGACTAGGGCAATGTGTAGCCATATCTGTCTGTAAGAACTACTAAGAAAATGCCTTGCTGGTTTCTTCAGCTTTAGGGCAACCACAGATCCTGTCTTATTACGAAAGAATTTTCAAAATGTGAATTTTTGGGGGGAGGAGAACATTTTAGTCTTCTTTTGGCTTCTCTAAATGTCGCTATTTTCTTTCTTACTATTTTTTCCTATAGTCACTTTATCATCATAGAATTAGATTTACAACCAAAGTCAGGCAAGCCTGCTTTCTTTTTACTATTCTGTTACATCTGCAAGCCAGAGATACTGAATCAAGGAAGTAAAGAGTAAAACTTTACTGCTTTTCCCCCCAGTGGACGGAATCCTTTCAGGATACCTTCTCAGTCTTTTTAGTGTCTTTAAAATACAGATCATAGAATCATAAAGTGGCTTGGGTTGGAAGAAATCTTAAAGACCATCTAGTTCCAACACCTCTGCCATAGGCAGAGCTGACATCCACTAGATCAGACTGCCCATGGCCCCATCCAACCTGACCTTGAACACCTCCAGGGATCAGGCACCCACAGGTTCTCTGGGCAACCTAAGCCAGAGTCTTACCACTCTTGAGTAAAGAATTACTATCTCCCTATTTTTTTGTTTGAAACCATTCCCCTTTGTCTTATTACTATCTGCTGACACAAAGAGTTGAACTCCCTATATTTGTAAGCTCCCTTTAAGTACTGGAAGGACAGAGTGAGATCTCCCCAGATCCTTCTCTTCTCCAAGCTGAACAAGTTCAACTTCCTCAGCCTTTCTTTGTAGGAGAGGTGCTCCAGCTTTCCGATCATCCTTGTGACCCTTCTCTGGACCTGCTCCAATAGTTTCACACCTCTCTTGTGCTGGGGGCTGTAGACTAGGACCAGACGGGGCCTCACAAGGACAGAGCACCTCACCCTGCTGGCCACCTTCTTCTGATGCAGCCCAGGAGACTATTGGCCATCTGGCCTGCACGTGTATATTTCTGGCTCATGTCCAGCTTTTCATCCACCAGAACGTCCAGTTTTCTCTTTAAATACCGTTATCAGTTAGTTTGGGATTTACTTTAGTTAATTAGGTACATTTTCACATGGGATATACACTTCACATAATATCTACTGTATTTTAGAACTAGTCCAGCTATTCAAGTTGTTTATGAAAGAGAATAAATCAAAAATATATGAAACACTTTTTGCTTCATCTTTACTTATTTTCTTACTTATTTTGCAGTCTCCATTTATGAGCAAAACTGATGGTGTTAGAACTATCTTTTATTTCTCAGAGTGCAGCTGGAGGTCATTTTAAGATGTGCAAACGGCTTCTGTTGATTTTTTTGAGACTAATTGAAGTATTTACAAAACATTCCAACTATTTTTCTACAATATTCTTCTATATGTATATATTCTTCTGTATGTATAAGAAAACATGTCTTGGTAAGTTAGCGTGGACACATATTGAATTTTTTTATACCTCCATGTGGTTTTCAACAAGACATTATAATCTCACAAAAACTAAACAATGCAAACTGTCTTTTTTTTTTTTTTTTAATGGGCACATCTTGAAAACAAACCCTTACATACAGAATATACATTACGTGGGTTTTTTTTTTTTTTTTTAATTATTATTTATTTATCTTGGGATTGGATCCAAAAAGGTTAAAAAACAAAAATTATATGGGACCTGGATGCATCTGGACTCAGTGTTCAGGTTTCTCAGGGGATATTTTGGGTCGTTACATAGTAAGACTTTCATGTTTTCCTAAGTGACAGTTGTTGGATTACGCTTGCATTTGTCTCATATTGTGGTAGCAAATGTGCTTTTAGTGCTTTATCCTGTTTTTAGATCATTTTGTAAAGTTTTATGCTGGTTACAATCTGCTTTACAAACAGTGTAGAGAAGGAGAAAATGAGCAGAAGGGAGTCTGCACAGTACCTGTAATGCATGACAAGTACAAGCAGGGTGAAAATCAAACTCATTCTTCTGTCTCCCTCTTCTGTTCTTCACAAACATAGATAATGTCCTAATCCTGCTGGAGCACCCTGTGAACAGAACTGTCATTCATAATTTACACTGACAAACCAAACATGGTAAGAGAAACAGCTAATGTTTCTGTTTATGTAAAATATGAACGGCCACTCAAGAGCCAAATCTTACATATTTGTTGTGACATACAGCAGCAGAAAGGAAGACAACAAATACTCAGGCTCACCTCCTGAAAGTTTCTGCTTACTTATCTCTTTCAATTTCATTGGGAGTTAGGAAAGAAAAGATAGGTGAAGAATTTTAGTATCGGTCTTATTCTTGTTCCTTTAAAAGGCTTCAAAAAGGTCAACTGCAGATCATAATAGTGCTTTAGAAAATCTTGATGTAAGTGTTAATTTCAGCAATTCATTGCAAAATAATGGCAGAGACTGTATATTTATGGGAATTGTGGCTCTTTTAATGAACGTGTTTTATCTGCGGTGACCTAAGGACAAACAGGAGACAAAGGATTGTGTCTTTAATTAGAACAAGTAATTTAGTTGCAGTTAGCTGATAATTATAGCAAGAAATTTGAGCATTAAGCACTTTCTTGAGACAACTTTAGTATGAGCAAAATTTGGATTAGTACATACTAGCATTTATAAGATCATATACTTAGGAAGCAAGAGAAAGTTTTCAGACGTGAGTTCTAAGAAAGAAGTAGCAGATTTCTACATAAAATAATTTAGAATAGAATGTTGAATGTTTTTTCATCATCTGTTCAAGCCTACTGATGGCCATACTACTTCAGGGGCAGATATTGCTTGTTTACATAACTGGAGTTTTAGATAGTCTGTTTCACCTTGAAGATGCTGAACTAGAGTTACTAATTACATTAATCAACTACATAGATTTCAGTGAAGAAGATAAAATTAAAAGAAAATTTCTGGAACTTGATGTTTTGTGAGGGAGAAAGCTGCAGTCCCCCAGCTCTCAGAGCAAAAGCAATCTAAAATAGCATGCTAAATAGAGAAGTCAGCAGAGGATAGATGAGGTTAGGAAAGATTGTAAAAGATCATAACAGTGTCTTGGCTGAATCAGTGTGTTTGGCTTCAGTAGAATGTAGATTTTTTTTTAACAGTCTCATTTTTTTGTATGTCTTCCTTGAAAATTAATTTGAAAGATATGAAATGGAGTGTTAGTTTTGAGAGAATACTGTATAGGATTAGGATATAATTATTCAAGTCTTCATCTTGGCTGTCAGTGAATACACAGTTGCTAAGGGTACTGTAGTTGCAGATTTCCTACCATTGTTACTTTGAAGGTTAATCTCTCTTTGATATATTTAGGATTAATCACATTAGAATATTCATGCCTGAATGTCATTTGTCAGTTTATTGGTCTTTCAGTTACTGTTTCAGTAATGAAAGAAAATGAAGTGATGAGTTTGACATGCTGAAGGGAGGAGATGCCATCCAGAGGACCAGAACAGGCTGGTCAAGAAAGACATGCAGTTATTGGAGTGGGCCCAGAGAAGACCCAAAGAAGATGAAAGAGCTGGAGCACCTCTCCTACCTCCTTGGCAAAGAGAAGGATCTGGGGAAAACCTTACAGTGATCTTCCAGTTGTTATAAAGGGCCTTCTGAAAAGATGGGGAGGGGATTTTTGTTAGGGACTGTAATGATAGAACAAAGAGTAATGGTTAAGTTGTTTTTTTTCCATGAAATAAGAATGGCTCTCACGTGATTGGTGAAGGAGAAATTCAAAAGTGAGAATTAATTTCAACTTGAATTTGGACATGTCTCTCTTTTCTTTTTTCTTTTCAGCAGTCTGAATGATGTTTGTTTATCATTCTCACTGTTTAAGATTTTCAGTACATCTGCTGACCTTGCTGTTAACTTTTCTAATTTTTCCCCACTAGAAAAAAACTCACAGAGATTAAAAAGGAAAAATATGGGAATTTTCAAAGACTTGAGAAAGCACTTATACTTTTTTTTTTTCAGCTCCAAGAAAATCCATAGAACACAGTTAATTGAATGAAGAATATTTAAGTGAAAGAGGAAATTACAAAATTTAGCTCTATCTCTTACTACGCATAAGTAATCACAGCATTCCTTTTTAAATTACTGCTTTATCCAAGCTACTTTCATCTAGAGGGCAAGTTGTTCATTTGGATAAGGAAGCAGGGCCAAATTCTCATTCTAGGCCCATGTGTTAGCTATGACTATTTTGAGTAAGAAGAGTGGAAAAATGTTACAAGTACTCTTCCCTAGCTGCAGCTTGTCACTAAAAATAAACAGTGAAAATGAGATTATTTATTTGAACTGCCAAAACAAGTACTTGTAATCTGGTTTAACATTTAATTTGCTCTCTTAAACTAATGAACACAAGCATTTCCAAGAATTTCTAATAAACTGGGAATTATTAACAACAAACAGTTCTATCGCTCAGAACATAGCTAGGAGGGCAAAAATACATTTCCAACTCAAACTATTTTTATCTCCTTCTTTTTCTTTGCTCTTTGCAGCTCACAGAGAAGGTGTGGAAGGACTTTTGCACCTGGGCTTCCTTTAGCTCTGCATTAAGCTGACAGCTTGTATAGCCACAGCTTTTTCAGGAGAACCCCAGGCAGACAGAACTTCTCAAAGCCACCACAGGGTCCGTGGTAACCCCTTTTCTTTGTTTCATTGCACTCTACCCATTTCATGTTCCAATTCATGGCAATGGCATACAAAACAGACTGAACTCGAACAGATGTTTGAGGCGGATAGTTAGCAAAACATTTTCTATTTGTAAACTGAGGTTGTTCAATTTGGGGATTTAGCAGATAGGAAATCCTAATCCTGTTACTTTTCACTCCAGAAAGCATTGTGTTTTGAAGGCCAAAGTTTATCTCTCAAAGAGATATGCTACAGCTATTAAGCCTTATTTGTGTTACAAGGCACAAAATGTGCGGAACAAAACACTTTAGTGGCTATTTACCCTCTTTGCTTCCCCATTATTTTTCCTCCTTAATAGTTTGAGGAAAAGTTGAAGTCATTACTTCAATAGCTTGATTTTACAACAACAGAAGAATAGATTTTAATTTGCTGGGAAGTCTTGAAAAAGAAACAGGCCTTAAGAATGTTTCTCCAGATTGAAGTGTAAAGCTCTTATTATTGTTCTTATGGTGTGCCCGAGTGTTTTAAGATCTTGCAGATACTTCATCTAGAGCATAATTCAAGTACAATTGGAAACAAAGGAACACTAAATTTAAGAATTATCTGCTAATAGAACTCATGCAAAGTCCCAGACCACAGGAATGCGAACAGAGACTTCTTATGTGGGTCACCATAACCTCATTGCATCTCAGATTCCTCTAGTATCTAAGATAATAATTACTTTGACATCTGGAAATAGTGACAAATAAAACTTTCAAAATCCTGATATCCGATATTTTTCACAGCTGCATCAATTAGCATGATAGGGCTGAAATGCCTTTCCTGATGAAGGCTGTGGCTGCTGACTCAGCATGGCTCTTGAATGGCTCCTGATGTGCCAGTGAGGAGAGCATCTTTTCCTTCTGCCCAAATACAGTAAGAGCAACGTGGATCCATCTATGGAGCAGGCCTTTCTGTGACAGGAATGCAATGGTATAAGCAGCAGGCAGGCATGCTGTGCTTATACAGGGATCATACCCTTCATGGCATGTAAAATAAACCAGAACTATTGAGGTCTGCGTCTGAGTAGGAAAAAACAAGTGTGTATGGGAACTGCTGAATCATGGTCTTAACCTCTGACTGACCACCTGAGGCGAGCAATGAGTCAGCCCTGGGGGCAAAAGGTGAAGGCAATTCTCCTGTGCTACTGGAAGGGAAGGAGCCTGGCTCCACCTCTCCTAGACCCATTTAAGAGCTGATTACCAGCAGGGAAGGTTCTCTTTTTGGAGATTGCTCCTCTTGGAGTCTTCTCAGTGAGTCCAGGACAAGAGTAAGCTTTCCATCCATTCTTCTTTAGTGTGATAACCTGTTTAGCCTAACTTTCCTGTATATTTTTTAATTATAACATCCATATATTCATTGATTACACACAAGTGTAACCTGGCAGCCTCTTTTGCGGAAGTGGATGAGGTATTCTTATAGCCAGTGACTGTTCAGTGCAGACCTGTCATGCTGATAAGCTAGGCTTTGTTGAAGGAACTTGGTAAGAAAATTTCTTTCACCTCATGGCCAACAGGCCCTGCCTAGCTGAGGCTGTTCTGTACCTCCTAGCACTCATAGTCACACAGAGCTGTTTCAGGGAGGGGAACACTGTATTGTCTCTGCAAAGCTGTGCTTTATGAAGATGCAACTTTTGGGATGCTTTGCTGGTTTAGACAGTAGCAGCCTGAATCTCTATCTGCTGTACTGACGGAACTTTGTATATGAAGAAACAGACAGCGCACCTTCTTTGGTTTAATTGGACTGGATGATCTTGTAGGTCTTTTTCAACCTTTGTGATCCTATGATCTGCATACAGGGGCCCAAGAAAACTGGTCAGTATTCAAGGACCATCTCCTCCAAACCTAGGAGTGGTGCAGCCCAAGAAAGAGGAAGGCAGACAAGAACGACAGGAGGCCTCCATGGATGAACAAGTATCTCCTGGACTTACTGGAGTACAAAAAGAAAATCTCTAGGGAGAGGAAGCAAGAACGAGTTAAGTGGGAGGAATACAAAGAGGCTGTCCAAGCAGCTAGGGACCAAGTTAGGAAAACTAATTCCTAGGTGCAATTAAATCTAGACAGGGACATGAAGGGGAAAAAGAAGAATGTCTACAAGTATATCAGTGATAAAAAGAAAGCTAGGGAAAGCTGCGGGCCCTCTGCAGTGGGGAATTGGAGGCGTGCTCACTAGGGATGCAGAGAAAGCTGCATCAATGACTTCTTTGCCTCAGTCTTTGCCAGCAAGGGCTCTGTTCATACCATCCATGTTGCAGAAAGAAAAGATAAGAAATGGGAGAAGGAAGATCTGCCTGCTGTAAGTGAAGATCAGGTTCAAGACCATATAAAGAACCTGAAGATGCACAAGTCCATGGCACGCAGTGAGATCCATCCATGGGTTCTGATGAAACTGGTGGATGAAGTTGCCAAGCTGCTATCTCTAATATTTGAAAGGTCGCGTAGCAGTCTGATGGATTTCCCACTGACTGGAAAAGGGGAAACATAGCCCCCAGTTACAAGAAGGAAAAAAAAAAGGTATTCAGGGAACTACACGCCAGCCAATCTCACTGCTGTGCCTAGCAAGATCATGATGCAGATCATCCAAGCGTCTCTACTAATACATATGGAAAATAAAGGAGGAGGGCCACAAAGATGATCAGAGAACTGGAGCACCTCCCCTATGAGGACAGGCTGAAGGAGCTGGGCTTGTTCAGCCTGGAGAAAAGAAGGCTGCGGGGTGACCTCATTGCAGCATTTCAGTACCCAAAGGGAGCCTACAAACAGGAGCGGAATCAACTCTTTGAAAGGGTTGATAACTGCAGGACGAGGGGAAATGGTTTTAAGTTGAGGGAAGGGAGATTTAGGTTGGATGTCAGGGGGAAATTCTTTACAGAGAGAGTGGTGAGGTACTGGAACAGGCTGCCCAGAGAGGTTGTGGATGCCCCATCCCTGGAGGTATTCAAGGGCAGATTGGATGGGGCCCTGGGCAGCCAGGTCTAGCATTAGGTGGGAAGGTTGCATGTGGCAGGGGGGTTGGAGATTCATGATCCTCGAGGTCCCTTCCAACCCTGGCAATTCTGTGATTCTGTAAAGATGGGATGATTAGTGGTAACCAACATGGCTTCACCAAGGGCAAGTCATACCTGACAAACTTGATAACCTTTTATGATATCTACACATCAGTAGGTAAAGGAAAAGCAACTGACAGTATCAATCTGGACTTCTGCAAAGCATTTGAAACACATAACATCATATGGTTCATCATTCAGAATGTACATGTGCAAGGTTACTCTGAGATGAGAAAGGAAAGTAGCTAAGAACTATCAGGATATTTCACTCTGAGATCTTTACTAACAGCAGCACAAACACACAGCAGCACGTGTGGCCTCTATGTCCTTGAGGTAGGATGTGGAGACCACATCGCTAGTGTGATGTTTCAGTAATTCTGTAGTGGCAGGGCATGCACACTCCCTTTGGGTTTTGTGCTTACTTCATACTAACAAGCCACCAGGAAATAGTACGTATGATCAGGCCCACAGGGATTGGCATGGTGTAAGCTCAAGCTGCACAGACAGCTATGCTGGTCCATAAGCTGCTGGACCTGAACAAGCTGGATGAAGGCCAGTCTTTGCCACATGAACTCGAGACTGTGGTTCTGCCTCTGATGTAGGCGCCAGGGACAGCAAATGCAGTCACTGCTGTGGCAGAGGTTTTTGCTAAAAGTAGAATAAGTTTTCCCATAATTCTGCCTTGGCCTGACCCAAAGTAGGTGGATGGGATAATATTCTTGATCAGTCCCTGGGTTGAAGGAGAAAACCACATTCTTATTTTTATACCATAATTACAGGGCAGAACCAGGCCCATCACTGAATCCTCCTCCTTTTCTTTGTTCTCTTCTCTTTTTCGTTGGGTTAGAAAAAGAGCTTTCTACGATTTTTCTCCCAGGATGTTCTCCTTGACAGAAGAGTTCAAAAGTTTCCCTTAATAGTGGAACAGTAGTTCTATATAGTGCTTGGACCAACTCACTCATTTTCTTGTGTAGTTCTATTTAACTATTGTCTATTAACTCTATTTAACATCTATTTAGACTATAGATGAACAGATAATCTTATGCCATTTCTGGATTAGATTAGAACTGAAAACACTGCATCCAAAAAAATGATCAGAGTCATAGAGCTCAGGTGTTTTGTGTGTTATAAGTGTGCTCTTAGGGGACAGGACAACATTACATAGTTAAGAAGTCTGTGCAAGAGTGTGGTGTTCCCACTTAGACCCCCTTGCTCTGTTGGTGTAACAGACAAAGCTAACGGTACTGAAAAGCCACCTACGGCTCACAGGGAAATTACATGTTTGAATGGTTAATTGTAGGAGTATGATGAGTTTTCTTGTTTGTTGATACTGCTGTTAAGGAAAAAGAAAATCACAAATCTGGATGTCCTTTCAGTTAATATTTACCATCTGCCTGACTTAGTCTACTTCTTTTCTGGCAGATCTTCTACTTTTGTGGTTATTTTTCTTTTCTTTGTGATTATGAAGTGATCCCCAGTGGCATGTTAGAAATCACCACTGTAAATGCTGACAATTGTTCTGGGGTTAGCTTCAAAGGCTCGCAAAACCCACAATGTTAAATCTACGTCTGCAGCTGGCACAGTCACTCTCTCCAAATGAGCACTCTGTGTGCAAGCGGCCCTCAGCTGTGAGCACCCTGCAGATTCTTTTAACACAGGAAAGTTTGCCAAATACAAACCTAATGCTGCCAGTACACTGCATCAGCAGGGCTGGGGGCTGCCCAGGACCCAGAGGAGCTCAGCGAGGGAATAGGACACGTATCCCTTTGTCAGTAGATGCTCCCCTGAGGATGTGCAATTGAAGAAGTGGTATAGCTGTCAAAGCTGTCCTCCAGCTGACTGGAAGGTGGGAGAAAAAGTGTCCAAAACTGTTCTGTGGACAGATAGGAACTTCTATCAAAAAGACCCCGCTTCTCTCACATGTGTTACTTTGCCTGTCTTGATTTCACAGGGATTTGCTGTCATTTGTCTGACAGGATGGGGTTGGAATTTGACCTGTTGCCTCGAGCGCACCTTTGGGTCACAAAGAACACTTAAATGTATACATAGGAACAGGACCTGGATTTAGATCTGCATCCCACTGAACTAGCAGTTGCTTTGCCCACAGCTAAAGTGACACTCTGAATGTGAATGTGAATCTGCACACTACTGAGAGAGAAGAATTTTCACTCTAATGTTATGGCTTTTCAAAAGGTATTCTAACAAATCTGAATCTCAAACATATTTAGGAAAAAAAAGCATACGGGGATAAAGAAAATAAGCAATTTGCACATTAACATATTTTAAAAATACAGGTTTGTTTCTATTTTGAAACTAGAAATCTTTATCCTCTGCTGTGATGTTAAGGATATACTGAGGTGAATGCCTTTCAATAATTATGGTTAATTCCCTATTCATCCTATATCCTTCTCTGCAGATAATTCTCAGCTGTCCTGATCAAAATATTATTTTCAAGCACAGCTTGTCCATGATAGGACTTCTGTTGGATTTGGTAAAGACACTTTTTGGAGTCTTTATGTCAACTGTATGATTTTCTGTTCTGCCTCTAGGTAGTTATTAGCTTAAATTTATTCAATCTAATACTGATTCCATGCAACGTTTTCATGATGTGGCTACAATGATTTTAATGTTGCTGCTCATGATTTACAATGAAGTGTTCTCCTTTGGTCTGGTAAATTCTTTAACAGATGAAGACAGCATTTAAAACAGTTTTCAAAACCATTAGCTCCTGGGTTATTCACTGATTCCATTACTCATGACCCAGACGGACTTTGAGATACAGAAAAAGTAGCACACTGAGACAGGTTCTTAGCACAGTTTTGCTGAGCTGCACACACAAAGAGAAAAAAAAAAAAAGAGAGAAAGAAAGAGAAAGAAATGTGACCATCTGGGTGTAGTGGCAAATTATTGTTGGCCTGAAAAAAGTGTGATTTTTCAAATGCACATCCACACTGTGTAATTCTCCTCCACAGATTTTGATTCATTTTTTTTCCATCAGAAATGTGGCAGATAACTCAGCTCCTCAGAAGTCCTGGATCCTGCTGCTTAAGAATCACCTCCATCAGATACCAGAGGAAAAAAAATAATAGCATGTTTATTGGCATGTTTAGATGTTCTAGTGGCTGACAAAGCTCTTGGTGCTGTTGGACTACCTTTCTATCTTTAGTGGCAAATAGCAGTGAACAAAGGCTTGGTACAGTAAGACTGAACATTCTCTTTGCTTCCTGTAGTTTTCCTGGTTATACATCTCTTCAGGTTGCTGTGTTTCTAGGTGACTGAAGTCTTTCACCTGTTTCCATTATTATCAACAGAAAGTCTGTTCCTTCCCTCAGTGCCAACATTAAATCATTAGATGCATTTTTTTTTTTTTTTAACCAACATCTGATCTTGTTTTACTTTGTCTTTTTAAAATATTTTCCTCCTTGTGGCCATTATAGGAGTCAACTAGGAATTACTCTATTATTCTCTGGCCTTTCATGATCTTCATTTTCCAATTGCAGCATTCGATGCATTGCTCTGGCACACTGAAACTGTGGAAAGAGTTAATAATATTCAGAGGTTATTACAAACAAAAGCAGGGAAATATGTCACTGTGAGACAGATTGATGTAGGTTGACTACTTAGTTCTGCCTATGCCAATGTTTTCAGAACCGTATTTATTGCAACACTGATGTTTTTCTCATTCTTGTTCTTCAAGAGTCTTTGAATCATCTAATTATGGAAATGACTACACCTATTTTCAAAAGCAGGAGATTGCATAAAAAAATAGTGCTGAACACAACGTATGACCAAAGTGAAATGTAACCAACTCACTGATGCTTGACATTTTGTAGTAGAGTTTCTGTTATTTCAGTTTGTCAGAATTCAGTTTCCTATTCTAAGGTATTCTAAGAAGATGCAGTTCTTCTGTTTTGAATTAGCAGAATTCAGGGCTTTTAGTTCTACTCTCATTTGGTAATAGCAGTGGCAATTAAGGAGTACGACACCAGCCACAAACAAAGAAGCAATTCCTGCCTTATTGGAATTTGTGGTCTGAGTTCAGCAGCCCTTATGTTCCTCAGCTGTTCATCCCAATGTAATTGTACTTCTTAAATTCTCCTGAGTTTCCTCCTGAAACACATTTCCACCAGCTGGCAGAGGCTTTCTCCTTGTTTTCAAAAGTATACTGGAAATTAGAATTAGGATCTTTACAAACTTTATTTTTATATGCATTTATGAAGACTCATGTGGTGTATTTCTGTCTTTAAAACATAATGCTTTCACTTTTTCTCTCCGGAGAGGTCTCTGTCTCTGTTCTGATGGCTGCTTTAGAATTCCTGCTTGAAGAAAACCAGCACAAGTAGTTCTTCAGCATAAATGATTTTAGTGAAGGACAGTGCTATGCTTTTTGCACGAAGTCTTTCCTACAAAAATGATCTTACTTTCTGATGGGTACCGCATTTCCCAAGTGACTGTAGAAAAGAACAGCTGCTGTTTCGCACTCATGTTGTGTGTGAAGCTGTCTGCAGCAATAATGAGAAGCTCCTGGCAATACTGCATGCAAGGACTCCAAGCAGGAAGACTTTGTTGATCATGGCATACCTTTTGGCATAGATTTGCATGTCTTTTCCATCAAATTTCTGGCTTTTGCAAAATGAGGCAGCTTGTCTCAGTAGAAATGCACTCACTTTGCATATTCACTGTAGCTTTTCATAACATTTCACTTTACTGCCGCTGCTTCCATGCCAAGTACTAAACTCGCCATAATCTTTTCAGCTTAGATTTGTCTGCATCTTTGCACGGCATTATATCATTAAACACAGTTTACTTTTACTTTAACTCACTCATTACTTTGGCAAACAGGACATTTAGTCTCTAGTTCTACAGACTGTGCACTTATTCTGACCAAAGTCTGCAAGTGTTTATGGTGCTTATTATTGTGGTGAACAATTACCATGCCGTCTCCTTTAATATACTTACACATAACCTAATAGGGAATCATAAGGCATATTCAGCCCATCACCTGAAAGTACTTCATTTTATGGAAGGAAAATCCAGCACATACAGTGCTTGATGCAAAAACAGGCCCTGTTCTGACATTTTTTCACACACAGGATGGTGACACACTGGAACAGGTTGCCCAAGGAGGTTGTGGATGCCTCATCCCTGGAGGCATTCAAGGCCAGGCTGGATGTGGCTTTGGGCAGCCTGGTCTAGCGATTGGTGACCTTGCACATGGCAGAGGGTTGAAACTACATGATCTCTAAAATCCTTTTCAACCCAGGCCATTTTATGATTTTCTACTCCTGTATTAACAGCATGAATGGGCTGTGTTATTCCTGCTCAGGTAGAGAACATAAACTTCAACCCATCTAGCAGGGAGATAATGGAATGGGATAATGTGGGTATTCTGACATACAGAATCACAGAATTGTAGAAAGGCATTGATAGGCTGGTTTACACTGATATAAGCTGGTTTAGCAAGAGTTTAATGACCAATACATTAGTTTAGCAAAAGGAATCAATGAGTGCTAGTTCTAAAACTCTGCAGTTTAGCTTTGCTTTGGGTGTCAACAGCCTTGTTTTTCTCAATAATCCTGCTACAGAGGAGCGCTGGCATCATAATAGACTACTTCTATCTTTGCATCCACCACATGCAAGGACTTTCTCCTTGTATTTCACATATATTGTTTTGGGTTACAGTGCACTAAGACAGAAAATTGCATGGCATAAGAAGAAACAAAACTTTGCTGAACGGGGGAAACACCAGCTAAAGGTCACCAAAAGTGACCACGATGAAGCTGATTTTTAACATATTTTTAAATGTTTTTAACATATTTTTAAATGTTCTCCCTTGCACTCCTGCTGTGTGCTTTCTGATAGATGAAAAAATGAGGAGGAAGTAAGTGGTCTTCCACTTACTACCATATAGACCGCTATTAGGCCTACCCAGAAAGACATTAGCATATATTAATGAGTTCTTGGAAAAGAATGAATATGTATGCCAATATATTGCACATGTATGTTTTGCCTGTTCAAATGTAGGAGTTGAACTCTGAGAGCACACACTTCATTTGTCAAGTCGTCTGGTATGTATTGTGAGGAATAAACACCACACTGTGGTTAGAAAGTTTTCTTCCCAGATTTCAGATGACAGCGTTCAGATAGGTCTTGAATATCTCCATAGAAAGAGACTCCACAACCTCTCTGGGCAGCCTGTTCGTTCCAGTGCTGTCACCCTCACAGTAAATTAGTTTTTATGTTTGTATGGAACTTTGTGTTTTCCAGTTTTTGCCCATTGCCTCTTGTCCTTTAGCTGGGCACCACTGAAGAGTCTGTCTTTTATTTTTAAAGGAAATTTGTTACTTCGGATTTTTCATTACATATTATTTTTAACATATTTTTAAATGTTCTCCCTTGCACTCCTGCTGTGTGCTTTCTGATAGATATTAAGCTTTTAAGCAATTAAGAAACCTACAGAATCTGCTCTTCAGCTCCAGCACCTCACGTGGTGTGTTCATGGAAGCAAAATGGCATGTAGCATTGACCAAAGCAGGAGGAAATGGTCTTGTCCATAAAAGATAAACTTTATAAATAAAATACTTATTTTAACTTTGTAAAGAATTGTTTTCATATTACAAGAGTAACTGTGAAATACAAAGAGGTTATTGAAATTAACCTCAAATTCCATAAATTATGAAATTATCCTTACATGGATACCCCTAACATAAAACCAGGTCATCACATGTATCATATCGCTTCTTCTGGCAGTGGGTAACAGCTGATTGTCCTGGAGTTAGTGCAGAGATAAGAGATAAGTGGATATAGAACTGCCAAACGCCATAAACACTTTAAAAACTTCCTAGTTTGATCCGCTCCTCTGATTATTATCCCTTATTGATAGTTCAGGCTGGCAGTGATGAGGTCACTGACGGAAGCCTGAGGACTATGAAAAATGACTTTAGGAGACTGGGGAGGTTAGTTGAAGGAGCAGGCGTACAGGTAGTATTTGCCTGTATTCCTACAATGGCAGGGAAGGATGCTGAGACCACCAGAAGAACACACCTTATAAACACGTGGCTGAAAGGCTGGTGCAAAAGCAAGAATTTTGGGTTCTTTGATCATGGGGCGGTCTACTCGGCACCTGGCCTGGGGTCTGCTGATGGGTCTCACCTGTCTCGAAGGGGGAAACGGATCCTTGCCCAAGAGCTGGCAGGACTGGTAGAGAGGGCTTTAAACTAGATGTGGAGGGGGTAGGGGATAAAACCAGGCCTGCTAGAGATGAGCCTGGGGGATCGGCGATGGGATTAGGGATGAGGCGAGGGGCTCGGCTGAAGTGCATCTGCACCAATGCACGCAGCATGGGCAACAAACAAGAAGAGTTGGAAGCCATGGTGCAGCAGGCAGGCTATGACCTAGTCGCCATCACGGAAACATGGTGGGACTGCTCCCACGACTGGAGTGCTGCAATGGATGGCTACAAGCTCTTCAGGAAGGACAGGCAAGGAAGAAGGGGTGGTGGTGTGGCTCTGTATGTTAGAGAATGCTTTGATGTTACTGAGCTTGTGGCTGGGGATGATAAGGTTGAATCCCTATGGGTAAAGATCAGGGGAAGGGCTGACAAGGCAGACATATTGGTGGGCATCTGCTATAGACCGCCGAACCAGGATGAAGAGACAGATGAGGTGTTCTATGAGCAGCTGGCAGAAGCTGCGAGATCGCCAGCCCTTGTCCTCATGGGGGACTTCAACTTCCCTGACATATGCTGGGAATACGGCGCAGCGCAGAAGAAGCAGTCTAGGAGGTTTCTGGAGTGTATAGAGGATAACTTTCTGATGCAGCTGGTGAGAGAGCCTACGAGAGGAGCTGCCCCACTAGACCTGCTGTTCACAAACAGAGAAGGTCTGGTGGAAGATGTGGCGGTCGGGGGCTGTCTTGGACAGAGTGACCATGAGATGGTAGAGTTCTCGATTCTTGGAGGAGCCAGGAGGAAGAACAGCAAAACTGTTACCTTGGACTTCTGGAGGGCGGACTTTGAATTGTTTAGAAGACTAGTAGGGGGAGTCCCCTGGGATTCAGTCTTAGAGGGTAAAGGGGTCCAAGACAACTGGTTGCTCTTCAAGAAGGTAGTCTTACAGGCACAGGAGCGGGCTGTCCCCCTGAGCTGCAAAATGAGCCGGCGGGGAAGGAGACCGGCGTGGATGAATAGGGAACTATTCTTGAGGCTCCGGGAGAAAAAGAGAATTCACCTCCTGTGGAAGAAGGGACGGGCGACTCAGAAAGAGTACAGAGAAGTTGTTAAGATGTGCAGGGAGAAAATCAGAAAGGTGAAAGCCCAGCTCGAACTCAACCTAGCCGCTGGGATAAAAAGAAACAAGAAACTCTTTTACAAATATATCAACGGTAAGAGGAGGACTAAGGAGAATCTCCATTCTTTACTGGATGAGGCTGGGAATGTGATTAGTGAGGATAAGGAAAAGGCAGAGGTCCTGAACGCCTTCTTTACGTCTGTCTTTAAAGGTCAGACCAGTTATCCTCAAGGTACTCCACTTTTTGATCTGGTGGACTCGGCTGGGGAGCAGACTAAACCACCCATGATTCAGGAGGAAACAGTCAGAGACCTGCTACTCCAACTGGACTGTCACAAGTCCATGGGGCCGGATGAGATTCACCCAAGAGTGCTGAGGGAACTGGCAGAGGTGATAGCCAAGCCGCTTTCCATCATCTATCAGTGCTCCTTGTTGACTGGTAAAGTACCGGAAGACTGGAAGCTTGCCAATGTGACTCCCATCTACAAGAAGGGCTGTAAGGAGGACCCAGGGAACTACAAGCCTGTTAGCCTGACCTCGGTGCCAGGGAAGGTTATGGAACAGATTGTCTTGAGGGAGATCACGCGGCAAGTGTGGGACAACCGGGGGATCAGGCCTAGCCAGCATGGGTTCACGAAGGGTAGGTCCTGCTTGACCAACCTGATCTCTTTCTATGATCTAGTGACCCGCCTGGTGGATGAGGGAAAGGCTGTTGATGTGGTCTACCTTGACTTCAGCAAAGCCTTTGACACTGTCTCCCACCGTATTCTCCTGCGGAAGCTGGCAGTCCGTGGCTTGGATAGGTACACTCTTGGCTGGGTAAGGAACTGGCTGGAGGGCCGGGCCCAGAGAGTGGTGGTCAATGGAGCCAAATCCAGCTGGCGACCGGTCACGAGTGGGGTTCCCCAGGGGTCGGTGCTGGGGCCTGTCCTCTTCAATATCTTTATTGATGACCTGCATGAGGGCATTGAGTGCACCCTCAGTAAGTTTGAAGATGACACTAAGTTGGCTGGAAGTGTCGATCTGCCTGGGGGTAGCGAGGCCCTGCAGAAGGATTTGGACAGGCTGGATAGCTGGGCTGAAGCCAATGGGATGAGGTTTAATAAGACCAAATACCGGGTCCTGCACTTTGGCCACAGCAACCCCAAGCAACGCTACAGGCTTGGGGCGGAGTGGCTGGAAGACTGTGTAGAGGAAATGGACCTGGGGTGTTGGTTGACGCTCGGCTAAACATGAGCCAGCAGTGTGCCTGGGTGGCCAAGAAGGCCAATGGCATCCTGGCTTGTATCAGAAGTAGTGTGACCAGCAGGAGTAGGGAAGTAATTGTCCCCCTGTACTCAGCTCTGGTGAGGCCGCACCTTGAGTACTGTGTCCAGTTCTGGGCCCCTCACTGCAAGAAAGACATTGAGGCCCTGGAGCGTGTTCAAAGAAGGGCAACAAAACTGGTGAGGGGTCTGGAGCACAGGCCTTATGAGGAGCGGCTGAGGGAGCTGGGATTGTTCAGTCTGGAGAAGAGAAGGCTCAGGGGAGACCTTATTACTCTCTATAACTACCTGAAGGGAGGTTGTAGCGAGCTGGGGGTCGGCCTCTTCTCTCTTGTAACTGGTGATAGGACTAGGGGGAATGGTTTCAAGCTGCGCCAGGGAAGATTCAGGCTGGATATTAGGAAATACTACTTCTCTGAAAGAGTGGTCAAGCACTGGAATGGGCTGCCCAGGGAGGTGGTGGAGTCACCGACCCTGGAGGTGTTCAAGGAACGATTGGATTTTGTGTTGAGGGATATAGTTTAGCAAGAACCATGAGTGATAGGTGGATGGTTGGACTGGATGATCTTATAGGTCTTTTCCAACCTTAGTGATTCTGTGTGATTCTGTAAAAACAAACTACATTTAATTTTATATTGAAGTAGCAGTTTCAATTTCACAAGGATGCCTGCAATTATAGGATGGTACCATGCCTGCATCTGAAACTACTGAAGAGATAAATGATATATTTTCCAGATTAGAAGAATTTGGTAATTTTATTAAAAATCCTTTATATGCAATGAACCTCCCGTAAAATGGCCACGGGCTGCTCCTTTGAAATGGGTTTGCTGCTGAAAAGAGGAACATATTATTTGCTGCTTGAGTTTTTTTATTGAAAGAGAGGAGTTGACAAAGACCGTCAGACCTTTTTCTCCTAACCACCGCGTTTGTGGTAGTTACACAGATTTGGCCGCACGCCATCTAGAGGCTGTTCAAATCTTAACCTCAAATAAAAATCATCCGTCTATGATAATCAATACTAAAAGAAACATCATTAGGAAGCCTTGAAATTTGAAGAGAGCCAACCTTTGCCCTGTATTCTAATGCTGCCTCCTCAGAATGATCTAGAGAAACAGTGCTGTAGCTGTCGTGGCCTCAGCACATGGGAAGGACAATAAAAATATTTTTTCAGCTTTACTGTTGGCCTCGCAGGAAGAAAAATCTCAATTTGCACTTCCAGTGCCCACATGCTACGCAGCCGAAAAAAATATACAGGATACACGTGTCCGATGATTTTCCTGCTGCTGCAAACTTTGGCCACAGAAATACTACCTGCATTTAAAACCAGACACTCTTCACTTATAATTTGCTAGTATTGTCATTCTAAAGATATTCAAAACTGCAAACTAAAAGACAGTTTTCCCAAATGGCAAACTTATTTATGTAAGCATGGGTGTTAACCTTCAGCTGTAGATGTGAAAAATAGAGACAAATTCATTTTTGGATGCTAGCTTTCCTGCTAACTTCTGCACTGGGAGCTTTGTTTAATAGGTACTAACAAAATTCCTACTCTATTGTGTTGTGAATACCTGTTTTCTGGGATCTTCAGTGAAACAAATCAGTCACCACATTTTGTTTATAGACTGATTTTTAGTTTATGGACCCGTCTGTAGCTGCCATTTCCAAACTGTTAAGTGGCGTCGTCCTACATTATCAAACAACATAAAGCTTTTTCAAGTGAATAGCATAGTCATGTGAAATATCAGAGTGCTAGGAAAGAGGAAGAGGCAGCAAATACATTGCAGTGGCAGGTGAGACTGATTGCAAAAGCTTTGACGGATTAAGTGGCTGTAAACACGAAGTTAGCACAGTACTTAGCAGGTAACTAAGGCCTGTTGATTTTTAAAGCCTGGCGTTGTTAAATGGCCCCTGCGGCTATCTGAGGCAGTTACGCGTCTGTTGCACGTATGCAGGAAACACGCCAGTCAAGAGTACTCTCCATCTGCTTTGACTCGCTGTTGCTACTGGTTTAACGCAGGTTTCATTTGCAAGCTGCAGCTTTTCCACTAGGGAAGAAATACTGCAGTTTTCAGATTTGTTCATAAGTCCACCTGTTTCTTTGCAAACATCATAACGTGCCAATTTATACAACAAGGGAAAATGACGCTGCTAAATGTCATTCAGCCTTACAAAGAATATCTCAATACAGGTTTGGATTTCTTTGCTCCTGCAGCCAATCTTGTCTTCCTCTTCTATTCTCACCCTTTCTTATACAAGTGAGCTTCCCTGAAAATCCTTTTAGGAAAAGGATGGAACTAGCTGTTTTCTTTCAGCTCCTTGCAATAATATCACTATGGTGATATTATCACCTTTTAGTATTTCCGTGGTGTTCAGAATGCCTTGTGGACATGCCTGTTGAACACAGATGTATGAAGTTTCGTCCATCCAAGAGCAGCCAACATGTTCCCTTAGCCGAAGTGACTGTGTGATCTGGGTCAGCCAGCCATCATGCAATTCAGAGCGATGGGCACCATCAATTCATACTGTTATGAGCAAATGACCACTTGTCAGTTAGGGTAAGGTTTTCCAGAATCTCAGTCCAGACCACATTGGAAGAATGAATCCAGTGGAGATGAAATTTAATGTGCTATATTTATGTTGATAGAGCCCAGCTCCCACTTTGCATACCACTGGGTCTGGATAAAGAACTGCATGCCTGATTCTCTTGGGTGCTGTCTCCAGTCGTACTGAAACTGAAGCTATGTCAAATATGAGTGGAAACACGTCTCCAGACCTCTGCCGAATCACAGAATCATAGAATGCCTTTGGGTTGGATGGGACCTTAACGGTCATTCAGCTCTTGTTGACTCGATACTAATCAAGTACCTCATCTTTTATTCTGGGTTGTTCCCCTGCTGGGGAAACTGGTACATCATAATGATAAACCTGTCTGTGAGCTCTAGCCTTGAGGGTGGTACTGGGGAAACAGCAGAAAGGTGCTGTTAAAGTACCTCTGTGCCTTCCAGCTAGACAAAAAATCTAATGGAGGTCATGGCATGCCAGAATAAAACTGGGGAAGAATCAATGGCTAGAAACTATTGAAAATAGGGAATATGGCAGCTTGCTAATTATTGAACTCATCTTGTTCTGAGGCTAGATATAAAAAATGGAATAGTCCCAATATGAGAAGAGCACAATTCAAAGAGAAATATACATATTCTGCAAGTCAATCACAGGACATAGTCCACAAAAGTATACTGTTGTGGCAATCTCATACTCAGAATCATCAGTCCTCATTTGTAGTTATTTTCCCCTGTGGACTTTGCCATTGACTGTACCTGCCACTGCTTTTGTCTATAAAGTTGGAAGAAGCCATAGAGCTGTCATTTTTTTGGCAACTGAAAAGAACTTTGTTTACCACAGAAGGAAAACCAAAACTCGGTATTTGAAGCACTACTTGCACATTTGATCAGTTTTGCTTGGTGTGAGATGTCCAGTATGCACACCATGTAAATTGTTGGCAGACATTGATCAAACCAGCTGACAGTGCAAATCATAGCCACAAGAAGGGATATAATTTTGGCTTTTTTTTTTTTTTTTTTTTTTTTTTTTTTTGTCTAAGTGAAGAAGCTTAGAAGAAATAGACTCATCTGTCTGCTAGCTTTAAAAACAGGAAGAAGAGCCTCTAAAGTTTCTAGATTTTTTTGGGCTCTTTTTTTTTTGTTTAGAGATGATCAACATGACTCAGTCATTCCTTCTGCCAAACAGTGAGAATTCATAATGTCTGACAGTTGCCCCTAAGTAATTCCTAGGGAACAAATATTTTAACCTGAGGAATTCCTTTTTGTCCTTTCAGATTTATAAATTGGCAAGGCTTCTTGGTTGGAAAGTGAGTGAGGGCTGACCAAAGCAGTGCTGTTTTTCTTTTCACAGAACTTGGCTTTTAAGGACATACATTGGATTTATGTATCCCTCCGAGTTTAAGATATTTATGTCTCTTATTTGGATTGTAGTCTCTCTTATCTTGGGCTATATAACGTTTCAAGTTGAAGAGCCTCACTTTCCTCACACCAGCAGCAGGATAAGTGAGCAAGAACCTTGCTGAAATATAAAATGGGCACATAAAAACTCCATCAGGCCTAAAATGTTTAAATAAAGTTCATAAATATAAACATCTGTGTTCACTAGCATGCTTTCTTCTGGCTGAGGAATGAAATGGATTATTCTAAACAATAAATAATCACCTCCATCCCTCTCTTCTTCCAACAGTTTTCTATCTCATGCCATTAGAATAACTGTCTTCTTAAAGATGATACAACACTGCTTGAGTGCTGCAAAATTCACAGATCAAAACAGAGCGAGGTAGCAGGAAAACAAAAGGCCAGTTATCGCAGAGGAGCAAACTGAATATCAGGATTAGCGGGTCGTGCAGCAGCACTCTGTGCTGCCATTCAGGTTTTTCATTAATAGCAACTAGCAAGTTGTGACCTGTAATCCAAGTGAGTGATACATTGCAGAGATTTTTCTTTGTTGTATGCAATCTGTTGAAACACTGGCACATAACTTGAACAGGTCAGGGGGAACCCTGTGGCAGTACTTGCCTGTACAGCTTTAGGTATAAACAAATGTTATGTTCTGTACGTTCATTTCCTTTCCAGTTTTATCATAGAATCATAGAATTGCCTGGGTGAAAAGGGCCACAATGATCATACAGTTTCAACCCCCCTGCTATGTAGGGTTGCCAGCCACACTGTAGTTAGACAATTACTTATTTCAACATGAATTTGTAACACTTTAGCCATAGTCCCTTTAGAGTTGGTGTTTTCTATGCTTTTCCTTCATATACTTAACTATCTGATGCTACATCTGAAATTGTTGCTGCTATGGTCATGCCTTTCTATGTATGTCCTTGCTCTACTCAGTATGTTTCAAAAGAAGAAACAGTACCTGTGCTAGCAAAGAGAAAGCTCTGACAAAGGCAGAAGGAGACACTCAGGTTGAGAGACTGATTACTATATGACATCCTGTACGACACATACGACAATGTGAAACCTTAGCCCAGCAGCCAGGTGCAGCTCCAGGACTCCAAAATCCAAGAATACAAAGCTGACACCCTATCTGCCACTGCTTTGCTAACTCAGGAAACAGAAAAACTCTTGGCATATCTGAATTACTCCTGGAGGCTCTTCAACTGGGCAACCCTCCTGTGCAGAATTTCTGCACTGTGTTGGATAGTTATTTTTCCCCTGCCAGGAAGCTTTGTTATGGAACTTGCAGATCTACTTCATACAGTCTGAAAAAATAGGGTCTAATGGTTTTAAACAGTACTGAACAAATCTTCCTTTTCTGCTGTCTCACTTCCTTTTTTTTTTTTTTTTTTCTTTTCCATTTTCCATCCCTGCATGTCTCCTCATATTTGTCTTTCTCCCCTGTTTTCTTCTCAGTTCTGCAAAAGCACTGTCATCTGAGGGAGCAACTGACCACAGGGCATTTATTTGTACACAAATAATATTTTACCATGGCAACCCCATTTTTTTTCATTACGCAGTTCTCTGGATGATGAAGTTGCATTTGAACAGATGGGCATTCCCCTGTTTCTTCTGCAGCTGATGTCTCAAAACTGTGTGCAGTTTGGGCATCACAATATAAATAGGACACAGAACTATTAGAGAGCATCCAAAGGAGGTCTACAAAGATGGTGAAGGGTCTAGGGGACAAGACGTATAAGAAGTATCTGATTTGTTCAGACCAGACCAGAGGCTGAGGGAAGGCCTCATGGCAGCTTACAACTCCTCATGAGGGGAGTGGAGGGGCAATGCTGAGCTCTGCTCTCTGGTGACAGTGAGGTGATATGAGGGAACAAAATGCAGCTGCATCAGGGGAAGGTCAGGTTGGGGGTTATGAAAAGCTTCTTCACCAACAGGATGGTCAGGCATGGAACAGGCTCCACAGGGCAGTGGTCACGGCACTGAGTTCAAGAAGCCTTTGGGTAATGCTTTCAGATGTAGGATTTGAATTTAGGGTGGTCTTATGTGGAGCTAGGAATTGGACTTGGTTATCCTTGTGGATCTCTGTTGATTCTCTTATTCCCAGCATCATCTTTGGAAATTCCAACAGATCTTCCATTCTTCATGCTCCTGTCTGAAAGTAAGTAAAAATCCATCATACTTGCCTCAAAGTTATTCACTTCACCAGCCCCTAGAATGGGGAGCTCTTCTCCCTAACAGTGACTAAGTGTTGTCTAACAGTGTCCAAGTGTTTGTACAAACAAACAAACAAACAAAAAAAAACCACTCAGAAACAAACTAACAAATAAGTGGAAGCAATAACAGACAATGAGACTGCTAATGATGTTTTGTATGGAAGAGCATTTTTTATTTTGAGGAAGTCAGGATATTTTATGGGTTTATGATAGTAGGATTTCCATTGTACATACCAACAAATTTTGAAATAGCTTAAAAAATCAGCTTGTACAATCACAGTGCAGCTCAAACTAACATTTCTAAATTCCATAATGGAGAATTCAGGTTTAGAGCAGGGTAGTAACAAGATTTGTTGGGCCTGAAGGGAATAATGCAGTCTGGACCACATGCTCTTTTCAATCAAGTCTCATCGAGTTTGAGTCTGAGTCCATGAATCTGGTGAGTCGATTATTTTGAATGTTACTCTCTGGTTTTGTCCATGAACCAAAATATCTTTTAATATGGAATACGGAATAATAGTATTTTCTCCTTCTCTCAAAGTTCATTTCATGATTGCTTATCTTTAGTAGAGCAGCTGGCGAGCTCCTCCACAAAGGCCTTCTCTTTGCTTTGTGAGGCCAAGTCTTTTGTTTTATCTTCTGCCTACTGATGATGTGACCTGGATTTAAGTGAGGAAACTCCCTTAAATGTGTGCATGTGGAAAGAACATTTTTCAGCGGGATTATCTACTTCACCATATGCATAAAGTTGTCTATCTCACTTTGCCTTCCTTATGTCCTGCTCTGCAAGGTTGTGTTTCCGTGGCTGTGAACCTACTATCTTCCTTTTCTCAGCAAGTGGGTCACAAGTCTTATGGCATGAGGATAGAGAAGGGATTCTCTGGCGCAGATCAAACATGGGTATCATCTTCATACTCCTCCACCTGACCATTTATGTAACAGTGGCTGGCACTCTGTGTGTTGACTGAAAAAGGACAGAATTGGCAGCTGAAAGTAGTGACCAATGCCTTCATCCTTCAACAACTGGATAGGCTAGCAGGCCATTAACAAGGCTCGTAGCCAATGTTCAGGTATCTTACAGTCCAGTCATCCCTCTATTTTAAAAAACACATGTAAATCAGACCTTACAGCTGTTATAACACAGTAATTAGCTGTAAAACTGAGCTTTTATGCTCAGTTTATTTCTTCAGCATCTGTGTGGTTTTTCCACAGAGGAAGTTGCAGTTTGCTGGTGCCAGCAGAGTTTTTACAAACAGAAATAAATCATTGGGATTTAGTTTGTTTAATAACTTCACATGCAGATGTCATTCTTGACTGTTCCTTTTGCTCCTGGTCTCTGCATGAGATTTTTAGGGTATTAACACTGGAAGCAACAGGGAAGTGTAGCTATTCTAACTGAAAACAAAATATGTGGGGACAATGTGCTACAATCATGTAATTTGTTAATACAAAGTTGTACAAGGCTGCTTACAGCAGAGCCCTCCAAAACTTTCCACGTAACCAGCTCAACAGAATGAAAAGAAATTCTTCTCTAAGCTACTCTAAAAAGATGTGTCTGCTGTGCTAATGTGCATGTGTGGCTCATGCTATAGATGGCTTCCCTCACTCCTTCAGTTTACCAGTTGCACTTTGCCACTGACAGAGCAACATGATTGCAGTCAGAAAAAAATGAAATAAAACCATCAGGACATTTTTCAGTCTTCTCCTTAGCAACACAAAAGAAGAGTCCTTAATCACTTTGTTGTATCTTTATAGTTTGGTATCTTCATAGAGAAGCAGGTCTGTAATCATTTTCTGCTTGATTTATGACATAGTTCAGATCATAGGGTCTAATAGGACCATGACTGAGTCCCTGGGAACAGTGTGTGTATTGTACACAAGGGCTGCAATAACCCTCCTAGCAACACTGAACTGGGCACAACTGTGTGCCTCTGCTAATGTGGCCATGTTCTAAGAAACACAGAGTAGACTTGTACCTTAGTCTGTGAGAAGCCTAGTGAAAATCAATAGAAATATCCCCACAGCATGAAATACTTCCAGAGAACGGAGAAGGCAGCAGCCAGAGAAACCAGCTTGCAAGGCAGAATGGAGACAATTTGAGTTGTGAAGTTCTGGAGACAGTAGGCACAAGGCATTGCAGGTACGTCAACTCATAGTTATATGGTTTAATTGCGGTCGAATAATCAGATTAGGGAACCTCAGCTCAAACTACTGGTATTTTTTATAATGAAGATAAATTTAAAATGAAGTATATGGCAGGCTTTTGCTTACTTTGACTAGTGAAGTGCCATACACAATTATAGCACCATAAAGCCTACAAGGCATATTAATAACATTAACATGTGTATGTGAAGAGACTAAAATGTGAACAGTGAGCTGTGATACAAGACTTCATTTCCTTGTCCTGTCCCAACACCCTTTTCCAACTCAGAACAGCGCTGGTGTCCAATGTCTGAGAACAAGTGGAAAGTCTGGATGTGCCTGGGCATGCAGTGAGACCTTTTTATGAAGTATATTTTCCAGGATTTCAAAACAAAAAAAAGCCCTGGAGAGTATCTGTAGCTTGGAGTGCTGAAAGTATGGAAAAACTCAGAACTTCTGCTTCTCTGCTGTGAATCTGGAAGTACAAACAAAGTCAAATTAAGATAAGGCAGATTGATGCCCGTTAATCAAATCTGTCCTGATTATTAAGCTCTCTTAATAATCAGGTTTACCGAGAGATGTGATTGGCCTTCTGCCTTATCCTGGATTTCTGCACTCCCTTGTCTCAAAAGACAGTAAACACAAATGCGATTTGCCTGTGCATTTGCTGGCTGGTTGGGAGTGAACTGGGGAAGTGCAGATGGAATTGAACTGCCATTTGTAGAGCAGTTCTGTTCACCTCAAAACCCCAAACATAATGACTAACAGCACTGACATTTGTTCTGTGTTGTGACGAACGCTGGTTAGCATATGCACAATTATGCTCCTCCATAAGATGAGGAGGACAATCTAGTTAGCAGCAGGAGAGGAAAGGGAGGGACTTCAGGAAATCTCAGTTAATAGGATGCTAACTGCTTTTATGAACTCATTCGTAGAGAAAATATTCTGTTCTCATCTGCATATTTCTTGAAAAAAAAAAAAAAACAAAAACACTAGCCTATTCTGAAGGTTTACATCAGCTTCAGGAATTTTTATGTTATTTTAAAATTGACTGTCTTGAGACCCTTGCCTAGATTTTCACTCAGTTTGTTTTGTCTGTCACAACTTGGCTTACCTAGACTCCCAGCAATTCTCTATCGTCCTCCTCCAATTCCTCTAAAAGAATCTGTAAATCTAATTTTAAAATCATCCCCCAAAGCATCTGACCTAACCGTGCTCTCATATTTTTTACATTTTTTTCTCAAGCCTCTTCACACAATTGGCATACACTGAATATCTGTTTGCATTCCCAATATTAATCCCTATTTACATTTCTATGTAAGTTCTCCCTTTGCCCTTCATAACTTCCATCCCAGCTACACATATCATGGCCATTACATACCTCTCTTATTACTTCCCAGGCTCCTGAGAGGATGCAGCAGACTGGACTTGCCCGATTAATAATCATTAATTAATGTAAAAAGAGCTCTTCTTGTGTCACTCTGCCTTTCCTGTTAAGATAAGAACCACCTACAATACCAGTGGCGAAATCAGTCGAGGGAGCTCTTCTTGGTGAGGGCAGATATTGGGGAGTCAACGCTATCAATTGTTAATTTGGGACATGAGCTCTTAAGAATTATAGTGCATCATCCACAATACTTGATGCTGGATGTTTATATCCTGTGTAAAAAAAAATCTGTGTTTTTCAGATTGGAGACATTCATCTAATCAGCTGCCTTGGTATTGCAACTGATTTACGTCAGGTGCACATATCTGGCTTCAGAACCAATTGTCTTGCTCATGTTTGTCTCTCTTTGAATTAAGAATAAATCCTTTTATTCTAAAAGATTAGGTAGAGGTATTAGCCAGCCATCTGTCCAAAACACTTCACAACTCCTGAAATGAGATTATTTGAGTCTCTGAAGATTTCAGCTGTGAGTGTTTGGACCAGGAGAGGACAATAAATCCAGAGTGTGTATGGCTTTGACTAGATATATCCTAGTTAAAGTCTTCTTACAGAGAAGGCAACAGATTGCTATTAAAATGGAAGTCTGTATTTGGAAAATTTTTGTACACCACAAGTCAAGTCTGGTAAGTTAGCTATGTCTACAGACTGGGGAGACAATGTAGAATTTCAGTATTTGCAATGTTACAACTGAAGTGATCCTGATTTCTTTGTTATTCCTTTTTGTTTTTGTGTTACCATAGCAATTATGAACCATAGTCTAAGATCAGTACCTCTATTAAGCTGCGCCCTGTGCACAAATAGAAGAAAAAATCTTCTCCTCTCCCCCTTTTTTTTTTTTTTTTTTTTCCTCAGAAAAGGGATTGTGGATAAGCAGAACCAGAGAGGTGGTAAATGTACTGCATGACTTATGCTGGCCTCGGGATATCCATTTCCTTGTCAATCTTTTGTAGGTCGCCTAGAAAATAAAACAAGCAAAACAACCACCCAGAAACAACAATCATACTTTAAGAACAAACCTGAAGAACAAAAAATAAACCATGTGGGTGATTGCTGAGAGCTTCTTAGATGTGATAGGTCCAATGTGGGCGGAAGCTGATGTCTGTGTTGAGGAAAAGCCAGTCTAGGAGAAGGAGACTGTGACAGGCTTTAAAAGT
Organism: Chrysolophus pictus; assembly: GCA_037305975.1. Lineage (NCBI taxonomy): Eukaryota > Metazoa > Chordata > Aves > Galliformes > Phasianidae > Chrysolophus > Chrysolophus pictus. The sequence continues at coordinate 44,678,623 of CM074614.1, read as the reverse complement.
GAAAACATTTCACTTTCAGCTTATGCCTAGCAGCAGGAGAGAGGAGAGCTGATGGGGAGGTGGAAAAGGAGCTGTGCCCTGGTCAGAGTTCAGGGACTGACTATTGGTGTACCACTCGGAGCAGCTGTGACTGAAGGAAAAGACACACTCCCTCTCAGCTGACCAATTGGTATTACAGGAAACTTGCAGCAACCGTACTGGAAGGAAGGAAGAAAAATGTAAGCAAAATAATTTTAGGAAGAAGCAAGACATTTCTGTGCTGCTCCCTTATTTCTAGCAGGAAGTTCCTGCAAACATCACTCAAGAGCTGCTTTGAATTTGTTGCTGTATTACAATGAAACCTAATGGCATATAGGTTTTTTGTCTGTTTGTTTGTTTGTTTTCCTTCAGTGATAGGAAAGTGCTTTGGTAATCTCATGTGAAGCATGCTCATATGCAACTGGCAGCTATAGCAAAGTAAAAATCTAAAGCCTAAAGAAACACAATAATTCTGTTAAAAGAGAAAAATGAATTTGGTTGGCAGTTTTCTTTTTGGATTTGCCATATTTCTGATCAAGCAACCATAGTCCTATAGTATTAATTCTAATGATAAGCTAGCTGGGAAAGGCTGGAAGGTGCTACTTTTTGTTTTGTTGTTGTTGCTCAAATTACAATGGAAATGGCAAGGCAGAACAGGACAATGACAGCTGCAAAAGTTGGATAAGATGCTATACAGGCACCATTCAACTCTTAGGAGCTAACCAGATGCCATAGCTGGCAGCTGCAGGCCTACATCAGCCCATATTCCTTTCTCAGACAGAAGTCTAATTTGCAGAAGGCAGTCATGGAATAAGGACTTTTTGCATCCTAATACAAGCTTTGGTCTAAAATATCAGGAATAAATTCAACTAACGAGTAAGGGTAGGAGAAGGTAGAAGTCACAGGAAAGAGGGAATGCTCTGAAAACAAGCTTAAGAATCCTGTATGAGGAACAGAGCCCTTAAAAAGTGGAGAATTCTGAAGACACTGGTTCTTAAACACTCAGTATGCCTAAGAGATTACAATGTTCTGCACACAGTAAATAAATTGAATAGCAGGAGTGTTAGGTTTTTAAACAGAATGCAAAGTGAGATTAAAAACCCATAAAGTTTATGATAATCTTGTGTCTGAAGGGCCAATTTTGCATTTTGGGATCAGTCAAGTCCCTGAGAAAAGACTAGTTTTTGCCTGCAGTTTGATGCAGAGCACTCTGCAATAAAATGCTCAAGGAGACTGTGAGATACTTTCACTGGCCACAAGTGATTTTCTAGAAACCTTTTGAGGCTTGTGATGCATGCCTGATTTTGCCAACAGCAACAAAAATAAAGGCTGAGTAGTTGAAACGGCCTGTGTAGGCTGCACTGCAGGCAGCATGCCCTCACAAGGGCTGGAGGTAGCTCTGTGTGGCTGCTTCTGGTCCTCCTCTGTCACAGCCTCTCTGGATGGTCTAATACTGAAGCCAATGATTGTACTTAGAAAACCCATTTCCACCAGAAGTAGATTTTCTGATAGTAGATTTTCTTATAGAAGTCGATTTTCTTATACTGTGTGCAGTGGAAGAAGTACGTGTGGTGAATTTACCTTGGATAGCAGTTTTCATGGGTGGGAAATTGCATTGCACAACAACTGCTGAAACAAGTGAGAGGGAATGAGCGCAAGCACTCTGAACAGGCGTGCAGGGGCCTCAGTCTATGCTGCACGGGACTGTCACAGGATGGGATCTGGGGGAGGGAGTGGGGGCATGCACGCCATTGTTCCTGTGATACCGGGCAGGCGACTGGTGGGCTGGGCAAGGTCGAGGCAGGAAGGTGCTGAGGGGCCTGAACTGCGGGGGGTGAGGAGCCAGGAAATTCAGCGAGGGTAAAGGCCGAGCCCAGCAGACGGGAGGCAGAGTCCCGCGGAGACCCAGAGCTGCCGGGGTGGGGACACAGTTAGGGGTGCTGGTGGCACGGGGCTGCGCTGGGGTAGCCGTGAAGGCCTGGGGTGGTGTAACGGTGGGGGAGGCAAGGGTTGCACCCGCAGCATAAGACACCCAAAGGGGCAGGAGGGGAAGGCAGGCCCTGGGGCGGTGGGGCCGTGCCCCGTGAGGGAAGGCTGCGGAGCGGGGCGGGTTGCCGGGAGAAGGGGCCGCTCCGGGGTGCGCAGGGGTGTAGAAGACGCACCGTGCACGCGATGCGCTGTGAGCGCAGGTCAGGAGGGCGCGGGGCTGTGCCGGCTGCACCGGCTGGAGCCGGGCGAGGCTCCAGCAGCTCCCTCGCTCGGCAGTCAGGGTACCCGGCGGGGCAGGGGCCGCCGAGCGCGCAGCAGCCCATGGGGAAGCACAGCGCGCAGCACAGGCTGCTCTCGCGGTACCCCGGCGGGAAGAAGGCAGCGGGCGCGGGCCGCAGGGCTCAGCCCCGCCGCCCTCACGGCGGCCCGCAACAGGTTGCCCCACGCGGCCGCGCCCCCGGGCCGGCTGTGGCCGCTCCCCCAGCCCCTCCCCGCCCCTCCCGCGGACGAGGTTCCCTCCCCGCGCCCCGCCGGGGTGCGCGGGGCCGCGCTCTGCCCCCGCTGTAGCCCCGGGCTCGGCGCGGCCGCGCCCCCGCGCTCCCTCCCTTCTCTCTCTCTTTCGCTCGCTCGCCCCGCCGCCGCCGCCGCCGCCAGCCCCGGCTGCCCGGCGCGGAAGATGCTGGGGCTCTGCCTGCTCGCCCTGCACGGTAAGCGGCGGTCGCGGGGGAGGCGCCGTCCGGGCGGCGGCGGCACTCAGCCCGCGGTCCCCGCGCACCCCGGCGGGGCCGTGACCGTGACCGGGTTCGCTTTGTCCCCGCAGCTCTCCGGATGGCCCGGGCCGCGCCGCTCTCGCCTGGGTCCTGCGCCTTTGAGGACAGCGCCTGCGGCTACGAGTGGGACTACGCGCATCTGCCCTGGGCGCTGCACGGCGAAGGTAAGGGCGCTGCGAGCCCGGGTGTGCGGAGCTGCCGAACCTCCCCCGGAGCCCCGGCCCCGCGCTATGTCACCTCACAGCGGTGCCCGTTCGGTGCTGTGTACCTTTCCCCGCGCAGGTTTCTGCACGCAGGTTTCTTTCTGCAGGATGCCCCAGAAACCTCCTCCGTATTGCTTTCATTTTCCTTTGGGCAGATCTGCTGTAGGAAATATATGCTTTTCTTAGAAAGGCACTCATCTGTCATATTCCTGCTAAGCAGAATTGCTTTTTCCCTAACAATGTTCTGGATCCAACTTGAGAAGTTGATGTGTTTTCAGTGCAGGAGATAGCCTGTGAACAGCATCTTCATGGTATATTCAGTTAAGTCTTATTTCTGTTTTGTGATACTTACAATTCAGATGGAAACATAGGTGTTTATCTTTGATAAGTTGTATCACACAGTCTGACATTCAAAGGAACAAAATTCAGTGACAGTATGGAAGTTCCCTGCAACTGTAACTGTCATCTGCCAAGTTTTAGAGTTAGAGTGAATGTGAATGAAAGAAAAACAAACATAAATACAATGTAGTTATACGTGGGCATTTAAAAACTATTATTATTTTTGATTGCGTTGTGGCCGCAATGTGATTCATACAGTGAAAGTTGTGTTCATGTGATAAAAGGGACTGTGAGTTTCAGAAGCATCTAAGCTCCAAAGCAGGCAGCAAGAATAACAGCTTGAGTGTGTATACAAAAGAGGCAGAGAGACTTCATCATTCCTCATCAGTGCACCGTTAAAAACAGGAAGGTGCAATTCGTCATTCCACCTGTCACCCAGCTTGTAGTGAAGCTTATAATGTTTTTAATGAAGCAAAGTAAGCCACCATAACCATTAATTTTCACATTAATCGTTAGGGTCTGGGAATCCCCAGAGTACTAAGTTAGAGCAGGCTGGGAGAATGTAGTGATTTCTTGTAAAAATGATTTATTCTTCTAATTTATTTAAAGATGCATAGATTCTCCTGTATTTTTGAAGATACTGGTGAAAATCTAATGACCATTTGCACTCCTTACTGTGCCCTGTAGCAGGCTGCCAGGCTGGGGAGCAGCACTTCCCATCTGTGATTTATGGGCAGCACATGGCAGGAGCACTAATTCACTATCCAGGAACCGTGAGATACTGTGAGTGACATCTGCAGAAGTGGGCGAGAAAAGCAGTGTGCCCATCCATGCCACAGTGCTTCCAGAAACAGGGAAGTTTGAATCAGCACGGTTGGTATTCTTTGGTCCTGCAGAACAGTGTTTTAGCTGTAGTTTGCTTCTTGCATGCCAGTGGCTAATACTGCTGATTAGCTTCTGTTGTTGTAGATCTTGCTTTTTCAGAGAGATGTAACTAAACTGGAAGGGTATGTGGTATACCAACACTCTCAATCTGTGTAGTTCTGTCAGCATTTCCATTATAAGTAAGTCCTTTTTTTTTTTTTTTTTTTTTTTTCTTTCTTTTTCCTGCAGTCTGTAGTCAGAGTAAGTCATTCTATACACTTTATATGCAGGTTAAAAGCCTCTTTGGAAGTGCATTCACAGAATTGTGAAGCTCTAGTTGATCAACATCTAGTTGACAGTATTTCATTCAAATCTACATGGTATGTGTACCAAATCCATCTTTTGTAGATGCTCTTTTGCTCAGTAAAGCTGCTTCTGGTGGTAGTACTAGGCTCTGGGATTTGCAGGTCAGTGTGTGTGCATGTGGTAATTTGCTCGTATAACAGAGGAAATTAAGAATGAGAGTGGCAGCCTAGCTTAAATTATTCCACGTCTGCATGCATTACTTCAAAATTTGTTATTATTTTAAAACGTTACTTGAAATATAGTTGTATCTGACTTGCAGTGTAAGTTATTTTGTCTTATAAGTCTCTTGGTAGTGTGGTCTTGTGCCAAACTGTCAAGATGATGTAAATATAACTCAGACTCTGTCCAGAAATTTCCACTCCATACTTGAAAGTTTTCTGCCCTGTTGCCAAGTAAGCCAGTATCTTTTGAAGGGCTAGATGCAGATAGGAAGTATGAGGTTGAATTTTATTTCTGTTTACAGCTGTGCATTCTCACTTTAACTGATAGATTTCTAAGGTTCAGCTGCTTCTTAAAAATATCTGTGGATTCTTTTTATTATTCTGGTAGTACTACAAAAAGAGGTACATTGTGTGTTTATACTTTTTATAATTGAAAGGTTTTTTTTCTTCTCCTTTTTTTTTTTTTTTTTTTTTTTTTTTTGTTATGGCTTATGTTTTGATCCACGTAATTGCCTGAGGTTTTAGAACATTTTAGTCTGAGTGCAAAAAGACAACCAAAAGAAAACAATGCTAACAAGGGTAGTTGTTTTGATTTGCTCAAGAGCGCAACAGATGAATTTGTGTGTACAATGGACAGAGTAAGCAACTCTGCAGGCTTCAAGTGCCCTTTTAGTACATGTAAACCAACATGTCAGTGTTCTACTCTAGATTCAGAAGTGTAGGCATTGCTCCTATTGTAGGATGAATATTCTTGCATTCATGAAGCCTCTGAAAAGGAAATCTGTGTAAAAAAAGTCCAGATACATTGTAATACAACTGATGAGAAACTTAGAAAAGAGATATGTATTCATCACTACTGTGGTACTTTAAGATAGCTAAGGATCTGAAATACTGTGTTATTTAGCACTTACATTGGCAGGTAAATTTAGCATGAATTCATGCCCAGTTATTTTGGGGTATATAGCTTTGCAGATGCCAGTTTCTACAGGAACGTACTTCTGTGTCAGCATTAGAGAGGTGTTGTGAATGAAAGACATAGTTAATTTTTATACATAGTGTACAGTTTCATATGATGAGATCTCATTGAATAATCTTGAGGTTTTGTTGAAGCAGATCCAATATTATTCCAGGAGGCTCATGTCCTTTGTAGATATAATGACCTTCTTTACTAAGCAGAAGATAACTTACTTTCTTTATACACTAAGGCAAGGAAGATACTGCATGTAATAGGCAGTTATCCTGAGTGGTAGACCCACCTGAAGTGAGAGTAAGAAACACTGTCTTCAGTTAGTCGCAGTCATTCTGCAAAGTTGGATTTTTGCCTTTTTTGCTTTCTCAGCCCTGTCCAGCACACTCCATTACCTGACTGTAAGAACATCCTGCTCACAACAATATTGTAAATAATTTTCATTAGATGCAATAACTATGGCATTCCTGTTTTTGTGACTCTGGAAAATCTGTTTACATTTTTTGCCAAGAATAGCTGCACAGCATTTTGTGTGCCTGTGTTTGTGGGTATGTTTTATTCTCAATCTCTTGTCATTTTAATGGATACCATTTTAATAAAGCAAGAAGTAATGTGCATTTGGGCTGTCAACTCAATTTCCCCCAGTGAAGTTTGTGCTGCATCTGTTTGCTTGGATTTAAGCATTAGAAGAGAAATGTGTTTATTACCCCTGCAAACTATAGGGATTAGTGCTCTTTTATCTTAGCAGTGTGCTCTGAAAAGCAGATGATCTTTGTCAAACGTGACCACGCAGTCAGCAGCAGTGAACATAGAGATAATTTAATAGCAGTATCAGTAGATTGTCTCTATCACCTTTCCTCCTCTGCAGACTGTTTCAAACAGCATTCAGTGTCAACCTATGTGGGTCACTGAAAGTAATGCCTCGAATTTATTTCCATGGGAACAACAACAGATACACTAACAGTATTTGATAAATTCTTAGCTACAAAACACTATTTTTCAACATAGACACCACCATGAGCTATAGATTTTCACCAGCGATGAACAAGAGCCTGCATGCTGTGCTCATAAAAATCTGCACCAGCAGTGATGACCCCCAGTTTTACAGGTGCAATTATGGCATTGTTGCTCAGAAAATGTTTTCCATTTAGTCCATCTTTCACTGGCCCAAACAGGTGGAAGTCAGGTGGTACCAAATCTGGACTATGTGATATGTGTGGTAGGACAGTCCAGCCAAGACTGGCAATGTAATCTCTGGTCTTCAAACTGGTATGTAGCTTGGTGTTACCATGTTGCGAGAGAAAGGTTCCTCTTCTCTGGCTTGACTCTGGAGGTTTGTGCCTTCAGCTCAGTCAGTGTCATGATGGCTTTTTCAGGTAGCAGGAAATCCAGAAGGATCACTCCTTTCCTATCTCAAAGGACAATGCACATCGTTTTACCTGCTGAAGACTATGTCTTGAATCTTTACTTTGATGGATATTTCAGATGTCACCACTCCATGGACTGCTGTTTTGACTCTAGTTCATAGTGATGACACCATGTCTCATCACCACTACTGATGCAATGCAGGAAGCTGTCACCTTCAATTTCATGTTGGTTCAGCGGGTCCTGACAACTTGCATATAGTGCATATAGTGTTCTTTGTCTTCCTGTGTGAGCATGTGTGCAACCTGATTGATGCAAACCTTGTCATATTTCAGCATTGCTACCCTCATTTTCAACACATAGAGGCCGATCTAAAGTTCAGGTTTGTCCACAGTTCCCTGGTTGTAATCTGCACAGATCTGCAATTTGCACAAATGGGCTGATTGAGACACTCTTCATGTAGTGGTGTGATGGCTGTGCATGGCCATCTGGAACATGGCTCGTCTTCCACTTTGATGTTGCCACTGCTCAAACACACCATGCACCGCCTCACTGTGCTCACAGCCATTGTTTGGTCTCCATAAATGTTCAGCAAGTGTCACTGAATGTCAGAGGGTGCCATTTTTTCCACATGGAAGAATTTAGTGCCACACCTTTGCTCCATAGACTCTCCATGTCCAACGCCACTCTGTCAGACTGCCCTTCTGCTGTCATCTATCTGTCACACATCAACAAAATATAATGGAATATTGGTGGGAAGGTTCAACTTCGGCTGACTTATCACCAACATTCACCTCTGATGTCGGGGGCAAATACAATAAATAGGAGGCATTACTTTCACACCAGTCCTTGTAGAATGAGTTATCTGCCACTGACATGCTGAAGCTATAACTGCTAGCTGATGCAGCTGTAACGCATCTGGCTCTTATGTGCTAAATGCACAATTCTGTGTGTTGCTTTCCTTCTAAAATTCTGGGACTTTGTGTAACTTAATATCTCATGTCTCAATGGATATATTTTTAGTAATGTGCACTTCAGAGTTTTAGAGGAAAGCTTTCTCTTTCTGCAGTGAAAGAAGTCCCATGATTAAAAGAAAATAGTTTTCGTTCAGAAAAGTGGGATAGTAAATCACAGTGTATTTTACAATTGCCTGATTTTCTTCTCCATAAAGTGTGTTCGTATTTTGCTGGACTAGTCTAAGACTATAATTTTGTGATATACTCTAAATGGACATCAGTCAGATAATGGTTTATGATAAGCAGATAAACAAACAACATTGAATCTTAGCATCACTGGATCACCGAATTATAGAATGTCTTGGATTGGAAGGGGCCTTAAATACCATTAAACTCCAAACCCCTGCTGTGGACAGGTTTGTCATCCACCACATCAAGCAACCCATGGCCCCATGCAATCTGGCCTTGAATGCCTCCATGGGTGGGACACCCATAGTGTCTCTGGTCAGCCTGTTCCAGTGCCTGACCACTCTCTGAGTGAACAATTGCTCCTAATATCTAATATAAATCTGCCCTCTTTCAGTTTAAAACCATTCCCCATGTCTTACCGCTATGAGACTGTGTAAAATGTTGGTCTCTTTCCTGTTTATAAGCTCCCTTTGAGTACTGGAAAGAATCAGTGAGATCTCTCCAGAGCTTTTCCTGGACTACCTCAGTTGCCTCATCCTTTCTTTCTAAGAGAGGTGCTGCAGTGTCAGAGAAGAGTCTTTGTGGCCCTTCTCCAGAAATCCTCCAACAGCTCCACGTCTGTTTTGTTCTTGAGGGCCCATGCTTGGACTCAGTACCCTGATGGGGTCTTAAAAGGGCAGAACAGAGTGGGACATTCACTTCCCTCTCCCTGCTGGCCACCCCTCTTCTGATTCATCCCAGCATGCAGTTGGCCTTAAAGGCTGTAAGCACACACTGCTGGCTTACGTCCAGCTTCTGTCCATCAGGACCCCCAAGTCCTTCTCTGTAGGGCTGCTCTCCTTGAGTTCTTCTACTAATCTATACGTCTCTGGGATTGTCCAAACTCAAGTGTGACACTTTGCATTTGGCCTTGTTGAATCTCCTTAGGTTACCACAGGTCAACTTCTCCAGCTTTCCCAGGTGCCTCTTGATGGTATCTCTTCCTTCTCTTCTACCAACTACACCACTCAGCTTAGTGTCATCAACAAACTTCCAAAAAAGTATATTCTGTGCCCCTGTGTGAATTGTGGATGAGATGTTGAAAGGATTGGTCACAGGACAAACGCCTGGGGGACACCATTCAGCACTGGCCTCCACCTAGATCTAGAGCTGCTGACTACAGCTCTCTGACTGCGACCATCCAGCCAATCCTTCATTCATGGAAGAGTCCAGCCCTCAAATGTCTCCAATGTAGTGATAAGGATGTGGTGTGGAACTGTGTCAAAGGCCTTGCAGTAATCCAAGTAGATGACATCAGTTGCCCTTCCTTTGTCCATCAGTGCCATCACTCCATCATAGAAGGCCACCACTTTGATCTGCTCTTGCTGAAACCATGCCAACTATTTTGGATCCCCTCCTGGTCTTGTATGTGCCTTCATATATCTTCCAGGGGGCTCTGTTCCATGATTTTCCCAGGTACTAATGAGAGGCTCATTAACTTGTAGTTACCTTGGTCTTCCTTTCTCCCTTTCTTAAAAATGGGAGTGATGTTTCCCTTTTTCCAGTCACTGGAGACTTTGCCTGACAGACTTTTCAAATATAATTGAGAGTGGCTTGGCAACCACCTCAGCCAGTTCCTTCAAGACCTTGGGATGCATGTCATCAGACGCCATAAACTTGTACATGTTCAGTCTTATGTTGTGATCTTTGAGTTGTTCTAACATCACTGATAGTGGCAGGAAATGAAAGCTTGTCTTTTGGAACATACTTACCATGTTACTTGTTGTACTTATCATATTTAGCATAGTTTAAAATGGTTTTAAAGTGGAACATAATTTCAAGAGGCAGAATGCTATCCCAGAAGAACAAATAAGTCAGGAACAAGGGCAGCAGTGTACAGAACCTCTTATCTAGATGTGGCTTGTCCAGCTGTGCCATTTGACTTAAAACTGACTTCTTTTAATCTGAACTTTGTCATCTTGAATGCCAAATCAATAGTGTTATAGTATGTGGAGTAATGAAACAGATAATCAGTAGTGATCCTGTATCTTGCCATTCAGCAAACACAGCATCTAATATGTGCTCTCTCTTGCTCACTTACAAACCTTTTGGCAGATACATTGGCATATCAGTAGTCTCTGTTTTCTTCACAACTACTGGCAGTACTTTCCTGTATATAGAACAGTATAGAATTTCAAAATGTTTCTGAAAAAGTAATATAGTATTGCTGGCTTTATAGAACCTTTAGATCACAGAATCACAGGATGAGACAAGTGTTCATATGTATTCATGATAACTATGTAATTGGAAGAAAAGTAGGGGGTAATATAGAGAGATTTGGACAACCTTGTACCTGATCACAGCAGAACCAAGCTAGCATACTACGTGCTACTCATTGGCAAAGTTTACAGCTGATAAATCCTCCCTTCTACGTGAATTAATTGCTTTGGGTCTTCCCTACATGCACCCTGGGCATTTGTGCACTGAGTACCCCAATGCAAAGTGGAAAAGGCATGAAATTGGGCACATGGTCTGTTTTACCTTGAGCTCATAACTGAAATATTTGTCGTTCTGTAAAAAAAAAAAAATAAAATTGCATTTTGAATAACAACTCTCCTCAACAGGCAGTTCAAAGGTCCAAAAAAAATTACACCTTTTGGTACACTGTGAGTGTCTTCTACTTATTTCTCCTTTGCCTCTGATGCCATGGCTCCTGTGCATTACATTTTACTGCTCAGCTGCGTCGCTGCGACGTGTTTGAGTTAGCTTGCTTTTGTTTCACAATTTTCTTGTTAAGACTATCAACAGCTTAATAATACTACACGTCCTACTACATAGGATTCAGCCTTGTCCCAGCCTCACCCTTGTCTTGTTGACATGGGTAGAACATCTGACATTGTGCCTGCCCATGTACAGCTTCCTGTTCTGGGCTTCCGAGTAGACATTTATATTGGATTATGTCTTAATTATGGTGATTAGCTCACTTTTTGCTCAGCTTGTGCAAAAAGATGGCCAAGTTCACATTCATGGAGGGCTTCATCAGCAGCTGGCTGTGCATGAGACTTCTGATAAGTCTCGGCTTTCAATTTGCATTGGAGAACAAACAAATTCTAAGTTATTATCGGTGAATCACTGTATGAGAAATGAGTTTCAAAGCATTCCTCCTTATCCGCAGGGTAGAAATGTCTTCAGAAGTGTATTTTCACTTACAGCTGCTAGTGATTCAGACTTACAGAATCAACAAACTATTTTAGTGCATTTTACACAGGGCTGTGGAAAACAGAGAGGATAGCTGTTACAAAATTCTTCACAGGTCTGAACATACCTGTGACTGCACACAGCAGGCTGGACTTTATTTATCTTGTAGACAACTGAAAATAGGTAATTTACCACAAAAATTTGAACAACCCCTCCAAAAAAACAAGCAACTGTGTGAGTGCAAAGAGCGTTTGGGACAGGTGGTGGAGGTTAAAGTAGCTCAATCAAACAAGCTGCTGACGTGCTACCCCAGAGGAGAACTGATTCTCTCCAGGTAACAAAGTTTTTAATTCTACGATGAAACAATTTGTACTGCTAATGCAGCACCATAAACCACATTTACTGGAAAATGGATTGCAGCTTCACATGTGCGAATGGTGCATACAGACATGAAAATCTAGCTATGAATCTGTAGCAGTCACTCTGTATAAGACTTCAGCTCACACGGACATATCCTGGGCTAGCTCTGAGTTATCATGGAATTGTATGTGTTGGTTGCATTTGTACAGCGTCTCCAGAGAGATCACACCTTGCATGAACAGGCAAGATGACTATGCCCCAAGTCTGTGTGAAAGGCTACAGGATCTGAGGCTGCATCAGACAAACACTGAAGCTTTCTGCCTGAAATGACAGCTACTATGACTGACTGATGGAAAGGATAGGGCCTGAGGTTAGGAGATCAGTCCAGCTTTGTGCTGTTTTGTTCTCCATTAATAGGAATTTATTAATAGAAATATATATAACCAATGTAACTCCAGTCTTCAGAGAGGGCAAGGAGATCTGGTACAGGCCAGTCAGCCTCACCTCCATCCCTGAAAAGGTAATGGAACAACTTGTTCTGGATACCCTCTCCAAGCAGTTTGAAAGTCAACATGGAATAACCAAGGGGAAATCATGCTTGACCAACCTGTTAGCCTATGATGCAATCACTGCCTGGGTAAATGGGGGGAGAGCAGTGGATGTTGTGTACCTCGACTTCGGCAAGGTGTTTGACACCATCTCCCACAGCATCCTTGTTATAAAACTTAGGAAGTGTGGGACAGATGACTGAGTGGTGAGGTGGACTAAGGACTAGAGGACTGGCAGAGCTGAGAGGGTTGTCATCAGAGGTGCAGAGTCTGATTGGAGGCTTGTAACTAGTGGTGTTACTCAGGAGTGAGTGCTGGATCTGATTCAGCATCTTCATTCATGACCTGGATGAAGGGCTAGAGACCAATCGCAGCAAGTTTGCTGATGGTATAAAGCTGGAAGGAGTGACTGACACACCGGAAGGCAGTGCTACCATTCAACAAGACCTGCACAGACTGGAGAGTTGGGCAGGGAGGAATCTGATGAGGTTTAACAAGAGCAAGGGTAGAGTTTTGCACCTTGGGAGGAATAACTGCATGCATCAGTACAAGTTAGGGGATGACCTGCTGGAGATGAGCTTTGTGGAGGAGGACCTGTGGGTCCTGGTGGTCGACAAGTTGGCCATAAACCAACAGTGTGCCCTTGTGGCCAAGAAGGCTAATGGTATTCTGGGGTGCATTAAAACGAGCATGGCCAGCAGGCTGAGGAAGATGATCCTCTCCTTTACTCTGCCCTGGTGAGACCACATTTAGACTACTATGTTCAGTTCTGGGCTTCCCAGTTCAAAAAAACAGAGTCCAGCAGAAGGCCACAAAGATAATAAAGGGCCTGAAGCATGTCCCTTATGAGGAAAGGCTGAGTGATCTGGGTCTGTTCAGCCTCAGTAAAAGAAGACTGGGGGGGAGGGCATCTGGTTAATCTTTATAAATAATCTACAGGGAGCTGGGAAGCAAATGAATGAAGCCAGGCTCTTCTTAATAGTGTGTAGCAATAGGACAAGGAGAATGACCTAAAACTTACGTGTAGAAGAATGTCTTTACTTCTTTAAGAATGACAGAGGACTGGAACAGGTTGCACAGAGAAGTTGTGGAGTCTCCTTCCATGGGGAGATCCAAGACCTGTCTGGCCTCCTACCAGTGCAATCTATTTTAGAGTACCTGCTTTAGCAGGGGTGTGGGATTTGGTGATCTCTTGAGGTCTCTTCCAATCCCTGTGATTCTGTGATTCTGTAATACATTTTCAGCTTCTATTATACACAGGATGGATGTGGACCTTATTGTTGAAGTTGGCTAAAATATTTTTATAAACCTGCAATATCATGTGCTGAAAACAGCTAGAAATGTCTTCAATTTTATGGAAAATGAAAGATTTAAAGGATTTGAACTGAGGTTTCTTTCTAGCAATTTCAGGGTACATACAGAGCATGAATTTTTATGTGTAGGCAATGAATGAAACTGCTGACAGGCAGTCTAAGCCACTTTGTGGTCATTGAGCTTATTGCTCTGCATAGGTAATTATCCTGAAAAAGGAGAGCCAGCTGTTTGCCAGTTTGTTTTTCTGAGGGAAGTGGAAGAATAACTGTCTATTTCTACAATAAATTATGGAGTGTGGGTCAAGATCTGTACTGAGTGCAGAAAAAAAGTTCATGCTTACATGGAAGGGTGACCACAGATGTGTAAGAAGCATTTTTGCTAGTAAAAATATCTTATTTGTTCAATTCGTGTATCAGGCTCTGTGCAGAGTTGTAGAAGAATCAGCCTAAAAATGTCCTTATAATCTTATATAGAATGTTATGAATTGTAGAATCACAGAATCCTTATCGTTGGAAGGAACTTTTGAATGACTCTACATCTGGACATAGCAATCCAGGTGAGGCCTCACCAGTGCAGAGTAGAGAACCTCATCTCCTGCTGGTTATGCATGTTTTGATGCAGCTGAGGATACGGTTGGCTTTCTGGGCTGTGAAGGCACATTGCTGACTCATGTCCAGCTTGCCATCCACCAGTACCCCCAGATCGTATTTAGCAGGTCTGGCATCAATGCACATGTAAGACCTTGCATTTATTTTTGTAGAATGTTATGAGGTTCACCTTGGCCTCTGCTCAGGCTATTTAGTCTGTCTGAATGGCATCCTATCCCTCAGGCATGTTGACCACACCACGCAGCTTGATATCATCTGCAGAATTGTTGAAGGTGCACTGGACCACTCTGTCAGTGTCACTGATGTAGATACTAAAGAGTTATAGGTCCCAGCACTGACCTCTAAGGGACACCACTCTTCACTGATCTCCATCCAGACATCAAACCATTGACTGCCAGTCTGGGTTCTGCAGCCACTTCTTCATCCAGAACCATGGAGGCGTGGCAGTAAGGGACATGGCTCATGGAACCTGTGGGATGGGTTGGTGTTGGACTTGGTAATCTCAGAGGTCTTTTCCAATCTTAACAATTCTATGATGATATAATATCTACAATTTGTTGAGAAGGATATTGTGGGGTACAGTGTTAAAGAACTAGGTTGCTCAGGCAGGTCTTGCTCTTGGTGAAGACATGCTGCTTCACCTGTATCACCTTCCTGTCTTCTGTATGCCTTAACATAGCTTCCAGGAGGATCTGCTCCACGATCTTTTCCAGCACAAAGGGGAGACTGACAGGTAGGTAGTTCCCAGGGACATCCTTTTTACCCTTCTTAAATATAGGTGTTATGTTGCCTTTTTTTCCAGTCACCAGGGACTTTACTGGACTGCTATGACTTCTCAATATCATTAAGAGAGGCTTGGGAACTGTAACAGCCAATTTGCTTAGGACTCTGGGATGCATCTCGTTAGGACCCATAGGCTTGTCAATGTTCAGATTCCCCAGGTGGTCACGAACCTGATTTTTGCTCACAGTGGGAGGGATGTTGCTTCCCCAATTCTGTCCTTCTGAACCAAACTTTTGAGGACTGTGTGACAAGCAGTTATCAAAGAAGATTGAGGCAAAATTTGTTGGATACCTCAGCCTTCTCCTTGTCTATTGTTGCCAGCTTGCCTGTGTCACTAACTAAGGGGGATAAAATGGAATCTTTGAAAGCTTCTTGCATTCCCCTTTCTTTATATATTTTTTAATAGTTCTGTCACTATATCACCATCTAAGACCTTTCATCCTGAGCCGCCATTTGCAAGAGTAGTACAGGCCACACTATGATTAGTTGGCTGACTGATCTATCAAACAGGATCAAAACTCCTACTTCTAAATATCAAGAGTATGTGCTTAAAAAGAAGGAGAAATTTGCCTTTAATCTTTCAAGTTTTACTTATTAATATAACTTTGTAACAGCATTGCAGCAGAAGGTCAAATAAAAGGTCAATCTAGTCATCCATGTAACTTCATATGGTGCTTTCTTTGATTGGTCTCTGTATCATTTAAAAATATTTTATCACTTTCCTTTAAGAAAGTGAGCATCTTTTGCCCTGTCTCTCCTCATGGTTCTAGTCATCCAAATATTCAAGACCTTACTTGATGATAATCAGCCAAATATACCTAAAATATTCTATAATAATATAGTGTCTGACACCGTAAAAATACTCCTTGCTAAACAGATTATTTCTTCAACATTATACAGCTGTTCCTGCAGCATGTTTTCTTTTTGCAGAGATGGTTCAAGAAAAATTTATTAGACAACTTCCATAGCCTGGGTAATTGTGTAGGTGTACTTTGAAAGTTGTTTTAAATAGAGGTAACCTCTGATAAAGTATGAGCTGTGTTACTAATGCATTGCTCTGTTCTGAAAGCTTTATGAGTCCTCGTATGGAAAGGTCCATGAGTCACAGTAATTAGATTTCTGTGTGAAATATCAGTCAAAGTTTTAGGCCTAACACAGACTTCACAGTTCTCAGTTAGTGAACCATTATAATACTTTAAGAGACTCTGCTCTGACTGTATGCATTTCTTCACGTTTGCTGTGAAGTAAGCAGTATTTCATAGGAAAAATGTCAGAAGAACTTCAGAAATGTAGTTCATCTTTTTGAAAAGGTAGATAATAGCAGGACAAGGGGAAATGGTTTTAAGGAATGGGACACAGTGGACATAAACTGAAACATGAAAGCACTTCTGTGCTGTGCAGGTGACAGAGCAGTAGAACATTCTGTTCAGTGGGGCAATGGAGTCTCCTCCTAGGAGATCTTTAAAAGCTGCCTGGACCTGCGTCTGGGCAGCCTGTTCTAGGTGTCTTGCTTGAGCAGTAGGAGTGGACCAGATAGACCCAAAGTTCCTTGCCATCCTTAGTCATTTTGTGACTCTCTGATGTCTTCACTTTATTTGAGCGAAAGATAAGAAAAGCCTTGCTGCAGTGATACCTTATAGAGGTCTCCACACACAGAAATGTGAGAATTTCTGATAGTTTGAAAGGTCCCTACATCACCCTACAGTGTATCCAGAGAGGGATGACAAAGCTGGTGAGGGGTCTGGAGCACAAGTCTTATGGGGAGTGGCTGAAGGAGCTGGGATTGTTTAGTATGGAGAAGAAGCTCCAGGGAGACTTATCACTCTCTACAACTCCCTAGAAGGAGGTTCTGGTGAAGTGGAGGGTCGGCCTCTTCTTTTGTGTAACTGGTGATAGGATTAGAGGAAATGGCCTCAAGTTGCTCAGAGAAGATTCAGGTTGGATATTAGGAAAAAATTTATTCTCCGAGAGGGTGGTCAGATGCTGAAATGAGCTGCACAGAGAGGTGATTGAGTCACTGTCCCTGACAGTTTTCAAGAAACGTTTAGAAGTTGTACTGAGGGACACAGTTTATTGGTGGCAGGTGGATGGTTGGACTGGATGATCTTGAAGGTTTTTCCCAACCTTGGTGATTCTGTGATTCTGCTTGAGTCCATGTATGCATACATGTGTACAAACTCCACCCTCATTCAAAAGAGAAAATGAATGTTTTTTCAGGAACCCTACTGGACAAAGGATCTCTTGATTGTCAGATGTGGAGAATCTGTTACTTAGTTTTTTTTCAGGTTTGATTGCTGTGTAGCTAAGATTTTCTAAAGATCATGTCTGAAAGATTTAATGGGAAACAAACTAAGTTGTAGTGCACTCTGATGCATTCTACAGGAAAGTCTGTTCTTCATAATTTCCTATTTTTTAGTAATTTCCATTTGAGGACTTTTTGATCTTTGGCATGTGCTATTCTATATGTGGTTGTTATGCAAAGGATGCTTAAGCAAAATATTTCATCTCCATCTAATCAGTCTTGGCAGATATTTCTGAAAATGAATCTCCTTGTCTGAAAGTGCCATCTTGTAGCTTTTTAGTCAAAGTGAGCTGAGTTCATTTAAGGCCAAGGGACAGAGTTGATAGTAATTGGCATCAAAATTTTGTGTAGTCATCAGAGCAGCAGATGAATTAATGGGTAGGGGCTCTGGGTTGCTCTTGGAAGATCAAGATATGTTTAGGCAAGTGACAAAGCAGATGTAGCTGTGCTGTCTGCCTTGCATCTGTTGTGTAAATAGAGGCCTTTCCCCTCCAAGGCATTCTATTCCCAAGCTGAACTTCATTATCTGTTTACTTATTATCAATATTTATTATTATTGTCTGTTCTTAGTGTGTATGTTCTCACCTTCTCGATGTGACAGATGCCTAGCAAACAGAGAAATCTATTTCCTGCCGTAAACATGTACAGATGTGTGGCTAGAACTCACAAAAATTTAAAATTTTTAAGTAGATGCTGGAACCAAAAGACCCAGGGCTTAAAGACACATTTCTGTGTGTCAAGTTGTGCTTCACAAACTTAGTGTCTTAGATTTTTCTGTGTCATCCAAGGAAGATCATAGCTGTTTATCCAAGCTGAGGAAGCTCCAACCCTGGAGATGTTCAAGGCCAGGTTAGATGGGTCCCTGGGCAACATAGTTTAGGTAGAGAGACTGGAGCTAGACGTCATTAAGGTCCCTTCATTAGCCATTCTGTGAGTCTGTGAGTAGATTGTATACATGATTCTGATCATCCTGATATCATACATGATATATAATCTTACTCTGTGATATTCTATTACAGAGCCTTATCCATTTGGTGCCACTCTTAAGAGTCCAGTAGGGAAATTATTCAAAATAGCAGGAAAGGGAGCAAAAAAATGTGGATTTTTTAGTACTGCTCAATTTTTGGGCTGCGGAAGTATACTTCCATAGCTGTGAACAGATTTGAGCCTGCTGAGCAAGCACAGAATCAATGGTTATGGTCTTCCTAACTGTAATTTCATTTGTAGTTGTTTTAATTTCTAAGTGTTTATAAGAGGAGGTAAAGGTTGCCTTGAGTGTTACTGTACATAGACAAATGCAAACTGTGAATACAAGCATGTAGGCACCCAGATTTTTAAGGTATACCTCATACAGCAACAATGAATATGTTTAAGAAATCCAATTTACTTGAACATTTTACCACAGAGACCTATCCTTTGGAGACGTGAAAAGGTCTAGGATATATAAAGTGATCACTCTGTTGACCTGAGAAGTACAGAAGTACAGTTTGTTTTCAGGTGTGTATCAGAACTGGCTTGCTTAGTGTCTGAATCAGCAGTTGCATATTCAGCTTCACAATACTTACTGCTACCAAACCAGTTATTAAGATATTCATATACATCCTTTAAAATTTAGATGTAACTATATGAATGCTTCATTTTAAGTGGTTGCTTTAGCATTTCAAATAGGATGACTCATAACATTTCAAACATACATCCATGGCTAGGCAATGCTAATCAAAGCTGTTGATTGTATTAAGATTAGTCAATGTTTAGTAACAAGCAGAAGATGTTCAAATCCATGAATCTTTACTAGTTCTTATCTAGTCATTGTTTTGCATTTTAATTCTTGAGGCCTTTTGCAGAGGGTTTTGTTTCCTGGCCAAGAATATTCTTGTTTGCTTAAGTGGAAACATGAGAGAATTTATATCAATACCAGATTCTTCTCTAAATATAGCCACTTCTAGCACTTATTTTAAACTAAGTGTCAAACTAGAGAGTTATTAGGGCAGTAACTATAGTTTGTTTGACAAAGAAGAAGAATTTTGCACAGTGAAGTTGTCATATATGGAAATAAGATGAGGGGTATGTGTAGCTTGGACCATTGCATGTAGGTAAAAAGTAACCAGTGTTTGTTTTTATATGAAAAAGCACTCGTGAGTTTGGAATAGACATCACAGATAGTGGGTACTGAAGCCAAAAATAGGTACATAATCAATCACCCCTTACTAGCAGAGTACTTCAGAGAGTTTCTTCTCCCTGTGCTGGGTCAGCTAACCTGTTGTTTAGCCTTTCCAGGTTGTTCAGTTTTTGTGCTACTTGTTTTTGACAGATCATTTTGATTTTTGTTATGCATCTAACAAGGAATTTCACTGCCTCTGTTCTTAGTCAAAGTGCCAGTTAATCCACTTACTTTTGAGATAAACTTGCTATTACTAAGAGAAAGTGTGGGAGAGAGGGAGAGCTCAAGCTAAAACCCAGAACGGTGGAAGTTTCAGCCTGTCAATGGTTTGAAAATATTCAGATTATTCCATGGAAAGAACACAAAACCTAAATCTTTGAAACTTGCTGGAAAATGGAATCACTGCCTGCTGGACAACTGCACTATCTGAGGCTCACTCTTGAGGCCTTTCCTAACTGGTGATTGTATCATCCTACTTTGTATAGCCTTTGAATGACCTGAATTGTACTACAAGAAAGAGGAAAAATTATGCTTATAATAATGCTTTGCTCTAGGCTGATGGATAAAAGCAGTCTGCCAGACCTTCTGAAAATATATGCTTGCAAGCTGTACCTGTATGGTGGGACTGGGTGTAGTCTGTTCCATCTAAACAATTTTCTGGATGCTTTTAACTGATATTGCTGAGGAGGCTGCATGACATGCATGGGAAACCTGCTGCGGGGTTTCCATTAGTGCTGCTGTGGTCACTGTTATCCATTGGGCTACATAAAAACTACAGAAACCAGCCAGGCAGAGACATTGATGAGGTTTAGATTAGAGTAAATACATTAAGAGGGATGCAGAAGAAAAGGTTCAGGTTGAAAAGGCATTGGTAGCCACTACACAGTTTTTATACTTATCTACAACCATGGCTCTGCTCTTCAGCATGTTTAGCTCCTTCAACATGTTTTGGATGTGACTTGCCAAACAACAAACCTTAAAATTTTATCAGAAAGTTTAGAGAATTTTATAAATTATTACATGCCAAGTGACTTATCCCAGCTGCATCTGCTACCCTGATAATACAGCCTGGTGTCAGCAAGGTATGCAAGCCTGCATAGCCAAAGAGCAATAAGAGAGAGGGATGGACATGCTCTATGACAATTTCAGTAAGCTTCAGAAACAAGTGCGAAATGAGATGTTAAGCTCTCAACTGTTATTCTGAAGGTGAGAACATTAACTCATTCACTGTTCAGATTTAAATCAAACTGACTAGATAATTATTACTGCAAACAATCGACTGTGATCACATGTATTTTTAGTTCTAAACTAAAATTCATTAAATTAATTGATTTTTAAATGCCAACTGTAATAAAATACTCTGTTTTATTTGCTGTTTTCTCCTACCTTGCTGATTTATTCTGCAATTGCATTCATATTTAATTTCAAAGATTGTACTTAATATCTGAGAATTTTCAGACGTTATCTAAGGCCTAAGACTTATCTTGACTAGACTCTTTATTTTATATTTTTTATATTCAGTTATAGAATAGAATCATAGAATCATTAAGGCTGGAGAAGGCCAATAAGATTAGCTAATCTGTCATCAAGGCATCACCACTGTGTCCACTAATTATGTCCATCAGTGCCACATATATCGTTTTCTTGAAAACCTCCAGGCATGGTGACCCTACTGTCTCCCTGGTCAGCCTGTTCCAACGCTTGACCACTCTTTCTGAGAAAAAAAACTTCCTAACATATGGCCTGAACTTCCCCTGGAGCAACTTAGGGGCATTACCTCTCATTCTTTCGCTAGTTGTTCAGGAGAAGCAGACAACCCCCATCTCACTGTATCCTCCTTTCATGGAGTTGTAGAGAGCGACAAGGTTCCCCCTCAGCTTCTTCTTCTCTGGGCTGAACAATCCCCGTTCCCTCAGCTGCTCTTCATAAGACTTGTCCAAGCCTTCCCCAGCTTTGTTGCCCTTCTCTGGACACTCTCTGTGGCCTCAATGTCTTTCAGGTAGTGAGAGGCCCAAGACTGAAAGCAGTTCTGAAGATGTGGCTTCACTAGATCTGAGTACAGGGCAGCGATCACCTCCCTGCTCCTGCTGGCTGCACTATTTTTAATACAAGCCAGGATGCCACTAGCTTTCTTCATCATCGGCACTCTGCTGGCTCATATTCAGGCAGCTGTCAGCTAGCATACCCAGGTCCTTTTCCTCCGCACAGTTTTCTAGCCATGCTGCCCTAAGCCTGTAGCACTGTCTGGAGTTGTTGTGACCAAAGTGCAGGACTCAGACTTCGTCTCACTGAACCTCATACAGTTGGCCCTAGCCCATCAATCCAGCCTGTCCTGGTGCCTTTGACACTTCCCCCTAGCATGGTGTCATCTGCAAATTTACTGAGGGTATACTCTATCCCTTGTCTCGATTATCAATAAAGATATCAAAAAGGACTGCCCCAATACTGATCCCTGGGGAGCTCCTCTTTTGACCAGCCAGCAGCTCCATCCGCTTCCACTCTCTGGGCCCAGTCATCCAGCCAGTGTTTTACCAGCAAAGACCTTCCAAGACATGGGCTTCCAGCTTCTCCAGGGGCATGCTATGGTGTTTCTTTCATAGCTGTCAAAGAAATATACTACCACAGTTCTGTCTGATAAGTACAGTTTGACTGCAGTGGAAATTGCTTTCAGTTTTTTTACATACCTCATTATTAGGATTGTTGCCTGTTTGCATAGTCTGTTGGCTAAGTTTTCATATTTTACTGCCAACAGTTGTAATTTTATGGCAGCACTTGTTCCCATGCACAATATCAAAACTGGTATCAAAATTTTAACTTTCCTGAAGCAGAAAGTAAACTTCACCTTTTTAGTTAATGTTTATTAAAAAGCTGCCCTGAAGATAAATTCTAGCAGCTGACTTTGCCTGAGCTGTTGTAGAGGGGTATTCAAAAATGTGAGATGTGATTTGGTTTGAAAATTCATCATTGCTTCTGCAGGAGAAAAAATATGATAATATTAATGATAATATTAAGCAGACATTATCAAAAATGCCCTATTTTGTTAATCTGAAGTGGTATAACCAGGAACTCACTCTTCAGCTCCATCAAGGAAGGCAAAATTCTTAAAAACGTGTTCCACATTTGCTTTTTTATAAAGAGAACTTTTCAGACTATTTCATTGTCCCATCAAAGTTCCATATACTTTTTTCCCTAAAAGTAAGTGATGTAAATTTCACAGGAAATACGTACATAATAGAAGCAGGAATTTTGGTGTGAAGAATTTTGTTTCTCTTGGAGATTCAGCAGACCAGTGATCAACCTAATGGAAAAGGCTTCATTTATGCAAAGCAGATCACACCAGCAACAGCAGGCTTGCTCACTGTCTTCTGTAGATGTGTGCCTGCTGGGGAATGCCATCATCAGCTGTAGCAACCTCATAAATTAGTCATTAGGGAATGCATGCGTCTGCTTCAGATCCTGCACTGGAGGACTCCTTTCCTGTCTGTATGGGATTGCCAACTGCTGCTTGTGACACATTTCCTCAGTGCCAAAGAAGAGGCATTAAAGGTGTGGAATGTTTTGGTAGCTGCCTGCCTCCACTCTGCCCCGATCTGCATACTTGCAGATCTCTTTGCTATACAATTATTTTTCATAGAAACATAGAATCTTAATATCTAGTCTAAGCAGCTTCTTAGTATCTATTCTAAATCTACCCTCTTGCAGTTTTAAAGTGATTTCCCCTCATTCTGTAGATACCTGTCCATATAAAAAGTCCCTCCCCAGCTTTCCTGTCGGCCCCCTTCAGGTACTGGAAGGTCACTATAAGATCTCCTCCAAGCCTTTTCTTCTCAAGGCTCAAGAACCCCAGCTCTCTCCACCCACCCTTGTAGGGGAGGTGCTCCAGTCCTCTGACCATCTTTGTGGCCTTCCTCTGGACCTGCTCCAACACCCCCATGGCCTTCTTGAATTGGGGGCTCCAGAACTGGACACAGTAATTCCAGGTGGGGTCTCATGAGAGCAGAGTAAAGGGCACTCTGGCTAACAACCACAGCTTAATGTGAGAGATCATTTGGATTGTGTTAATAGTTTCGATTCAGTGGTCCATTGGCCCTTGGGCCATAATTACCTGAAACTATAAGTTAATATCTTTACCATTCCACTCTCGTTTCTTGATGCAGAATTTACGCCCTTGTGTCTTACTGAACTGTTTATGTAAGGAAATATAAAGAAGTACTCCCAGGTTTATTCTCTCATGAAGTTGTTGTGTGATGGTCGAGTTATTTAGATCTGTTTTCACTGAGGCATTGTGGGTTTAATTTTCTCCTAACGCCTGGCAAAGAGATAAAGAGGAGAAAGGCAGGTTTAGAATTCCTTGTATGCTTCCCCTTCTGGAGCCAGTTTGCTTCCTCCTGAAAGAGTTTGCTTCATGGTACGGGAACAGCTGGAAAGCAGAGCTGCCTTCCTCCCCAGAGGATCGCAGGGACAACCATGAGTATTCCATCAGGCCGTTTTCCTCATTGTTAATAGTCCTATCCTGTGCATCTGTGATGCGAAGAGTCTGAGGCATAGCAAAAAAAATATATTTTTTTCCAATTGTAAATACATTGCAGATTCTGATTCTGCTTTCCAAAGTAGCTGCTGAAAATCCTTTGAAAATAAATTCAGGTGTAAAAGGAAATAGAGCACTTTTAAAAGCAAAGAAGTAGTCACCTGTATGAGTATCCCAGTGTGTATGAGGATGTGTCTATTGGGGGGAGCACGTGTGGAGGGTGCACACATGCGTGTGTGTGTGTGCTACATTCCTTCCTCTCTGAAGTGTTTTATGCATTTTTTTTCTTTCTTAAACACTGAACATACACTACAGAAAAATTATTTAACTATTTACATAATGTACTTTATTCGAACCCCCTGCCCCCCAACCCCTTCTTTAGCATTTTTTACACTGGAAAAGTCAATACAGCAAGGTGATGATTTGCAGTAGTTTTATGAAATAACATTAACCTAAATGCTGAAGATTTTTGAGCTTTACATTTGTCATGTATTGGATCAGCTTGTATCAGCCTCTTTGTAGTATTAGAGACCAGACGTATGTGAGACCTTGTGCTTTCCTCCTTCAGAGCACTCTAACTACGGGAATACTGGCTCAGTGCTTGGGGTTACTTCAGTATCACACACTGAAAAGTTGACTTTTTTTTTCCAAGTTCCCAACGGTCATAAATATTTTCCTTGTTTTCTATGATAAAACTTGGCAAGTAGCTGTTCTTGTGGTCTTGTTTAATCACAGCTTTTGAGGTTTGAAGGAGCAGCAGCAGAGGGAGTTACTCCCTTTGTGTGTGGAAGTGGATCTTTTCTCTCCCTCTACCATACACGGAGAATGAGCAGAGTATAAGGAAGTTGCACTCATAATGTGTTGACAAACATCTCATATAAGTGAGTTGTGGGCAAGCTGTCAGTGCTTTTTGGGCTTACAGCTTGGAGCAGTGACTGGAAAAGACAAGTTTACAACTTCTCTTTTGAGAGATGGCGTGCAGTAGGGATCTTCATATACGTGAAATTTGAATATGAAATTAAGATTTAAAGTTCAAATGGCAAATGTAGATTTTTTTTCTGTAAACAGCCTTCTCTACAGGCTGCACATTTCTAACGTTGTAGGGCAACAGGCAAAACCTCTTTCCCTTTTGGGATCAGATGCCGGGATAGTTTGAGACTTGAAAATCTGTTTCTTGACACCAGAAACAAAGCAGTGAGTCACTGTCAGTGACCAGCCAGACACACCAGAGCTCCATCCGGCGTTGTCAAGTGCAGAAGGCAGTGTATTGGAGCACTCGCATGTAACAGACGCTAGTTCTTGGCTTCACTTTTCCCCGGCAGGATGCATGTTTGCAGAAAATACTTTTCCAGTACTGGATTCACTGTTCCTGGGGAGACTGTAAAAATACAGAAAATGCTTTGGGACCAATGATGATGTGTTCATTTACACTTTATTAAGTTCTCTAACACCTTTGAATGTTCCAATCTCTGCCTCATCTCAGATAACTTCTGAAGTACGTTTTGTGGCAAATACAACACTCAGAAACCAGCTCTCTCAAGAGAAACTGCACTGTGAGCTGCTTTTAAAAAGACCACACAGAACTTGGCACACCGAGCAAAGTTATTTCTGCAGTTTGTTATCTGCGTAGTTTATTTTGTTTTAGAATGCATACAAAGCACACACTGCTAAACTGGGGGCTCATCTGTTGATACAGTTGGTACTACAACCAGCTCAGCGAGGCCTACAGCAAGCCTGAAAAATGGCTGAGACTGAGAGGGCACAGGGGAAGTATCTAAATATGCTTGTTTTGCACTTAGTTCTTCCGCAATTGTCCATCTGTGGCAGCTGTTAAGTTCCAACACCAGGCTGGGAAGATAGAGGGTCAGATCTGTTGGAGTCATTTGAAGCTGTTTTATTATTTTTTTGAGCTATAAATTGATGCACATGCTTGCAAGAGAACTGCTCCCTGTGCATAGTGTTCAGTGCCCAGTGAGGTTTGGCAACCCAAGTGTACTAAGGTAAGTTCATCTGAATGGAGTTTTATGGATCACCTCAACTTAGTTAATGCCTGTGTGATCACCCAAGGCTATCTAAGACGTAAAGTAGGTAGAATGAGCTTAATAAGCTACTAATAGTCTGACAGGGGAAAAGAAAAATATAATGACCCATACACTTCAGTACATTGAAAAGTTTTGCCAAACCTTTACTTAGTTTGGCAGTGAAACAGGAGTCAGTGGGGATATTGTGAAGGAAGCAGTGTCATGAATTGACAGAGTGAGATTGATAGATTTTTTCCAGCGACCAGTACATATCTCAGGTGTTATTTCTGTCTTGATAAATGTGTGTTACAGCTCAAACAACATACAGTAAATACCCTTGCAAGTATGTGCCTTAGGATAATTAATACTAGCTATTCATGGAGTGAAGTTGATGTAAGTGCATGCTAAAATTCATCAAAAATTTCAGCATTTCCCTTCTAAAGTTATCTGGAAACAAAAGAAAATATTTTGGACCTCTATCAAGAATAATGCTTCGCATCTGTGATGACAGGGGCAGCTGGGGAAGCGTGAGAAGAATCTGCCTGGAAAAATTTGCTTATGTGTCACTGCTGCACGAGAGGAAGCAGTGCCACTATGATGTGATGGGTACGTGAAGAGTGGAGGGGCCCACATAGATGGCAGGGCCCTGCGCTAATTCTGGGTGATGTCTGATGGATTGAGGGGAGCTCCGATTCATCAGGTGATTCATCAGTTGGGTTCAGTCCCAGTGAATAATTTGATTGGCTATGTAAATGTAGCAGACCTTTGTTGGTCAGTAATAAGATGCATTGTGGGAGGCAAAATATTGGTGCTCTTCCTAAATCTCCTAAATTCTTAAATGTTCATTGGCATCCATTTTTTCCTCAGACTAAAGCTTGCACAAGAGAGAGTGTTTTGACTTTGGTACCGGGTGAGTATTACAGATGTATTCTGGGTATTTCAGATGGTTCACACAAAGGCAAAGAAGAGGGAGCCATAGGCACCAGCCTCCTTTGCAGGGGGTGTCACAGCGTCCTGTAAAATACTTTGGGATCTTTTGAATTTTGAGACCAACAGGGAATATAAGATTTTATGTAATCCCTGTAAAATTTAGTCATTCTGGAGTTGATGATTACATGCAGATCTGGAAAAACAAACAAACAAACAAAACATGGCAAGCTTTCAGTTCTGTGTCTTCATGTGTAGTGTTTCATATTTTTAAAATCACCGCCTGGGCTGTGAAATCCACCGCCAGTTTAATTTTTTCAGTTTTAACATCTCCTGTGTCAGAGTACTCAGCCAGAAGCCATTACTCATGGTCTTGGAAAGGATCTCCCTTGCAGGAGTAGGACTGTGATCAGAACCCCTGTGCTCAGGTTCCGATAGATGTGATCTACCATGCAGCATGGATATGCAGAACTTCAGGAGATATTAGCCATGATCCTGGTGTCTGTTATGTTCAGCATCAATAGATGTGTTCCTTGCAGGTTTTTGTAGTTGCAGATACCGAATCTTCACTATTACATACTTCTGGTCCATGATGAGACTTGGTGGGACAGAAAATGAGTCACTGTGGCTGCTTTCTCACTTAGAGTGGATTACTCGAGAGTAGCTATTGAGTAAACATGGCAGCAGCTGAGGGCTGCCACACAGCAGCAGCCGGCGATAAAACAAGAGCCGGTCACTGTCAGCAGCTTTTACGAAGCAATGATATGACTAGGCAGGCTCACTCAGGCAGCCTTCTACCAGGTTACAGTCAGCACTCATCAGGATCTGATTAGCTCACCTTTAAGCAGTGTCTGTAGCCAGCTGCTTTGAGGCCTGGATCTAAAGGCAGACCTGGTCTGTTAGTGTTTCTGTGCGGGAGATCAGTGATATGTCCACTAATGTCATCCTAATAATCCTGGAATAACAACAACAAAAAAAGAACTACTGACCTTACAGAAAGCAGGATACTGAACTCAGGAATTGTTGAAGCCAGTGAAACCAATAGATATTCAAAATATTTCAAAACCAAATAATATTTCAGTCTTTGCAAGACCAAATGCCCAGGTGAACATCAGAGTAAATGCATTTTGTATAGGCTGAGCACATTTATGAATTTTCTTGGAGGGAAAAGGCTTGTGAGCAAAGGGTACATTTTATTAGTCGATCTTGTGTAGCTGGGAGAAACAAGTATTTAGGCACATGAGCTATTTTTCATAGTGCAGTGGGCCAAGTGATTTGGCAGATGCAGATAGAGCATCTCTGTAGAAAAGCTTTGCTTTCACAGTCTCTTACTGAGCAAATCCCTCTGGTTTGTAGAAGCACTCCAGGAGGCTTCCATTTGGGATTTTTCCTTTCCCTGGGGATTGTGATGCAACCTTCCCAGGACCCCAGTGTATGTTTCAGCCCTGCACCCAATCTGTCAGCCTGGGCAGGCTCTCATTCTGCTCTCCCCTATGCCCCAGCCCTGAGTCTCTCTTGTCCTCTGCCTTTTTGGGCCGCTGCTGTTGTGTTGCTGCTTGCTCTGTGGAATAGGGATCAACAGCGTGGTTAGGGTTGCAAGTCTGCTGGCTTTATCTTAAAAAAAGAAAAAAAAAAAATAGCTACTGGGCATTGGCTTGCTGTGGGCAGGCTGAGACGTGGTCAGAGCAGAATGTGGAGCAGAGCTGTGACATGGCTGTGGGCATACCCCACCAGACCCACAGTGCGCATCAGCAATGCTAATAAGCAGCATAATTCAAGGGAACACTTTAGGAGTGAAATTTTGTCTTCTTTTGAAAGAAAGCAGCCTTGTGCTGGTGAAAGAGCTGTTGCAGTGCTTTCCCTTGTGCTTCATCCTGGGGTAGCGTGATAGGGGAAACAGATGGAGGTAGTAATGACAAATGAACTCTGCGCACATACACGCCTATTGGTTTCTACTTTACATAGTTCTTATTTTTTATATTCCTTGTGCACTGGGAATAATAAAACCTGATTTGAGGAGCCAAAGATTACAGAAAAGTGTCTTCTAAAATATTTCTTTACAGTTCAGAAATCCACAACAGAGCATTCTGTGTCAAAATCTCACCTGTTTTCTGCTCAAGTGTACCAGCTAATGGAAATAATGGATACTGCCTTTTCAAAGAGCTGTCACAAGTAAAATAAGAGATACCAGACAGGAATCTGGGACCCTTTATGTTAGCAGAGGAAGAGTTGACAAAATTATATAATGAACAGCATGAAAAAGAGAGGTTTGATGGAGCAGAGCAGGTGGATAGTCTGCAAGTCCGCGTACTTGTGTTTGGAGAAAGAAAACTTAGGAAGTATATAAAAATCTGTGAGGTCATTGTGAATGAAAACAAGCCCACATGGTTGTGCTTGGAACAAACAAAAAATCTAATGTAATTGGTGCATGATGTCAGGATTTTGGGAATTCTGCAGGGAGAGCAAGGAGACAACACAGCTGCAGCCAAAAGCTTTTACATTTAAAGCATCCCCAGTGAGATTGCTGTAGTGGGGCAACTCCTCCAAATCAAAAACAGAAAACAGGAGCAGAAGCTGAACCCCTGCCAGGTATTTGCAGCACGCCAGTGGATCAAGGCAAGAAGGCATTGCCGGTATGGTAGTAGCTGTGACCACACTCCAGAGATATAGAGAGCTGCAGGATATTGTGTTACTTCAACATTTTTTGACAGGCTCACTAACAGCTGTCTTTCTGCACCTTCTTGGGAAGCAAAGGAGAATAGAGGAGGTGGGGCTGGTAGTTGATCCAAGGGCCTCCATATGGGAATGGTGTTGGTAACAAGCCTCTGAGAACTCTTTTTCCCTGGGCTGGAAACGGGAGCACTCTGACCCAGCTGGTATACTTGACCACCAAAGGCCCCAGTGATAGCTCACACTTTCTGGAGGGCAACTTGGTTTGTAAAGCCTGGAGAAAGCTGCAAGTGACATCTCCTGGAGTCAGGGTTGTCAGTGCAGCAGAGAAAAGTACACAGTTGCTGGAAAGAGTTGCCTGTATTCTTATTGACCACAACTGTGTGCTGTCTGTAAAATGCTTTTTGTTTTGACTAAATATTACTCAGCTTTGTGGAAGTTGCATGGAAACCCAGCTGTTCTTTCTGAAGCGGAACAGTACTGGGGTGAATTTAAGATCTTCACTTGCCCTCCTCAGTGGGTGGCAGAAGGGCTTCTGGTGACCAGATAGGACTATCAGCTTTTGCTGTAGGCTTGAGTTGCCTCCGTGAACACACAGGAGGAGTTCCCAGACAAAAGCAGGGCATGAATACAGCCAACATTTCTACCTTTGTATCTCTTCCTCAGCTGATTTCACAGAGCTTCTTTTCTGAAACCACAGAAGAGACAGGGAGGTTTAAAGACCAAAAAGTTTTTCCTATGATAACACTAATTGGTCCCAGTGGATACTGTGCATTTCTTCTGTTGCGATTCTAACAGTTTACCATAAATAAGCTCCACATGGCTTAGCAGGAATGGAAAGACCAGCTATGTGCTGCCTTGTCAAGTAGCTTTAATCACGGACATTTCTGGCATCAAGGACTGAGTCGCTACTTTCATGAATGTGGGTTAGCCTTTGCAGCTCAGCCCAGTGCATGCTGTGCTTGCACCTGTCTGCACAGGCCAAAAATTGCTGCCATAAGTCCTCTGGGGACCAAAGGGAAATAGTCAGCAACTGACACTGCTGCTGCTGCTCTGTCTCATCTGACAGCTGTGGCCAGCGAGGGGGATATGAAGCAGATGGGCAGACATCTTCCTCTTCCACCCCATCTTCCTCATTCCTTCCTCCTGCTCTGGTTGGTTGACAGTGATGTGAGGCTGCTTTCTGCTGCTGCCAGGGATGTACTGCTGCTGAGGTCTTGCCCAGAGGTTCTGCTCTCACGACAGGCTGTACTTTCTGGGGCTCGATGTACGGTGACACCCTGACTGAGGCTTTTGTATACTAGAATGGTTTGGAGATTCATTTGACTTTCTTCACTGTACTGTGGAGGAAAAAAATTTCTTCCTATTGCTTGCTCATGCAATTTTTTTTGCTTTCCCAGGACACTACCTAAAAGAAATTCCACTCTTCATCTTCCTCCCAAAAAGCCATACCAAAATGCGGTGTAACTCTTCTTAGGCAGAAGAATTCTCTCTAGAAAAATCTCAGCTTTTCCTAATTAAAGCAAATTTAACAATGGTCCACATGCTCCACTGTCTTTCCAGATGGCTGACAGCAAACCAACAAAAAGTGCTACATTAGTTGAAAAGTTTCCTTTTTGCTGGAAAGAAATTGTACCAAAAGCAGAGTGTTGAATGTGAAGTTTTGGTTTCCAGTTTCCACAAGCCTTGACCTTTTCAGCCAAAATTTGTGTTATCCTAACTCAAACCTTGAACCTTTATCTAAGCATAATCTGCCTGCAACTACAAACTTAGTTTTCAAAATGACCATTGGTATCATTAGTATTTTTATCATTAGTGTTTTTAACCAACTTTAACCAACTGGTGATGTAAGAATGAATTGTTTTGCCTCTGTTTCTTGTTCTTTTTTTTTTTTTTTAAAGGCAGTAGAGGATTAAGAAAAATCCTACCAAAACCCAAAACCCAAAAATTGAGGAAGTATCAGTATCTTTTTTTTTTTTTTTAATCTTAAGAATGCCTCATAATGTTCTTTTCTGTTTCCATATAGAAATCCAAACATAACTGGCATTTCTTGCAAACTTTGCCTATAAATAAATGAGTGTCTAATGTAAATTCCCAACCTCTTTTTCTGCTTCATTTCCTTGATACTGTTTCTTTTGGAACTAGCTATTTATATATATTTTTCTTGTAAATTCACTGTTGCTGAGCTGAGCAAACAGCTGTGACAGATATAAGCCCCTGGAAGGGTGTAACACATCTGTGGTTATGTTTCCAAATGTTTACAGGCTAAATACATCAGATGTACAAAGCTAGCTAGTAATTTTAGTTATCCCAATTGTTTGTTTTGATTTTCCTTTTTTCAGTTTCTTAATGGAATGTGGTTTCGCTTATTAGCCAGTGTCTGGCATTGTGCCTTGTTTGTGTTATTTACAGGGAGATCAATTGCTGCTATTCTCTTACAGTACTGGGGAAAAAGAAGAAAAGGTAATATTGCTGGTCCCACCCCAGCCCCCCATTGTTGTAACCACTGCTGACTGATGTATAGATTCCTATTTAGTAAGTAAATAATACTAACGAGAAGGTTAAATATGAGTGAATAGCTCTGTAAGGAATTTCTTAGTAGAAAAGCAAGATTAGAGATGTGCACTGAGGAGTGTTACTGCCATGATGCATATTTGCATTAAGGTTGGTTTGCAGCATTGGGTCCAAAGTTCCCCAGGGCTCAAGATTTTCCTTGGCAGAGCAGGAAGGAGCACATGCTTCAGAGTTTAATTCAACTGTCAGGCAGAAAGCAGTGAGGCTACACAGTAGGTGAAAAGTTACTTCAGAAAACTGGTTTGAAAAGTGTGTTGCTTGCCAGCTGGTGCAGTGAACGTGTGATAAGAGAAATACATCTGAGGGTACTCTTCCCCTAACTGCAGGTGTTTGCCAGTGCCAAGAAACTGCTGGCTGCCAACAGTTACAGGTAGTTAGCTGTCCTTGCTGCCACCTGTAAGGAAGCTTGTGTAGTGTCTTCTCCGTAACAGCAAAAAAACGCATGCTATTCCCTAAAAAGGAAAAGAATGTGTAGCTTTCCTATGTTAACATACTCAGTTATGCTGGTTAGGGCTACACCTATCCCTTAATTAAGTAACAGCTAGAAATTGGAAGAAATTGTATGTTTGTATTTCTGCATCATCAGACTTTTACCAGCATTTTGTGTAATTCCTGCGATTTTGAAGAGTAGTCCTCTTCTGAAACCTCCAGACTGACTTCTAATAAGTGCTGTGGCAATTGAAAGGAAGAGGATTTAGAGAAATAAAACATCCTGGTATAGCGTGCTGCAAAATGAAGCTGCATGTTGCATTTTTAATGAGAATTTTCTCGGTACAGCAGTGTGCATTCATCCGGTTCTTCATGTACTGTTAAATGTTCTTCTGTTACTCCCACAAACAAGTGTGGAAATTTGTCTGCTTCTTTACTCCAAGGAACCCTCTCTTTGCATTGATTTGCTCTCACAATTGCTCTGTGTCAGTCCTTGAGGTCTGCATTGTGAGACCTTCCTTTCTGCAGCAATAGCACATGTCATTGCTATTATTGAAATACAATTTAGTATAAAGGCCATTTAGTCAATGCTAGCATTCATTTGGAAGAAGTTTAACATTAGCATTTTCTGTGCTTGATTCTGCAAAGTGCCTATCTCCCTGATCCTTATTAGCTAAGCATTTGAACATACACATAAAACTCTCTATCAGTGACCCCCTCATTTCAGTGGAGCCAATCATGTGCTTAGCTTTCCAGAGGAGGCTAAAATGATTAGTAAATAGGGTGTGAGCACTTTTTTTTTTTTGGAGACATTAATCGTTAAGTCAAATTAATCTTTAAAAAGAAAAGAACTAAGAGATCTCAATTAAAAAGAGAGTTCATGATCTTTGCTTTCATATCAGCAGGGATTCAGACCAAACCCGTCTGGAAACTCTAAGAGGTTTTCTTTATTTTTTAAATGACTACTTCTGTACAAGAACTTTAGTCTACTTATAATTAAGTCTTAAAGCCAGGCAGCCATTTGAACCTCACAGCTGGTAATTTGAGGTCTTCTTGTGAATGGGTGTT
Source organism: Chrysolophus pictus (assembly GCA_037305975.1). NCBI lineage: Eukaryota > Metazoa > Chordata > Aves > Galliformes > Phasianidae > Chrysolophus > Chrysolophus pictus. The sequence continues at coordinate 44,644,966 of CM074614.1, read as the reverse complement.
CCTTTGTCAATGCTAATTTATTTCTGAAAAAAGGGGAATGTTATAGGAATGTTCTGTTTTCCTGTGGGGTTTCTCATGAAGTCTCGACAAAAATAGGGTTGAAATCTAAACTAAGATTTCCAGACATGGATTCTGAATTGTAGGTTTTTTTGTAAGCAAAATGATCCAAATTCAGGCTAGCTTGAAAACAAAGTTTCCGTTTCTGAACTGGATATCACCACTTAGATAAATCAAAAACAAATATTATTTGAGAAAGATTTCACTTCTGAAAGATCCTGTTAATGTTCCTCTGTCCTCCATGCTCGTGCAAAGATGTGCATTCCCTGGACTCGATCACACTAGCAGTGAATGTTTGCATGCTCTCTAGAGTGAACTGACTGAGTAGCTGTGTGCAGGTAGATGTTTTCTGTACTCACGTTGTAGGTAGTAGCAGATGAAGTATTTGCAGGCATATGAGGTGCATATTTCTTTCATACCTCTCTCTTATTTTTCTTTGCTATGCTGCTGTAGTATCAAATGACTTACACTTTACCAGTGATTTTGTCTGTTCCTCCAGGAGACTTAAACTGGCACAGGGCAAATTACAGTCAGAGATAAAAAAAAAATCAGTTTCCTGAAAACTGAAACAAAATACAGCTTTTCTATGTCCACACATCCCTTATGCTGCTTAGGGCTGATTCTACCCTGTAAGTAAGTAGCAAGTGTACAGTATAAATGGGTTAGGTAATTTTCTGTACAGTATTTGTAGGGAAGAGAGGGAGTGTGTGAACTGGGATGTTGTAACATGCTGTGGCCACGAAAGCAGCTGTTGTCAGAGCTGCTGTCTGCTTATGGCATCTTCCCAAGGGCACTGTGCAGAGTACTCTAGGTGGGACCTGTGTAAACCAGATCTGTGCCTGCAGTTTGCTTTGCAAGGTGGTGTTGTATGTCTTTTTCACAATGGAAAGTATACCTGTGAATGTGAGAGAGCGATAGGAGAGTTTCTAAGAAGCAGCCTTGGGGTGGTTTGGTTGAGTTGTAGGGTTCAGGCCAGACTTGGGAAAAGAGGGTGTGCCACAAAGGCAAGCAATAGCACTCCGATTCTGGTGTGTCCATGCTAAGCAAGTTCTTAGTCATGTGGAAACTGAGAATGGGCTCTTTGGCTGAATAAAATGAGGTTGAAGAAGAAATACATACTTGAAAGAAAGAAGGTAGGTGTTGCTACGTGAAGGACTGACATGACAGAATCCTCAAGAGCTCTTGCAACTCCTGCATGCAGTCTGGCTATTGAGAACTGGTACCAGTTCTGATTTGTCTGATACACATGGCCACTGGATTAGGAAGATTGTTTCCCAAATCATGTTTCAGCCATGGATGTCTTAGCTTGTTTATTGTTTGTTTGCCCCTTGAAATTCTCTTTCTCTCTCTGTTTCATTCGTTTCTGGCACTGATTTCCAGCTTTCTGTGATTTCTGTATGCCGTTATGCACTCCTGACCTTGATTTTGATGTGTTAGTGAAGTCTCCTAATGCCAGGCATTTGTTCCATGGTGATTTATTGTTGTCTCCTTATTTTACATGTTGTTTCCTTGGTATTTTTTGTTTTTCTCATGCTTTCTTCACTTTTCATCACTTCCTCTGTTTTTTTTTTTAAGCAAAACTGATGTTTTAGGCCCTGCTCCTAAAATAGCAATCTGGAGATTAATTTTGAAATAGTCCCACTGACATTACTGATACTTTTAAATGTAGCACTACACTTCGAACTGTTTTATAACGTGTATTTGTACCTGTTAGTACTTCTTGAGTCTTCCTAATTGTCTTCTTTGAAATCAGGAATTCTTTACAAAGTTTTAGCAGCAGTACTTTCTTCTTTATTGCTTTTAAGTATAAAATAGAAAAATAAAGTAAGAAATTTTGATCTGTAAATCTAATTAAACATTCCTGCAACATGTTCTTGTGTAAATTATCTTTTTAATCAAATAATTTGTCTACAGCTACCAGTTTTGGAGGCCAGTACTTAATTAAGAATTCTGATGTGTGTCTATTTTTATTTCTAGGACATTACATTTCTGTGGACACATCTTATGAGGGTGAGAAGGCCGTGCTTGTCAGTCCTGACTTATATTCTGAAGAGTGGAGCTGCATGAGACTGATTTATCAGATAGCAACCACTGTGACTTCATTGGATCCTGCCAGGCTCAACCTGTACTTGAGGAAAGAAGGAGAAAGCTTTGATAGTTTACTGTGGTCAGCCAAGGAGCCTTCAGATAGTTGGCTCATAGCCAGTTTAGATTTAACAAACAGCACAAAGAAGTACAAGGTAAGCACAATTTTGGAAGATAACTACTACAGGCTTTACTGTGTACACACTGTGGTGGAGTGGAAGATTTCCACTCTTGGTCTCATTCTTTCTATTCTTGTTCCACGGAGTGTGTGATCTTCAGCATACTCTTCCTTGACAGAAGAGAAGTGTGCTTCATCTTGCTGGGATGCTGAATGCTTGTTCTAAAGCATCTGGGTTAAAACTTGATGTGGGCTGTCACTTACTTCTTCTATCCATAAAATCAGTGAGTAATGCTGTTTTGAGTCAGGCATTGAATACTCTTCCAACAAAGGCATTGTGGGGCTCACTGGAAAACCCAGCTGACTGAGCCAGAGCAGCATGGATGCCTCATTTCTTGACAGGTTAGCACAGCTGCTGTTGTGTCATGGCAGATATGTGACCTCCCCAGTCTTAGGTCTGCCAGTGTGCTCTCTTTTTCCTGTCCTGTGCAATTCCGGAAGAAGTAAAGCTCGGATGTGTAGAGGGGAGTATTTCAATCCAAACCCAATTACACTCTCTCTGTAACACCAACTCCCTATATACCCAAAGCTGAGGAATTTCTTTACATTCCTTTATTTGCGTTGAATGAAGTGCATGCTTTTTTGGCCTTGTCTCATTGTGTTTCAGTGTACTTTTTTTCTTCATAGAAGGGTATTAACTTTGTCTTTGATGCTTTTGTACAAGCCTTTCAGCAAAAGTACCTCTGGTGACGGAAAGGGTGATGAGTTCCCTACACAGGTTATTTAACCCATTTATCTGGTTTAAACATCCATGGTGAAAATGGGCATTCTGATGCTCTAAAATCTACAATCTGGTTTGTATTGTGCAGATTGTACTGGAAGCTGAAATGGGACAAGATAAATCTGCCAGTATAGCAGTTTTTGAAATTAAAATAACTCCTGGATATTGTATTGGTGAGTACTGTCTGCTCAGTTCCTGTTTTCTCTGAATAGAAGAAAATGGCTTGCTGGCTGTTCTAAAACTCGAATTAAAGGTTTCAATTTAGGAAAAAAACAATAGGTTTTATCTTGTTGAAAAGTTAACCGTCATATTCAGTATAGGTATTTCATTGTTTTTAAGTTAAGACTGTGCATGCTAATATACTTTTATATTTACTCATTTGTCTAGTAATATAATCATTTCACGTATGATTCATTCTGTTCTTAAGCAGTTTGCTGATTGAGCAGGAGCAAATGTTATGTTTTTTCAAAACTAGACTTCTGCAAACAGTAGACATAAGAGCTGTGATATTATTTTCATTGTCTGCCATCCCATGTTTCCTTACAAAGGAATGCTGCAGACTGTAAAGATGTGGTGATATTTACACTGATGGCTGTTTCCTCATGACATTTGCCAAATACTGCCATATTCAAAAATTTCAGTGGCTTAGAGGCCAAAAGACTTTTCAGTTTCTGGGAGCTCTTGTGGAGTCCAACTGAACTGCTAACAATTCTTTGGATCTGCAAAGGCAGTCTTGTCACTGCTGAGAAATACTAATTCTGCTCTCCTTCTAGCCATCCTTTCTTTACAAATGAGAGTTCTACTCTGACTCTTCAGGAAGTACTAGAAGGTGGATTATTTTAAATCTATTTTATTTTGTTGTAAATTACAGCAGCTGGGTATTGCCAAATAATGAACAGAGAGATTGGACTGAACAAGATGGAAATGTGTACTTTACAGCAGTGATCAAGAATTGTCACTGTTTGCTTCTGCTTACTGTAAACTGTTAAGTGGTGTGTCCATTTTTATAAATGTAGATTAGCAATAGCATGTATTCGAGCTTCTGTGAAGAAAATATGTACATTGAGCTGGTGTTTGCAATTGCAGAATGTGACTTTGAAGAAAATCATCTTTGTGGCTTTGTGAACCGCTGGAACCCCAATGTGAATTGGTTTGTTGGAGGAGGAAACATTCGCAATTCCCAGTCTATCCTTCCCAAAGACCACACACTTAGCAATGAATTGGGTAAGCAACAACATATAACAGAAGTACGGATGAAAAGTTGGTTCTCTAATCCTTGTGTTCCTCATATACTGCAAATTACTATGTATGTTCTTTATTTTTTTTTCCTGGAACTGAGTGCGGGAAGAATGATTGACAGAAGAGTGGATGTTTTTATCTTTGATGTTGTGCTGTATGAAATACTGCAGCAGACATGGGAATCGAGCTTGCTACAGAGTACTTTGCATCTCAAACAACACTGTGTTTTTTTTAGTGCAAGGAATTATATCATGAAAAGTGGGGCTGATACTTTTTCCTTAACTCATGCCGCTGTGCCTTTATATTTTATTTCACAATTGTATGAGTTGAGTACAGAGTATCAGTCCAGCCCTGCATAACTGCTTAAATACTGGTGAAATTTTCACGGAAGTTGGACTCACCAGAACTTCAACCATGGTACATATGAACCTTCTGCGTATTAAAAAGTACTGTATGAAACTGCCAAAACTGGCAGCTGGGAGAGATTTATTTTCCTGTAGTCACCCAATTTCTTTTTCACGCAAACTCTCACTACTGACTGTTGAATGAGAAGATCTCAAGAATCTAAAATTCATGTAAAAACCTTCTTTTTTGCAAGAAGTGTGGTATGGGGATACATCAGCCATTTGTCAGAGAAATTTCGATTAAGATATGAGATGTGGTAACACTGCAGAAGAAGATGAAGCATCTCAGGCAAGTACTGCTGAAGAGTTACCAGTCTCCTGACCGTGGCAGTCTCGAGGAAACTCATAACCAAGCCAGCCCTTTCCCCTTTATTCATTTGAATGGAATGAGAACTGAAATCTCCAGGGCTCGGAACAGTATTAACTAATTAATACGCTGCCGTGGTGTTACATTTTGTATGCCAAGAATCTGTTTGCACACCATATTGGCTGTTTTGGGCAAGGGATTTTACTCACGAGTGTATATTTCTATATAAATAAAAATCTCTCTGTTAATGAATCTCTCTTAACAGTATTTTTAAAGGATTTTGCAGAGAATATAAAACATTCAGAAGCCAGGTGGGCCAAGGGAGCCTGCTTTGGCAGGGGGGTTGGACTCGATGATCTCTGGAGGTCCCTTCCAACCCCTACAATTCTGTGATTCTGTGATTCTGTGATTCTGTGAAGTAGCTTTATAAAGATGGTAAAATGTGCAGAATTACAATTTGTTTGAGAATTCGTTACATTAAATGATCTGCTGAGTAGAACAAGTGAGTCTTGTTCATTTACTTAATTGAGCTTGTTCATTTACTTAATTGAGATGTTACACTGGATAAGACTAAATACAACACCAAGCACTTGGGAGGCTTAGTATTTACTCAAACAACTTTGGGTTGTACAGAGGAAAAAACAAGAAGAAAAATCTTTGAATTACTCATATTTCTCAGAACTAACCGTTGTTGTCCTAGCAATACAGGCCTGCCCACCTCTATATACTTCCTTTAATTGGTGTCCTTTCAAATGTATCCTTATGCTAAGTTTCTTTTATACTTTTAGGTCACTACATGTATGTAGACTCCATTTACGTCAAACATTTTCAGGAGGTGGCTCAGCTAATCTCACCAAAGACTACAGCTCCGATGTCTGGCTGCTTATCTTTTTATTACCAACTTAAGCAGGAGAGCAGCATTGTTTTTACTCTTTACTTGAGAGATATGAGTGGCTCTTATGAAGAGATCTGGAAAACAGACAGTGCCTCGACTGGAGACTGGGCATTAGCTGAAGTCGACTTTAGTGCACCATACCCGATGGAGGTAAAACAGTCATTCCTGTACAATTAGTTCTGTATATTAGTCCCAGATTTCTGTCCATTGATGATCTATTTTTGAGGATACTGAGTATCGTAACATTATGCATGCCTTGTGCCACAGAACAAAACTTAACAAAAATATTCTAGATGTTTTCTCTGACTTAGACAGTTCTGCAATTCAGTCTTTGTTTTCATGAGACAATGTCCAAACTTGGGTCCTAATACTACAACGGCCTTAGATGTGAAAGCTAGCTGTCTTTGGAAACTTGAATTAATCTAAAGAGTATCAGAAAAAAAAATAAAATGGTGTCTCCTGGTGTTTACTGGAAAATAAATACCTTCAAAGATTGCAATAAACAGTGTGTTATATATGCACATTATATATACTTCCATATATAAAATATATAATACACTTTTTATATATATATCCACAGATTTTTATGAATATATAGTAGTAATATAGATAGATAGATAATACTAGGATTACACGTAAATCAGCTTTAATTCTACTTGCTTTAACTGAAGCTGTTCATTAATTCAGTGTAATCCTGCAGATTTTCAGAAATTACTGGGGATAAAATTTATTTTTGTTAGTTGTTACATAACTTCATTCGTAGTAATGTCAGTAGCCGTATTGAAACTGTTGTACTTCAAATAGTATGGCAAAGGAGGTGTAATCTGATTTAAAAAAAAACACACTTTAACAGAGAATAGTAGGAACAGGAGATACAACATTTACTAATAGAATGGGCATTGTTTCAATTACTATATCTGAGGATAAGAACAAATGTATAAAACTAATTGGCAGAAATGTTTTAAAGGATCAAAAAAGTGGAGTGGTGAAGCAATGAAGTGAGGAGAGCTGTAAGATTAAAAAAAAACATTCTGCAAAGAACTGAAGTTGTATGCAAGTTGGAAAAAGATATTGGTTCTGTTAGGCAGAAATGAAAATGTGTAAGAATGTCATTTTATCTCAATAAAATGAGTTACAAAGCCTTTAGCAACACATCAGAATTTGGAAATATGTTTTACGTATTTGGGATTCCAGTTAAGGTGAAATATTGGAAGTGCACAAATACTTCCAATTTGTGGACTTGGAAAGCAGAAAAGTTAAACATGTCTTTTGCATCTGTGTGCACTGTGAAGAATGTGAGAGGAATTCCCACACTACAGCCTTTCTTTACAAGGGATAAATTAGTCAGTCTGTCTTAATACGTTAGTGGGTGTGTAAGTAAAAAAAAAAAAGACGACAGTTGAAGCCTTAATGATCACTTAGACCTTAGAGTTACGGTGGCTAATTTTCTGAAAATATTATTTCTTAATGGCTACCTTGAATGTTGGAAATTATCAATAGAGGAATAAGCAGCAAACTATAGGATGGATGAATGCACAGGGTACCTATCCTTGTGTACAGCAGAGTGCACAACTTCAATCCTGTCATTTAAAAAGGAGTATTGTTGGAAGTATGAGGGGGAGATGGGAATAATGAAATTACATGAACAAAATAACAATTTCCAGCCTCAACCTGCAAAAAAATATGACTGAAGTAGAATGTGGTGGAGGTTTATAAAAGCCATAAATGATACAGAAAAGCTTGACTGTTCACTGTTTCTCGTAATTTGCACTGATGTTCCAGATTCTTAATTGTAAGATAACAGTTTTAAAATAAAAGGGAGGACCTCTTCATACATATTGCAACTGAACTGTAGAACTCAATTCCCCAGCATACAAAAGGTACCATTATTTTGATCAGTTCAAAAGCTGATTAGAGAAATTCAAGGGAAAAACAATCCATTAAGTGCAGTGTAAGGGAATAACCAAAAGCTTGTCAGCATCTATAGTTCTTTCTGTAGGTGACCTCTGCTGAAAACAAATACTGGGCAAACTGGCCTCTATTCTGCTTCAGAAATTTTTATGTAATCCAATATAGTCATTACTTCAGAAATTATTTTATAGAATTTTTTTTTTTTATTATTTCCAGTTACTTCACAAGGAAAGTTCTGTTTTTTTTCTTCTGGCTAGAGGAAATATTTCTGGTTTCTTACACAGCTCTCCTAGTTTGGTTCCCATCTGTGGGCAACACATCACAGACACTGCTATCTTACTCTGGAAGCATTTGTCCTTATATCCTTGTTTTGTCCCTGGGGCTGTCTTGTGATTCAGGCTTTTCTCAGAGTTTTCCTGTAAGTCGGTGCTTTGATACTTAAGATAAATTTTAACACACTTCCTCAAGTGTTATGGACTGTCCTCCACTTACTTGAGGAAATGATGTCCCTTGGGAATGGAGAATATCCGCAGTGTCTGATTTTATGGTAAACAAAACAAGTGATAGCTTTTCTAGTTCTTAACTGATTTTTTAAAAGGAAAATTTTAGTGTCTGAGGATGTTTAGAGACAAGTGAATGCAGTAACAACAATTCATGTAAAGTAATCCATGCAGTTTGGTTTTAGCTCTCGATCAAGATAGATACAATAATAACTAGGCAGCTTTGGGATCACAGTCAATAAAGGATGAATACTGGCTTGCTGTGGTATCATTACATTAGTGTATGTTTATAATTGATGATTCATAAGACAGCAGAAGAGTTCTCTTCTCCTTTGATTTTCCCTTGACTTTGGATGGGCAAAGATCTGGTGCATGGGTCAGAGTTGGATTTATATCATAAATAAGTAATGTAATTCAGTTTGTCCCCAAACCTGCAGTACTGTCTGAAGTGCTGTAGAGTCTGCGTGGGAGAGCCCATCAGAATTCTGCAAAATGAGAATGTATACCAAAATTATTGTTGTGTAGATATAACAAATGATATTATTTTCAGGTAGTATTTGAAGTTGCTTTCAATAGTGCCAAGGGAGGTTATGTTGCCCTCGATGACATTTCTTTCTCTCCAGTTTACTGCAGCAATCAGACAGGTAAGAGTTCTTTTTGCTGTCTAACATTCTTATTTTCTTCCTTGCTTTGCTTCCTTGAACTGCCTGTGTCAGTACTTCCAGTATTTGGTAGTGTTGTGCAGATGCTGCTTTCTTATCCAACCAATGCCTGTTGGGCTTCCCCTACTGACAAGACAGCACTGTAAGGCAGATAAAGAGAACACTATTCTCTTGATGGATTATCTGGAAACCAATCCTTACTACTTCTCCTCTGGTAACATTACCTCTGAGTTCTGCAACTGGTATGTTGGACTGAATGCTGGGGGATGTCCTGGGTTTTCCGCAGCTGTTTCAGTAAAGGAGGTAAAAGTCCTTGACTTTTCGCTTTTGCTGATGCAGGGAATATCTTCGTCCATCCACATGCCCTGAGGTGTTCTTCAAAGCCAAAGCAGGAGCTATGTCTTCCTGTCTATGCTGTTCCAAAAAGTGTTATTTCCCACAAGGAGTGGGACATCTGTCAGGATTTTATTAGATTTTCACAGCGGCAGAAGTCAGCTAAGTCCTCACGACCTCTGCATATGGCATATGGGCATTGGGCATATGGGGCCAAGGACTTTGACATTTGTGAGTGCAGCTTCTTAACTCACTCTGTTCTTGTTTTTCACTGCTATTGCTAAGCAATTGTCAGAAGTAAATTAGTGGTTTTCCCCTGAGCCCATCCATTCCTTTTGGTTGCAGGCATGAATTTTTGGCTAGTGTTTTGAAGAGATTGGGGAAAAAGAGATTTTTGTGCTTTTTTATCACTTGGAGTCTGTTCTAGCTTTACCTGCACTGTGTAAATATCAATAGGAGGCATATTATGACATATTACAGAGTAATATATTATTATATATTATAATATATATTATAAATCCTCCACTCTTGGCATAGTAAGTCTAGTTTTCCATTATCTTCTCAATGCCTCTTCTACTTCTGTTTTGCAACAAAAATCCTGACTTAGGTTTGCAGTTTGCCATGGATTGGATCTATGTGCTCATCTGTATTTTTCATTTTAAAGACAGCTACTGTGCAATGAGCTATGGAATATTACATAGTATTTTCTGCTGAACCCTGATTTTGTTATGGTATAATAGCCGAAGTGTAGATCCACTCTAACTGATGAAATTGATGGGCTCAGCTAAGAGCTTTGCTTGCCAGCTCTGATTTGTATTAGTTTCTGGGTTGTTTTTTGTTTTTCCTACTTGAGAAATCAATGTCCATCATTTGTGTGTTTGTTTGCTGAAATACATTTAGGTGCAGGCTAATACTTCAAATTTACTTCCTGTTTCAAATTACTTTAAGTGGAGATGTTAAGAAGCAAGAAATGTTCACTCTCCTTGTACTAAATCATGGGGGTGCTTATTACAGCATTATTTTTTTTTAACTTTCCAAAAGTTTTGGTCATTGAAGGTCTTGATAGTAGTCTAAGGGAGGGAAAGATACTAGTGTAGTATACATGCTCAATAAAAGTTGAGTCTAAAGATAAGTGCTCATGCTTCATGAGCCAGATAGTAACTCCCATTGTACACTTTCTCTGGTGATGAATGCAGAGACAGCAGTGCTACTTATTTCTCTGTAGACAGAGAAAAACACCTAGTTAGCACATAGTTCTGGCTTATCTGAGAATGAAGAACTGAAGGCATCTTAAAATTTTGCTTGTCCTGAAGCTGATCACCTGTGTCCTTGCCACTGCCAAGGAATCCTGCTTAGCCTTCATGCAGAGGGGTCATGCATGTGGCTATAGAGTGGTGCTCACAGGGTCCAGACTGCTGACCTAGCCTAAAGTTGCATGGTCACTTTGGGTTTGTCCCCTCCTTCACTCAGCACCTGCAGCAATCAGCTGAAGGAGCATTAAAGAGGTAGAGAATTTTTACTTAAAAGAACCATTTGACAGAGAGCTGTCCTCAGGTCTTTTTAATAAGCAGTGCAGCATTTTTTGCTGTAGAGCTAAAATGAGAGAGGTCAATAGCCATGAGGTGGTATGCAACCCAAAACCTATTTGACTTACATACCCGAAGCATGTATATACATGCACATTATGCATTACTACAAAATGGTTTTTAGAGGGGTGCTGTTCAAGAAAATTCTAAATGTTTGTTTTGGAAGGTTATCCCCTTGGGAACCAAAATGAAAATCTGACAGCTATGCACATGTGTGTACACATTCACAATCATTCTGTCCAAATATCTTTTGAGTAAGGGAGCAGGATGAAAACAGATGTTTGAATGTCTTTGTGCATTATGTCCTGAAGGAGAAATCTTTTTATGTCTGTAATGTATTTATATTTTATAAGGACTGTCAGGGAGGTTTCTCTTTACTTCCTCCAGCAAAAACATAAGTAAATAGCATCCATTTGTGATAGAAAATAGATACCTTGAGGTCAGTGTGATTTTTCATCATATGCATGTAACAACTTTATGTATTCTTGTCTTCTGTAATGTAGAGAAAGATGAAATATATATTAGCAGTATACTAGGGCATACTGCTGCTTTGAGTACTTATGCTTGTTGTACCACGCTCTTCTTAAGAGAACATGTGCATTTGTTTTTTTAGGAATTCTCTTCAATCCTGCTGATGCAGGCTGCAATTTTGAGGAAGATCTGTGTAATTTCTACCAGGATCACAAGGATGTCCCAGGATGGAGCAGAGTGAAAGTGAAGCGCAACGTGTATAGAGCAGGAGATCACACTACTGGGTTTGGTAAATCTGAACAAGAAGAGTCAAACTGGATGTTTGTTAATGTTGTTTGTTAATGTTAATGCATTGTTTAGATTTTCACATTTCAGTAACATCATTGGCATACTGGTTAATTTGCCTTGCTGTAATTGCTTGCCACTGCACTCTGTCGGGGACTCTGGCTGTGCCTGACCCTGCATGCAAAGTGGCAATGTCACTGGTCAAAAGGTCATGTGGGCCATCAGTCAGAGTAATGTCACTGAGCTGCACTGATCTGCAGTCACTATGAGTCCACAAAAACATGCAGGCAAATATGATAGTAGTGTAATGCACTGATTTTAACGTAGAGGAGAGCTGGACTCTTAGCTCTTCCAGTCGTATGACAGTTGGAGTCTTTAAGGGAAAAATGTGCAATTTTATGCAGTGAAGCCACATAGTGAAAAACCTGTCATTAAGTTCTGAAAATGTCTTCCGCACTTGATGTAATGCTTTTCATTACCTCCCCTCACATAGAGTGTTTGTGGTTATTATCTGTAGGATGAAGCCTCACCTGTTTCATAACATGCACTGTATCCCATCCTTTATTCTTTGGTCTCAGAGCAGAAGCTTTGAAATAGTTGGCTTTCCACCAAGAGAATATTTCCATGTATATTTGAAGAGTGCTTATTTCTAGAACTTAACTCATGTACCAGTTTAGTTTGAAATTGCAAGTTTGTTTTTAGAAAAAAAATCTTGTTTCCTTTCACTGTCTTTTTCCTGCCAGTAGAAACTTTCTACCACTAAAGTCTGTTGCAATAACTGAAACTGTTTTAACAGCAAACAAGCTATGCTAATTGTTTATTAGAAATACTCATTAGTTGCACTGTCTTGCAGGTTATTACTTGCTGGCAAACACAAAGTTTACATCACAACCTGGGTACATTGGACGTCTGTATGGCCCAACCCTGCCAGGAAACTTGCAGTTTTGTCTGCGTTTTTATTACGCTTTGTATGGCTTTTTCAAAATGAGTGGCACCCTTGCTGTTTATATCTTTGAGGAGAATCATGTGGTTCAAGAGAAAATCTGGTCTGTCTTGGACTCTCCAAGGGGTGTTTGGACTCAAGCTGAAATCTCCTTCAAAAAACCAATGCCTTGCAAGGTAAGAGCCAGCTCTTTATATCTGCAGTGTTGTAGATGGAGGTTTTCCTTGTCTTTTCCTCTCCGATAACTTTCTTATCCAATGTGTAAACATGAGTGAGGTGCCCCTTCAACATGAAATAAATTTCCCTAGGCGATGTGGTGGAGGAGTGTTGTTCTTTGCAGACTTGCTTCCATTAGCCCCAGTGAAGGGGCTCTGTATCAGAAGCAGAGCAGTGCACTTTATGTCATGAAAGGCAGTCATAGTATTCACTGAGGAACTGGGATGACAGCTGACTGAATGCAACTATTTCTGCAGTTATTCTGATTTCTGTAATGGTTTTTTACTATATTTGAGTCTTCTGAGGAGAACCAGATGGATCACTACCTGAGATTACAAAGATAAATCCAGCTTTTTTTTCAGAATGGGATAATGCTATGTCACATACAAATGAAAGTTTTTGCTAGTAACTCTTGAAACAAAAGTATTTCTGGATTATAAATATCTTAAGCATTTCCCCCACTATAATTTTTGACATGAGAAAGTTATTTAGTGTTACTTTTTTGGAAAAAAAAAGTTCTGCCTGAAAATAAATGCACTGTACAAAGAAAGTTTAAGAGGAAAGTTGCGTCAGTGTGTTAGAAAGGAAATTTACACTGAAAGTTTAATTATAATTGTCATTACAATTTAATAAAAATTGTTGGGTACTTTCTTCTAGCTATCTGTTAAATTAAAAGTAGATGATTTTTTAAAATTTTTATGTTTTCACACATATAACAGAATTTCTAATGCCCTTTCAATCCCTATAGAGAGAAACAATTTCAGAGTACTGTTACTGCCCAAAAACTTAGTAATAGAAAAGTCTCTTATAGTGTCATCCCAAAATATTTCCAGAAAAGTGCATTTTTCACTCTCCCTCTTTTTTCTTAAAAACAGAAGTAAAAACATGAGAAGATAATGGTTAAAAAGGCAAGTGTATAACATGTTTTTGCTATCTGCTGTTTCTGTTTTTTTTAATTGCTTCTAAAAAGCTTCAGTTGCTTGAACAGTGTATGAGTATGTATGAATAGTGATGACAGCTGAACATGACTATTAACACATGGTTTATAGCCTTGGAGGTGGCAGGTTTTTGTAGCATATGACATCTACAGAGAAAATCTTTTCCGATGTGAATTTATGAAGAAATATTTTTATGTTTTCCTAGAAATAAAAGTATATAAAACACTTGAGAAGAAGCTTGCCTGGGATGGGAAGCTTTTAAAACTTTCTTTGAATTGCAGCTTTTATGTCTGTAGCTATTAGTCTGCCTGTAGGCAGACTACCATACTCAAACACCATACTCTGCAGCAGCAGATACTTTGGCCTCCAGTAATTCTCAAAAACCAGCAGCAGGTTCTTCGGGTCTTGTGATGAGAAAGTCTTCTTTACCACAGAAACAAGCTGCAAAATGTTTCTGTTAAAGTTTCATTCTTTAGATATTACAAAAGGTGAGACTTACGAGGCTTCAGAGAACTCTAGTTTTCAGCATTTCATAATTTGGATACCTCTTATTAAAATAACTACGTATTTTGGGGGATGAAGCCTTATCTTAGTCTGAAGCCTATTATCTTACTGGGGAAGATCATGGAACAGATCGTCCCGGAAGCTGTGCTAAGCATATGAAACAGGGTGGTGATACGGGAAGATCAGCATGACTTCACCAAGGGCCAGTGCTGCGTGACCAACTTTGTGGCTTCTTATGATAGCGTAAGCGCATCAGTGAACAAGGGAAAAGCCACTGATGTCATCCGTTTGGAATTCAGTAAAGCCTTTGACACAGTCACCCATAAAATCCTTTTCTCCAAATTGGAAAGATATGAAGATATGGATTTAGTGGGTGGTTTGTTTGATGGACAAGGAACAGGTTGCATGATTGCACCCAGAGGGTAGTGGTCAATGGCTCAGAGTCTGGATGGAAATCAGTGACAAGTAGTGTCTCTCAGGGATCAGTACTGAGGCTAATACATTTTAATATTTTCATCAATGACATTGACAGTGGAATTGAGTGCATCCTCTTCAGGTTTGCAGATGACACCAAGCTGTGTGGTACGGTCGACATGCCTGAGGGATAGCATGCCATTCAGACACACCTAGGATCAAGGATTGGGCCTGGGAGAACCTCATGAGATTCAGCAAAGCCACATGCAAGGTCTTGCATGTGGCAACACCCACTATCGGTACAAGATGGGGAGCAAAAGGATAAGAGCACAGCCCTGCCAAAAAGACCTTGGGGGTACTGGTAGATGGCAGACTGGATATGAGTCAGCAGCATGCCCTCACAGCCCAGAAAACGAACCTGATGTGTGTATGAGGACCTAAAGAAATAGCTGACGGAACAGTCACTTGCCATCCTCATTGTAGGCCTGTGTCAGAGGTGCATCAGAGTACCTTTTGCCTGGCTACAAGGAGTAGTGTGAACCAGCAACTCAGGGATTACCCTTCTGGCTCTGGAGAGTGAAATGTCACACATGAGACCCATATCTGCTCAGTGAACTAATGTCACTTGTCCTGTTTCCTCCAACCTTCACTCATGTCCTGTGGTATCTCAGATAAATCTGGGGGCTGGCAACCCCCACTTACATTCTCCATCTTGTCTGGCTCCTCAGCCTGTTCCATTTCTTAGCCTCAAATCCTGTCCATGTCCCATCTCTTTGCACTGCCTGTCCCAGTTCTTATAAATTATAGTTTTTTGTTTTTTGTTTTAAATTTAAAGTAATGAATTGAAAGAAAACAGAATTCTGGCACAAAAACCAAACCCTTACACTTTTCATTCTCCTGCTCCAGTGTCTAGTAGTGCCCAAGCCAAAGAATTTTTGAAATAGGGGCAAAATAATGCCTTTTTTCCTAGCCTTATTCTTGGAAATGATGGAAGTGTTTTGGCTTGAATCTTCCAAAACAAGCCTGAAGCAAGCACCCAGAATGGAAAATCTGAGCTGAAATCATTGCATCTTGGGATTGTTAATAACAAGGGAAAATCTTTCAGTGGGGTGAAGTGGGATTAAGAATAAGATGGAGCTACCACCTTTCCTCTGGGAGATGTAGTGGTTGATGTGACTAGCACATTCTTTTCTGAAGTGCATCAAGTCTAGACTTAAGAAGCTGTAGGCATGCACAGTAGTTTAGCTGGTCAAGTGCTTGGTTACTGGGTGCAACTTGTAGATTGGCTCAGGGACTGTGGAAAAGTAAACAGTCTCCTGGCTGCTCCTTAATGGCTAGCGAGGTCAAAGAGTCCTGATGCTTGTAAAGCCAGAAAATACTTGACCATATATGCCCTTCATCTTTCTTCCCAATATGAAGGGAAGGCTTTCTGATATGCTTTAATTATGTGGGTTTTTTTGTTTTTTTTTTTTTCATCAGGCCAGTAAAACGGCTCAGATTTTCACCTTCTGGTTTGTGTAATGTTTTTTTGCAAGTTCTTTTGGAATTAGCTAACTGCAGTCTGGCACAGATTGTTGGCTTGAATTCTGTGAGCAGGAAGCTTGATGCTGGCCAACAGACTTGTTTTACGCTTTCAAAATACCGCATTGAAAAAGTTAGGTGGGTATGATCCAACTGAGCAAGTAATAAATGTTTGTACGTACATTATATGTATGCATACATATATACAAACATACTGCAAATACATATGTTATATAAAACTGGTGAGAAGGCAAGACATTTAAAATCCCAATTTGTTTGTATCTGAGATGCTCTGTGTTTGAGTTGGTTTACACACCCATGATGCTTTGCATAAGAAGTGTTTTTGTACTCTATAATACCCAGAAAATAAATGTGAGACAGAAGATCTTCCTAACAGTTATTAAAATAAATGAAACTTGCCATACTTTGTCATATCAATATCATTAAGGCAGCAAAAATCTGACTCTGAAATTTGTAGAATCTTTTGATCTGATTAAATGAACTGAAACTGATTTTCCAGGTTAATACATGGCAGGGAAAGGTCATTGCTAACGAAAAAACAAATTCACATGAGCCATGCACAGCATGGAGATATTTGCATGCACCATGGAATGTGAATTAGCATTTTAATCTTCTGTGTGTTCATTTGCAGCCATAAAAAGATCTCCCTCTTAAGCAACTACGTATGAAGTCTAAAAGTCTGTAATAAAATTAAATTTTGACTGCAGGTTGATCTACTCACATTAGTTCTGGTCATTTCTACTAGATTTGATTCACCTTTCTGGTGCTCTGGCTTTGTAAAGCGAACATCTCATGTTGTTTATTCATTCATGCAAGTTTTTATAGTTTTGATAACTGCTATAGAGTTTCAAAGAATTAAAAAAATGAATAATGAATCCTTGGGAAGATAGTTGGCATCCTAATAGTCTTCTCTATTTGCCCAAAGCTAGATGTGGCAGTGTTTCTTGGGCTTTTATTCTTTCAGTGTGCTTTTCTTCTTCTCCTTCTTTGAGTTCACCTGTTCATTTTCACCCATCATCCATAACAAATTTTAGTTGCAGTTGTGAGAACGTGAATCATATGAATGAGTGTTGCACTTCAGTAGTTATTTGTTTTAAAACAAGTGAAAGGAAGGACTTTTAGGGAATCACTAGGCATTGAAATCCTTTGCCACAGGATGCTTTGAAGGCCAAGAACACATTTTAAGAGGAATTGGGCAAATTCATGCAAAATAGACTTTGCAGAGACCAGTACAAGTATGACCTCCAATTCAGCAAATGCTTTAAAACATATTATAGCAAGGTACAAATGTCCTTATGGTTGATTCATTTCTTATGCTGTTTTCCCTAAACATCCATTATCACCCCACTCTCTGCCTTCCTGCACTGTAGTAAGAGGGTCTTTGCACCTTTGTTCTCTCTTTTTACCTGTGGAAATGCTCATGAAACGAGTATTATTTTTAATCTGTATTGATGAAATTAATTAATTCTTAGATTTCTCTTTCTTGCTAATAAATTTGTATCTTCTGTTTGTCCATCAAAGTCATAGATAAATGACTAGTGCAGGATGTGATATACTCCTAATTGCTATGGCTAGCTCACCAGTATGAGATAGAAGAGGGCTGATATCTTAGTTTTCACTTCCTCCTCTGAAAATCTGTCACTTGTGCCAAATAAAGGTGGTTTTTTCAAGTGCTGTTCTAACAGAACTCTTGATCAGTACTTCCGTATTAAAATAGACAGTTTAAAGAAGTCAGAGTTGGTTGCATTTTGTGTTTTGCCCTGGATGTCGTGCATTCTCTCATGCCTAAAGCAAGATACTTCTTAAGAAGCAGTCAATAGAAAGGCCCTTTTAAGCTGACATTAAGGTCTGTAAAGTGCTTGCAAAATGTGCACCCCACTGTCTGAAGTGTTTGATAAATAGTAATGAAAATGACACATGGGAAAAACAATCTAAAACTTACTCAGTTTAGAAGGTAATAGAAAGTATTTCACAGAAGCTAAGCAAGGAGATCCATTTGAATAGATATTAACATCCTTTGCTGTATGCAACAGTTAACTTACATTTCCCTTTTTTTGCTCAGTTTTTGTTCTGGGTAACTAGTATTGTAATATTACCATGCCACACTGTCGGTAAGATACTTAAGTCTAAAAGTGTGAACCTTTTTTTCTCTCTTAGAAAAAAAGGAGCCAAAGAACCAAGTCTGTTGAAAAGAGAATAGAGCTATAATAGGAGATTACTGGAGATCAAGGAGGGGTCCGGGGGACAGTGAAGAATATCAGTATCTCACATGCACTGTTTGCAGGGTTAGGGCTAGTCTAGTCTCTACTAGACATGAAATAGATATAGCATTAACACTCCGTGGCCTTAGCCTATTCTGTCAGGTATATGTTGCTCTTTTACTGGTTTATTCCTGCAAACCATTTCCTTTGGATAGGAAGGGTTTTAAAAAATATTGGTTCAAATGTCAAGCTTATTACCAATGTTATTCCATTATGTATGTAGATATTTTCACGATACGTTATTTTTCCCACTGGAGAAATGATAAATTTACATGGCAAGAAACTGAACTTGCATGGCAAGTGCCATTTTAAATCAGTTCATTTAAAATGACGCAGGGGGTGGCAGACATTCTAACTTTGGCTGAGTAGCATATTTCTGCTACTGATAAATGAGTCTGTATCTATTTAAGCCAAATAGAAACAAGCCATTTAAAATCTAGTTTAATCAAACTAGTCAGAAATAATTTGGGCTACATTGATAACATTTGTATGAAACAGCCCTGGGGCAATCGGCATGATGCACTGATTCCATCTGCCAGAATTGGTTGTGTGCTTATATAGCTGTGCAGTACTATAAATGACTGAAGAGATAGTTGGACCCACTGTTTTGTGAAAACATCTTGACTGCTTCTTGTGTCATGTCACACTTTTGTTTTGGATGCTCACATCGTTTTTGGATTTCATAATGCAGAGTTTTGTGTCACTTCGAGGAAGCTGCAACAGTTGCTCCTCTCAAAAACAGACTCAGTCAATGAGAACATCATTATAATTGCTTAAGTCCTGGATTTTGAGTGCATCTAAATAAGTGTCCAAATGACAGAGTGAGTTTTGTATCTATACAGATAAACAGTATGTAGTTTAAACATGGGAATGTTCAGAAGGATAAAATCAGGTAAATTGATTTTCTGCAGACGCTTGGGTTGTTTTTCATACACCGGATTTGGCAGTTGTCCCAGCTTATCTTTTTTTTTAAATATGTGTATTTCAGCTGGTCTGGTTTTCTGATTCAGCAACAGCTATACTATCTTGGGATAAAGAAGAAGGGATCTGGGAGCATCGTTTATCTTTTTGTCTTTTTCTCAGCTCCTTCCAACCTTTGTTTTATAAATTCCCCAATTTTCCCTTTTGTACTTTTTTTGCATGCCCTACTCCTTCTTCTTCTCTTCCAAAAGAAGGTTCATTTCATGTGCATACATTCAGCTCACATCAACTTCTAGAGATGCAGAGAGGTAAGGATTGGAAATCCTTTCCACCTAACTTTGTGTCTGAGGCACAACCTCACAGCACAGCATAAAGGAAGTGAAAACTTGCTAACTTTACCAGTTGTTCTCATTTGGTGTTACTCCTTACTCATATAGGCTAGGATAAATTGTAAGAATTGATCATTGATACTTTTGATTGTGCGTGCCAGGAACGTTGATTTAGCACTGCAAAATAAATAGATCAACCTCCAGAAATCAAGGCAAGGATTTGGAAGGAAACTAATAGCCTGGCTGTGTCTTCTTTCTGGAACAAGAAAAAGACATGAGAGAAAAACGTATTTTATTTTCTCAGTAACACAGGCAACAACTGCCTGCATTTGATATTGTTTTTAATTTAGTCTCCAAGATAGCATGCAAGTCCAGAAAGATTTGTTACATTTTGAAACAGTTAGTATATTGTTCAGTTGTCATTTTTTATGAAGAGAAGCATGCACGGAGCACAAAGATGCCCTTATTCTCTTCTCCAAGATATGAGATAGTTTCGTAAAAAATTATTTTTTGAATAACTGACCTAGGAAGTATTCTAATATAAATTGAGCAGATGTAAAGGACCATGAGATGCTAGTGCTGTCAGATTCAGAAATATGACATGGGATGAAAGTGAATGGCTGAGTGAAATCTGAATTCATAGAATTTTGGGGCGTAAAGTTCACATGCACCAAAACAGACATTTAAGAAAAAAAAAATTAAAAAGTTAAAAAGAAAGACATTCAGGACAAAAGAAGAGTGAATAGATCTGATCTGTGAAGAAAAATATTTTCTACGTCATTGCTTAAAACTAAATCGAGAACAAAACAGTAAAATCAGCCAAGTGCACAAAGAACAATGTTCGTATGTAACGCTGCTGCTAATATTGGAAATGCTGCATGCCCAAGCACTCATTCCTCCTTGCTACCCCTGTGCAATTATAAAGTCTTCCTGTGGCAGCGTGTAACCCAGTATCACAAAAAGGAAGCAAAGAAACTGGTAATGCTAATGCTGTGGATGACAAAACCAAGCAAGTTCACACGTGTCACTGAAGCAAACTGATGCCTTGTGCAAAGGGTATGCTTTCAAAAGCCTTTGACAGAGCGAGTTATTGTTGTGATGATTTAGAAATGGAGCTCTTTCTGCAGGATCCAACGGGTAATTACATACCTTGTATGGAACAAATTATTGCAATTTAAGAATAAAGAACTTGATCCTGCTCCCAGTGATGTCAATAGGAAAACATCAGTTAGAACATGATTCCACAGTGCGGAAATGTTGTTTCACAAATGAGGACTGATCTCACCCTTTCATGTGTGGTTTTCTGAAGATCCTTGGGTTTAGGACTATAATATGTCTTTAGTTTAATACAGCATTCACCAGAATGCATTTACTAACAGTCGTCCACTGGACATCCACTGGATGTAAATATTTATTGTATTCCTTATTCCACAAGATGCTACCATGTTTTTTAACAAATTATGCCTGTTTCTTGAGAGTAACCTTACAAATTAGGTAATGATCTTTGCCATATCAAACCTTAAGGCAAGGAGAGCAGATCTACAGAGAAGCACATGGGACCACTACTAGGCCACTACACAGAACAGCTGTGCATGCTGTGCTGGGGCAGTCCACAAGTCCATACTTCCAACAGTTTGCAGGATAGATAATCCTCATTACCGGGATTGGTAGCATTGAATGTAAAAATCAGAGGCTGTTTTATAATAGATAGGTAAATAAATATGGCTAAACAAAGCAGTCTATAAAAACCCTGTATTAATGACTATATTGAAGGTGTTTACCAACCCTGCTAATGGAGGATATATCGGGTAATGCATAAAGTACAGTCTTTTTCCATCAGCATGAAACTGTCAATCATCATTCAACCTCAGGTAAGGTAGCTGAGATGTTTACAGTTGTTCCAGAATATTAAAATATTGGAAGGGACATTCGTCTGTCACCAGTCACTAGCACAGACCTCATCACAAAGGAATTGGTCTGAAAAGCTCCACCCAAATTATGGTCATAACCTCAATGGTCAGACAGATGGTTTGCAGTATTTAGGCAAAGAAAACTGTTAGCAGTATTTTCACAAAATAAACCTTATTGTGTCTTGTGTAATTTGAACAGCTCTATGTTACCCCTGGGAGAAAGGCAGCTGGGAATCTGACAGTTCTAGTGGTTTCTCTGCATTTTACGTTGCCATCCTGTGAGTGACTTGTATTTTCCATGGCAGAATTAATGTGTAGTCAAATAAAACAACTTGGATACCACTCTTAATCTTTGCAAAACCCAGATAAACACTGTGAGTGATGCTTAGCATTTTCAGCCTTCTGCTTTATGATACTGTGGCCTTCTATCATTTCTGAAGAATCCCATTTTGTGCAGTAGTCTCACCTCATTTTCTGGTGTTGTTTGCTTGCAGTTTGCCTGGGCCATCCCTGTTGGCCATCACTCTGCATTACTCTTTGAAATTTGTCTTTCCATGGGTTATAAGGACAGGATGGCTGAGGACTTTAAGCTGTTAATGCTGTTATGTTGGAGACATAAAAATAAAAAAAACAACTTTAGTGAGTCATCCTTTGACATGCTCTAAAAAATACTCACTTTTCTAGTAAAATGTCAATCATATACAGAAATATATCATTTGACTATAAAAATGGGAAATGATTTTCTATTTAATGAAAATATCTAAAATCCATTGAATTTTATATGTCACTCATCTAGGCACCACTGGTATGTGCCATATCAAAGTTAATTCATCCTTTCTGTACCATCAGTATTAAATCATTAAAACATTTGGAAAAAAAACAAGCTAAATTTTCAGACATCAAGCAGTGCCAGCTTTTGTTGGAGATACATGAAATTTTGTTCATTATTGCAGGTTGTCTTTGTAAGTTGGTGTAAGAGCTTCTGGGACTGTGGGCTTGTGGCACTGGATGATATATCATTGAGCCTGGGAAGCTGCCAGGCTGCTGGTAAGACCAAGTGTATTTGTCATCCAACAGCTGCTACCTTCTCCCCTTTTTAATAAGAACATATCTTATGCCATCATTTCCCAAGCTTTCCCTACAGCTGACTTCATTTCACTGTTTGTTGTTGTTGTTGTTGTTGTTTGTGTGTTTTTCAGTAGGTATTGCATTAATCCAATTTTTGGAGTTTCACACATAGAGTGAGGACCAGATTTTGTTAACTCCTAATTAACTTCACTGACTCCAGTGCAGCTGTATATGAGGGATCACACCTTCAAGACCATTTTATAAAAAGCAGACAGGAAAGCAGTTTTCAATTGCGTCAGGAGAAATGCACACAAAAGCTCAAATTTGAAAACACAACATTGTTCCTTTTGCCCAGAAATACAGTTGTGTGAGGCCAAGATACAATCTCTTACCTGAGCTGAAGCTCTGTAATGAACACAGATAAGAGGAGTCCAACTCTCCACCCGCAGTGGGAGGAATTCAGTGCTTCTGAGTGAGTCTTTACCCTCTGACATGCACAGGGTCACCCCTCTGAACTCACTCATGCTCCCTCTTCTGGGGCTTTTTGAGGTTTGATAATGCAATGATTGTATCCTAATTTGGAAGCAGTTCTGATGAGATGGGCACAATCTGTAATCCCGTTCACTTCTGGAATACAGCCATGCCTTTGAAATGGTGATGGGGCAGACTGACCGTGCCATTTATACCGTCATGTAGTAATAATTATTTTATGACCTGTTCTAATTGGATTCATACATCCAAACAGCTAGTGCCATCACTGTAGAGGGACAAGTCACACGTACAAAGCTACATAACTTTTTTCTAAAGTATATCCAACATTTGCCTATTTTGTGTCTCTGTAGATCCTAAGGAAGTTGTAAATGAACCAAAGGTGCAGAACTGATATTTAGATGCATGCTGGTACTTCTCACCGGTGGCAGCAAAAAAGTACAGAACA
Organism: Chrysolophus pictus; assembly: GCA_037305975.1. NCBI lineage: Eukaryota > Metazoa > Chordata > Aves > Galliformes > Phasianidae > Chrysolophus > Chrysolophus pictus. The sequence continues at coordinate 44,621,349 of CM074614.1, read as the reverse complement.
CACCCTTAGTATGTGAGGTGTGAATGCTCCCTTCTCGCCAAGAGGGAAGGCAGCTCACGGTGCCTGCTCCTGAAGCACAAATTCAAGTTGTAGCAGAACAGCAGAGGGCAGAGACTTCTTTATTATCATACTGGCAAGCACTGGAATTCTTGGCATACTTTCTTCTACATCATCTAATGGGGTTGTAACCCTGAAAATACCCTAGTAATTGCAGCTGTGCAGTCTGTTGCATGTGGTGGTGAATCGGATTTCAGGGTAATACAGCAGGGCTCACTGTGGCAGCTGATTTCAGATCACAGAAACCTCTTTCTGTGGCAGGATCTGTTAATGCATGTTACACATACTGGAGCTTATTAAACTGTCTTGAGTGCCACAGGAGCGAAGGAAATGAGGCTGGTAGAGCCCGTCTGGAGGAAGAGCTACAGTAAACTGCAGGAGATGTTTTAAAGGATGTTAGTAGATGTTAGTGAGCCATACTAAGGCACAGATTTCCCTAGAGCTGTGAAGAAAATGAAATAAAACCCTGTATTTCAGTTTGGAACTGATTTTGTAGGTTTGTGACTAATCTGTTGCTAGGTAAACAAAAGTGATCTCAGCAGAAGCAATACATTGTTTGTGTCATTTCTCCATACATCTGTCTAATATATTTGCAGTTTTAAACAATCACATCTCGTTATAGATCTCTTGCCACCCTCTCCTGGTGAGTGTACTTTTGAAAAAGATGAGTGTATTTTTACCCAGAAGAAGAGAGGTCGTGGGAGCTGGCAAAGGAGGAGGGGTCCAACTCCTACCTCTTACACCGGACCAAAAGGGGACCACACTTCCGGGGTAGGTGAGTTAAGCTTCACATTGAACTTTCTGAACAGAGATTAAGGACTAATCAAAATGCTTTGAGATGGTAACTTAGAAAACAGGAAACTTACTTCTTTATTCACAACAGTTATTGATCAAATGGAGTAAACAGGTTTCATTGGGACCCTCCAGAGAATGTGATGTTTAATCTGCATGTCAAGTGGAGAATTCAGTCTTCATGTCCTAAAGTAGCCCTTTCCTTTGGGAGAAAAAAAGCACAGGGTGGCTTTCCTGGCCCTTCAGAAGAGCCGTCTTCCAACCCTTAGCTTATGTGAATATTCCCTAAAGCAAAAATGCAAACAAGTAGGTAAACCTCAGCTCTTCTGCATGAACACCTTCTTAGTTGAACTTAGAAGAAAACATGGGTAGAATACAGAATACAAGAATACGGGAGCAGTCCCACAGGCCCTTTATCTTAAAAATCTGTTCCGTCACCTCACTTCACTCTTTGTACTGTCCATTTTACTCTTTGAAGGACTTAAGTGAATGAGGCCCCCACCACCATGGGTGAGCTCACAGGAAACTACATCCAAATTGCCCCCTAACTGTCATACCCAGTGACCTTTGCAAATTACGAATTGCATTTCTGTGTTGGGCACTTGTGTTCTGCAGAAGAAGACCTCAGCAATGCTTCCACTGGCTCTGGTGTAAGATGAAGCTGCCCTAAGACTTGTGAATTTCAAATCCTTATGTGTGTTTCAGAAGACTCAGGGTGCCTTGGATTTGCCCTTATCTTCAAGGGAAAGTATTCATTCAACAAAGAACAAAGTCAGTGGCAGACAGGCTGACTCACTTGCTGCAGCTATCAGCCTGGTCTGGGCTATTTAAGTGGTTGACCTGTTCACAGTGTTACCAAGAACTACTATTACTCTGTCAGCTGTGACTGAGTGTAAATCACATCCAGCATAGTTATTTCAACTGTGCATCTGAAATCTTGCTCTGTTCAAGCTTAACTGAATAATCTGGAAAACAATTGTTTCCGGTTAATTAAATAAGAGTTTTGCCCTATTTGTGATCTCTTTATGTAAAAACATGACTTTGTGTGTATTCAGCAAAATGTCCCTTTCCTACCTCCTAGCAAAATCTCTATAGCTGCACCCTCAGCAGAGTATGGACATCCACTGCAGGGACAGATTTGTGATGTCTGGGGCTGTACAGCCTAAGTCCTGTATGTGGAACTGAGAATGCAGACGGGAATATTTCAGTTAGTATTGAAATTTCTGAGTGCCAAGAAGTTACATACTTCACTGTCAATTATAAACAGTGAAGATTCTAAGTAGAAAAATTTGTAACTTCATAGGTAAGTTTTAAAGCTTGAAATTCCTCTTGCATTTGCTGAAATAAAAATGAGAAGCTTCACTTACAAACCGGAGCACATTCTGACGAGCTCTATTGGCTAAGTCATGCAAATGAAAAATGTAGTGTAAGTGTGAAACAAGAACATTTTCCCAATAATGATACCTTACTGCTGTGAAATGATTTTCAGACAGGAATCTTGAAATTCTTGTCACTTTTCCAATGCAATATTTGAAAAACTGTCACATTTAGGAATTGAACTAATTTATGTTAAGTCCTTGTTACCCACACTGTCCAGCTTTTCTGCATCAAGTAGGTACGTAATAACAAGTAAGTTATTGAGAATTTTTCCTACTAGCTTTTGAACTTTATTTGAGACAGCTTTTTTGAAATGTGGGTGACAATCTTGGAGAGAGGCCAATGTCTGTACCACCTGCAGTCTCTTCTGCATAATATAAGCTGAAAGGAATATACCACACTAAAAATATTGATGCACAAATTGTTTTCGTAGGCGACTGAAACTCACTTCTGTAAAGTGATTCAACATTCAGGTTTGCTTTTTTTTTTTTTTTTTCCCCCTGGGGATATTCCCTAGGTAATACCATTTTTCCTCTTTCAAATACTCAATATTCTAGTTCTCCTGTTTCCAAAGTCAATATCCTTAAAGGAGCAACGCATTAGAAGAGTTGCTTGCAGAAAGAAAAGAATGTGTTTCTTAGTTTCTAAGACAGAAACTGACTTCAGACCCATTTCCAGTTTGTATGTTTTACTAAACATTGCGAGATTGAAGACTGATAGTTTGTATTCTTGGTGAAGCAAGAGAATCTTTTAAGCGTGGCCTGTGACAGGAAAACATGTTTGCAGCAACATAAACATTTATTCCTTGTATCATGCATTTGCAGTAAAATGTGCTGTAGAAATACGTGGATTCAAATTCACAAAAAAAAGAGCTAATATAATCTTTCAAATCAGTTTATAACATGATTCAGGCCTTAGAACTAAGGCAAGATACTCTACTATGCGGTAGTATGAGCTGTAGGTTTTGATTTCTAACTCAAATAACTCTCAAGCATAGTTAGTATCAAAATTCATGGAGCCGCTTGCACTATGTTTGGAATAAAAAACCTAGGGAGTTCTCCAGCACACCACAGCAAATAGTCTTTTCTTTACAGATCTGCAGCTGCAGATACTCACCCTTTTCACCCTTTCTCTCTAGTGCTGCAGACCACCAAACTACAGCGCTGCCTAGAGGATGACTTCAGCATGGGTTTGTTTAGGTAACAGGGCTTTCAGGATCCTGAGACAGACTTATCGGCTGCTCTTGCTGTTCTCAGTCTTCCTCCGGCTTCACTGCTCCTCCCGATTCTCCTCCCTCCTAAGGTCCATCTCGACTCCTGCAGTTGTAGTGGCATAAGGAAGCGTTTCCTTTGCAACGTGACCAATTGGGAGCAGTGGGGCTGTAGGAAGGGTTGCTGCAAAATCTGGATTCAGCACCTGCTGGTGGGGTGTACTTCTCACAACACAAAACAGCTGCCATGTGCAGCAGGTGGGATGAGGGATGTTTTTCAGTCTTACCGTACACTACAGACTGGACCCTTCCTTAGTTGGAAATCACTAAGTGATGGATCTCAGAAAGCAGGGGGAATAAGTTGTCTGCCAGCAATTAATGACTAATTTTTCCAAAGGTCAGAATTTGTGATGATTTCTCACTGATATGTGGATTCTAGGTAATCCAGTTCTACTCACTCATATCTTTGCATCTTGATCACAGAAGGAAAATATTACTGATGTCATGTGTGATTTAAAAGAGGTACTTCAGTTCATTTTCTTGGTTAACTGCACTGGCTCCTACACATAGCCTAAACAAGCATATTCCTGATTTCAGAACAAATATGGTTTGTTTTCTTACTCTAAATTGCTTTCTCATGTTGTATATTTCACTGGATATAAAATGGTTGTGCTTTTTTTTAGTGTTCTTATATTAGCATTCACAAGCATTTTAATTACTGCAGAACACAATGATTACAGTATTGCAAATACTGCAATTCACAAGTACAGCAAATAGTTTATAATATAATTTTCCTTCTCAAAAATTTCAGTCATGGGTTTTTGTGTAATGAGTACATCAAGCTAATGAATGGGTTGAGAGAATGTATTGTTCTTTATTAATATTTGTGTATCTTTTTAAGGATACTACATGTATATAGAGGCATCCAACATGGTCTATGGACAGAGAGCATACCTAATTTCAAGATCACTAAGAGGGACCTCTGGAAAACAATGCTTGACATTCTTCTATCACATGTATGGAGCTGGGACTGGATTATTAAGTGTTTATCTAAAAAGAGAAGGTGATGATGAAGAGATTCCTTTGTGGAGGAGGACAGGGGAACAAAGTATCTCATGGCTAAGGGCAGTGATAGAATATGAAAGTGACAGAAACTACCAGGTAAGGAAAAAAAAAAAAAAGGAAGGTAAAGCTTAACTGTGCACTAGAATCCAGGTCTTGAGTTGTATTAAAAAAATGTAGACATCATTGAATGAATGGACATCTGAATAAGCTGAATTAATGCATAATTTTGGAATAGAAAACAAGAGAACAGAACAGAACAAACCTATGAAAATCACTTCATTCCAACTGCATGACCAAATCAGAGCTAACCAAAAGTTAAGGGATGTTACTGTTGGCATTATCCAAATGCCTCTTGAAGTGGCTTGGGGCTTCAGCTACCTCGCTGGGAAGCCTGGTCCTAGAGTTAAATGAAGCGTTAATTAATTCATTAACTCAGGGTTACTTTTTAAAATTATGTAAGTGTTGTTTTTCCATCACTTCTTCTCAGTAGCGGAGACTGTATTTCGGTGACTTGTGCAATTTTTTTTTCCTTCCACCATCTAAAACCTTGTCTAAATTTGATACTGTCACTAAGCTGTGATAAACAGGCTACATCTTTCAGGGTGGCACCAAAGACAAGGAATGATGCAAAGAGAAAGCTGAACTGATACTGACTGAAGTAGCACTGGGCAGAAGACTACAAAACTTTCACTAAAAGCAAGTTTAGCTTCATCAGGAATAAAGAATCACAACAGAATGGTTTTTTGTTTTTTGTTTTTTTTTTTTTCTCTCTCGTCTTTCATTTGAGTAACACATGACAATAATACGTTTCAGCTGAAAAGGAAAATAGGCACATAACATCATTGGAGCAGATTTATCAGTGGTTCAAAATAAAGAAGTATCCTACCGAACTGTGAGAACAAATCTTTTCCCCTCAGCATAATACATGTCCAAAGTCTGTGACGAGGAAGTTAGTCCAGTAATGGAATATGGAAGTGTTCTTCCAAGAACCAGGCTTTCAGGACACACTAAATCCCTGAACAGACCCAGGCATGGTTTTTGGGGGGAGGGGTTGTTTCAGTCCTTCCTTCTAGTTGGGGTATCCCTGAAAAGCTATGTCTTATCTTTACAGATTATTTTTGAAGCAATCCGTGGGGTGTCAATGAGAAGTGACACAGCTATTGATGATATTCTGTTCCAAGCAGGACCCTGTTTAGGTAAGTTTAAGCTTGCTTTGCTTTTCTTAGGAGACATCTAGCAAGTCACACAGCAACTTTTTGTACTTAGACAGGTGATATGTCTTTCCTTAAAGCCCCTCTGGATGTATCTGCATTTATTATCATGTTGCTGTTCATGTAGAATGTTTACTAACGTGTGAAACTAGAATTTGGTCTAGTAAAAATCCTGTAGCACATTTAAAAAGCTGTATGGCGGTTCCATTTAAGTCCAACACAGTAATTATATTCTGTCTTATATATTAAAATATACTAGCACTTACAGTACTTCCCCCTTTTTGTATTCTAGAAGTGGAAGAAATTCAGTTCTCATCAGGCTATCCAGACAGCTTAAATGAAATTGAGTATTAAATACAGTCTGCTGAAGGGAGTGGAATGCATAGAAAGCTTTTATGTGAGAAACTGCACAACGGCCTGCTTTAAAATGTGCTTTAAGTGAAGACTGGACTCATTTGGATAATCACCCAAGTGTAGGAAAAACTCAGAGCACTCGTGTTCCTCGCCTTTGCAATGAAATTATTGACTCAGGGCTTCTTAGACTGTTTTTTAATTTTAATTTTTTTCTCTTTTGCATGAGGTTATCAATTACTATATAGTGGCTTCCCATTTTGCACAGATCATTCAACAGTATTTTAGTGCTTTTTTTTTTCTTTTTTTTTTCTGGTGTGTAAATCTTCCTGGTATATAGGTAAGAAGAGGAAAGCAAAGGTGCACAATTAAAATCTAATATTGTGTTATCTTAAATCTGCATTCAGTGAATGTTTTGTGTTGGGTACAGAATGGCTTTATGTTAAGGAAATAATAAATACTTTAAGAGAATAAAGAAAATAGTATTAGATACTACTAACATCCTACAGGCTAAGTGCAATTATTCATAAGACAATTCTCTCTGGGAAACTCTTAACACTTTGCTGGTAATTTTTGTGTTTTTGTATTCCTTTACTATAAGAAATATATTTGTCATTCTTAGCAATAAGAAGCTCACTTCTCACGTTTCAGTATAAATCAGTGTAAACTACTGCCAAATAAACAGTTTGTACACTCACAAAGAATGTACTCACACTTCACCCAACCACAACGCCTTGCAATTATATTGGTAAGATATTGAATTCACACAACCTGTTAATTCTGAAGACTTTTTTTTATATTTGTGTTTGAAGTTTTGTTTTGAAAACATTAAAACTTCCTAATAAAATATAACTTTGAAAATTGTCTGCTTCAGACTTTAGTTATTGGAGCAATGAAGAACTTAATATAATAGCCTGCATTTATTGTTGTGAAAAAATGAAGAGCGTGGGTTGTGTAACATGGAAAGTGGTTTAATCTACTACAGGGAGTTCCTCTGCTGACCCATAGAAGCGATTCTAACATACTAGCTGTTTCTGCACAATAGGCACCCTGAAAAATGGAAATAGCTTTTGATCCTTTCAGAACAGAGGATATGGCATTTCTAATTGGCTTTAAGTATCAACAGGACCTTGGATATGCTGGATCAGGTTCCTGTTTTTCCATGAATGTTTTAGATACCCTCCACCCAAAGCCTGTTACATGGAGAGGTACAGAGTGCATTTAGGAAAAAAACCACAAAGTAGCCTGTTAGGCTTTTCATTTTGATGACACACACACACACAAAATTGTTCAGTAAAATACATTCAGTAGTAACATGTATATTTGCTTATTGATTGACAGAAGTTGACACAGTTTATTTCCCAGAGACTGAGAGACACACCAAAGAAGTGACATTTTAGCTGCCTGTCGTAGGTACCCCCAGTCCTGCTGACAGCTGGTTACCAACCACCATTCCTGCAATTATGTTACGCAAATGAAACCAAGCAAAATCAGTGGACTGTTTCCTAAAGTTCATGTGGTCTTACAATTCTTCTATAAAGCTATTGTTTTGGTATCACCTCATTCAGATCAAATTATTCATTTAAAAAAAGTGAAAGTGAAGTCATTAAATTCACCACATTTAATGATTCTCTGTACTTCTGACTTCTGTATAAAAGAAAATGAAGCAGAAGGTGTAGCTGTCATAGCCCTGTCTCTAACAGCTTCATTTAGCTATGCTTCCTTCCACCAAAGTAATCAGTTTCAGACTGATACAGATGAGAACATAAGCAAATTATTCTTCTCACAGGGGTTCTCTAGGAACCTCACTGGTACAACTATTTTGAAGATACCAGTGAGGATAATATTCATCCCAGGACATTTCTGCTTCTGCGGGAGTTAAAGAATGGAGGGAGAATTTGAAAAATGGCTTTAAATCACTATCAGTCCAAGGGCTGTGAGACATCTGAAAAACAGGGAAGATGTACTCAGATTTTTCTACTGGCAAACTTCAGTTTTATGGTGATGTAAAAACACCCCATTAGTTCTGCCCAATTACAAAACTCCCCATGCACCTGATTTCTTCCCTGGATCCATTTTTGTGTACTCTGTTGCTCTCTCACTGCAGCAGTAACTGTACAGGGAGCACAGAAGGGCAAAGACCAGTTCTGAGATTGTTCTGCACTCAGCCTACTCACTGTCAGAACATTTCTTCAAGAGCAACTGGAGAACCCACAAGTAATTACTTTGAGTTGTGGTACAATCCATAGAATGGCTATGAAAACTTCAAAAGCTGCTAAAAGCACCCAGACACTAGAAAGCTTGTATCTGATTGCTGTAATTGCAGAGTTGTATTGCAGTCAAACTGAACTTGTCCTCAAAGCAGAGGAAAAGGTCTTTTAATACCCTCTTGCATAATAGTCTTTTAAATTCTTTAAATGTTTTCCATTAGTTAACATTTTGTCATTATCCTTACTACTTTTTAAAAAGAGCACCAAAATCTGATCCCAGTTGTACCAGTGGAAGTACAGAAAAAACAACAGAAAATATCACTGTTATTCCAGGTTTATTCAATGTAAATCAAACTCTATTCTGGATGAATATTGTGTCACATCAAAGTAAATCTAATGAAAACTCAAGTTTACAATCTTGAAACTTCAATAAGACAGCACAAACTGAATGCTAAATACGTGGCATTTTATTAGTCTGGATCTTAATGCAGCTCAAGAGTGAGTGTGAGTACATGCCCAGGACACCCACTGCTCCAAAAGGACTACCATGTAAGGTAAAACCACAAAGACAGCATGCTTCTCTGGTAGTGTGATACATGAGTCAAAAGATTTGTCTCATCCCACTCAGTGGGTTGTGAGGAAGGTGAATCTTTGGAATTCTCCAAATAGGGCACTCCCTGGTTGGCAGGGGTTAAGACATGGACAGAGTTGGACAAATACTCAGAGGAACACCACAAAACAATTTCTTAGCTTTCCAACCGCAATTGGTCAGCTACCTTGAGGCAAAATTAGGTAACTTGTAACAACAAAAACCATTATGGATGAAGGGTACTCTGGAACAGGTGTTACTTCCTAGTCAACTACTTAAAGGCACGTTTAGGCAACAGCTACTAAATAAACAAGTGAAAAGGGATCAAAAGGAAAAAGAGGGTAAGAGGAGAATGAAAGAGATTTTTCACCACATCCTCAGGTCCCATGTTGTCTAGAATTGGATCTTGATCTGTGGGTCAACCAATGACAGCAGAACACGTGTGCTCAGCTTTATATAGTACAGTTGTTCAGTGACTGCCTGTGAGGTGGCAACTTCCTTGCATCTGCATAGCTAGGAGTTTCAGAAGAATTGAGAGTTTTCAGCAAGGGTCTCTGGAGTTTGTGCATCTCCTCCTCAGTAAGTGGCCATAAAAGGATATGGGTAAAACATTTCACTGCCGTGCCTCAGCAGGACCTGGTACACCTCCCCTACCTTCTCTCTTGAACTGAAGTTGTTGAGTCAAGTTCCTCAGTGGTCTCTTACATCACCTGGTGGCTTAACCGTGAGTAACAAATAGTCTAAAGTTCATTTTCAGGAATGGTGATATTAACAAACTGCAGGAGTAAAGACATGAGAGATAGAAGAAAGCAGCCAAGTAATCACACATCTAACAATAGCTATGCCAACTATTGAGAACATAGGCTATTAGTAGCAAGGCTAGTCTGATTTGTGCCAACCATTTTCCCCAGTACATCAGTCCCAGAGACTGTAAAATGCTGGAGAACCAGGACATGAGTGAGAGTCTATCAAACCAGTCTTTTGGTTGGAATGCTTGGAACAGTTCAGAAGTCTGATCAGCAATTTCTTTCATCTTTGCATGAGCTGCAAGAGGTGGCATTATGGATAGTGATACAACATTCTTCTTTGGTTAAGTTTAACATGCAGCACGCTCCCTGTTCCTTAAGTAACATATCAAGTGCACGCCTTTTTGTGATGACGTTTTTGATACTTGTAGCGCTTGTGAGTTTAATTCTCCAAAAGCTTATTCAGTTTAATTTGACAAGACTTGTCAGGTTATGTTTTCTAAGATAAATGGGTGTGAGATTCCCTGTCAACTTTGTATACTGCCCACCTAGGTCATTTGGATGGGGTCTTGGACTGTTGATGAATCTGCTTCCAAGGTGCAGTATAATTCAACCCTGCATATTGCTCCAATGTTAAATATGAATAAAATTTTCCATTTGAACATTCCCAAGCCAATCCGAATGGTGTGATACAGATATACTGATTTGGCAAGTCCATGTATTGTTAACAGTCTACAATATGAATTCATTTATTTTTGATCCTGTGAAGAGAAGTAGACCTTCAAGAGGACAGTGTGTGTGGAATGCTCCACAATATCACAGAATTGCTGTGGGTGGAACAGACTTCTAGAGATCACTGAGTCCAACCCCCTGCTAAAGCAGGTTCCCTACAGTAGGTTGCACAGGTAAGCATCCAGGAGGGTTTTGAATACCTCCAGAGAAGGAGACACTGCAACCTCTCTGGGCAGCCTGTTCCAGTACTCCATCACTCTATCTGTAAAGAAGTTCTTCCTCACGATTGAACTTCCTGTGTTCCAAGTTCTGCTGACTGCTCCTTGTTCTATTGCTGCATGCCACTGAAAATCATACAAACATTATTTCATCTAAGACATCATTGTTAGTGTTGTTACACAGAGAATCTCAATTTCCGAAGCCACAAGAGAGGCAACCCCAACACATATACGTATCTCCTACCAAAACTTGTACACTTTTCAACAACCATGGAATTCCTTACCAGTACAACAGTTAATGACACCATAAAAGGTCAGAAACATAAGGAAAAGGTTCTCATCCCTCAAATAACAGACTGAGGAAGGGGTATAACAGATCAGTGTAGTTCAAAACTCTCACAAATCCTTGATTTAGTTCCCACGCAAAGTTTAGAGCATTAGTGTCTCCACTCCCTCTGGCCCATCAGGAGAGAACGGACCCAAGGACATCCCTGCCCATGCCCACAACAGTTTGCACATATTATTGTGACAAGAATACACAATATACCTGAGAAGCATTTCCAGAGCTCCAGCATAAGGGGACATTCAATGTTCTGTCCCTGAAAAAGAAAAGAAAATAGAAAACTCAGTTCTCACAGACCTGGTTACGAGGAAGGAATTATCCATTGAGCATGATTGTATGTTCCCCTCCCTGAGCATATGTGGCTATCCAAGGAAAATGGTTCAAAATGGCTTTAAGAACTAAGGAGACTTGTCCCACAGGCAGTTTGACCAAAACTGGCTGCCCTGTATAATGGGATATTGTGATAATGTGACCTGACTTCTCTTTTGATTGGAGAAGCAAGGGTGTTTTGGGGTAGAAGATATTTAGCTGTGGGCACCTGCTCATTCCCCACCTATTGCTCACTCTGGTCACTAATTTCCTAAGGCATTCTAACCAGCCTGCATTGTGTTGTTTTAACAAATATTATAATATGTCCTTGGTTCTCTATGCTATCCATGTGCTTGGGGTAGCTGGGAGTATGGAGTGCCCACACAACTCTTTCCAACCTCCCAGCAAATGCCACTCCCCACCACAGAGAACAGAGGCCAAATCCAGATGGCCTCTGGGGTCAAACACTTGTCTCAGGGACCAGGCCCATGCACAGCTGGCATGATCATTAAGATGTGGGATGCCTGGCCTGTTGGAAATTTGTCTATACTGATTTGCATCCCAGTGTATATTATATTCATGCTCAAAATATCCATGCTGACAGGGAGAATGCTACCATGGCACATTGGTGCAAGGGCAGAAGTGGTATTTATCTGCATTATGGTGAAATTAACAATCAGTGACTGATGATATTTTTAATTCCACAAATGATTCCAAGTAGAATTGCTTGGAAGATGGTACAAGGTACTTATCTCCCTAAAATTTACCCCAATCATAGTGAATCTAAAACCTCTAGACAAAATCAGGGAAGGCAATGCATACCCCTTGGTTAGTATGATTCCAGATACATATAAATGCTTGTATCAATTCCCAAGCTAGATAAAGCACAAAGAAACCCTCCTCTGAAACTGAATACAATTTCTTTGCATCTTTTAAGCTATGAGAATAGAAACGTGCTGGGCTGGTAGGTCCTTCTGGTCCTTTCTTCTACATATGCATTGTCAAGTCATAAACTCCAAAACCCCATTCTATGAGTAAAGGAAAAGTGGTGTGAATTGGTCTCAAAGCTTGATATACTCCTGCCTCAAAAATTAATAACCTTTGAGCTTCTTCATGGACCAGAGTCCAATCACACACTGATCTTTTATGAGTCAAATCAATGGATTTGCATTGGATGCAATGGATGCGCATGTTGCAGTTTCTTCTTTGTCACTGGAAAGCTTACCCACTCTGAAGTGTTCAAGTTTTTGGGTGGAACACACACTGTTCCTCCCTTCCACTAAATACGTAGGAATCTGGCCTCTGGAGATGGGGGATTGTACCTTTTCTTGGGGAATTTGCAATGCTATGCTTTCTAAGTGTGAGTGGCAGTATCCTAGAAGTAGGCAAAACAATCCCCGCCTGTTTCTCCAAGCGGAACCATAAAAAACATATCTTTGATTTCAGTAGTGGTCTGAAATTCATGGCCTTGCTTCTGAATGGTGGCAATTAAATCAGCCATGTTTGGTACAGCTGCAGTTAAAGGATCCATTTTTGCATTTAACTTCTGATAACTGACTGTGAGCCTCCATTTGCTGTTTGGCTTTCTAACTGACAACATAGAGGAATTATATGGTGAGTGGGCGGGGGCTATAATTCCCTAATCTTTAAGATCGCAATGACTGTTTCTCCTCTGGGTGTTCCCACTGCCCTGAGTTGCTTCAGAATGGTGCCCTCCAGCATCATATCTGTTTTCAGTTGGTCTTGTGAATTTACTGCACACAATTTTTTAACATGCTGGGTAGACCTTGTATTAACAGTATCATCCAAACAAGATTTGCCTTTTACAGGAAGGGCAATGGCTGGTTGGTAATCAAGCAGCACAAACAAGTGGCCTTTCGTATAGTTACTGAGAGCCCCTTGGTCTCCTTCTATAGACAGAAAGACTCCTGGTTTCCAATATCCTTATACTTCCTTTTCAGTAAGCTTCAGACAATTATCACTGGTTAAGGCAGCCATGTCCAACCCATGGCTCAGCCAAGCTTGCATTTGTTGGTGGCACGGCTGTAAAGGTTGAACTTTCCCAACAATACTGTTATGTGTGACACACGGCAGCAGAGGGGCACTCTGACAGAATGGCGTCTGACAGTCTGAGGAGACTCTCCACACATATGCAGTCTCAGTTTCTTTAGCCAGTCTGCCACATTTTCCTGCAGTTTGGCCAGCTTAACAACACTATGGGTTTCCCCTCCTCATACTGATATCCTGTTTTAACAAGAGGGCAAAGGTGAGGGGCAGCTTTATCATCATATCTTGATATTATTTGTTCCTTTTCCTCCATTGGATAGTGGCAAGCTAATTCCCTTCCAAATATCTCTCGCTCCCTAATTGGGCTGCCACAGTCATTCACCATCTTTTTCTCCTCCAACAAGACAGAGCTTTTAACTGTAATTCATGCTCTCTCACAAAAGCATCATACAACTTGTTCTACAAACTCCCTATCAACTCTCATAATGATTCAATTTCTTGCTTTGCTTGCATTGTGATGCTTTTATGGTTTGGGTAAAACATCTTGCAGCCCTGCCACTGCAGGACCAGGTCCGTCTCCCCCACCTTCTCTCTTGAACTTGAGTTGTTGAATAGAAGTTCTCCTTTGGTCCCTTCCAAGTTTCTATCCCACTCACCTTGAAACAGTCTCATCCTCCCTCAAACACTAATGTCGGATGTAAAAATTACTTAATCATAACATTTCCTTTGGAAAAAGGTTATTAGCTTGTAATTTCAAGTTTCTTAGTTGCTTAGGAATGACTGAAGAAACTTTCAATACTCCTTCACATCACTTTAGTCTGTATTCTTACCTTGCTGTTTTCTCCCCATCTCAGTTGTTTTCTTTGTTCATCTCCTGAACCACTCCAACACCTCTTCCAATGTCCTTTCTTTTTTCCAGCCTGCACAGTGGTTTTATTTATAAGCATTTCAGTCTCTTTCCTAGCCAGCTGCATGTACTGACACTTTTCCTTGCTCTCTGATGAGTACTGCGTTCCAGGTCACTTCCCTTATACGCTGAATGGATTAAAAATTTTCCGTCTTAAGAACTCCTCTTGGCTGAGGCACTGTCTCTGTCATAGAATCATTAAGGCTGGAAAAGACCTCTAAGATCATCTAGTCCAACCATCAACACATCACCATGTCCACTAAGCCATGTCCCTCACTGCCATATCTGCTTGTTTCATGAATGCCTTCAAGGATGGTGACTCCACCACTTCCGCAGGCAGCATAATGCCAATGCCTCTCCACTCTTTTTGAGAAGAAATTCTTCCTAATATCCACCCCGACTGTCCCCTGGAACATATTGAGCACATTACCTCTTGTCCCATCACTAGGTACATGGGAGAAGAGGCCGACTCTCACCTCGCCACAACCTCCTTTCAGAGAGCTGTAGAAAGAGGTAAGGTCTCCTTGAGCCTTCTCTTTTCTAGACTAAACAAAGCCAGCTTCCTCAGCCACTCCTGATAACACTCGTGCTCTCAACCTTTCCCCAGCTTTGTTGTCCTCTGCACACAATACAGGGCCCCAGTGTTTTTTATTTCTTGTAGTGAGAGGCCCAAAACTGAACACAGTATTCAAGGTGCAGTCTCACTAGCACTGAGTGCAGAGGGAAGCCTGCTTCCCTACTTTGGCTATACTAATTCTGATACAAGCCAGGATGCTGCTGGCATTCTTGGCCACCTGGGCACCTTGCTGGCTCATGTTTGGCTAGCTGTGAACTAATGCCCTCAAGATCCTTTTATGTTGTGCAGCTTTCTAGCCACTCTGCCCCAAACCTGTAGCACTGCACGGGGGTTGTTGTGACTGAAGCTAATCTTGTTGAACTATAACCTATCTTTCAGACTTCATCATTTATTCTTTCCAGCTCTTACAAGCATCCGTACTCTCCAGACACTTGAAAATGCTCCATGACAAACTCAGGGAAAAAGAGATTGATTTACCAGGCTCAGGCTGGAACACATTAAAGTCTTGGCTCTAAGTGTTACTTCATGAATTCAATTCTACCTGCTCTAGCTGCAAGCTTGCAATTTAACTGATTTAAGTGAGAATTTTTATTATGCAAAACATTATCAAAAATTAATCAGTTACCAGTCTAAGTAAGAAATACACCAGTGTTACAAATATACAATTTTATCCTTTTGCACTTTTATTAAATAGAATTACAAAGCTACTAATTATCTCACTAATGATACACAAATATTTTCATTATCCTTCCACACATAGATATCACTAGCATACACTGCTGTCCTTTCATCTTGGACGTGGATCTGAAAGAGAGCCCTATGTTTGCTGAGGATAATTCATTCCTTAGCTGCTCCCAACTCACACAACTCCTTGCCTCCTCTCCCCAGCTCCTTCCCCTGTATTCTAAATAACTTTCTCACTGCCATTCTACTTTCTCTCCACCTCTTCTCTAAAGGAAACAAACCGCATTAACAAAGTTTTTCCTCATTGGTCCCATTTTGGCTACAATCACTCATACAGAGCGTCTTGAAGAGAAGGCTGTGGGGAGATCTGGCAACGGCCTTCAGTATCTAAAGGGGGCCATTAGATAAGAAAGAAGGGGGCAGACACCTTAGCAGGGCCTGTTGTGACAGGACAAAGGGAATCAATTTCAAACTAAAAGAGGGGACACTTGGACTGGATGTTAAGAAGTTGTTTCTCACAATGAGACTGGTGGGGCACTGGAAAAGGAAGCCGCTTTCCCGGAGACACTGAAGGTCAGGCGGGCATCCTGATAGAGCTGTAGGTGTCCCTGTTTGTTACAGGGCAGTCGGCATAGGTGGCCTTTTAGGATCCTTTCAAGCTCAGACGATTCTATAGGTCTGTGTCTTAACATAGGCAGCCTCAGCATTTGTAGAGTAATATAGACGTGCCTGAGCCATAGGTGGCCTCACAGCACCTGTATGCTAATCCTCCCAGCAGATCCTGGTTCATCGTTCACCCGTTGCTTCCACGTAAACTTTCTGCCAAACCGCAGCAGCCAGGGGCTGGCTCCCGGTACCGCCGCAGCACCTCGCTATCTCCGGCCTCCAGCAGTGCTTTGCAGCCCTTGGCTCCTTGTGAAACGAGGCACACGGACAGGGCAAGGAGCCAAGGTAGGTACCGAGAGAACGAGAGGATCCCTCCCCCCGTCACCCAGAGGCTGCCGTCGGGACCGGCCTGCAGCTGCCACCTGGCGGCTCGACCGCGGGCAGCACCTCCCACTGCCCGGCTCTGCTTTCTCCTAAGACGCTCGGCGGCAGCAGGCGGCGACACGCGGCGAGACCGCGGCCGGCAAGGCGAGCCCGCGATTCTCCGATTCCGTACGGCCGCTTCGGCTCGGCCGCCCCCCAGGGGCAGCCGCAGGAACACGGCGTCGCGTCGGCCGGGAAGCGCGATCAGGCGAGGCGGGAAGGAGCCGCACCCCCCCCGCTCCGGCCGCGACTCGCGGCCGTCTACGCGCGCGAGCACCGCCCTCCCTCCCGCCGCGCCCCCTCGTTGGTCGAAAGCGAGCGCAATGCCTCCCCTCGGACCGGCTCTCTATCCCTCCAGCGAATAGACACCAACCTGCCGAGGCGCGGACCAATCGGAAGCCTCTCCGCTGCTGAGCCTACCAATGAGCGATCCCCTCGCTTTAGTGCACGTGTCCCGCCCCCTGCCCGCCTCCAGCCAATGGGAGCGCCGTGCGGGGCGCGCGCTCGCGGGAGGGCGAGGTGGGAGGGAAAATGGCGGTGCAGGCGCGACTGCGGGCGGACGGGTCTCAGCTCCGCCTTTGTGACACTCACCGTGCCGGGAAGCCGCGCTTCGTGGAGGGCTCCATCGTCAGGATTTACGTGGAGAACTTCCTGTGAGTCCGCAGCGGGCGGCGGGGCTTTCTTCTCAGAAGCCGGCGCCGGCGCTGCTGGTGCGTTGGGGACGAAGGTCGGCGGCTGGCGCGGGGCGATGTTCGCCGAGGAACGTTTGTGGGGCGGGCCGGGAGAGCCGGGCGCGGGGCAGCCTCCCCCGGCTAGCCGAGGGTGCCGCGGTGCCCGCGCGCGAGGCGAGGCGGCTGGGGGCGGGGGCTGCGGAACGCCGCCGCTCCGGGGGAGGAGGGCCTGCGCGTGCGGCGGGCTGCCCGTCGCTCTCGGCGCGGTGCCATTTCCGCGGCCCTGCGTTCCGCCGGGGCGTGCCGGCCTACCGCGCTGAGCCCTGGTTGCTCGTTCCTCTCGTCCCCTCGGTGCCTGCATCCTTTTTCCCGCTTTTAGGCGGCGTGGAGCCTCGGAAGGAAGAGGAGCGCAGGACGGGTCCGGTGGCAGTGTGGACTGGGCTTGAGAACCCTTGGAATAAAGCGTCCGTGGCGCTGGTTGTTGCACGTGGTTCTCTGAGTTCTGCGTGCTGGGAATACGGGAAAGCTTTCAGTTCCGTTTCTTACGACTGGTGTCCTTGTCAGTCTTGAGAACGATTTTGTTCAGTGTAGATTGTGGGTCACAGTACGTGATGGCTGGTGGAGCCTAAAGCATCTTCAAGTCTTAGGGCAAAGGATTTGAGAAATTTGAGAATGTTGTTTTCCAGAAGTACAGCATGGTGTTACTGTCATATTGTTGAGACTCCTGTTCCTTTCTTGGTGATAGCACCTTGTTTCCTCTCTGTGTCTGGTGCAGGTGTGAACAGGACTACAAATGATAGAACTTGTTATCGATGTAGGATGATCGTCGCTGATCAGATTAACTTGCCTTGAATTTGTGTGCTTGTAAGAAATAGAAGCTAGTGAATAATGTCCAGCCTTCAGGGTGGAGTACCACAGAACCCAAAGGCTTGCAGAACTGAAAAGCATGATGTATATTGTACTACTTAGCTTTAATCTCCTTCTGTGACTGCAGTGAGAGGCAACTGAGTGGATAATATCAAGTCCTAGGAAAGTTAATAGGAGTTGTCACTTTTTTGGGCTGGATTTCATTCCTTTATAACTGTTTGTGCTGTAGGAAGTTGTTGTAAGTGTTCCAACAGGTAGGAATTTGTTCTACTGTGTTCAGTGGAGCGTCGGTTTTCACCCTGGGGTTTATTTACAAAATAACATTTGAATAATGAGTCTATCTGATACAAAAACAATCTATCATATTTAATATATTCAAAGTGGTTTTGAGCAAGTAATTTTTTTTTTTTTTTTAAGTTGGCATATTGTTTATGAAGAAAATATTGTGTTTTCCAGAACATATGACATCTGTGAAGTACGTCCAGGACCCAACTTGAACATGATTATAGGTGCTAATGGAACAGGGAAGTCAAGCATTGTTTGTGCCATCTGTCTGGGACTGGCTGGAAAACCTTCTTTCTTAGGACGGGCTGAAAAGGTGATTATGAACATTTTTAATTTTCATGTTTAATGTGAACTTGTATAGGAACAGCTGAATCACGGCCTGAACCTCTGATTGATCACCTGAGGCGAGCAATGCGTCAGCCACGGGAGCACAGGTGAAGGCAATTCACTTGTGCTGCCGGAAGGGGGTGGAGCTTGGTTTCCTAGATCCCACTTAAGAGCTGACTGCCGATAGGGAAGGATCTCTTTCTGGTGATCCCTCCTTTGGAGTTTTACAGCGAGCCCAGGATAAGGGTAATCGCTCTATCCTTTTTCGCTGTAATAACCTGCTTAGCCAAACTTGCTCGTATATCTCATAATTGTAACATCTGTACATTCATTGATTATACAGAACTTCATCAAAAGCGTTGCCCAGCAGGGAGGGGAAAGGAACGAATGAACTGTTTTCCTTGATTTGTTCTGTTTTTGTAAAAAATATAAGGTGTTGAAGCTGTAGAATAACCTGGGCCAGAGACAAGGCTGTTAACAAAATGGTTGCCTTGCTTAACTGCTGATTGATTTGTCAAAATTAAAAAATGGAAAATACCTGAATTGTACTGCAACCTGAATAGAGAAAATGTTATATCTGAAGATAACTGACTTCTGATTTCCACAGTGTAGCAGAGTGTCATCCATAGAAATAAGATTTCCTTGATGTATTTTATAAAGGCTTGGAGCCATTAATCTGGATGACTTTCAGTTTCGCTATTATTATTTTAATTTAGGATTCATCGTATTTGCTTCCTTGAGATTATATGGTGACTTTAGAAAAGAAAGTTTATTTGTATTGTCAGTTTTTTTCTTGTTTTTTTTCTTTTTCTCTTGCTTTCTGGGCTGTTTCAGTTAAATGAAATACATTTCAGTAGTTCTTTGGAGCACTCAATCTGATTACGTAAATGATTGTGCATATTACAGCTCTATCTTGATCTAAGATAAATAAGGAAATTGCCTACATGGCGGCACTGTGTTGATGTTTTTATGATTATATACTTTTATACTATTAGTTTTAACACGCCAGTGCAATTGGTTTTTGTTGCCTTTGTTTACTGAACTTGTTCATCTCTGTGGATTTGCTGGCTGTAATTTGTTCAGTTCTGAAGATTGAAATTGATAAAAAAATAACCTGTGGAGCAAGTTCTAGTGCTGTTATTTTATTAAATAGGAAATTAATAGCATCTTCCTTTATTTTTAGGTAATACACAGCCAGAAGAAAAGTAAGGTTTTCACTAACATATACCATTATGTCTATAGTACAAATGCATATTTTGGTAAGAGATTACATTTTAAAGCTGTGTTATTTTGCAATAATAATTTCTGTAATTCATTTTGTAGGTTGGTCTCTTTGTAAAGCAGGGGTGTTCAAAAGGTCTAGTGGAAATTGAACTGTAAGTACTAAAATTATATTTCCTCATGCATTTTTAATTAGTTTGTTTTGTCATACACTTTCTTACACAGCTGTGGAAAAAAGATCATGTACAGAGACCTGCCTTTAAGTTGGCTGATGGCTTCTTTTTGCTTTTCTTTTTTTCCCTTAAACTTCAACATTTTAAGCTTGGAAACATATAACTCAACAGAAGACAGTGATGGCCGATCTTAATTTCGCTTTCTGAACCATTTTGCCTTGTCTTTGTGCACAAAGAATACATAGAAAAAGGTTGATGTATATGTAATGTGTTGAGTTTTTGATGGTATGGAAGGCAAAATTGATTTAGTCAGTACTACTGTCATGATATAGTGGTTGGAAGTGATTTTAAAAAGGAAAAAGAATGGACGTGGTGTAAATTCTAAAACCAAGTATTGTACCTTCATCTGTACCACTAATGCTGATGTGAGGGGTTCTTCTGTGTTCTTACTGGAAATGTTACATACTGAAACAAAACAATGCAAAAACTAGATCTGGCAATACAGTCTTCTAGGTAAGCTTACACAAGACAGAGCAACTGGAACATAATTCAGAGTTAGTCCGTAAAATTAGGTCAATAACTCATGTTTATTGACAAACAGGTCATACAATGCATGCTGCCTGTATTTAGTGGTGAACTAAATGTAAACAAAGAGAACCTATCCTAACAGTTCCTCATTCTCTGCTTTGTGGTAGAGATTAACTTGAAACAGCAACAGCAATGTGGTTTTTGGTGTTTTTTTTTTTTGCAATTCTTGGAGTTTGTCTTCAATGTGTGTAGAACTATTCAACTGATTCCAATCCATAGTTAATTTGTATAAAAATTGGCTGACTAAATTGCATGAAATGTGAATTGTGTTAAGAGAAAAATGCAAGCTGGAACAGGTCTTTGAGAAAAATCCTTTGACTTTTTGTACTCACAGGAGTTGTCAAGTTGGTCATTCTTTGAAGGTGTTGTGATGGGTCTGGATTTAGAATAACTTTCTGTGTTTTTTCAGCATAGATACTAGACTGTTGAATTGTTTGAAAGTCTGAAGAGAAACGTGTAGTATGTTAAGATGTAATGCTATTGCAGTGATTCAGACTTTGTCTAGTTGGTAGAGGTAATTAAAGAGAATGACTAGAGTAGAAGAGCAGTCACAGATTTGCAGGCAAAAGAGTCTTTAAGAGATCATTGAGTCCAATGCTGGTTCCCCGCAGTAGGTCTGACTGGTAGGCATTGAGATGTGTCCTGAATATCTCTGGGGAAGGAAACTTCACAACCTCACTGGGCAACCAGTTCCAGTGTTCCATTCCCCTTACTGTAAAAAAAGTTCTGCATGTTTGTATGGAACTTCCTATGTTCAAGCTTTAGGCCCTTCCTCCATGTTCTATTGCTACATACCACTGAGAGGAGCCTGACTTCATCCAGTTGCCTCACACCACTCTTTTTATGTTTATAAACATTAATCAGATCCCCCCTCAATCATCTTTTCCTCAGGCTGAACAGACCCAGGTCACTCAACCTTTCCTCATAAGGAAGATACTCCAGGCCCTTGATTGTATTTCTGGCTTTGTGGATTCCTACTAGGAGATCCCTGTCTTTTTTGAACTGGGAAGCCCAGAACTGGACACAGTGTTCCAAATGTGACCTCACCAGAGCTGGGGTGAGGATCACCTCTCTTGACCTGCTTGCCAGGCTGTTACTTATGCACCCAAGGATGCCATTGGCCTTCTTGGCCACAAGGGCACACTGCTAGTTCATGGCCAATTTGTCTTCCACCAGGACCCCCAGATTCTTCTCCACAAAGCTCATCTCCAGCACGTCATCCCCTAACTTGTACTGATGCATGCAGTTATTCCTCCCTTGCTCTTGTTAAACCTCATCAGATTCCTCCCTGCCCAACTCTCCAGTATGTGCAGGTCTTGTTGAATGGTAGCACTGCCTTCCAGTGTGTCAGTCACTCCTCCCAGCTTTATACCATCAGCAAACTTGCTGAGATTGGTCTCTAGCCCTTCACAGAATCACAGAATTGCCAGGGTTGGAAGGGACCTCAAGGATCATGAATCTCCAACTCCCCTGCCACATGCAGGGCCACCAATCATCCCACCTAATGCTAGACCAGCCTGCCCAGGGCCCCATCCAATCTGGCCTTGAACACCTCCAGGGACAGGGCATCCACAACCTCTCTGAGCAGTCTGTTCCAGTACCTTACCACTCCTCACCACTCTCTCTGTAAAGAATTTCCCCCTGACATCCAACCTAAATCTCCCTTCCCTCAACTTAAAACCGTTTCCCCTTGTCCTGCTGTCACTCACCCCTTCAAAGAGTTGATTCCCCTCCTCTTTGTAGGCTCCCTTTAGGTACTGGAAGGCTGCAATGAGGTCACCCTGCAGCCTTCTTTTCTCCATGCTGAACAAGCCCAGCTCCTTCAGCCTGTCCTCATAGGGGAGGTGCTCCAGTCCCCTGATCATCTTTGTGGCCCTCCTCTGGACCCTCTCCAACAGCTCCCTGTCTTTTTTGTACTGCGGGCTCCACACTTGGACGCAGTACTCCAGATGGGGCCTCACAAGAGCAGAGTAGAGGGGAACAATCACCTCCCTGTCCCTGCTGGCCACCCCTCTCTTGATGGAGCCCAGGATACCATTTGCCATCTGAGCTGCAAGGGCACTCTGCTGGCTCATATTAAGTTTTTCATCTATCAAGACCCCCAGGTCCTTCTCTGCATGGCTGCTCTCAAGGACCGCTCCTTCCAGTCTGTATGGATGCCTGGGATTCCTCCGGCCCAAGTGCAAAACTCTGCACTTTGCCATGTTGAACCTCATCAGGTTCACCCGGGCCCGCCTTCCAGCCTGTTGAGGTCCCTCTGAAGGGCATCCCTTCCTTCCACCGTGTCGACCGCACCACTCAGCTTGGTGTTGTCAGCAAACTTGCTGAGGGTGCACTCGATTCCGTCATTGATGTCATTGATAAAGATGTTAAAGAGCACCGGTCCCAAGACAGACCCCTGGGGGCTGCTGCTCGTTACCGGCCTCCACCTGGACATAGAGCCGTTGATGACCACCCTCTGTCTGCTGCCTTTCAACCAGTTTCTTATCCATCTCGTGGTCCACCCATCAAATCCACATCCCTCCAATTTGGAGATAAGGATGTGATGGGGGACCATGTCAAAGGCCTTCATCCAGGTTGCTGATGAAGACGTTGAACAAGACTGGACCTAGCACTGACCTACTAGTTACAAGCCTCCAATTAGACTATCCGCCACTGATGACAACCCTCTGAGCTCGTCAGCCACTTCTCAGTCTGTCTCGCTGTCAACTCATCCATCCCATACTTTCTAAGTTTTATAACAAAGATGTGGGAGACGATGTTAGAATCACAGAATGGCCAGGGTTGGAAGGGACCTGAAGGATCATGAATCTCCAACCCACCCACCACAGACAGGGCCACCAACCTCCACATTTAACATTGGACCACACTGCCCAGGGCCCCATCCAATCTGCCCTTGAACACTTCTAGGGATGGGGCATCCACAAACTCTTTGAGCAGCCTGTTCCAGTACCTCACCACTCTGTAAAGAACTTCCCTCTGACATCCAACCTAAATCTTCCGTCCCTCAACTTAAAACCATTTCCCCTTGTCCTGCAGTTATCAACCCTTTCAAAGAGTTGATTCCCCTCCTGTTTGTAGGCTCCGTTTAGGTATTGAAATGCTGCAATGAGGTCAGGCTGCAGCCTTCTTTCCTCCAGGCTGAACAAGCCCAGCTTCCTCAGCTGTCTTTTTTGAACTGGGAAACCTGGAACTGGACACAGTGTTTCAAATTTGGCCTCACCAGAGCTGGGGTGAGGATCACCTCTCTTGACCTGCTTGCAAGACTGTTACTAATATACCCAAGGATGCCATTGGCCTTCTTGGCCACAAGGGCACACTGCTGTCTTCATGGGAGAGGTGCTCCAGTCCCCTGATCATCTTTGTGGCTCTCCTCTGGACCCTCTGCAACAGCTCCCTGTCTTTTTTGTACTGGGGGTTCCAGAGCTGGGACAGTTCTCCAGATGGGGAGAGGGACAATCACCTCCCTGTCCCTGCTGGCCTCCCTCTCTTGATGGAGCCCAGGATACCATTTGCTTTCTGAGCTGCAAGAACACACTGCTGGCTCAAGTTAAATTTTTCATCCATCAGGACCGCCAGGTCCTTCTCTGCATGGCTGCTCTCAAGGACCGCTCCTTCCAGTCTCTATGGATGCTGGGATTCCTCCGGCCCAAGTATAAAACCTTGCACTTTGCCATGTTGAACCTCATCAGGTTCATCTGGGCCCACCTTTCCAGCCTGTTGAGGTCCCTCTGAAGGGCATCCCTTCCTTCCTCTGTGTCAACTGCATCACTCAGCTTGGTGTCATCAGCAAATTTGCTGAGGGTGCACTCAATTCCGTCATTGATAAAGACATTAAAGAGCACTGGTCCCAAGACAGACCCCTGGGGGCTGCTGCTCGTTACCGGCCTCCACCTGGACATAGAGCCGTTGATGACCACCCTCTGTCTGCTGCCTTTCAACCAGTTTCTTATCCATCTCGTGGTCCACCCATCAAATCCACATCCCTCCAATTTGGAGATAAGGATGTGATGGGGGACCATGTCAGAGGCCTTGCTCATGTCCAGGTAAATGACATCAGTCGCCTTCTCCTTGTCCACTGATGCCGTCACTCCATCATAGAAGGCCACCAGATTGGTGAAGCATGACTGTCATGGTTTTATGGTTTTTTTTGATTTTCAGTATTCCACATCAAAACATCATGTACTGGAATTAAAGTGTTAATGCTCCAATTCTATGTACCTATCCCTATACATTACGGAAGTCGTGGGATCTGACCCTTCCAGGTGGGGCGGTCTCTTACTGCCTGGCAGTGGGTGCTGGAGGGTGCTTTCCTAGCCGTTCCAAGCATTTCAGGTTTGACTCCGTCTCAGGAACTCTCTCTCCAATCTTATTTGATTCATTAGTCTCAATTTCAATTAGATTGTATTATATTGTGTTATGTTGCATTCCGATATCATAGTTAGTAAAATAAGTTTACCTCCATAGATTGTTGCCGCTGTTTTTTTTTCCTCCCTTCCTCCCTTCCCATTTTGTGGGGCCAGGTGGGGGGTGGGGAGGGCAGGGGCCTACTGCCCCCTGTCACGGGCATAAATTGATCTAGTTAACTCCGTGACAATGACCTTCCCCTGGTGAAGCCATGCTGGTGGACTCGGATCACAGGCTTATTCCTCACATGATCAAGCATGTCATCCAGGATGATCTGTTCCATGATCTTCCCAGGAAGACCTTGCTGAGGTCAAGGTACTCAATATCCACTGCTCTTTCCCCATCTACCCAGCCAGTGATTGCATCATAGAAGGCTATAAGATTGGTTGAGCATGATTTCTCCTTGGTGGATCCGTGTTGATGACTCCTGATAACCTTCTTCTCTCCCAGTTGCGTATAGGGGGTGTCCAGAACAAGTTGTTCCATCACCTTTTCACGGATGGAGGTGAGACTGACTGGCCTGTACTTCCTCAGATCTCCTTGCTGTATTTTGAAAACTGGAGTGACATTAAATCCTATGGTCTTGAGGAACTTCTCTCATTCTCCAAGATCTTCCAAACATGATTGAGATTGGTTCAGCAGCCATCTCTGCCTTCTCCTTTAGCACACATGGGTGTATCCCATAGGGGACCATAGATTTGTGTGCATTGATTTTGGCTAGATGCTCTCTGACCATCTCCTCATCAACCCTAGAGAAGCCTTCCATTTCCTAGACTTTCTGTCTGACCTCTAGGGTCTGGGATTCCCGAGGGGCAGTCTTCGTAGTAAAGACAAGCGAAGCAGGCATTCAGTATCTACACCTTTTCAGTGTCCCCTGTTGCCAGGGCAGCCACGTCATTTAGTAGGGCACCCATGTTTTCCCTAGTCTTCCTTTTACTATTGGCTTTTACTTAAAAAAACAAAAACAAAAAAAGCCACCTTTCTTGCTGTCCTTTACCTCTTTTGCAAGCTTTAATCCCTGAAGGCTTTAGCCTTCCAGGTTGCATCCCTAAGGTCCTGACAGTGTTCTTAACTTCTTCCCAAGTGGACAGGCCCTCTTTCCACGTATTGTGGACCTTCTTTCCTTTTTGTTTATCCATGAGTTCGTTGCTCATCCATGCAGTCTTCTTGCCATCTTTCCTTGATTTCTTATTTTTAGGGTTGCACCAAACTTGAGCTTGGAAGAAGTGGTGCTTAAGTATTAACAAGCTCTCACAGGCCCCTTCTAATGTTCATGGGGTGTTAGGCTAGGATACCTCCAAGTACATCTTTGAAGAGGTCAGGGTCAGCTCTCCTGAAGTCCAGGATAGCAATCCTACTTTCTGTTTGATTTCTTTGACACAAGATCTTCAACTCCACTGGCTCATAATCGCTGCATACTAAGCTACCCTATACCTTCATATCTGCAGCATCCCTTCTTTGTTAGTAAGAACAAGGTCAAGAATCACACCTCTCCTCATCTGCTCCTCCACCAACTGAATCAGAAAGTTATCTTAAGCACATTGCAGGAACCTCCTGATTGTGTGCCTGGCTGTGTTGCTTATCCAGCAAATATTAGGGTAACTAAAGGCCTCACCATCTTCCTCCTCCTGGTTTGGTGGCCTGTAGTACACGCTCACAGTGGTGTTACCTATTTTATCTTGCCCCTTAATTTTTACCCACAAGCTTTACACTTGTTCATTATTTACCCTGAGGTGAATTTATTGACATGAATTTTAAAATTTGAGTTCTAAATATTACATTTAGTCTTTGGATGGTGACTGAAATCAAGAGCCTTTGCAAAAGACTTTTTATTTGGTAAAAGGAAGGAGCATGGATCTGTAGATCTTTTGAAGAAGATGAGTAGATTAAAATGTGAAGATAAATGATTGTGGGGAAATATTCATGTAGTCCTCCACAAGTAGGTTCCTGTTGTTACAGCACTTACTCCGCTTGCTGAGTTACTCGCTTCTACTGTCATCTCTATTCTTCAATTTTCTAGAAGTCCGAAATGTTATGAGCCTATATGAGGCTATATTGAAGTGCTGACCAAGATTTGGAGAGTATGACTGTCTTGTTGCTCATTTGTTTCTAATGTTAACCTGACTAAATTTTTGAAGTGTTGAAGTAGGGAACTAAGTAGGCAATTGGTGCATGATTGGTGCAAAGAACTGCAGTTCTTTGAAAGCAGAAAATGAAAACATATTGGTGTTTTCATTCAGTATGATAAAGTTTTTATTTCCAGGTGGAGTGCACATACAGCTTACTGATGGAGTTCTGTACGTGAATATTTCTTGCTTTAAGAATTTAGTGGTTTTATTCCTCCTGTGTACCAATTTTAATGCTTACTATTTCAAATAAAATTGTGTTTTTATATAAACCATTCCGTATATATTTATTTTTAAATATATATATATATTTAAACTAAAATACATTCATCAGGAAAATGTTATTTATATAAATAACTATCTCTGAGGTGACTTTTGAATGTATTTGTGATGTTTTTAGAGTAGCACCAGAGATACAATGGGACTAATTCATCATTGAAGTACTGGATGTCATCTGAAACAAAATCTTCCATAATTGTTGAGTTACTAAATATTTAAGTATCAGAGAAGTTTTTAATGTGCTTTGGCATTTTGTAAGCTTTGCATACTCTCAAAAATTTAAACACTTTTTTTTTCTAACCAGGTTTAAGGTACCTGAGAATATCATTATCACACGTGAGATTCAAGTAATGACCAACACATCAACGTGGCATATCAACAGGAAACTGACAACCCTGAAAACAGTAGAGGAGCAGGTTGCAGCATTAAATATCCAGGTGGACAATTTGTGCCAATTTCTTCCTCAGGTATGAAATATTTTGAAATACAGAGGGTGTGTGGTGTGTTATGTTTTCAGAGGGCTTTGTAGTTTCTTATTTCTTCATTTTACTGCAATTTCAGCAATTTAATAAGACTATTCGAAAGGTGAGTGAGGGGAGCTACTGTGTGTGGTGGTGAAAGAAGGAAGGGGCTATGTGACCTGCTGTATAATCAATGAATATTAAGATGTTATAATTATGAAATAAACAAGGGAGTTAGGTAAAGCAGGTTATAATAACAAAAAGAGGATAGATAGGGTGCTTTCCCATATCCTGGGCTCGCTTATGAAACTCTAACAGAGTGGTAGTGAGCTCTTAAATGAGTCTAGGAGAGGTGGAGCCAGGCTCCACCCCTTCTGGCAGCACAGGTGAATTGCCTTCACCTGTGCTCTTGTGGCTGACTCATTGCTCGCCTCAGATGATCAATCAGAGGTTCAGGCCTTGATTCAGCAGTTCCCATATGCCTGTAAAGCTCACTAACTGGACAGTCTTTACCTGCTGTCTTCGTTTGTCTTTTGAGACCTAAGGAAAAGTAGCTGATGTTTCACATGTGGTCTTTTTTTTCTTTCTATTTTTGTGTGTGTAACAATGCTAGTTGCTGTCTCTTCATCCTCTTACTACTACTGTAGAGGTGTTCTTAAACACATTGGCAAAGCTGTAGTGAAATGGTATAAGATGTCAAGGTCTAGCACTGTCTTTGTGCCGTTATCTGCATGATTCCTTCAGTCATAGAATCACAGAATGGCTTGGGTTGAAAAGAGACCTCAAGGATCATCAAGGTTCAACCCCCCTGCCACTGGCAGGGCTGCCAACCTCCATATCTACGACTAGATCAGCCTGCCTGGGGCTCCATCCAACCTGGCCCTGAACACCTCCAGCGATGGGGCATCCACAGTCCTGCATCCCTGACTTACCCTGTCAATCTCTGCATGTGTTTTTTCTCTCTTTATAACTAGTCACTTTCTCAGAATTGGATTCTGTAGTTGGTAACTGAAGGTAAAAAGTTGGCTGGATTTCTTTCTCCAAAATCCAGAAAGCAGCCTTGTTAAGTGGTCTTGCAGTTGCAAGAAAAACTGCTAGTACCCTTTTTATTTACTTCTGTGGCTCAACATTTTCTTGAGCGTAGGGTAGGTCTTAAGGATATTCAGAATCAGTGTTTGTAAGAGTAAAATTTTCCATGGGAAATGTCTTTCTTAAGAGCTTACACACTACTTTGATACCTGAATCCATGCTTAGGAAGGTTAGAGTTTCTTTGCAGACAGTGATGTTCAGAGTTTCTGTGCAGACTGTTCTTTTCCTTTCTAGTTCATAGAGATCTTTATGGATGGTAGTAAAGGGGAACCTTGTTGGAAATTTGCCAGTCTTGCCTATTCATCTCTTCAAGGAGAAGTGTATTTGAGAAGACAGACCAAAAAACATAAATTTCCTGAAGTGAACAGTTCTTTCTTCATTCAGAAGAAATGATAGCCTGTTCAAAATTGATGAGCCACCCCTTGTCCTCAGCAGCTGTCCCCAGCTGCTGAAATAACACCTGACCTAAGGTTTAAACTTAAATTATGCCAGAACAGTTCAGAGAAAACCACATATGAGATTTTACAAGTGTAAAGGAAGATTAGGTTGCCTTTCAATCAGGTTGTTGTCCTGTACTTAACTTTACCTGGACTATTAGATAGAAAACTATAAGTTGATGTTTGTGAGAAGTAGAATTTGCTGTATTTAAATCCAGTATTACTGTACTGTACTGTTTCAACCATTGCTCTATTTGTATTGTTGTTTTGTTATTATTTCGTAGGACAAAGTTGGAGAATTTGCAAGAATGAGTAAGATTGAATTACTTGAAGCCACTGAAAAATCCATTGGTCCTCCAGAAATGTATCAATTTCACTGTAAACTGAAAAACTTGAAAGAAAAAGAAAGAGAACTAGAGGTAAACTTTGTATATTGTATAGACAGATATGAATGGCTGTAGGGAAGGTCACATTATAAAATTTAACGTGAGGTCTTAAGAGATTTTTTTACAGGTTGTTATTCATTTACAAGTCTGTAGTAAGTTCATTTTACCCAGCAGTGCACATCTTTCACGTCTTACTCACTCTCAAGCTTGAAAGCACTAAGACACATTAAGGCAAGTATTCTGCACATAGAGGTGAGGGGATGCCTGCTGTGATGTCCTCATGATTTTTCTGGGGTCCTTGAATGACAGTGATTGCTTTCTGGACATACCTTTAATGCTGTTTTAGGAGCCGTGAGCTGTGAAGAGGCATTCATTTGTTTTAATCTTGATTTCCATGATTTGTGGATAAGATCGTTACCTCTTAGTCCTTTTTTCCTGCCTTAAAATTTTAACAAATGAAAAGGATTAGCATATGCGATACGCTTCAAACTTGTCCTTTTGTTAGCATGCAGGGTCTTTCCCTGACACTCATCTGTGCTGTGAATTTCCCAGATACCAAGTTTTGTAATCTTTACGGAAATAATTTGTTACTCAGTGCTGAGAATGATATCTTGGGAGCTATGTTCTGGAAAGTGGCTATTGTTGTCAGTACAGGTGATTCTCCTAATCCTTAGTTCCTCTCCTAATATTTATGCACATACATGTGCACTTCCATTCATACACAGTGCTTCAAAATAACTATCTTAGTATTTCTGTTATTGATCTCTGTGAGATCTTTCATAAGTATTTTCAGTGCTTGTGTTTAGCAGAATCAGCCTATAGAGATGAAATGCATCAGGAAACTAATAAAATTTAAAAGTTGTTCTTCAGATTTAACTTAGATTTGTTTTCACAGGAAGCATTTAATGAAGTTATGAAAAAGTGTACAACTATTCTGGTTGTATTGTTTCCATATAATTACTGCTATACTAAATTGTACTCTGATGTTAAATTTTGGCATAGTTAATGTTCAGGTGAGGTATAGATGACTTCTGAAATGTGTTTTCATGGAGTAGATACTATAAAATATGGAAATGTGTGTTCTTACAGAACGTATGCAAAGACAAAGTTAACTCTTTGGAAAAAATGAAACAGAGAGCTGAACGATACAAACAGGATGTTGATAGATACCATGAATGCAAGCGCCATCTAGACCT
Source organism: Chrysolophus pictus (assembly GCA_037305975.1). Taxonomy (NCBI): domain Eukaryota; kingdom Metazoa; phylum Chordata; class Aves; order Galliformes; family Phasianidae; genus Chrysolophus; species Chrysolophus pictus. The sequence goes on along the minus strand of CM074614.1, from coordinate 44,590,422 downwards.
AATTGATATGCTTCAGAGAAAAAGACCTTGGGTGGTAAGTTTTAATTTTATACTCAGTGATTCTCTTACCTACCATAGTTTTCCTAATACAGCAATGCTAGAACTGTGCTGTGTTAAAGGAGGAATTAGTGTTAGATTAGGTTACAGCAGCTTTCTTGAAATATTTGTCATATGTATAGAAATAGATATTGTGAAAAAGAAATAGCCAGAATAGATTTTTTTAATTAATCATGTATGTTTACAAGTAGATTAATTAAATAACTAAGAGGAACTGATGGCTGTTGTAGTATCACATTGATGGGCAGCTAAGCTTGATCACAACATTCTTTAATTTCCCCTCCTCCTCAGAAGCGGTGCGTCCCTGTGAGCAAGAAATCGGGAAAAGGTGGCAGGAGACCTGTGTGGATGAGCAAGGAGCTCATGCGCAAACTCAAAGGGAAAAAGAAGGTCCATGAAATGTGGAAAAAGGGTCTGACCACTCGGGAAGAATATAGAAATGTTGTCAGGGCCTGCAGGGATGCGACGAGGAAGGCTAAAGCCCATCTGGAATTGAATCTAGCAAAGGTGGTAAAGGATAATAAAAAAGGCTTTTTTAAGTATGTTAACAGTAAAAGGAAGACTAGGGAGAATGTAGGTCCCCTACTAAGTGAGGGGGGTGTTCTGGTAACGGAGGATGCTGAGAAGGCGGAGATACTGAACGCCTTCTTTGCTTCTGTCTTCAGTGAAAAAGTTCCCCCTCAGGAATCCCAGACCCTGGCAGTTAGTGAGAAGGTCTGGGGAATGGAAGACTTCCCTTTAGTCAGGGAAGAGGCAGTTCAAGAGCGCTTAGGCAACACCAATGTTCATAAATCCATAGGACCCGATGGGGTGCATCCACGGGTGCTGAGGGAGCTGGCAGAGGTGATTGCTGAACCGCTCTCTGTCATCTTTGAAAGGTCTTGGAGAATGGGGGAGGTGCCTGAAGACTGGAGGATAGCCAATGTCACTCCGGTCTTCAAAAAGGGCAAGAAGGAAGATCCAGGTAATTACAGGCCAGTCAGCCTCACCTCTGTCCCTGGAAAGGTAATGGAACAGATTGTGCTGGATGCCATCACCAGACAACTGGAAGAAAAGGAGGTTATCAGGAGTAGTCAGCATGGGTTCACCAGGGGGAGGTCATGCTTGACCAACCTGGTAGCCTTCTATGATGTTGTCTCTGGCTGGGTGGATGGGGGGAGAGCAGTGGATGTAGTCTACCTTGATTTCAGCAAGGCGTTTGACACTGTCTCCCATGACATCCTTATAACAAAGCTGAGGAAGTGCGGGATAGATGAGTGGACAGTGAGGTGGGTTGAGAACAGGCTGACTGGCAGAGCGCAGAGGGTTGTTGTTGGCGGTGCAGAGTCTGGTTGGAGGCCTGTAACCAGCGGTGTTCCCCGGGGGTTGGTGCTGGGTCCGGTCTTGTTCAGCATCTTCATCGATGACCTTGATGAGGGGATAGTGGCCACCCTCAGCAAGTTTGCTGATGATACGAAGTTGGGAGGATTGGCTGACACACCCGATGGCTGTGCTGCCATTCAGCAAGACCTGGACAGGCTGGAGAGCTGGGCAGTAAGAAACCAGATGAGGTTTAACAAAAGCAAGTGTAGAGTCTTGCATCTAGGGAGGAATAATTGCATGCACCAGTACAGGCTGGGGGATGACCTGCTGGAGAGGAGCTCTGCAGAGAGGGACCTGGGTGTCCTGGTGGACGACAGGTTGGCCATGAGCCAGCAGTGTGCCCTTGTGGCCAAAAAGGCCAATGGCATTCTGGGGTGCATTAAAAAGAGCGTGGCCAGCAGGTCGAGGGAGGTGATCCTCCCCCTCTACTCTGCCCTGGTGAGGCCTCATCTGGAGTACTGTGTCCAGTTCTGGGCTCCCCAGTACAAAAAAGACAGGGATCTCTTAGAAAGAGTCCAGCGGAGAGCCACAAAGATGGTGAAGGGCCTGGAACATCTCCCCTATGAAGAAAGGCTAAGGGAACTGGGTCTGTTCAGCCTTGAGAAGAGAAGACTGAGAGGGGACCTGATCCAGGTCTATAAATATCTAAGGTGTGGGGGGCAAAGTGGCGAGGCCAGACTCTTTTCAGCAGTGTGCGGAGACAGGACAAGGGGAAATGGCCAGAAGCTGGAGCACAGGAAGTTCCGCACCAATGTGCGCAAGAACTTCTTTACGGTGAGGGTGACGGAGCACTGGAACAGGCTGCCCAGGGAGGTTGTGGAGTCTCCTTCTTTGGAGATATTCAAGACCCGCCTGGACGCCTACCTGTGCGACCTGGTGTAGGGAGCCTGCTTTGGCAGGGGGGTTGGACTTGATGATCTCTGGAGGTCCCTTCCAACCCCTACAATTCTGTGATTCTGTGATTCTGTGAAGATAAGGACAAAGATTGCTCAACAGGTACTGGCAAAACAGGCTCAGCATAAGGGAGTTTCACATAATGTACTGCCTACTGCTAACAGACTACAGCAGTGAGAAGCTAAAAGCCAACCAAAAGTGGCTTTTCAGCCCCTCCTCTGAGCAGCACAGAGGAATGTGGAGTGGGGGCTTGTAACTCTTCATCTCTGCTATCACATCCTCTATGGTCACTCCCTTCCCCTGTTCCATATGGGGTCTGTCCCATGGAATGGCATCCTTCCCAAACTAATCCTTTCTGGGCTTTCCACAGGATGCAGCTCTCCAAGTGCTGCTCCAGCATGGCTCCCTACCATGGGGCCCACCTTTTAGGACTGTACTGCAACACCACGAGTCCCCATGTGCACCAGCTTCCCTGTACCTCCTGCTCTACCATGTGTTCCTCTCCATGGGCAATAGCTCCATACCCCCGGGTCCTGCTTCTTCTGGGGCTCTCCCTGTACTGCAGCCTCCTTCAGGCCACATTCACTGCTGCACTGTGGGCTCCTTCACAGTCTGCACGTGGAAATCTGCACCACCCTGCAGAGGGACAGCCTGCTGCTCCTGGACCTCTCCTGAACTGCAGGAAACTTATGTTCCACACCTGGTGTGCCTCCTGCCCTCCTTGTGCACTGACGTTGGAGGTTGTATGTCTGTTTCTCCCATAGTTTTTTATTCCTTTCTCCCAGCTGCTATTGCATGGCAGTTTCTGCCTTTCTTCACTCTGCTCTCTCGGAGACACACCCAGTGCTGGTCATGGCTCAGCTCTGGCCAGCAGTTGGTCCCTTTTGGAGCAGCTGGAGCTGGCTCTGATCTGACGTGGGGCAGTGCTGGGCTCTGCTCACAGAGGCCACCACTACAGTCTCCACTTACCAAACCTTGCCATTTAAGTCCCATCCAGTGGTAGATAATACAAAGTTAGTTCTTACAGATGGAGCTTGTATTCTATTCTTTTTTGTTTTGTTTCAAAGCTTAGAGTAATAAGGGCATATGCAGTGGACCAGGGCTTTCTTCATGCCTGTCAAATCCAGCACACTTTTTTCCTTCTCTCTTACCCTACTTGTACATATCTCTTCCTTCTCCTTTTGCTCTGAGTATCTCTTTTTCTCTTGTGGTCCAATGATTGTTACATGTTTACATGTTTTTTGTTTTTTTCTTTATTTTCTCCAGATGATATAACATGAAAAAATAAACTGTTTCTAGTAATGACTCAACCTTAACTTCTTTCCCAAAATTCCCAGTTTCTTAGTAGTAGCATTTTTTTTTTAATAATTGCACTGCTTTCCATTTCTTCTCTGGAATGCTTCTTGCATATAGGTTGGACACCCTATAGGTCTTCGACATTTGTAGCTGAAGGTGGAAGCTTTTTGTTTTTTGTTTGTTTTGATTTGTTTTTTCCATGTCTGCTTTGTGAAGTTTTCTCTTTCTCTCTTTTTCCTGCCTTACTTGTGTTTACTGCAATGTTATATGGTACTAACTCTAACCTATCTAGCTCCATCCTTTTCTTTCTCCTAGAGTTTTCTGTGGTTATTTGCTTTGTAGCTTAAGAACTTCAGCCTAATTAATGCCCCAAATATAAATGGTCTAAATAATTACTTTTTTTTGCATTTATCCTGGATGAATTTAGAGGAAGAGTTGTTTCAAGCAGATTAGTCATTTCTTCTGCTATTATCTGTCACCTGAGAACCAGTAAATGTGCATGTTGTTCATTGAAGACTAAATTATCTCTGTATCTTTTGGTCATAGTGATCAATAGCAGGAGGATTACTAGAGTAGTCACCCTAGTAGTAGCCTATGAATGAGGTATTTCTCTTAAAACTTTTGTTCAATTACATAAAATGTTGAAGCATCATTGGAATGGAAGACAAAAATCTTTAATTATGTTATTTGCTACTCCTCCAAGGAATATGAAACTATTCGTCAGCAGCATGAGGATGTAAAACAAAGAAGAGACCAGGCCAAGGAAGAACTGAAGAATCTGAAGGAAATGCAATCTCCACTGACAAAAAAAATTCGAGAGTTTGAAGAATCTTATAATAGTCTGAATATGGAGATCAGAAATACAGTAAGTATTTTAAGTTCTCAGTTAAAGTATTCAGGTGTTCTTTGTTCAGCTTTGTAAAGTTTAAAACAGTAGAATCTTTCTTCCTAGCGTGCCATAATATGTTTTAGAATAATTTTTTAGTACTTTTGCGTTGGTTCTGCCTTCTGCACATCTCTGTTCCTCTAAAGCAGTAAAGTGTAAGGAATGCGTTTTGTAACAAACCTTAAGCATCCACTCTGAAAGTCCACTTTTGGCAGTACAAGAACAGGCAGGCTTTGTATTTTTCCTTCAGAATCTTCAGGGATGTTGTGTTAACAGCTTCTCTAAGTTAGATAACTGAATTAAATCTGCCGTGTGTTTTCGGCTGATCTATACTTTGCTCATGGATGTTCTTTTTATCTTCTGAAAATGTGGCAAGTTTGGTGGATAATTCAGGCTAAATTCAACTTTCCTGGTCTAACAGCTTTTCTATAATGTTTAGCCTTTATTGCATAAGTAGGGTATAATATTTTTAGTAGACAGTAGTCTTCCACCAGTTGTGAATATTGTTATGCAGGGAAGAATTTAAATGGTTAGCCTGCCTTTGCTTTACAGCTATGTCTAGTTTTTGGGTAACTTTTCTTTTTAGGGATCAGGAAAATTACAATTTTTGTATGACAAATAGTAAGGTACTGTTATTCACAGCAGGACTTAACTATCAAGTACCCAGTCGGTCTGCAGACGTGATTATATGTGTAGGCAGTAAAAATTTTTAATAGCTAACCAAAGTTAACTAGTAATATGAGAGTATTTGCTGCAGTAGTTATATTTGAAGGTAACTGATCAGATGAAAGACGTGTTGTAAAGACACCTGTGGTACCTGCTGTAATGAAACAGCGGATAGTCAGAGTCTGAAACTTCAGTGGCATTTTACAGAAATGCAGAATCGTAGGTGTTGGAAGGGACTGCAGGGGATCATCTATTCCAAGTGACTGCTAAATCAGGTTCCATACAGTGTATTGCACAGAAAAGCTTTCTGGTGGATTTTGAATATCTCCAGAAAAGGAGACTTCACCACCTCGCTAGGCAGTTTGTTCCAGTGCTCTGTCACAGTCAAAGTAAAGATGTTCTTCCTCATGTTTGTATGAGGAAGAGGTTTGTATTTCTGTGCCCATTGCTCCTAGTCCTGTCCCTGGGTACCACTGAAGTGAACCTGGCTCCATTACTTGTCTCCTGCACTTTAGATAATTGTAAGCACTGATGTGATCCCCTCTCAGTCTTATCAAGGCTGAAATCCCAGATCTCTCTTCCTTCCCTTGTATGGAAGATGCTCCAGGCCCCTCACTATCTCTCTGGCTTTCTGTTGGACCCTCTAGAAGGTTGCTGCCTTTGTTGAACTTGGGAGCCCAGAACTAAATCCAGTACTGAAGGTGCGTGCCCTCACTAGGACAGAGTAGAGGGTGAGGATCACCTGTCTTGACCTGCTGGCCATGCTCTTTGTAATGCATGCTAGAATATCATTGGCCCCTTCTTGGCTACAAGGGCATGCTGCTGGCTCATGGCCAACCTATCGTCCAGTAGGACCCCTAAATCGTTTGCAGAGCTCCTTTCTAGAAGGTCATGTTAGCACCTAACCTGTACTGATGCATGCAGCCATTCCTCTTTAGGTGTAGGAGTGTAGGAGTTTATTCTTGCTCATGTTGAACCTCATCAGATTGGTGGTGGTGGTGGTGTGTGTTGTTGTTTTTGTCGGGGGAATTTTGTTTGTAATTTTTTTTAATGAATAAGTGCTTTTCCTTAGGGGAAGTTTAACAGTTGGTAGTCATGATTATTTTTATTACACTGTGAGGATTTACATTCCTGTGAAGTGATAAGCTTTGTTTTTGTGGCCTGTTTTTATCTTGCTATGTTTTAGTCATATTTATGTTAATATTTTTAGTTAAATGTTATGCTGATATGTTTAAAACTAGAAGGAATTCTGCTGCAAACCACTGCTGCCACTATTTGTAAAAATGCAGGTCTCTTCTCATTTAGAAGTTAGGTTCTGTATCAGAAACCTATGACAAAATAGTAAGCCTTTTAGTTTTAACTTCAAAAGAGCATACTTATTATAGGCTGTTTGCTGCAGAACTGTATAAGCAAAGCTGGGGAGATGTGCTTCCTAATTGGCTTACACCCTTTTATGACTAACTCTTAAGTAGATTTGTTTCAGTGCTGTATCTAAACTTGTGAAGTATCAAACTCTAAACATTTACAACGTTAGCTATGCTAAAGTGGTATTCTGTTTGGATTTGGAGAATAAACTACGTGTTTTTGTTTTACAGTATTCTAGAAGCCAAAAAGTTGCAAAGAAAGAGAGATGTGACATTTGCAATAAACAGTTCATAGAAATCTTACTGAGATGTTCTACTACTGCTTTCCAGTGCTTACTTTCCAGAATTTTGACTGTGTTGTAGTATTCTATATATCATTATGATACAGCACTTCCAAAACCAGAATTTTTGCCTGATGTTAAATGATGCACCCAAGTCTAACTTGGATGATTAGTATGCCATCTTCAGAGCCCCTACAGAGTCCTAGATTGTGCTGAGAGGCTTAAGGGAATCTATTGTATGTCCAGTTATGCCTTCAACATCAGTGCAGCAACAGACAAGTTAACAAGAGGTTTCATTTAACTGTGTATCTTCCTATGATACTGTTCGATTGATACCTTTGAGATAAATAGCTGCCCATTAATGTAGGTAGACTTTAATAATTTTTGACATTATTAGAAGTTACGTTGAAGTTACGCACTCATACTCCTTGGACTTCTGCACCAGTAGGTCTGTCTTGTGTGTTGAAACTCCCAGATTCCTTGTTTGTTTGTTTGTAGAAATAAGTTCATTGGAAGTGCTCTTTGTTGCTGTGCTGCCAGGAGGTAATTTCAGAGATAATTATGCTGTAAACCAGGATGAGTTGATCAGTGAATAATTTTTATTGTAAAAGCAGTATAACTTCAATTTTGCCTAAAAATCTTTTTTTTTTTTTTTTTAACAAACTTTCAGATGTGCATTAAGAGAAAGCAGTTTAACATTTGAAGTTTTCCCTGTTTTGGACGCAGACCTGTAGGGAACTTGATGGTTTTTAGGCCCTTTGGTTGAGGCTTATATCTGTTACCAAATACCTGTAATCCTTTCTGCTGTGGAGAGGTTATTCTTGACTTGAGAAGATATGGTAACAGAGATAACTGCCTTGTTATTATGTGTTGCTTGCATTTTGTTGGCAAAAAGCCAGGCCCAGGGTTATAAATTTCGCCTGGAAGGAGGGGTATAAAAGTAAAGGCGGAGTTAAACTTTGGAAGAAATTGCTGTAGCTAGAGGGAATGGCTATTTCTGTTGTCTCTGTGTTTAAAACCCTTGCAATAAATCAGTTAGATTGAAAAATGAGTCACACTTTCTGCTTTGGGCATATGAGACATGTGGATTCTGAAGAAAATTGCATCCTCCCATTTTGAAGGAAAAGGATGATAAAATTGGGAGAATACTGGAATAGTTTTGGCACTGACTGCTTTGCAATTTTTCACAATATTTGATAGTATAAAGCAGAGTGTTATGGCTGTACCATGAAAACTATAAACACGAGTACAGTTGTTAATCTGTTCTATAAAGTCGGTATATATAAATGTGATAACTGAAATTATAATGATGATTAAAAATTTATTATATTGTTCCTTGAATAATGTTCTGACTTTTAGGGGCTTCAGAATTGTTTTATGAGTTTTTTCTTATCAGTTTCCTGAAAGAGGTATTCATCTTCAGAGTGATGTTTGAGATCTTTAGAGAGAGCATTGTGGAATCAGAACTGTACTGTAGTGAATTCCAAGTCCAAGGTGTGTTCTTGTTCCATCTTGCCTCCATGTAAACAACAGCAGAGTCAGGGCCTGTAAGTTGTGTGACCTTTCAGCTTGCAAGAGGGAAAAGACTCTGCACAATTATCTCTATGTGCACTGAAGCTTTCCAGTGTGACTTGATTTGTAGGAGGATATTCCTTCCAGTGGGAATGCTGTGATTATTTCTATGCCTGCACTGTAATTTACTCAGGCTTTCTGTCCTGCCTTACTCGTTCGGGGAAGATAAATATGCATTGAAAGCATAGCATGTGTATTATAATGCCATTTGTTTTTTTTAATATGACTTGCGATTAGTAGCTTTTTCAGAACACTTTTTCAAAGTGATAATCTTTTAGACCTGTTAGTTCTAGTGACAACTGAAGTTGTGTAATACGACAATGAGACACTGTAAGAAGTCTGAAGGTTGCCAGGTTTCTTTCTTTCCCTCTTGTTATGCTTCCCAGGTAGCACTTTGAGACAAAAAGATTATAGGCCTTCTCCTACTCTTTTTGTTAAAAAAAAAAGTTAACAGACGCAATTTGGTATGCAGGAAGTTCTGGTTAAGTATTGAGAAGAGTGAAATTACCACATGGGCTTTTTAATGCTGAAAGAGATTGTCCAAAGAAGTAGTGGGATCTATCACTGGCGGCTTTCAGGACTCAGTTAGGCAAGTGTCTTAATAACCTGATCAAATGATGTCATCCTGGAAGCAAGCATTGGTCTAGATGACTTCTGGAAATTTCTACTAACCTAAATTGTTCTAATGCTTTCTGGACAGTGATGCCTGCATCAGCATCTGACAGAATTCACTCCAGAGTACCAGTGGAGTTAGTGGAAGTTATTGCTGGACCTCTCTCAATGATTTACCAGAGGATTCTTAGGAATCTGGGGAGGTTCTCTCTAGCTGGAAGCTATCCCATGTGGTGCCCATTTACTACATAAATAGATCTCGGAAACTGTTTGCCTGTTTGTCTAACATTGGTACCTGGCAAAGTTGTGGAGATTATCCTGGGTGTCATTATAAGGCACTTAAATAACAAAGTAGTTATCAGACATAGTCAGTGTAGGCTCATGAAGGGAAAGTCCTGACTTAAAAATTTGATCCCCTTCTACAGTAACATTAACTAGCTAGTGAATGAAAGGATGGGAGTGACTGTAATCTTCCAGTATTTTAGTAAAGTCTTGGATACTGTCATTTATGACATCCTTTTGGACAGATTGTCCAACATGTTCATATTACGTGAATGATAACTGACTGAACCACAGAACTTAAAAGTTCATAGTGGGTGGAGGTACACTGGGCTGGCAGCCAGTCACTTAGCTGTGTTCCCCAACGGCTCAATTCTAGGGCCAGTCCTCTTCAACTTTTTTATCCGTGATCTGGATGTAGGAATGCATCTTTGGGAAGTTTGCTGATGATACTGAACTGGGAGATGCTGTTGACTTTCTGGAGGTACAAGAGGCCTTGCAAAGATACATTGGAGCTCTGGGGAATCAGCAATAAAATTCAACAAAGGAAAATGCCAAATTTTGCACCTGGAATGGAGTGTGCCAGACAGAAGTACATAAGTAGCTGGAGGGCAGCCCAGCAGAAGGGCATCTGTGCTGGCATGAGCCAGCAGTGTAGCCTTACAGTCAAGAAAGCAAAACACATTTTGGGGTGCCTTAAACACAGCACTGCCAGCTGCTTAAAAGAGGTGATTCTGCTGCATGGATGTGGCCTCACTTTGAGGTACTGTGTGCAGTTCTGGGCTCTGTAATATAAAAAAGGTCCTTAAAAGCCTCCTCCAGGACATCAAAGCTAGTAAAAGACCTGGAAGGCATGACCTATAATGACTTCAATTGCCCAGTCTTGAGAAGAGGAAGCTGAAAGGTGATATCATGGTTTGCTGCAGCTGCCTGAATGGGAGAAGCGGGGGAAGGTGCCAGGCTCTGCCCCTGGGAATTTCTTGGTGATAGGATGCACAGGAATGACACAAAGATGTGCCAGGAGAGATTCAGATTAGTCATTAGGAAAGATTTCTTTACCATGAGAGTGGTCAAGTATTAGAACAGGCTTCCTAAAAAGGTGATTGATGTCCCAGGCCTGTCAGTCTTCAGTGAGGGTGTTTGAATAATGTACTTGTTAACTTCCTTTAACTTCTGCTTAGCTCTGAAGTGGTAAGGCACTTGTACTTGACAGTAGTTGTGGGTCTCTTACAACTGTCTTTTCTTGTCCTGTCCATTAGTCAGCAATTTGTAGTGCTCGGTTTCATAGGATATATCATTAGCATGGCATGCTTCAGAGTCAGGATGGCTTTGACAAACTGTTTTGGCTGTCCTGAGCTTGTAACTGAAGCCTTTCGGTTCAAAGTATAAACTTTCCTTGATAAAGTCGATTTAGAAAAAGAGTCCTGTTCTTGCTGTTCAAGGATGTGAATGTTACACTTTGTAAGTCAGAGGTGGAATTTTTTAGGTTAGGAGGCTTCTTCTGTCATGCCTGAATTTGTAGATTGAATCTGATTCTGCATGGTTACGAATAGATTATATGCCAATACTCAGTTCTGTACAAATTGCTGGAAGTGTAGAGGATTCAGATACAAGTTAGAATAAGAAACTGGTGAGTTTGCTTTTCTCAGTCATATACATTCACTTATAGCTTTGTTTTCAAAAATGAATCAAATTTAAAAGAATTTTGTATTTATACATAATTAAGCATTTATTCTACTTTTTATTACTATCTAATTTAAATATCTTTTATACAGGTTGATGAAATCAAAGATGTTTCTCAAAAATATAAAGAAAAGCAAGATGCACTGGAGATGAAAGATAAGCAAGTAAGAGTCTTGATGTTTGTCACCTTAATTGTGGTGGTTTTTTTTATTTATTAATTCATTAGTGGCTATGGTACATGCTGTATTCAGGTAGAACGCTAGTCCTTAAGTATAACACTAAAACACATTTCCTGACAATCAGACACCTATTAGTCAAGTGGTTGTAACTATTTAACAAGTGTATGCTACATAAAATCAGTTAGTTCAACCTAAAAACTTTCAGAATGGATTGTATGCCTGTATATGCACTACCAGTTATTCTTGAGAAGCTACAGCCTCTGTAATACAGTAGTGCACACAGCATTAAACAGTCCTCAAGTATACATTGTGAGAGTCTAGCGTTATTCTTTCTGTTAACTAAGTACATCAAGAGGAAGCAAAAATCTTTTGTAAAGGGGAATTATTGTTCTTCATCTAAGTGCTCAGGCATCAATTGTGTAGTTCAAGTTGCACACTGTATATTGCGTAGTAGGCTTTATGCTATCTAGACTAACTTTCAGATGTGTTAAGGAAAGTGTTATGCTTTAAATGTCCACTTGTGTAGAATTAAAGGGACTTTAAAAAATTATTAGAAGGTTTTTTTTTTTAGCTTGCTCAAGTATTTCCATGTATTAATAGAATCTTATCAGCTCTTAAACTGCCATAGGGCTACTGGAACTAGAATGTATTCTTACAGTTTAAATGCGTGGCTACACCTGCATTTAATAACTGTCTCACTGGTAGATGAGTTATTTGTCATACTTGCATATTTGTCATATTTGTATACTGAATTCCCTTAATGTTGAAAATATTCAAAATTTTTAGATTTCAGAAATTAATCAAGCTCTCAGAATGAAAAAAGATGAAGAAGCGGACAGAAAAAAGAAAATACTAAGTGCTTATAAGATGATAGATGAATGGAACAATGAGCTTAATACAGTGGCAGACTGTAAGAATCTTCAGCCGCAAATTGATACTGTTAATAATGAGCTGAAACATGTACAGGAAGAAAGGGCAAATATTGACAGTGATATTGGTGATGTGACAACAGAGAAAATAAACCAAGAGAGGGAGAATGGAAGTAAGTGATATGCTGTTATTTTTTTCTTTTCATGTATTTTAAAGATTCTTCTTACATCTGCTTATTCTGCTGTAGTAATTTGAGACGTTACACCAAGCACTCATTCTAGAACACATTACATGAGTAGTCCTCTTGTCTGTTTTATTAAAAGTAACAGAAACATTTTTAAAATTAGGAAGAACAAGTGGATATTTGTTTGTTAGTGAGGGTGTGTACTTGAAGATGAAAAAAGTTTGCTTTGAGGATATGGTGCTTAAAATTATATATTTGACAGTATATATGGCTGGCTTGTCCTTTTTAGATAAACTTGGACTAATCTTAATAAAAGTAAACTCCTTTCAAATTGCTGAAGGAAAGAGAGACTATATATTTTACTTCAAGGGGTGTAGAAGGCATTTAATCTCATTTTTATCAGTAGCAAATGCTTTCTTAGTCTACTGTGACACAATCATTTCTCTGCAAACATGAAATAATATTCAGAAATTTCATGTTGCTAGTCCCATTGCCTCTTTTCGGTATTACTGTTTCTAAATATGAAGGTAAAGCATTAAGGACATAAAATTATTAGTGTCCAAATAAATGTTACAAAGATGATGAAGGATCTAGAAGGCAAGATGTATGAAGAGTCACGAAAGTCACTTTGTTCAGCCCAGTGAAGAGGAGACTGAGGGAAGGCCTTATGGCAGCTTGCAGCTTCCTTACAAGGGGAGTTGAGGGGCATACACTGATTTCTTCTCTCTGGTGACAGTGACAGGACAGAATCACAAAATCACAGAATTGCCAGGGTTGGAAGGGACCTCAAGGATCATGAATCTCCAACCCCCCTGCCACATGCAGGGCCACCAACCTTCCCACCTGATGCTAGACCAGGCTGCCCAGGGCCCCATCTAATCTGGCCTTGAACACCTCCAGGGACGGGGCATCCACAACCTCTGGGTAGCCTGCTCCAGTACCTCACCACTCTCTCTGTAAAGAATTTCCAACTGATGTTCAATCTAAATCTCCCCTCCCTCAACTTAAAACCGTATCCCCTCATCCTGCAGTTATCAACCCTTTCAAAGAGTTGATTCCCCTCCTGTTTGTAGGCTCCCTTCAGGTACTAAAAGGCTGCAATGAGGTCACGCTGCAGCCTTCTTTTCTCCAGGCTGAACAAGCCCAGCTTCTTCAGCCTGTCCTCATAGGGGAGGTGCTCCAGTCCCCTGATCATCTTTGTGGCCCTCCTCTGGACCCTCTCCAACTGTTCCCTGTCTTTTTTGTACTGCGGACTCCACACTTGGACACAGTACTCCAGATGGGGCCTCACAAGAGCAGAGTAGAGGGGAACAATCACCTCCCTGTCCCTGCTGGCCACTCTTCTTCTGATGGAGCCCAAGATACCATTTGCCATCTGAGCTGCAAGGGCACTCTGCTGGCTCATATTAAGTTTTTCATCTATCAAGACCCCCAGGTCCTTCTCCACAGGGCTGCTCTCAAGGACCGCTCCTTCCAGTCTGTATGGATGCCTGGGATTCCTCCGGCCCAAGTGCAAAACTCTGCACTTTGCCATGTTGAACCTCATCAGGTTCACCCGGGCCCGCCTTTCCAGCCTGTTGAGGTCCCTCTGAAGGGCATCCCTTCCTTCCACCGTGTCGACCGCACCACTCAGCTTGGTGTTGTCAGCAAACTTGCTGAGGGTGCACTCGATTCCGTCATTGATGTCATTGATAAAGATGTTAAAGAGCACCAGTCCCAAGACAGACCCCTGGGGGCTGCTGCTCGTTACCGGCCTCCACCTGGACATAGAGCCGTTGATGACCACCCTCTGTCTGCTGCCTTTCAACCAGTTTCTTATCCATCTCGTGGTCCACCCATCAAATCCACATCCCTCCAATTTGGAGATAAGGTTGTGGTGGGGGACCATGTCAAAGGCCTTGCTCAAGTCCAGGTAAATGACATCGGCCGCCTTTTCCTTGTTCACCGATGCCGTCACTCCATCGTAGAAGACCACCAGATTGGTCAAGCATGACCTTCCTCTGGTGAAGCCGTGCTGGCTGTCACGGATCACACGCCCTTTCCTCATGTGATCAAGCATGTCATCCAGGATGATCTGTTCCAGGACCCAAATGAATGGCACAGAGCATTATCATGAGAGGTTCAGAGCAGAGTATTAGAAGAAAGTTCTTCACCATAGAGTTATCAGGCACTGGAAAAGGCTCTTCAAGGAAGTGGTTATGGTACTGAACCTACTGGAGTTTGATAAGCACTCAGACATAAGGTTTGAATTTTGAGTGGTCCTGTGTGGAGCCAGGAGCTGAATTCCTATGTTCTTGAACTAAATAGTGTGTTACCACACATTTCCTTATGCTTTGGAGAAGTCATTTTATTCTAGAATGTAAGCTTGAGTAATTCTTCAGATTCCTTTAGAATAAGTGGGAAGATAAACTTCTATTTCTCGTAATTTCCTAACAGCTTTCTTGCTGTAGTAACATAGTCAATAAGTATTGGATAATACTAATTGTAATGTGTACGTGCTATGGACTCTGTTTAAGGGCTGTTTTAAATTACAGGAATAATTGATCGCATTGGACAACTTAATAATATAATTAAAATGAAGGAAGACTATCTTCAAGGGAGATTCCGAGACACACACTCTGCTCTTATGTGGCTAAGAAAGAACAAACACAAGTTCAAAAAAGAAGTTTGTGAACCTATGATGCTTACAGTAAGAAAATTTGTGTATTTCACCAAACTATTCATGTTTAATTTCTATAATCTCTATTTATTTATCCTGAAAAGGCTTTAAGAATGACTTCAGAACTTTCAAAATGCCTTAAAGTTAGTGCCAGTTGCATGCAGTGTACACTAATATTATGAACTACTTGTATTTTTCACTCTGCAATTTAATAATACTCAACTTTCGAGTAGAATGAGTTGATTCCTTTCCTCCCACTCCCCAGTAAGAGATTCTCTTCTAAGATTCCCATTGCAGATTTCTTCTAATGTACATTCAAATACTTAGGTTTCAGTGTCTTCTTAAAAGTGTAGTAGTAGTTCATCTTATAGAACAACCTGCTCAGCAAATGTTAAAACATAACATCACACTCTTAAGCTGTTTATATTGTCTTGCAAAACCAGCTACAGGCAGAGGAAGTATCTATTCCTAGTTTAGTGTTTGTGTTGTTTTGACAGATGTTGCGTTAGATAAAAATGGAAGGACTATGTTTTGAAAGACCCTACTGGTTTTCTTCTGCATTCCCTCACCTGTTTATCAGCAATCTTGAATTTCTTGAAATGTCAAGAAGATGAGGAAAGCCAGTGCATTCTTCATCTCTGTTTCTGAATTCAAAACCTATTTTAGTAGTATATTGTTACAGTCTGAATGTATTGAATTTTGAATATTTGTTCTTCTGCTTTTTGCATGCGATACAGCTGTTCAAAGTGGTTTTTACTTAGTAGAAAAAAAGAAAAATCACAATAATTCTCTCTTCTTGATACCAGATCTTCAAATTCTTTCAGTAAGATCATGTCAAATTATTTTTGCAAATAATGTAATTATATGACCCTTACTTTTACTTCATTAACCTTTTTAACATCCAGTAATGTCTGAATGTGTGTTCTATGATATGGTATAGACTCGTTTGTCTATATAGTCTAGTTTCTGAACTGCTGATAAGTTGCCCAGCCTTTGGCAATATTGAGATTATTAAGTTGTGTGGTTCTGTGTTATTCTGTCTTAAACTTATTTAATTATGTAATTCTGTAATTTTGTCTTTGTTTGTTAAAGATTTAATATCTAAATACTTGTGAGTTACTGCAGAATTATACCTGAATGAAATGTTAATACTATAAAAAGTTTCCCTATCTGCCCTTGAGTACCTACAGGGATGGAGTGTCCACAGCTGCTCTGTGGGAAGCCTGTTCCACTCTGAGTAAAAAACTTCCTTTTAACATCTAACCTAAAGTCTCCCTTCTTTTAGTTTAAGACTTTCTCTTTTGTCCCATCACTATCAGACTATATAAAACAGAGAGAATGACATTTTATAGCCTCACTTTTGGTGCTGGAAGGTCACAATGTGGTATCCCTGGAGGTTTCTCCTCTCCAGGCTCAGTGAGCCCAGATACTTCAGCCTTTCTTAGTAGGAGAGGTGCTCTTGCCCTCAGGTCGTGTTTGTGGCCCTCCACTGGACCTGTTCCACTGACTCCATATCTGCCTTGTACTGGCTGGCCCCACACCAGGATATGCTGCTCTGGGTGGAGCCTCATGAGGGCAGAATGAAGGAGAGAATCACCTCTCTTGCACTACTGGCCACCCCTCCTTTGATTCACTCAAGGATTCAGTTGGTCTTCGGGCCTGCAAGTGCACACTACTTGCTCATGTCCAGCTTTTTGTCTGCCAGAACCCCCAAGTCCTCCTCCACAGGGCTGCTTTCAGTGAGTTCTTTCCTAGTCTGTACACATATCTGGGATGATCATGACCCAGTTGAAGCACCTCAAACCAGCCTGGTTGAACCTGGTTAGTTTGACATGAGCCCATTTCTCAAGCCTGTCCTGCTCCCTGTGGTTGGCATTGCTTCCTTCTGTTGTACCAGCTGCACCAGTCAGCTTACTGTTGTCTGCAATCTTGCTGAGAGTGCACTTGATTCCACTGTCTAGGTCCTTGATTAAGGTGTCTAAGAGCACTGGTCTCAAGACAGACCCCTGAGGGACACCACATGTGACCAGCTTTGACCTGGACGTAGAGCCATTTGACTACAACCTTATGGCTGCACCCATTGAGCTAATTCCCTATCTGCCTAAAAGTCAAGCCTTAAAATCCATGTCTCTCTGATTTAGAGATAAGGATGTGGTGTAGGACTGCGTCAAAGGCAGAAGTCCAGGAAGGTGACATCAGTTGACTTCACTGATGCCATCATCCCACCATTGAAAGCTGCCACCAGATTGGTGAGGCACATCATCTGTCCTTGATGAAGCTGTGCTGGCTGTGTTGAGTTATCTCCTCTTCTTGATGTGTTTCAGTGTACTTTCCAGGAAGATTTGTTCCATTGTCTTCCCAGGCATGGGTGTCAGGCTCGCTGATGTGTAGTTACTTGAGTCTTCCTTTCTCTCTTTAATATGAGAGTGATGTTTCCCATCTTCCAATTGCCATGGACTAACTCTGACAGCTATGCCTTTCCAGATTTGATGGAGAGTGGCTTGGCAACCATGTAATCTAGTTCCTTCACAGGGACTTCTGGAGATCAAGTCCAGCTCACCTGCTTAAGCAGGTTTCCTACACTAGGTTGCATAGAAAAGCTTCCAAGTGGGTTTTGAATATTTCCAGAGGAGGAGACTCCACAACTTCTCTGGGCAGCTTGTTCGAGTGCTCTGTCACAATCTAAGTAAAGAAGTTCTTCCTTTTGTTTGTGAAACTGTCCACATACCTATCCCACAATTCCTGAGCTTCACTAGAGGGATATTGTGGGAGGCTGTCAATATCTTGGGATGCATGTCATCCAGTCCTATTGTACAGTGGATTGTACAGTGTGTACCATGTGATCTTGAACTTTTTCTTCTCTGAGAATGGGAGGAATCTTGCTCTGCCAGCCCCATCTAGAGGTTTTGGGGACATGAGAGACATGGGAAGTCTGATTACCAAAAAAGAGCAAAGCAAAGAACTTCAGTAGCTCAGCCTTCGTCCATGTCTGCTGAAGGTAATTCTTCCTTCTCATACATCAGAGAAGGTATGCTCTCCTTAGCCTGCCTCTTCTGACCAACGTACCTGTAGAACTCCTTTTTGTTGTTTTTCACATCTCTTGTCAAGTTCAGTTCAATCTGTGCCTTGGCTTTCCTAATCCTATCTCTACATGTCCGGACCACATCCTTGTATTCTTTTCAGGCTGCTTATCCATGCTTATACTGCCTATATGTTTCCTTTTTGTCCCTCAGTTTAACCATCATGTCCTTGGTCAGCTAGTTTCCTGTCTCCCTTACTTGTTTTCTTGTGCTGGGCTATGGAAACTTGTGCTGTCGAAAAGGTATCCTTAAGTGGCTGTTCTGCTCTGTTCTGTTCCTTTGTCCCTATGAGTCTCTCAGGGGATCCCATCCAATAATTCCTTAAGCAGGTAGAATTTTGCTCTTCTGAGTTCCAGGGTCCTAACTGTGCTCTTTGTCAGGCCTGTGTTTCACAGAATCATATCATTGTTTAAGTTGGAAGGGACCCGGAAACACCATCTGGTGGTCCAACTCCCCCACAATGAATAGAGATATCTACAGCTAGATCGAGTTGCTGAAAGCCTGGTCCAGCCTGACCTTTCAAATGTCTCCAGGGATAAGACATCCACCACATAGAATCACCAAGGTTGGAAAAGACTTAGATCATCTCATCCAACCATCCACCTATCATCCTTTCCCCCCTAAAACATATCCTTAGCACCACTTCTGAATGTTACTTGAACACCTCCAGGGACAGTGACTCAACCACCTTTCCTGCAGCACCTGACCATTCTTTCAGAAAAGAAATTTTCCTAATATAGCTCAAACCTCCTCTGATGCAACTTGAGGCCATGACAACTCTGTAGTCATGTTACCAGTTGTTCAGGAGAACAGATTGACCATCTGCTCACCACAACCTCCTTTCAGAAGGTTGTAGAGAACAATAAGGTCTCTCCAAGCTTCCTCTTCTACAGACTAAACAATCCCAGTTCCCTCAGCCATTCTTTATAAAACTTGTTCTCCAGACCTCTCTCCAGCTTTGTTGCCCTTTTCTGGACATGCTCCAGGGCCTCAATGTCTTTCTTCACAGAATCACAGAAGCACCAAGGTTGGAAAAGACCTACGAGATCATCCAGTCCAACCATTCATCAATAGTTCTCACTAAACCATATCCCTCCGCACAGAATCCAAACGTTCCTTGAACACCTCCAGGGTAGGTGACTCCACCATTCCAGTGCCTGACCACTCTTTCAGAAAGTAGTATTTCTTAATGTCCAGCCTAAATCTCCCCTGGTGCAGCATGAAGCCATTCCCTCTACTCTTATCACCAGTTACACAAGAGAAGAGGCCGACCCCCAGCTCACTACAACCTCCCTTCAGATAGTTATAGAGAGCAGTAAGGTCTCCCCTGAGCCTCCTCTTCTCCAGACTGAACAATCCCAGCTCCTTCAGCCGCTCCTCATAAGGCCTGTGCTCCAGACCCCTCACCAGCTTTGTCACCCTTCTTTGAACACGCTTCAGGGCCTTGATGTCTTTCTTGCAGTGAGGGGCCCAAAACTGGACGCAGTACTTGATGTGCAGCCTTTCCAGAGCTGAGTACAGTGGGACAATCACTTCCCTGTTCCTGCTGGCAACGCCGTTTCTGATGCAATTCATGATGCCATTGGCCTTCTTGGCCACCTGGGCACACTGGTGGCTCATGTTCAGCCGAGCATCAATCAATACTCCCAGTCCATTTTTTCTACAGTCTTCCAGCCACTCTGCCCCAAGCCTGTAGCATTACCTGGGGTTGTTGTGGCCAAAGTGCAGGACCCGGCGTTTGGTCTTGTTGAACCTCATCCCATTGGCTTCAGCCCAGCTATCCAGCCTGTCCAGGTCCCATTGTAGGGCCTCGCTACCCCCAGGCAGATCAACACTTCCAGCCAACTTGGTGTCATCTACAGACTTACTGAGGGTGCACTCAATGCCCTCATCCAGGTCATCAATAAAGATATTGAACAGGACAGGCCCCAGCACCGACCCCTGGGGAACACCACTCGTAACCGGTTGCCAGCTGGATTTAGCTCCATTCACTACCACTCTCTAGGCCTGGCCCTCCAGCCAGTTCCTAATCCAGCCAAGCGTGTACCTGTCCAAGCTACGGGCTGCCAGCTTCTGCAAGAGAATGCTGTGGGAGACAGTGTCAAAAGCTTTGCTGAAGTCTAGGTAGACTACATCAACAGCCTTTCCCTCATCTACCAGATGGGTCACTAGATCATAGAAGGAGATCAGGTTGGTCAAGCAGGACCTGCCCTTCATGAACCCATGCTGGCTAGGCCTGTTCCTCTGGTTATCCCTCACATGTCGTGTGATCTCCCTCAAGACAGTCTGCTTCTCAACCTTCCCTGGCACCGAGGTCAGGCTAACAGGCCTGTAGTTCCCCGGATCCTCCTTACAACCCTTCTAACCCTTTTTGTAGGTGGGTGGCCTGAAACAGAACACAGTACTTGGGGTGTGGTCTCACCAGAGCTGAGTAGAGGGAGGCGACCACTATTTCTGATACAAGCCAGGATGCCATTGACTTTCTTGGTCACCTAAGCACAGTGATGGTTCATGTTCAGCCAAGCGTCAACGAACACCCCCAGTTCCTTTTCCTCAACACAGTCTTCCAGCTACACTGCCCCAAACCTTTAGTGTTGCTTGGGGTTGTTGTGGCCAAAGAACAGGACCGAGCACTTGGTCTTGTTGAACCACCTCTCTGGCAAGCTGTTCTAGAGTCTCACCACCCATACTGTAAGACACTTCTTCCTGATCCAATCCAAATCTCTGGTCTTTTAATTTGAAATGATTTCCCCTTGTCCTCTCACAACAGGCCCTGCTAAAAGCCCTGTCCACTTCTTTCTTATAGGCCCCCTTTTAGACTTCAGATGCTGAAAGGCTGCTGTTAGGTTTCTCTGGAGCCTCCTCTTCTCCAGGCCGAACAGCCCTGACTCTCTCAGCCTTTTCTCAGAGCGAAGGTGTTCCATCTCTTGTGCATTTTTGTGTTCCTCCTCTGGACACTGTAACAGGTTATCTCTCCTGTACTCCACATCTGGATTTGGTCTGTACTCCAGGTGAGGTCTTGTCAGTGTAAAAGGGCAGAATCATCTCCCTTGACTGCTGACTGTGCTTCTTTTGATGCAGCCTAGGATACAGTTGGCTTCTGGGCTGTGAGGGCATGTTGCTGTCTCATATTCATCTTGCCATCCACCAGTACCCCCACATCCTTTTTGGCAGAACTGTGCTGTGTCCTTTTGTCCCTCAGCTGGTAGTGGGAGTTGCCACAACCCAGCTGCCAAGCCTTTGCACTTGGATTTGTTGAACCTCATGCAGTTCACCAGGGCCCACTGCTCAGCCTGATTCGGTCTCTCTGGGTGGCATCCTGTCCCTTGGACCTGTCGACTGCACCACACATATTGGTGTCATCTACAAACTTGATTTCATTGTCAGTATCACTGATGAGGATATTAAAATTCGTTAGTCCCAGTACTGACACCCGAGGGACCGATGTTCATCTGGACATTGAGCCATTGACCACTATCCTCTGGGTATGATCATGCACCCAGTTCCTTGTCCATCAAACAGTCCATCAAATCCATGTTTCCTGTTTGGAGAGAAGGATGTTGTCAGGGACTTGTCAAAGGCCTTGTCGAAATCCAAGTGTCTCTTCCCTTGCTTGCTTATGCAGTTATGCCATCATTAAAAGCCACAAGGTTGGTTAGGCAGCACTTGCCCTGGGTGAAGTCATGTTGATTATCCCATATCTCCTCAGTCTCTTCCATATGCCTTAGCATTGCTTCCAGGAGGATCCTCTGCATGATCTTCCCCGGCATAGAGGTGAGGCTAAGAGGTTGGTAGTTTCCTAGGTCATTCTTCCTATCCTTTTTAAAAATGGATATGATACTGCCTTTTTTCCAGTGACCGGGAACTTCCTCTGACTGCCATGACTTTTTCAGGTATCATTAAATTTGGCTTGGTGGCTGTGTCAGTCAATTCACTCAGGACTCTGGGATGCATCTCATCAGGACCCATAGACTTACAGATGTTCAGGTTCCTTAGGTGATCATGAACCTGATCTTTGCTTGCAGTGGGAGGGGCTTTTCTCCCCTGGTTCCTGTCTCCTGAACCATCTACTCAAGGGCTGTATTTAGAGCAGTTTATAGTGAAGACTGAACTTTCTCCTTGTTTGTTGTTAATAGCCTGCCTTTATTACACATGAGGGAAGTATGACCTCCTGGAGTTTTCTTTTCCATTTGAATTACCTGTAGTAGCCTTTCTTATACTTCTTTGATCCCCTTGTCAAGTTTAGTTCCAATTGTGCCTTGACTTTCTGGACATGTGTAGGTCATGCCCTACACAGCCTAGCAGCATCCTTATAATCTTCCCAGATTACCTGTTCCTGCTTCCACTGCCTGTGCATTTGGTATAGTGTAGATTCCCTCCAGAGAGAACTGGCTACATAAAGATTGGGAATATGCCTTAGAAGACATTTAAATGTTGACTTTATTTTCATTAACAATCACAATCATTGGATATCATCTGGCTGTAGGGTGCAGGGAAAGGATTGTTAATCGTGTTAAATCATCTCATTACCTTTTCTTTTTTTTTCATATGAGCAGATCAATGTCAAAGACAATAAGCATGCCAAATACGTTGAAAATCATATTTCGACCAATGACATGAAGGCTTTCGTTTTTGAGAGTCAAGAAGATATGGAACTGTTTCTTGTGGAGGCAAGTAGACATTAATTTTAAAAACTGATGAAATATTGGTTTAGGAGCCACATACTTTGGAGTCTACTGCCATTTTAGTTGTAGCTGCATAAAGGAACAATCTGAGGTTTTTTTCACTTGACGTATCCTAGAAGACATGTGGACACTTCAGCTAGTCTGGAGTGTGAAGAAAGGAGAGGCATGAGACTCCACCTGTGTTTCCCAGCATGATTAAATTCAGGATCTGGAGCCTTTAGCAGAAAATATGTCAGCTTTCCTCTGTGTACCATGTTGGGATAGTAAAATCCAAATACTTTTGCTGCTGGTTGCAGGAGCCTCTTCAGTTAGGGTCCTTTTTCAACAGACTTCTGTCTGGAAACTGTGAAAGCATAACATAAACTCTGTTTGATTATACACTTCTCAAATCAATAGATGGATGATAAGTCTGTATTTATTAATTTTTGTTTGGTTAGATCAGTAGAAAAGCTTAAACAGAGTGTTCAAAGACTTCCTTCTAGAGTAAGTAATATTTTTCAAAGCCTAGGCCAGGTGGAAGGTTGCAGGAATATTAGGAAAATATTTCTTGCTAGAAAAAGTTTTTGTCTTCTTTGACAAGGCTGTAATTATTGAGGAGGGGGGAAAAGTACTCAGTACAAGGAAATGGCAAGAACAGAATGCTGCTAATGCAGTACCAAGGATTTCTAGTGCCTCTTGACAAAATGGGTGAGAGTACATCTTTCTTGAGAAGGCAGTGGTCTAGGTAACAAATCAGGCTAATTATTTTCCTAATGCTGCTCATTCATGGAGCCGTGGGGTAATTGCTCTCATTGAGAGCCAGATGAAATAGAAAAAAGCCACAGGACAGGACATTAACTATCATAGTGCTTCTCAGCTGCTCTCCTCAGAGTACTTTGATTAATGATAAACAATTTAGCAATTTTTGAAGGCATATACATCCTTCTCAGAAGCTAGTCATTTTTACGTAAGTGAGTTGTTATTTGAGGTTCTGGGTTACTTTAACCAGCTGAGCTGGTCTTTCATGTGTGTACTCAATCTTCTCTGTCCCATTAAGATGAGAAGCTTTTTAAGCCTCAAGCCTGTTACCTGCCATTGTCTGTGCAAAATGGATGTACAGCCGGAAAGAGAGGGCCTCTTATTACATTTGTACAGACTAGCACCCAGCTTAGCTATTAAGATTGAGCACCTTGTTCTAAATTTGAACAATTCTGTTATTACTAATGCATGCTATTTCTATGTACGATGATAAGCTTTTGTAGATCTCAATCCTGCCTGAACAAGAGTAGATTTTTGTGGGTTCTTCCATAAGTTAAATCAGTTTAAAATCAGTCAGATAGTTTAAAATAAGTCAGAATTCTTCAGAATAATATATGGTCTTCATATAGTAATTTTTTCTGCTTGTTTTGACTAAATAATATAATCTGTATTTAGTTGCGTGATCGTCAGAAACTAAGAGTGAATGCTGTGTGTGCACCTGATAAATCGTGTGCTGAAACCTTACCTTCAACACCTATTGAAGAATTACAGTACGTATCAGATTATTTTGGTGGGAAAGGTTCTAAATGTAATGTTTCCATGTGTTTGCTTCTCTTACAAAGAAAGGCTGAGGAAGCTTGGCTTGTTCAGTCAGGTTTTGGGGAGACCTTATTGCAGCCTTTATTCAGCCTTTGTTGCAGCTGTCATTAAAGAGAGCTTATAAAAAAATGGAGAATGACTTTTTAGACTGTCTAATAATAATAGGACAAAAGGGAACAGTTTTAAACTAAAAGAAAGGAGATTTAGGTTAGATGTTATGAGGAAAGTCTTTACGGAAAGCTGTGGAGCGGGTAGCCCAAAAAACCTGTGGATGGCCCCATTCCTGGAGGTGTTCAAGGCCAGGTTGGATGAGGCCTTAGGTAGCCTGATATAGCAGATGGCAGCTCTGCCCAAGATAATGTGATTGGAAATAGGTGATCATTAACGGCTCTTACAGCTGAAGCCATTCTGTTATTCTGTGATCTTGGTATTTTCCATACAAATTGAATTCTTACCAGTTCAGTTCAGGATTAAGTGGGACTTTTGTGACCCTTCACTGACTTCACCTTACTTGTCTTCCAGATTTTGTGATGCTTGCTTTTTTTCTTTTTTTTCTCCTTGTCAGCCGATATGGATTTTTCTCATATTTACGAGAGTTGTTTGATGCTCCTCTTCCTGTGATGAGCTACCTTTGCTCCCAGTATCATGTTCATGAAGTCCCTGTGGGAACAGAGAAGACCAGAAACATGATTGAAAGGGTGAGATGTACTGAATAGCACAGAAACCCCTGTCAGCTACAGACTTCTGAAATTCTTTGGCAAGACGATGTGGAGAGAACAGAAAAAATGGATTTTCTTTCTATTTGGAGTTCAGAAGTGAGAATGGTTTGTGATATACAAACATGCTGCAAGATGAAACAAGTCCAGTCCATTTAAGTCTTCCCAGAAAGTTAAATGAGTTTCACCTGCGTCCCATTCAAGTCACCTTGCTCCATGAAATGTTTACAGCAATGATACAGAACAGAAAGCTGCTTCATAATTCTTTTACATCAGATGTACAGATTGTGGCCACTACTGCTTTATAATTTCAGATAAAATTGATAATGATGAATATCATAAAAAGCTTTTGAATTCTTACATACAGGCCAAGAGTTCCTACTGAGATTCCCTGCCTTACTCTTTCGTATAGTCTTCCAAGCTTATTATTGGTGAATTATAATAAGTAACATACATGACTATTTTCAGCTTTAGTCCTTAATCGGTTACCTTTTCATACTCAATATCTGTTTTATACCTTTTTACAAAGAATGAACTCTCCAAGTAGAAGAGCGCTTCCTTGAGCTGAGAACAGTAAGAGTTGCATTTTTGAGAATCTCATGGAATAAACTTTTTAAACAAATAACAAATATTTTTTCATCAGGATAGCTCTTGGTCCTACTTTTTTTTCTGTTTTTCATACTTTGAGAATGAGGAAGAAGGTAAAATTGCAGAGAGTCTTAAGTGAAAACCTTTTTCTGAGCATTGTTTATTTTTTTTAGAACGACAGTTCTTCCATCTTCCTGCTTATTACCTGATGAAGCAGTTACGTGTATTATAGGTCTGTGGATTACATTTTATAGGCCATTCAGATTTACTCTGTATATTCTCTTTCCTTTCCCAAGCTCCATGAACAGTAAGAAAATGACTGATAGAAGGGGAAAGATAAGCCAGTATTTATAATGTATTGTGCTTAGCATTTTCTGTCAAGCTGTGGGAAGTTCTCCTTTCTGCTTTTATTACTCTTGATTTTGTTTCATGTGTCTCAGATAAAGTTTTAGTTTAAAAGCAGACTATTTTTAGCAGAGCTGAGCACATAGACAAGGTATTACAGCAGAAATATTGTCATCTGTGGTGTGGCTGTAAAGCAAAATAAATGATTTTCAGTGTCCAGGAACCAAATAAACAGTGTTTCAGGTGCGTTTTTATATAGTCTGAAGAAAAAAAAAAACAAGTAGTCAAATTTATTTTGTCTTATGGAGTCTTTGTTATTACTGATTTTCTAAATACTTCATGCTTTTTAAATACTGCATTGCCTTATATTATGATAAACATTTGGTTATTTGTAATATCTTTTTCAGTGTGAGTAATTTAAGATCAGTAATTCGAATACTTTTCTACTTCAGACTTTTTCACACAGATGTTTTCTTAACTGAAATTGATGCTTTACAGCTCACCCTATCTTCTATTTCTTAAATGCTTTTGCTTTTCAGGTATACCAGCTAAATTTTCATGCAGTTACACCCAGAATGAGCCTTGTTTACGATGCAGTGAATAAATACACTGGCTTTATCAAAACACATTTGTGTAACATTGCTAGAGAAATTTGTAAAAAAAAATGTAATACGTTATAAGTAATCCGTGCATCAGAATAATCAGAAGATGTTTAATTGGTAGTGGTAACACAGGCTATGTCATGATACCTTAGTATTTCTTTGCTGACTATTCTAAATTATACAATGGCTTGTTAACAAAGGCTTGCTAACAAATCAGAATTTTGCATGAGTTGATCTTCTTTACTTTAGATTTTAGCTAGTTTATTCCTCACTCTGAAAAGCATTGCCTTAAATAACACTTCGGTATGATTAAAGTCTTTGTGGGGTTTTTTTTGTTTGTTTTGTTTTTTTAGGTCATAAAAGAAACTAAACTTAAGCAAATTTACACAGCGGAAGAAAAATATACCATTAGAGTATCCATGTATACAAAATTAACCTTTTCTACTAACGTGTGTCTGAGGCCAGCCCAGTTTCTCAATTATTCTGTGGATACAGATGAAAGAAGACAGCTGGAAAATCAGCAGCAGGTAGAAATTTACTTTTGTTATGTATGATATCAGCTACTGTTGTGCAGTATATGTAGCCAGTTTGCATGTATCTGTGTAATAGGTTTATGGGAAGAATGCTAATGTGTTGTCTCTTATTTCAGGGTATCAAGCATATATTACAGTCATTAGATAAGCAGTTAATGACATTGTGTGAGAAACAGAAGCATCTGGAATGCAGAGACAATGAGCTACGGCAACAGAAGAAGGAGCTTTTGGAGAGAGGAAGCAGAAGAAAACAGCTGGAATCAAAAATTGCTGTGAAGTATGATAGGTAGGAAACAATCCTATATATGAAATAGGAACAGTTTTAATAGGAAGCAGTTGTTATTACTGTAATGTGCTTTAACCTAAAAAAGTAACCAGTACTTGAGTGTCAGATATAGGTAGATGAAGAGATGCTTAGAAAGGGAATAGTAGTTAAAATGCCATATAACAATATTCTAAGTACTTTCCTTTCATAGTATCATAGGATTCCACTGAGAAGTCATTGCACTGATTTACTTAGTTACCAAAGCCTTCTATCTTGGTAACACTCATCTTGGCACACAAGGAATCTTGGTGGTATGAAGGTCAAAGGCAGCTTGATTACAAAGAATGGTGGAGTTCAGGATACTTAGGGGAGAAAAGATGGCAAATAGCAAGATCACAATGCTGTACTTTGAGAGGGCAGACTTGGGCCTTTTCAAGGATCTACTTGGTAGTGTCGTATGGAATAAGGCAATGGGGGGAGGAAAAGGAGCCCAAGAAAGCTGGCTAATATGCAAGCATCACCTACCAGGAATGTACATCCCAACAAAGAAGAAGTCAAGACATGAGACCTACATCAATAAAGAAGCTACTGGCAAAACTCAAATATGTGGCTTGTTCCAAAACTAATGCCTCTTGTTTATTTTCCTGGAAACTACAACAGATACAAAGAGCTCTCAGATAGAGCAAATTCTCAGCTACAAAATACTGTTTTCCAACGTCCCAGCATTAGCTATATATCTTTGCCAGCAGTGCACAAGAGCCTGCATGCTGTGTTCATAAAAATCTGCATGGCTGTCTGAAATGTGCCTTGTATTTCATGTCACTGTTGCTACGGCTGGAACATACCATTCTCTACCTCCATGTGCCAACATTCACTGCATCAGTGAATGTCAGCGGGTGCAGTTTTGTCAGCATGGAGGAATTCAGTTCCATCTCTTTGCTTCATTCGCACTTCCACATCAGATACTGTTTTGTCAGATTGTCCCACTCACTGCTGCAGTCTGTCAAAATGTAAGGGATTATTGGGGAGGGGTTTCAACCTCCACTGCCATGCCAACAGTATCTACCTTTGATGTCACAGTCCAGTGTAATAAAATAGGGGGCACTCTTTCTGTAGCAGCCCTCATACAAAAAGAAAGCATGGAGAGAGTGGAAGTAAGGTTGGGTAACCTAGGAAGAATACAGAGATACTTTATGAGCATAGGGGGAAGCAATTAGAACTGCTGAAGGTCAGATAGAACTGATTCTGGCTAGAGATCTCAAAGTGCAAATAAAGGCTTCTACAAGTACATCAGACAACAAAGTGACATGGGACCACTGCTGAAAGAAATGGGAGTTCAAGGTACCTGGTAGAGTGTATGGCTGAGGTACTGAATACCTTTTTTGCCTCAGTCTTTACTAACATGATTGACTTTCAGGAATCTCAGGTCTCAGAGACCAGAGTTAAGGTCTGGAGCAAGGAAAAGGCACACTTGGTGAAAGAGAATCAGGTCACGGAATACATGAGCCCTAATTTGATGCATTGTGCCCATGAGTGATGAGGGTGCTGGCAGATGTATTTGCAGGTCCACTCTCAGTCTTTGGTTGATCGTAGCAGTTAAAGAAGTATCTGAATACTGGAAAAACAAATGACACTTCTATCTGCATGAAGCAGGGGTACCCAGGGAACTATAGGACAGTGAGCTTTACCTTCGCTGGAGATGCAAATGAGTTAAATAATGCCTTGCATTAAATATAACTTTTTAAATATTCATGTTTCTAATTGAAGTGATTACCTGAACAAAGCTGTATGTAATTTTAAAGGTGAGTTACAAAAATCATTAAGGTTGCAGAGGGAACTTGAGGTGATCAGTAGTCAATATTCTTAATGCGTGGTCGGTGCTGGAGACTGTCCTTTCAGAACTGAAAACATTTGTGGAGACCGCACAAGCTGTTTGTTTTTATTGGAGGAAAAAAAAATTTGAATGTCATCCTCTCTGAACCTCTTGCTTCACCTTAAGTCCACTGTCTCTCATCCTTCCAGTATGTGTCTCTTGAAAGAGCCTGATTCTTTGGAGTCCGTGACTTCCTGCAGAGGACGGATGGTGAGAGGTTGCTTTTGAGTGCTCCTGAAGCTATTCTTTTCCAGGCTGAACAAGCTAAGCACTCTCATGTTGTTCTCACAGGTCTTCTGCTGTAGTGAAAACTAAGTGCAGCACTTACTTGTGATCTAATGAGTACTCAACATACTGAACAAGAGGAAAAATCCCTCTTCTCCTGCTTGTGTTTTTGTTCCTGCAGCCAAGGCACACTGCTGGCTTATGCTCAGTTTACTGTCAAACGTGTACTATAGCTGCTATGATCGCTTTCTTCCCAGGGAGAGGACTTAGAACTTGGCCTTGCAGAATCTGATCAGCTTTCTGTCCGCTCTTCCTCCTGCCTCATCAGGTCCCTTTGAAGAACAAACGGGCTACTTCCCTGCAACTTAATGTTTTTTGAAAACTTGACAGGAGTGCCCTCTGTTCCTCTATTCCACCAGGTTACTGGCAGAGATTTCAAACAGGACAGCTCTTGTGACCGACTCCTGTTGTACCCAACTGGATGCTGGCTTCCATGCAGAAAACAGCACAATAATCATGACTCTAAGCCTCTCATCAATCTGCCACTTCTTTTTTCTTTTTTTTTCAGTCTGGTCACCCACCCATCCAGACTGCTATTTCCAAACTTGAGTACAACAGTGCTGTCAGAGACAGCATTAAATGCTAGGGGAATTGATCCAGAGCCAGCAGACCAAGACAAGTATGAAGCTTATGCAACTTAACGTTCCTATGTCCACCTGCTAGTGAGGTTCAGAATGTATTTGCTGTACGTAGGTATGTGCTTATTTACACATGGTGAGCAACATAGCTCATGCAGATTACAGCATGCACATAAACACAGACAGCACCAGTACTGTGTTCCATATAAGCAGAGCAGAAATTCCTTAATGAGACTTAAATGCATACATATTTGCAGAATAGATCCCATCAGCAGCTGGGCTCAGACAAGTAGCTACCTCTGGATGCAGTCCTCCTAGTTGCTGGCATCTGAACATAGAAACCCATAGAAACAAGGCTGCTTGATGTTGTTCGTCAGCTTTCCACTTCATGGTGAACTTCAAGATGTTCTTATCAGTCCTGTCTGATATCCAGCTCCTGTGGTCTCCTTTAGAGTTAGAAGCACACCCTTAGCTCCCAAACCACTTCATTTAGTTGCCAGCTAGTTCTGGCATGGTCTTTGTTATAGAACAAACACTCGCTTATACCCCCGCATATGCTCCAAGTGCTGACTCTGAAATAAAAGTAAATGACATCCCCTTCATCTCCCATCATCCACGAATCCAATTTATTCAAGAGACAATCAGGTTGGTCAGCTGTGTGCCCTTGGTAAAGGCTTGCTGACCATTCCTGATCACTGTCTTCCTCATGCTCCCAGAAATGTTTTCAAAGTGTACTTGTTCCAGGATTTTTCAAGGGATCAAAATGGAAAGATGGTTTTAAAGTTTTTTGGATTGTCCTTTGGGCTGGCTTGGTGTTTTTTGAAGCTCTCAAAATGTTTTGCAGCTATGCTTACTTCTCTTGAAGTTCTTTGTAATTTTGTGGTTTGGGGCATTTAAAAGGAGTGAAAACTCTGTTTTTCTGCAGTAAATGCAGAAAGTTGAGGGCACAGTTATTTCTTAGTAGAATGTCTTGTGAGAATTAAGCAAGCCTCCTTAACTCTCCTATACTGTATTGTTTCAAGAAAGTAGCAGCAGTAAAAGAATGTCATCTTTGCACTGATCTTTTAAGTATGAAATTTATAGAAAGCGTATGATTGCTCAATGATACCGTTAGCAAACAAAATTAGAGTGTCTCTAATTATGATTTTTTGATATTTTAACTTTCTTAGGATGCTTGGATAGAAAATGCCTCTGATGTATTCGGAATGTTTAGAATTGCAAATTCTTATTCTTGCCAGCTGTTGGTTCATGACATATGAGATTAAGAATTCTGGTATTTTTCTGCAATTCATATTAATCACGATTAATTGTATATTGGTTCCTTCTGTAGTATAAGACAGCTGGAACAAAATCCTATCAACCTAGAAAAGGAATCTCAACAGGCAAAAGTAAAGATCAGAGCCATAAATACTCAGAAAGCAAAACTTGTTACAGAATTAATGTGTCATGTAAAGGTATGTATTTTTTCTTGGTATTTGTTCCAATATTGTGAAAAGTCCACTTCTTAGGAGTAGGTGTTATGCAATATATGAGTGTGTCATTGCAAATGTTGGCAAGCTATCTTGCTTAAAGATAGGCTTCTTTTAAAGCTTTTATAAACTTGCGTTTTCTTATCTGTTGTTGACTCAATTTATAAATCATTTGCTGGCTTCAGTTCAGACTTTCACTGTTTTTCTGTGGACACAGGAATTAACTGTGTAATAATTTCTTTGTACTTTTTCAGAGTACTACATGTTTATGCAAATTGTTTCTCCTCAGTTTATAATCTGCTTTTTAATGTTTTTTTTTACTGGGAAAAAAATGTCACAGGCCTTCTAAACATCCACCTTACTGCTAAAAGTAGGGAAGATATTCCTTACGCAAGAACACTGAAATATTTCCCAAACCTTGTCTGTTTTAAACCGTCACAAACTCTTTTCTTTTTTTTTAACCAACTTAAATTTAATCTATTTCCTTTGTGTAACATTTTTCTCTCTTACAATTGAATTCTTCTGTGCTGATTTCAGCTGAGATGCAGTTGATTTTCTTCATAGTGTGTGATATGACGCTATGTTTTGGTCGTAAGAGAAAAACAGTGTTGATAATATGCTGATGTTTCAGTTTTTGCTAAGCAGTGCCACAGAAAGCCAAGGGCATTTCAGCTTTTGGTACTGCCCTGCCACTGAGTAGACTGGAGTTGGGTACAAGGAGCTGGGAGGGCACAGAACCAGGATAGCTGATTTCAACTGACCGAAGGGATATTGCCATATTATGTGGTTTCATGCAGAAAACTAGAAAACTGTGGGGAGTTGATCAGTGGGGCAGCTGAAAAACACATTATTTGTTTTCCTATGCAGA
This sequence comes from Chrysolophus pictus, assembly GCA_037305975.1. NCBI lineage: Eukaryota > Metazoa > Chordata > Aves > Galliformes > Phasianidae > Chrysolophus > Chrysolophus pictus. The sequence goes on along the minus strand of CM074614.1, from coordinate 44,558,134 downwards.
ATTATATATCACTAAACATCCGCAAAGCAGATTTCATCCTTCAGAGCACTGCAGTGGACGCTGAGAAGAGCAGACTAGAAGCAGAGTACAAGGCAGCAAGTATAGAGCTGCGAGCTTCAGAGGTAAGTATTCCTGTGAATAGTGGGAAATCTACAATGAAACTACCTTCCATGAAAGCCTTTATAGTGTAGAAGTAGTAGTTTCTGTGACATTCCTTAGGAACGTATATTAATATTGCTAATTTAGCCTTGATTTCTGTGGTTTGATTCATTGATTTATGCATTTAAAGATTATCAGTGAACTTCTATGAGAACTTCATCAGTTGTCATGTCCTTGTTAGTCTGTGTAGAACGGTTAGCTGGTCTTTGGAAATGTTCTTTTTTCTTCTGAATTTGTCATGGAAAAGGAGACTCAACCTACTTGGTCAATGCAGAATCGAGATGAACCAAAATACATTGCATTAGAATGCAGCAGAGCTGCTTTATTCTGCCTTTGATTTTTTCATACTGTAATTGTGTCTTTTTTGATGGAGAGAAAAGGTGTTTACTAGTCCTTTCACTAATCTGATAGGAATTCTTATAAAAAGACAGTTTCTGAGGGGTCAGAAAAGTTGTTCTTTCTAGAGTATTGGTTTGATGCTTGCTGCTTGATCAGTTTCTGTATTTATTTAGTAAACAAGCAATCTTTCACCTTACAGCTCCAGAATGGTAGGTTTGTTCCTTATTTGAGTAAGGTTTACTATAACATAATGCTAATTTAGTCTGTAGACAAAACAATTCTGTTGAATTGGAAAGCAGTTGAAAAGTAAGTGATTTTTATTTTGAATGGTTATACATTTTGAGAAATAATGACCTGAGCATATATTTAGAAAAACTACTGGAGGGTATAGGTATTATCACTGGTAGGCAAACTAGGAAAATTAGAATGTAAGCGAAAAGTAACTTGCAGATAGAGGCAAATCCAGGATGTTGCCTGGAAAGTCACTGTTGGATCAGATCTCTCATGTGATGTGGCTGTTATTCAGACTTACTCAAAATCCAATCTGAATTGCTATATTGCTATGCTTGGTAAGAATGTTTTATAAAGGATGAATTCATGGAATAGTCTGTATTGTCACTGGTAAATGTATTTAATACTTTTTGTTCTCTGCTCCCATGTTCTTCACCCTTTAGAGATCAGCTTTGAGTTGGTGTATAAGTAGATGTCTAGTCAGATAAGTAAGTGTATGTAAGGTAAACATTCTGATGATTCTTGGTTAGAGAAAAATCGCCTCATTGCTTAATGAACAGGAGTTTGGGTCAGCTGAGGTCCTGTTAGTCTCTGATACTGCATTCAGCTAGTTAAGTGGAGGAAATTATATCAGAACTTATATTTGTGATGATTGCTTTACTTGATTTTAGAAACATTAAAAACCACACTCCTCTAGTTAGTAAACCTAGTGACCAGTCTTTCAAGAAATTTAACTGCTGTGAAGGAAAACTCTTTTGAGTATTCAAGTGTGTTCAAAGTTTTCACTTACATAGAAATCCAAAGCCAAGCTTCCCCAAATGCAATATGTTGAGTCTTTGAATTAAGTCTTGTGACTCTTTTTTTAGATATTTTCTTTGCTGTGCTGCACTGTGGATGATATGTTATACACTCTGGTGTGTATTCTGCCTTAATATGTACTTCCACAGAGGAAAGTCTCTATACCTTAGCCAAATTATGTATTATCTCAAATCAGGTATTGTTTGAAATAATACTATATTTAAATTGCCCACTCTGTCTTCTTAGTGACATTGTCTGTGAGATCTTTTTCCTGCAGCAGTTTTGCATAAAGGTAGTCTTGCTCCAGAGCTGTCCTTGAGGATGCCATCACAGTGCTTTATGTAAAACTGCTGCATGCTTTCATAAAATAAGCCTGTAAAAAGGAGAAAACTAAGCAGAAATATGTATGTTGAAAAGAAGCTATTTAATGAAACTAAATTAAAACCTAATTGTTATAATTATGGGGCTGTTAATTTCTCTGATCATCAGACAATTTTGTAGGTCATGTGCTGGTTTTGATGCATTAATTGAAATTGATATGGTGGGAATCAATTGAAGAAGCTTAACACTTCTTCATGATGTTTATCTCCCAAGAAATTTTGAGGCTCAATAATACCTAAGTAAGCATCTGATTAAGATTTGAAGCAAGCAGAGACCCTTCTTATTGTGTCCAAGGGAAGATCCCATATGTTCTTTTTGTGAAGGCTTGGCACTGAGATACAGTGGAGAGAGCAGTATGTATGTAGTGGATGCCTTTTTTTTTTTTTTAACTACTAAGTCGAAAAGGCCAAAACAGTGCACTTTTCTCAACAAGACAAGTTAGCTAGGGTTTGTGTTTTGTCACTGCAGTAGAAGTCAGAACCATTGTGTTATTTTAATAACATCTTGTGTTTAATTTCTTTAACGAACCTAAGAAGTAAATCTGTGTTTGTGACCTGTATTGAACATTAGGGAAGATAGTTAGCCCCATCTGCTTATTAGATAATTGGCACAGTTGCCTACATGTTCACAGTGATTGTTTGAAAAAGTGCTAATTCTCTTGCTTTGATAACTTGCTATTTATTAGGTTCGTTTGTTGTAAACTTGTTTAAATTATCGATGTTAATATGTACATTGCAGCATTTGCTCATTAAGTCAGGTTTTAATAAAATGCGAAATCTGTTTTCCTTTGTATAAATCTACAAACCTGAAATAATTAACTACTGCCACCAGGCAAGTGTTCTGACACTAATTCCTGAGAAGACGTTGGATAGCAGTAGCTGTATTTTCTATAACCAGCTTCACATTTTGCACAAAACCAATTGCGCCATTGGTGAGCACAGCAGAATGCAAATTGAGAATGCAGAATATAAGTGTATCCCCCCGCTTGACTTCAGTAAGCTGTAATCAAAGCCCTGCACTTGCACAAACCTTTACTGAAGTAATCACCAAGTTGTTTCTTACACCATTGGCTAAAACAAATTTGAAGCTCTTTCTGGGCTATTTTTCATAGTAGCTTTGTGTATAATCAAAGAATATTAAGATATTATAATACTGAAATAAACGAGAGCTAGGCAAAGCAAGACAAAGAGAATAAATAGGACGCTTACCCGTATCCTGAGCTCACTCAGGAAACTCCAGCAGAGTGGATCTCCAGAAGAGATCCTTCCCCACTGGTAGTCAGCTCTTAAATGGGTCTAGGAGAGGTGGAGCCAGGCTCCACCCCTTCTTGCAGCACAGGTGAATTGCCTTCAGCTGTGCTCCCATGGCTGACTCATTGCTCATCTCAGGTGATCAATCAGAGGTTCAGGCCATGACTCAGCAGTTCCCATACACTCCACCCCTTCACGGCATGAACCAATGATCAGGTTGACTAAAGGGTAAGCTTTTCCTAATACAGAGATCCGCTATATCACGACACTTATACAGTTTTCATCGCTATGTGGTACAATGTTGGTACAATTCAAGATGAGGAGTGAACATAGATATTCTTCTATATGCCAGTGCTCGATGATGTTACTGGAAGCATGCGGTCATGAGGTGCAGGTCCATCCTATGTTCCATCAGTCCTGTGTTGACCATCACCAGGTGTCGCACGTGATCTGACAGTAACACTGGAACGCTTTGATGGCATTTCGTTCCTTCTGGTGATCCTGAAGGCTCAGAGACTGACGGGGAGTAATACAGATGTTTCAGGGGTACCAGGAGGGGAAGGTCTGCTTTCCAGGGCAAGATATGGGCCGTATTTCTATCCTGGGTCAACACTTTGGCTTGTACTGCGGCATGTCCCAGCCACCTGTACCACACCTTCTGGCCAGATGTCTGCGGCTGCATAACTATATCAGGCACCAAAGGAAGTGTCCTGATCTGCCACAGGGACATGATGGGGGTCCCTTTAGCAATGAAGATTGGAGTGTTGACCACAATATCAGTAGGCCATGTACCTATTACTGGAGGCACTACTGAGCCTCCCACCTCCAACAATCTCCCCCAGCGTGCAAGTAGGCCACACCATTTGGGTCCTACCTGCACCTTCCAAGGCCATTTTATTCTATGAGTGCCTGGATTTAAATTCTCAGGGGCAGGGAGCAAAGATTATTTTCATTACCAATCTGGGGTCTTACCTGATGATCAGTGCCCGTAATTTGGATCCTAAGCAGGGTGGCCCATGTTATCTGCAACATTCTCAGGGCACTGCGTCTGCCGTCTCAGGGTCTTTCATTCAGGTCCCGCAAGGTTTCTTACAGTCTTTTCGTCCACTCCCCTGCAGGGACTGCGAGTCTGTCTTCAGGACAGCCTTAAGAATACCATTATAATGTTCAATGAGGCCTGCCCCCATTGGATTATATAGCAGGTGGAATCGCCATTCGATGTTATTTTCTTTTGCCCAGCACTGTATCGTTGCACCAGTAAAATGAGTCCCTTGGTTGCTCTCAATGACTTGAGGTGTCCCGTAGGCATCAGTTTAGTAAGTGCCTTGATGGTATATGCCTGGTTTGCTTTCAGCACTAGATAGACCTGCAGTAGCCCACTTGCTGTGTCAACGCAGGTTAGGTCATATCTCACCCCCTCAGACCAAGGAAGGGGCCCAGTGTAATCGACCTGCCATCGCTGGAGAGGATTGTGTCCTCTAGCAAGATGGGCTGTTGTTTCGGGCAACGATCTCGATCTCATCTTAGAGCAAGCGTCACAATCCTGGCATGCCTGGATGATGTCAGGTAGCTGTATGGTCAGTCTCCATGCTTTAGCAGCTGCCCACATTGTCTTTTGACCTGCATGCCGTAGCTTCTGATGTAACCAACAGACGATGTTCTCAGATGGTGAATTCTCAATCCATTGAACTCGGGCCAGTATGTCGGCTTCATCATTTCCTGGTGACTGTAGGGGCTGATTACCAGAAACATGGTAGACACATATAGTCCTGTGTTTGCCTGTATTCCATATGTCTAACCACATGTCTTTGCCCCAGATTGGTCAGGTGTGGATAGTACATTCCTGGGTGGCCCACTGTGCAGTCCAAACAATGAGCCCCCGGTACACAGCCCAACTATCTGTACAGATATTCAGAATATCATCACCGGGTTCCTTGGTTATAACCATCCACACGGCTCGCAGTTCTACCCATCTGCTGCTCTGACCATCCCCCTCGTTGAACCAGATTGTCTTGGTCAAAGGATGGTATGCTATTGCTCTCCACTTGCTCGGGTTGCCCTTGTGTACCAGGCATCTTCAGGGATAGGATATTTCCCCTCCTGAGTGGGACTCTTCTCTGGTGGAGCAACCAGTGTTTCTTTTGGTGCATCACTGTGATCGGTCACTGGGCCTAGGATCTTCTGAAGTTCTTCTTTCAAGGGTGATGAAGACTGCTCCTTTGGCTGAGGTAGGCGACCCATTGTGCCACTGTTTGTGCTTGGGCCACCCCTGTCTTAGGAAGGTGGGTCAGATCTTTCACCCACCCCTGAATCGGCAGAGTGGTCTTAACTATAACTTCAACCATTTGGGTTATTGGCTCTACTGCCTGTAATGCTGAATAGGCAGCCAATAACTGTTTTTCAATCATACTGTATCTTTCTTCTGCTCCATGCCAGACCTGAGACCAAAAACCAGTGGGGGTCCGAACAGAACTCTGGCGTTGCCGCAGGCCCCAACCATGAACATCCAACTCAGCTGGGAGGGTAGGATCAAATATACCTCATGCCTGGGCTTTTTTAACTGCCAGTTTTGCCTGTTGGAAAGTATCCTGTTCTGTTTTCCCCCAGTCCCATAGCTGCCCCTTTTTTGAGTCTGTACAGTGGCCTTAACAGCTGGGCTAGGTGAGGAATAAAGGAACGGCAATAACCCAATATACCTAGAAACTCTTGCAGCTGCTTCAATGTGTAGGGACTGGGAACGCCTGAACCTTATCTATGACAGCACTGGGTAGTACTTTGGTCTTTCCTGACCAAACCACCCCCAGGAATTTTACAGGCAGGCCTGGACCTTGTACCTTTTGGGGATTTATAGCCCATCCCCTCTGTTGTAAATCAGCGGTTAATGAATCTGCCATCTGCCCTACTGCCTCCAGTGAGTCAGATGTCAGCAGGAGATCATCAATATAATGATACAGGTTAACATCATCAGGTTTTTTCCAATCAGCCAGGTCACAGGCCACTAGATTGTGACAATATGTTGGTGAATGCACATACCCCTGTGGCAGGTCCTGAAAGGTCCACTTCCTGCCTTCCCATGTAAACGCAAACTGATGTTGTGATTCCTCAGCAGTTGGGATACTGAAGAACACATTTGCTAAATCTAGGACACGATGATAGGTTTTTATCTCCCTACTCAACATGTCCATTAAGGAGGCAATATTGGGTATGGCCGCATGAATAGGCAGCGTGACCTTATTTAATTCCTTGTAATCTACTGTCATTTTCCACGTGCCATCCGACTTTTGCACTAGCCATATGGGGGAATTATATGGGCTGTGTGCAGGTCTTATAATGCCCACTTTTTCTAATTCCTGCACCGTTCTCGATATTTCATCTTGCCCACCCAGGAGTCTATACTGCCTTACATTAGTAATCCGGCACGGTTTCGGCAGGCAAATAGGCCCGTGTTCCGCATGGCCTCTTAATATTGCCTGCACCGCCCAGATACTGATATATTTCTTCTGAACTCTCCCACAGTTGTCTGGGGAGCCAGACCCCATAGAATATCTATGCCCAAGATATATTTCTGGACTGGGGCAATAGATACCTTATACTCCCAGGGTGGGAGACGCCCTACCCCCAGTTTCAACCATGTTTGGGTGACAGGAATAGTCTGTCCCCCAAAACCACCAATCATCACTCTGTCTCTATCAAATTTGGTCAGATCTCTGTAGATAATCGATGTTTCTGCTCCAGTGTCCACTAATGCCATAACTCTTCGAATATTTTTTCGGGACCAATAAATTGTTAATTTTACATAGGGCCTCTGGTCCAGTCTGGAGGCCCTAGGGGGACTAGCATCCCTCATCACACCATGAATTGTGCTATGGCCAATTCTTTTGCTTCCAGTGGCTCAGGCATTGTGGCCTGAGACACCTGAGGCAGCTTTTTTTTTTTCCATTAGGAACAATGAAATCTTCTAAGTTCCATGTCATTGTTGGTATTCTCTCTATAATCCTTGTCCCAGTTGAGGAGCTCAAGTAGCCAGCATTTTGGTTTTAGTCACCGGCAGGACCTCAGCTTCTTCTAATGTCCGAATATTGTGCCTTGTCCGCAGGCATTCTGTTTCTCCTAAGTCGGCCACTAGCTGTGCAGTCTGCTGGACTACTGCTTCTGAGGCCACCAGGGGATTTAATACAGAAACCAAAGTACCATACAGATGAGAGGGAGCTTGCTGTAGAATTAAATCTCTCATCCCTGCTGAGAATTTGACCATGTCAGTGCCATCAGATGTGTCTCCATAAATTGCTTCCCTTACGCCTAGTTCATGGATATAATTTTGAAGGTCCTCCATGGAGGACCACATCCCTGTATGTAGAGGTATATCAGATTTATTGGGCCATACCATACGACAGGCCGCCATTGACTATTCTATTATAGAAAGGTTTTCATCAAGATATTGATTACATGCATATAACCTCTGCCTGAGAGCAGGATGGACAGTCATGGTGCCCAGCTTGGCTATTTCTGGGCCATTCACCAAAACCTTCCTGCCCCAGAATCCCACAGCCTTAGTAACCAAGCTGGCACACTTTCTCTAGGTTTCTGCCAAAATCGCTGTACTAAATCCATCAACTCTGTTGCCGTGTACATCCAGGCTGTTACATGCAAGTGAGCCTGGGCAGGGGGCCACTGAGCAGACATCACCCTGCCGGTCTGTCCTGTACCTTTTTTGTTTTCTGAGTTATAACAGGATGGACTTCTAATGGATCTGTCAAAATCAGAGGTTCGAGATCTGATTTAGGTATTTTATTTTCCTGACCAACACAGTCTGTTGATTCAGGAGTCTGGCCATTGTTTATTGAGATGTTACAAACTTGACCTATTGGAAGATGTAGAATTGTTTTTTTCCTGTTAATATGCCAAGTCTTTGCTCTAACTTTTCAATACGACCTTTCAAAAGTTCATTTTCATTCACTAAAGTATTATTCCTCATTTCAGCATGATTTAAAGCATGTAATAGTGGCCATGCCACTGTGGAGGCAGCTAATTGTCTTTCTTTTGTGATCAATATATCTTGTCAAGTCCCTGAAAGTAGTCTGCCATGTGATATGGGGTGATGTTCCCCACAACAGGGGACCCCATTTTTCAGTGATAACTGCTAGTTCATAATCGGGAGATCCCACAAATCCTGGGATCTGCCCTGGAATCATTTTATCTAGGGGGGGTAGCATTCTCCCCCTTAACCCATTTATAGAAATTCCAGAGAAAGAACATGATGTAAATTTTAGTATATTCGGCTTGCCTGGCTCGCCAAGTACATAATCAAAGAATATTAAGATATTATAATAATGAAATAAACAAGAGAGCTAGGCAAAGCAAGACAAAGAGAATAAATACCCATATCCTGAGCTCACTCAGGAAACTCCAGCAGAGTGGATCTCCAGAAGAGATCCTTCCCCACTGGTAGTCAGCTCTTAAATGGGTGAAGCCTGGCTCCACCCCTTCTTGCAGCACAGGTGAATTGCCTTCAGCTGTGCTCCCATGGCTGACTCATTGCTCATCTCAGGTGATCAATCAGAGGTTCAGGCCATGACTCAGCAGTTCCCATACACTTTGTCTATTCAAAATATTATTTCTACCTATCATAGAATCATAGAGTGACCTGAGTTGAAAAGGAGCACAGTGATCATCTAGTTTCAAGACCCGTGCTATGTGCAGGGTCACCAACCAGTAGACCAGGCTGCCCAGAGCCACATCCAACTTGGCCTTGAATGCCTCCAGGGATGGGTCATCCACAACCTCCCTGGGCAACCTGTTTCAGTGCCCCACCACCCTCTGTGTGAAAAACTTCCTCCTAATATCCAACCTAATCCTTCCCTGTCTCATTTTAAATCCATTCCCCCTTGTCCTATCACTCTCCACTCTTGTATACAGCTGTTCCCCTCCTGTTTATACGCTCCCTTCAAGTACTGGAAGGCCACAATGAGGTCTCCCTGGAGCCTTCTCTTCAAGCTAAACAAGCCCAGTTCCCTCAACCTTCGCTCATAGGAGAGGTGCCCCAGCCCTCTGATCATCTTAATGGCCCTCCTCTGGACCCGCTCCAAGAGCTCTTTATCTTTCTTGTGCTGGGGCCCCCAGGCCTGGACGCAGTACTCCAGCTGGGGCCTCACAAGAGCTGAGTAGAGGGACAATCACTTCCCTCTCCTTGCTGACTGCTGCTCTTTTAATGCAGCTCATTATGTAGTTGATCTTCTGGGCAGCAAGCACACACTGCTGGCTCATGTCCAGCTTCTCTTCTACCAGGACCTTCAAGTCCTTCTCCACATGGCTGCTCTCAAGGGGTTCTTCCCTCAGTCTGTGTAAATACTTGGGACTGCCCCAGCCCACGTGCAGCACCTTGCATTTGGCCTCATTGAAGCTAATTAGGTTCTCACGGGCCCACTTCTCCAGCCTGTCCAGGTCCTTTTTGTTGGCTTCTCTTCTCTCCAGTGTATGGACTGCACCGCTCAGCTTGGTGTCATCTGCAGACTTGCTAAGAGTGCACTTGATGCCATCGTCTATGTCATTGATGATGTTGAAGAGCACTGGTCCCAGGACTGACCACTGAAGGGACACAACTCTGCTTGTGGCTGGCCTCCACCTGGACATAGAACCATTAAACACAACCTTTTGGCTGCATCCAGCCAGCCAATTCCTAGTCCATTGAATAGTCCATCTTGAAATCCATACCTCTCCAATTTAGAGAGAAGGATGTGGTGAGGGACCATGTCAAAGGCCTTACAGAAGTCCAGATAGATTATATCTTTTGCACTTCCCCTGTCCACTGATGCCGTCACTCCATCATAGAAGGCCACCAGGTTGGTCAGGCACAATCTGCCCTTGGTGAAGCCATGCTGGCTGTCTCGAATCATCTCTTTGTCTTGTATGTGCCTTAATATAGCTTGTAGAAGGATCTGCTCTAAGATCTTCCCATGAACAGAGGTGAGGCTCACCGCCTTTAGTTCCCCAAGATCTTCCTTTATCCTTTTCTTAAAAATGGGAGTGATGTTTCATTATTTCCGGGGACTTCACTGGACAGCCATGATTTTTCAAGTATGTTGGAGAGTAGCTCGGCAACCACATCAGCCATCTCTCTCAGAACCCTACAATGGATATCATCCGGCCCCATGGACTTATGTGTGTTCAGTTTCATGAGGAGGTCTCAGATTTGTTGCACTATTACAGTGGAATGTAATCAGTTCCTCTCACCCACACCTAGAGCTTCAGGGCCCTGGCAGACATGGGGAGGAGCCTGACCTCCAATGAAGAGCGAGCAGCTGCCATGTGTGAGTACATGCATCTCCATCCACGTGGGCCAAGCAAGCATGCAGATCGGCATTGCCTGCAGGGAGCTGTACTGCCTTGAGTGGCATCCAGAGAAACAGTCAGTTGCCCAGCAATGAGACCATCTGCAGGGGAGGGATGACTCCTTCAACATCTTCTTCAGCGAGACAAGGGCTGGCAAGCACGTGCCCTGTGCTGTCTTTGTTGACCTGAAGCCCACAGTGATAGATGAGGTGAGCATGCGGACATACCAGCAGCTCTTCCACCCTGAACAGCTGACCACGGGCAAGGAGGATGCAGCCAGCAACTACACCCAATGGCACTACACCATTGACAGGGACCACATCTGCAAGCCGGCTGCCAAGTGCACAGGGCTGCAGGTCTTCCCTGTGGTCCATAGCTTCGGGTGCAGCACTGGCTGCAACTTCACCTCACTGCTGACGGACCTCCTCGCAGTTGTCTACAGCAAGAAGTCAACTGAGAGGAGTTCTCCATCTACTCATCTTAAGCTGGAGTTCTCCATTTACCCAGCCCTGCAGGTGTCCAGCCATGGTGGAGCCCTACAACTCCATCCTCATCTCCCACACCACGCTGGAGCACTCTGACTGCACCTTCATGGGTGACAACAAAGCCATCTACTGGATCTTCTGCAGGAACCTGGACATTGAGTGCCCAACCTACACCAGCCTCAACAGGCTGATAGGGCAGATCGTGTCCTTCATCACAGCCTCGCTGCGCTTCGATGGGGCTCTGAACATTGACTTGATGGAGTTCCAGACCAACCTGGTGCCATACCCACACATCCACTTCCTATTGGCCATGTATGTGCTGGTGTACCATGAGCAGCTATCAGTGGCTGAGATCACCAATGTGTATGTCAAGCTGACCAACTGGACCGGCATGGCAACTGCATGGAGTGCTGCCTGCTGTACTATGGGGATGTGATGCCCAAAGATGTCAGTGCTGCCATTGCCACCCTAGATAGACTTACATCTGTATCTAGATGGGTATTATTGAGGCACCTTCAGAAAATCGACAGGAACCTTAAGATTTCTGTGCACTTCTGAGTGTATACAAGGGAGAAGGAATCAATGCTTGTGTATTTTTATTTGTTTGTATTTAACTTATGTTTAGTCTGAGCCGATGACAACAAACTGGCAAAGCTGAATAAAAATTGAGACTTAACCTTCCTGCTGATGTGTCAGTGCCTTTATTCTAGCTTGCGTTTCCTAACAACATCATGTGTCTGCCTATTTTGCAGTCTTCCTGTTAAATACTGAGATTTTTCTTTTCAGTCTAAGCATGTGTTTTCTTTTTCACATTCTGAAGAATTTTATTTGCCTCAGACTTTGGTTAGGCCTATTCTATGCTGAAAGTATTTCAGATTTTCAGTGCCTAAACTCAAAGTCTTTTTTTTTGTGCATCCTTGCAGGGTTTTAAGGAACTTTTTGTACAATTATGTGCAACTGGAAGATGAGATACCCTGCTGTATATTTTTTCAGAATTGAATTTGGTTCTGGTAATTGTGAAATGCATGAGGATAACACATGATGCTTCATGTGCAGAAAATACACAGCTGTGTAGCCTTTCAGTGGATCCTTTGCCTTGTTCTGAAGAGGTCAAACACAACCTTACTGAAGTCATCCGGCTTTTAAATTTTTGCGATTGAAAATACAGACTAGTTTTAATTCAGAAGCTTCTAAAACGTCCCTAAAATACTGTTTTCAAATGTATAACAGCACATACACAGATATGTAATAGAATGTAAGTATTGAGGTGTACAGTTTCATTTGTGTTAATCCAGAATGAAATAATATGTTGGCTCTGGCAAAAAGGATGGCTGTCCTCCACTTATCCCTATCTTATCAGCATAGCAATAAAGCCAGCCTTTCTTGCCTCTGTGACATTTCTTTCCTTCTCTGGGATAGTGTAGAAAAATCTTGACAGTATGGTTATGAAGACAGTGAGACACTTACGTCTAATGTAGAATCTGCTTCCTTTGTGTTTTGGGACAACAGGACTTCCGAGTTGATATATGCCGTACAGAACAATAACCCAAATTCTCTAATGATCATATCTGTTACTATGACGTCTGTTGCATTTAGTAAATAAAAGTTAATTAAATTGCCAGAAAGTAAGTGGCTGTCTTGCATTTGTAAAATATGAAATAAATATTTATCTGACTGTATAAACTCCAAATGAACTTTTTTTTTTTTGTCACTGGAGGGCTCCTATATTTAATTAAAACACAATACAATTACAAAAATGGGGAGATAAAGCACTCTGAAGTGTAGGAATATGATTAGACCTTTCAAACTGCTAGAAGGAAATTCTGAAGCAAAATTGTGTTCAGATGGATTTTGAATTAGTATTTTGTGAATGCCTGTGGTGTAACTGTCTATTAAAAGGCGGATTGCATGTATAATCAGTCACTGAGTAACAGTAGAGTAAAATAACTTGAACTGAAAACTCAGTCTTCAGGTATGTACTCCTTTTCTCTTCTAAATTGGCAGCTTCCAGCTCTCTGCAGCTATGCGCACCTGAACTGGGAGACAGTAACAAACAGTTATTCTACAGTTGTCCCACTCTGTGTGTCAAAGCAGCAGGTGTGAGGCCAGGGCTGTGTGCAGAGAGAAGTGAGTGAGAGTTCTGGAGTCAGAAGCACTCTCCCAAGTTTTTTGCTTGGATACCAATTTTAAAGATAATCTTTAGCTCAGAGCTTTATATAAATGTTGTGTTTTCTGAATTGTATTTTCAACTGCTGTTATGGTAAGTCGCATTGTATTATGAAAATCATAGGACTGTACAAAAGCAAAAACTGCTTTTCACTTACTTTTCAGCGTTGGTTTAAAAACTGTGAGTATTTCTCTTTTCTATTTTGCTAGCTGTATAACAGAAGTAGAGTATGAAACAGCAAATGGAGGATTTTTAATTATGTAATTGAGGTTTATTCTGTACAGTTTCAAATAATCTCTGCCATGTAAATAAATGCAATTAAATGGGGGCAAATAAAACATAATGCTCACAAGTAGTTATATTTTGTTTTATTTTTAGTTTGTTTTTTTTTTAAATTATTTTTAAAGTTAGTGCAAAATTGTCAATTAATAGACACACTGAAGCTACAAAAAAATATCTATGACTACAGGAAAAACAAATTTAGTTATATTACAAGAAAATGCTTTTGATTAATTTACCTTTAATGTATGTTGACTTTGAACAGAAGGGCAGACTGAATTCTGTGTGTTGAAATGAAGATTTTTTTTTATTTTGCACTGTCTGATTTCTGATTTCTTCATTGATTTCAATATCGTTTGTTGCTGGTAAGCTATTGTCACCACTGGTTAGAACTGAAGTTCAACTGTGTAACAACAGCTTGTAAAGTTTAGATGTTCTGTACATTTCTAAAGAATCAGTCAAATTTAATGAATGTTCAGAGACAATAGTGGCCTGCAATAGGAAATTTAAAGTAAAATAGGTGTATATTTTAATGTATTTTCTAACAGCAACGTTTTCTTGAACTGGATGAGAGAAAGCGGATTCTTACAGAGAACTGCAAGGAGTTGCTGAAAAAGGCTCGACAGATGTGCAATATGAATCTGGATCAGCATCTTCCAAAAGAATTTCAAACGGTATGTACAAAAATAAATCTTTGTATTTCTCTTAAATTTTTGATAACATACGCCCTTAAATTTTTTCAGCAAGTAAAACTTTGTACTTAATACTGGAAAGGTACCAGCAAAGATCATTTATGTTACCTTGAAACTGTTGGTAAAGACAACTGTTGGTAAAGATCCTCCATACCAGGGGAGGTTCCCGCCTTGTTCTGTTCATTACAAACAGAGAAGGAGATGTGGTGGTCAGAAGCTATCTTAGGCATAGTGATCACAAAATGATAGAGTTCTCCATACATGGTGAAGTCTGAAAAGGAGAGTCAGCAAAACTGCTGCACTGGACTTCTGGAGGGCAGATTTTGGACTGTGTAGGATGTTGGTTGGGAGAATCCCCTGGGAGACAGTTCCAAAGGCTAGAGGGATCCAGAAAGGCAAAACATTCCTCAAGGAGGACTTCAAAGGTGCTGGGACAGACTGTTACTGTGTGCCAGAAGATTAACTGACAGGGAAGACTGTCATGGCTGAACAGGGAGCTTTTGCTAAGACTTGGGTTAAAAAAGACAGTGTACTGCTTTTGGAAGAAGGGACAGGCAACTTCAGAAGAGTATAAGGATGTTGCTATGATATGCAGGGGAAAATTAGAAAGGCAGACGTCTAACTAGAACTTAATCTGGCCACTGTTATAAAAAGATAGCAAAAGTCATGTTTTTCCAAATACATTAATGACTAAAGGAGGGCCAAGGAGAAGTTCATGGAACAGATCATTTTGAGTGCAATCATACAGCTTCTGTGATAACCAGAGGATCAGGCCTAGCCAGCATAGTTTTGTGAAACCTGATCTTCTTTGATCAGGTGACCTGTCCATAGGATGAGGGTAAGGCTGTTTATGTAGTCAGCAGTGACTTTAGCAGAGCCTTTGAGGCTCTTCCCCAGCATCCTCTTGGAGAAGCTAGCAGATCATGGCTGAGATGTGTAGTCTTCACTGGATAAAAGACTGGTTAGATGCTGAGCCCAGAGAGTGGTGGTGAATGGAGTTAAATCCAGCTGGTGACTGGTTATGAGGTATGTTTCCTAGGGTTAAATGCTGGTGCCAGTCCTTTTTAATATCTTTATTGATGGTCTGAATGAGGAGATGGAGTGCATCCTCAGTAAGTATGCAGATGACACCATGCTGGAAGAAAGTGTCAATCTGCCTGAGGATAGAAAGGCCTATAGAGGGAAATGGGTAGAGGCTGGATCAGTGGGCTCAGGCCAATTGTATGAGGTTCAGAAAGATCAAATATTGGGTCCTGGAGTTTGGTCACAACAACCCCATGCAGTGCTACAGACTTGGGGCAGTGTGGCTGGAAGACTGCACAGAGGAGAAGGATCTGGGGATGTTAGTCAGCAGATGGCTGAATATGAGCCGGTGGTGTGCCCAGGTGGCCAACAAAGTCAGCAGCATCCTGACTTGCTTCAGAAATAGTGTAGTCAGTGTAGGAAAGTACACTACAAGATGTTGAAGCCATGGAGTGTGTCCAAAGAAGGCCTGTGAATATGGTGGAGGGTCTGAAGCACAAGTTGTATGAGGACTGGCAATGGAAACTGGGGTTGTTTAGTCCTTCTTCCTTTTCTCTAAATGGGAGATGTGTGGATTGATAGATGGACTAATTTATGGATTAAGAACTGGTTGGCTGGTCGCAGCCAGAGGGTTGTGATCTATGTCTGGTTGGAGGCCTGTCACAAGCTGTGTCTCTTCAGCGGTCAGTCTTGGGACCAGTGCTCTTCAACATATTTATCAGTGACAGAGATAATGGAATTGAGTGCACGCTCAGCAAGTTTGCAGTTGACACCAAGCTGAGTGGTGCAGTCCATACATTGGAGGGCAGGGAAGCCAACAAAAAGTACCTGGACAGGCTGGAGAAGTGGGCCCATGAGAACCTAACGATGTGCTGCACTTGGCCTGGGACAGTCCCAGATATTTATATAGACTGAAGGAAGAACCCCTTGAGAGCAGCCCTGCAGAGGACTGCACAGGTAACTGGACATGAGCCAGTAGTGTGAGCTTGCTGCCCGGAAGGCCAGCTGTGTTTTGGGCTGCATTAAAAGAGCAGTGGTCAGTAGGGAGAGGGAGATGATTGTGCCCCACTACTCAGCTGTTGTGAGGCCCCATCTAGAATACTACATTCAGGCCTGGGGTCACCAGCACAAAAAAGATGTAAAGCTCTTGGAATGGGTCCAGAGGAGGGCCATTAAGATGATCAGAGGGCTGGAGCACTTCTTCTATAAAGAAAAGTTTAGGGAACTGGGCTTGTTTAGTTTGGAGAAGAGAAGGCTCTGGGAAGACCTCATTGTGGCCTTTCAGTATTAGAAGGGAGCGAGGGGAAACGGCTTCTTATGAGGGTTGATAGTGACAGGACAAGGGGGAATTGAAGATTTAGGTTAGATATTAGGAGG
The DNA here is from genome assembly GCA_037305975.1 of Chrysolophus pictus. NCBI lineage: Eukaryota > Metazoa > Chordata > Aves > Galliformes > Phasianidae > Chrysolophus > Chrysolophus pictus. Next base: position 44,541,624 of record CM074614.1, on the reverse strand, counting down.
AAGTTTTTCACAGAGGGTGGTGGGGCACTCGAACAGGTTGCCCAGGGAGGTTGTGGATGACCCATCCCTGGAGGCATTCAAGGCCAAGCTGGATGTGGCTCTGGGCAGTCTGGTTGTTGGAGACTGCCTACGGCAGGGGGGTTGTAACTAAATTATCTTTGAGTCCTTTTCAACCCAGGCCATTCTATGATACGATAGTCTGGATAAGAAGAAGCTCAGGGAAGACCTTATTGTTCTCTACAACTGCCTGAGAAATGGTTGGGGTGAGATGGGACTTGACCTTTTTTCCTGGGTGACCCTAGGCCATTACCTCTCGTTCTTAAGTTGCTCCAGAGAGGGGTTCCGTTTGGATATTAAAAAAAATTTCTTTTCTGAAAGAGTGGTTAAGCACTGGAACAAGCTGCACAAGGAGGTGTTAGAATCACCATTCCTGGTGGTGTTTAAGAAATGGGTAGATGAGGTTCTTAAGAATATGTTTTGGTGGGCATGGTGGTGATGGGTTGACAGTCTGACTAGGTGATCTTAGTGGTCTTTTTCAACTTTAACGATCTGTCATTCTATTTGGTCTTCTAAAGCATCTTCCAGTAGCGAGACTGTTAAAGCTGGGTTACTCTGACTTTGTTCTGTGCACAGGGAAAAGAAAAAATCATCTGAAATCTCAATTCAATTTCTAGGTTTGTATTCACAGAAACCGTTCAAGACCATATTGTTCTAGCTTCTTGCTTAAAGGGGGTAACATGAAAGCACTTAAATCTGGGATGTCTAGCTACCTGCCTGAAGTTCTTCACAGCCTTTGGCAGCTTTTGTATAGTTTAACTAACATAGCCCTGGCTTATGCAACTGAGCTCCTGTATCTACACAAGTTAGGCAAACAAGGAGCAATTAATTGTGTATCTCTGATAGGCATTGTGGACATAATTCTCTGTCCAGAAGAGTTTGTGAGGAAATCTTGCTGTGTTAAAATTTTGAACATGAGGCATCCTGAAAAAAAGTAATTGAATGTTTGCTGGCTTATTGATTTCTTTTTAGTGAACGAGCTCTTCATTACCACTGCTGTAATCTTTTCTCTTCTAGGCTTTTCAGACTCTTCCAAACACACTGGAAGAAATAGATGCTTTTCTGAATGAAGAGAAATCAAGGGTCTCCTGTTTCACAGGCCTGAGTGCTTCAGTATGTTCACTTCTTTCTCTCCACCCTCTCTCCCTTTTCTTCTACCCGTATTGTACTTACTTCCCACTCTGTACTAGATTTCTTGGTTTAATAAGCTATACAGCAGAAACAATGTGTGTAAATGCCAGATTCTGCGTCTATTAGAATTGTAAGTAGATTCTTCCTAAAGAACAGTCCGTTCTGTGCCTGTTTTTTCTTTTTAAAAGTTGCAGTAACCTGAAATAAGAGATACAGTATATGTGCCTTGAAGCTGGAAATGTCTTGTTCGGTACAGTGTAACAGTTATATGATTGTGCTTGAGCAGGATCATATTTTTACAACTGCTGTTAGAGTTGGTAAAGATTGTGTATACTTTTCATTCTTATTCTAAAAGGTTGTTGAAGAATGCAGTAAGCAAATGGAAGAAATACAAAAGCTGATGGAAGATATAGAAGAAAATAAAAAGGAATTGGATAACTATAAGCAAAGTATTTCAGAGGTAATAGTTGAAATTAGCAATTCTGTATTAGTGTGTCTTCATTTGAATAGAACATGAGTACAAAAATAACTGAGCATAAAGTGAGATGTTAGCTTCTGTAATTATGGTATTTTTTATTGATATCTAAAGAAAAATCACAGAGAATTATTTTACATGGATGTTTTCTCTTCTAGATAAAAGAAAGATGGTTAAACCCCTTGAAAAAGATGATTGAGAGCATTAATGAGAAATTCAGTGGCTTCTTTAGTTCTATGGAAAGTGTTGGTGAAGTTGATCTTCATGTGGAAAATGAGGTATGACTTAGTTTTCACCTAGAAGAATATCACATTGGCTTGACAGTTTGTTACTTAATCAGTATTTATTTGGACTGTAGGGAAGATGTTGTTTAAAGTTCATTTTTTTTAACCACTGTGCTAGAACTGACTGATAAATCTGATAAAATGAAAATGAGTTTTTATTCAGTTGCATAGGAGTTCAAGTCGTTGACTTTGGATGCTTCCTACAGCTGAATAAACTATGCATCCTTCTCAAACACAAAATTGTTGTTTTTCTTCTTTTCATTAAAGATTCATTCTGAGAATGCTCTTTTAGATCCCGAATTTCTGAAAGTGATCTACATTCTGCCAAAACAATAGCCTTCAGGGAAAGCAGTGACTGAGCAGTGCGTGATTTGAAATTTCAGAACATTGTCTATGTTTCCTTCTTTTACTGTATTAGGTGGAAGTGTGCATTTTAGTTCTGATTTTTTTTCCTTCTCTGTTATTCTTTTACAAGGTTCAGTGGGAAGCAGTACATTTACTTTACCTGTAAATTTGTTATGTTATTGATATACTTCTGTATGTATACATTTTTGCTTATTTGCGCTATTCTATTACGATTTTGTGGGTAAAAGCTGGTACAGTTTTAATGATTTCATTTTATCTATGGTTTTTCTCAGCTCTTGGCATTTTGACTGTTATGGAGCAGTAGCAATCAGCCTGACGCTTAACCTCTGATAAAAAGTTTTAAGCTCCAGTGGTACTTTGGGGAGTGAGTGATATTCATTGCAGTGAGTTGAAGAGAAATTGGTTGTTTTGTTTTAAATTAACTGCTGTTATGGTGGCCTTAAATATTTTTTTTTTAAGTACTGTGTACATTTTGCTGCATTAATAGTTGATGCACTTCTTTTTTTTTGCTGGTTTTTTTTTTGTTTGTTTGTTTTATTTTGCAGTAAATTACTCCAGCAGTTCTTAAAACATTTGAAGTTTTACTTATTGTTTGGGACAAAACAGTAACTGGAAAAGCTCTGTATGTGAACAGTGCTTAAAAATGTATAAGAGCTAGTATGAAATGGTGGGACATAAAAAAAGAAGGGGCTTTTCAGTTTTTCTAAAAGTTACTTACAAAGACAGTTCTCTATTACACAAATACTATCCTTTATCTAAAAATAAAGTGGAAAAGAATGCGGAGAAAAATGGTAAAGCAGTTTAAAAGCAAAGTGAATTGGGGCTAAGTGTGTAGCTTGCTCTGAAAGTACTGCCTCCTATTTATTTCCATGAAAACTACTACAGATAAAAGAGCACAATAACACCATTTGATAGAGCAAATTCTTAGCTACAGAACACTATTTTTTATCATAGTCACCACCATTAGGTATTCATTTTCGCTAGTGATGAACAAGACCCTGCATGCCATACTTGTAAAAGTTTGTACTATCAGAGGTAATCCAATCCCTCACTGTGCTAACATCCACTGCTTTGTCTCCATAAATGTTTAGTGGGTGTCGATAAATGTCAATAAGTACAATTTTTTTCCATATGGGAGAATTCAGTGACAACCTTTGGAAGTTAGAGCTCAGTGATCTTTAAAGGATCCTTTCCAACCTCAGCCATTCCATGGTTCATATGTGCTTCCATGTCAAACGCCATTCAGTCTGACTGCCATCTGTTGCATAGCAAAAGCACGTAATGGAATATTGGCGAGAAGATTCAAACTTTACTGCCATGGCACCAACATCTATCTCTGGCATCATGGGACACCATAATGAAATATGAGGGCTGCTCAAAAATAAATGCCTTCTATCTCCTTTGGAAGGTGTTGGCCTTTTTCCTGGGAAGATGTCAAAATTAGTTTGAGGGGCTAACTAGTGTTACTGTACCAGTGAGTAAGCTTTTTCCTCAAGGGATCAACGTCCATAATACAAGAAACAGAAAATGTCTTCTAGTTCTTGAGTTTCTTATCTTCCTACTTTTCAGAAGACTCTTTTGCTCTTATCTGTAAACATGAGAGGAGAGGCCCTCTAGGCAGTAGTGCTATTGTTATGAATATTCTTGTGACATTGGAGAGATAGTGGCCTTGAGTTGTGCCAGGTTAGCACATAAGGATTCAGGTTGGATATAAGGAAAAATTTCTTCTCTGAAAGAGTTTGTCTGACTTTTATAGGAGGAGTATGACAAATACGGGATTCGCATAAGAGTGAAATTCCATAACTTCACTGATCTTCATGAATTGACTCCATATCATCAGAGTGGAGGTGAGAAAAGTGTTTCAACTGTCTTGTACCTGATGGCTCTACAGGAACTCAACAGGTGTCCTTTCAGGGTTGTAGATGAAATAAATCAGGTGAGGATCAATAATGCAGTAAATAATCGCATGTTATACAGATACTTATGAAATAGTGGAGAGAATAGCCTTTTTGTTTTTTTTCCTTTAAGGGCATGGATCCAGTGAATGAAAGAAGAGTTTTTGAAATGTTTGTGAAAACTGCTTGTAAAGAAAGCACATCACAGTACTTCTTAATTACACCAAAGGTATGTGGCTGAAAATGAAAGTTTTGTGTGTAGGAGAGCTTAATTTTGTGTGACAGATTCTCTATAAGCACTGAGTAACTTTGATTTGTATTACCAAGGGAATTAATATTAAATGGGTAACTGTAAAAGAATTTATCAATTTTAAGGACTATCTTGCAGGAATTCATGTAATGTGTGTGTGTCAAAACTCATGCCATCATAAAGACATTCTGTGTGTCTGGCTTGAGTGGAAGCCAACCAAGGTAGGCTCTGGTAGATAGGGTGCATTGTAACAAGACTGTCAAATGTAATGCTTTAACCTAAAACACAAATGTGATTGTAACAGACACCACTTTCCGAACATTATTCTGGAAAAGGCTAGTGCTACTGGCTAGTGCTGCTGGCCTCAGAACATCTAGAGAAGTTTCACAGTCATGGAGGAAACCCTGATGACTAGCAGGGGCTTAGAAGCACAGAAAGGGTCAGTGTTAGGCGCCATGGAAAATGGCTTGAAAAGGACTTTTCAGTCGGGAACAGCCAGTGCTTAATCATATATATATGTTAAAAAAAAGCGCAAAAAATACCAGCAGTTAACTTTCTGAGTTTGATGATGTAGCTTGAAAAGGCTGTCAGATAGGATGGTAGTTCAGCTGTGTTTTGAACAGAAGCTGATTCAACTAACACAAGGCAGTTAGAACCACTAAAAATAATTTGTATGCCAGGGAGGCAAGAATGGGCCTTATACTTCTTATTAAGATGTCAGTTTTCCTACATCCCCACTTTTGCTGCATTTTAGAAAATCTGGGATATTATGTGCTATTCTTTCCTTTAAAGAACAATTGAAAGACCTAGGAAGAGCCAGCGATAGCAGTTACCTAAAATAAATAAAAATAGAGGGAAGGTGATGCTTGTTATTCCTTTTGATATTGCAGTTCACTTATCTCCACACAGTTGGTCATTTCTTTGTTGTGTTATTTTTGTCTGTCTTGTTCTATATATCTATCTCATTTTGTGTTTCTATGATTTCTGTCCTTATCATTCATTCTACTTTTCTTTCTTACTTTGAGGAACAACAGTCATTTGAATGGATATTGAAAGTATAGCTCTACCAATAGAAGTGCTTCTCATGTGTGGGGCTATAGAAGATGACTGGGGATTTGGAGTCTGTTTTAAAAGTTGAGCTCATTGTAAAATTACAAAGAATAGATAAGGGGAAAAAATTGAATTTGCAAAGTTAGTCAAAAATCAGAGCAAGAATGAGAAGCAAGAAGAAACTTCGGAGTTTAAAAACGTCTAACATTTATGTTAAGAAGAAGATCAAGGAGTGTTAGGACCATGGTTCAGCAGCATCATGCTGTTATAAAGAGAATATATTGAGGTTTTTGTTTGACCATATTGTATTTTTGGTTTCTTTGGGTTTTTTTTTTTTTTTTTCATAATCAGATTTTCAGATTTTCAATAAAATCAACCATAAGGAGATGATAACAAGATGTTGAAGTTGTAATGACCTACTAGGAGGAATTGTTTTGAGATACCATTTCATGTAAATAAAGATAAGGAAAATTGTATTCTGGATAATTGTGATTCACTGATAGAATGAGTGTTCCTTAGGAGTGAGTTGAAAATCAGCGTTTGTAATATCAAACTATGATACAAATAACTATCATATAGGGAATGAATGTTTCTTTTCAATTGAGCAAGATTAGAGATCAAAGTAACCTAAAATTAGATAATCCTGGATGGGGGGGAGTAAGCAAAGACTTCATTCCCAGCAAGAAGGTACAGATAGAAACTTTTCTTCATAGTAAGGAACAAGTGAAACATGTAAATTACCTGAGTTATATGTGCAGTCTCTTTGGGGGGTTTCTGGGAAGAAACTGTATATCATCTGTCAGAAAAATTAGGAAATTCATCTGGTAGTGTTGACCTTTTAAGGTATAAGCTTTACATTGACCTTCTTCACTGCTTTTAGATAATGGGGAGCACAGTCTTTTCTGGCTGTTTTGACTTTGACTTTTGTGTTTTTCTGCAGCTCTTGCAGAATCTCACTTATAATGAAAAGATGACGTTGCTGTTTGTCTACAATGGAGCTTTTATGGTGGAGGCAAACAAATGGAACTTAAAGACTTTCTGTAGGCGGCGGCGGCGGCTTGGAAGGACAGATGAACAGTGATACATACATTATATATATGCATATACACATATATATATAAAATATTTGATGTTTGTATAGAATATTTTATAACATCAATCATTCAGACCTTCAGAAATTGTAAAAGATGAGAAACTGCAAAGGGTCAATGCTTAAGAGCTTTGATTGTTAAAACTTTGTAAAAATGCATCAGATTCGAAATGCATGATTTTTTTAATATTTTTCATAGTGGCTTGTTTAAATAATATTTTAAATAAAAAGGAAGTTTTTTTATTTTGTTACTTTCAATAATATAAAAAATGTTTTATTGTTCTAGGTTATATTAGACTAAACTGGTGTTTGTTTTTCTAAAAGTTTGGAGTTTACTTTTATTAAAGTGTATTCCCCAAACACAGTTAACGATGTTGTCCAACTTTTCCAACTGAAATGGAAAGTTTTTGAATGAATAAATGAATGAAACAGAAGATGTGTGAGAAGATAATGGTTTGTAAGTAGTTGTGCATTGTTTTTTGTTTTGTGAAAATAGACTTATGTTATTGAGTAGACTGGTAGTATACTTCATTATTGTAATTATTTTTTAGGCAGTGTTGCAATTTTGTATTCTTGGAAGGGAAGGTCTTGATTTTCCTACAGCAAGAAAATGTGGCAGAGCCAGGTGTTTTTCATGAAGCCATGAGCCAGTTAGTTTGCAGAGATGAAACTCAGTGATGTGTAACTTTTTTATAGTAAAACTGGGTCTGAGCAGTCTTTAGCTGTGCTGGAGTGATTGTACGTACAGTAGCTTTTTATCATTAACTATAGAATTAATCAGTAGAGTAGGTGTTAAGTCTTGGAAAGTAAATGTTATCAATAGAATGTTGTATACAGCTCAGTAGCACATCAGATACCTAAAATACATTTCAAATTCTTTAGTTAACTATTACAAATTTTGTAAATGGATGAAAACTATGATTGATATCTAAAATGTACACAAAAACAAGTGAGTTTGAGAACATCTGAAAATAGGCAGTATTCTCTTTTTCACCAGGAAAGAAGCTTTAAGTAGAATTCTATACATAATTCGGTGTCCACTTGATTTTAAATGAGTTTTTCTTAATAGCATCCTGTCAGTAAACAAAATTGGTATTTTCACACAAGAATGAGGTAGTAGAAATAGAGTTATTCACTGCAAAACTTAAGCCAGGATATGAAGGTTTTCAAGCACTAAAAGTAAAGAATTCTTATTTTGAATAAAATAACCTTTAGGTAAGAACTGCGTACACCTGCTTCACAGGTCAGAAGACTGACAACTATGGTGGAGCTCTGTCTGACCGTGGAGTTCCTGCGATTAGCTCCATGAGGATTAGCATCCATCCACACATATTTGACAGAAGTTAATGAGTGTGAAAATTAGGGCTGTAGTCCAAGGATTTAGGGGGCTGCGAAAATATCCTTGAAATAGTTGAGAGTACAAGGCCTGTCTGTCTACTTTATTGCAAGATCTGTCCTCAAAAGTGTTCTTTGGTCTTCAGAATATTTGACTTCTCATAACCCTGAACATGTAAGGTAAATTTTTATTACTGTTACTATTAAGTGGAAAAATCTTTAGTTTCTGAGGATCACTGAATGAGAAGTACTGTTTGTTTTCTGTGGTCGAATAGGTGAAACTGCTTACATACACTTGTCTTAGGACTCAATTTTTCTGTGCCTGAATAGCACTGATTATCTGTTCTTAGTACTGTCATTGTAGAAGTTAATGGGGTTCCTAGAATTGTGTTCCTTTTTCATGTTTCAGTCTGAGCAAGGTATAAAAGTAAGTCTGATGTCAGGAGAATGGCACTTCTGATCCTGTCTCAAAAGTTCTGTCCTGTCTGTGCACAAGTAAAGAGAATTGCATGGAGATTAAGTCTGAGGAATGGAAGACTTCCCCCCTTGGTTAAGGCGGATCTCATCAGAGAGCGAGTCAAAATCACAGAATCATTTGGGACCTCAAGAATCATGAATTTCTAACCCCCCCCTGCCACAGCCAGGGCCACCAACCTCCCCATTTAATACTAGACCAGGCTGCCTGGAGCCCCATCCAACCTGGCCTTGAACACCTCTAGGGATGGGGCATCCACAACCTCTCTGGGCAGCCTGTTCCAGCACCTCACCACTCTCTGTAAAGAACTTCCCCCTGACATCCAACCTAAATCTTCCCTCCCTCAACTTCAAACCATTTCCCCTTGTCCTCCTGTTATCTCCCCTTTCAAAGAGTTGATTCCCCTCCTGTTTGTAGGCTCCGTTTAGGTATTGAAATGCTGCAATGAGGTCACCCTGCAGCCTTCTTTTCTCCAGGCTGAACAAGCCCAGCTCCCTCAGCCTGTCTTTGCAGGGGAGGTGCTCCAGTCCCTGACCATCCTTGTGGCTCTCTTCTTGACCTTCTCCAACAGCTCCCTGTCTTTCTTGTACTAAGGGTTCCAGAGCTGGACACAGTTCTCCAGATGAGGCCTCACAGCGTAGAGAGGGACAGTCACCTCCCTGTCCCTGCTGGCCTCCCCTCTTCTGATGGAGCCCAGGATACCATTTGCTTTCTGAGCTGCAAGAACACACTGCTGGCTCATGTTAAGCTTTTCATCTATCAAGACCCCAAGGTCCTTCTCCACAGGGCTGCTCTCAAGGACCGCTCCTTCCAGTCTGTATGGATACCTGGGATTCCTCCGGCCCAAGTGCAAAACTCTGCACTTTGCTGTGGTGAACCTCATCAGATTCACCCAGGCCCACCTTTCCAGCCTGTTGAGGTCCCTCTGAATGGCATCCCTTCCTTCCACCGTGTCGACCGCACCACTCAGCTTGGTGTCGTCAGCAAACTTGCTGAGGGTGCACTCGATTCTGTCATCGATGTCATTGATAAAGACGTTAAAGAACACCGGTCCCAAGACAGACCCATGGGGGCTGCTGCTCGTTACCGGCCTCCACCTGGACATAGAGCCATTGATGACCACCCTCTGTCTGCAACCTTTCAACAAATTTCTGATTTTCAAATCAGTGCACACAAATCTGTGAACCCCAATGGGATGTACCTGAGGGGACTGACAGAGGTGACTGCTGAGCCACTCTCTATCATCTTTGAAAGCTCTTGGAGAATGGGAGAAGTCCCTCAAGATTAGAGGGACTAATTGTATCACACTAGTCTTCAAAAAGGCCAGGAAGGACAATCAGGGAAATTACAGGCAAGTCATCCTCACCTCTGTCTCTGGAAGGGTGATGGAACATCTTGTTCTGCATGCCATCTCAAAGCAATTGGAAGAAAAGAATGTTATCAGAGGTAGTTAGTGTGGATTCACAAAAGGGAAGTCATTCTTGACCAATCTGGTAGCCGCCTTTGATGTTATCAGCGGCTGGGTAGATGGGAGGAAAGCAGTGGATGTCATGTACGCTGGCTTCAGCAAGACATTTAACACCGTCTCCAACAGCATTCTTGTGAGTGTCAGACAGAGTAGACAGTGAGGTAGACTATGAACAGTGTGACTGCCAGCGCTCGGAGGGTTGTCATTAGTGGCATAGTCTGGTTGGAGGTATGTAATATCTGAGTTCCTAGAGGTCAGTTTTTGATACAGTCTTACTCAGCATCTTCATAAAGTATCTGGGTGAAGGGTCCATCCTCAGCAAGTCTGTTGATGATACAAAGTTGGGATAAGTGACACGCATCAGAAGGCTGTGCTGCCATTCAAGACCTGAACAGATTGGAGAGTTAGCTGACAGAGAACCTGATGAGAATCAGCAAGAACAAGTATTTCTTGGGGAGGCATAGCTGCATGCATCAGTACAGGTTAGGGGCTGATCTGCTGGAGAAGAACTCTGTAGAAATGGAACTGAGTGTTTTGGTGGGCAGTAGGTTTACCATGAACCAGCAGCATTCCCATGTGTCCAAGAAGGCCAGTGGTGTTCTGGGGTGCATTTAGAAGAACATGGTCAGCAAGTTGAGCAAAGCGGTCCTTCCCCTCTGCCCTGATGATTCCACGTCTAGAATACTGTGTCCAGATCTGGGCTTCTCAGTTCGAAAAAGACAGAACTACTAGGGAGAGTACAGCGGAGGGCAACAAAGGTAGCTGAGAGCCTGGAACATCTCCTATAAAAAAAAAGGGGGAGAGACCTGGGACTGTCCAGCCTGGAGAAGAGTGAGAGAAAATCTCATCTTCGTTTATAAGTATCTGAAGAAGTCAAATTGTTGGGAGTGGACTCTTTTCAGTGGCATGCAATCATAGAACAAGGGGCAGTGGGCAGAAACTGCAACACAAGTTTAATACAAACTTATTGACTTCACATGCAAACATACTGACTTTACTGTCGGAGTGAGAGAGTACAGGCTGACCAGAGAGGTTGTGGAGTCTCCACATCTGGAGATACTGAAGACCTGCCTGAATGCCTACAGGTGCCACCTGCTGTAGGGAATGTGCAGGGAATATGCTTCTGATCTCAGGAAATCTCTTTCAACCCCCACAATTCTGTGATTTTGTGAATGATGGATTTATGTCTGTTTACTTCTTTTTTGGAGGTGTCAAAATCAGAACCTTCACTCAGTAGTAACATTATCTGGCTACAGTTCTAATGTGACTGTAATTCATCCTACCTGTTACTACTACGTTGCAACAAGCAGTGAAACTGTTCAGTGTAATCTTAATGAATGGAACATCACCTTTCAGCGGCTCTGCTAGCTAAAGCTTTTAAGAAAGAACTATGAAACATGCATTGTGTTTAAAAACAGCCAGTGCTATCTGCAAACGAGCTGTAGGTTGCAACTATGTGCCTCCCATACCCAGTTGGTAACCTGCTAATTCAAGCAACAAGTGTGTCCTCATCCATCATAAGGACTTTTACAGTTTACAAATAAGTATTTTGGACTAGATAGTGTATTAAGGCATGAAAATTCACATTAAGTGACTGAGTGTAGCTGTAGCATTCCTTAGCATTCCTTAACTTATGTATTGAGCACTTAATTGCTGCTAGCTTTCTTGCTGTTCTTGTGCTTTGCTACTGCTATGAAGTTCCTTGGACATGCTTCCTTGAAAAATGAGTGACGATAATTTCAGTATGATTTTGAAGAGGAGGGGATGAGTAGGAGTTTAGGTTAAATATGCATATAGTATTCAGCTTTTCCTGATCAGTAGATTACCTCAAAAATACAGAAGTGGAAAGAACCCAAAGCATTCTGAAAGCCAAAATATAAATTGGGTTTTCTCCAGAACAGGTACTCCTTCCTGTTCAGGCCAGCTGAAGAGTATGATCTTGTATCCATAACCTGTGGGAAGCACCTGTGTCTGCTCACATTTTGAGGCACAAAGAGAAGTAGCATGGAAATTGTGACTTAGAATTAATAAAAAAATAAAACAATTCTGAGGAAATGAATATAGATCACCTTTCAGCACTGTGTTTCTTGACTGAAAATGTTACTTGTGCATGTATGCTACTGGTAGTGACAGAATAGCATTTAGTTGCATGAAGTAGTAGACCAGACTGAAGAGGGACCCTTGCACAACTGCAGTCCTTACTCGAAACTTGTACTTTATTGAAAGAAAAATAAAATATGTTAAGGTTGTTGCTGTCTGGGAACTTCTACAGGCTTTTGAGTTAGAGATAATGTGGTGCACAGAACTAGTGTGTGCTGCAAATTGCTTACTGAAAAAATATGATAGGTGCTTACTGATGGCCAGAACATGTGTCTGCTGTAGGCTTGATAGCAAATGTTATTTAGAATTAGCAATACTTAGAATTAATACTACTGGAGGCTCTTGTTTATGGCTGATGCTAATTGTCTTCTCTTGTTAGTAAGCTTTCTGGCTGATGCTTCATTTGTAGAGCTTTTGGGCTATCTTCAAACACTGCTTCTTACAGCTTGTGGAAATGGACTTGGGCTTCATGCATTTACTTGCAGTTTCTTGTTTGTTTCCAAACTTAATTACCTCAATAGCACTTACCAATAGGCCTTAATTTTCACCTTTCTTGCCCAATTCCTGTGCCATTTCATTATGTCTTCTTGAAAGCAAGTATGAAAGCTAGCAATTATTTAAGTAGTGCAGTTTGTCATTCTGTTTTACAAATGTGTATAACATTAAGATGCTGTCCATGTGTATGATGTGGGGAACGTTGTGGGGAAGGAGATGTGGGAGAGAGGCCTGCTTCTTGAAAGATGTTCTGAGTTTTGTTTGATTTAACTGGCATTATACCTGGTGGGAGGTGTCTGGAGTGAGCCTACATCGCAGGCAGGGGGGAACCTTGGCACTCCAGCTTCACTGTAAATAACTGAGCCAAAATTGCTCTCTTCAGTTCTGACTCACTGAAACATAGCATCCAGAATAAATTTTCCTAGAACTTTTTGTTACAGAGCATTTTTCCCAGTGTCTTGCTAGCTTGGAATAAAACCACCATTCAGTACATCATAATTTGGGGAGGAAGGAGATTGGCAAGAGAATTTAATTCACCTCTGCTCTAAGAAAAATACTAACCTGGACTTCAGGAAATTGTAGGAATATGCTTTATTTTATCAAATGTGCTAAGAGCCATCTCTTTTCAGTGAGATCATTTATCCAGTTGTCCTTTGCATATCTGAACAGCTTGGATGAAAGGCAGTGCTTTGTATGCAGGGGATGCTGAGCAAACAAAACTTATTTTGTTGAGAGTGAGTGTGCATGGTAGTGGCAAAAGCTGGCTTTACCAGTAGCAAGGAGAAGGGAACAGGTGATAGCTGAGAAAATTGTTGCAGAATCTAGCAAGGGACCTTGGAAAAGGGCAGAGCAGATGAGGATAAAGGAAACAGGCAGCATGAAGGGAATACAGGCCTCAACAAAATCAGGGTCAAATAATTTAAAGGGGGAAGTATATAATTAGGTATCTATGCAGAAAGGCTCTAGAAAAGAGTGGTGAAAATAAATAGGGATATTAGACAGTAGGGAAAGGCAAGCAAAAGAAACAAGCCAGAACAAGACGAATTCTAAACTTGATACTGTTTAACGGGTACTTCTGACATAGGGCGTTATGCAGTAGGTAGTATAAAAGAGGCACTTGTTTTCCAAAGAGCTGAAGAAGCAGTGCTTTTAGCCCAGGAGAAGCCGCAGTCTTTTTTCCTCCACCTAGTGGTGAGAAGGAGTATTTACTGTTTTCGAATCGTTAAAAGGAGGCGAGGAGAGAACAGGATTCCAAAAAGAGATTCCAGGAGGAAACCTCACACGCATCAAATGTTAACCTTCCCCAATTAGTAATCAAAGCTTTAGACTGTGAGCATTATGCTGCTTATCTTGAGCGCAATCTATTGATAGCCATTTACCTCAGTTTGGGCTGTGTGATAGCTTTGTCATTGATGACCAAAGTGCGTGGGGGGGAGGAGGGATTGTTCTTATGTGTTTCTCATTCCCACGCTGTCCACCCACAAGAATTACAAACTGTGAACGTGGTAAAACCAAAGCAGATGATCAGTAGAGGGTGAGGGGGCATGCTGTCAGTCACCACCATCAGCATTAGTCCCCTCTGCGCTGCTGCAATGACACTTAGAGTTCAGGTAGCAAGCCACTGATGCTATGGAATCCAGTGACTAAGGAATCTGGATCCACTTTGCACCTGCTTCTGAGTCTGACTGCTGTTTGTATGATCAGAACTTCTGTAGTGTTTAAAGTTCTGTATAAAATGCACTAGATTGATGCCAGTATAATTAAAGCAGGCTCCAGCGTGCATGCGATTCCCCAAGCATCAGTATGCCTTAAGTTTCTCTTGTCATGACAAATTACTGTAGTAAGTTTTATTCAGAGAACCTCCTTTATTTCGGCATGGAGGAATTTACAGTAAGGCTTTCCCAACTGAAATGTTTCAGCTGAAAAATAATGTGAAAAATGGTGTATTGAATGTAAAAACCGAACAGTGTTGTTTCCAGGTAAGATTTGGATTGTGTGTGATCTTGTAAAACAGCCGTAGGGATTTACCATTAGTGTTACATAGATGGTAGCTTTCCCCAGCCATCTGGTTTTTTGACATAGTGGTTATGTGTATCTTGTGGGTTCTCTCAAATGATTTCTGCTTGGAAACACTGAGCTCATGAAGCAGTGGTTTATAGCATAAGAGTTCACTGCAAAACAATAAGGAGGGGAAAAAAAGTTTAGAATGTATGGATTGGAACTGATTGCCAGTCAAGAAGTTCCCTGGTCAAAATGGGAAGTGTTCTGTACTACCTGTGGAAGTGCTTGGGAACATATTTTAAAGGACAGTGAATTTCTCACTTGAGGATAACATGGCACTGAAAGCTCTGTAATAGCAAAATTTTTGTTGCTGGAAAAGATTCCCTTGCTTATTTAATGTGGTCCTTTAAAGAGGATTCTGGGAAATATGTTGTTCTGACTGCTGTGACTTTACATTAAGTGGTTGATTCCTCAGATGTGGATGGCAAGTGTGAGAAGCTCAGGCTGAAGGAAATTTTGCGTCCAAAGCAAAAGCCTTGGATGTCTGAGATCTCCCTGACTCCTTAGCCCTCAGTGAGTGAGTACTGAACAGTTTTGGTTTAGACTCTCATGTAAGGCAAATTCTAGCAGGGCACAGCTTGCACGGGAACCCATTCTGAACCATCCACAGGCATTTAACTGGGCTTTTATTGCACTGGGTGGCATGTTTCCTTTCTTGTTTCTTCAGCAGAAAGAAGAAATGAAAAATTCTCCTTGTAAAACTAATTGTGCTGTCTGAATTGTTTGGGTTGTGTTCAGGGTCACACTTCCACAAGTCAATGCTTGAATCTTACTGCCAGCATCCATAGGAGTGCTGCTAGTCTTCTCATGCTGCGCCTATTCCAGCCAAGATTTATATCATTCCTGGGAGGACTATTCAGCAAAGAGTACTGGATATCAATGGCTGGAAATGTCCTCCTTAGGCTGAGGCACTGTCTTTGTCAGGAAAATTTTCTTACCTTTTCCATTTAGAGCACTAAGGACAAATATTAAATGGTGTAAGGTAAGAATAAAAAATGTATGGAACATCCTTTATGATAGGATAGCAGGGGAATAAGCTCTGGGGAATGAACCCTGTGTCCTTTATTTCTAGAAACAATGACAAACTAAAAAAAGAAAACTCTCTATGCTGAGTTTGTTGCATTTGTCCTTTGGTCACCCAGACAAGGACAGAAAATGCCAACAGTTTTGGGCCAATATCTGGAGGATACTTAAAATTTTGTTCTAGATTTGGACGGCAACTTCCACCCCTCCATCTCTGCCCACACTGTGAAGGGATGGTGTCCCCTTGGGTCCCATCTTGCTGCTGCACCTTAGCACAGTTCCCAGGTGCCAAATGATGTTAGGTTTGTATTGGTAGCTTTTAGCTAGTCCCGACTGAAAATGCCAGTGAGCTTCCTGGGCAAGGCTCCTTGCCTTTCCTTTCTTCAGAGGCTGCATGGACACAGCAAGCCAGTGAAGAACACCTGCACTGCCACAGCAAGTTGTGCCTGCCCACGAGGGGGGGGAGGGAGCATCTGTGAAAATAGCTAGGAAAAGCAGAGAAACAAGCCCCAAGCTTCATTAATAATAACAAACAATGCCAGGACCTTTGAAACAGGTTCATATAGCACTTAACTCATGGATTTCATCATGTGCAGCAGCATTTTTTTAATAATCATCCAAACTGGTTTACATGATCACCTTTTGACTCCAAACATTCAGAACGACATTTTTTTTTTTTTCTTTTTTCTTTTTTCTTTTGTTTTGGACAATATATATACATATGTACAAAAACATCTATGCCTACTTTTTTTTTTCTTTTGCTTTTATTTTTTTTACAATTTCATGTGATTTACAAAACAGGACAGCAAAATAACTTATAAAGGATACGAATACTGTACAAAAATAAAACTGATTAAACTGCTGGAGGTTGGTATTTTACAGTGTTACAGATCATGAGTCTGTAAAACAGCATTTTGAAGAACACGTCCAGTCTGGTGTGTGCTGGACTAAGTCCATCTGCAAACTGAAAACAGAGCTGTAATAACGGTCATGAAAAACTGTTTCAAAAAATGAAATATGTTGAAGTATGTATAGCTATACCTTTAAAGCCACGACTTCTCTATAGTAATGGGCTTTCTTAACCAAGGAGAGGAGCTGTCCTAACTTCAGCACTATTAATTATTTCCAAAATAGTACAGTAAGTACGAATGGTATTAGAGAACTTGATTTTCCTTTTCTTTCAAACATCGCAACACTCTTCAAACCTAACTTCAAGATGCAGAAAACTAACCTGGAGTTTGTTCATGTGTTAGATCCGTTCTTTGTCTTTACTAGAAGAACAACTAAAAACCCGAATGAATAACATGATAAAATGAATTCTCTACACCTGATAAATCCCCATGTCCTCTGCTAGTGGTTAATGAATCACGTTAATGCTGTCTGTCCTATGCTGAAATACAGGATGTATTAGAGCAAATTGGTTACTGCTTCAGGTTTTGTTTCTTTTTTCAGAAACAGGATGTTGTCATCAGTGATAACAACCTAATCTGTTTTCCCCTTCTTCTGTGGACCTAAGTACCTTCCCCTCCCCCATTAATTCTTTTAGAAAAGGAAGAAATAATGATGACATTTCCTTAGATGTGCATTCTACCCCAAATATTGAAGCTGGGATCCATGAATCTGGCCATTTACTTTCACGTGTAGGTAACTAAGTGACCAAAACATTTGCATATTGGTTTAGGAGCTGCTTATCAGATGTGACTTCCCATTGTGGTTGACAGCGTGTGAGGGTGTTGTGTACTTCACAGGACCAGGCCTTAACATTCTAAGTACTGCATTTGTCCTACAAAACTGCAACAACCCAGACTGTGGGGCAGACTCAAAAGCTTACTATGATCTTCACAGAGAAGACAGAAGATGAATGTGCATGCTCCACTGAATCTCACTGGGTGACGCGTGGCCCTGACACCACTCAACAAGGCAGCATTAACAGTATTGGTAAGCAGAATGATTTCTGTATTCCTAGATCAGTAGAAATACCGAGGCTACCTCTTTTTGTTAGGAGTTCCTACAACTCAATTTGGACACCAGAAATTAAAGTTTGGTTTCTAAAATAAATGTTTCACAAAGCTGAAACGGAGGTAGAAAGTGTGCTTGGTTTCCTGATGTCTTCACTGAAGAAAACACATCCCTTTTACTCCACAGGCTGCTCAGTATCCCTAATGCCTTAAAAGCAGTTCTCTTCACATAGACAGAATTTATCAAGAACTACACAGGTAAAAACACTATATGCAAACTGATTTCTAATGCTGAAAGCCTTATACAACTGTAGAAGAAAATACTCTACTCTCTGAGTTCATTTCTTAACATTTGTTTCTAGGAAGCAAGCTTTTTATCAGGTAAAACAATAAGATACTGTAACTGCAGGTGTACTAACAAGATCTTTATGTACAGAATTTTACAGGATGACCTAAATTCATCTGCAGTGGAAACACTTCAGATTTCAGTGTGATTACTCCCGAGATGAATTGGGCCCTAAGTCTCTATAGCAGGGCTGCACCTCCCCTTCCTCTTCTGGAGGAAGGAGTAAAAACAGAACAGAAGAATGATTCAGGAAGAAATAATGTGTAAACATAATTCTCCCCCCTACAAGTAGCTGGGGAGGGGGGAAAAAATAACCTTGTATGGTTCATGCTTTTGACATAAAGAAGATGAAATGCACAGAAAATTATCATGATTTGAAAGTTCCCCTTCAGTGATCATTTTGCTCCTCGAAGAGAGGAAAATGTAGCTCTAAATTAAAAGTAGTATTGCCTTGATCAGTACTGGATGTGTCACATATGACACAGGTACGATTGCATGGTACCCAGGGAAGCTGATGCCAGAAGGAATATTAGGACACATCTTCCGTGTTGTATTTCCAATTAGCTCATGGTTTTCCCTCATACTCTACAGAAACAGCAATCAAGAGATACAGGAGCCCTTTTGAAGCGCTCTTTACAATAAATTTAGCTGTTTCCATCAGCGGAGTGCTCTTCAGGAAAGGTCTACTCTCTCCATAAGCACACGGAACTCCCATTGGACGTGGTAGGAGTTAGGCACGTGTATGAAGAGAATAAATCTTTAAGGCAAGTGTATGAAGAGAAAAAGCCTGTAAAAAAGCAGCAGTTTACAAAGATGGTAGCTGCTGTTATGCATCCATTCAAAGAAAACACAGCAGAATAAAGCACTGTTAGTGGCATTTCTATAGTACAGTACTGTATTTATTGACAAATGAAAAGATAGATCAATTGAGAGACGTTTCTGCCCTCATCCTCCCCGCCACATTATGTAGGCTGACTTGTATTTTTCCAGGTAAACGAATAACAGAGCTAAATACACATATGGTCAGAAAATGACTGAGTTGTTGTGTCGGTGTTTTTTGCTGTAAGTATCTGCTTGAATTACACATGTTTTTACTGGAAAAGTGCAGCTTATATTCAAAAGTATAGTTAATACAAAGAAAAATTAAAAAGACCCAGTTAGTTTCACAGGTCTTCTTGAGTATAAATCCACCTTATTTCAGAATATCAATCAGATGCTATTAGTAACACATGTAATGTTTCTCTTAACAGTCTTTTAAAATGAAGGATCATTCTGAGATAGAAGTAAACCCACTTCTACAATGTGCTATGGAGTTTATATCTGAGAATTACTTATGTGACTCGGAAAGTGGTTTTACTTGACAGACTCTAAACACAAGCAGCATTACATTGTTCAACAAAACATGTTCATGACACAGCAATCACAAAGACCCGGAGTCACGCTACTGTGGTGTCACTGGCCGGACCGTCCCGCGGGACATACGTATGCCAGTCCGAATGCGACAGATTGGGGAAGGCGGTGGTCCCGTCCTTCCCTCTTGCCGCTATCCCCTTCATCAAGATGGCTGTTCCCAGCCAGCACTGGAGAGCAGGAGCTGAGCACGCCGAGTGCTTAGGTTTTGGACATCAGCTACATGTGCTTCCTGATGGTGAGCGGGGCCTCCTCTGCCGCTGCTCTCCGGGCCACAGCTGTGGCTCTTGCACCCCGCTCCCCTTCCTGGGCCAGCTCTGCCTTCACAAGGAACCAGAGCTGGACTTTTTGGATCGCTTGATCATGCTGGGGTGGAACTCAGTGTGGCGGCGAGCGTGCTTCGTCAGGTGGTCGCTCCGCATGAAGCGCTTCTCGCAGAGAGGGCACCGAAACTGCTTCTCACCAGTATGGGTGCGGTAGTGCCGGGTGAGCTCGTCGGAGCGGGAGAACTTTTTAAGGCAGTCAGGCCATGTGCAGGGGAACGGCCGCTCGCCTGTAGGGAGAAAAGCATGACAAAGTGTTCAAGCAGCAGGGGGGCTGCAGGCAGCACTGACCGGAGGGATGTGGCCTTTGCTTCCAGCCAGGGCACGCGTTCCTGCTGAGCTGCTGACGATTCACTCAGTCAGGTGTTGCTCTCACCGCCCACATGAGCCAAAACCCCTCTAACGGCATGCAGCTCGAGCTCCAGTGCAGAGCCTTACATGACCCCACAGACTGTCATAACAACAGATGAGACCTGCCTACGCCTCTGTGTTCCTTATGTCGAGTGCACTACGATGGTTTGAGAGGGGAATGCTGGTATTGCTCCTCTGGTACTTCCATTCTGCTGAACAGAACCATCTGTAACTATTAGAAAAGCAGCCAAAGAAAATCCTTCACCTGCAATTCCTGCCTAGAAAGAACTGAGCAGGGAGGGAACTGGGAGAGCACTGCAGCCTCAGGGCTGCAAATCTGCAGAGCAGAAACCATGATGTCTGCCAGTGGAAGGCTTCTGCCCCCTCACTTCCCTTCCCCCAAAAGTTTGAGGTGTTCCAGCAGGCGATGTTCTCCCCTCTGTCTCTTAAATGTTCAATCTGCAGGCAGGACAACTATTTTGTTATCACAGCTTTACCGGTATGAATGTTTGCAGCAGTGGCAAAGAACCAAACCAAACACCTTAACCTAGAATACACCACACCTTTGTTTTAAAAGCAAGATTGTGAGGAGTGAACAATACCTACTGTCACCTTCCAGACACTCTAGATCCCTGTGGTTCAGCCCTGCAGGCTGCCTGGACTTTGAACAAATGTCTTTGCAAAGCTGACTATTCCATGACACAAAAGGAAATAAAAAACGTTTAGGCTTGCACAAAAGCTTTCAGTCACATACATCATGTACCAGAGCTGTTTGATGCCTTAATTCCTTTTCTTAAGAATCTCCTGAAGGGAATACAAATGACAGCTATGTGACAGCTATTTATAGTCAACCATGAAATATAAAAACTGTCCCAGGAGTTTTCCATCTTGGAAGAATTGGAAAGAAATTTGAAGAACTTCAGTATTTCTTGGTACTGTGCAGTTCGGTACAAAATATGAGCTCCCTTTACATTTGCAGATTGTGAGAAAGAGTCCTTTACAAGAGTGTGCGCCCTTGAGAATTCCCCAGCCACATCAGCTGAGAACAAAGACTGAAGACCAGTATGGATAGTACAGCAGGCAGGAGGACAGCCAGGAGTGAAACGCTGAGGTCCTGAGGGGAGAATGGAGTGTGGTGAGGGCCCAGGGGAATGGCCCTTGGCATCCCAAAGATACCATGGTGAGGAGACATTTGACAATGGATCAGATAAGCTGAGATTCTGGAGATAAATGGGCTCTCGGTGGAAGTCTCTTAAATAACACAGATGTTGCAACGGTTCAGCATTCTACTTACATAGTGCTACCTGCTGTGTAGACTGCTCTGAGCCTGGCTGATCAGTGTTTGGTACATCATGGTGGTAGAGATGGAGCCCCAAGCCACCCTGGCTTGCTGGGCTTTCTTACAGACCTCTTATCTCCCTGCTGTGCTCCCTTCAACGTGGTTGGAAGCCTATCTGAACAACCGCTGCCCATGTAAAAGATTAACTTAATTAAAGCTGTATGTTCACCCACTTGTGAAGGCCTTGGCTGCAGCTACAAGTCAGTGCGGCACCAGCAGGCACCATTGCCCACACTTAGCATTCTGTGCATTTCAGTGGTACTACTCATCCTGCATGCATGGAGGCATTTCGTATATGGCCAGGGCATCAGAGGCAGCTCAGCAACCCAGCCCTTACCAGAAGATGCATTCCCATAATCTGCCTCAGGACAGCCCTTCAGCCTGACAAGTGCCTGATTTGCTATACAGACCAAGCACCTAGCCTGTGGGCCATGGTCTCTGGGGCTGAGGCTTCTACTGTTTAGGCATGGTAGTATCCAAACTGGTTGCTTAAAGCAGTGTTTAATTCTTGATGCTTGCAGAAGTTAAGAAAAAACACAGCCTGTTTTCTGGTTCCTTCTGGAATGTGATGGGAGTGGTGTGACCACCATCGCTGCCCTGCAAAGCCATTTTGCCTGCTGTGGGGTGCAAGGTGGCTGTGGGAAGAGGCAGCACCGGCCTAGGATCCCTCATACCAGTTCACAGCATTGCAGTGTCCAGACACAAACACTGCCTCCCAGGGAAGAGAGGAAAGGAAATCTTCCCTGCAGAAACCCTCACCCCGGGCTGGGAGCAGAGGCCTGAAGGCCTGGGGGCCTGGGTGTGGTGGAGTCATGCCCTGAGCTCAGGGCACTGACAGACACAGACTGTGGTGATTCCTGAAGCACGGAGCTGGGGCTCGGTGCAGACCATCCCCTGCCACACAGCAGAGTGCAGCAGCAGCAAAGGGTTTCCTCACTTGAGCGGTGCAAGCTCTAGGAGACTGTCACAACTGCTTCAGAAACGCATGTGTAAAAGTAGGCCAGGCATAATCCGCAACACAAGGAAGTGTTAGAACTCCACAAGCAGAGAGACAAGGGGGAGGGAGACTTCTCTAGGCCCGGAGTATTTGTCTCCGAGCCTGGAGACCTGCTGCTCTCCTCAGTTACGAAGCCATCACCAATTACATGAACCCAGAGCGACAGCACTTCATCGACTGACTGAATAGATGCAGCACAACAGCGGACCATGCACTGAGAGGCTCTCAAGGCAAGGCAGAGATGCCTGATGACAGGCGATGGCTGTGCGCTCTGCAGAGCCGAAGCCTGCAGTTGCTGGCTGAGTTTGGCACGCTGCTTTAGAGCAGCAGAGGCGTTGCGAAGGTGGGCAGGCCACAGCATGGCTGCAATGCCGCTCAAGCTGCCTCCACCCAGAGGCATTCATTTTGGTTTCATGTCTAATCCTGAGGTACTTTTTCCATATGATTTTTCCCCACCAGTTTTGAGAGTAGTACGGCTAGGGCATGAACAGAACAAACTACTAACACGGATGTTGTTATACACGGCTGCCTTTGGTGGCAGCGTGCTACTTACATTTCTAAAAAATGCCTGATGTTGGGTTTCTGCCAATCGATGAAGGGAGGGCCAATGGTGTGCCACAATGCCTTAAAACTATGTGCGATAGACTCTGCCCAAATATACAAAGGTGTAAATAATTCTCTTCAATAGAAATATCCAGGTTACACAAGTAACCACAGAAGTAAGAGCTGAAAGAAACTGGTTTACAGATAACCGGAATGGGTTAATCTACAGAGTTCCCATTTTTATCTGGTTTGCCACCAGAGGTGCAGTAGGAAGCACAGTTTATGCCAAGGTGGCAAAACTATGCAATCTAATGTTGGTTCTTCAGGGGCCTTCTCTGTTCTTGCAACCCTGGCTTGCTTTAAATCCCCTATAGATTCAAAGACCACTGTAGATCCTCTGAAGCTCTGCTCCTCTTGTTTTACCTGACCTTCTATCCCTGTTTCTCCTCCCCACTCTCCACTACAAGTAGTTTGTTTCTTCTTTCTCTGAGAGTTCAAACTCTAAATCCAGGTTGCTTTGTACAACCTGAGGTAGTTCCATGTCATTTTGTTTCGATTTTATTCTGACTAGACTGAAAATAACTTAGCTTTTTGCCCTACTCTGAAATATTCCTGATTTTCCCACATGGTATTCATGTGCAGCAAGGGTTTCTGGGGGAATATAGAGAGAGAGAGAGAGAGAGGGCTTTAGCAGTTTTGTTAATAGTGCAGGTAGTTCTGAGATCCTGCTTTCTCATCTGCCTTCTCACTATGAATTGCTGTTAGATGTGGATGACCAGGGTTAGAATCTGCAGCTCATGGGGGCTTTAGAAAAGATGACTTTAATCAGACAAGCAAGAGATAGGTGTATAGTTTTCCTAATCAGGGGAAAAAAAAACCAACATGTTTGGAACAGCTGAAGATAAAACTGACACTTCTACATTTGTCTTTAACAGGGCATGTACTGATACCGGAACAAACGGAGCTTCTATGATGAGCTACTAATTTTAAGTGAATTACAAAAATTGCTTGAGCATTGCCTTCACAAAAGACATTCAGAGAAGTCTGTTGTTGTGGATGACAGTCTGACCAAGACGGATGCTTTGCTAATCTTGTACTATTTTTCTGGCTGACAGAAGTGAAGTTGGACACCAGGATCTGTGGTAACACACGATAGATTGCCATCAGATCTAACGATACTACAGTCAAACGGACTGTAGCTACAGCTGCATGAACAGACATCCCTGACAAACCTGCATATTAAAGAAGAGACCACCAGGCACATGGTAGAACTATTCTGCCAGATATTCATAGCAGCAACTAATGAAGTATTATGCATCAAAACTGAAGAATCACTTCAAGTTTGACTTTTGGGATGTAGCACCTGTGCTTGACTCTCACTTTGTCTCTGGCTGTGGACATGGCACATCTGCTGCAGCAACATCCATCTCTGCTCACAGCACCACCTGAAGACCAGGTGAACTGCACAAGAGCAGGCTGTGCATTTCTGACTCATCCCATCAAAGATGAAAGGATAAGAGGAAAGATAGAAAAGAGAAAGCACACAAACAAGGAAAGCTCAAAGAGTAAAATCTTTTGCCATAAGGCAAAACTACCTTAGGAAAACAGGTCTAATACACTAATAACAGGTCTGTGGGAAGGCAGAAGAAAAGTAGAGGAAAAAAAGCATGCCCATAGCTTCAACATGCATAATCAACTGTGGATGGTTCAAATAAGAAAATGTAATTCCTGCCTGCATCTTACAAGATCCTCCAGAATCTCTGAGGCTGTGGAGCTCAAACTTTCCCAGGAAATCATAGTACCCAGAGAAGACCTGCTCCTGAACAACAATTCCTTGGCTTAGATACAACAATTATAACCTTTTCTATTTCCCCCATCTCAGCTGCCACTCCTGAATGTCTCACTGTCTCCTGAAGAACCACAGGTTCTGTAGACAACTAAATTTAATGTTCTAGCTCATTAAAAGAAAAAAATTTTTAAGTAAGGGCAGTCTTTCTTCCTTGCCAGAAGACAGCTATATCTTAGGCCTCTTACTTTTTTCATCCATTGTAATTGCTTGCCCCACACACATGAATGAACAGTTTCCTGTGTGACACTGGATTCTGACAGAATGTCCACTTGCAAGTTGTTATGATGAAGATGGAACTTACAAATATCTGAACACCCATTTATGGACCTACAGACTGAAGGTTTTTCAGGCTGCCCTTTTCCTGTTCTGAGATGTTCCAAAAAATTGGAGCATTAAAATACATGGCAGCCACAGAGTAGAGAAGCTGATGAGAAACAGCAGAGCAGTGAGGATGCTAGGTATTGTTTGCAGAGAACAAGAGTTTCTGGAATACTTAAACCACGGCCAGCCCATCCTGCATGAAGATCATACGCTGCTTACAGGATAGGCAATGGGCAGAGGGGTTGCACCAAGGGGTTTATTTCACCAGCACTCAGGACTGAATATCACAGGAAGATTGAGATGTTAAAATGCTGCTTTCAGCATGTATTTACACTACTCTGACATCCTTAAAACCACCATTCAACAGCTACTTATAAGTGCAGGTGCTCAAGTTTCTTTCAAAAGGGCAGATGCAAAACCACCTGCTGAGCCACCACTGCTGAGCTGCTGGGAGGCCACATCTCATCCCTGCAGCCCAGCAAGACTTAGTCCTACCACTAATCTGATACATCACCAAACGTAAGGTGCATCCTTAAGTCTCTCTACTAGCACCCCTCCCTGTCTGTCTTACAAAAGTCTTTCTTTCTGGAACTGTATGTCCTTGTACCTATTAGTCAGTGAGGGACTCTGGACAGTGAAAAATCTCATCAGAGATTTAAATCTACACTTGTCACAAGTGAGCAGAGTGTCCTTGGCGGTAGATTCTTGGGTCCTTTGAATAAGATTCTACCTCTTTTCCTTTTCTATCTTATCTTCATTTGAACTTCCTCCATTTTTCAGTAATACTTAAGTACTGACTGAGCAATGGGGAGAAATCAACTTCTGAACTGATGCTCAGGGCATTTATATAGAATTGAAGAACTCTGAGCTTAGGTTCCTGACCTGTCTTCATAATTAAACACTGTCCAGAGGGGGGGACAGCTCTCAGAGGGTAAGAAGCAGAAATTTTTCCCAGTCAGAGAGGATTCTCCTCAGACTTCAGCAGAGCAGGGACCTGGAAACATGTCTTTCGGCTTCCAGAACTGTTCCATGATACACCATGCTAGGTATCACAGCATGCTTCCCAACCCTCTAGCTGCAGAAAGCAGAAAGGAACAGTTTGGCACAGACATTTTGTGTCAGGGGAAGGTTTGTGGACAGGTGTCCTGAAGGAGCTCCTCCCTGCAGCCAGGAGTCCAGGCACCAAATTGCTGACCTACTGGGACTCGTTTTGCCTCTCATAGTTGCTCTTTTCAGACTGCTCATGTGCAGATGATCTCAGTACTGGAGGCCAGCAGTGCACACAGACTTTGCTTAATGACTTCTGTCCATCCCTTACTGGATGGACTGGTCTCACTTTTACATGCATTAAGGAAGATAACTTTCAGCAATCTAGTGTGAATTTAATAGTCAGTATTTCAACAGACCCTTCAAATTATGGCAGAGATAGTGTTCCCAGGCTATTTACTCTTACCTGACCTGGATGATGTACTATGCCACCACAAACAAAAATTACTGGAAGCATGCTGCTTTGCTGTCCTTCTAGCCTTTTAGTCCTAACTCACCTCCTCCCTCCTCCTCCAGCCACAGGTCTGGGAGATTGGTGAGGCAAAGAAGGGCAGCACAGTGCAGAACAGAACGGCAGCCCGTGGTGGGGAATGGTCACTCCCAGGTGGATCCACACAGCTGACAGAAGCAGCTGACACCCACCCACAGTCATCAGTGTCACAGAACAGAGTGCAGGAACTCAACAGAGCTGAATTTTCAGTTCGCCATCTGGAAACAGGAGTGGGTGATGCCTGCTCACTGCTTCTATCCTACACATGCACTCCATAAAACATGTTTTTTTTTTTTTAATTTAATATAACCCATGAAAATATTTCTGGAGTGCTACTGCACTGTGACACATGCAGTTGCTAAATGTTTGTATTTTTAAAAGAGGAAAAGAAAAACAAAACAAAAAACAACACAAAAGAAAACAACCAAAACAACTGAAAATCAGGAAACACTGCACTTGAGGATTTGTGCCTACCTTACTCAGCTGGCAGTTCTTCCAGTCAGTACAGTCATGTTTCTCTGAGCCCTGGAAACATGCCTAGCAGAACTCTAGTAATTTACACATTTCTGTTAACCCTTGAGAAAGGGAGCTTCAGATGGAGGTCTGGTTTTGTCAAAAATGTCCTAATGGCTCCATTTCTTGCCCATCTTTTTCTAAAGGAACTGGCAATTTGACATTGCATGAGCTGGATAAGAAGGACTTAAAATGCTAAATTTCAGATTATGCTCCCACGATATACCCAGAAAAGCTCTGGGCAAGCAGAGGATTGTCAATACATCAGCATCTGTACAGTCTGTCAAGCTAGCGGTAATCTAGAACACAAATGACAAGCAGTGCAGTCGGAACCAAACTGATATGGGGCTGGAAAGGCAACATGATATCTAGACTGCAGCACTGAGCAGCTGCAGTGTTCTTCTCCCTTTCCACCAGAAATGCTCCTCAGCTTCTCTTCACCCAATGCCAACCATGGCCTCTGCCCACATCCAACTGCTGACTGTCTCTTAGACGCAGGGCAAGGACAACTCAAGGATCCATCAGCTGCCTTGCTACAAAGCTCTTCATGTGGCTTGGATCTGGTCTCAGCAATGACAGGGCTGGATGAAAAGCCAGTTGATGAGGGTGGACTTTTCACACAACCACAATTTTGGAGTTTCTGAGCTCTTCATTGGGGGCATCTGATGTAAACATGAATTCCCCATCAATTGGGATGTACTTCCGCAGACAAATAAACTCTGATCGGTCTTGCAAGAGGCATCTCAGAGACCAACTTCATGGTATCCTTCTGTCCCACCTTCCTATCCATGAGGGCCTGCTCTCAGTAGCCACAAGCTCTTTGACTAGCTTGGATTCACACTGTCATAGCAAATATATGCTCGTAATTTAAGTTTCTCCAGGCATTTTCCCTCCTCCTGCCTTTTGCCACCTTGCTGTTTGCTCCCTGCCCAGTCCTTCTGACCAGACGGTACGTGCACCCATGTGCCTTTCCTGCTTCCCTTGGAAACCCTGGGGCCTGCACATCCTACTCTGATAACCCCGCCCTCCCCTCATTTCTGAGGCTCACAATAACGCTACACATTACCAGCCACATCCAAACCTCCAAACCAACCTATTTAAGAGTCTCTACATTTTCACGGTAACCCTCTGTGTATTTGCTATTGCTCATTTTCTTGTTTGGCAGTTGTTCATTGCCTCCTGACCTGTTCACATCTCTCCGCTGCTCTGAAGGCCCCCAGGGAGCATCGTGCAGGACTTGGCCATGTCACCTCCATACTGGAGACTATCTTGTAGAGACAATGCTCTTGTAATCCCCCCCGCCACAGCCAAACTCCAGCTGCGTTTGCACATCCTGTGCAAACTAGCGTTGTCCCAGGAGGGAGGGATGCCTAAGAGACCGAGGTAAGGTCACTTTGCAGGCCTGCTCCTCCACCTGCCTTCCTGACACAGCTTCTGGCCCTGAGCTGCAGGGACAATGCCACCTCGGCTCTCCTGCACAAAATGCCACGCCTCTCGGGGCTGCTGCTACTGGGAGCAGCCTGCACAGATCTCTTACCCGAGCAGCGTTCCTGCTCACACTCTCAGAACCCAAACAACCAATTCCAAGCTACTTGCAGTGATGAGACAGGCAAGGCAATGGCTTAGTTTCAGCTGCAGGCTTGCCCTCACATTCACGGGCTTTTGCACGCATGCAGGTTTGCATGCATGAATGAGTGAAGGAGTGTCTGATCATATGGCAGAAGCACCAAGCGACCTGGTGAGAAACAAAAGGTCTGTCCCTGCAGGACAAGGCTGGGCTCGGGCTGCCTGGCTCCCTCCTCATCCTACCCCACCATGTCCTACCAAGCACAGCGCACTGCAGGCAGAGGGTATGCAGCACTATTAGCAGATGGCACTGCTAAGGCCAGTGTTGCCAATTGGTTCTGATAGACAGCCAACCTGGGTCTTCTGGACCCTAGGCTGATAGGGCTGAACTTCAAGGAAAGAAGTACGGGTATTTTTGGTTTCTGAAATAAGGGATACCTCTAAACAAGCAATATTAAAGCACTATTCATAAGATACAGAATTCCAACTTCGGAACATCAAGTCTCTTGTCTTCCGATCTTCTGCCTTCATTGACACTTTGTTTCTCACTCCCCATCAGCTTACCAGAGAAATGGTCCCATGAGCTTTAGATTCCAGTTCTACACCCCAGTGAGTGTCCATTCAACATAAGGGCAGATGCTGTTACTAGAACCTCACAGGTAAACAGAATTATTTTCTAAGACCAGGAGATGTAAGACAAGGAAGCTTCTACCCACAGCTGTATAACTGCTTCAAGTAAAGGCAATGAAGCAGCAAGTAAGCAATCAAGTGATTTAATTTGGTGGCCTAATGGAAGGTGAATGGGAGTGATTCAAGAGGCTCAGAAACAGCAGTAAAAATATTTAATAATAATTAAAAAAAAAAAAAAGGAAAGAAAATGGTACTGAGAAGGGAGTACTAATGCTCTGCAGTACGCTGCTATGAATAACTCTGGAGGTCCAATCGAATCCCACTGTTGCTATGGAATTGTTCTGCCATCTATTAAAAACAATTGGCACCAGCGGCATCGCTCGTGCTTCCACCCGCAGCAATTACCTGTCCGCGCTGGGAGGCGCCGGACCTCGGTGCTCTGGAGCCGGCAGCGCTCTGCCCACGCAGCAGTCGGGGGCCGAACCGAACCACCCGCCCCGGGGCGCTGCCTCCCGCCCGCGCCGCACAGGGGCTGCGTGCACCGCGCCCGCTGCAGCACCGCGGGGCTGCACCGCGCATCCCTCTGCACGTCATCCTCTGCACGCCGCCCCGTGCGTGCCTGCGTTGGTTCCAGACCGGGCGGGTATCCGGGCATTGGGCACTACGCAGAAACGGTGCCAATCCCTTTTCTCTGCCGCTGTGAGCCAAGCTCCCGCAGCAGGGTTCGGTTACCCTCTGGTTCCCCGAGCGGAAGAGCGCTCGGCTCTCCATGCCGATGCCCGCGGGTCGGGCAGGGGGAGGCACCGCCCCCCGCTGGGGCAACTCTGCGCCGGGCAGCACCGCGCCGCGGCGACTCCCGCGGCGCTTAGGACTCGGGCAGTGCCGGCGGTGCGATCTGCCGGGAGCGGGGCGTTGTACTCGGCCACTTACCGTCGCTGCCAACAGACACAGCGCAGAGAAGAGCACCGGTCTATTATACATATGCGAACCGCATGAAATACGCGCGGGCAGCATTTGTCACTGTGAGCCGCTCCTCCCCGATCCAGCGCTCAACCCCTAATTTCGGGGCAGTTTTTAGGCAGGTGCGCTGCACCGTGACCCCGACACGGCTCACACACGTCATTCGGCCGCTCGCACTGAAGGATTAAAGGGAAAAAAAAAAAAAAAGGGCAAAAAAGCAGAGAAATCCCCGCAACCGGGATCCGGAGGCAGCGCCGCAGCAGCTCCTTCCCCGCGCCGGGTCTCGCTCCGCCACGCCCTCCTCCCTCACGGCCCCGGGAAGCGCCGCACCTCTCTCGCCCGCCCCAGGACAGCGCCGTGTGCCGGGCGGACCCTCCCCACTCAGTTGCCCCCCTCCCGGAGCCCCCAGCCCGCGCCCCGGCTGCCGCAGGCCCGCAGCCCCGCCCGAAGCGGCCGCGCCTCCCCCACCCCGCAACCCCCTCCCCTGTTCCCGGTCCCGGCCCGCGGCGCTGCTCGGGGAGGGGGCGAAAAAGGGGGCGAAAAAGCGGTGGAAAAACGGTGAAAGGGGCGAAGGGAGAAGAGCGGAGAAAGGCAGCGCGCGGGGGGGCGCGCGCGGGCAGCGGGAGGAGGGGCGGGGGGCGGCGCGGCGCTGGCCGGGTTCACCCGAGGACACGCGGCTCCCGCCCGGCGGCGCTGACCTGTGTGCACCCGGTAGTGCGCCTTCAGGTGCGAGGACTTGCCGTACACCTTGCCGCAGCCGCTGTACGGGCACTTGTGCCGCTTCTCGGCCGCCAGCTTCGCCTTGGGGGCGGCGGCGGCGGCGGCGCCGCGCAGGCGGGAGGGCGGCGCGGGCGCGGGGCCGGAGCACGGCGAGGTAGCGGCCGCGTCGCTGTCGGAGCCCGCGTCTTCGTCGGGGCTCTCGAGGCTGTCGCTGCAGACCGAGGGCGCGGGCAGCGGGCGGTACTTGTTCAGCTCCAGCAGGCTCTTGGCGATGGCCAGCAGGGCGCAGTAGTCCTTCCAGGCGTCCCGCGGGTCGCGCATCTCGCGGCCCGTCTCCGCCTCCCCCGGCACCTTCAGCCGCGCCGCCGCCTCGGGGGTGGGGGGCCCGGCCGAGCGGTTGGAGATAGACACCAGGCACTGCGCCGCCACGAAGTCCACGTACGCGACGGCCGACATGCTGCGGCCGCGCCGTGCCCGCGCCCGGTCCGTGGGCGCGGCGGGGCCGTCAGCGCGGGGCCGCCGGGGCCGCGCCGCCGCACGCCATGGCCCGCCGGGCGCCGGGGCGGCGGGGCGCGGGGCGTCCGCCGAGCGGGACAGGGCGGCGAGGCGGGGGGCGGGCAGATAAAGAGCGGCGGCGGCGCGAGGGCGGGCGGGCAGCGCCCTCACCGCCGCCCCCCGGGGGCGGCGCGCAGCCGGCGGGGGGGAGCCGGCGCGGCCGGGAGCCGGGCGCCGCGGGAGAGAAGTGCAGAGCGCCCGCCGCGCCGCCCGCCCGCCCCGCGCGCTGCTGCCGGGGCACGGCCGCGCCGCGGCCCATCACGTCAGGCGCGGAGCCCCCTCCCGCCCGCCCCCCCGATTGGTCGGCGGGCAGGGCCGCCCGGCTCTGTTTACCTTCTCCCCCCGCCGCTCGCGGGCGCCTTTTGGCGGGGGGTGTGTCCGCCCGCCGCGCGTCCCGCCAATCGCCGCGCTCCCTGCGCAGGCCGCGTGCTACTCCGGGCGCCCCGCCGCGCCCGCTTAAAAGGGCGATGCCAAGCGCGGGACGGAGGGACGGCGGCGGCGGCGGCCCCGCGGGGCAGCGGGCGCGTCGAATGCCCCGGGAGACCGCGGTCCGGGCCGGCGGGGCGGGCGGGGGGCGCGAGTCGGGGCGGGGGGGCGGCTCGGAGGGGGCCGCCCAGCGCCTCGCGGGTTAAGTGTCTCGCCGGGAGCCCTGCCGTCCCAGCAACCGGCCGGCCAATGGAAAGTGCGCCGGCTGATGTCACTGCCCTGCCCGCCGCCAATCCGCGCCGCGCTCCGAGGGGTGCGCAGAGCCCGCACAGCCGCCGGGCCCCGCCCCGCCCCGCGCCCGGACCGGGGCAGCCCCCGGCTACGGCCGGCCGCGGCGATGTCCTGGTGGCGGACCCTCAGGGGGCAGCGATATCGCCGCGCGACCGGAGGTGCTGGTCCTCGGGGGAGGAGTGTGCGAGGCAACAGCCCTCCTGCGTTTCCCCCGTGGGCCGAGGTGGGAGCCGGTGCCGGGCATGCTGGGCGTGATGCTGGGTGCGCCGGGAGCGGACCCGCGGTGACCCCGTGCCTCGCCGTCAGGGCACGGCGGGGTCTTCCCTGCCCTGCCCCGCTGTTCGTGACAGCAGCAGTGTTGTTGTGCATCACAGCCTGCTGCCGCAGAAATGCCGTTCTTCCTGTAGCATTCTGCAGTGAGGCTGTAGATTGCCAGGCTTTCTCTTTAGGAATCATATTATCTTAGGGCATTTGGGATACACTCACGTCTTTGTTAAATTCGGGTCCTTATGAGCTCTGGGAAATGACATCAACTCCTTCGATTCCATTACTGTATAATGCACAGAGTCTGTGAGACCTTTTTTTGTTTGCTGGCTTCTGTCTTTTCAGCCCAGTTCTGCCACCCAGTGTAACGGCTGGAAGGTAATCCATGTCTGACTGATGCTGAGGAAGCACTGAGCCTTCACAGAACACCCAGTGCTTCCAACAGCACCTTCCCTACCAAACCAAAACGTTGTTCCAGCGTGCAGAGTGACAGCTGGGTGCCACCTCAATGGTCCCTGATATGGCTGCAGCTGCTCACGGCCCCCACAGCCTGTGAGCAGCTCCACTGCTGCCATCACTGCAGAGCTCTTCTGAGAGTGTGGCTGTGTGAGACATGTGGGCAGCGAGTGTTCCCCCACACCTTGGTGGGTCAGTTGCTCCCTGTGTAGTATATGGGAGTTCCTTCCCTTAAGGTTTCTTCCCACTCAGATAAAGCGTAGGAAAGCATCTTGTTGGTGTGGTAACATCTATGGTGCTTTGAGAGTCAGAAGGCCCAAGTGTGATCTCAGTTACTGCTTTCTCTTTCATTTTAGCTCTCCAGAACCCCTGTGTTTGGTACCAGCTGGATTGTGAGTTGACATGGCACTGAGGGCTGGGCGGTGGTGAGGCTGCAAGCAGTGCCAGCCGTGCCGTGTGACCGGTATCTTCAGATACAAATCTGAAGGCGGTACATGGTGCTCCACATGCACAGGGTGTCCCCGTGCTCCATGACATTACTCAAGGAACATGGTGCCTTCCCCCAGCAACAGTCACTGCCTGTTCAGAGCCGCACCTTGGGCAGGGAGCACCTCTGCCCTTTGGGGAAGCATAGCACGGGAGTGTGGGCAAACAGGGCTG
The DNA here is from genome assembly GCA_037305975.1 of Chrysolophus pictus. Taxonomy (NCBI): domain Eukaryota; kingdom Metazoa; phylum Chordata; class Aves; order Galliformes; family Phasianidae; genus Chrysolophus; species Chrysolophus pictus. Next base: position 44,508,054 of record CM074614.1, on the reverse strand, counting down.
GGCTGGGGGATGCCATTCTGTGTAGTTCAGCAGTTGACGCTGCCTCTACAAAGCCATCCAAACCCCCTTCCTCCATAGCTTTCCCAGGCTTGTGCTGCTGTGTGGGCACCGGGGCTGAGGGACCTCCTTTGTGCCCAGCAGCCCCCAAGTCAGGACGGCAATGGACAGCCAGTGCCTTTGTCCTGCAGCCTTCTAAGGAGGCAGTTCGCGGGGACGGTGTTGTGCTGAGAGCATTGACAGCTGCCCACCCCCCCACCGGGCGCTTCACTGAGCAACGGTAATCATAATAAGGTAGTAATAGTAACAGTGATAATAATGAAGAAGATTACAGTGGAGGACGCGCGTGCAGCAGGCTGTGTGCGACACGGGCCGGCTGCCCCCGATCTCCTTCCTGCCCCGTCCCCCCTCCCTCCCGCCCCGCTCCGCTCCGCCCGGCCCCGCTCCGCACTGCGGGCTGCAGGCGTACGTGCGGCGCGGCTGCGGCATCGCCGCTTTAAGGCTGCGGAGCGGGCGGGGGAGGCAGTGAGCCGGGTTCATGCGAGGACACAGCCCCAGTTCTCAGAAATCCCCGCGCTGCGGGAACATCGAGCTCCGCTAGCGCAGCCCGGCTGCTGCCCTACATCGCAGGCGGACACGTGAGCGCCGCGCCGCCCCCCGCACTGCGCCGGGCCGGGCCCTCCGCGCGGCGCGCTGTGTGACACACGGGGTGTAACGCGGGGACGGGTTCCGCGCTGGTACAGTGCGCGGGACGGGGGGTCCCTGCGGGCAGCCCTCACCGCGGCCACTGCAGCTGTCAGCGGGAGGTTCTCCCCCTTATTTTTTAACAGTTGTAATAGCCTCGGCGTTTTCAACATTTTTAATATCAACGCTTCCATTGTTCTCTATTTGGGGAGTTAATCTCCTATTGCACACAGACGCATCCCTTTCCCCTTCCTCTGTGTCACCGGGGCCGCCCGCTCCGCGTGCGGGGCTCCCACCCCCCCGCCGGCCCCGCCCCGCCGCAGGCTCCGCCCGCCCTCACCTCAGATGCCCTCCGCAGCGCTCCCCCTCCCTCCCGCCGCCTCCATCTTGCACCGCCCTCCCCCGCCGTGCGGCAGCGGCCGCCCCCGCCAACATGTCCGCCCCCGCCCGCTGCCGCCGCGGCCCTCGGGGCTCCCCCGCGGGGGGGCCGCGGGTGCTCGGCCTGCGGGTGCTCGGGGGCTCTGTGGCCGGTGAGGCGGGGGGTGCTCACTCAGAATGCCGCGGCGTGGCCGTCACGGGAAGGCTGGGCGCCGCCGGTAACCCGGCTCGGGATGTCCCTGGCCCGGTCACACCGACCTCCACCCGCCGTCCCCGTGCCTCGGGCTGGGGCGGGACCTAGCGGCGGGTACCCGCTCCGCTCCCGCTGAGGGGCCGGCACGGTGCGGTACGGCGCGACGCTCGCTCGGCGCCCGGCGCCGCGAATCTCCCGTCAGGGCTGCGGCATCCCGGCAGGATGCCCTCCCCGAGCCCCGGTGCAGAACGTTCTGCGGGATAACGGCTCCTGTCGAGAGGGTCCCCGGGACGGGAGGGGCGGGGAAGCGAGCTGAGGGACGCCGCACATCCTGGAGATCAGAGTTGCTTCCCAAGTGTTTTCCAGTGCAACGACTGGCTTCCAGCGATTTGCGGGAATTTGTCTCCTTTCCCTCCCCTTCAGTGGTGCTTTATGCCGGAAACAGTGAGGTGTCTCAGGGGCTTGTCTGAAGCTGTGATCCACTTTGCAGTACTACGGTTCAAACGAGAGCCGTGCTTCCCTCCTTGCATCCGCTCCCCAGGAAGCGAGACGCATCCGTGATCTCCCGCCGCTGCACGACCATCCTGCAGTCCTTCCCACTGTGGCAGTCCCGACGCTCTGGCACCGCCTGGATTTGGAGCTCTCTGAGACGTGGTGCTGGGTGTTATGACTATGGGAATACTAGTAAACCTGTTCACGATCATGCTTTAATTGCCACTACCGGTGGTGTTAGACAATGAAATTAGACAATGGTGAGAGATTTCCTTTGGAAATTCAATTAAGCCTCTGTAGAAATTCTCCAGACAAAATAAAGATCATAGAATTGTGGAAGGGACCACTGAAGGCCATCTAATCCAACTATCCTGCAGTGAACAGGGACACCAAATTTCTGCCTGTGTAATTAGCAGTGACACTGTTTCATACAGGATCTCTCTAAATCATATTTGATTGCTATGAGCTTTTACGATTAATTCCGTTCATCAGGAAAGAGGTAAAAGAATCTAGAAAGTAACTGCAGAAAAGGCTCTGGGGGGGCTCTTGCTGGACAGCAAGTTGAACGTGAGCCAGCAGCGTGCCCTTGCAGCAAAGAAGGCCAACGATATCCTGGGCTGCATCAGGAGTATTGCCAACCAGCTGAGGAAGGTGATCCTTGGCCTTTGCTCAGCACTTGTAGTCTACACCTAGAGTGCTATGTCCAGTTCTGGTCTCCCCAGTACAAGGGACATTCTGAAGAGAGCTGAGGATAATGGAAATCCTGGAGAATCTCTGCTCTGAGGAAAGGCTGAAAGAGCTGGGAGTGCTTAGCCTGGAGAGGAGGCGGTTCAGAAGAGATCTTTCAGTGTCTGTAAATACCTGCAGGAAGAATGTGGAGAAGACAGAGCCAGACTCTTTCTAATAGGGCACAAGACAATCTTCTAAAAGTGCCAGCACACTTCCTAACAGTGCCAGGACAAAAAGCACTGGGCACAGCCTGGAATACAGAAGACTCCATCCAAACACCAGGAAGCACTTCTGTGCTGTTCAGGTGACAGAGCACTGGCACAGACCACCCAGAGAGGCTTTGGAGTCTCCTCCCTGGAGATCTTCAGAAGCTGCCTGGACATGGTCCTGGGCAGCCTGCTCTGGTTGTCCTGCCTGAGCAGGAGTTGGACCAGATGGACCCAGAAGTCCCTACCAACCTCAAACATTCAGTGGCTCTGTTATTCTGGGATGTGGTAATTTAGTAGAATCATAGAATGGTCTGGATTAGGGTTGGAAAGGATCTTAAGGATCATCCAATTGCAGTTCACAGCAGAGGGTCCCAGGGTCCCATCCAACTTGTCCTTGAACACTTCCAGGGATGGGGCATCCACAGCTGACCAGAAAAAAAGATGTGCCAGCATCTTGCCATCCTTACAGTAACAGTGTTTTTCCCTATATCCAGTCTAAATCTACCCCCTTTCATTTTAAAACCACTGTCCCTTGTCCTATCATTAATGGCCTTGGTAAAACAAACAATCAAACAAAAAGCAACAACCTTTCTTCACCTTTCTTGTAGATCCCTCCAAATACTGGAAGACCACAGTCAGGTCTCCCTGGACCCTTCTCTTCTGCAGACTGAACAAGCCCAACTCCCTCAGTCTTTGTAAGAGAGGTGCTCCAGTCCCTAACTACACTCATGATGCTTCTCTGGGTTTGCTTTAATATGTATGCGTATCTTTTGTTCTGCAGCTCCTGGAGTTGGATGGGCCAATCCTTATAGGTTCAGTCAGTATGTGGGAACAAGTGAGAAACAGAGGGTTTAAACACATTAATTTCCTTTCATAATTTTGGCTGCTGCTAAGTAATATTTTTGTACTGATTCTCATGTGTTCATCAGTGAAAGGGGCTGGGTTCTGCAGCTCATTCCCCCAGTGCTTTTTCAGGTTTTCAAATATCAATTCATAACCTTAAAGAAAAAGATAGATGCAAAATGAATGTACCTGTGCTAGCACATATGTTCCACATTATTTCAATATTATAATAGAAATTAGAAAATATTATTTTCTAGAACAAGATACCCTGTTCTAGGGAGTTTCATCTCAAAAAGATACATTCTAAAACAAGATGCTATAAGATCTTGTTATATGTTCTGTTTGCACGCACATATACTTTGTTTAGTAATAATTAGTTCAGAACATACTTCAGGCTGATGAAATGCTTTTCTGCTTAAGTCAACCATCTACTTTCATGGTCACTCTTTTTTTTTTTTTTTTTTTAAATGACTTTTAAAGTTAGCCTTTAGTGAGTTTAAGTAAAATATTTTATAGTCAGTTTTATTTGAAAATCAATTTTGACTTGACTGACTTAAGCTAAAGTTTGTGGCAGGCCAACAAATCTAACTTTATTTATATATTTAATTATTTTGCTGGGAGAGCCAAGGAGGTTTTAGTTATCTTGAGCAGCAAATGGACACTCAGATTCTACACAGATTCAAAATTGCCTGCTGATTCTTAGTGCTAAGCAAGCATAAGCTCTAATTTCTCTTCTTTTTTTCCTGATACTCTGTTTCTGTGCTCACACTCCGACATTTAGGTCTTCATACATAGAAGCACTTGGTTTGTATATCTTTGTAGATTTTGGGCCCTGCTAAGAACATCAAGGCAGCTGTAGCCGAGCCACCAGGCCCATCATGCAGATAGTGGCCTGGAAAAGGGTTTAATACCCACTACAAACATTTCCCAGACCTTTGGCTTCTTTGTAGCTTGGAGGCTCTCTGACACTTTCACACTAGTTTGTAAAATGCCCGGAGACCAGAGTTCAGATCTCACCAAGACCCAAGTCAGTGTTCTGAGGACAAGGCTTACTCATTCAAAGTCAAATGGATTTGTAAAGAAGGGCGGAGACTATCTTCTCCAGGCTGCCTGAGCACTTAGTTCCAAGGTGAGAACTGTGGGTGTGAATCCCTGCAGGAATCCTGGACCTGCAGTGCTTTCAGCACAGATCTACTGGAGTCAGCCAGATCTACTTGGATCACCTCAGAGATGGGTCTCAACCTGGACCTAGATGAATATCTTCTTGGTTGACTAAAATACGACCTCATTTTGGAAGCCTTTCCAAGGCTGTCAGTACAAGGCAAACAAAATCATGCCTTGCCCTTGATTCTGAGATGGTTGAATTTCAAGTCAGCTCCAGTGTGGGCCATTATCACAGTGCTAAATTTGATCTGGTAAGTCCTGCTGGGGTAAAGAGGATATTAGGTCATGCTCAGTCTGCTGACTTGGCTACACAATTTCTGGTCAGCAGTGCAAGCAGCACAAGAGCAAGGCTGTCTAGCATAGCCTGAGGTATCCAATTCTTCTCTCATATGATGTATGAAGCCTAAAGTGCATACCTCAGAGCTCTAGCCACCACACATCTATGGGAAGTGTGCAGATATAGTCACATACATAGCATGATGCATCACCATTGCCTCAGTAATCTGCAAAGCAGATTCCTGTCAAAGCTAAAGCTCAAGGCCAAGAGAGTTGTCACTGCAGTTACTTACACTGATACATGCACCAGAGATCTATCTTTTTTTTTCTTCCCCCTATTTCCCCCATAGTTGCCACATAATTTCCATCCAATCTTCTCAAATCCTGATGCTCTGTTCAAATACATGCTTTGTGTGCCTCTGGTTTCACCATGGTGGATTGTCGTGCGGGGCAGCACTGCGGACTTGTGTAGCTGAATGTGTAGAGAAAAAGCTGTAAAGAGAACAGAAAAAGCATGAACAAAGATGTCAGTTAGTAGAATTTAATTATAACTTAGAAGCAAAGCTAGTTGACTGAGCTTGTGTTAAAAGGATTTGGAGAACCAGGTGATCTAATAGCTTTTTGATTTTTCAGGTAAGAAACTAGTAAAGGACGTGATTCTCTTCAGAGCATGTGCTCCTCCTCTTCACTTCAGCTAATTTTGTATCTCTGTGACTATTTCTATGTATTTTGCTTGTCTGAAATCTACTGACAACAGTAATTAGGTGAATACTACTTTTTTTGTGTTACAAAGAGCAATACTGAATCAGAGAGAAGACGCATCTTGCTAAGGTTCTGAGCTCCAAGAGTAAGTCAAAGACTTCAGGATTAGCTATTTATGTGCTATTTGGAGTTTCAAGTAACATTTTTTTTCACTCAGAAGGGCAATTAGGCCACCATTAGGTTGTTCTAGCTGACTCTAAACCCATTTATCTACTTCTTCAAGATATAAAACTATCAAATCTTAGAATGAGTGCAGCAGTCAAAACTGCAAGCTTTTGGTGTGTCTACTCTGCTCAAATAATGGCACTGACAGTTTAAACTAAATAGTTTGACAGCTACAGAGGTTTGTTTTTCAGGTGAAGTGGCTTAACAGGATAGCTGCAAGGGAACTTTGTAGGATGGATCAGAGAGTAGTACTTCCAGCATCAAGGCTATCTTCTGCTGGCTTTGTCACTGTAACACTGTCACAAGGAGCAACTATTATTACTACAAATACATAGCATGAAGTAATCCTTCTTACTGTTTGAATGAGATAAGGAGGGAGAGACAGAAGAAAAGACAGAAGAAAACTATTATTTAGGCTTGCTTAATTTTTTGAAGGTCCCCTCACCTTTCTGAGCTTTAGCCTTACCCTGATGAAGAACCTCCCATCACAATTGTAAGTGAGTCAGAAGTCCAGGTATATTTAACTAATCCTTGTAGAAGTCACATCACCTGGAGCCAGTTACACAGAAAAGAAAATACCATTTTTTTTCTGTTGACCTGTAATGTAATGAAAACATTCATGTTACCTGTCTTGTTTCTCTTCCAGCATCCTAAAACTCAAAGACAGCAAAGCATGTTTCTGCTGCTAGAGAATTATAATAAAACTAGCACGTAGATGCTGCCATTTCATATGAAGTTCTTTATAAATATTCGTCTAAATGACCCATCTTGCTAATTAAGTAGTTGTCTGTATACAGAGACTGGTACTTCATGGTGTGCAATGGGTGTTAATCTCCCCCCAGAAGTTAAGTACAAGGTGCTTTTATGGTCCACAATGTTGAATGTGCTAGGAGCTTCATTCAGATACATAACTTGTCCTGCTTAGAATTCAGAGTAAGATCAAACGGTAAAGATCAACCTCAGTAAACATTTGCCCATAGAAATGGCATTAAAAAGCTATGGTGTTCCTCCTCGTTTCCATCATGCTGTGTTTTGTGGAAGACTGAACTGAAATTCAATTTACCTGTTGATGTTTACACCAGCAGCTGTTTTGAGAATTTCAGCATTCATTTAATCAAGCAAGTAAATATTTACTACTCTGTTTCTCCCAAAACAGCAATGGTTATTAAATGATAACAAAAGAAGTTGTGGTATTTGTGCAGAAATGAATAAATCTCCAATTTTTCTCCCAGGAGTCACCTGACTAGGCAGAAAAAAGCGATTAAATGTGCATTTAAGCATATTTACATGGAAGTACATCTTTGAGAAGCCTACTCTGTGGTAGTTAAGAATCATAGCTGCTGACTGCAGTGCCTATCTTGTTCTATTACAGCTGCTATTTCTGTTGACAAAAAGGTGAGTGGAGGTTATAACTTTTAGTTTCCGTTAGTACATGTAAAAGAGACCAATGTGAAGTCTTTTCTTCCTTTTGTTTATATAAGGGTTTGCTCACTTTCGATGTGCTGTACCAGAGAAAGTCCACAGAGAACAGTAATACTCAGCAGGTGCCAATAAGGACAGAATCGGAGAGCTAATTTAATCTGCTTCTCATGTTACTGAAGGTAGCAGCTGGAATTCCACTAATTATCTCCTTCCCATCTTAGCTTATAAAGTAAATGCACCTTATGGAATAAGTAGAAAGTATTCATTATTTCCAACAGATGAAAATTATGTTTTATCCTGAACAATTGTTAGGAGACCTTGAGCGTGCGAAGTTACCACTGAGAAGTTTATATATGGGAGATGATAACATGGAGCATATTCACTTTGTTATGTGTTGAGATACAAACCTTAGTTTTAGGGGATTCCAATCCACTCTTCTTGTAAATACAATTTTTTTTTTTTTTTTTTTTAAATCACGTTTAGTTATTGTAACCGCCTTTGGTTTCAGTCAGATTGTTTCAAAGAGACTGCTACATGTAATAACTGATATTATTTCACGGTGGAATAGTCTGTCCTCCAGGAATGTAAAAGATGTGGAAACACTCTGATAAAACATAATGCAAGTTCAAGCCAATATTTCTCTTCTTTCGAGTGGTGAATACTGGAACAACGACAAACACTACTGGCCTTATCTGGATCACCACACTGCAGATCTAAATCACATATACAGTGCCCTCCAGTTGTGTTAGGTATGCAGGAATGCAGAGCCTCTTAGCAGTGGTTAATGTCCTCTCTTTGGGAAACAGCTCCCTCAAGAATTCTCTCAAAGCCTGGCACATACATTCCTGGGCAGTTCTTCTGTAGTCACCATGTCTGTTGATCTCTTGATATCAATCCATGGTTTTGGGTTGTTTGTCCAACTGGTTCTGTGTTTGCATAATGTTTTCACCACTGCCCAGGATGGTTTGTACCTCTGTGAAACGTGGAATAATCCTCAAAATTGACTTAATATAACAGGCATCTCATGTTAACAGCCTTCTTGTAGTGCTGCACAATCGAAACACAATGTAATTTATTTTTAGGTGGTACAAATAATATAATAATAGGCATCTCTCTTGATTATTATTATTATTATTATTTTATTTAATATATATTAAAAAGTCTATTACGACAAATAGAAAAAGGGGCCTAGTTCTCCAAATTATTCCCTTAAAGTATTCTGTTACTACCTGCCATTCTGGCTGTAATCAGTTTTAGATGAAGCCAATAGCTACAGAAATACCACAAATTAATTTATTGATGACGTTTTTTTTTCATTAGCTCATGTTATTTGACTATCAAAAGTTTATGGAATCCTCAGAGGAAATGTATCTGTTTAATTTCAGTTTTCTTATTTCTCTTTGAAAATACATGATATCTTTCAGGATCAGCAGAACGTGGACTTCCTGAGATACTCTTTTCTCATACTTACTTTAGAGATAGTCATTGAAATTGAAATAACATCTGATCTGATGTACTTCATTACATCCTGGATATTGCTGCTGGTGAGTGGATGACTTACAGGATTATTAACAGAGTCAATCTCCTGATGATCCAAGCAGACATTTTTATTTGCTAACAAAATGCACTAACGGAAAGAACTATGAGAAAACTGGAGGAATTCGCCTAGTGGCTAACAGGACTTGAGTATACACCTCAAACTTTTTTTATAGAAATAGCACAAAGAAAAAAAGTAATCCTAGAGTACGTTCACATTTGATCAAAAACTACTTGCAGTTTATGATATTTCTCATCTGGGAAATGAAGGTCCTTGCAATCCACCATCTCCTCGTCTCTGAGAAGTGACCCAGGTAAATAGATACTTAAGACCATACAAAACTTATCTTGGACTGCCAGAAGAGTTAGCAGATGATCATGATATTCATTCCGTGTTGTGCTCGCCTGAGGAATCTTCAAATATTTGAAGAGCAAAGCATGGGAATCATGATTTCCTGCCTTATTGAAAGTAACTACTTCTTCCTGTAACAAAGAAAAGTCAATTCTCAAGCAGCACAAAAATGTACAGCAGGAACTAAGGAATCTTTTTATACAGTTGCAGTAATATGTTGAGAGTGTAACTATTTATATTGGAATTTGAAGAGGAGATTTCAATTACCGATCTTTCTTTATGAGAACTACAATGGCCACTTTTTAGCTGCTGTGTATGTATTTTATGATTCTATGACAGTTTTTCCTCAATGACAACTGAATAGCATTTCCTAAGCCTGCAGATTTTTAATTCCAACTGGTTTTATTTTGACCAGCGTGGAATAATGATACTTTCTGAATTATCCAAGTTACTTTTCAGAAAGGTCTGCATAGTCTCTCAAAGTCTTTTTTTGTCTGACTACAGATCAGACCCAGTGTAACTCAGTTTATGAGATGCGATTAAACTGGTATTGCTGGAAGACACTTTTAAATGAAACAAACAAGCAAACATTATATGTTCTTTTTCCTGATACGTGCATATGGCTGGTTCTGCAACACTGCCATGCTGTCTTTGCTAGGACAGAGTGACTCTTACCTCTCAGCCTTGATGTGCGTATTGTTATTTTTCCCTCATGCTTTCTTTGCCTGCAGCCTGATGCATGTACATCCATCCTGCTTCATTCCACACTCTTTTTTAAGCCAGCAGCCTAATAATGAAGCTCTTCATGAGACTGTGATGCCAGCACCAGCAACAATGAGTCTTCATTATTCCTGGAGAAGACTGGGGTGTTTGATATGCATGAAGCTTTGTGCAGATAGCTACGACTATAAACTGCCATTTGTTACTGTCAAACAAATAAGTGTTACAACTTGCTCTTCTTGAGCAAGGGATTTATACTTGAAAAATAAAACTAATTAGTACCTTATCTTTTTTTTCACCGAAATGAATGGATTTTGGCTGATGAATGGAAATCTTGTTCTCTGTAACTGCTTACTCAGTGGGGTTGGAAATGACAAAGAATTGGATTGGTATAGGTAACTGAGATACTTACCTGTGACCTGACACCTAGTCTGATGAATCTTTTAGCTGTTTGCACATATCGTGTTTGTAAAATACATAAACTTGTCACATAGCTATGTATTTGTAGATTTTTTTTTAAATATATGTTGCAGAGACCCTAAAAATTGAAAATGCTGGTCATATATTTGGCTTTTTCTTATGCGGGAGGTGCTGAATTTGACATCCATTTTTCAGAGAGCTGAGAGGAAAAAGAAAGCTTAATTAGAAGGTTACCCCTCCCAGTACCATCTCCCAAACAAAACCACTGAATTTCTGTTGATAACAGCCTGCGTTATCTACACTCACTGTAGCCAATAAGCTTCCTGTCTGCCCAGACTGAATACAGTGTGCCTCATCAAGAGATTTAGAGCTGCCTCTGATACTCAAATATTTCTATTTCATTTATCAACTAAAATATTACGTATCTTCTATTTGATGAGAATTTCTTATTGCTTTAGTAAATCTTGGTGCTGATGGACCTCAAACTAGTCCCTAATTTATGTCCATAGGCATGAAGCACCTATGACATCTTATTGAGGAAAGACATTTTGACATAATGTTTAGGAAATATCCCCAGGTAATGGAATCTAGCTATTGAGAAAAATACCAAGCAATTGGATTTGTTTGAGAACTACAAAAGGTATTTGATTTGTCTGGATAGTCCAAATGATCCTCACCATGCCTACATCCCTCTCTTACCCTCTCCTTCCCACCTAAGTAAAGTAATATAGTATGTATCCCACCTAAGTAAAATTTCTGCAAGTATAGTAAAATTTCTGCAGAAGATTGGAGATTACTATTTTCCTTCTGAGGCAGGCGTAACCCTGGTCTGAAGTAAAAGAGGTAAGGAAATGGGAATGGCATTGTTCTATAGTTAGAACTAGATGGTGCTAACAGGAATTTTAAAACCAGCTTAATGCTTTTTACCTGTATGTCGTATTTCCACATGTGTACACAGGCTTATGCATGAGCACACATGTGTGAACATTTGCATGTCCCCATACCTCTCTGACATTCATGAAGATTTAACTGCTAATTGTTCTGGCACAGATATCACAAAAGAGCAAGGACAGTTCGTAGGTGCTGTGGTGTCATTCATGCGCTTACTTTTACCCTTGTGGCTGGCACACGAACATCCGTAAAACATAAGAAAAGAAAATCAAAGCTAACTATTGTCATAGCTTCAGTATGTGGCTGAAGATATTCCTACAGCTTTTAAGAATCAAGCAACTGCTGAGCAAAGGTAGTTTCTAGGCCAGGGAATCTCACTGTCATAAAAATGAACAAACACCAACATGAAGCAAACTGAAATGTGTCCCTGAAGTTGCACTGTACACCATATTCCTTTGTTTGGTATAATGGGACTTTTGTAATTTCTTACTAGGACATAAGAATTGCAACTTGCAGTGAATATACATTTCTGTGGACAGATAAACTGATTCTCTCTTAATTTTATTCTCTTTAATTTAATTAATTGACACTGAGATGGACTCTTTTATTTCCTGATGCTCTCACATTTAGACGTTTACAGCATGGGGAGAAAAAGTGTGTAGACCATTCTGGTTTTACTTAAATACCAGGATGTTTTGTGGCTGTTTAATCATCTACAAAGAAATCAAGAGAAGCTTTCATCTGTCACTCAGTGCTGGAACAAAGCCATCAAGGGCCTTGGGTATGCCAAGAATCAGTAGTCTCACTTGTGTAGTAAGACATTATCCTTGGTAGTATTGGAATGTATTAGTATTTGTCTGTTTACTGACTCCAGAAGGTTGTCAGATGTTTGCTTCCTGTCCACAATATGAATATGGAAGCAGAAATAGTTGCAATAACTCACATAAATTGCTCAAGACTAATTCCTTGGAGTTCTTATTCCAAGAGCAGAGCATCCTTAGAGAATGAAAACTGAAGGAAGAGGATTAGTTATCCCGAGAGGACTAGTTCATAATGAAGAAAAATCCTGAACAGTTGGTGAGAGGGCAGATTTACTGATAGAGAGAGCTAAAGGATTTGAACAAACTGCTTATTAACACTGTATGGCTCAGCATATATGTCATAAGGAAAAGAGCTAGCCAAGCTATTGGCTTTAAAGGAACTTCAAACTTAACCCCCTTATTAGCACTGGCCAGTACAACATATATTCTCATCTTACCATGTGGTTGGTACTCTGTGCATCTTTACAGTCTTTCCCACCATGTAAACCACGATAGATTTCCATCCTTAAGGGGTATGCCCTTGCATGGCCTCCCCCTTCCCTGTTGCAGCTACACCTATCCCTGCTGAGGATGCAGATCAACAGAGGATGTTTGAAGTACCTGAGATAACCAAACGTATATTCTTACTGAGGAGAATAACTGCTATATCTTTCTGATATATATTCTGATGTTGGCATTGGTCTCTCTAGCAGTAACATGATAGATGTGTACATACTTCTTTTACTTTGTCTCTATAGTAACAGACTGCCAAAAGGGATCTTGTTTTTGGGAGCTCAGCCATGAACATAGGGAAAATGGAGGACTATACCCCACCGGCAGGAAAGGAAAGTCTAAGAATAAACTATTTAAGCAAAGAGTTATGGGTGAAAGACTGGAAATGACATAGATAAGCTAAGATACTTGAGAAGAAGGTATTCTTGTTCTCATTTGTTGGACAAAATGCAAGTTGAAACTTCTGGCCTCACTTCCTGGAGGAAAGCAATAGGCATTCTTCAATCTCAACATTTGTTTTTATTGCTATTGCTTTGACACAGGTACCTAATATTGTTTTGTGGGTAAACACCACATTTTTCTCTTTTCTTTCCTCTTTGTCTTCTACTCCAGTCCATTCAATGTATGGTAGAGCAAGCATACTTTTGAATAATTTGGTTTGTTCTTGAGTTTTTGTGCTAATTTTTGTTTCAAGCCACAACAAGTTCAAACACCTCTGCTCACTTTCAGCTTCCTCTGTGATTCAGCCTCATATACACTCCCTTTCATTTGCTATGCCATGCTATCATCGCCTCCCCACTTAGTAATTGGGTTGTTGAGCTACGTATATCTTGCAATTCTAGGCTGGAGTGGAATTCCAACCGCATTTCAGGTGAGAGCCAAACATGCAACAGCCTTTCCTGTGCCTTCAAAGCTCAACATGAGGATTTGAGAAAACAACAGTAGAGCATGTAGCATATAAAGTATCTTGAAAGGCTGAACCAGCTGAAGAGCAGAGGCTTTGCAAGTCTTCTGTAGACCACAAATTTATTTTCTGCTTGCAGCAGTGCAGAGGCTGTCCTAACCATTGAGCAGATGCATGGAAAACACGTGTTATGTGTGCACACGTGTTGTGTCCCATACTAACGATGAAGTAAGTTTGCTGCAGTATGCTAAGTATCAGTCTCTTCAGTTTATTTTATGCAAAAGTGACAATTTGAAGTGTTTTAAGACTAGATGCTTGTTAGCATTTCTTTTTGCCAACATATAACAAATGTTTAGAAAGTCATCCTTGTATTTCACAATTGTCTGTTGAATTGGGGCAGTGTATTAACTCTGAATAGTAAGATTAAAAAAAAAACAACAACAACAACAAAAAACCTTGTGAAAACGTTCCTTTGAAGCTGAAATAAAAACATGGTTACACCCAGAGATTAATTATGAATAATTGGATACTAATGCATTGGCAATATGCACAGAGACTTTAATCCATTCAGTTGAGGAGGGAAGCACAGATGATTCGAGGAGGAATATTTTTCCATCTTAAAAGGATCAAAGAGTTTTTGTCTATTTGCAGAAATTGGTGGAGACAGACGACACTCAGTGAGTGGGGAAAGGGGTGACAGTTTAAAATAAATAACGATATCAGATGAAACATGGAGTGAACACACTCACAAAAACAAACAAACAAACAACACCGCCAAAAATGCAGGAATTTGCACTGGAAGTTCTGCAAAAGTTAAAAAGTCTGTTAATGTGCAAAGTCTGCACATTGAACTCTCATTTTCCTCAAAATTTATTGTCTCAGTCTGTGGGAATCTAGTTGTTTTCAGCTTTCAGCAGTTACAAAAATAGCACAATGTAAAAAAAATAGCACAGACAATAAAATGCTAACAGTGACCAAGGCCTGTTCACTAAATGAGAATGCCAATGCTTGAGTTGGACTTTGTGTAATTTCTTTTGGCTGTAAATTTCATGATTCATTTCATAGTTTTTCCCCACCCTTTCTGAAACTCCTGCACCAATGAGCAAGAGGATCAGTCCTGAAAGAAAGGAATGAAGAAGCAGTGTGTTCAGCAGTGTGTATGTATTTGTTAGGGAAGGAAATACTAACAATGAGTAATGTTTGCTGCCTCCCACCCCTCCCCTCCCCCTCCACCCCAGTGACTTGGGTAAGCTTAAGGTTTTTCTGCCAGAGTGTTCCATTTGTCACACAGCTGGGATGGCCCCTTCTTGCCATCCCACTGATGGGACAGTTCCGCACTTCAGCTCCTGTGGTGGGGACCCTGAGCCCACAGTGTGGTGCTGCTCCTGAAGAGTGAACTCTCAGCAACGCTGTAACTTGCATCTGTCCTTCCGCAGGTCCCTAGCTCTTGCTTATATGTCTCTCAATGTTAGGAAACTTCCCCCTCCAGTCACTGTCTCCATTACAGAAAAGAACAAACATTCCCTCTTCAGGTCTTGTTCTCTCTCAGTCTTCACTGGTGACCTCAGTTTTCATTTTTGCTGACATCTCCCTGAGCTAGGAATCAACCATCGGAAGAGTTGTATTTGAAATTTGTTAGCAGTTGTCCTTCTTTCTATTATTATAATATTTTCTCAGACCCAGGTTTCATTACAGGTGATTATGCAAGAATAAGCCTCAAGGCTGTTTTGTATGTGGAATGTTTGTGGCATTTGCAGTCTCTCCTGACTCTGTATTTCTGGAGAAAAAGCCAGATTGGACGATAAGAGAATAGTACAAATCTTACTTTTCTGTATTGAAAGCACAACACCAGCCAGTGACAGCTGAAGTAATGAATCACTGTAATTTACATATACAGGTCAGCGGAGGACACCAGCACACAGCTGAAAACATCCCCTAAATCTACACCCTCCTGTACTACTCCCATTCCAGCCAAATACGTGCACATTCCTGCTCTATATCCTTTGACCAGCTATGGGCCAGGAGGTGTGGAGGTCGTGCCTCCCATCATGGGGGGGCTGACAGCCCCACAAGCGAAGGAGCTGGGCAGGGGTAGCTGCTCCTCAGAGTCCTCTGGGTCCTCAACAGCCAGCAACGGGGAGCAGCCAGGATCAGTCCCAGCCTGGAGCTGTGACACACAGAGGTATTCTCTCAGGTCCCTGGCCAAGTCATGTCTGAGGGAACAGGGAAGTGGGATGGGCAGGCTCGTTTCCTTGGAAATGCTTTTGCTATAATTAAACTCTGAGAGGGGGTGTGTGTGGTGAAGTAAAGGATTCACCCCCCATTTCTGAGTGAGGGGAAAAATAATGTCGCTACTCACATCACGGGCTGGAAAATGGAAGAATGCACTGCGCTGGATCCCCTCTCTACATGCATGTGCCTGAGCGTGCCGGCACTCTGCAAACGGAGTGAGTGATCTCTGGGCGGCTCAGATGTTGCCAGTGTCCCTCTCGTAGCACAGCAGCTGAGATCATGTTGTTGATCTTGTTTTACAGCAGCCCTGACTGTTGTGCAGAGTACAGAATGTTCCCTCCCGTGAACTGAGGTTGAACTTCTCCAGCCCACTTTGTTTCAGGAACCACGCAGATATATGGCCGGAGGGATGGGGGGGGGAGGAGGAGGAACGGGGGGGTCAGCTTCAAAAAAGTAAGAGGGATGGAAGAGAGGAAGTTCCCAAAAGGTTTGATTCATCAAAAGCATTTAGTTTGGGGTGGTTTTTTTTTTTTTTTTTTTTTTTTTCCCCAATTAAGTCAAAAGAAAAAAAAAAAGCAAAAAACAAAAAACTCACTGAACAGCAAAACAAGAAACTGCAAGCCAATCAGCATCACTAAACATACTTTGAGAAAAGATGGAAAAAAAAAAAGAAAAAAAAAAGAGAAGGCAAACCCACTGAACAGAAATAGATTTATGGCACTATTGTTTCTTTGACTGTCTGTCATTGTTAAACAAGGACTTCTTCTGCTTTGCTCCATCTCTCCCCCTGCCCTGAATGCTATGCCTCAGTTCCTTTCCCAGAGGAAACTGAAAGATCATCAGGCTCCACCTGAGGGGAAGAGGCCAAAGGTTTGGTGGACTCCTCTTCTCACCCTGCAGGCCACTTGTTTCTGCAAGTACATCCTCAAAGCCGTGGCTCTCAGAAGCTCGGTGACACTGTGGTGTGGCTCTGGGTCATGGGGATGAGGGACCAGAGAGGCTGGAGGAAAGTGCGGAGTTCCAGCCTGCAGCCATTCGACAGCAGTGCCCCAGGCTGCCATGTAAGGGTCCTGCTGGCTTAGCAGCACACTGAGGCACTTTTCTTGTTCAGTGTGGTCAGCTCTGTGCCAATCTTGGATCAAAATGAATCAGGAATCCCAGGAGACTTCGGTAGCTCCTTTGTATAATTTCCAGTATTTCATGTGGTGCTCACACTTTCATTGCTTTTGAGAAACTCTGCCTTTCCCAATTTGCATTCGTGATGGGAATCACAGAGTTAACCCACTCGCTCAGTGCCTGTGTTCTTTGCGGGAGCTAATCTCACCACCTAGTCCAGTTTAACTAACTTATAATTTATTTCTCAGAGCTGACTGGATGCCATCTGCATATATTTTTTTGGCAGCAACCCGGGATTTATATCACTACGACGTGTTATATCCTTGGTGTGTTCCAGTCCATTAAGCACCTCATCAAATACTTTAAGAATATTTTTTGTAGCCGGCTCAATAGCTAGATGATGCATTCTCTGGCAGTCTGCTGCTCAAACTTAGTGAGCAAGGACCCTTTTTTTCCCCCAGATGTAAGGTAAGCTTAGTGTCTCTCAGGTTTGAAAACACATAGAGAAGCCCCACTGCTCCCACTCCGCAGTTCATTCCCTATATACTATAAGGAAGGTTGCACTGTGCCCCCCAGAATCTGGCAGGATGCCTGCTGGGAGATAGAATCATTGAATCCCTAGAATTGAAAGGGACCTTTAAAGGTCATCTAGTCCAACTCCCCTGCAATGAAGAGGCACATCCACAGCTAGATCAGGTTGCCCAGGACCTGGTTCAGTCTCAGCTTGGAAGTCTCCAGGGACAGGGCATCAACCACATCACTTGGGAACCTGTTCCAGTGCCTCACCTCTCTCATTGTAAAAGATTTTTTCCTCATATCTGACCTAAATCTACCCTCTTCGAGCTTGAAATCATCCCTTCCTGTTCTATCATGACAGGTACTGCTAAAGAATCTGTCCCTTTCTTTTGAGTAGCTCCCCTTTAGATACTGAAATGCTGTTATCAGGTCACCTCAGAGCTTTCTCTTTTCCAGGCTGAACAGCCCCAGCTCTTTCAGCCCGTCCTTGTAGGAGAGGTGTTCCATCCCTTAGATCATTTTGGTGGCCCTTCTCTGGATGTGCTCCAACTAGTCTATATCTCTTCTGTACTGAGGACTCTACTCCTGGACACAGTATTCTGGGTGAGGTCTCACCAGCACAGAGCAGAGGGACAGGATCACCTCCCTCAATCTGCTGGCCATGCTGGCCATGCTTCTTTTGATGCAGTCCAGGATACAGTTGGTCTTCTGGGCAGTGAGGGCACATATTGCTGGTTCACATCCAGCTTGCCATCCACCAGTACCTCCAGTTCATTTTCCATAGGGCTGTGCTCAATCCTTTCATTCCCCAGCTTATATTGGTAGTGGATGTTGCTTCAACCCAGGTGCAAGACCTTGCATTTGGATTTGTTGAATGTTCTGAGGTTCATCTGGGCTCACTGCTCAAGCCTGTCTAGGTCCTTCTGGATGACAGTCTATCCCTTGGATGCGTTGACTGCACCCCACCCATTGGTGTAATCAGCATACTTGCCCACCAGCAGGTCAAGAACCACCTCCCAGGTAGCACAAACTCTGGTCATTGCTCTGAAAGCTGATCAGTCCACAGACCTTTTGTCTTGGCACTGGGTACTCCGTCATTTGCTCCCCAGCTGTGTGCTGGCTGTTGGTGCAGCCCCTGGTGAGGAGATGGAGTGCTGGTACAGCAGAGACACTGAAGTGGGACGGTGCAGACTTGCTGAAGGCTGTGGAGCTGTCTTCTGTGGCTGGGGAAGAGCTTTTTCCTGCCTTGCCATTACCTGCCAGCTAGAGCAGGTTCCTTGCTGTCCAGCCTGTTCTCTTCCCTTCACAGGAAACCCCACATCCTTGCATCATGTACCATCAGCACTCTTTTCCCTCTCCTTCTTTCCCTTATCTTTTCATATCTGTCCTTATCTCCCAGCTGCCCAGGCCTTTTGGCTTTTCCCAGGCATTAGCACATAGCGTGGTTCTGTTCCTTAGCAGTTAATGTGGCTGTTTCACAGCCTGCTGCATTTTATCTTATCCATAGCTCTTCAGAGCCCTCTCTCACCTTGCCTTTCCAGGCTGCTGTGCGTAACTGTCTGAGACACACACAATGGTAACCTAAGGACACTGTCTTTCTCTGAAATAGGATTGTGCTATTTTGTGCAGGTGGTGGGCCAGAATGATGGACAATGCAGGAAGAAGAGGGGTTGGAAGTATGGTTAATAGACGTGGGTCAACCTTTATTTTCTCCAGCTGTCCTATCAGATCAAAGATCATGATCAAAGAATCATATAATGGCTTAGACTGGAAAGGATCATAAAGATTATTGAGTTCCAAATCCCCTGCTGTGGGCAGGGCTGCCAGGAGCCCATCCAACTTGGCCTTGAATACCTCCAGGAATCGGGCATCCACAGCTTCTCTATAGGCAACCTGTGGTAGTGTATCACCTCCCTCTGAGTAGAAAACTTTCACCTAACATCTAAGATAAATGACCCTTTATTTAGTTCAAAGCTCTCCCCCTTGTCCTATCACCATCAGACCATGTAAAAAGTCACCCTCCTTCTTGTTAATAAGCTCCTTTTAGTTAACTGAAAGAATGCAGTGAGGTCCTCCAGAAACCTTCTCTTCTTCAGGCTGAACAGCTTCAAAAGCCCTCAGCTTTTCTTTGCAGAAGAGGTACTCCCACCCTCTGACCATCTTCATGGCTCTCCTCTGGACCCACTCTGACAGCTCTATATTTTTCTTGCACAGGGAATGCCAGTCCTGGACACAGTGCTCCATATGGGGCCTTACAAGGGCAGAGCAGAGGGCATGATCACTTCCTTCCTTCTGCTAGCCACCCCTGTTCTGATGTAGCCCAGGATACTGCTGGCCTTCGAGGCTGCAAGCGCACACTGCTGGCTCATGTTCACTTTTTTGTCTACTAGGATTCCCAGGTCCTCCTCCAGAGGGCTGCTCTCAAAGAGTCCTCCCCACCAGTACACATGCCCCAGGATTGCCCGATCCAGATGAAATGTAAAGTGTGTTTAACCTTGAATAAATCCATGGGTTGGATGAGGCTCTATGACGAGACAAACTGAGCTCCAAGTCATAAATTTGTGTTTCCATTACTAGACAGTATTGAACCCAAGCCCCACACAAAATGGCATGGTGTAAGACACATCTGTCTCTTTGGTGTTTGCTAACTCAGTTTACTGGCCTGTCTCCCAGCACAGCTCCTTGGCTACTATGAATGTTTCCTCTTTTTCCACGTATTGTAAAGCAGGGTAGCATGCATAACAGTGTTATGGACTTGGCACAAAGACTAAGAACTTACGGGTGTTTCCCCCCCCCCCCCCCCCAGTTCATGTTCTCGGTGATTATTGCATTGTGTTTGCAGACACTGTTCTCCATTCCTACTCAAGAATACTTCTTTTGCATTATGCTTTTTTTTAACTTCAAGATTTTGCCCAATAACCTGTATATATTTTAATTGCTTTTTTTGTGTGTGTATGTGCTTTTTATTACTTTGTGAAAACAGTCATGCCCTTGGAGTGCTTTGATGTGCTAACATGTTCTTCAGTGCACATAAATTTCCGTGGTCTTGGTGCATCAATGCTCACTAATTCTTACCTCTTCGAATCTCAATTTCTGCAAACCATGCAAAGATCTAATAATCTTTGGAGAACAACAGCCATTCATCACAATAATTTTGCTTTGACCTGGCCATTAGCTACATCACAACCTAATTTGATTCCTAATTAGTCCATCTAATGGCTGTTCAAATTTAGAAGACCTAGCCTTATTTCTTGGGGTGGCCTGATACCCGTGTCTTTCAAATAGAGTCCTCCTTCAAGTGAATTCTTGTGCATGGGTGGCCCAAGTCACTGCCTTCTTTGAGTAACTCTTTCTGGAAGTCTGCAGCTTTCTTTGTGCACTCATGCGAATGGATTGTATGTTTACAATGACTCAAGGCCTGCTGCATACAGTGCGGAAGATTTTGTTCTGGTTGATTTTCTTTCAGTACCACTTCATCAAGAAATAATAGAAACTTACAACCATTTCCAGCAATTTTGTAAGGTTCCCTTTCAGTTTGGAAATTGCAAGCAAGTTATTTCTCCATTGTTAGTTGTCTTTAGCTCTGTGCATTACTGAGTTGGCATGAAAAGAGAATAGCTCCAGTAGCCACCATGGACGCATAAAGGTGCAAGATTTGGGAGCAGAAAGCATTATCAGTTTGGCTGATAATGATGGTTCACAGCCACCAATTACTTTTTCTACAGTCAGGACCTCCACCCATGTGGTCTGAGCACCTTCCCAGCCACTGTGCTGCTGTCAGTCCTGTTGAAGGAAGAGATTGCAGAGCCGACAATGCAACAGAAGACTTGGAGTTAGTCTTCATTATGATGATAACAACTGATGCTCTCCAGAGCAGCAAGGATGGTGGAGGAGTATGCTGCCTCCAAGTGTTACAGCTTAGATAAAAAATAACCAAATAACCAAATAGCAATGAGGGCTGCAGAAAAGGGTAGATGATCAATGCCTGCTTTTGCCTTCCACTTGTATGTGCAGGTGCACAGACGTAAAATAATGAAAAGATTGTAATTCTTTTCCCTTCCCCTCCCCCTTCCCCTCCCCCTTCTCCTTTCCTTCCCCCTCCCCTCCCCTCCCCTCCCCTCCCCTCCCCTCCCCTCCCCTCCCCTCCCCTCCCCTCCCCTCCCCTCCCCTCCCCTCCCCTCCCCTCCCCTCCCCTCCCCTCCCCTCCCCTCCCCTCCCCTCCCCCTCCCCTCCCCTCCCCTCCCCTCCCCCTCCCCTCCCCTCCCTTCCCCCTTTCCCTTTCCCTTCCCCTTCCCCTTCCCCTCCCCCTTCCCCCCCTTCCTTCCTTCCTTCCTTCCTTCCTTCCTTCCTTCCTTCCTTCCTTCCTTCCTTCCTTCCTTCCTTCCTTCCTTCCTTCCTTCCTTCCTTCCTTCCTTCCTTCCTTCCTTCCTTCCTTCCTTCCTTCCTTCCTTCCTTCCTTCCTTTTTCTTCCTTTCTTTCCTTTTCTTCCTTTCTTTCCTTTTCTCCTTTCTTTCCTTTTCTTCCTTTCTTTCCTTTTCTTCCTTTTCTTCCTTTCTTTCCTTTTCTTCCTTTCTTTCCTTTTCTTCCTTTTCTTCCTTTCTTTCCTTTTCTTCCTTTTCTTCCTTTCTTTCCTTTTCTTCCTTTCTTTCCTTTTCTTCCTTTCTTTCCTTTTCTTCCTTTTCTTCCTTTCTTTCCTTTTCTTCCTTTCTTTCCTTTTCTTCCTTTCTTCCTTTCTTTCCTTTTCTTCCTTCCTTCCTTTCTTCCTTTCTTCCTTTCTGTCTTTCTGTCTTTCTGTCTTTCTTTCTTTCAAAAATGAAGTTTTCACTTTTGTCTGGAGAGGAAGCAGCTGTATATTGTCAGCAGTTCCCAGACAGTGGCATTATGGTCAGGGTGAACTCAGATGCTGGGAAACATGGAGGAGCACATGGTGCGGTCTGCTTTGATATCACTTGAAGATGAGAGCATTTTGTCCTTCCTACCCCAGCATATCTCTCTTCTGTCAACTCCTGCTTCCATCCCGGTGGGGGTCCAGCACTTCAATCAATAATAGTGTGCTTCACTGCTTTTCCCAGGTTTTCCATCGTCTGCAACCTTATCTGCTGTAGGCCCAAGCTGTGTACAGCTCTTCCTTTACAACTTTGAGTTGTGGATAGAGAAATCAAAGAATTTCATCAAGAGTGACAGTTTGAAATTTCATTTCTGTGACAGGGAATGTCTGTATCTCACTGCAAAAAGCATGTGAGGATGTAAAATACATATGCATATACACATATATATCTAATGTGTATGTATGTATTTCATATATAGGTGAAAAACATCTGTATGTCCACATCTATATATAAGTATATTTTCTGAGAACAATTAATTGATGACTTTAGCACAAAGACTCATCCAACTTCGCCTTGGACACTCCTGGGGATGGGGTGTCCACAGCTTCTTTGGGCAACCTGTTCTGGCACCCCACCATACTAATAGTAAGTAATGTATTCCTAATACCCAATCCAAATCTACCCTTTTGTTACACTTTGTTCTGTCACTACACTTCCTGACAAAAACAAACAAATAAACAAACAAGACCCTAATCTTTTCTTTAGGCCCTCTTTAAGAAGTGGAAAGCTCCAATGAGGTGTTCCTGAAGATTTCTCCAGGCCAAAAAATCCAAACTCTCTTAGCCTGTCTTAACAGGTGAGGTGCTCCAGCCTCCTCATCACGTTTGTGGCCTTTCTCTGAAGCTGCTCTAGTAGGTCTGTCTCTTTTTTGTGCTGGAGCTACAACACTCCAAGGGAGGTCTCATGAGAGCAGGGCAGGATTCCACATGGACACCGAAAATTGACTGTAGCCCTACTGAATGTGGATATACAGCAATTTCTTATCCACCAAACAGCTAATCCATCAAATCTACACATCTCCAATTTATAGACAGAGATGTTGTGTGGGACTGGGTCAAAGGCTTTGCATGTGTTAAGTTACATGGTGTCAGTTACCCTTTCTTGTCTACCAATACTCTCAGCCTCTAGTAGAATGCCACTCAGTCAGGCTTGATTTGTGAAGTCACGCTGTCTGGCTCCACTCAGTCCCTCATTCTCCATATGCCTAAATATTGTTTCCTTTAAGAACTTCTCCATGACTTTACTAGGCACAGAGCTTAGGCTGATCAGACTGTAGTTCCATGCATCTTCTTTTCTACATTAAAAAAAAATGTGATGCTGTTTCCCCTTTTCTCATGTGAAAGTGAAAGCTTAATCTGAATATCACAACTTTTCTGATGTAACCATTTTGTCAGAACTTTCTAATCTACCTACTATTCTCATTCTGAACTGTTTTAGCTCTTGCATCTATATCAAACACACATTGTTAGGCCTCAGATTTAGCTTACAAACTTTACTGACAGCATATAGGTATGGCTAAAGTTTTCTCTCTTTTATGTTTCCCAAAAGACTGGCAAACCTTGATAATGATCTGTCATTTGAATAAATGGCAAACCTACGTCAGGAGGCTGAGCAACATTACAGTAGTTCACTCTGAGGAAGCATGATGCATAAGTGTACCCACTACCAAGCTAACAGCTAGAGAACAAATAAAAAAGAAAATTCAATTTCAGACCCCTAAATAAACTTGAAATTGGTCTTGGTGTCTGGACCAGAAACTAAAGTTTAGACCTGTATTAGAATTTTAGTAGAATGCAGAGGAAGTCTGCATGGCCATGGATTTGTTTTGTAACAATTGAGATCAGATTACAAACAGGAGGGAAGTCAACTCTTTACAAGGGTAGGTAATGGCAGGACAAGGGGAAATGGAATTAAGTTGAAGGAGAGAAAATTTAGGTTAGATATCAGGGAAATTCTTTACCAAGAGAGTGGTGAGGTGCTGGAACAAACTGCCCAGAGAGGTTGTTGATGCCCCATCCCTGCAGGTGTTCAAGGCCAAGTTGGACGGGGCCCTGGGCAGCCTGGTCTAGTATTAGATATGGAGGTTGGTGGCCCTGCGTGTAGCAGCGGGTTGGAGCTTCATGATCTTTGATGTCCCTTCCAACCCAAGCCATTCTATGATTCTATGATTATATATCCTATGATATTTGAACATTTTTAGCTCAAAGTTCTGTAAGAATACCTACTGTAGTGGGATTTTGCTAACTACTAATTTAGGATGACTGATTTAAGATTCAGTTCAGCAGAAATCAGCAAGGATTACTTTGAATTGGGCATGATAGAATTCAATTTCTCTTTCTAGTTATACAGCTTTCATTTAGTTGAATAAAAGTTGTAAGAGCTCATTAAAAAGGGCAAATAAATTAAATTAGGTATTTTTCCAGTCCAGAGTGGGAATGCAAATGAGTCCCATTGCCATCACAGGATGCATTACAATAGTGTATTGTGGAGGGGTTTGCAGATCATGGCGATATGTGGGAATGGTTAGAGAAGTTTTCTGGTAGATGGGGAAAGCCACTGGATGCTGAGGGCATCCAACCCCTGGTAGATCTGGGTGTCCAAAAGATGTACTTTGATTTTTTGTTTGTTTCAAAGCTGTTGAGTTGGATGTGGGCCTACTTTTGGGTAGCTTTTTCACATGCAGAGGATATGACTCATATTGGAAATATAGTCTGTGGTTTGAGAATACATATGTGTACTCTGTGATGAAGGTATCAAGTATATATCAGAATAAAGCTGTTTTTTGCACTTTTCAATCTTTTCAACCTGACTCATTCATTTATTCATTCTTGAACTGCTATGTATATTAGCAAAGGCAAATCAATACCATTGAAGTATCAAAGTTTGCAGCCGAATATTAGTGTGTGTTTATATTTAAATGTTAAATTAGCACACCAGGTTTTTTTATAAAGCAGTTAAGTAAGTTTTTGTTGTTATCACTGATGGCCCGAATGTTCAAATCATACACTAAACACCCTTTGTAAGTAACTTTTCCTTGGCAGACATTCTGATGTAAATGTTTCCATCTGAATACATTTATCATTGTAATTTTTTTGAAGCTCCTGGATATGAGTATAGCGACATTTTTCCTCTCTACCAGATTTGTTGAATATATAACGTATATTCTGTGAAATGTATGTGAAACCAGACTTAACAAGTCTGGCAAGGCAGAATTTTTTTGTGACAAGTTCTTCATCCTGAGAAGAGATTGCAAAAGAACCAGAAGAAACTGCTGCTGGTGGTGGTTGTGCAGGTTTTGGAAATCAGGGAGCTCACTCAAATGTCTAAATATGAATTCAGATGCCTAGTTTTGAAATTCCTGGCTAAGAGTTGTTCAGCCTATGAATTTTTACAAGATCTGCCATGGATCTGAACTTTGTGTGAACTTTGCTGTGGATCTGAAATGGTGTAAACTTTGAACTTAAGATGATCAACATAGGGTGAATATAGTCTTTGACTTTCTTAGCAAGCCGTATATGTAAAATATCATTTTCCAACCACTTGAAACTTTTTCTTCTCTTTTGACTGCAAATCAAAAAGGAGCAGTTTAAGTATTTTTTTAGAATTACTTTGACAAAGCCAGATGTTAAAGTAATGATAATTTACAAGTCTGTCTGCTAAGTTTTTGTCATGCTTTTACAGAGATGGTAGGTGGAACTAGTTTCTACAACATGTTAATGGCAACCACACAGAAGTTGTGAACAGGAGGTAAAAGAGTGACTGTTTTTCTTCTTGCTCCTGTTGTGTTTTTTTGTTCAATGACTTTATAATTTTTTTGCAGTTGCAGATAAAAAGGTGTTTGTCCCTGAAAATAAAACTAATTGTGTATTCTTTTCAAGAACAAAGTATAGCTGCTAAGATCTCCTTAACAGATCTGCCCTACAATAGGGAAAGCTCTTGTATGAACCATATACACTCAGTAAACAGTGAGTGACAAAATTTGCTTGAAAAAGAACAGGATGCTTAATGGAATCTATATCTTACTTCAATATGTTTGGGTATTTTTATTTCCTGTTCTTTCCAAAGCCTCTCTTTCAAGCTCCCAGGTTTCTCCAGTATCACTCAAACAGGACAGTTTGTATTAAACGCTTCTGAGAGCTGACAAACAAGGGGAATAGAAAACTTGCTCTATTCGAATACTGCATGAAGACACAAACAAGATACCAGGTCATTAACTTCAGCTATGGATAATAAACAACGCAGTGGCTTGTGCTGCTGGCAAAGCCTTCTCTACAAGTGACACAGTTGTGTCCCTGTCTGTTGCTGATTTTTGCCACCTAACTGGATGCAGCAGTGCTGCTATGATTGCTCTGTGCTGGCACTAGCACAGCATCTGGGAGCCAAAGGTGGGAGTTTATAGTATGAAGGTGAGTTGGAAACAAGGAGACAAGTACAAGAAAAAAACTTAGCAGCACCATACCACCACCAGCAAAGCTGGCTGAATTTTCTGTGGACATGTAACTTTGCATGGGACTTCTCAGGATTTCCAGTAGAGTCCTTCCCAAGGATGAAAAACAACATACAAGGGAGGCTGGCTTCATGACTAACTGGAGAAACAGAAATCAAGCAGGGACATTTCAGCAACTCTTTGTAAAGCCTCAGTTTTTATTAGTAGGATCAGTTATTCTCAGAGTCTCCAGTCTCTAAGGTGTAAAACATTGATGGGAAGCAAGATGAAGCTCCTATAATCCAATGAGAAACTCTAAGTGACCTACTACATCATTTGAACATTCATAAGACTATGGGGCTGGATGGGATTCATTCAAAGGTAGAGAAGGAGCAGGCAAAAGTGCTATCCTAGCCTCTTTCAATAACTTAGCAGCAGTCCTGACTAATTAGAGAGATCCCACTTGGCTGGAGGCTAGTAAATGCAACTCCAGTCTACAAAAAGTGCACGAAGACAGATCTGGGGAACTACGTGCCTGTCAGATTGACCTCAGTACCAGGGAAGATTATGATAAGATCACTTTTGTCTTCACATGGCAGATATGGGATAATTGAGTGATCAGATGAAGCCAGGGTTTCTGAAGGGCAGGTCCTGCCTGGCTAACACAACCTACTTTAATGATAACATGGCCTGCTTAGTAGATGAGGGAAAGGCTGTGGATGTGGTCTACCTGGATTTTAGTAAAGCATTTGACAACTTTCCCTACAGTATTCCATTGGAAAAACTGGCTGCTCATGGCTTGCACAGATGCACAGTTTGCTGGGTGAAGAACTGGCTGGACAGTATCATATGGGTCATATGAAATAGAGTTAGACCCAGCTGGCCAGCTGGTCATCAGTAGTGTTTCCAAGGGTGAAGTCTCAAGCCATTTTAAACAAGACAAATGGGATTAGAGTGCACACTTAGTAAATTCACAGATGATAAAAATTAGGTGGGACTGTTGATTTTCTTGAGAATAAGAAGGCTCTACAGAGGGATCTGAATAGGTTAGATGCATGGACGGAATCCAATTGTATGGCATTCAACAGGGTAAGTGCTGCGTCTTGCAACAAATCCATGCAGCAGTACAGGCTTTGAGAAGGACAGCTGGAAGTGTGCCCAACAGAAAAGGACCTGGGGGTGTTGGTAAACAGCCAGCTGAACATGAGCCACCAGTGTGCCCAAGTGGCCAAACAAGCCAACAGCATTCTTGCCTGTGTCAAAAATAGTGTAGTCAGCAGGACTAGCAAAATCACTGTCCCCCTGTACATGGCTCTACTGAGACTGCACCTCAAATACAGAATTCAGTTTGGGGTCCCTTAGCACAAAAAGGATATTAAGTTTGTCAGATAAGAGAAATGAAGCTGGTGGAGGGACTAGAAAACAAGACATATGAGGATTAGGTAGGTGAAATGGGAGTTGTTTAGTCTGGAGATCTCATCTCTCCCTAAAACTATCTAAAAGGAGGTTGCGGTGAGCAGGATGTTGGTCTCCTTTCTCAGGTGACAGATGATAGGCTATGAGGAAACAGTCTTAGGTTACACTGGCAAAGTTTTAGACTGGTCCTTAGAAAGAATTTCTTCATGAAGAGTGTGGTCAAGCATTGGAATGGGCTGTCTCAGAGAAGACAAAACTCTGAGGAGATCTTGTTGCAGCGTTCCAAAGGGACCTGTAGGAAAGACAGGGAGAGACTCTGCCAGGGAGTGTAGGACAAGGTATAATGGTATTAAAACAAAAGAGGGTGTCTCAGTCCAAGATTTTTGTCCATTTTGGCTATTTGGCTTTTTGAGCCTGTGAGATTGGATTCATTGGAAGATCAGTGCGCTGAACTCTTCTCCCAGTGTCCGTGGAACTTTCTACTGAAGTACATAATTTAGCACAGCAGTAACCTGAGTGTTATGCAGTCCCCAGTTCTGCTGATGGGTAAGATCAGATGCTTTCAATACAGGCTATTATTTTAAAACAGGTTATAAATTAAAGAGGTCACCATCAACTTGAAAGTTAGATTTTCCTTCTGACACAGTTTTCCATATTTCTGCAGATAAAAGACAATATTCTTTTGGCTGCGCAAGCAACTGTGCTGCTTCGTTAACATTTCTGTATTAGGTGTAGCATCTAGATTAACTTCCCTTTGACTTTTTCCTCAGGGTACTCTGTTAGCTTTTATGTGAGTCTTTCTCATCAGTGCAGGGGTAAGGGGCATTCAGGGCTACTGAGTCTTCAAAATTAATTTCAATTGTTCAAAAACTAGACTTAGAGTTATCAATGTCCTTGTCTGAGTTATCACACAAATTAATGCTGGTCTAATTCTGGTCTCTTTCGATCTGAGGGTAAATCAGGATTAATACCACTAAAGTGAAATGAAATATAACTCATGAAGTTAAGGGTAAATAAGAAACCTTTCAGACATATTCCCTTTCACATTTTTGGCATCATGGAGAGAGGCTTCGCTTTTTAGCAATTCATGTAAACTGCTAGAAATTCAGAAACAGAATTTTTGCTTAGAGAAACATCTTTCAGCTGTCGAGTCTCTGACGTCTGAAAGGGAGTACATAGGGATGAATATGGGGGATTGGTGCTGGGCTGGAAATGGCACAGTGGTGGGCACTGATGCTGGGGAACAGGTAATGCCATATGAGGCAGGTTGAGGAAAGGAAACAGCCAGGTGCCCCAGCTCCTGTCAGCCCTGTGGGTGACTCCAGCTGTCACAAGTCACTCTATTAATTCAAACATGGAGCTGCTGTGTTGCAAAATCCAGCTGTTATTGTCCGGGATACCTACGTATGAGGAATATCTGGTGGGGGTGAATGGGTGGGTTGTTTTCTTCTTTAGGAAAGAAATGGAAACAATATAATTGTCCAAAAGGTAGTAATATTAATCTTTGGAAAACACACATTCAGAAGTTGAGAAAAGCAGGTGCCCGTGCAACCTCAGTTAGACCCCTGGGATTTGTATGCTCAGAAGTTTGTAATTGTATGATCACATACCACCTTATCCACAGGGTTTTGCTCAGGCAGTGCACAGGATGAAATTGCTATGGGGACAAATAAAAAATGTTCAGCAAAGGAAACTTTGGAATCAGATTTCATCTTTTCCTGAATTCTGAATAAAGATGATTATTAGCTAAGGAAAAATATATTTGGATTTTGGTGTTTTTTTTTTTTTTTTTTTTTAATTTAAGAAAATTTTCTTCTCAAATGAAAATGTGAGTTATCAGAGTTATCTCTTCATTATTATTATTATTCACAATAATTTTAGTATGATTTAGTTACCAGGAAACAGAGGCTTTCTGCAGGCACAAACTGAGGATGACAAGGCCATTTCAGCCCTGGCTCCATTAGGCAGGGGACTGTGAAGCCGCCCTCCCTTTCAAAAGAGAGTAGGAGGTGGAGGAGAGGAAGGCAGATAGGGAGGAAAATTGTCTGGTTTTGGATGGGCTCTTGAACAAGGACTGTTGACGTCTGTAGATTTTCTACATCCTAAACAATATTTGATTTTTCTTCAAGGACATTTTCTGTCACGAAATACTTCCCAGTGGAGAGCTTTCAGTCAATAGTCATGAAGGAGACAGAGGATTCCAGGAACAGTAAAGAAAACTGATGGAGAAGCATTCACTGAAGAACTCGTCTCCCTCCCCCTTTCTACCACAAAGCTCTGATGGATTTTGGTTAAGTCATTTCCGTTAAACTTCGGACTATCACCAAATGTTTCTCATTTTCCAGATACCTGACCTGATGCAATTTTCAGAGGCAATGTATATTCATAAAAGAATTATCTCAGATGGATAACATTCACTATAGAAAATGGTAGAAGTTTGGATAACAAAATTTTTGAAGTGAGTATCCACTATTATAAGCTGAAATTATAAACAGTCACATCAAAGTTATTGTAGAATTAAATTAATTCACAAGTACATAAAATACTTGATCATTTTAGCAATGACTAATATAGAAAAGCCCAAAATGAAATTACAAGTTAGTCTTCAAAAGTAGGCTGAGGATGATGTGCAGATTTTAAGGCATGAATTGATGAGAAAATAATAATTGCTCATTAATTTAAACCAATCATGGGGGGGGGGGGGGGGGGGGGGAAGAAAGCAATAATATTTGAATAAGTAAATAAATATGTAATTTTGTGCAGATAGGGAATGCATAGACAATCCTTTGTGAAGGATTTAGGGTTTTGTGACTTTAATCACGGTTTTTATTATAGAATATAAGTATACAAGATTGTTACTAGAGTTCCAGAAAGGAACTTTGGTGTTCGGTTTACTGCTTAGAGTTTTAAAGGACTTCAGAGTTCTGTAGGAAAAACTGAGCTGCTCATACTGAAACAATTTCACTGTACTGATCCTACAGTGAACTAAACAGATGGCTGAAGAATGTCAGTAAATTTCTGCTTACAGTTTCAGTGACTTACTGTGGCTGAATCTGTGACCCTTTTGGATAACTTAATTATAAAAACATGGGAGAAAAGTTCAATTCTTTAGGTTTTCTGATATCAAACTACCCATAAAGCATGAGGTGCTAAACATTTTTAAATATGTGTTCATGTGTCACTATCTGATTAAATAGAAGAACTAACGTTGTATTGCCTAGATGTGAGTGGGGAGAAGACTGGCCTTTTCTTGCCACCTACATGCCTGTGTGTTTCAAGTGCTCTGAGATGTGAGCTTTCCTTGAAGCCTTAATTGAGGCAGCAGTTCAAGTGCTATTTGCAAATACCTTACAAAACATGCTTCAAATTTACTTGTGCAAGAAATAATTCCCCCTAAAAGGATTTGGATATACTCCAGTTAATCAGAGAATGTAAAATGCCCTGGCCTCTTATTATCTTGTCAGACAGAATGAACTACTTACAAATAGTCAAAAACTAAGACAGAATTTTCCAGATCCTTGACAGACAGTTTAAGCAGAGAGTGAATCAGAGAGGGCTAATAGTGCTTCATACATTATTTGCCAACAGAGTGAACTTCATCAGAATCAGCCACTATATTAATGAAAAATATGCTCTTCCTGACTTTCACTTATTTGCATATTTTCTGATGCTTTTTTGATGAGTTTCAAACTTGTGTGATGCTTTATCACAATAATCAAGATGCTTGCAGTAGTAGAAGATTGTGTCAGTGCTTTTAGGGAAGAGAGAGAAGGTCTGGGATGTGGGCACAGCAGAACGTTTTTCTAACGTGAAACCAGGAAGTTGCCGGGAAGAATGGAGAGATCTGAGAACAGTGTGACTCCTTCTGCTGGTGTTCATAATCCACCATCTGCACAGAGAAAGGTACAAAGCTCCAAAAGCTCACGTGACTATACACACAGCAGATCAGGATGCAGACATCAACAGTCAGCACACCACTGGTGGCCTATCAAGCACTCAGCACAACTGTGCTCCTTCTGTGCATCAAAATCCAAGCAGATCTATGCCATGAAAGACTATCAGCAACCTGTCTAATGAGGCCATGCGAAACCACAAGCAGTGGTTTGAATTTGGAAGAAGAGAATGCTTCTCAATCAGCACAGTAGCTGGAAGGGTTGCCTGTGACTCAAAGACAGCTATGGTTTATTAAAGCATCCTCCTCAACCCTTCTGTTACAGATTGACACTTCTGCTTCCTGACCTTTGGTTTGGAAACTTTTTTTTCAGTGGCACTGCTGCAGTGAAAGGTAGTTGTGGTTTGGTTTGTGTTATGTCCTCTTTTACAACAGCAATAACCATAGGGTTTATAGCAAACGGCCTGTGAACTTCACAGTATCCCACCTGTGGAAGCCCTGCAGCTTGCTTCATCTCACTTTAGTATCTCCTTGTGCCATGCCATGCTCTCTGTACGGCATGCAAGCCATTTTTTTTCTGGGATAATCTACCCTGTCCTTGCTAGGAGCAGGTGGGATATCACAGCTGGTCCCTAAGAACTGCTATAGTTAGCTGAAAGTACTGCAATGTGTGACAGTCAGCTGTACTGCAAAGCCAGTTGCAGGCGGCCCCACAGACCCACCCTATCTCTTTGGCCACGCAGGCTGCCAGCTGGCCGGTGGGGCTGTGTCAGAGCTGTCCTGTGGGGCATGCCCTGCCCCAAGCACCAGCTGTGGGAGCATGGTTATTATGGGGAACAGACTGCAAGAGGTATATCTTCCTGCTCTTCTCTTTCCGAGATTGGGCTGTGGAAATCACATAGAAATGCTGACTGAAGAGGAGGGTACAAGCGACTCATGCCCTCAACTTCTGCATTGATTACAGCTCTGACTAATCGCCTGCTATGAATCACTACCACTTGTACATGCAGGTAAGCTTTAGGAGATTTGAAAGTGTGGCTATCAATAATAATGGCGGTAACAGAAATACACTCCTGCAGTGTGCTCCTGTAAGAGGAACAGAGACAATTATACATTCTTTAGCACAGTCATAATTACCAGGACTGCAGTGCTGGCAGCCCAGGTTTTGCCCTCATGCTCTGACAACACACAGAAGTTCTGAGCTGTTGTTGGCCTGCCTTACTAAGAGGAGATAGAACCTTGCATAGAGCTGCTATGTAAATTCTGATGAATCACTGCAGCCCACATGGTTTATGAACCACCAGCACATACCAGAAGTGGGCAGAAATGATCTTTTTTTCTTTTTTGTAGAATGCAATAAGAAAAGTAAGGTTGATGCATCCTATTAATACAAAATTTGAGGCAGCTCTTACTCATCTGGGCTTAGATGCAGCTTTATTTGGAACAGAGAGTCGGCATCACCATCACACTGTGCACTGCTGTCTCACTTTCATTTGTCATGCCAAGTTTTGTTCCCAGGTTTTATGTGCTGAGTCTGGCTAACTTGGTTGCCCCAGTGGAGCAGGCAGGTAGCCAGTCAGGGCTTGACCAAGAGGAGACTCCATAGGGTCTGCTTCTCCTTAGGTTTGCATGTTTGATACTTCGTTCAGAAAGCATGAACACTGGTGCGCCTTTTGCTACGTGAGAACAGTTGTTTATAGCAAGTTCATTTATTTATGAAACTTTTTCTTCATTTGAACAGTGAAACAGTGATTCTGATTACTGCATTCTGTGCCTGGTGTTGGCTTTCAGCAAGGTTTATTTGTTATCCAAATACTATACCCCTGGTGCCGACTGACTCCTGGCCTCGAGATGCACATCCTCCTCCCATTTCCATTCAGCTGTGGCTCCTCTGCTCACCATGGTGGGAACACAAACTGGTTTGGACTGGTGTAACAAGGGCTGCTTGCTTAGTGTTCGTTTAATACTGTTTTTCGAAGATCAAGTGAGTTAGGCTCAGACATGAATGCGGAGGTTCCAGAAGGAGAGACCTGGCAGCCAGATATTGCCAAGGTTTATTCACATTTTGAACAGTCCTTTTTTTTTTTTTTTTTCTTCTTCTTCTTTTTCTATATCTGTAGCCGTTGTATTATATGAGGCCCTATGGTATTCAGAGTCCTGAGAGAAACGAGTCTGGGAGCCTTGTGATTGCTCAGCCACTTGGGTGAAGGCAGCCGTTGGACCAGCTTTTGCACTGCATTAAAGAGAAAGGAGTAGAAAGAAGGTAGCAGAAGGCCCCTCCTAAATTCCAGATTAATAGACTGGCTGAAGGTGTGACATTGCCACAATGGGGGATTAAAATCTTTAATAACATTTTTCACAATTTCCAGCACTTTCCCCTGTGCGTTGCTTCTGTTGGCAGATATGGAAGTGAAGGGCAGGGCAGTTCAGCACCAGATTGTCAAAACAGCCTAACGTTATGGCCATTGGAAACAAGTTTGCACAAAGGTGAGATTGATAAATCTGCTCAGCAGCTGCCTAGTGCATTAGGTGCTCAAAGTTCACGATGGCTCATATTTTCCCAAAGACCCCTGGGGGAGAGAGAGCCTGTAGTTTCTATGCACGATTCTGGCAAACAGCCAGGGGCTTCGTTGACATCCAAAACTGCTTTAGAAATCATTAAACAGGTTGGAGCATGGGCGGTGCAAGCAGCTCAGACTCTCCACCTTTTCCTCCGAAGCCCCGGGTCAGCACAGCGCTGGGTCCATCCACCGCAGAGCTCCAACAACGTATTGCGGAAGGCCGCACTGCGGCTCACGGCTGCACGGCCACCGCCGGTTCCCGAAGCTCCTGCATCAGCCTTGCTGCCGACACGGGCTGCTTCGCACAGCTGTGCCGTGCAGGCTGCGAGGCCCGCTCCTTCCTGCGTCGTAAATGCCCTACCGCCTCATCTCGAGCCCGAGAAAGGTGCCTGCGCGCTGCCACTCGGAGATGAAACAGCGACATCCAGCGGCCGCAGCGGGGCGAATGGCACCGGGGTGGCGGGGCGGGAGGGGACGGAGCGCCGCTGGGTCCGGACGGGTTAAACGGGTAGTACGTACTAGAAAGTATTTTGTGTTGCAGTACACATCCTGCAGTGCGCGATCACTTAAAAGAGAAATTCCAGAGCTAAGCTTCAGCAGCACAGTAACTTCATGTTAGTAGTCTTTGTTTCTTGATCAGGGCGTTTTAGATGTGTAATTATGATGTTTGAACTTTTCTAAATTGGAAAAAAAAAAAAAAAAGAAGAAGAAGAAAAAGTGCATGGCTAATTTCCTGGTGCAACTGGAACTAAATTCACAGTAATGATGAATCTTCAGTGCCTGCCTCACACTGTGCCTTGTTTGGATCCATAATGTAGGTGCTCTATGCTTGATTTCAGTTTAATTCCCTTTTATTTGCTTGTTTGTCCATTTGCTAAGGAATTTGTAGGCCTAAAGAGCTCAGGATTTTTGCAGTCTAATCCTTGATGTTCATGGGGGTGCAGGCAGTCAGAGCATGTTTTGCACACAGGGTAAAGCAAACTCAACTTATCTAAGAGCTAGGACCCCATGCTGAAACTTGCTCCTGCAAGGTACTGTCCCCTAAACATTACAGTATGGTTTCCTCAGTACTACTGCACTGCTTGAACAGATAGCATGGCAGAAATGAGTTACTCATGAACTAACCTTATTACTGATCCTACCTGGACTTCTGCCAGGCCTTTGGCATAGCCTCACACAGTATCCTTATTTCTAAACTGGGAAGAGTTGGATTTGAATAGTGGACTATTTGGTGAAAAAGGAATTGGCTGGAGGGTCACAGGCAGAGGGTTGTGATCAATGGCTCTATGTCCAGATGGAGGCCGATGATGAACGGTATTCCACAGCAGTCTGCCTGGGGACCGGCACTTTTCAACATCTTTATTGATGATATAGGTGATGGGATCAAGTGTGCCCTCAGCAAATTTACAGACAAATTTACAGACCAAGCTGAGTGGTGCTGTTGATACAACAGAAAGAAGGGATGCCAACAGGACGCACCTGAACAAGGTGGAGAAGAGAGCCCATGGTAACGTGATGTGAATCAACAGGGCCCAGTGAAGGTGTTGCAGTTGGGTTGGGGCAATCCCAGATATGTGTACAGATTGGGAGAAGAATTCGTTGAGAGCAGTCCTATGGGAAGGAGCTGGTTCTCCTGGTGAATGAAAAGCTGGACATGAGCCAGCAGTGTACACTTGTAGTCCAGAAGGCCAACTGCATCCTGGACTGCATCAGAAGAGGGATGGCTAGCAGGGAGAGGGAAGTGATTGTCCCTCTCTATTCTGCCCTCTGGAGACCCCATCTGGAGTTCTATGTCCAAACCCTTAGTACAAGAAAGAGATGGATCTATTCATGGGATACTATGAAGATGATCAGAAGATGGAAACACCTCTCCGGCAGAAAAAGGCCAGAGGGGCATGGGTTATTCAGCCTGGAGAAGGGAAGGGAGACCTCACTGTAGCCTTCAAGTACTTGAGGGCAGCTTATACACAGAAGAGTGATTTACTTTTCACATGGTCTGGTAGTGACCAAGGGGGGAAATGTATTTAAACTAAGAGGGGAGATTTATGTTAGGTATTAGGTGGAAAATTTTACTCAGAGGCACTGGCACAGGTTATGCAGCAAAGCTGTGGGTGCCCTATCCCTGGAGGTGTTCAAGACCAGGTTAAATGGGGCCCTGGGGAACCTGACCTGGTGAGTGACAGTCCTGACCATGGCATGGTGACAGAACTGGATGGGATTTAAGGTCCCCTCCAACCTAAACATTCTATGATTCTATTATTCTGTCACTTATTTCAGAGCTATGGTGAAGTTTCCCAAGCAGCCTCTGTGAGAAGAAGCAGGAGTGGGATGGAGCTATGTAAGACTGAGGTGAATTTTTTGAGTTATTTTTCTTAATTTCCTTTAAACAGACTGTTTTTTTTCCATTTGCACATTTTGTTTGCACTTGAATTGCAATGCAGTTACTGTAGTTCAGCAGCTGTGGGTTAGAATTCAGGATTGTGCATGACTCATATTTTTAGGACTTTCTGAAGAAAGTAATTTTTCAATCATATTTACTGATTTTTACAGATATTTAGAGAATTTTTTTTTGTAAAAGAAGTATTTTTAGTTTAAAAATTTTAATTGGCTTTGCTATTGAATTTTTGCAATCTTTCAATTAAAGCAAAAAAATTTATTAGCATTTTCAGCTAACGTTTCAGAATGTTTTTTTTGTGTGTGTGTGTGTGTGTGTGTGTGTGTGTTTAGGCAAGATTATAAAAAATTCATCTTTTCACACTGTGAACCCAAACCAGTAGAATGTTTTATAAGGGTAATTCTATGCTTTCACAGACTGCTTCAATGGAGTGCATGTGACATTTGGTATGTATTTAAGTAAGGAAAGGTGTAGCTAAAAAATTAAGTTTTGGAAGGTGTTAGAACATATCAGTCTCATTGGCTGTCTCAATAGCTGTCAAACTTCTTGTTTTGAAATCCATACTAACAAAGGCTGATTCTTGCAAAGCTATTCTTAATTCACCCATAGCTCTCTACAGCAGTTGCCTCTATCCTCTGCAGTGGGATGTCTGTAAGTGCTCATGGGATGCTATTGTTATTTTGCATAAACATACTGCAATAACCTTCTTTTAGATACTGCTTGTCATTTTTGCTTCTAGAATTTCACAAATATTTATGCTGCAATCAGTTATTGCAAAATTTCAAGATCATGACTTTTTGGGATTTTATAATATTTTCATAGTTTTTCCAGAAATATAATCAGGGTGGAATTCAAGCATGACATGCAAAAACAGTGGGGATGTAGAAATTTCTGTACTGTAAGTTCTTGCTGAATTCAGTCATGAGGATAAAGAGTCAGAGGTGATTGAAATGGACAACTTCAAAATAAGATCTTTGCCATTGCATGGAATGAGAGTAGCAGAGACCACACCAGTACCCTACAGGCTACAAGAGTGCAACTCGTAGGCATGAAAATTAGGGCTGGTGACATTGTTTTCCAGCAGGTATTAATTTGCTGGCTTTGGGTGATTTGTTCCTGTGAAAAATGTCACAGGTATATATACTGTTACCTGGAAAGAAACCATCAGGCACAGATTTTTTTTTTTTTTTAAAGTATGTGTGTTAAGGCTTCAAAGCTCCCTTAGTATACTGAATGGCAGTTCCTGAGAATGGATAAGAGAAAATCTGATTACGAAATGTATTATTTCCTTCTGAGAAACCTGAAATAAAGAACACTTCTCCTGAGCAACGTAGAGAGAGGCAATGACTCCTTTCTTAAGGAAGGTGAGATACCTGTATGGAGGATGTCACAACTACCATTGGTGTATGTGGCAGCCTTTGTTTTCAAAGAATAGCCTCCAGCTACAACACCACCCCTCTGGGTATAGTGCCATGCAAATGAGCATGTGTCTTCAATTCTATGTGGAAGCTGCTTAGGGCAAATCTGCAATCAATGCTTATGTCTTTCAGCTTGCTGAAGTGGTAATGGTAAATATTAGAAACTGTCTCTCTTTCCAACAAATGCATTAAAATGTCTGCATTAAAACTGGGGTCTGATATTGACTGGGAGAAGGAATACCTGAATAACACCCTGTAACAGACACAGAAATAATTCAAAACGCTTGTATCGAAGACAGCTAACCTTATTTTTTAAAAAGCTGCAGTTAGAACTTCAGCAGAGAGAGATCTTTGAGAAAAGCAGCTCCCATCATGCCATTATTTTATTGCTGTGAAAGTAAATGACTATGAATAAATGCACCAGTAAGTACAAATGTTTTGAACTACATCCTTTTTTTTTATTGCAAAACAATTGTTACAGAAATCTCAGAAAGTTCTACTGTAGTAATTGCCAACTTCTGCTTTTTATTACATATCTAAACACAGTCTAAAAGTGCATTGTGAATCCAGTAGACCTTTGGAAAGTACAATTTTCCCTAGTGATATACATTTAGACAAATCATACTTGAAAAGCTTCATATTAGT
The DNA here is from genome assembly GCA_037305975.1 of Chrysolophus pictus. Taxonomy (NCBI): domain Eukaryota; kingdom Metazoa; phylum Chordata; class Aves; order Galliformes; family Phasianidae; genus Chrysolophus; species Chrysolophus pictus. The sequence continues at coordinate 44,469,098 of CM074614.1, read as the reverse complement.
AGGAATTTGTTTAAAACGATGTTTTAATCATTTTTCTCCCTTTATAAATGATTGTTACACACTTAGAAATGATAACCCAAATAATAAATGATTAAATAGCTATTAGTGTAGTATATTGCAAACACTGTTCCAGACAGCAGTAGCAGCATATAGACTCTCCTCATGTACAACAACTGCAGTGGTGGAAGAATATAACTTTAATACAATTTACTCTTGTGAAGGCATAAAATTGTTTTTCACAGCCAATTCCCACTTCTGTTCCCTCTCCCTCCCTACCAAATACTAAAATAAACAAGAGTTATCACTTCCCTGCAGCAGAAACAGCAGCAATTTCATAATCAAACTTTTTTTTTCCTAATAATTTCTTAGAAATAAGTACTCTGTGGCTCTGTGACAGATCTGAAAGCATACAGCAAAAATTAAAAGGTCAGAGACTTTCACAACCAGTCTGGCTCAGTCACGAGACTGCCCACTTGATGATGATTTAGGACAAGCTGTATCATGACTCAAAGTAATATAGAGATAGAAAAGCAGAATTAATCCATTCCCTGACAAAAGTCAGAGTAACTCCTTTGAAATCAGTGTTTTTCCTTTTCTGCAGATTTTCACCAGCAGTGATAAGACCATAACTGTCGTCAGAATGCTGTGATTAGTTACACAGCTGCACAACTCTCACCAAGGTGCAGAAAGTTGGTCCCCCCACATTCATTCAACACTTGTGCCTTTACACAAAAGTGTGGCAAGGCCAGTGAATTTGAACACCGTCTAGAGGAACAAAGGGATTCATTAGATAAGCAGATGCCCCAGTGCTTTACTTTTGCCCAGTTCAAATGATACTGTTGTTTGAAGTAGGAGAGGGAAAAATTATGCTGGGAAGCTTTCCTATTTCTTTTGGAGTAAGTGATCTACACATAGTATCTTTTAAGAGCACTGAAAATGTGGCCTTTTTTTTCTTTTCTTTTTCTTTTTCTTTTTTGTGTGTGTGCCTGTTTGTGCAAACACGCAAATATACTCCTATTTTAAGCAGGGGAGAGACTCACGAATACCTAATTGTTCCTAGGGAAATCCAGGAACAAGAAGCTTGCATCTTCCCTTCTGGTGATTATCAAATCCTCTTAAGTACATAACCTGAGCAACTTAACAAGACATTTATGCTTGTTCTTAAAATTTGCACCATGAGTTAACAGCGAATTTTGTTTCACTGGCTCACTCCAAGCTCATACCTGTGACAACTTCTGCTCTCAGGACAGAGATACTCATTTGCTCCGACTGCAGTCATTGGACTAAGGCTGTGTGCTGCTACCAGCACTGTTTTTGAGCAGTTATTTTTTAGTTGCATTTTCCACGTGCTGACAGTTTCTAAGAAACAAATCATTTTCTTCTCTTACAAAAAATATACCTAACTAAGATATTTATCCCCTGACAAAAGGTTATCCATTCCACAAAAGTACAAATCTTTTTTTTTTTTTTTTTAATACCAAAAATCTATAAATGGAAAATGAAAAAAAGCAATCTATAGTTGGAACCCAGCGGGCTTTCCTTATGTGCATGAATGGATATTTTGGGTGTTTGTTATATTTTTAAATTATCCCCACACTGCCATTTATTAACTGGCACTTGTGCTAAGAACAATTATGTAGCACCTTATCTCTTCCAAAAAAGAGAGAGCCAAATGTCTGAGGACTGCTGTAGGTTCGCATTTTACATTGAATATTTCAATTTCATAAAATACAACTGTCATTTAAAAATAATAAAAAAATCACTTACTTTGCTAAAGATCAAACATAATGGAAATAATGTAAACATCCAAAAGCTTGGATTCATTCCTAACTGGATTCATCTTTACAGGCAGGCAATAGCAAAATGCTAAGTTTCATAGCAGTCCAAAGAAACTCATGGAACAATGCATGCATTTTCATTGACACAAAAAAAGACTGGACTGTAAGGAAGAGAAACTACTCCAGTCATACCACAAGGTTATTGTGAAAGAATAATGTGCTATTATCCAATACCTAGGACAAGTGTATACCCCAACTGTAGAATAGCATCACTTAAACTGGAAACAACAGAACGGATTACTATAGGAAAATATTTATAAAATACTGTACACTGCTTCCTCAGTTGGCCAGCATATGTAAACAAACAGCTAAATTCAGTTGAGTTTCAAAATATTATTAAAGTTCATTTATCTTATAATCTTTTGCATAACATGCCAGTTCATCTTTCACGCTACCACAACTCACCTGTCACAGCCCACAGTGGCTCATTAGAGATTTATACAGCAGCTCATACAGACACTTACGTGGAGCTATACAGAAAAATGTGAGAAACACACCAAACTTACACACTGTGACCAGAAATGCATATTCCATATGTATGCTAATAACTGGAAAGTGGAACTTAATGCTTGATGCAACATGTGCTAGTTTATTGAATGTTACAGATTTACAAACAAGACCTTATAACGTGATAATAAAATTGTCCTGTAACGTTCACTAATATTATCACATGTCACAACTATACTCGTTTATACATGGGAGATATGTATATATGTGTAGATAAATATTTCATAAGCGCTAGCCTCTGATACAGAATATGTCATATGGCACATGCTATAGGTACATGGCATAATGGATGATAAGACTTTTACTCTCACTAAATGGTCATAGTAACATTGGAAGTGGGAAATCTGGTCCCACTGCAAGGAATGGGTGTTTGACCACCAAACTGAGAAAGAAGCAGTTTGATGCAATATGTCAAAAGCAGGTGAAGATGAAATAACCTAACATCCATCATATTATATTCTATAGACACCACATCATAGAATAAATGGGAAACATTCAGGAAAAGTAGTCTTCTGACACTTGCAATCACACTTTTAACATTTGAATTTACATTTTATATATAATGGCAAATTTTAAGAGGTAAATAAAGTGTCCTGTTTCCTTTTTACCTGGAATGTGTGCTCCAGATCAATAAAGTGCTGTATCTTAAATATTTATACAGCTTCTGGGTTTGGCAAATTCCTTTACACTGACAACTAAGCAATGAAATCTACCCCAGAGGAGAGCCCTATCCTTTGGACGAATTCACTAATCACTATTGACAAATTTCTAAATAATTTGAAGTTCCTCTAGAGTAGGCCAATTGTATGGTAGAGGTGGGAGAGTCCACAAATTGTTTTAGAAGACATTTGTAAAAGTAACAAAGAAAACAGAGCGAGAAGATCCCCCTATACTCGTCAAGGACAAATAGATTTGGAGAAGCCTTAGTGAAAGGCTGCTAACAAAAGTTGGCACATTTGAAGCAGATTGTTAAACACAAGTTCCTTTGTCCCTGGGCTTTTTGCTATTGTTCAACAATCAGCCTGTCACAAGCATGCTTCATAATGCACAGAAAGGTTTCTGACCTTTCTTGGTGTTGCCATGTGATCATAATGCTGCACATGGACTGCAAGGCAATTGCATAAACATGGTGTCTTGGTGGAGTCTAGCTCATTGAAAGCTTGTCAAACAGAATAAAGAAAGAAACACACTGGTGCAGGAAGTACGAAACACATTGTGCTTAGCATTTCCATGTTGCATTTCTTTATTTCACAAACTTTCCAACGTAGTGACTCAGTACGTAAAGATTTTCATCTTCTTTGCCTCTTGTCTTGAGCTGGATGATTAGTTTTATGTCTGGATTTGTTGTTGCCTTTGAGACTTAACTCTCACATGGTCCTTAGGGTCTCCCAGGGTGAGATCCTAGTGAGAAAACGTCAGCCTACATTTTCAAAGCTGCCTTAAAGATTTGGAAAATAATTTCCATTTGAATAAATGGGAAACACGTACCCTACTTGCACGTGCTTTTATTAATAACAAAAAGGACCTGATTCTATACAGGTTTGGTCACTGTCGAGATGTTTTAATTTTTAATAGCACTAGCTTCAACTCTTTTCAAGCTTAAAAGCTGTCCCTTCATAAAGGATTTTGGTCCAGTTGCCGTTTATCATTTTCTAGCATTTTTCTACATCCTGTATACTCTTTCCCTTCTGCCCACTCAGATATCTTCCCGTAACACTTCTGAAAAACCTGTTTGTACTGTGGACCTTTGGAAATTAGGTAGGGTCAGTGGAGTTTCTATTGCCTTCAAACCAAACACCATAGGTATGCTATGGATCAGGTGTACTTTATTCTACTAAAATGTATTTTCTGTAATATGATGCTGAATGGTAGAAGTACACTTGCATCTGATGGCTTTGTTGTTAACAGACAACTCCACTTTCACTTTGATTTTTTAACTTACCTTAAAAGCATATATACTTTTCAATGTTTTCCAGCATTCTGCCAATAATGTTTTCCTTTAAGCAACTTCAGTCTAAATTTGTTTATCTGGATTAAGAGCAGATAGATCTTGATAAATCCCATATAGTTTGGAATGTTCAAATACTAATACGTGTCTTTATTAAAAAAAAAAAAAAAAAAAAGGCATACTTTTAGGTGAGTGAATGATGTAAAAATTGGCAGCTCAAATGGAACAGCAAGAAGAGCCTGGTGGCAACCCTGTGGGTAAGCCTCCCCAGCTTGTACAATTAATTAAACAGAGCAGTGAGAACCTGACAATATTACTGCCCTTTGCTCTGACCATCCTGTTCTTATTGTTCTATCACATCCTTTGATTTAGTGAGGCAAAATATCGATGACAAATGTAATAAAAAAATAAATATATACTATTCCGCTTAATTACATTCATCCTGAGCTTGCTCAGCTGTGCTAGACTCTAGAATGCCCATTTCATTGGCATTCATCACCTGATATTTCAACATGAATTCTTCCTCCACTTATGATGCAGTACAAAAGGCATTTCTGTTCCCTTTCTGCTTTTGAAAATACATACTATTTTTTTGTGGCACTAGAATTTGATACAAAAAGAAACAAGCAAAAGTTATGGTTGTTATCTTGTTAATCTTTCTTCATTTACACAAGTGTAGGGTTGCAAGGTATTTGGGAGACTTTAGTTTTGTTTGCCACCAGTTCCCAGAGGAATAACAAATGCTTTTCACCAGTCATCACAATGGTGAAACAGATGAAAAAGAAGTTATGATTGAAATTTAGGACATCTAATCTGTACATCTCTTTTTGCAGATTAATTCCTGTGTCCTAAGAGCTTGTGAATAATAGATTTTAGGATGCCTTCTATTAGAAGACAGATTTCTGAACTCAGTTATTACTTATAACTTCCTGTGGGGGTCTTTTTATTCCTATTGTTTACTGAAGTCTCTTTAGATTTTTCATCCCTCCCTTTTTCCTTAAGTGCAAATGTCAACTGGGTCAAGATGCAGTAACTCAGCAGGTGACGCTGAGACTGACAGTGTGCTCCCCTGACCGGTGGCTAATGCCAACTGGAGTTGACATGGAATGTCAATATGAAGCGTGGTAATTTTGCTAAGGAAAATGGACTGGAGAGCAAATGACCTTTTGACTGCCTGCAAAATTTGTCTAGGCCTAGCTGTGCTTGCTTTCAAAGCTGCGGAATGCTCCTGTTCTTGATAATCTCCTCATGGACAGGTTGTCCCCTCTGCTCTCTGGCCTTGAGGACTTACTCCTCTGGAAGGGGTTTCGCAGGCTTGTTGCATTTCGCTGTCTGTCAAGTTTATCACTGATTGAGTAGCTCTTCCGTGTGTGCTGCGCATACAGCATGTTGGACTCCTCTGCAGAGTAGCTGTTAGCCCGCTCTATTTTTGGAAGCGGGATGCTGTTGGTCAGAGTTCTTGTGGCATTGCTGTCTTGAGGAGATAGGGGAAGCCCCTTCTTGTCCCTGGCCTCAGTATCCTCATGATCAGAGCTTGGGTGGCTTAATTCTGCTTCTCTCTCTGGGTGGCAGCATCCCAAGTCTTCCACTTTGATGCCGAGACTGCCAGGGAAACTCGCCCTCTCTGCAATGGTCTGGGGAGCACTCACACACCTCGTATCTATGCAGTCTGTAATACTTGTGTATTCTGCTGTTTTGACTGGTACGCCAAGGCTGCTGAAGTAACTTCGAGATGGAGAGAACATAAAACTGTGAGATTTCACAATTGGTGTTTCCTCCAGAATAAATGGAGTTGTAGCCAGATAACGACTGCTCTTAGATCGCTCTAAAGTGTGGTACAAGGGAGGGTCTGAATCCCAGGGAATTTGGCAGTCTGTGATTTGTGAATAGTCTGAAGAAAATGCTCTTGTTTCTATTCCGGATGTTTCCTCATAATCAAGACTCCTGCCAGAAATTTTTTCACCAGGTGTACTGCTAATATATGCACTGTTGGCTAAAATGGAAGAGGCTATGTGTGCCTGCAGGGCTACCTCTCCAGTACCAAGAATATTTATGGAACTATCAAGAGGCTCTGTATCAGAATGCATCTCATCCATTGCAGAAACGTAGATGTCTATACAAGATGAAGGCCTTCTGGAGTCTGGAGCAATTGACAAAGTGCTGGTAGGGGCTAAGGGAATCTTTCCTTCTTTTGATATTGAGTGGGAACTGCTAGCCCGGTGCAGGCTTGGAGATCTTTCCTTGAAAATGCTTTCAAACTTTTCCAACCCACACTTGTCCTTCATATTTGTTGCATAGAAAGAGTGGCTTCGCATGCGAGGTGTAATTGTAGGAGAAGTTGGGGACATGGACTCCTCCCCTGTAGGATCTATGCTCTCTTGCAGCTTGTAAGTATTTCCTTCTTGACTATTGAAGCTACTCTGCCTTACAATGTAGGCTGCATCGGTACAGTCAGATGAAGTCCTGGATCGTATCTTGGTTGTCTCACCTCTCTCTATGCCAGTCAGTTTTTCTAATGCTGTCACCATTCTTCCTATCATATCTTCCAGCTGAGCAAGTCTGATGTCAACGGTCTGCAGAGAGGCCTTCATGCAGTGCTCGCGCTCATTTACTTCTTCCAGTCGCATGGCCATATTCTCCACCCTTAAAGAGAGCAAAAATGAAATAGGTTAATTTCTGCAAAGCAGTGATATATAATAGGTCTTTGAAACCAGTGGAAATAAATATGAGTTAAAATTCAAAATCCATCTACACCATCTCATGTGCACCAAACTCTGCTAAAAGAGGTTCAGCAAATAAACAGTACTGCTTGCTCAAGAAGCTCTTCTATCCCAGCACAGACTGGGGCTATTAGGGAAACATTACTATGATTTTCTAATACTGCTACTGCTTCTAATGAGGTTGTTCCAAGAACTTACAGCAGATGCAACATGATATCACTCTGTTTTGCTACAGGCAGAACTATTGTGGCTAACTCCTAAATTAAATTAAGTTATGGAAGATGGACAACATGTCACATTACTTTCCATGTACCCCGCAGACTGTAGCAGCAACTGCTGTGTGGACATAAGGTAACAGTTTCCTTGTTCTCAGATTCATTTTTAGCTTAGATACATACAAGAAGTTGATCAGCTACTGTACAGAACGTAAGTAATATGTAGACAAGAGTGGAGGTCACATGGAGGAGGTGAGCAACAATTAAATGAAATACAGATGTACAACTGGATACACACACCAAGATTATTCTATTCCTATGTTTGTACTTGATGTAGTCTGTGTTATTAATTCAGGGATTGAAATGATGGGTTATGAAGTTATTTACTAGCTTCCTATCAAAACTTATATATAAAAAGCTAAAGTACTAATACCTAATTGAATGTGTGATCCTAATTTAAACTTCAGTATGACTGTTCTACAGTCATTTTAAAATGTTTTAAATTGTGAACTATGCACTAATGCATGCCAGTTGCTTCCAGTCATTTCTGTTTCCTTGTCTCTAAAACTTCTCTGCTGAATTTGTATGGACTTCTCCAATTTCTAACAAGAAGACTGCCTTTAGCACATATGAAATTTATTCACATAATGATTTTCTCTGGTAGTAGTTTCTGGAGTAGACCAGGGACTTCTATTATTTGACAAAGAGGTATTAAAAGTGGCATATTAATATAGTTTTCTTATATATGTCTTATTTTTAGATTTGCACTTTTGTTTTTTTCCTGTTCCTTTAGATTGAAAAACGAACAGAGAACTGACAAATGGCAGGATTTCCATATCCTTCTGAAGTCTCTCATTCTCTACTTGTTTGTGTAATTTATAAGTAATTTTAATATACACCTTGTCAGTCATAGCCAGGTTTTCTTTACTATTGGTAGATGAACTTATGACAGGACAAATGACCTGAAAGTGGCAACACCAGTCCAAAAAGAAATCAGATTTTAGGCCATAAATGTGTGTGGGGCAGCATTAATGCCTTGAATGTCACCAAATGTTAGTCAGTGAAACACTGGAGTCTGTCTGTGGTGTTGAGGAACAGTCACCCGCCTGCAAAATAGAGGGGGGAGACTGGAACTGCTCTCTAAGGCAAGGCTCATATTTGCATGAAATATGGGCTTCTTGTGTAGAAAACCATGAATTTCGAAAACAAAAGCATGGCAAATCAAATGTATAGGTTTGAAGCCTTCTGTGAATGAGAAACTGCATTACTGTCAGACTTAAATGGATGAATGATCAAGTAAGCTAAGACCTCTGCTAAGAAATACTTTTTACTCAGCTTACTATTATTCAAACACTTGTTTACCTCTTCTACCAACTTCCTCCAACAAAACACGTTAATGTTATTACAAGCACAGGATATAATTCTATAGTAAGAGAGCACTTTATATTAGAAATAGTTGAACTCTCCCTCATGTTATTAGTTATCTAAACTGCTCTTTTATGAAAAATATACTCCTGAAGTATTTATCAGCTAATAATTGCCTGACCACACATTCAGTTTTCATAATATCTTCTTGACGATGATGACAGATATAACTTGACAGTTTTAGGGCTACCAGACATACTAAACAATCTGAGTAACCCCATGGACTAAAGAACAGTATTTTTTTTTGACACAGTGCGAGACTAGTAATATTTCTGGACAAGCCAAAGAGAGATTTCTGGGCTACATGGCCTGCTGTTTGCTATGGAACTAATCACAGATTTGATCACGCCAATACTAGAAGGAAATTTATCTAGAAATTTTGTGATGTAAAGAAAACAGAAACAAAGGGTAACGACATATGTTCACTGATAGCTGACAGGTTCCTATATGTATTTATAGGGATGATACCTAGCTACGCAATTTTTATTCATAAAAAGAAAGCTCAAATGATGGTAATGTCCCTAAAATCCAAAGCTATTAGTTGACTATAGTCAATTTTTATTATATGTTTGACATATGTTCACTCCCAGATCTTTCTAACAAATATGCATGCTTTTAATCAAGAATATTCTTGTGCTAACTTAATGCTCAGTTCTGCAGTTATTCAGCACATTGAGCAGCAACATGCTCTGGGAATAATCCTACTAGAAATACGTTATAATCACATCATCCAAACACTAAGGGCATAAGAAGATCTGGAGAAGCACAGTCATAATCTGGACCTTAAAATGCTTTAATAAGTGAAATGTTCTATTGTTCTATATTTGACAGTGAATAGACAGTCAAAGCTAAGTTTCCTTCAGGAACAGTTTTGAATTAAAAGACTATTTCAGAATAAGAATGTTCAAGTTTTCCTTTAGATTTTTTTTTTTTTTTCTGTGTGTATTGGAGATACAGAAACGTTTTGGCAAATCTCACAAAATCCAAGTATGATGCCACTACTGCACCTGTGCCTTTTCTTACAGCAAGATCTATCCAGTGTATGAGAGGGTGCCAAGCTTCCTAGCAGATGGGCATGAGAACAAAAAAAAAAAAGAGGAGGCTACATCTAATTGCGTATCCAGTGTGTTTTTTTGAAGCTTTTAAGTTTCTAATTGAAAATCAAACAGATTAGCTGAACACAATATTCAGTAACTGGGAAAAACACAAACTCACAAAGATGTTACATCTTATGTGACCAACCTTTTTAATTATGATTTGGAAGTTGATGGCTGTTGCTGGCATTCACTTTGGTTACATAATGTTTTACCTCTCCACAACTACTCATTTAGAATTTAATTGAAGCAGTGATTTAGTGGGAGCAAGGTGTTCTTTTCAGAAGTAGACCTTTTAACTGAAGTAGACCATTAACTAAATGCTAGAATTAGGTTTGCAAGTACCTTTGTAGACCTACGTCCATTTTTCAGGTATCCTTTATGTCTTCAAAATCCTTTTCAACTGCTGCAAAGGCTGCAACGTTGAAAGTCCCTTAAAGTGGGACTTAATAGGTGATTGTAGAATGTTTTTCTCCTTCTGAAAGCAGTTCTCAAGCTTCTAACAGGGTAATGACACTTGGCCTGATGTTTTTTTGTCAAGGCACTGCTTGTTTAAGTGGCAAGCCACTTTTCCCTGGCATGATGGTTTCAGTAGATTAAGGTTATCAACTTGTCCTGGCTGCTTTCCCATCTGGAGCCTAAGATCTCCAAACTGTGACTGCAGAGAGACACAATGAAATTCACAGATCTTTCCTAGCCCTGCTTTGCATTTATGATCTGATCTAGGCGCAGTATTGATCTTCTTATCAGTTCTGATAAGAAGATCTGATCTGTTTTTGTGCACTTCAGTTTGCTGTATCTGAAACCAGGGTAAAAGTGATGTCTTCATTCATGGATGCCGTTGGTGTAATTTCACTGAGGACTATAAAGTGTTAAGAAGCTACAGTACTGAATACCATACAGTACTAAAGATAACACCATAATGTCTACTCCAACCAGTTTATGTGATGTTTCAATACTATTAGGATGAGAACTTGCTCCCTTTGGAGTCAACAAGGGGTCAAGTCTTGGCCATAAGGGAAAAAATACTTACCAAAGTGATTGTTTCTGGGGCTTTATGCCAAATTAAGAAACACAGCGTGGTCTTTTTGATCATATTACATATTATCTTGTCTCTGCACTGGTCAAAAAGTACCACTGAAAGCATCACAGTGATTAGTTTTCTATAGAAAACTGTGATTCTTCTGTAGCATCAAAGTGAATTAGTCCAACTTTGCTTTCCTGTCTGGTCTCCAAAAGGTTCTCTGAGATTTGCCTTTCTGACAAATCAGTTAAAGACATCACCTTAGAGTTTGCTACTGCTTCATATATTTTGTCATACTCAATCACTTCCACTGATGTGTCTTGTTAATACAGAACTACTTCCATTTGTCTGTGTAAGGTTGTGGCTACCAAGGAAAAAGAGGTAAAAAGAGGGATTCTGTGTGGTGGCACTAGCTCTGGATACCCCTGTGGTGTCTTTGCAGTAAGAATGGCAAGGCACTTGCTGAATCCACACAGATCCCACAGGATGAGAATATAAACTGTTGCATGTTTTAGGTGGCAAGGTACTGTGATCCTGACTTAGCACAACCACAGAGACTGTAGCTGAAATTGCTTATTTACATCCAGTCCACTACAGCAAGAAAAAACGTATCTTGTTCTTTCATTTTCCTGAGCTCCTCCTTGTCTCTGAGACCTATCTAGGCTGATCTTCAAGGCAAGACTATTCCTGTCTCCTTTTTCCCTTCCAGTACTAGCTCCCTAATCCTTCTTCCAGGCTTACTGGGCTTTGCAACCATGGCATGCAGCTGCTCCTCCTTCAGGTAGCCCTCAGGGCATGCTGGTAGATCCAATCTGCAGGTAGAAGCTGCTCAAGGGAATGTTGAAAACATTCTTGGGAGCTAAGTGGATCACAGATGCCTGGAAGAGGGGGAAAGCTGTGTGGGTACAGATATGTAACTCAGGCCTTGTCCCAGTTCCTATTTCTTCTCCAGCCTAACAGCATCCTCAGCTCCCTACAAAAGGAAGTGCAGAAAAAACCACACAACTTCTCAGGGTATTCTGGCTCAATTTTGCACTGTATAAAGTTGAGTTAATTGGATAGCTAACTAAGCTGACGATCTCATGACTATAATGTAGGTACTGTGTTTGGTCTAATAATACTAAAGACAGGATGTTGAAACAGAAACTGCAGAGTGCACACTCGCTTTTTTTCTTTTTTTTCTTCACATCTTGTAAATTTTACAAATACATATCTATGCAGAAACTATGAGGCTGTATTTTAAATATTTGAATGTTCAATAAGTTGGAAAAAGTAAGTTTCTTTTTTTTAGATTCAAAACACTTTAAGGGATACAAGCACAACCATAATTGCAGGCAAAATATCAGATCTGTGAATCTGGTTCTTAAAATGCATGTTATTTAGGACACTTTTTAACGAACTATTTCTCTTTGAGTCTCACATGCTTATGACTCATAATCATGAACTCTCCTCTGAAATGAGGTGCTTTAAGACATTCCATTTAAAGTAAAGGGAAGTGCTCCCATACTGTAATAAAATAGGGTGCAAAGACAGACTGTTATACATTTGTTTTTCAGGACTAAGAGCACTTGCCTAATGTAGAGTAGGTCCCAGGTTACTAATTATTTACAGAGGCTTCAAACATCCCTCGTATTTCCTTGGTCACCATACGTAAAGTTATGACTGAACAGAGATCTGAATATGCATTTACCATGTTCAGGTTAAGTTCTCTCATTTCTGGTCTATCAGAACACAAGAACCTCAAACCACAAATCAATTTAGCTCACTGTCTTTCTCTGAAGCACATGTAATTTTTCTCCTTTACATTCTCTAGTCTCCAGCCATTTTCAGCTTAGATCTTCTGTAGTCCTTACATCATTTCTCTTACAGAGGTTTGTCTAGTCTATGTTTTAATCAGTGAAGACTTTTAACTGACATAATCATCTTCTTTTAGATCCCATCATTTTCACTCTGTTCTGTTATTTACTTCATAAAAAAATCACCTGTTCTCATTTATTTTGAGCTGTCTCCTTCTAGATTAATCTGTTGCTCTCCTATTTCTTGTTCTTGTACAGACAGCAATTGATTTCTGCTCACCCTCTCCTTGCACTCAGAGCTGCATAGACCTCTATCAATTCATTTGTGATTTGTGTCTTCCAGACAGAATACTGTTGGATTTCTTGGACATTCCTTATAAGAAAACTATTCCATGCTTTATCACACTTCCTCTCTAATACCTTTCCCTAAAATCTGAGTCTTGAGAGTGCTATTTTCAGGAATGCAGATGATTATATTCTAATTCCAGCAGAATTCATTCTTCTTCAACCTGGGTGATTATATTTGCTATTATACAATATATAATATTGTGTGTGTATATATATATATATATATATAATTCATTCTATATATATATAGTAAAATTATACTATTTTACCTCTAGAAAACATATTTCAGGCAAAGCTGCATGTACTAGAAGATTACAGGTAAGCAGAAGAGTGTTACAACTATGTATTCAATTACAAAGACTACTTGGAAAAACTACTCACATTTAGATGCATTCAGGATGAAGTAGAGTATTCAGAGTACAGAGTATTCAGCGGTTCTCAAGTTTTATGAATATCTGACAGAGTATTACCCTAGAATATTTATTGGCAGCAATGCCATGCATCAAACAACAAAATCTGTCTTCAAAATTTAGCTCTGTTGCTTAGCTGCTATATGACAAAATGATGTAAACACTATAGGAGATTAACAGATTCGTGCCTTTTAGGACAGTTGAAGACTGGCAACTTTTACTAAACTCATGTTTTTATTAGTCGTCTCTGTGTTTTACTAGTGTAGGTAAAATGTCTAGTTCTTTTGAAATTAATGGCAAGATACCCGTTTCTATCAAAGGAACCAATTAACCTAGCAAGACTAGCCTGAAACAAGGCTCCTTCACTATCTAAAGGAGTAGCAGATCAGTATCTCAGTGGCTACCTATAGTTTTAATTGAGGAATGCTCATTTACCCTTCCACTGTGTTCTGACTGCTTGCGTCCTAAAATTCTGCTTTGTAAACTGAAATGGAAGAACTTGCGCTTGTCACACTATTCTATATGTGTTCAATTACAGCTGGTTGAATGCCTTAAAGACTTCCAAACTTTGAGGAACATTTCCTTTAGTGAAGAAGAAAAAAAAAGAGAAAAATTTCCACCTTGTATCATTCTACTTTTTAGTTCAGATTTACTAAAAACTACCTGAAGTGTTTCCCTTTTAAGGAAAAAGAAAGAGTGAGAGTGGCAACGGAAACATATTTCTAGATCAACATATGAGAGAACAAACAAAATGCACCTTTCTGAAGTGACACGGATTCTTTCATCATTAGAAGAATTGAATCTGTCATCCTTCTCTCTAAAATATTCTTCTATGCACTGCTCTTCAAAATCATGGACTTTTTTCAATTCATCCTCAGTTATGAAAAGTTCTGTGGAAACAATGGAAAAGAAGTGAATTTGGAAAAGCACAAATGTGAAATTCAGGACACTTCTCACTGAAAAATCCTGGACTAAATTTTCAAAAGTGGGTTTCAAATTTATCTGATATTTTGGTATGACAGCACAGAGATGCAGGTAATTCCAAACTGGTGGCTTAGATTACATATGCTTCTGGAGACAGCAATGCTTAAGCAAGCAAACAATAGTTCTCTGCTGAGAAGGTTATCAAAATGCTGGGCTTAGCCTTCATTCACATCAAACACTAGATACTGAGCAGGGCAATGGAATGTCTATGAATTCTTGACAGCTTACTTAATCCGTAGTCTCTCTCATCCGGGTCGCTTTCGTGTTTCCGCCATCTGCAGCAGAGGTGCTGGAATATCATAGTCATATGGCTGAAAATGATCAGAGGTGGTGGGAGAACTGGCCTTTCATGAAATGTCATGATTAGCTGATATCTTTGAAACTTCCATACTTGGTTGGATATAGATTTGACTTCAAAAAATGTATTGCTGGAAGGCAAGAAGAGGAAAATAACATCAGATTGAAGCATTTTTGGGTACTTTGCCAAAAATGAAATGACAGTACCCTAATTATACGCGTTTCACTAGCAGTGGCAAATGTTTCCTTGTCATGCAGAAAAAGGAAGAACAAAAGAAAAGGGCTAAATAAGTTTGTTCTTCAGTAAAGCACAGTGGCAATCAATCATTTCAGAATTATGTTACTACTGTTCATTCTTGCTCAGTACAACCAATTAGCCTTATGACAACAAAATGACAGGAAAATATTTTTATTCTCATTTTCTATATTGAGAGTGAGTGATGCCATCAGTGAACTTAACATATTTGGCTTTTCTGCTCTCGCTCTCATCAGGTGTCTGTCCTTGGAAATGAGACAATGCAAAGAACTTGGCATTTCCCTCAGCCCCGGGAGACAAGCTACTGCTTTATACCTTCTCACTCTCATATCCTCTGAAAAATGGTTCTCATTAGAGTCAGAAGCTCAGCTGCTTTCTGACACCACAAATAATGCCCCTGCCCTCCCCAAATCCATTCTTTGCAATGTGTCACTCACTTGAAAACAGCAATCAGGAGGTTCACCAAAAGGATATTTGCAACCAAGAGGTAACAGGCCATGATGGCAGGAACGATCCATGCTCCTGTCTTGCAAGGAGGCAGCTGGATTATCTTGCCATCTTCTCTAGTTTCATTTTGACCACAAGGAGCTGGGAACGAAAATGTAAAAGAGCGAAATAGGAATGAATCTTATTTTTTCACTGCTTTATACAGAAATTTTTAAATATTTATGAAGGTCTGCCTGCCAAAGCAATATCTTCCAAATAGTGGCATTGATGCTCCCCCTAAGAAATCTGCACTTGCTATAGGTGGTGGTGATCACATGCTTGTCAAATTTATCACAGATTTTACAAGTTGAAGTTTTTGATGCTGTGTGTTATTTGCCATGAATATCAAGATATTTCACTCCAAAATTTCAGGACATCCATCTTTGTGAGTAGGCTGCCTGTTCATATAGCTAAAATATCTTAGGACTCTATAGTCATTTGTGGCTTTGCCAATGAAATGATCAAAATGTTTAATCCTGCAAAAAGCTACATTAGCTAAAGAGCTACTTAAAAAAATGTGGTTTTTTTAATGGTGAAAATTTAGTCTTCTTGTTATTTTTTATTTTTCTCTCAGTAGAGATCTGAAAAATAGCATAAAGAAAAAGAAATACATGAAAATAAAGAATACATATACTCCTGTGAGCTGCACTGCTCAGAGCCTTTCTGGGAAGTACTCATAGTGGCTGTTTGCAAATAAGGACTTTTGACTGCATTCCTAATACAGACTTTTGACTGCACTCCTAGAAACTGTGGGGGAAATTTTAAAGTTTTCACTGTACCAAGTAAAGGGACATATAGCAGATGAGTTGCCACCTGTTTCTTCCCCAGATGTTTTGGAACCAAAAAGACCTCCTTATTAGTGTTTTCAAACAGAACCAAAGAGAAAGAAAACATTATGAAATGCTTTTCTTTTCTTCTTTTTGTTTGTTTGCCTTTGTGATCTTGTGGAAGATCTGCATAGCTGCATTTGGAAGTGTTGGTTCAGCTTATCATCTCCTAGCTTCACGCTGCCCTGATGGTCCTTTATGCTTTTTTAATTAGCTCTTCAAGAAAAAAATCGAAGAAGCAGTTTACATATACAACCATCTTAGTTGCATTTGTTCAGTGCTGTGGCTACCTCCCCCTTGTCCATTTCCCTCTGACTTAATGGAAAACAAACCTTGCAAATGCTATATGTTTTGTGAAATCTAATACCACGTCAAAACATCTACGATACTCACTGTCAAATATTTTAATCAAAACAGTCCTTCTGACCTTGATTTAAAGTGTATGGGATTCTGCTGTGGGTGACTGTACTGGCAATCATACAACATTATTTGAGAGATGGGTGCTTGGTTTTGGGCAATATGTATAGATGTTGTGTTAATTAGCAATACAGCAATATGGGACAGAAGGGTACACATGCTCCATCAGATATCAGTTATATCCTAAAGTATTCCACTTGCATAAAAAGAAATGGCAAGCCCAAGTATTTTGCAAGCATTTTCTCTACAGCTTCTTCCTTACAGAAATAAGTTTTATTACTGGAGCTGTGTGAATGTAATTCATTATTTCTCAGAAAATATCACATTGCAGTCTTTTAATTTTGTACTGATTTTGTGCTTCCTGCTCTGCTTCAACCAGTGGCTTCAAGACAGGAAACTTCTAGAGAGTCCTGCGGGGGGCTACAAAGGTGATGAGGTGCCTGAAGCATCTTTTATGAGGAAAGTCTGAGTAACATGCATCTGTTGTCCTAGAGAAAAGAAGACTGAGAGGGGATCTTATCAATGCTTATACGTATCTAAATGGTGGATGTCACACGGATGGAGACAGGCTCTTTTCAGTGCTGCTCAGCAACAGGACATGACACACACAGGAAGTTCCACAGAAATATGAAGAAGAACTTCTTTACTATGAGTGTGACAGAGCACTGAAACAGGCTGCCCAGAAAGGCTGTGGGGTCTCCTCTGCAGATGTTCAAAACCCACCTGGATGCTTTCCTGTGCCACCTGCTTTAGAGCACCTGCTTTAGCAAGGGGTTGGACACGATGACCTCTAGAGGTCCCTTTCAACCCCTGTAATTCTGTTAATTCATTTAGACATACAAAATACTGCTAGATTTCTTCAGCCTTCATCCAACAGAAATTGGGATAATCAGCACAGTATTGGCACTCAAAGTGAGGCATTTCTGTTTATGTGGAAACATTAACTCACATGCTGATTCAGAGCTACAAAGGCCAACACGATACAGTAATAGAGTACCAAAACCTGTCATGATTTCATCAGGAATGCTGTGATCACTTTAGAAGTTGATGAAACCTGTTGTCTTTTCGTCTGCTAAATCAGAGAACAAATAATGTCTTTTGTAGTGATGAGAGAAAATTCTGAAAAGCATATTTTAAATTTTAGATCAAAGATATAAAATACCTCAGCCTAATGTCTAGATATATTTTATTATTCCAAATTTCTATTAAAAAAAAAAAATCATCTATAAAACTCTCTCTCGACAGCTATTAAGACAGAAATGATTTCTCCAAATTTATTGGCCTACAGTGGGGTATTTAGAATGCCACTGATGCATTCCTGTTAGTATATACCACACAGCGATGGCCACAATAGACCCTCAACACAGACAAGCCTCCATCATCTTTTCTGTACACTGATCAGTGTTTGTGCTGTGAGTTTGTAAAATTTTTGTCAGTTCTGTTGGAGAAAGTTATAATAGCAAATACTAATCTTGTGCCTTACTTCATGGAGATCTGATCCAACACTCAATCTGCAAATCTTAGCTGCATAAGAAAACATGTGATGTGTGTCCAAAATACTGAAGCTTGTGTTCTAATGATTATGACTGAAATGAACATCTTATACCATCTGTATATTACAACATTAATTTTAAAGGACAGTTTTCCCATTAAAGAGACTATTAAAAATATTCCCAGAAAACAAGAAACAGAAGTTTCTCTCTTTGTTAGGGAAAGAACCTGGCAGGTGGCAAAGAGTTGCAATGATATTCTTTTTTGATAATGCAGATGCTTGTTTACATTTAAGAAATTAGAATTCCGCTTGATGAGTTTAATTGTATTTTGAGAAATGCAGGATTTTTTATAGTATGTGCAATAACATACTGTGATGACAAACCTTTTCAAAGAACAGTTTTAACATGTATGGAAATATATTCCTATCTTTTTACATTACAGTCTTGCTCTAGCAAATATAGGTAGAGCACTTAACTCTGGTAAAATGCTTTATTAAATGAAACTCAGCTAGTATAACTACATGCATGCTCCAGGTAAGTGAAAACTCCAGGCAGACTGATACCTAAAGGACACTGGATGTAGTAGGCCATTATGCTCTGACGTCAGGCTTTAAAAAATGATAACTGGTTGGAATTTTAATTTAAATTCCATGTGTTAGATTCACTCAGCTTTCAAATACTGTACCCTGACATCTGTGGTTTTACATAATTTTTATATCTTTTGTTTCCCGTTTCACAGTCTGCCCCTATGCTTATTTTTCCTTCCTGGCTCCTCTTTACAGTTTCCTGTGTGGGCTCTTCCTGCTGCATACCTAACCCTTCCTCTTTCCTGGCCAGCAAATTGGTGCAAAGCAAAAAACAGCGGCCCATATATCTGTGTGCTTCAGATTACAGAAATAGCAAAGCTTGGGAAGGATTTGTTTCCCTGGTGTAATCACTTTCACCACATGGGCACTGATCACTTTTACTGTGCGTTGGGTGGAGGGCTTGAGCAACAACACTTGCAAATTTTTGTGGCATGACTCTTTCCCCAGCTGCAGCCTTCTGAGGTGGTAGTGGTAAATAATGGAGAGAGGAAAATGTGTAGCTGAACAGTTCTTTTACCAAATAACGTTTTACCTTTGATGGAAATTTTTCATGTAAAAATGGATGCCACTTTCACAGTAAAATTTCATTTGAAATAATGGAAACTTCTGAGTGGGTTAATATGATCACAATTCTTAAGAATATGGATACCAATAAGTGGAAATAACAAAGTAACCCCCACCATTTTTATTATTATTATTATTACTTTTTTAAAATAAGCCTGGGCATTCTAAGTGTGCTTTCATCATCCTTCCAGTTTTGATATGCACGAACTCGAAGGATAAGAAAGCATTTTATATTTTTTTATTCAAAATAAAACAGTACCAAAACCTGTCATGATTTCACTTACTAGCTTGCCAAGTCAGTAAATGCTGAAAAAAGGCTAAGCGAGCTGCCCAAGTTTCTCTTGTTCTTCACTGGCAGAACTCTGAACTCTGGGAACTCTGAATTTCATATAATTACTCTCTTTGTCTGTATCCAGGGAACTGTAAAGTGTCTCATTATTTCAAGAAAGTCACTTTAACTATGGCACTGTGACCTTAATAATTACTTCTTGCTTTCAGCCACATTGTAATGACACAAAACATCTCTCCAATCGCATGGTATTTTGATTATTATGTATAGTAAACCTCTTTACTCTTCTTGTTCTCTCTAGTGCTTTCTCCCTCCTCCTCCCTGCATCAAAACATCCAAACAAATGGAATCTCAGAGGAGTGCTAGGAAGGAGAAGACTGCTGCAGCTCAGGCCAGAGAGACTCTCAAAACTGTGTGTAGGCTGTACAAAATATTATCCTCTGCCTTTGTATAACAAAGCTAAAAATACTGCCTGTGCTTCAGAATTACAACACAGATGAAAAAAAAAAAAAAAGGCATGATTTATTCTGCTTGTGCAAAGCTGCTTTGATACTTCTAATTCCAGAATGATCCATGTAAATGACAACTCTTACACAAATCTGCTGTAGAGAGAAACAAAGGATGAAACCTTTAAGACTGTATAGAATTTAGTATAAAATACTCATTTATGCTAAGAAACCTTTGAGAACTGAAACAAATTCTAGGA
Source organism: Chrysolophus pictus (assembly GCA_037305975.1). Taxonomy (NCBI): domain Eukaryota; kingdom Metazoa; phylum Chordata; class Aves; order Galliformes; family Phasianidae; genus Chrysolophus; species Chrysolophus pictus. Next base: position 44,448,867 of record CM074614.1, on the reverse strand, counting down.
GGCTATGAAATATAAGGAATTTAAATAAAAATCTTTCATATTAATTATATTTTCCTTTTAAGTTCAAGAACAGTTGAAACCTAAGCATAATAACCCGTCTTTCATATTTTACTAAAACAATGGCATTCTGGTTATTTGGCATTGCTCCAACATAAGCAAGAAAGAAAGGGAAGCCCCATCTTCTCTTCAAGTATATGGGATTTTTCAACGAGGCACACAGGACAAACACATTCAGATTGATCCTCAGATTCCAGATGGCACTTGAAATGCTGTCAACTGGAAAGAAAATCCAGATGCAAATCTGACATGTGAGATAACAGGCACATCTGAAGAAGAACTCAAACCCCCCAAGAGAGAAAAATCTAACCCAAATCCATGCTGTTTAAAAGCACACTTAGTGGCTACATCTTCTGAATACAGGAAAATGCGCAGTCTACTGCTGATTTTCTCCAGGTGACCCCCATTTCCCATGTTGCCATTTCTGTCATCTATCTACATTTTCTACCAAGCAAACTCATTCCCTGGAATAATCTTTTCCTCTTCAGTATTTCTATGTAAAATTCTATTATTCTGCATGGGCAGATAGCTCAACAAAGTGAAAACAGAGTCCTCTGCATGTGACAACAATGTCCAAAAGTTTTTGGTTACTATTGACAGCAAAAAGACGAAGTGAGGCAAACCGAGAGTGAGATTTTACATCCTTTATGGGTTTTCTTCTGCACAGATGTTCACAAAATCATCTGGGTCCCATGGGGCAGCACAGTGGTGTGCCTCACTAAGAAAGACAGCCTAAAAGTGACACAATCCCACAAATCCAGAAGCCATAACCAGTTCCTGATTCAGACCCCTGTCCAATCCCGAACTAATGCGGCTGTGATGAACTTTCAGTCTGAGAGGAAACTACTTTGACAATGGTTCTACTTTTTTGCTTTGAATTTGCCTAAAAAAAAAAAGTTGAGTTCTAAACTTATTATTTTTTAATATGTCTGGTTAATAGTCAGGAATCTGTAGGAATATTGTGCTTGTGTACATCACTGATAATAAACCATACCACTGAATAGCGCACTCATACTCCCAGAAGTGAGGATGTAATTCTGTCCTCACTTTTGAGTTGAAGGTGGGATCACATGCTGACAAGACACTAATGCACGCTTCAATTAACATAGGCATTTTAAGTATGAAATGTATACAGACAGAATGGGTAAAACGTGTAATTGTACAAGAAATGCATTACTTTAGAGAGAAACTCAGTTAATGTTTTAACAATGTAGCATTCAGATAAAGATCAGACCAGACACAAGGAATGGACAGGCTTCCAGCTGATGAAATGTACTGAGACATTGCATCTGGTCAGCCTTAATGGCATGCTTCACAAAACAACAGAATGTGAAAGAAAAGGAAATGAAGTCAGAAATTTTACAGAAACATACTGTGGGTTTTTTTTTTTTTTTTTTTTTTTTTGTACATTTCTCAGAAAGACTAGGATAATCTTCAGGACCTTGGTTTAAAAGTACATGCACTTCCAAGATTAGCATGTTTGCTGAATCCCAGACTTGCAAATAATAATTCCATATTAAGCACAAAAATATAGAGAATATCACAAACAAAACCCTTTTTAGATTTGCTATAGCAGCAAGAACGATAATAATCTGCTTCAAGCTATACATTCAAGTGTAGTTTAGATGCAGCATAACAATTTTTATCTTACTTGAGAAAGTACAAACTCTGTAGTACTCTAACATGAACACGGTGGCTGATTTAGCTTAGAACAACTTGGAAAACTGATAACAATAAATTTCCAAACAGTGAAAAAAATGTAACCATCCTAATAAAACTTTTTGTGTGCCAATCAGGTAGTTTTGATTGAGTAACTAACATCACTAGCATTTGCTCTTGCTCTCAGTCTATTCCAGTGGTATAATTTCTTGAGACAATCAAGCCTCAGATAGACATGACATATTGCACATAATTTTGCTGAAAGAGTGGCAGATTCTAATTCCCTGCATCATCTGTCTCTCAGGAAGGAGGAACTAGGTGCTGCCTTTCATTCTGGCATCACTACTTTCACTGCAACTCCTAGTTTCCTTGACAAAGACGTAAGAACAGCAAACCTACACTTACAGCTGTGGTTGAAACCATTGAGAATTTTCCTTTCCCTAAATCTCAGAAGTAATTATCTCGCATCTTTTCCCAAGGTTTAAATGTTGTGCTTCTGAATAACATACAAGACCACCCCTAAATTCTCATGCAAGGGTATGGAGCCTGCCACCCTCTTTTTATACTTAAAAAATATACTTCATTCAAAGACACTTTAGTTTCTTAGGCTTTGGGGTTCTAAACTACAATCAGCACTTCATTAAAAAAATACCAAGAACTGCTTATTCAGCCAATTGCCATGTCTATTGCACTATGGTAGTTACTTAGTACAACATCAATAAATGGCCGCTTGTAGAGGGACAGACAGAATTCTGCTTGTGCATTGGATAAACCCTTACTACTGTCTTATGCCTTTGGCGCAGGCTGAAGTTTTAAGCCCCCAACTATTATACCTTTGAAATGAAATGAATTTTTGCAAAGAAAAAAAAAAACGGAAAAGGGACAAAAATGAGGGGATTAGGTGAGAAGCTAAAGCTGGGGAGAAGCCGAGTGATTTTAGGTATTTTTATGCTACTGTTCATATCTTGCTGCCTCTGAGAACAAAGTGTTGAAGTAATCATAAAAAAGAGGCATCATTTGCATCCACAGTAATGATTCTGTGCCATCCATACAAAATACATTAACATGGAACTGCTGAAATATCAGACATGATATGTACACCTCTGTCCATCTTGAACTGAGTAATCTTGGATAACTCATGGTGGTACAGGCATATTACATTAACCAGTTTGGAAAAAATCAACAACTTTTTCCATTCGAGCTTTGTCAATACTGAACAAAAGATAGATTAAGAAAACACTGCACTTTTCTAGGGCAGTGCATAGGAGAAAAACAAATACCTTAAATAGTGTTTTAATGGCTGCCATTTGCTGCTGGTAGACATACTTCTAAATGCTGTGAGATTTACACACATTCAAGTGGAAATGATGAACATCAGTTATATGTTGGTATTTGTTAGTGATAGACTGTGACACTTTTGTTCCATTTGTCATCTACTGCCTCATTTCTCATGACCACCCCCTCTCCTTTGGCATAATACACTGGGCGGCACCAGCAGGTTTGTTTTAGACAGAAAACTGGCATTTTACTGATCACCAGCCAAATGAATCCTGAGAAGACAGCACATGAAATATTGGCATTTGTTCTGTTTGCACTGATGTGAGCAAGCTCTTGCCCTCCAGTAAATAGGTAAAGCAAAATAATGTATCTACTCTCCCCAGAGAGTTGTATTACTCAGTTTAGCATTAGGGTGGTGGCAGTGAATAGGTAACAGGGAAAAGAAAACACAGCGGATTAGTTCTTGTGAGGTGCAGGAACTGAAGATCTAATCTTGTACATTAGATTTGATGCTCAGTATGAAGTTAGGTAAGAAGTATTTAGGTCTAAAATCAAACAAATGGATGAAAAGAAATGAAGAGACATTTTATGTCTCAAATATACCAAAGAATTCATCACAGATATCTGGGAGGGTATCCCCACTATCCAACAGGTAAAAAGGAAACATTTAAAATGTTATTTATTTGCGATATAATTTAGCATTACAAATTTTTGTTTAAATAATTGCAGAGTGATGACAGGAGTAGGTTCTATAATTGGCACTCCAGTATTAGCTGTAAAAATATTTTGCGACAGTTCTCTGTGATCAAGGGTCCTCTATCCTGAGCCATTTATTGAGCACATACACATAATCTAGTAGGACATCATCTGATCAAAGTTGGATACCTGACTTTGGTGTATGAGAATCATAAACTTGCTTACGGTCTATCTGGTCTGCAAACACTTCCCCATAGATCATCCAATAAGGCATGTAAAAAATGTTTTTTGCCAGCTTCCATGAAGGCTCCTCATTGGGGAAGAGAATAGCTTGTCTTGCAACACCGAAGCTCATCAGAACCACCAACATGATGATGACAAAATACATCATATCTATCATCTGAATGTCATGAGAGGAAAAGAGAGAAAGAGAGAGAAGGGACAAGAGTTGAATGTATTTGTCCATATATCCATTACGTGCTGAAAAAAAAAAAAAAGTTTAAACCTTAAAAATAGAATTTTCAGAAACAATTTCTTCTCAGTGTTACACACAGCATTTCATTTTCAAAGAAGGAAAATGGTATTCTTGTGTCCTTGGTTTTGCCCACTCTTGCTTTTACGAGCAATTTAAATGTTATGAATAGACTTGAAAACACGAACTACCATCTGGTCACACCAGTTGCCTGAACAATAAATAATACAGATTCACTGGCATCGATAGCTTGGTCAGAGTAAGGGTTGCAAGTCGATGTATTGTTTATAAGTGCCTACTAACAACTGTGCTAAAACAAAAGGGCTGAAATGGATTATCTTATTTGCTGGTACTCATTGTCTTGGTGCAAAGGAAGGAAGCCTCATCTAACATAAGGAGTAACGGGTTGCAGAACAGCCCGTTATGGCAACATAAGGGACATTACAGTGGTAACCAGTGAGAAAGGAAAGCTACAGGCTGGATGAGAAGCCAGCCTGGTGATGGGGACTGACAAATGCCATATTACCAAAAAAAAAAAAAAATTGCAGCTAACACAGACACTCAGACCTATTTTTCTGCATAGCTGAATACCTCATTAGCATATGCACAATTTTAATTAGTGCCAATAAAAAGTGTCTACCCATTCAAAACGTTCCTGGAAAAAGTGGGACATCAGTCCTAGGAGGTTCTGAGTGAAAGCTGAAGATTAGAAAAGCAGCTGTGCTGGCAGTATTAGTAAGGCCCTCCAGAGAGTGGAGCAAAGTGAGAGCCATGGGCATCAAACAGGTACAGCATAGATAGGACCTACTGATTGTGAAAAAAATGTGAATCCTGTATGGCCTCTGCTAAGCTCCCTCAAGAATTTGTAGTTACATATTCAGTTACAGGCCTTTATTTATAACAGAATTATGACAGAGCCTTTTTTCACAGCTGTGGAAGTAACTTTTGTCTCCAACCAAAGTTCAACCCAAAGGGCTCTAAACCTTCTGAGTCTTAAACCCTTCAGCCTGCATTCTCTGGCACAGCTGCATTCTGAGTGCCTTGCAGGGTAGGCAGGTGTGCAACCCATGTGCATCTCAAGTGGTGGTGGCCTGACAGCCCCACGCTGGGCCTGCTGCAGCTTGAGGGCACGCTGGCTCATTTCATCTGGCGGATGAGGTGGCGGACTCTTTCAGCGGATGGATCTGCCACTGTTGTGGGGATACTTCAGCTCTGAAGTACAGGGAGGGAGACAGGAGATTGAAGAAACACCGGGAAACTGCCCAATAGAGAAAACAGAGGAGCAAACAGGAAGGGATGTTCTCATATTAAGAGAGAGACGGAGAGAAAGAGACCTGCAGGACAGGGTCCTGTTGGGAAAGCCTTAAGAAGCCAGAAAGAAGGAACTGGGGAAGGTGAGAAGAAGCAGGGAAGAATGAAAATATAGAGGTACTTTAAAAAGTGCAGGAAAGAAAGACGGAAAGAAAAAAAACCAAAACCCAACTAGGGAGATGGGAGAGGAAAACAAATGCCTTGAAGAAATATGAATCACATACATTCCTATGTTATTCAGGACATTCATCTTTCAAGAAAACCTGATTGCAGAGGAATTCCAGATGATTTTATCTCATACAGCAACCTGAAATGGGAAGCTGCATAATTACACTTAGTTCTTACTGTCTTCAGCAAAGAAATATAGTGATGAAACCTGTATCTTACCTTCTTCTCTGATGCTTTCAGGATGAAATATATGAGGTAATGTGATTTAATAAACATAACAATTATTTGCTGGAAATTTAAGAAAATTTCTTACATGCTTCCAAAGTTTTTGAGAAGGAACCATGCAGGTTTGAACTCACATTGCAAGACATTAAATTTTCAGTGTTACTCTCTTTTCAAGCACTTTATTATCTTTTCCCCTCCTTCAGTGCGTTCTCTCTCAAAAACTTCACTATCTCAAAATCTGGTGAATTAGATATTTGAGTTTCCACTGACTGTAATGGGCAGTTTGTAAAGGCCTTTGGCCTGCAGGGTCAAATTACAATTGCTGTTTTAAAAAGGCAGTGTTCTCTTCAGTCATTTTGTAGAAAATTCTAGTAACTTATTTTAAAAAGTGATAAAATAAAGTGTTCGGTGTAGTTTTATTAACAAGTTGTCTCTAATTCTCCTTTTAAAAAAAATCTTTAATTTTTTTTAAAATTTTTTCCCATAGAAACAAAAAAAAAGTAGGCATTCCCACACAGGAAGAAAACTGATATACTTCTGACTCTCTTGGCATGCCACAGTGGTTGCATTTCATTCCCAAATAGAAGTGAAGTAAATATACTGTTGTGCAGAGATTAGAAGAGCACAGTATAATAAGCACATTCTGCAGCTGAAATTAGTTGACAATAATAAACTTGTCCATTAGCTTTCTCCTCTTCTCTCCATCTTTACTTCTAAACCTCTCAAGCCCATTTGTGCATATTTGTTCATAAGGCCCAGAGGCAAAACCTATTACAGCTGCTGTATTGGGTGCAATGGAGAGGCAGGTGAAGGGAAAGTTACTGAACACTGGAAAGATGGAAGGAGTCATCTGTTCTCTCCTGAGTCTAAAATTTGTTCAAACAGAAGCCCAGCCTACAAGCTCAGTCTGTGGATTGCATTAAGTACAGTTTGCAGAGGAGCTCAATAGCCGTGATAGGCTTATTCTGAAGAAATATGTAGAAATTGATTGTCTCCACAGTACTTGCAAGACGATGAAAAAGAAAGAACCCAAGGAGGTAGATGGGCATTTGATTTAAAAATAGGCAGTGCAGCAGGGAGTGAGCAGGTGCAACTCCCAGGGAAGTCTGTGCATGTTATAAATGGGTTGGCCATTGCACAGGGGAATAAGATGGCCAGAAAACAGATGTGAGGGGCAAATTTATGTAACTCAAACCAGCTGGGCATTGCATGTGTGGGCAAAGTAGATGTGTCAGAGTTGCTGAGTGCATGGAAAATTGGATGAGGCATGGAAATCAAATAACAGGAAGGCATAAAATGAAACAACTTCCCTCCTTTACAAATGCCCACACCTTCCCAGTATTCTGGTAGCTGAATTCAAAACGCTCTGTGTGGGTACCCAATGTGGGCTAATGATTTTCCTACATTTGTTTTCTAGTGAAAGTGGAGCAAAGCTTAATTCATGTGAGAATGACAAAGGGATGGAAATTATTTTATTTTGCTGTTTTCAAGCATTTCCCTTCTGTGTTGGCCACAGGAGAAAAAAAGCCACTGTTTATACTACTGGGGAAGCTGGGCTCCTATCAGCCCTTCATAATTTTGACTGTTGGAAGTTGTTATCCTTGGCCAATCTGCTTAATAGTGAATTGGTTTTTGAATGGCCTTTGCTACCACCACAGCTCTGAAACTTTTGGTCATGAAAATTACTGCACAACAGAAAGATAGATGTTTTTTCAGGGGTTTTATACACTGTGTGTTGTGTAATTCTTAATGACCACCATATTCTCCGATGAAGACACGTGGTACAACTGGGACAGGAAAGAAACAAACAATAATGCAGTAATTCCCCTGTGGCTTTGGTTTTTTCACTTGTCTTGCTGTCCTTTTCCAGTAATATACAGCAAGAACTCTGGAGTGTTTTCTCTGCTGTACTCTGGAGCTCTGCAAAGCCTCTCCCATCAACAAATACCTGTTGGCTTCACTGAAGGAAGGTGGAAAACTTAAAATCATGTTGATGGCAAACAAGCACCAGGCTTGTTGTGACCAATATGATACCTATGAGAAACTGTAGCCCGTGCATCCATATACATTTCTCTTTCCTGTGACAATAAGTAGGGTGGCTGAACCTTTATTTTATAGACTGAATTAAAACAAATGCAACATAGGTCCTATTTGAACTTACTGATTGTTTTCCACATATCAGACAACAGTAATATTTATATTTAAGACATTTAATATTCAATTTGCTTGTTTTTACTGAATGCTGATCTCAAGGATTATTTGATCCTGCTTTTTAAAACTAAATCTTAAACCTTAGAATGCATGAAGCAGCTATGATTAACACAGCAAAGCTGGCTAACTGTACATAAAACACAAACATGTATGAGGGCTACTCTGGAAGTAATGCCTCCTGTTTATTATGTTGGCTTAAAACATCAGAGGTGGATGTTGGTGATACGGCAGTAGAGGCTGAACCTTCCTGCCAATATTCCATTACATGTTGTTGCTGGGTGGCAGATGGAAGCAGAGGGGCAGTGTGGCAAAATGGCATCTGACATGGAAGTGTGGATGAAGTAAAGGTGTGACTGAATTCCTCCATGCAGAAAAAATGGTACCCATGACATACACTGACACATGCCATACATTTATGGAGACCAAACAGAGGCTTCTGGCACAATGAGGCAGTGGATGGTTTCAGCAGTGGCAGCAATGGCAGTGACAATGTCATCTTTACGAGCGTGGCATGCAGGTTTTGTTCGCCACTGGCAAAAATGCATAGCTAATGGTGATGACTGTGTTGTGAAATAGTGCTTTGTAGTTGAGAATATGGTCTAACAAATAGTGCTATTGTGCTCCTTGTATCTATTGTAGTTTCCATGGAAATAAAAAGCAGGCATTACTTTTGGAGTGACCTGTATATATTAGCTATATGTGCAGATTCTCAAATGTCAGGGGCCTGTACATGTGCTTCTGTGTGGGCTCAGACCTTTTAACTCTGATGAGCAAAACTGTTTTAATGCAACATTACTACTGAAATATATATATATATATATAAATAAAGTAAAAATGTATATATCCAGCATCAAATATTGTTTGATTCCTTTACATGAGCTTACTATTATGTAAATTATTAATATTCCTGCCACACTATATAGAGGTGATATGGCCAGGGGACAGAGGCTGTAGTTAGGCACATGGATTTCCCACCTCTCAGGGATACACCTGAACAGGCAGAGTGCAAGAACATGTGGATTTGGAACAAAATGTAGAAAGGTCAGTCTTAATCATAACTATTACAATTCTAAACACACTACACCCACAACAACACAATTTCTTTGAGAATCTCAAAGTGCAGAATCGTTTTTTCTTTTAACCTTAACAAAGTTAAGAGTTTGCAACAAATTTACAATTACTTAAGAGTTTGTACCCTTTGGATTTACTGCAAATGAGGTGCTAAGATGTAGGATGACTTTGGTATTCCAGAGGGATCCGATAGAAAGATAAGCAATACATCATCAAATACAACAAGAAGTGTCTAATTGCCAGTTTTGAGGGATCTGTGCAGATGACTTGAATCAAGAAAGGACCTGATTTTTAGTTTACATGGAAATACTGATCTGTAAAAAAAAAAGTAATTTCACTGACAAATCCAAAGACACTGAGTCAAGAACATTATTGCAAAAAATACAAGCCATAAACCAAATTTTCTTACCATTTTTCCAATCATCATAACATATGGTCCCAAATACTTGTTTACTCCGAAGATGTCTAGTAACCGTATGTACCAGTAAATGATGTTCACACAGTATATCACCCGGCCATCGCTCCGAAGTGGCAGATCTTGCAAACGGAGGACCATCCCAACAGAGAACAGGAGGATAGCTATGAGATCTGTAACATTCCAGTACTCCTGCAGCCAAACTTTAACTTTTTGTAACAATTTTCCAGGCTCTGACATCAATATCTGAAGGACAGAGGACATGGAGAGGAGCCAGCTGAGTTGTCTTAATTTAAGCCTGTGTAAAGCTAAAATAAACAGATCGGTGCTACACAAGCCAAAATCAAAGCTGATAGCCTCCTAACACATAAATACCTCGTATAGTCTTTGATTTCTTTTGTGAAAGCTTGAACATGAAGCTCAAGTATAGTATAAACCTGCAACTATATACACAACATGTAATTTTTTTTTAATAAAAGGAAGAAAACTTCAGTTCCTCTGACATCCCCACAAAATAAGAAAAAATTTAGGTTTGACTTTCTGTTTTTCAAATTGATCTTAATTACTCTTGGAATAGGGGGAAAAACATAGAAAGGTACTTAACCAATAAATTCACCGTTAAAAAGATTTAGATTTAAAGAAAATTATTCTAAGATGTCCATGAAACTACCAAGAAATAATATATGACCATAAAAAGATCTTGATTTTGCATTAAATTCAGTGAAGATTAGCTCCTATTTGGATCAGTTTTTGAAAATTCATTTCCACAGCTGAGAACATAATTTATAAAAATAATTAATCTTACCTTATGAATTTATCATCACTCTATTTGCAAGATCATTTGGGAGAGCTGATTGTTCCCCTGAATTACTGTTGAAACTATTCTTAAAATGATTTCTATGAATAATTCCTAGCTTTCAGTTAGTTAACAAGCTGTTTGTTTTCATTTTCTATATTTAGCTCAAGAACGTTTGAGCAGACTCATACAGTTCCTTGAAGAGAGGAATGCCATTCTTACAATTTTCTTACAGTTCATTTTCAGAATGAATTTCAGGCTCATTTTCCATGAACATCTGGTTAGGAATCCATTCCCACAAAAGTTCTTGATAAACTTTTGTGGAAAGGAGAATTTGGGGTGAATTGGGATGAGATATAAATGGCACACACGATTCCTGCCAGCAGCCTGCCACCTATGGAGCCAAGGGTGCCTTGATTCCATCAGTGCTGCGGAGCCCTCATGTGGCTGCCGCCTCCCTCTTCCATTATCTTTTACAGATACACAATTAATGTATTTTCCTCTGCTCCATTTGTTTATAAAGTAGAATTTGCCACGTGGTGTTTGGAACCTACCTTCGGAGTCTAAGTGGCTGCTGCAGGAGCATTTTTCTCTAGTCCTCAAAAACATTTGCTGCAGACTGGACACACGTAGATGGCAACAAATTCAGCCCAAGGGTACAAATGTGCTGTTTCAGTTGAGGTCAGCAGGACTCGCACCCACTCACATCAGGCTGAATTTGGCCTCTGGTGCCATTGTGGAATAAATGCACATTTGGCCAAGTGGAAGTGGCACAGCTGTAGCTGCGGGTTGGAAAGACAATGAGGGGCAGAGGACGACAGAGCACTATCACTCTGCTGGCAGATCGAGTGCCATGTTTAAATGCTCCTTCTGCTCTACATGCCTGTTTAGCATCTTTAGGGAGATGCATTCTATTTCTTGACATAATTAGCAAGAAATTTCAAAATTAAAAGGGGGAAAACCTATTAGAAATGTGCTGCAATATTCAGCATGGATATAATTTTTCCCCCAGTTAAAGCTATTTTTATTGCAGGCCTTTGCATGAGATACTTGGGCAGATAGAGTAACTGTGAATTTTGAGTGAACTTTGGATTCAGACTTCTTGGTTGGCATATCCCCTTGTCTTTGTGCCCATTCCATAATACTGTATCTCCCTTCCCTTTCCCTAAAACATACTTCAGCTCCTTGACAACTTTTCAAGGATACCGGCCAAGCTTTTAAGATATATCAGATCTCCATGCCATATTTGTGAATGCTATTTAACACTCATCATGCAGAAATCTGAATAGAGAAATTCAATGGAAGAAAAGTTTTTATACAGAGAAGAAAGGCACTCTCAATTTTTAAATGGAAGAAGGTTATCAGAGCTATTGAAAACACCTGAAGGACAATGTGATCACTGGTCACAGCGAACACAGATTTGTGAGGGGAAGGTTCTGATTAACTGTTTTAATTTCCTTTTATGACAAGGTCACCCATCTAGTTGACAAAGGGAAGCCAGTTAATGTTATCTTTAGGATTTCAGCAAAGGTTTTGATACTATTTCTCAGTATCCTCCTGGATAAAACATCCAGGATACAGCTAGAGAAAAGAATAATGCTATAGGCGAGAAAATGGCTGATGGGTCAGGCCCAAGGGGTTATGGTAAATGGGGTTACATCAAGCTGGCAGATGGTCAATAGCGGGGCTCCCCAGAGCTCCATTTTAATGCTTATTCTCTTTACTGCCTTCAAAAATGACTTGAATCTAGGACTAGAAGGTGTTTCAAGCAAGTTTGCTGATGAAACTAAATTGGGAGGAGCTCTTGACTCCATCAAGGATAAAGAGGCCTTGCAAAGACATCTGGATAGACTAGAGAGCTGGGCAATTACCAATCACATGAAGTTTAGTAAGAGCAAGTACCAGATTCTGCACTGGGAAGGGGCAACCCCAGCTATACATACAGACTGGGAGATGAGACACTGGGAGTCTTGGTTGACAGCAAGTTGAATATGAGCCAGCAGTGTGCATAGGCAGCCAGGAAGGCCAACTATACCCTGGGGTGCATCAAGCATGGCACTGCCAGGTATTTGACGGAAGGGGCTGTCCCATTCTGCAGTGCACTGGTGTGTCCTCATCTGGAGTACTGTGTGTAGTTTTGGCACCATAGTACAAAAAGGACATAACATTATTAAAGAGTGTCCAAAGGAGGGCTACAAAGATGGTGAGGGGTTGAAAGAAGATGATGTATGAGGAGTGGCTGATGTCCCTTGGTTTGTTCAGCCCAGAGCAGGGCAGGCTACCGGGAGGTCTCATGGCAGTCTTCATCTCCTCACAGGGAGTGGAGGGGTAGCTCTGCTCTCTGGTGATGGGGTAAGAGGCAAAGGCATGGAGCTGCTACATAGGAGCTGTCTTATGTGGTTGGGGTGACTTTACCTCTCTCATCTTCTCTATTCCCAGAGTGAAAATGTACGAGATGACAATCCATTCCTGTGTGGATGGCCAGCGATCCATCTTCACTAACACTATATAATTGAACAGCATTAAGTAGCCTATGTATGCCAGCTGTAAAGAAACAAATGAAATGAATATCAATAGTCATCACATTTATACAAGCAAGCAGTTCTTCTTTTATGATTTGATATTCCCAATTCCAGTGTACCCAGAACTATAAACAGACAAAAGAGGAATCAGAGAGTTTGTCCAAAAAAGGTTTGTCCAAAAAAGCTCATATTAACACATACAGTGTGCAATCTGCAAAGTACACGCACAAATATCCTCTTCTCTGACTACATCCATCTGTCCAACAAAACTGTATTAATGCAGTATCCTCAGATTGTCCCATAACAAGAGTCCTGTCACACGCCATGGTGCCAAATACTAAACACTAATTTACTAAGTTATATATGCAAATATTTCTTCCTAATTTACTTTCTAACACTCATTACTCCTCTAGCACACCTTCTCTGTGCTTCTTTTCTTTGTTTGTTTAACTTGGACTCACTGCATTTCACATGCTTTCTGCACAATCCTTGCCTAGCACCCAGAAAGTTCCACATATTAATACACACATCCTCAACCAGTGTATTGCTGCCTTAATTTCCACTATGATTCCTCCCCAAATACTGCTATTCCTAAACATACTGATGCAGCAAGTAGCCACGCACAGTCATGCATTTATTTGCCTTATATTTTCTGCAAGGTTTTGAGTACAACAGTGTTTTTTTTTTTCTCTTCTTCTCTGATACATCTACCTTCTGGCCTAATCTTTCATCCAATTGTAAACACAAATGAAGACTCTGGTTTCTTTGTCCATTCTGAATATAGTCAGAAAAAGATAAGATGAGCAAACTGTATCATCAAAATCACAAAACTTACAGAAGCCCAGGTGTCACACTGGAATGTGGGCTATAGCAATTCTGAGTTTCCGTAGCTGGGCTCTGTGGTGGCCTGAATCCAACTTCCTATCTACTTTGCCTTTCAAACAGCAGCCCTACAAGAGCATGTATCTAAAGCCAAATTTAAATCAGAAAAAAGATGATTCAGTTCCATACACGAACTTTTTATAATTGCTCTTGCAGAAAACTTACTGCACACAACTGAATTTCAATACAGCTCTTTCTCGATTGCACATTACTCACAACTATTAAGTGTTCAGTATCAGACTTCGGATGAAACAGCCATAGAAAGGCTTGGGACTTTTAGGGTAGGACTATTTAAGTGGTCAGCATCTCATAAAATGGGATTAATGGTCTTCTTGTGTTGGCTTATGCTTTGTGTAAAAGTCACAGGATTCTTGCTTTCTTTTCAGTTGCTGGGCTGAAGGATACATGGGAGAACTCTTTGTGTTGACCATCAATATCTGCACAGACAGGGAAGCCAACTGAATCATGGCTTCTCATCCACATAAAACAGAGCAGGAAGTGATCACACTGGTTCTTCTGTTTGTGAGTGATGATAGATCGCAGCTCTGGATAATCTGGAACTACTTTGGTCTTCCCCTACCACTCCTGAAGGAAACTGAGAGCAATACTGACTTAGGTCAGTATCTAGGTATCAGAAGAGTCAGCAGGAACTCAATTTGGGTGGGCAGAACTGTACATGCCTCACTAGCTGAAACAACACCTACTACACTGAAAAAAACCACACCAAAAAACAAGCAAACAAAAAAAGATAGCATCACACAGCATACCTCTTAGAACATATTTATTAGATCTGATTGATAACCACTTCACAGCAATCTTATTAATTCGGTCTGACTCAGCAGCCTTTGCTGAGCATTTGTAGTTAAAAGAATCAGGACACTAAGGTGACAGAAACCATAGGAAACTCAGTTAAGCAGGAGCTTTTCATTTTTATTGCGTTTCATGTGAGCTTTTGTTGTGACTATTTTTTTTTATCAATTCATATTTACTGAAAATTATTGAAAATTTTTGCTTGATAAAACAATTATATCTTGATTTAAGAATGAAATGATGCTAGAATCACATCATTTTCACCCCAAGAAATCAGTCCTTCCAACAAGGGTGATATCCTCCCTATCCCCCTCTAAACCTGTAAATTCAGCCTTCCATAAGCATGTTCCAATCTCACACTGCTGTCAAACCTCATTGCAGATGATACTAGTACTCAAGATTTTTTGAAAGTGCTACTATACAAATGGCTGAACCCCCTTTATCTTGCTTTTACGTAAAGCTTGGGGTTGCCATCTTCACCCTTGAAGCTAGTATGTGAAGAAACTAAGCAGAAGAATTCTTGTTAAAAAGTTTCAAGGACGTATTCCTCCCTACCTTCCTGTGGATACTGTCGTATTGTGTATACTTGAGTACACATTACAATAAAGGACAAACCTGTATATTGCAAGAGAGTTCTTCAAGAATGAGACTACCCTCCACTTTTCTCACTGACTGCAATAATTAAATAATCAAAAAGTGAAGTGGTCCTAAGATGAAAAAATTGGGACAGAGCTGTTCTGATGCTTAGAAGATGACTTTTACTAGGTGTTCAATGCCTCTTTTAACTTCTCAAGGAGGTAGAAATGTGTCCTCTTAGAACATGCTAGCATTTCAATCTAAAGCTTATATTTAAATGGGGAAAGTCTTCATCTTCTTCTCGGGCAGTCTGTGGGATGAAACCTGTGAATCAAGCCTTTCAATGCAACAGTTACAAAAGAGAATAGAGTTGTTGGCTTTTGAAACTGTTGCATGACAGAGAGGAAGACAAAAAGCTGTTTATAAATTTTCTTACTTAGTACTTATAAAATATTTCTTACTCAAAATCCCCCACAGTTAAACCACTCTAGTGTATTTTAAGAGTGAAGGTGGATATCAAGACATATTGAATAATAGTGGATAGGTAGATGTAGAATAATCAAACGATTTTAAATGACATGCAAAAAAAGTATAGTCACACCTTCCATTTTAGGCTGTGAGATGTAAGATTTTGAGGACTGCTTTTGAAATCTAGGATTAACATTTCTGTCTATGTGCTTGCGAAAAGGGAGTTAGGCTGTGCAACTTTAAAGCCCATTTGAGTTATTTTCCTTTTGCTTTTCAATATAGCTAACTGGTCAAGAACTACAACCAGAATGCACCTTAATTTGCTCTTGAAACACAGGACAGACAAGATCCACCTTTAATAAGTGACCTTGAATGAGATCTGCCTCAGGACATAAAACTGTAGAAACAGGTCTAAATGGAAACACAATATTGATCTCTTTCTCCTGTTTCAGAATAGAAATAACCGGGAAAGCCAGGATGCTTCTTTCTGTTTACAGACTTTTCTGGTTATGCATAATACATATTGCAATTGATAATGAGACTAAGCTGCTGATGAGCAGTTTCTAGATTCATTGTGCTGATTAACCTTCAGTGGCTACAGTTCAGTATGTAGTAACTCCAATTGCCAAACTGGAACTATTTGCTAGAATAAGCAGTATGCCACAGTTTGATCTCCGTAGATGTGAGTTGCTCCTGCTGTCTGTAGACATATTGTTTGGATTTCAGTAATGCATTTTTTCTTTTAAGTCATCTTCAGAAAGAGGGAAAGAAATGCATTCTTTGTGATTTGCTGTGCATTGAGCAGAATGATTGAAAATTTAACTGGGAAGGACCACAAGAAATCAACTACCCGATTCCAGTCTGCCAAGGTGGAATTAATTGCAATGTGCCATATTGGACATATGTTTTGATAAGATAGACTTAGAAATTACTAACAATGGAAAATCTACTGTTTCCTTACACAATTTATAACAATATGTCTCAGAACAGTTAAAAGCTGTTTCCTAACATTTTACCAACAACTGTCTTGCTGCAGCCCTATTCAAGAAGGATTCTATTCCTCTTTTCAGCAACACCCAGGTATTTGAAGGCAGAATTCCTGCAGTCATTTTATTCCTAGCGAAAATAACCTCACTTCCTGAAGTCCTTCCCCTTAAGTTGTATTTTACAGACCTCTGGATAAATTTTTAATTTTCTTTTTTGTTAGCGGCCTTCAAACCAGTCCACATCTGTCATGTGATGCATAAAGTGAAATGGTTTACAGTACTCTAAATAAGTAGATTGAAAAGATTAATTTGTGTGTTTTACTTTTTGATTTCATCCTTCTATAACATAGAACATAATACAGTGCCATCAGCAAAATTTCATAATTGAAGTTTTGAGTGAAAATATCAGACAGCACCTGATGTAGGAGAGACCCTAATGGAATTCTTTCCAATCCTTGATTCCAGCTTGATAGCGAGTAATTGATACATACTCCTAACGACCAATCAACAAAAGGCTTTGTATCATGTAATAACTTCAATATGGCAATGATAAATTTACCTATGAGATTCCTAGAAAAGTTTTTGACAATTTCTTGCTACAGTCAAAATATATTACCTTAGTTGTTTTTTTTTGCTATATCATGTGCATTGTCTGCTTCTTTATAACACAGGGATATTGGTCTGGTTAGACATAATTTAATGTATACTGACTGCTATTCATACCATTGTTATCTTACGGCTACTTACAGCAACACTTTAATTATAGAGAGACATTTGCAGGCTAGTAAAACAACAAAGCAAAAATGTCCCAAGGAAAGATATGCTCTGCTGGTTTCTTATTTTCATCCATCATTATCTTATTTGATACCCTGATTAAAATCAGCCTCCTGCTGGGCTTACTATTGGGTATTCTCCTATTTGGAATTCCTTGGGAGCACTGACTTCAGCAAACTACTTGTACTTGAAGAATAACCTAGAGTTAATCATTAAGTTCATGAATGAACATTTAAAATTCCTAAGTTAGCAAGTGCTAGATGACCGCAAAAGATTAAGCTCTTTATGGATAAATCATCCAATGCAGTCAGATGAAGACTCTCAAAGAAATACACATTATGATCTTAATCCAGTGTCAGTACTTGTCCATTCAGCCCAATCATAGAATCATAGGATCACAGAAACAGCAAGGAGCAGCAGTATAACAAAAAAGATATCTTACTGTGTAAAACCAAAATTTAACGATGGGAGCATTGTAGAACTCGTAAATCTTTCTTCCAACAGGAATCAGTCTGTGCCTGCTCTGTACTTCTTCTTCTTCTTTCTTTCTTGAGGATTCTCCATTCCCTCGTCCCAGCATTGCCTACAAAAATGGACATCCTTATGTTTCTTTATTTCTGAAGGACAAATTAAGCTATTTTAAAAAGAAAAAAATAAAAAGGAACCTTTTCAAAACTTATCTGATTTCTTATCTTTAGACAAAATCAGATGGCCATCGCTTTGTGCAAAATATTTTGTTCTCAGATTATCTTTTATGGAGGCAAGCTGCTGTTTAGTTCCTTCTAAACTGCAACAGTAACAGGTTAGCAGTAGTGAACTACTTGACTGGTGAACAAAAAATGAGATTTCTCCTTTTGTCTGTATAGACAGAAAGATTTTTTACCTGACAAATGTTTCTTATTATGTACAATAAACAAATGCACACAGAAAACAGATAAGTTTTGTTTTTAAACAAAGAAAAGTTCAGAAGGCTGATACTGAAAGGGAACAGGAGGAAACATGAATTAGTATTTGCTGGACTGGGAACAATGAAGCTAAGGACTGTTTTTATGTTGATCATAGGATCCACTGCAAGCCATGATCCCACGAGCCATGAGCTTCACTCGGATGTAGAGGGCTGACCAGTTGATTTCAAGGGCTTTAGATCAAAAGATCATTCTACATCACCACGGCTTTTCTATAATGAAGTTCCAGCATGCTTGTGAACTACCTCAGGTTGGCTTGACTTCACTGTAACCACTGAACTTCAGAGTTGCTGAAGATCTACAGGGAGCTATGGACTCTGTGTTCACTCTTTAACGCCTTGTCCAGCTTCAGAGAGAAGTGGAAGGAGTGACTAAACTTCACGCACTTTGAAGTTAATGCTAATAAAAGGTATCGCTTTGTGTTTAGAGTACAGATTGATCTATTAAGTATTCTTAAAAGCAAATCTTTCGTGAACAGTATTGTATAGTGGATTTTAGGTCACTGTGCCCTGAGCAAGTTCTAACTACTTAGTTTATGGCAGTAGCTATAGATTGCAGCACTTCGGCACATGAAAGCAACTGCTTGAATCGAGAGGCAACCATCCTAAGTACGCAGGGTTTGCACCATGATGCTTTTATTGAAATGCTTTTCTAATGCTTTTCTACAAGTAGATCAAATCATTTTTTGTACATTTATGTTAAATTAAGTAAATGTTCAACATTGCTAAAGGTATGAGCGTTTTCATCACAACTTAAAAATGTGGAAAATTAAGTCACTGAAAAAAGCAATGAGATGCCAGACAGACTATCTTTCAATGAAAAGGTCCTTCTTTTATCTTACTCTGTGTTCTCAGATTCAACAGGATATTCAGTGTATTCTTATGTAACTTCAACTTCAGTTGAGCTATTTCATCTGGTTCTAGTACCCTGCAATTCTCAATTCTCACATTTTTAAAACTAAGAAATGTAAGAATCACGTTCTCTTTTTTTTTTTTTTTCCCCTCTTTCTTTCTCTCTCTCTTTTATTGTTTTTCCTTTCCCTTCTAGGTCTCATGTGGAGCAATTCGTACAAGTCTTTGGTCCCACAAAAGAGCAAGTTGTAATGATAAACTGATTAACAGTCTTTCACTTTAGGTATTTGTAACATTATTGGGACTATGTGTGATCCTAGACACCTGCTCGCTATTATTTCTATTTCATTCAAATATGCAATTAGTTTTCCTCACTGTTGTTATTACTTTCCACACAGTCTCTTACATACTTGAATTTGACCACCCACCTATGTTGCCCTCCAAGCTTGTTATAAAATAGAACGAAAATTCATGACACAAGTATATAATACTAAAACTAACATATTTTAATTAATTTATCCATTTAATTTACCTTTTTATGCCTGCAGATTCCTAAGCTTATCCCCATAAATGTAAATAAAACAAAGCATATTCAAAAATCAATGAAACTTCCTGATGATTCTCATGGAGCACCTTAAAACCCTTTAAAATCCATCGATATTTTTGTAAGAAAGGAGAAAGATGTATCTACTTAGGAGAGAAGGAAAGTACTCATTAGGTAAGCAGACAGTCTGCAAGAACATGAGATGTACTGTGTATAACTACAGTAAGAGAAGCAATACCAGCTTCACAGAAACCCAGGTATCATTACCTGAAATCTACAAAATCAAAATGATTCCCCACTCTATAACAAGGATTGGTTATTTTTTTTTTTGGGGGGGGGGGGGAAGGTGCAGTAGAATACAAATGTTTTGAAAATATTCTATCCCTAAGAAAGCAATTTCCTTGCTTCTCTCTACCTCCTGACACTGTTTTAGAGAAAACTGCCATCTGGTGCTTCAGATATTTCTGCAGCTTTTCCCAAGGCTTTGTCTCTGCTGTCCTCTGGTGCCCAAGAATTTTGCACGAGAGTGAAAATAAATGCTGGCAGCTTAAACAAATGAGCAGTGCCATGCTTTAGTAAAGGGGATTGTTTTACAGTTCCAAACCTTCACAACTATATATATTTACTAATTCTGATAGTCCCTCAGTTCTCACTGAAATGAATGAGTTGTGTGTGATTTTAGGATAATGCTCTGTCAGTACATGGATTTATGCACATGGATGCTGATTTCTTGTTTGTTACTGCTTTCTTGTTAATAAATGATGCTCTCATTTTATCTCATTATGTTTTTGAATTAACAGTGTACTGTACTGTACTAACCTCTCCCCTCCTCCATGCTACAGATGGGGAATTGCTCTGAGATGGCCAGGGATTAGATTTGACCTAATGTCTCCGACTGTTAATTATATCACGGTATTAACAATTTGAAAATCCTCCCCAATTAGAGACACACAGAAATAATTTAAGTCACCATGTTAACAGAATAGCTGCAATGCCAAATGTGAACAAATGTGTTTCCACTCAGAGGAGAAAGCAAGAGGGTGGGAATAACTGAAGACACTGCTCTGCGTGGGTGGCATCTCTTTCTCTAATACACAATTTTGTTCATGATTCAGTATGAGTCATGCAAGGTAAGCCTGACAGCAGTGTAACAGTAAATTACTGTACAACTGCATCACTGTAGCCTGAGGGGGTTGATGCCTGCATAGTTTTTACATGGAGATTTTCTAATCAGGATGCTGGTGGGTTTGTTGTTGTTTCCTCCCCTCTTTCTTCCTTTTGTTTCATTTAGTTTAGGACTGACCATTGACAGAGAACCAGGGCAGTTTTGGATTCTGCATTTTTTGCATTAACCTATGATCTAGTGATAATTTAATCTTCTTTTATAATTAAATAATGGGAGTTTTAGGCCAGCTATTATGACCACAAGCTCTTCACAGTTTATCCTTAGTGAAATGCACATGCTGCCCACAGACTTAACACGTACTCACAAAGTGGTGTGGAAATGGTACACAGCTGGGTGGATGTACCACTGACCTCTCCCTGCACAACCCCTTGTACCCTGTGGTGTGCAGCCAAATGCTGCCTCCATGCTAATTGCTCCAGAGCAATCATTCTCTGCATTGAACTACTGGCAGGAAAAAGTGTTTAGTGCCTCTGAGTTATAGGATTTTCACCTGCTCAGTGGTTCTTTAAGATGAATAGGAAGAAGAGATAAAGTACCAGGAGCTCAGTCCTCCTGACTGCTGACCACAGCAAAAGATGGAGAGTGCTGGAGCAGTTGCATGGCAGAGGCACGTGAAGCTTCTGAGCTTAATGAGGAGGAAATTCCTTGTTATGGAGAGGGCCAGTATTGGCCCTTCTGCTGCATGAGCCCCAGCACCTTGCACTGCTGTTTTTCATATGGGCTGCAGGGGTGCCTCACTTCTTGCATGTGAGATGCTACAAGTAGCACTGTACCCTGATGGGTGGCGAGTTGGAGGTGGGTCTGACTGCACTGGTGTTCAGCTGTTCCTGGGGTAAGAACCACAGTTTTACTGATTAGATATTTATTTAGTTCTTGCTGTGGAGAAAAATCTAAGCATACATACTACGGGTAAGATACATGTATGCCCAGAGGCCAACATAACCAGCTTTCCTGTTGATAGTCCTGTCTTGAGACTACAGGTGCTCATGGAAATCCAAACCTTCTATTCTCTGTGGAAAATTAGAACAAAGCAGCAAATGAAATATCTTCTAAAGGATTTTGATAAGTTATTCTGTATTGTGAAGTAACACCATTTACTGGGAAAATACTATAAGGGAACAATTAGGCCAAATAAGGATTGTGATGCTTCTAGTTACTGCTTCCAGAAACAGTGTCATTTTGGGACGTGGCTAGTCCACTGCTGTTTCTGAATAGTCAAAAAGCTAGCAGCTAAACACAAAATGTCCGTGCCCTTCAGATTTTTGTGCCCGTCTGCTCTTGTAGGTCTTAATATTCAGGATTAATAACCGGTAGCTCCATCCATAAATTGTGGTAAATTGCTTGGTGCCAAGGGAGTGGTGATGAGAGCAATATTTGAGATTGGTTTTGTGAGTAGCTGCTATAAGAAAAGCCTGTTGCCTAGCATCTAGGTGTTAAAGAAATGTGTGCCCAGCACTCTCAAATATCTGCTATGAAGCTAAAAGCAGGTGTGAGTAACAAGTAGTTTATAGTAAATAAACTATTCATCTTTACATAGTATAGCCAAATGTTCACCTACATATCAGAGGAGCATAAAATAAACACATACTCTGCACCCGTGTGGGGACTTACTTCATTGTTGCTGTTGTGATTGCATTATTCTGTGCAAATGAAGTGTTAAAACAGTGAAAAAAAATCACCTTACCTTGTGTGTACCTCATCTACACTGCACAAATGCAGTCCAGATGAAGCAAACAAATAAAACTTTAGTAATCCCTTAAAGAATCTAACTGTTAGTCCTGAAAAAAAAAAAAAAAATGGAGAAAAACATGCACTTTATTTGGAATGCAACTGGTCAAAATTGAATTTAGTCATCAAGCCAAAAGATCACTTATTAAAACAGATTATCTTACAAATGCTTTGCAGTGGGTGTTACAGACGATCTTAATGGACTGAGTATTATTACCATGGCAAAAGTGGGACTTCCCAAAGGCACTTCCCAAATGGCCTTTGAGATACTTTTTTATTACGGGATGTCAGTTGGCCAGGCAATTTGATTAAGGTCAGGACAACTCAAGTTTTACTCCACTTTTCTTCTTATATTTAGAACATGCTACTAGGAAAACTCTTCCTGACATAGTGTCGTAAGAGAACTAAGTATCCAACAACAAAAATACATGCAAAGGTCTCTGTTTTATATACCCCTCCTCAACATAGTAATGCATAGCTGGTATTACATCAAAACCCATGTGAAGAAGTCTACACTACAGATTATACAGGAAAAAAAAAGAACAAACATAGGTAAGAAGTGCTTCAAAGATCTTGTTTCTTTATGTTGTGCACACCATGGCAGTACTCCTTACATTTACAGAAAAAAGTGTGTCCCCCTGAAACTTCACTAGAATGATGCAACAAATTCAAGGGAGTAGAAGGGCAGAGTCAAGGATAGGAAAGAGCAATAGGACTGAGTCAGCATATTGAAAGAGGGAGGGAGGGAAAATCTAAGATTCATCTGGCAAAGAATATACAGTTTGGTGCATCACTTCCTTGTAGCAGGATTCAGAACATAAAAAGGGAAGACAGCATTGAAGACAAGAAACCAGGAGCTGGGTTAGCTGCAGAGAGATGGAAATGAATTTCTCCCCAGTGCCAAGAAAAAAGGCAGTTTATGAAGTACTTATTTGATTTGAATAGGCACTTCATGAGTGGATCAGAAGCCAGGTATAGTAAATTGCAATAATAGCTAATGAGTGCAGAACAGCCCATTGTGGCTATTCTGGCTTCTGGTCCTTCCCAACAGCCAGGTTCTTGCCTGCAAACGGGTCCTGCAGGTGGGTCTTGTGGGCTGCTCCTTCAGCTTGCCTGCATATTGGGTCCTGTAGGCAGGTCCTTCTGCCTGCCTGCAGACGGGCTCCTGGGGGCAGCTCCGGCTGTTTGCCTGTGGGAAATAGCCTTTTTTTTTTTTTAAATTAACTAGGAAAATCCCTTCTACTCCTTTATCCTGACCTCGAAAGACTAGTTTAAAGCCTGCCAAAAGACATCACAATCAAAATTAAGTAAACCAAATCAAACTAAGGTGAGGCAGGTCTGACAACTCCCGGTAGCTGTATAATTTTCACTCTTGATAATTTTAACTCCTGATACATGTATAATTTTCAGAGTTTTAGCTATCTGGTTCTCTTTGTCTTGTAAATCATTAATTTAACCTTCCTTGCAAGGTTTCTCTGAGCTACAGAAAATCTTAACAAGCGTTGAGCTGTCTAGCTACTTGTCAGTGTCTTCAGTTGATTGAAAACTGCATGTCTTAGTGTGAGAGGCATTGACTACAAATTCATGAAGAATTTTGAAAAATACCTTCATGACCTTTCTTGCCTCTTTGCACACTTGCTCTCTAATTAAGTTAACTAAAAAGAATAAACAAATCTCTAGTTTCCACACGATTCTGGGTATTTCCATCTGAAAAATAAACAGTGTGCATCATTAATACTAGAGAGGCCCACTCCATTTATCATGGTTGAGTGCTGAAATCTCTTGAATATATTTCAGGCAGTGCAGCACCAAATCAAATTATGAAGATATTACATTACAAAGTGATGCTTCAACATCACTGTGTGCTGCTGCAACATCAGGACACAACGATGTTTTATTTGCACCACAGAGATGGGAGAGTTATGAGTGGCCACCTATCATCTGCCAAGCACATTAAATGACACCCACAGAATAGTAAACTGAGAGCAGTAAGTCTGGCGATTTGTTGTCAGCTCTTACTGTGAGTTCCATGTCCTCTTCCTCTTTTTCTTTCACTGGCTTTTCTGGTTCCTCTGGTTCCTTCTCCTGAAGATGGATCTCATTGGCCTGAGACATGTAAGGCATATCATCTTTGTTCTTGAACTCCAAGCTGAGGATTGAAGGAGGAAGTAGAATTCCTAGAATTACCTAAAGCAATAATAATAATGACAACGGTAATCATCACAGTAAACAGATTACAATCATGATGGTTACTTAGTGTCAAATGGAACAGCTCCCTCTGGACATCTGAGAAGAGGAATACACTAGTGAATGTGAGTTTCTATGGCAATAGAGTATATGTCACTTGGGGTAACGTTTTCAGATCTCTGTAGTGAAACAAAGCGTGTAACTTCTATTAACACTGATAGAAGAGCTATGGCTAACTGCCTCTTCCGAATATCTGCTTTCTCATCAGATGCGTATTACATATCAAATGCATCTGCAAAATACTTTGTAGGGTAAGTGACAAATGGAGCCATGGGTGTGTTCAGACCTCAGAATTGCAGATTTCTGCATTTTATGTAATAGAGAATGTCACTGTAAATGACATGCAAGAATTTTTTATTTCTACAGAGAGGGTTAACACATCCATGCTTAATGTATGCAGGTAGTGAAGACATAAACGTGTGGATCTGAGAAGATGAGGCACAGCCAGTGATAGCAAATGCTGTTGTACTCAGCTATGCAGTCCCGTTAGATTTGGCTTCACTAGCCTGGCAGCCCACATTATGCTTACGCTAACGTCAGCTCCTTCTTTTCTGCCTTGTCTCTCTTATGCAGAGGGAATGCAGAAGACACTGTATTTCCCTTGTATGGATATATGCAATGAACAACACTTGGCATTAACTCTGTAGAAAAATTGAAGAGATATCATAACAAGAAGAAGCAGACAGTCTGTACACACAAGTACAACAACTTCTTCTGTTTATGCTGTTATCTCAGGAAAAGCAATTTTATTATATATCTCTCCCTAATTGACAGTGAAACCAGACATCAGCTTGTCAGCAGGTCAACAGTGGTGACTGCATGTGCTTCTTACCAGCAACACTTGCTGACTGCAGTTAGAAGAATGCAGGCCATGCCCTGCTGTGGATAAGCTGAGTGCTGGGCTACCCATTCTGCTCCTGCAGCCAGCCCCTTGCCAAAGAGGCTTATGGCAGAGCCAGCTCCTTGGGGGCTGCTTGCTCTGGAGATCGGAAAGGATTCAAAGAGCCTCTGCCCTTACTGATGGTGCCGCACCTCTCGGTGGGACTCCCAGGAAACAAGGCTCTTGCCTTTTGCCAGTTTCAATACGAGGAAATTGTTTGTGGGAAATAGTCTGTGATTCATGCTTGCATAATAATCTCCTTGCTGTGTCGCTTTTTGTTCATGTAGCTTGCTTTACCTTTAAACAGGCTCTTCTAATGAACTCTAGTGAAATAAAAAACAGACTGTGAGCTGAGTAAAGGATCCTTTTGAGGCTCTCCTGTTATGAGAAGCCAAAAGGAAGCATCTGTTACCTTTGGTTATCCAGTGTGAGAGGAAGGTCTGTTTTATGGCTTCAGAGCTGAGAGCTGTAAACATGAAAGCATGCTGCAGGAAATGAGGTGCTGCTGGGACTGTACCTGCCCAGGTGGACTATCTATGAAGCTGAACATGGACCAGAGCAGCAGACCCCAAGGAGGGCACAGGGCCTGTCAGGAAAATAGTAAGGATGTCTCCAAACATGAGAATGTTTTCTGTGTGTAAGCAGAACGACATCTAAACACAGCTCCAGCGGTAGGGCAGGGAGAATCCTACTAGTCACACCCATTCATCACTGTTACTGGATTAGACCCGGAATGATAATGATGCATGCACTTAAAAGCACTTTCACCATTACCGAACAAAGTGACTGAGCTATTACCACTTCTCACACACAAATCACGTGGGAAAGAGAAGCCTTTCCCTGAAGGCTTTTCTCTATCAGAGGAAAGAGGAGGCAATTCCTGGCTTTATGCTGACTGATGAGCACAGCATGTTGGTGAAGGTGAAAGAGGCCAGTTCAGGCTTCTTCTGGACAGAAATTCACTTCACAGAACCCACCTTGCTCTGTTAGCAGTTTTGTGGGTGGAAGTAAAGCTTAAGCAGCTTTAGAAATTGGATTATCCTCCAGATCCCCTCGGGTAGTCCCTTTGGGTCAGTCATCAGACAGAGCAGCTGGGGACTGCAAGAACATGTGCTACTTGCTCTGGCCTCTTCTGGGGAGGGCTGCTGGATCAGCACCTTTCACTAGCAGTTAATTCACTTTCATATCCTTCTTTATCTATGTTTCAGAAGCTTGGCTAACTCCGCAGTGTACTAACCTGCCTCTGTTTTCTTTCTGGTAACTCTGACTTGGGAAAGGGTACTGAGAAAAATAATAAAAACCTAAATAATGAACTTTAAGCTTGGTTTAGGGACAAGTTGTTTGCTGAAACGATGAACACGAGAAGAATATATTCTGGTTAATGTCGCTATGAATAAGCACCCCAAAATAACGTTTATTAAGACAGTTATTAGTAATGTTCTGCAAGCCCCATCATCATCTATTAGAATTCCTCTGTTAATTCAATTTTAAAAAAGTGCTGACCTTTAGGCCAGAATTTTTGCGCATCCGGAGACGACCCATCCACATGTCTGTGAGCAGCATTTGGCTGCAAGTGTGAGCAATGAAGTCCCTGTGCTTAGCAGCCACTGCGAGCTGCAGGCATGTGGCATTGCTCCAGTTCTTCAGCTCGTAGGTCAGCAGTTTCATTGCCAGTTGCTCGTCCTGTTTGTATGACTGGTCCAACAGCTCCACTGCCAATTGGCCAAAGTCCCTGCAAAAGAGGGACCTCCGATCATTCCTGTTAGCTCATGCGATCTGCTGCAGAAAACACCCCTGAATAAGTGACAGCCTCTGCAAGGGGTGCATCACCATCATGCAAATCATGATGTTGACTGCACACACATTAATGGTAGGGATATATATATAAGTGGCCCAGCTGAGCTGTGCCGAGCACCCACACCTACCAGCTGTCTGCTCCCACCTGCCTGCCCACTTCCCTGACATTTTTTGGTTGAAATCCATTGGTTATCTGCAGCCTGGAGGACTGCTTCTCTGCTATTTGCTCATGATGTTATGAAAGAGCAGTGACCAACATCTTTTTCTGAATTCTCACCATTTTCAATGTCTCAGACTTTTAATATCAGAAAGAATTGCTTTGAAAATTAGTACATCGGCTTGATCACCTAAGTATGAGCTGTTGGTTAATCACCATCTCTCTCAGTATATGGTGTTCAGAACAATTTCAACAGTTGTTCTGTTTGGATGAACAGAATACCTACTGAGGGCTCAGAGAGAACACATGCAATATAATCACTTAAGAAGTTATACTGCTAGCAACACTGCATCTTTTGCAGATAGGTTGTTTGAAAATCAATTAGACTTTCTCCGAAGAGACTGCACTTTCCCTATAATTTAAAAGTGAAAGGCAAGATCAGCAGCCTCTCACTTTGTTTATTTTATTTTTTACTTCACCTAGGAAAGTGCCCATGGAAGAAAATCTACCTCGAATTATGATTCAGCTCTTGGGATATGTCATCCACCATGTCATTTTCTGATGCTTCATGGGCCATGGCTTTGCAGAGTTTGCAGGCCACCAGTGCTTTAGCCATAGCCTCCTCTCCATGCTGCCAAAAGAAGAGGGCCATCTTCTGGCGCTTCATAAGCACTGCCCACACCATCAGCTCGTGGAATGGAAAGGGAAAATGATTTATCTCAGGGTCATCCAAATCAATATCAACTTCTTCTTCTCTTTTCTTAGTTGTTTTCCTCCCTCGCCGTAAAGGGACATCGTCCTGTGAGAATTGCAGAGAAATTTTTTTCCTCAGGGAAGGAATTCAATCTATGCACACAGTATTTTGGAGTCAGTACAAGAGATGTCAAATACACTATCTGCAGTGCAATCCCTTCAGCTTTTTTTTGGATAAAAAATTCAACACCATAAAACAATAGCTATAAGTACAGGTTCATGAACAGTAATTAAGAAGCCAATAATCCTATACCTAAACTCAGGGAAAAAGAACTTTGGACTCTGAACTGCCCTTACTTCCTCAGAACATTAAGCACCATTGAACAATGCCCAGAGACATTTTGAAATAGCCACAATTAAAATAAAGTTAAGCATTCACTTCAATTACAACATTATAATACATCCACCTTGTTCCTCCTCTGGACAATACATATCCAAGGGATGTTCTCATCTTCTTAGAACTTCCTACTTATTCCTAGTATTTTCTCACTTTATTTTCTCAGTAGAGTCAGAATCACCTTTCAACACTTTTATATTTCTACTAGTTTACTCCTTTTTTCTCCAGTTCTACTTTGTTTTTACAACTAGACTTTATGCTTTTGTTTCTATCATATTTTAGCTAAATTGGATCATTCAGTGGATAAAGAATTTGTTGGATGGTTGCAGACAGAGGGTTGTGGCTCTGTGCCAACATGAAGGCTGGTCACAAGTGGGACTGAAGTCTTCAACATCTCTACCAGTGACTTAGACAGTTGGATTGAGTGTAGCCTCGGCAAATTTGATGACACCGAGCAAAGTGGTGCAGTTGATATAACAGAAGGAAGGGATGCAATTCAGAGGAACCTTGACAAGCTTGAGAAGTGGGCTCATAAGAACCTAATAAGGTTTTAGAAGGTTCAAAAGCCTAGGGTGTTACATTGGGTAGGAGCAATCCCAGATATGTCTATCTACGTGATGGCAGAAGAACTCCTTGAGAGCAGCTGTGTGAAGGACTCAAGGGTTCTGGTGGATGAAAACCTTGATGTGAACCAGCAGTGTGCACTTGCACTCTGACAGTCTCACTGCATCCTGGGCTGCATCAAAAGAGGGGTGGCCAGCAGGGTGAAGGGAGTCATTATCCCCATCTGTTCTGCCGTTGTGAGGCCCCATCTGGAGCACTGTGTCCAGGCCTGGGGCCCCCAACACCAGAATAATGTAGAGCTGTTTGACAGGGTCCCACAGGAGGGCCATGAAGATGATCAGAGGGCTGGAGCACCCCTCTTAAAAAAAGAATTTGGGGGAATTGTGCTTGTTTAGCTTGGAGAAGAAAAGGCTCTGGTGAGCCCTCGCTGAGGCCTTTCAGTACTTGAAGGGAGGTTTTAAGCAGGAAAGGAGAGATTTTTTATGGTTTCCAAAAGCAATAGCACAAGGGGGAATGATTTTAAACTAAAAGAAGGGAAGATTAGGTTAGCAGGAGGAAATTCTTTACTCAGAGGTGGTGAGGCCCTGGCACAGTTGCCCAGAGAAGCTGTGGTGCCCCATCCCTGGAGCTGCTCAAGGGCAGGTTGAATGGGGCTATGGGCAGCTGAGCTGGAGGGGGAGCAGTTCTGCCCATGGAAGGGGGTTGGAACTGGGTGATCTTAAAGGTCCCTTCCAACCTAAGCCATTCTATGACTATGATTTTAGGCAATTTTTATTAAACAAGCTGGCCTGTTCTGTGCCGCACCTGCAGACAGCAAAATGAAAGTCATAGTACAAAATAAACAAATAAGAAAATACTACACTCTTTGAACCATCAGATAGTTAGAACTGCCAACAAAACTGATGAAATTTTGGCCCATGTAATGACTTCTGTCTCATTCAACAGTCTGAAATCCTTTTTAAGCTACCTAGTGATCTGACTGAAATGCGGCACAGACTGACAGACTGTAAAAATTTGTTTAATCTTCATCAGAAAACAACTGATCCACAGAGGGGGCAGAGCCTTCTTTTCTTTTGTCTACCGGCTAGAGTTCTTTTAAGAAATATTTCTAAATCCAAGCCTTGCATAATCAGGTTATCTGGATGAAAAACACAACCAATGTGGCACAAATCTCCTTCACAATTGGAAAGCAGCTATGGGTGCTTTCATTACAGCATACCTAAAAATTATCTTTATTTAACTTAGATTTGTCAAAGAAAGAAAATACATTAAGGTTTATCACAGGTTCACCTACCTCCATTCCCAACAGTTTCAGGGCTTTTGGCTGTACAAAAAAGTTAAAAAAAAAATGTTATTTCTCCCAGAAGGGTGAAGAAAAATTACAGCTGTGTGTATATACATATATGCTTACATGTGTAACACGTAATTATAAGATATAGGGTATATAATACACAATATATAATATATAACAAAATACTCTCAATATAATGAAATATTATTTAATATACTGCACATATATAAAAAATTTAATTACATGTATGTTTTTAACTCTAACTTGAATTTGACTCTATTTCACCAAAATGAACAGCAGAAAACATACATTTGGAACCTAACGTAAATTCGATCTGTCTGGAGGTCTGATCTCGTAGAAAGGAGACTGGAATTATTGCTAAGATCACTGTCACGAGTGAATTTCTCTGGAGTGCTTTAGTATTTTGGCCATTTCCCGTGCACACCTTACTGACTGTTATGAAGCTGCTCTGTGTGTTGTGCCAGTGTCTGTGAAGTCTCTACTGAAATGATTATCCTGATGGAACTTGGAAGTCTCTCCCAACAGCTACAATTACTATCCTTACTCTCAATAGTGAAGTATGAAAATGTGAGACAAAAACAAACAACTCTCTTCTCATGTGTTTGGCTGCAAGCATTCCACAGAGCTGTTGCTCTTTATAGTGTCTTAGGATGGTATTTAGTGGTATGTGTTGCTAAAATCTGAACTGAAGCATGAAATGAAAATGTGAAGCAAAACTAGGCTAAGAACTGCAAATCTTACTGGCAACAGTTATTCACACTTTGCTTCAAGCTGAATTGGGTCAGTGGCATTACAGATGACAACAAATACCTTTGATGTTTTTGAAAGATAATAAATTTACTTTGGATTCACAGTATTGAAATCTATCAAACAAGAAAACTCCAAAAACGCAGAATGGTATTTTTGCCATGAACCCACTGTCTTGCCTGATGTCACATGCAGCCAGTAAAGCCTGTTTTGAGTTATGTATTTCTTTGCCCTCATAGCTTCAGGCCACAGTCGAGAGGATGAGTCCTAAGATAATACATGCATCTTACAAAACACAAGTTTTCTCAAGTCTAACTCTGTTAGTATCCTGTGGCATTGAACCAAAAGACTCTGAGTCTTTCAAACACAGCATTTGGACAAAGCCAGGGGAATGTGCCTTATGCCCTCGTCTCATCAAGGCAGCAGAACACTCCAACCCAAATTTTTTTTTGTTAAACTTGCTTGACTGCAGTGCATTGCAATGAAATAAGTATGTAGTGGAAATAATTCTGTAGATAGAATAGTGCATGCATGTAGATTTCCTCCTAAGCCTAGAACCATCCAAGAAACTACTGCAACTGCTGCAAATAGGTGCAGTCATACAAACAACAAAAAATTGCTCCTTACCCTCTTAGGCCCGAATAAATTGTGGTAGAGTGTTCTGAATCGTTTTCGGGTGTAATTGCAGCGATATGCTCCTCCCATCAGGTACTCTATCACCAAACCAATATCAATCAGGCTTATTCGATAATCAGGAGGTAAATTTCCCTGTAACAAAAATAAGAAAGATCGTGGGGGAGGAAGACATTATTACTGTTGGCATTGTTAAATGCATTTTATAATGATGTTAGAATAAAATAAATTAAAATAGTTAAAAACAGGAATGTATTATTATGCTGGTTAATTAATTCACCTTAAAATAGATCCAACCGAAACCTGGATATTCTCGCTTGGAAAGAAGACATAAGTTAAATAAGAAGGTGAAGAACTTGTAGTAACAGAAGATAGCGTCAGTACACAGTACTCATATTCTTCAGCTGGGGAAACAAGGAACATGACTGCAGAACAAAAAGCATGAGGATCAGCGCACTGGAAAGGTCAGGCACAGTTGCTGAGCTCTAGTCTTGTCATACAGCACCTCTGCTGCACCATCTGCTCCACACCTCTCGTCCTGGCATTTCTCGTCTCTGCTGGCATCTCCTCGCTTTGCCTCCTCTGCACTGCTGAGCCACTGTGAAGTGACATCATGTAATATTGATTGTTCACAAGAAAGCAGCTCTTGCAAGTGACCTTCCCATCCTCCATATTCCAGGAAAGAAAAGATGGAGGAGAAGAGACTTGTTAACTACTCTAGAGGAATTACACATTTCTTCTGGGAATTATGTACAAATAGACTAATATCATTGCTTAAATTTCACAGTTATTACAAGGAAAGCACCTGTATATATGAAAGTAAGTATGAAAATTGGAAAAAGTAAAACATCTCTAGTTAATTCCTTGGGGTTTTGGTTGAGAAGAAAAGTATATGCCTAGCAGGTTTCCTAAATGAGCCCCCCTTGAAATCCCTGGATATTTTACTGAAAACTCTTCCATATACAGTAACTCTGCTACCCAATTTTCAGCACTGCCGGAGAGTTGTGTCCCATAAAGGAGAACTGTGATTGTGGTAAGGGTCATTAGCAGGATTTTGCAAAATATGTCTATCTGCTCACTCTTCAGTTTCTGTTCCTTTCTATTAAATAGAATATGAATATCCAGTGACTTTGGCACACACCTCTATTTTTGAAGGGAAAAGGAACTGTAAATATATCTATGTCCTATTGCCCTCACTCTGTGAATTGCCTTGCACATAACCATCCTTCTTTTTACTGTCAAGACTAGAAACAGCAACACTAAAGTTATAAGTTATCATATATACATGGCTTGCTAAGCTCTGAAAAATACCTCAGTAACAGATTGCCTCTTCCTGCATCTTGGCCCGAGTCTGCTTCTGAATCAACTGGACATTTGTGTTCTCCAGTAACAGTAGGTCTGACAAGATACCTGGCAGGTGAAGTGCTCCTGGGCTCTCTGATGGCAGAATAAAACCCTGCCTGTTCTTCTGTTTCCCTGTAGAAACTCTGCAAGGGAAACTCTGATCCAGTTTCAGGAGAGAGCTAATGGGAAGGGACTGCCTTCAGGTAAAATTTCCCTTCTTCTCTAAGTCAGTGCCAAATTATTTGGACAATAGTTTGCAGTTCAGCAAGCAGTTCCCCATCAGCAAAGAAGCCACAACTTAGAAAACCATGAATAGGTCACACAGATCTGCAGATCTTATTACGGACTCTGCAGATTTACAACTCCATCCTATATGTCATTGTGCAAGAAAAGTGGCTACAAATTAAAGGTGGAAAATAGAGGTAAGTTATCCTTCTGTGAATCATGAGTGACAGCTTTGGAAAGATGAGAAAATAACTCTAGTAAAAAAATTAACTAAGTTGTACAGTCAACACTGCAGAAGGACTACAAAATTGTAATTTTTGGCTAAAGAAATTCAGCCCACTTTAACAAAATAATCACATTTTCTGTAATGATATACAGCACAGATTACAGTTAGCCTGTAGCTGTTTTTATGTGATCATCAGAAGAAGGTTAATAATTCACATGGAACAATTTTATGACAGCCTTGTCCTGTTGGAAATATCTGCGTGCCTGCCTGGCTTCTCTGCAGATTTGCTTATTAGATTCAGAGCAGAGAGGCACTAATGGAAAGCAGATGGCACCTGGCTCTGCAGAAGAGATGAAATGGATGCAAAGATTCTCCTTCCTCATCTACTTCAGCCAGGAAGAGAAAAGCTTGTTTCAGTCCCTGCAAGGCTCTGGCAGCATGCTGAAAGGCTGAGGATGCAAAGGGGAAGCAGCGCTGTGGTGCACTGGCACTGGCAGTGGGTTGGAATTCAAAGAGATGGAAGATCAAGCAAATCTAGTGGCAAAAGGTGAGCTGCCAACTCCATTTCAGTGCTGTTCCCTGGCAGCACTTCTGTCCTGTTCCTAATCTTGACCGGTGTGATGGGGCAAAGAGCACTATAGTTAGCATATGAGATTAGCTTGTTTGAACAGTCCTTGTATTCTAACCAATTCTATGAAAATTCAAGATAAATCTAAAAATTAAACCCTGTTTGTTTGTTTTCTAAAATGTTCTCCAGTTTCCAGAATGTTTAAGGCATTTCATCAGAACAAGGCACTGGCAGAAGTGGGAGTAACCAGGAGAGAGCTGTAGTTCTTCAGCTGTAAGACAATAAAACTGAATGTTTTGGTGTTATTAATTCGAAAAAAAACCCACATGTATTATTGAACAATTAAGAAAGCACAGTGGGCCTCAGGTTGCATCATGTGCTATAATGTGTGACTTTCTTAATACGGTTCTTATGATTTCTAAGATTTCATAAAGGCATGAAAATACAGTTTTTTCCATACAGTAACTTTAATGGAAGATGTGCCTGAGCCTTCTTACAACAAACACATGGAACACCTTACCATAAAAATCTCCTAAAATCACAGCAGAAATACATGGAAGGGGCTGTGCATGTACCAAAATGTATGACATACTAGCAAACTCTATGAATGACCCCAATAGTGTGGGCAACCTGTAAACAAAACTCAGTGGTGCAAGTGGGTCAGAACAATTCCAAGTACTGCAAAGATTTGGATGGGCTAATTCTAGAACAGCTGCAGTGTTCAGGAAGGACAGAAGAGAAGGTTGGTTTGGGGGTGTGATTGGTGCCACAATTAAATTAACCTTTTAATGCTGAGACAAACTTTTTAGTGGTTATACATTATTATTTTCCTGGTGAAACTTCAAATTTTAAATATAATCGATCAATTATAATATTTTAATTCAGTTAATGTGCATTTTCATTTTTGGTGGATAAAATCTCTGATTTTGCATTCTGAGGAACTTTCAAAATTCTGTATAACACCTACTAGTTCTCTGAAACTGCAGACATTCTGAGGCAATTCAAAATAAAGGACTTTTAGAAAAAAATGTGTCAACTCACAGTGAGAACAAGATATGTTTATTATGTGCCATTTTTGTATTAGAGAAAGAATCCATCTGTTAATTTCTGCTATTCTTTACCTAATTCAGTCAAGAAAGGAGTGTTCTTTTTTTTTTTTTTTTTTTAAAGCAACCTGTAGAGGGCAACCTCCACTTACAAAACGGATTTCAGGCACCGTCACTACTTTCTCCTTTCTCTGGGTACATCGGTTTGCACAGTGAAAGAAAAAGGCCAACCCGTATGCTAAATTCTGTGCCACTCGCAGATGATGTTACAAAAGTCAGGATACAAGTGATACGGGCAGATACGTAGTCATGAAACTGAGAGGATCAAAAAGCGAGATGTACTCAGTCCTCTCCAAAGCAGAGACATAAAAAAGTAATTTGCTTTAGTGACACATTCAAAATTTAGAAGTCTTTCTCCTCTGAAATTTACTTCCAAGGCCTCTGAAATTTACTTCCAAGGCTAGCAGTCTTCACAGCAGTTTGGATGCAGAAATCCAAAGAAAGTAAAGTGTGTGTGTGTGTACATATGTGGTCACAAACAGGGCATGGGAATGTTACTTCTGTTGTGCAACTTGGTGCAACTTCATTGCAGTACTCAGCAGATGGGGGTTGTCATTCAAAGTAAAAAACCTTCCGTTAATTTTTATAACCATGTAATACAAAGGTTGAATAATACTTCCATAATTTGTAACCATCCATTTTCTATTTCAAAATGTGCAATGACTTAGATGCAAATAACTTCTACAGCATACACTTCTGTGCATACTGTAGATTTTAAAATTGGGATGCAAGAATGATGGGCATTTGGTATGCATGACCTTTAAGTGTTGTCTCAAGGTGGCACACTACATGTCTTGTATTTCTGTTTTGTGATACTGTAATTAAATCTGACAGATTACTTATTTGGCTTCAATATTTATATATAATAGGAAAAAATTAGCATCAGAGGCACGGTGTGGTTTTCATGCATAGTGGGTGACTCAGCTGTCAAATAGCAATGCCCATTAAGAAGTTATTTCCAAGAAGGTGTTTTTATTTAACCTGGTGTCATATCTGCTGACAGATTTACATCTTGGTTGCCTGGTGAGGGATCTGACTGCTCAGGTGTAGGGCTCTGGTGAGCTGACACACTTTTCCTAGTGAATTCGTTTCTTCTTCATCACAGAACAAATGAGAAGTGCGGCCACAGAGGTGCAGTTCTCTAATCAAGGTGCTGGAGGGCTGCCTCAGCATGCTTGTTTTCAAAGCCCCTAACTATATTCTAATATGAGTGCTTGTTATCTTCATATAGTGAAAGTTACTGAAGGCTTTGAGTGTGGTTAGAGGGGAAAAAAAAAGATGCATTTAAGGAAATATCATGATCATCTAATATTTAGCAATTACTGTGGACAAATACTGTAATTAATGTACAATGTAAATCCACTTAGTGCCAATGTCTGTCATTGTACACCTAAAAGTAATGATCTTCTTTGACTATTTTCAGGCCTCTTTTTTTCCCCAAGAACTCCTTAAAAATTATTTCTTTCATTATGGACTTGGATAAAGATTGATATTATTAAGTTACTCAATACAGAAATTGCTACATCTTCGAGAAGACACTTGGAAAGGTGATGGTGGAGGTGAAAATGAGTTCTAAAAGTCTCTTTTAAAGGAAAGAGACATTCGTTTCAAACTTGTAAAGGCACATAAAGAACTGCATGCTTAATAACAAAAAAAGTCTGTTAACTTGGGCTTTAAAAGAAGCAGCCTGTTTAAATGCACTCTAGCTTTTCTCTGCTCCAGCCAAGGGGATGTACTCATAAAAAGTTTTCCTCTGCAGACATTTCATATCTTCTGATGTTACTGAAAATACTACATGTAAGTGAACAGCAGCACTGCCATGTAACACACCAAACAAAGAAAAACATCAGGAACTCTCTAAATGTAACTACTAATTATTCTGTAGCATTATTTAATAGAAATATGATTTTGTAAGCATTGCCATTCCCCTACCCTATTTTCTTTCAGTTCTGGTCAGCTGTAAGTGATAGAAGAAATCACCAAATTCTGTACTCTTGCAAAAATTCTCCATTCCCTTTTCTGTATTCTCTTGAAATATTCTCACATACAGAAATCTGTCTTCTCAAGCATGCCAGGCTTGAGGACCAAGTTATGCAGTGAGTAAGACTGCAGTCTGCACATGCTCAGGGAGAATATTCAGACTGATGAGGTCAGTTGCAGGGTCAATCTCCTTACTGGATCCATATATTGAAAGGATGAGAGATTTTCATTTGTTGCTGGTGCTGTAATGCTTTTAATCCTGTGGAACAAATACCTAGAGGTATTTGGAGTCTCCCTGTCACTCTACCTTCCTAAGTTTCTGTCCTACAGTTCTAATGGCTCTTTATATAATTCGAAATGTTCAAAATTAACTCAATAAGGGGGCAGAGGAGACTTGTGCTATCTCTTTCACTGTGTTTCTTCTCAGGAAGATGGCTACATCATACCACACAACACAGAACAAGAACAAATTCAACAAACTAGGATCCAACACAGGGGTATAGCTATTTCACAAACTCAGAAGTTAATTAACAACATGGAAATCAGCACTGATGATAGTTGCAGGTATGGAAGAATACAGATAACAGCAAAAATCCACAGGGAATACAGGAGCCCACTATTCTGCTAGCAGAAGCACTATATTCCAAGCATCTAAAATCACAGCAAAAGCAAGCCCAATAACTTGCTAATTGTGTACTGTATGCAAAAAGTTAATATTCAGTACATACAAACAAGACATTCTGTAATGGCAGGGGAAGGAGAAGGTTCTGACTGAAAGCTCATGCAATACAGAGATTGTATCTAGCTACAAAAGTGATCACGACATTCTTTCCAACCTACCGTCTACTGGACTCTTACCTTTTTGACATCCCTGACCAGATGATATAAAGTGTTGGATGGTCCATGTCTCTGAAAAGGACAAACACAGAAGAATACAATAGTTTTGCACTGTCCAAAAGCCATGTAAGAGCAAATACCGAAAAGGCTGTCTTGGCTTAGTAGTTTAAAAATCAGACAACCAAGAACACTTTAAATATGCTGCCATAAATTTTTAATTGAATTTGAAAAACCAGTTACAAGAGCAATATTTCACTTGACTTCTTCTTAGTGAGAAAACCACAAGATCTGTCATATTGCCTCAAAACTACAGTTCCGTATAGCAGACTTAGGCACTAGCATGATGTGTAAAGCTTCTGTGAGGGAGTGGAAGGAAGAACAGCAGGTCAGGAATCAGGCTTCCTCTGCTCAGCATCTCCACTTCCACCTTTGAGGCTCAGTGAGCTCCTGGCCCAGAGCAGGAATGACTCCCACAATTTTAATTGTATGTTGAATGAAGAAAAAAACTCATTTCAGTTGTGTTTTTTACCATTCCTGATATTTTCAGGGACTCTAATCAGAGGCCTCTTTGGCTTTGACAGATCATATATGAGTCACCATATAAATTTATTCTAAAAAATCTTATTTAAGATGTTGAACTTTAAGCTTTCTTCAGATTCATTCCTTGTAGAAACTCACTTTGTTGTAAGCACTACTCAAAGGCTTTCTATTCTTAGTACATAGATATTATCTGATTGATAAATTTTAAGATAATTAAAGATTGGATGGGATGATCTCGCTGTAGGTTGACGTAGTTACTTATTCCTCCATATTTTGCACAAATTTAATGAATTCTTCTCAGATTTGATATTTTTGAAAAACTGACTTCTGGTCACCATCAATATAAAACATTTCTGGGTAACAGTTCACTGTGGCAGCTTACAACGGCAGGGCTTTGAAAAGTACAAAACAAAAATGTTTTGTAATGGCCTATGCACTGTACCACAACATCCTTCCCATGGGTAGAACTCAGAATCCCAAGAATTAAGCAACACTTGAAGAGTTTTTTTCATACCACTGTGCCAATTCAAACTCTTTGGTTTCTCTCAGAAGGCAGTTATGATCTGAACATCAGAATTTGCTCTGGAGTTGACATATCAGAAGCAGTTTTGTATTTATCTTAAGGGCAGAGATAAAACTTGGAAACAGGTTTTTAAAAGTCAGAACTATAATTTTTGGAATATTCTATGAAAACACATGGAAATCCTGTACTTAAAGGCACTTGGCCCTCCTGAAATTATCACGTTTCAACTATAAATTCAGAATGTTATCACAGTAAGTTTACTTCTAATTGTTTTCTAGTGTCTGAGTTTGATAAATGTTTGCAAGATTTCTGAAACCAAAGGGGCTTATATCTTCAGGAGTCACATATCACAATCATACAGGTCCCAGCTTACTAGTTACTGTCTTCCAGCCAATGCAATCTGCCTAAACCTGAGGTCCACCCTATTGGAATTACAATGACCAGAAATCAGTCAATATTGTGTGAGGTATAATTCAAGTTCATGAAGTACATACAACAGATTATGTGGGCAAGAGACACTGCATTCCATTATGTGAGAGACAAAGGTAAGAGGCAATGTGGACTTCTCACGTGAAAAAAACGTACTCTGCATCAAATGCTGGATGCCTTGTCATACGTGTGGGAGGTAGAATAATGAATACAGAGAGAGAAAATTTGCCTTATGTTGGCCCTACCGTATTGTACAATTCCTCTAGCCGGGAGATGGTGAGAAAACGATGCATGCTTACTCCATTTTCTATGAGTAATTTCACAAAATCCACTCTGTCCAACACCAGTGCATCCAGCATTGCTTGCTCAAGGGAGCCCACCTGCAAAGCAAGTGATTAATTCAGGGTGTTCCTGGGCACCATACACCATACCCTGCTTTTCCTGACACCGTGGTACAAGCAGGCAAACCTTACAGAATTCTGAGGATTTATCTACTATGCTGAGAATAAGATAATCACAACTTTAGCCTATATTGGTTTCTCAGATTCAGGGCAACATTCTGGAAATGATTGTCAGAGCATTAAGATGAACGTGCTTTAGGAAACACACGTTTGGACAAAGGAACTGAAACATATGAAACTAATGATGACACTTCCATACTACTCACTATCTTATTATCATCCTAATATCTTGCTTTCCTGGAAAAAATTATTTTTACATTGACTATATCTGTCATGTATAAAAATACTCACTTTAATTCTGTTTTTACTAGCTTTTTCCTCAGCTTGTGATGTTGAAACTCAGATAAACTTTGACACCCAGGAAATTGAAATAATTTCATGAATAGCATTTCTTAGAAGGTCTAAATGCAAAAGGTCTTCTTATGCATAACCTCTCCTTTTACATCTCTTTCAGTTTGGGGAGAGATGGAGGGATGAGAACATACTTTGTGCTTCAAACTTCTGGCTTGCAAAATGACTGCAGCTTGCAGTATTTATATAAATTTTTGCTATGTTGTAGCAGTAAAGATAAGGACAGCTTAATACCATTTAAATCTCTGCTATGTTGTGTTGCATGCTTATGCCGAGTATTGAAAGTAAGGGAAGAAGTCTTATTTACTCCGTAACTTAAAAGGTAAATGTCTTTAAAACTAGACTTCAGAGCAGCAAACTTTAGAAACTATATAACACGGACATTTAGATAGATGTTTCTTTGTTATAATTTTCTTGTGAGGAAATGCAAATGCTCATGTAAAAATGGGACTAGGATATGAATTTTCATGTCAGTGACAAAACAACTGTCATGAAAACTGTGCTCTAACTAAAACCTCTGAATGAAGATATGGTGAGTTTTAAGAGTGAAGACAGGGTCCACCTGGTTTTGCTGGGTGACTTCTGTAAAAACTGCATCACAACTTGGGAGTTATGACACTGGAGAATGCTCCTCCACTGCCCCCCACAAAGTTCAACATCCCCTCTTTTTATAGTAATTCTAGAGTAGCTCTATCCATGGCAGCCTGGTGGACAGTGCTGGCCCTGAACCTCTCCCCACAGCTGGTAGCTGGAGTACGGGATAGGGCAGTTGAGAAGCAGACAAGTCAGGTAGAGCAGCACTAGGCACAATATTAGCATTGGCTCAGGAGCCACAGCTCTCCTATGGTTATGTCACCTCCCAGTTCTCACATTCCATGTGATGACTTACCACACCTCTGCAGCATCTTTTTGATGTCTGCTCATCATCAACTTCAGTATTTTTAAGTGAAAGACTATAGGATGAAGAGCAGAGATTTTAGTTTACAGCCTGATACTTTAACATGACTGTTAATGGATACTTGCTTTTCTCAGCTTGCAGAATGATTTCTTAATAGTATCAATGTGTTGTTTCCTGTTTTTCTAAAGGAGTGGTTTCAGTGTTGAGGCATCATTAGGTGTCACCACTGCCTTGAATGAATACATTAAAATGTCTGCAACTTTGTCTGTCTGTTGTTGTGTTTGGGAACTTTGTATTTGATTGGGAACATGATTCAACATAATTCAAACTGTCTTAAAACCACCATTGCCATAAACTTAATGTTATGTAAGGTTTAAGGTGTTTTCTGTAGAAGATGCTGCATGTATATACTATACCGGCCACTGCTGCCCGTAAATAAAGATCTGACTGCGAGCGATGTCTACTCTGTTCCAGGCTAAAGCCAGGCTCAGCTGGTCGGGAGCAGATGCGTTAGCTCCTGTGTATACAGAGGGAAGTGTGGGGAGGAGAAGAAGAGACAAAAGAAACAAGACATACTTTAGACACAGCCAAATGCCACCTTGGTAACTCCTCTAAATCAGAAGTCTTACAGATATCCATGTCACTTCTGCAACTGATTTCATATTAAAATAAAGCCAAACCTTCCCTGGAATTAAATCCCTATTTTCACACTGTATCTCTCAGATTGTCTCATAGATGTTAAGAAGTTCCCCGCAATCCCCTTGAGAATTTACATTTGTGGTGTAGTGAACTGGTTTTTCTCATCTCAGTTGGGAAGCCAGAGAAGCAGCCAGGAGGGATACTGGCCTGGTATAGCAATACACATACACACCTACACCCACATGTGTATACATGCACACACTCACATCCAGCACTTACAGAAAAGTTGAAATCACACAGGCCAAACCAGTTTAAATAAACATGCAATTTATGCACCTCTTTTATGCATCCCTGCCTGTATAAGCATAGGAATTCCTCCTCAATTTGGACCTTGGAATCCTGTTGGGACAAATTTCACTTCACCCAAGCGATATTCTTGTAAAACAAACCTCACTCAACAGAACTGCTGTCAAGGTATAACATATCACAAATAATCAGGAATCTATGCAGATGGGCTTGGAGTCATTTGTGGAAGGGAGTGGATGTTTTCCCCTTAGTTTTAATGGACACTTGGGACTGTCCTGTCCTACTGTGCTTTTTTAATGTTTCACTAAAGATTTCAATGTTATTAACTTATTTGTAATAATAAAGCAGTATTTGTGCTAAGTGAAGTGATCAACTGAATAAATAAGGGGCCCTTCCACTTTAACTACCTACAGGCTCACAGAGATTAGGTGACAGCTCATTTTTTGAAGGTGTAATATAGTACCTCCGCCTTTCTCTTGCCTTCATTAAATTTTATGCTGACAAATGGTCCTCACGGAGAGAGGACAAACAAGAACTTTTCATTACTTCAAAGCAGTTCTGTCCTCATTTCAGTACTATTCAAAATCATGCATTGTTCCAGCAGGAGGAGGACTGAAATTAGAGGCATAGAAAATATATAGCATTATGAGGCAACTGCTGAATTCCCCACTGTATGTAAGAGCAGTTCAGCAGACCCCATGGAATCTTGGCCTACACTTTAATTTCCTAGATCACAACTTTTCAGTCAGTTCACTTTGCTAAATACTTTGCAATACTTGAAGGAACTATTTGGTATATAGATCATTTGCATTTTATTACAGAAATGAGCTCTGGTAAGAAGGTAGGTGATGCAAGAGCAGAAAGATAAATAAAAATGAAGAGAAGAAATGGCATTTAAGACAGTAAAACACTTTTCTGTGATCAAGAAGGGACAAGAATATCCTTTGGTTAAGACTCAGCTTCTTCTTGCTTTATATTATAGTACAGTCAAAAATTCTTATGTCAATGACATCCAAACCTTCCTAAGTTTCTTATGCAAGTAACATACAGCATTCAAAAAACAGATAATATCTGCTCTGGGAAAGGCAAAGATGCCCCTACAGTTTTATTAAAAAAAGGGTAAAAATACACTGATTGGGTATAATAGTATAAAATTTGAATAGAAAGCAAATAGTATCCTCCCTCTTTCCAAAGCAAACAATGCTATCTCTCAAAACATCCTTCGATATCCTTCTGCCTGTCTGCGTGCCTGCACAAGAAGGGAGCACCTTGGCAGAGTTTCAAGCAAGGTCTCTGGAAAGCAGTGGAAGAAGCACAAGGGTGAACCTCAAAACCCAAGTGCAGTGACGGTGGTTCCACCAACTGGAACCATTTTGCACATATGATGGGGGAGTTCCACCTTCAGACTTTGCTAAACTGACTGCAGGTTACAGTCTGGGTAGCCAGGCAGGGATCCTTCTGACCTAGAAACCATTTTGGATTGAGAGTGGGTTAGATGGATAGGGAAGGATAAAAGCAGCTCCTTATAGTGTCCCCACTTCAGCCAAAGCTAAAACCAAATCACCAAGACTGCAGGTGAACCTTCTGATCCCCAACAGGGAGCCATCCCCAGTCA
Organism: Chrysolophus pictus; assembly: GCA_037305975.1. Classification (NCBI taxonomy): domain Eukaryota; kingdom Metazoa; phylum Chordata; class Aves; order Galliformes; family Phasianidae; genus Chrysolophus; species Chrysolophus pictus. The sequence continues at coordinate 44,404,741 of CM074614.1, read as the reverse complement.
GTGCAGAGGAACCACTGGACTGTTTCATACTTTAGGAAGGACCCAATTACAGGATGAGCAGAGGGCCCTCTGATGCACATGAAAGGGGAACAGGCATGAGATGTGGGGCAGCCATTCACCAGAATTGGCTTTTTTTTTTTTTTCTTGGTAAATGCTTATCAGAGTCCAACTATTGGGAGAGCAGCAGAAAGCAAGAAGGTGTATGTGTGATCTCAGAGGTGGAACTCTTCTCGTTACCATGGCAGTTCACTTCACTGTCTAGCAGAGTGCTAGAAAGATCTAAAAGTTGAAAAATACATGGTTTCTCAAGGAGATTTTGTACTTCAGGTCCAAACCAGTCTATCAGAGCTGGGGAGTATGGGTCAGGGCTCTGCTTTTCTGAGAGTGACGTTTTGTTGACAAAAGACTCTTATACCTGTCTTCATTTTCCCTATATGGTTTTCAGGTCAGTGTGGGTGGCACTTGTGTTCCACAGGAAGAGAATCCATTAAATGTTGTTAAAAGTTTATACAGAACACCTCACGGGCCATAGATGATTGTTTCAATTTATTTTATTTCAGAATGCACCAATGACTTCATTCAAATGAAAAAGAATGTATTTCAGCTGCTTCAGGTGAAATTCCACCTAGCATTTAGAAGTAAAAATAATTCCACTAATAAAAGAAATACTCTTTTGCACGAACGAGTGGCACTTTCTTGAAATACTGCCTCATATCAATCATCTTCATGATTGCATTTGGTGATCCAAAGCATGGATTTGAATCAGTAAGAAGAACTCCAACAGTGATTTTGTGAAGATTCATCTTGGGCACAGGTACCACTGGAATGCACTCAAATAAAAGCTACAAAACATTTAGGAAATAAAAAATAAAGTAAATTACGTATGTCAGGGGAGATTTAGATTAGATATAAGAAAAAGCTTTTTCTCTCAAAGAGTGATCAGGCACTAGAATGGCCTGCCCAGGGAAGTGGTGGAGTCACCGTCCCTGGCAGTGTTCAAGAGGCATCTAGATGAGGAGCTATGAGATATGATTTAGTGGCTTGTGGTAGCAATGGTAGTGGGAGGACGGTTGGACTAGGTGATCTTGTAGGTCCCTTCCAACCTTGTGATTCTATGATTCTATGATTCTATACTGGTCTTTATAAACTGCACACAGAGGGTCATACTGGAATCACTTCTTAGGCTCTTATTACAGAAATAAGCATTTCCTATCCCCACATTTGTTTATTCTCATGGAAAAAAGTCTTTGACTAGTACTGTTCTCTTATTTTAATTATGATAGCATATTTATTGCATTAAGCAATATTTTAGTCAATCCATGACTAACATCTATGTAATATTTACTCAATTCTGACATCTGGTTGAGCAGAAGCTATCTTCCTTAAAAGAGTGCTTTAGACAATAGGAATAATAACTGCAGAAGAGTCTTTCTTCCCTTCATGTATTCCTGGAAATAAAATTCAATTTGAGATACAATGGATTGATTTGGTACTATTTTATTTCAATGTAGATTTTGCTGAATACAGTTATATGCTAGAAAATGCAAGGATGCTGAAATATTAAATGGAAAAAGTGATATGTGAAAGCTATTCCTGCAGGTATTAACTCCACACTCTTAGGCAGCTATCTAAGACAGATTATTCTAGTAAAATTCTAGTAAAAACTCCACTCACATCAGATAATCTGTTCAACATCTTAGACCAAAATGTCATACATGCTGATGGTAAACTTGGGTTTACAGACTTGAATCTGCATCCTAGATGAGCTAGGATACAGGCCAGAAAATGAGCATCATGCCTTTGCAAGACCCCAGATTACTGAAGAGATACAGAACAATACACACCAGCCAAGATCCACTGTGACCAATGTAAAAGCTCTGTTGAATTCTCTAGCTATAGTCTAAGATGCTTAGTTGTCAGGAATCTAAAAAGTTGAAGAGGCATAAAACTCATCTGTATTGGCAGATACGGCTGTTGGAGATTCACTTCTACAAAGCTTTTAAGCACATCAGTGCCCTCTTTGAATCATCATTTGAAGAAAAGAAGTAGACTAGGGGATATAGCACCCCAAATTAGCTTTCTGCTCTGCATCTTGGCAGGTCTTAAATTGTCTTCTGTCTCACAGATACCAACATCTTTGAAGAAAGGGCTGCTTTTCCTGCAAGCACCTTCCTGAAATTTAGCAAATCAATTGGCAGTAACAAAGCTGATAGCAAGAATAACTGTGGGGTCAGTAACCAGACATTTGGCTGACTCTGAAACATACTGGACTGAGGTAACATTAGTCCTTCCGTGTCAGAGATTTCACGGTTAACAGACTGTCATACAATCTTCCAAGACCCTATAATGGCCGCTCAGTGAGCATGAATCATGACTTATTCACAGGCTTAAGGCATTTGGAGACATCAGCTCTGCATTAGTCTAACAAGGCTTATCTCAGAAGGTTACGTATGTATACCATAGAGCACATCTTTTCTGATACTAATGACTGCAATGAGAAGGGTTCTGGAGCACAAGCTGAAATACGAGAGGTATTCTTCAGTCATTGCAACAGTCTCATGGATCAAGATCTTTGATGACCGTTCAAAACACTGATATTTCAGCACTTCTCCATATGCTGCCTTTAAATTCTCTATCATATACTTCCTGCTCAATTAGTAGAACAAAATACACTACCATTTGAGATCCAACTGCTCAAGATAGCACAAAGAGTTAAGTTGCATCAATTGCTACAAAATCATGCAATTGGAAATTTACTTCCCACATTTGCATGTCTTTCCAAATGAAAAAAAAAAAAGAGGAGGATTTCACAAACCATATGCTGTTGTGACATCTATGCAATATAAATTGATAATCGGTTTGCATGCCATTCTCTGGCTTACTGGAGTTCACTTCCAAGAAAGAGAGATCTGCTGACAAGATTAAACAAGTGACTCACAAAAACAAACAAGGAAATAATCTCACATTTTTAGTTCAGAGTCTGGGGCTTGCAGAAAATCCGGGCCAAGAGAATTCCTGCCTTGGCAGTGTGCCTGAGTCAAAGAGAATATTTGCTCATTGTATATTTTACACAGCAAGCAGGAAATGATATTATGTGCTTCCCAGTCTTTGTCCTCCTCCTATTCCCTGAACAAATCTCTCACACCAGGGTGGGATCAGTATTAAACTGGTGTGTGTCATGAACATAACAGCTGGCAAGAACTGCAAAATCCTCATCAGACTGTGAGGAAGGAACAAATAATCGCACACCAGTTTCATGCACCCTTTTCAGACGGTTCTGGAAGGGTGAAAGATATTAATTCCTGAATTTAAACACACACAAATTTCAAAATAGTTCAGGTCCACTCTTCAAATCTGCTTACCAGTAAATCAGTATGCAAGTGGCTCAAAACTGCCAACTTGGATGCCTTGATCAGATGAAAACTCTGTCTGCCTACCAGCTTGATTTTATATCTGACAGGATGTGCTCACAGAGAAGCAGGATTTCTTTCAGGTTGGGCCAGAACTTTTGTACAAAGACATGGCATGGACAAGGACATATAAACTGTCTAAAGACAAGGGATTTCACCTCTGCGCACACTGATTAAAAAGTTTTATGGACTTTCATTCCCTGTGATCAGAAATCTCACATTAAGAAAATATAAAGTGGAATCTGAGAAATACAATCTCCATAAATACAAACTCCATAACCAGAAAGTGCTGAGGAGCACAAAGAGGAGGCAGAAATTGTAGTTACACTGACTTAAGCAAGATGCTGCTGCCATCAGCAGATTACAAAATCAATTCAGGCAAATATCAAAGGAGGTGTCAACATCACTTATACATGTCCAGGCTCTTTCTGAGATAACATAACTCCCCTAAGATGTCTTGCATTTTATGAAAACAGAAAGAGGTTTGTTCGTTCTGTTGATTTTACTAAGGAGGAGAAGGGACCAGTCACTAGCAACATAGATGCTACAGGTAAGAGAGAACTAGTCACAGACCCAGAATGCACACATAATGTAGCTGCTCATCCAAATATTGCCAAATAATTTTTCATACAGAGAACAGTCCGTTCAAGGCCTATGATGTTTTTCTTTCAGCTCCCTGGAAGACTGCTTTCAAAGTGGTAAAATTTTTCCAGGGGTCTATGCTGGGATTCAAATGTTGAGAACATACCTAGAAAAAGTGGAATGACATCTTCAATACATAGTGTACCTGTATGTAATAGGAATCAAAAGCGGCGGTTTTACTGATTGCCTCAAGAACAAATGGCAAGAGAATATGTTTTACATTGAGGATAGCAAAGTATATTTAAATTATATTTAAGATAAAGATGAAATCTACAGTTAAAACATTTCCAGTGGTGGAAAAGACAAATTTGGATGCAATTCTTGTTTCTTGATTTGAATTAATTTGTTTTTCCTTTCTTCACCTTGTCTTATATTGCTTCTGTGTCAAGACATCCAAAATGCCTTGAGATTTAACTATGCAGATGGCTAAAACACGTTACTATAGGGTAGAAGCAAAATAGTTATGTTACTTGCAGGCCAAACACTGGAGGAGAAAGTGATACTACTGAAGCCTAAAGAAATAGAAGCTGCTGCAGTAAAATCATTCAAGTTTATTTCTGTGGTGGTATCTATCAGTTTGCAATTATATTTTTAAGGTGGACAGTTCTTGTTTACTCCTCCCATTTAGAATTTTGAGTTAAATGTTTGAAGTGCAATTTTAGAAATGGGATTAAAAATTGTGTATAATCTTTCCCCTGGTTAGGTGAAAACTATTCAGGCCTTTACTCTCTTCTTCTTTTCATATAACTTTTTACAGCTTTCACTGGAAGAAACTGAGAAGAAAACAGAACTCTGGAATGAGAAAGATTAGTTCCCAATAGCACTTTAAAATTCAGCAATTCTATTATTTTTTTGTTATGAATGAAATTCAAATCTGCCACATGGCAGCATGTACCCTTTTACTCCGGCATGGAGAATTCAACAGCATGATGAAAGCTGCTGAAGAGCCTCAGGAAGTACAACTTTCCCCAGGTACCTTTTGAAGTGTACTCTCAAATGATTCTCAGAATGCTCTTTAAAATTTTGTGGTATGTCTTGGTCTCTGTTTTTAAAATCAGTATGGCTCGTGCTACGTAACAAAAAACAGTCAACACAACAAGATGACTATGGTGACTGATACTTGTAACATGTGGAAATACCACCTGTAGAAATACCATAGAAATGGATGGGCATGTCCTCCCTGCTCTATCTTAGGTGAATAATCCTTCATCAGATAAGGATGTATACTCCAGAGCTTTAAAAATCTTACCTTTTTCTGTATTCGCACCATGTGATAATATCATATGATAAAGGGAGCCAAGCTAAATGGCATAAGGTTGCCTGACCAGGGTCTATGATGAACTGTGATTAGGAAATACTTTAGCAACAGAAGATTCTTTGTAAGACAATGTTTTAAGAGCATAAATGTAACTGGTGATGGCTAAGAAAGCCGTCTCAGAACATTAAGGGCAAAACTCCTAACACTCCAAAAGCTGAGTTTTCAGCTCTATCTACGGAGGCTGGAGGGAATTCCAGAATTTCCACACCTTTCTAGAATGACTAGAGATAACATTTTGTGATAATGGTAGTTTTGTCTTAGGAGGTAACTTCCACCTGTAATTTCCATTAGCCATCCGACAATCCGACAACCTGAGAAGTTCCTAGACTTAGCTTGTGAGTGCTAATCTTCTGAAGTAACTTCTGAGGGAAAACACGTTTCTTGTGACACATCAGCAATTGCAGGTGGCGAATAAAGATTGAGAAGGGAATAAGAGTAGCTATTTAAACATTAATGAAAGATCTAGATTTGTAGAAAGCAGTTAGAGAAAAAGGTATACTTCAATTTCACGGTACAAATTTATCATCTTGATATGGTACATGCTGCCAATAAATGCAGGTTCCAGCACAGTAGAGACACAGAGTTAATCCATTTGAATTGTTACAGACTCACTGTGAAGTGAAACTCCGTTACCTTTCAGTAATGCTGTGAGGATAGCTAAATCAATATCCTGGTGTCCTTCTGATCCCATGCGAAATACTGTGATCTGAAAAGTTAAAAGACAATACCATTATTGAAACCACAGTAACATTTCTAAGCAGAAATTAAATGAGATCTACAAATCTCAGAATTTCCACATGGCTACAAAATCATTATCTTACTCAACTATTTCATGAGAAGCTTGTTATATAGGATTAACATATAACTTTTTTTTTTTTTATTTGTGAGATAAAATTCACTGAAGATAAAAGTTGTATTAATAATCATGTGGAAGAAAAAATTCTCTGTAATACTTATGGGGTGAAATCAGAGATGAAAAAAAAATTCTTGTATTAGATTAACGTTAGATTTAATGTCTCCACTACTAGGATGGATTAGGTTATGGATTTTATTTACAATGTATGGCACTGAACAAGATATTTCAGCAAAAAAATCAGCAATCAACATCATGATTCTGCATAGCAGAAAGTTAGGTACATAATCTGTGCTTCCAACATCTTTAGGCATATGTAGTCAGTGATAGACATATATAAGCTTTGAGGCTGTTAGTTAAGATACACAATTCATGAAGAACGAATTTTATGGATTGTTCTTTCAAGACAATTTAACTCTTGGTTAAGACTACTCTGAAACATATAGAAGTGTAAATCCCCTTGCTCTTTTTGTTCCTATGCAATAGATGCTCCTGGGCCTCTGCTTCTGGAAAAGCAACCAAGACTGCAGTTTTTTGTTATTGTCTTGTCTTTTCTTAGGCAGCCTATATTCCCATTTTGATCTGAATAACTGGTAATGTTTTCTCCTTTTGTCATTGTTGACTGCCTCCATAAAATTTTAATTAAATGATACGCTTAATTAGGAATCTTGTAAACATATTTTATACACATATTCAGGAGCATCTGTAGTCCCTAAATTCCTAGATTTTTACTCATTCAGCACCACTGAATTACAGCATCATCTGTCGGCAACTATCAGTGCACAAAGAACAGCAGAGAGTAATGGGGAGAGAAAACACTGAAAGTGGTCAAGCCTAAACTTCAGTTTATCAACTGCAATATTCCTACAGATTATATTCCAAGAAATTCAGTGCAGCCCTCCTGTTGCATCTATGTTACCTTCATGTAACATAGCCCTAAGGGTTCGGAGGAGTGTCAGAGATTTTGGCATCAGTGTCTGTAGTACAACGTGCTGGAGACAGAAAAGGCAAACTGGATCCATGGAAACTGTCTTAGATCACTTAATCAACTGATTTAAATGCTGCCTAACACAGTGTGATGAAGCATTTACATTAGGTGCTCTCTCCAGTTCAACTGAACTGTTTTCAAATTAGATTTGGTTTGACCCTTGAAAGAGTTCCTGAGACAAACCTTAAATGCCACCAGTGATATCAGTCATACTTGAATTACATTTTTCCTCCCTCCTCCAGAGTCTAGAGATGTTTCTGGCTAACCATTTGAAGTCTATGCTCCTATCACAACTTTTTTTTATCTCTGCAGTGATTGGCAAGAAAGCTTTCCCTGCAGTGCAGTCAGGCTGCTTCTCCAAAGTTAGTATGGGAAGAAACACACGTTTTTCTAAGTATCATCTCAGTACACAGTAACAACACGATCTGATGAGACCAGCCTTTCTTCTGGTAAGCAAGAAGGAGGAACATCCTCTCTCCCAATGGTAGGTCTGGCAGCTGATGAAAATATGTGAGTACAGTGTATCCACGTAACAAACTGGGTATCAAATTCCTCATCATACTTTGCAATTTCCTATACTATTTTTGCAACAAGAGGCATCTCCATAGCACTGAAGGGATGTGTGGCTGCCTGGCAAGCTGGTGTTGGAAACATGCTGTTTGCAGCTCTGTCCTCCATGGTATCAATACATGGCAAGCTGCCCTACTTGTTCTTTAAGTCCATATAAAGGAATCTGCATGTCAGGGCTGAAAGTACTGAAATAAGGCAGTTCAGAATATACAGTGGGAGAACAAAATAAATTTCAAACTAAACATGTGCTCAGCGAACTCCTAGCTTAATCGAAAGGCTGCAAATAAACCACAAACACTGAACAGCTTATCATCACACTAAACCTAAGGGAAGAACTTTGAGTGCATTGGACCATATATAGAACTAAATTTCCAACTTTTCTTTCATCTCTATTCACTTCATCCCTTCCTCCCTCTCAGAAAAAGTCAACCTGTGCCAGCAGAACAAATTGCTGTGGTATGAAAAATAAGGTAGAGCCATAAAATTTATGTAAATTTGAATAAAAAAGGTACTTTTAGATAGTAACTGTTACTTTATTAGTATGTGTAAGAGATCTAGCAAAAACCTAAAGGGTAAAATAAAGAAAAAGAAGATAATTAAATTAGAGATGGGCATAGAAGAACTGTTTGGACTCAAACTAAAGTTTTGATCATTTTGAGGCTCATTCCAAAGACTCAAACAGAAATTAAATCTTAACCAAGGCAAAGTCTCACGGTTACTCCTTTCAAAATGCTTAAAGGTTAGCTGCTCAATGAGTCAGACGATGTCATGGACTTCAGCCTGTTCTGAAAGCACAAAATCTTTCAGGACAGAAACAGGTATGCTCAGCCTCTCACAGTGGTTCAGGCTAACTCTCCCTCTCCACAACTGCTTTCTCTCCTGTCACAGACCACGAAGATTTATGACAACCTGAAGCACTATGCTACTCTTATTCATGCCTTTATTTTTGCAGAAACTTCTCACAGCTAGTTATCTGTCAAATTGTTGTCTCACAGCCTCAACTCAATCTAGAATTCACAGGCTTGTCTTTGCCCTGTTATGTTTTCCCACAGTCTGGAGAAAGATTGCTTGTTTCTTCTTTCCACTGTTGTCCTAAAACTTCACCCATGTGTTACTACATTCACAAAGTGGGGAATTCAAAATAGAAACTGCACTGTAGTTAGACAAGTACTGAACTTCCTCATGCATCTCTGAAGATAAAATATTAATCCTGACCTGCAGTGTTCTTCAGTTACAGTCTTGTTCCCTTGTATCTTTGGAATAAATGTTGGAAAGTATTTGAGTTGTCATCGTCTTCAGAATAAATTTTGGAAGATCAGGCTTATAAATTGCAGGATGCTGGCTGATATACCATTTGGATCATCACCACCACTTCTACCTTACGTGGCAAAGCTGTGTTGCTGAAGCTTTTTTTCTTCAGTATCAATTCATGATCCAAGAACAATGCAATGGGAGAGGGAGAATATCAAAGCTATGTTTTCAGCCCCAGAACACACTGGAGGAACCCTATGCATCTCAAGCAGACCTGGGATGCATCTCCAATTAAAGCTTCACATCTGGCTGTTGTCATGACATTCATTAATGAGGAGGGTTGTGCCTGCCCTCTGTCTTTTCTCACAACTTCTTTTAGAAACACAGCCACAAATGCTGCCCCTCTGTTTTTTTGTGTCACGTTTAAACAGAGATAAGCAGTAAAATAAAGAAGCTTTGAAATGCACAGAGAGAAAAAAAAAAAGTGCACTGTTTGCTGCTGGATGTAATCCCAGTGTCTTATGTTAGATCCTCTCTTCACTGTGCCATCAAGAAAGCATGACTTTTACTTAGGGATTCAATAAGTATGAAGAGACAGCAACTGCTCCTAAACAACAGGCTTATTTCTATACGTAAGTACCCTTTTTAGTTTTTCTAGTGATCTTTATTTCTTGTAGTTAGAGAAATAAGGACACGGGGACACTTTGTAAAGTACTGATGCAGTCTTTGCAGTGAGAAATGTTCAATATCTCCCGGACTCATAAAAGTCAATCTGTCCCTTGTGCTCGAGGCCTGTTTTTCTGGCATTTTTTTCCTGACTGTAATTTACTCATCTAGTTTCAAGAAACATTAATTTATTTGACATCTTCTGGGTGCCATTTCCCTAAACAGTAGTGGATAAATCACTGCTGAAGCTGAGAAACAACGCGTTGATGCTGCTAAGCCAGGACATTTACCAGGGCCTTGTTAGAACAGGTTACAGGTGCTACTGCACTAGTGTACACAAAACTGCTGTGCTAAAGGAAAACATCTGGGTCAGTAAACTCTATTACCAGCTATCTCTTGATAGGCATTTGCCACTGAAACCCACTTGATAACACTAAAAATAATAAAAACTTCTTCTTTAAAGAAGAGACACAGTGCCTAAGAGCCATTCATGTTGAACTAAGAGCCATTCATGTTGAATAAGATCTGCTTCATGTTTAAGCCCACTGCACTGCTGCTTGAGCCTGCTGTAGTAGCTGTAGCCTCCAAATAATTTTATTGAAAAAAGCAATATAAAAGGCAAAACAAACCAGTAAGTATGCATATGAAATCCAGGCCATTGAATTATTAAAAACAAAATGAAATACTGAGGCTAAAAAGTAATGTATGCTTAAGACTTGCATGTCCTAGCAAAAGAAAAAGAGAAAAAATGCAGTGTTAGTTAGACTAACCCTAGCCATTCTTTTGCACTGATGTGAAAAAGGGAAGATTAACTTCAGCTGATAAATGTTCCTTATGCTGATCTGATTAAAACTATTATCTACAAAATAGTTTCCTGTTTTTTAAAATTGTAATACAATTTTGGTAGAAAGAAGAACTACCATTTGACTTTCTCAGTTTTTTTTCTTTTGAACCAGAAAACAGTTTCTGCTCAAAGAAGAAAAAACACCCAAAAAATCAAGTATCCTTTTTTTCTCAGGTTTTGGGCCATGTTATTACTTCCATGTTGCCAGTAGTTTCAATAGTTGATGCTGAACTCAATTATTTTAGAAGAACATTTTGGGGGGATTGGCCTTTTTTTTATTTCCCATTTTCCTCCTTTTCTTCCTCAGTGTTCACGCTATTTATTGGCTTGAAATGAGTTTTTCAGGTAACTGCCTGAGGCATCTCAGTGAACAAGTGTGACTTCCAAAAGCAGCACAAGCATTTTTTAAATACATTTTTTCCTCACTTCCTTACAAATACAATACAGGTGATGTTAACATCCCCTACAAAGAAAAGACTGTTGCACTGCACTGAAGAAAGAGTTAAATCTTAAGATGAAAATGCAACTGAAAGAGGCATGCAAAAATGGCTCCAAGTCATTAATAAAAGCTATCCCAACAAATTACAAAAACAGAGCTAAGGGCCATCCAGAGTCTTACTAAACATAGCTCTAAAGTTTGTCTTCCTTTTGGTCTGCCCAAGGTGATCTATAGGTAAAGTCCAGTAGGTAGCAGACACTTTGTGCTCCTGTCTTTGTGTCAGGCTGAATTTCATATTTACAAGAGAGGGAACCCCCCCATGTAAGATAAGTATGGGAGGAAGATGGTGAAGTGGTAGGAGGGGATCACCAGCCCTGATGGGCTGCTCTCAGAAGGAGGAGGTTAAGATCCGCCAGGCAAAATGTTTTAGTTCTACAATGGAAGGAAAAAATGGAGGTAGCACCAATATGGGAGAAAGCCTCTCATTTGGCTCTGTCAATTCTGCCTCTGTGAAATGGATTTCCCTTAAAAGCACAAAAAAAAAAAAAAAAAACCAACAACAACAAAACCCCCCCCCCCCAAAAAAATCAAAACAAAAACAACAACAAAAATCCCTGGGGAGGTCTTTCCTCTATCTCATTTCTGATTTTACTGAAATACCTTAATGTGAACAGGATTAAAATCCAGGAAAAAAACAAAACAAAATAAAGCAAGCCTACAAGTGTCCTCATTCTTCCTAAGATAATGTGCTATAGGAAATCACTGAGCTAAAACAGACCTTCTCTGCAAGCACGGAGACTGCGGTACACTGTGCTCCTTGTCAGCAATAATTACAGTCCAGCAGGGTAGTAACCTAATTTTCAGGCAAGGCAGGTAGAAAGCAAATAAAGAACCAAAAGAAGAGAGAAAAAAGAAGCATGACAGAAAATGAAGGAGAGTGTGGTGGGGTGGGGTGGGGTGGGTGAAAAGATCAAAAAGAACAGATTATTTGATCTGAAACTTCATTAAAAGCAGTCATTAAAATAGCTCTGTTGTCTATTTAGTATCATCTTCATTCTTATTTGGCAGATTTCTTTGAATTTCCCTTTTCCTTTGCTCTATGCAGTTTCTTTCTCAGTAGGGTCAGTTTAACCTAGAATCTTGCATCCTCTTTTTTGTTTACTTTCATGGCGTTACAGCATTGCACTTCTGTGACACAACCAAGCACTACTATTTTAACTAAGAGTGATAAATATGAACCAGACTTTCAGAAATGAGTGACACACTGGGAGACACAGATCTTTTACTATTCTTGACATCTAGAATTTCTCAGATTTAGTGCGCATGTAAATGTAGGGTTAATTTAGAACTACAGATCATAGCTGTGAGTATGCAGATAAGCACGCTTCTCTTGTCAGGCTGGACTGGGTTTCGAGTACCCTGATTCAGCTGCAGGCGTCCCTGTTCATTGCAGAGGAGCTGACTCAATGTTTTTTAAGGGTCTTTTCCAACTTTAATGAGTTCTATGACATATGAGTATGATTCTATGACATATGAGTATATGCATAAGTATCCCTTTAATGGGAGCTGCAAAATCATAAGATCAGCTAAGAAAATATTGTATCTAATAGATGCTGAGAATGGAAGATATTGTCAAACAGAAGCACATGAAATTATAAGTAAGACAATCCCTGGAAGAGTGTGGGCACTGAGATGCTTAGGAGGACATAGATGTTGTGGATTGTGATGTAGGTTGGGATATCCTAACTGTGAAACTTCTAAATTCTTAGAACCTGGTCCCCTGCCCAGTTTCTTTGTAACTGCTTGCACTTATGTGCCTTACAAATTTGGATGAAGCAGAGATAAAGAGTATGAGGGCAGGATAGTGTGAGGCAGACAGACTGAAGCAAATGAAATTATCTGATGAGCAATTCACAGAGACCCATGGCAAAATCCTTGGCACTAAAATATGCTTTACTTTTTATATTCCTCATTAAGCCAGCATTACTCTGCCACAGTTTGCTGTTTTCAGGCCTAGTTGGACATGTAAATGATAAAACTTCCTTAGTACAAACTGCTACACACAAACAGGTTCATATTCTGACTGTATGAAGCTGATTTTACCTCTAGAAGGAGAACTAGAGCTGTAGCTAAGGGAGCAGTCACTGTCATCATTAATTGTAAATCTGGGTCATGGGAAGGGAATTCATCTCAAGGAAACACTTAGCAACTGTTCAAAACAGGATTTGGTGAAAATGATCATGGGACATAAAGATTATTCCCAACTATGAAAGTATTTGCTTCCTCTTTTACTAAACAAAAGTAAACCCTCTCTTCCTCACCCATCATACCACTGCTTTCAAGGCCTTATTCTGGAAATTAAACAGGACAGTATAAGGGCCAAGGATTGAATCTTAATGGTTATGCATCACCAGGCTGCTGTTAGTATTTTTAAAATGTACTACTACAGTGAACACTTTTTGTACAGTACGGTTAATATCAGCCAGTTTAGCATGAGAATTAAAATCTGAAATATATATAGATTTTGGTATTTGGAGAGAGCTAGCAATATCAAATAAGCAGGGAGAATGCACTGTTACACTGAGAAGCATTGATATCTTGTCACAGAGACAAGATATAAAGAAGAAATTACATTCTCTGCACCTCAGACTGACAATGCCTGCTGACTTGACAATGGATAGCTGAAAACAGAAGAAAAAGCAGAGTGAAACTGATGAGAAGAGAGAATGCAGCCAACAACACTCTCTTTACTTCCTGTATTCTTAGCTTCTTAAGAATGCTGCAAATTATTCATGCTTTTAGAGACAGAATTTTTCCTCACTGTCACCTCACTACCACATCAGGAGAAAATACACCATGATTTAATCAAAGTGACTTTCTTTCCTTCTATCTCCATACAATTTTTCAGTGTCCTTAAATCTTACCTACGGTAAACACACTAATTATTTGTATGTACCTGGATCAGAAAAAACCACCTCTTTTTCTGCAAAAAAACAAAACAACAAAAAACAACCAACCCAACAGATATGCTTATTAATATAATCTGAAACTCCCCTGCTTGAAAGGACAGGTTCAGCAAAACATGCAGTTCCTTCCAGAGCACATGCTTGACATTTCTAATTTAGTTAGGCCTACCTGAATGTTTTAGAGAAAAATTCCCCTGAAAACAAAAATGAGTGTGTAGTAAAAGAAAACATTAAAGGAGGTCAGTTGTGCAAAGCGACAAAAGGGCTCAGATAATACAAGAAAACATTTTTTTCTTTCTTGCTGTAAATAATCCTGTTTGGCTCTGGGGAAAAACTGCTTGATCTGGAGGCATAGCAAAGATCAAAGTGAGCAGGGTGAGCAGATGGATAACACTAAGGAAGAAAGAGGGTGGCCAAATTAGGTGGCCAATAACGAGGAATAAGAAAGAGAATTTGAAGTGAGGAAAGCAGAGGCCGCAGATGCATGAAGGGAGAAGTTTGAATGTGGTCTACAAAGTTTCAAAAGTTTTACATTTTCTTCTGCTTTGTGGCAGCACTGCAATGCTTCACATTTTTTTCTGATCCAATAATTTGTCACAGACTTATTGTCTGGTAACAAGCAAGGAACAAAAAAAGTCAGTTTATAAGAAAGGCAGCAATTCTGCAAATGAGGAGCCACGTAGGTGCACAAGAAGTCATTTGACAGAAATTACTGTCAATGTTTGGCTTTCACTGTAATTGGTAGTTTCAGGCTTTAGTTTCAGACTGAGACAGCTATGAGAAGGCTATGGAAATGTCAGAGATTTTCCCTGGGTGAAAACTTACTTACTTCTTAAGCCTTACAGCACTGCCAATCTTTTGGGATGGAATATGTTTATTTTCCAGAGGAATATTGATTCCAAATAGGTTTTGGCAGAAAAAATATTGAAAACAATGTTCTTGCCTTGTGATTTCATACTGTTGTTACATTAGGCCATTCATCACAGGCAGTGTACCAGTTCCTGATTTTAAAGTTGAAGAAATATGAATAAACATAAATTCTAAGTCACAAAGAATATAAGAAGAGGAATAGAACTTTAGATGTTTTCCTTTAGGTTGCTGGGCTGTGCACATCAGCAGATTGTGAAGATAAACACAGATGTGTTTCCATGCAGACTTGCAGGGTGAGTACTGTCTGAGAACAACCAGGAAGACAGAAATGCTTATGGATGACAAGACAATAGTCATTTTTGTTCACAAATTATAGTAATCCAACTCCTCCATCATGCCGACCCAGCAAAGAAATATTGAGTAAATGTGATGTCCACTTTCTCTATCTCTTCTACCAACCAGTGGGTCCTTGCATTGGCAAGACACCATATCAAACTATTTTATAGACTTCCTTCTAAAATTGACAGTGACTTTAATAGGTTGAAAGGGATGTAAGTAGTAGAGTGAATAAAACAATAAAGCTCTCTTGTCTAGGTTTTGTTGCCTGAATCCCAAATAGTAGGACTTATGTCAAATTGAACCCTAGTATACTGGAGTATACTGGAGTATACAGGGTCCCCCTTATTATCCCAAAATTTTGATCCACTAGTGATACAGGAATTGTGCTTCAGTTCCAACACGTACTAAGGAGAAGCTTGAATAAAAAGTTTTCAAAGTGCTTAGCTGCCATGTAGCTCCATAGAACTGATATTTCCTCCCAGAAAGCACTCTACTTACAAACAGGCACCCATGCCATGGACTAGAAAGATGAGAATCAACTTCTGTCTATGCCTGTGTCTGAACTACTGAGAGAGGCCCACACTGGTGGATCTTTGTACTCACACAAGTCTGGGAATTTTCAGCATCGGAAAGCAACTCACAGCCTTATGTCACGTTACTATTTAACTAATGTGCCTCTTTTGGCACCTAGCCTTGAATCTCTGGTGTCTTTGCTCTCCTGCTAAGCTAACAAGTCTTGGTAGTACAAGTTCTGTGAAAAACAGCCAAGTAAGCCAGTGTCATTCTGGGCTTTTACTTAGACAATTTAATGCATTATCCTTCTCTTGTTCAAAGACACTAACTACTGTAAAACTGTATTTTATTTGAAGACTAAGTTTAATTAAAAGCTCACCACTGAGATGGATAGATTTAATATTCCATTTCTTTAAGAGAATGAAATTCCAATTTGGCCATTCCCACTGCTGTATATACTGAAAAATTATGTCTTGCAAGTTATTGCCTTAAACAACATTGTCTGTAAGATATACTCAGGTATATATTCTAATGTTAACTTTAAAGAGAAGCGTGGTGAGTTGGCTGGATAGCTACAGCATTACGGTTTGGGCCTCTTGGTTCATTTTAAATTTAAATTTCTTATTTTTCTGTGCAGCATCTTCTCAAATGGTCTGACAGTATACAGACTCCCAAGCTGCTTCACTATAAATGATGCATGTGTAGGCCTATACTGTACTCAGGATTACAATAATATTGTGACAATGCACAGAAACCAGGCAACAAAAATCCACGAATCTTAAGTTTTGCAGCTGGCTTGCTACTAAAACAAAGCAGATAATACTTGGAAAAGGCAGATCAGTTATTATATTTCTAACGGATGGTAAATTGGCAGATTTTGCTATATGGAGAACCTCCATCTCATGAGGTGAGCTCCTTGTCTATGACTAAGATGTTATAGCAGTAATTAATGGTTCTTCATGCTCCACCTGAAGCTGCAGAAAGTGAAGTAGAAATTCTAAGAAAGGCAAAAGTAATTATAGCTCCATAAGCATGACAGAGCTGGGTAGTGAGAAAGGCTAAAGAACATTACATGGAATGCATACACTGCATTGAATCCTTCCAACTTCCTGATTACATAAATTGGTCTGTATTATCTTGTGTGGAACTTGATGGCCACATAATAACTTTCTGCCTTGGCTTTCATTATTAGGGTAATAGATGCTTCCACAATTTTACATATTAAGGAGGAAAGAAATGTTTTGAATCTGCAAAAAGCTGTAAATTTAAGTAGAAAGTCACATTAGTATCTACAAGGTAACTCAATGTGAGACAATTGTGCAGGCAGCATGCACCAAATAAATGAGAAAATGCCTACTTACGGAATGTGAATGTAAGTAATAGATAAGGAATTTTCTGCAGTCCTCTAGGTAACTGACGTTAAAAAAGACAGTTGATCTTTACAGCTTGTGTGGAAGATGGCATCCATATAGGATGGATAATATATGGAATAATAATGGAAAATAACTAAATAACCAAATAAATTGCTTCAACAGTTGGTCTGACATATTTGCACTTTCTGTCTGCAGAAGACCTGCCTCACCTGCCAGCAGCTGAAAAGCAGCTACTAAGATCAAAAGCTTCCCAAACTTCAGTGTAATGCAACAGCTACAACAGTTGCCTTTTTTATCTATCTATCTATCTATCTATCTATCTATCTATCTATCTATCTATCTATCTATCTATCTATCTATCTATTCATTTATTACTTGAGGTAAATAGCTGTTTTGCTTGTTGAAATTGTTCTCAGAATTTCTAAAATATATACTCTGGCCCTAGTACAGATTTAGTTATCTAAGGAGTCAATGGCAAAGTGCAAATAACTTCAGCCACCTTCTTGGCAGCTGGAGAAATAAAATATGATATTGTGTCCTTAGCAAGCAGGAATCAAATAAGGCTTATAGAATGCAAAACTACCTTGTAAAGCCTTAACACTTACAGAAGTTGCCCTTCATTCTTGTCCAAAAGTATTGATTCGAAATGACTGGACAGGAGATTTAACTTTCATCACAATTAGGAGACCTGCCACAGTTTCTGCTGAAGAGGCATTGCCCCTCCATTTGTGCTCAGAGGACTAATAACCATCAGGATACTTCAAATTGGAAATCTCACATTATGTTCCATGGGTGATAGTTGTTCCAGCAACCTGCAGACTATCAGCTTCTTGATGCTCTGCTGCTCCAGGTACTTACTGCCAAATTACATGCTGTTCACAGCAATTATATGCTTGCAGGAATAATTATTTTTACTGTTTGACAAGCCACCTCTCCCTTTTCTACCTCTTGTATAAAAAAGACTTCATCAGCATGACAGAATCTTAGCCAAAATAATTTGTTTATGAAACTTGATTTCTTTAAAAAATGGGCTAGAATGAACATTCCAACTGTCAAGGACTAAAAAAAATAAAGTGGAAATATGCTGGTAACTTCTTAAAAGTCCATTTGATTTAGCTGATAATTAACTCAGAACATATTCATATGTATGTTAAACACTTGCATAAGATGCTTGACTAGGATATTACTAATTCTCTGAACCTACACATCCTGAGCAAAAGCACAAAAGCATGCTGCATTCTGTAGCCAGTATAGAGAATTGTGAATCATCTAGGTTGGAAAAGACCTTCAAGATCATCATTATTGTACAAAATATCTTTTTTCTTCAAAGTGAACAACTGTTTTCAAAATTCTTAGTGCAGAAATTAAAACACACTAGATGATTTTTATAATTTCAATTTATAACATGACCATGGTAACCTTTCTCCAGAATCTTCCATAAACATGGACAGGTTTGCTCCAGGCTTTTCAGCCAGATAAAATAGAAACCCTTCTAGATGAATAAGTCTGGTAGTCAAAATAGAAAAGGAACTGCTAAATCTAGCTTCTCAGTACTTTGAGTAAGTAAACAGTAAACTGAATTAAAGCCCTGACTAGTAAGATAATACTAGGGTAAGAACGTTAGCCTTTCAGCACAGGTTGCTCATAAACTGCACCTCTGGACTTTGGAGAATTTACTTTCATCTGTGAAAGTAGCTGTCATGTTCATCACAGCACACCAAAGCATAAAAATAGCAGAGCACAGAAGAAACGAGGAAAAATACCCATTACTTGCTGACCAGAAACAGAGATGGGATTTTCTTGTTTCTTTTTTAGCAAGAAACTACAAGATTACAGAAAGTAATGTCTCCTATTTATTATGTTAGCCCACCATGTCAGAGGTTGACATTAGTGGTATAGCAGTAGAGGCTGGATCTTCCCAGTATTCCAATACATGTTATTGCTGTGTGACAGATGGCTGCAGAGGGGCACTCTGACAGGATGGTTTCTGTCATGGAAGTGTGTATGAAGTAAAGGAGTGGAATAAAATTCCTCCATGCGGAAAAAATGGCACCCATTGACATTTACCAATGCTTGCAGAATGTTTAATGGAGACCAAACAGTGGATGTGAGCACAGTGAGATTGTGCGTAGTGCTTTTCAGCAGTGATGACAGCAACATCAGAGAGGGGCACCTCTGCTGGTGCTGATTTTTACAAGTGTGACATGCAGGCTGTTGTACAACACTGGTGAAAATGCAGAACAAATGGTGGGGACTATTTTGGAAATTTGTTATATCAAAGAGTATTATTGTGCTCTTAGTAACTGTTTCCAGGGAGATAAATAGAAGGCATTACCTTCAGAGCAATCTATGTCAAATTGCGCCTGCGGGCTCAATGCATAAACAAGCTTCAGGAATTCACAGGTGCATGCAAACCTATGTCCACTGTCAATACATTCCTTCTGCAAACCCTTGTTGTAATGCTTCTATAGACGAGCCACTGTTAGTTCAGTTAATGTAGACAGTGAACCTTAAAATATTTAGGGAAATATGTTTAGCAGACAATTGTCATGTTAGCAATAAGAAATCAAACTTAATCAGCATGTAGCACATAGTTAATGTGGTGTTTTTTGATTACTAAGGCATAAAGACTGGACTTGTCTGTTAACTGTCACTATTGAGGAAGCATTATTCTTATGAAAAATCTATATAGATGCAACAAGTGTGTTTGTTTTCAGTAACTTGTACCTTTCCAGCTTGCCGAAGTGTTTTTTCCCCAAAGCCTGCCCAAACAAGCTTCCCTCTTTCTATTCTCTCTGATCTCCAGATGGACCCAATCTGCTCAAAGGAGAGTACATGCTGACTTTTGAGAAATACACATCGTGACTTGGGAACACAGCACTCCAGCAATATGCCAGTCTAAGCTTAAGAATGATTCTGAAGCTCCACTCTTAAAAGAGTGGAGCAACATGTCTTTGCCAGATAACTCAGAAACCAAAATTACTGTTTTCAAGGACAAATAGTAAAGCTAATTTTTTTGTTGAGAGACAAACAGATACTCACCTGCACAGCTGGAAAGAGAACAACAGCCCAACATATTTACAGAGCCTATCAGGTGAAGCAAATTTTTTACTACCCTACTCTTTGAGGGATTGCCTTCCCAGCTGCTGAGGCACAGCAGAGTCCTCAGGCTGCACGCTCACCTGCTCTTTGTATTGCGAGGGGTAACTTCACAATAAAACAAGAGAACAAAACACACTCTTGAAGCCTGTCTCTTTCTCCTTTCCTCTTTCTTATTTTAATAAATACGGAACCAATTTCATTGTGCCTTTGAACTAATGTGTTGTTTTAGCTTCTCATGAGCTGCAGCAGTAGGCTCATAGTACGTCTTGAAAAAAGTATTGGCTGGACTTTAAAATACTGTTTCCTGCCTCCCAAGGTTTAGTAAGCATTCCTGCTCTTGTTTTAGGGACTTCTCTGGATAAATATTTTAAATAATTCTAAGAGTAACAGCAGAGAATTACATGCAAGCCATTTTCCTGTCTTTGTAACCTACAGTTATACAAAGTCTACTTTACTTGAAATAGATTTTTATATTATATTTCTTATTAAGCACGTTGTCCAAATATGTTTCTGAAAACACACTCAGATGCACACAGCACCAAAATAGCTAAGTTTACAATCTAATCAAAACTACTCATTAAATAGACTAGTGGAAATTTCTGTCTTGCAAATCCAGGCAACTTCGATCTCTCATCCTCTATGATCTCATCTCATCATATAACTTATGTACTCACATTTTTTTCATCAAACAAACTTACTCTTCAGTAAATAAATGAAATATCAGACATCTAATAATGATGCTCCCTGGGCATCCAATTAATTCTTTAAGAGCGAAGTCCAAAATGTCAGAACTTGAAAAGTCTGATTTCCTATAAGGCATGCAGTTTTTCTTGTGATTACATTTTTTCCTCTGGCTAGTACACTTCTGTCAGATTTAAAAAAGAGATTGATGTCTTTCTGTACAATCTAAGTAGGTAGAGTAGGAAAATTTGTTTTCCAAGACAGCTTTGTGTCCCTTTTCAGAGACTTTATTATGTTTTTTTTTTCCCTCTTTTCACATTTTCTCTCACATCTGCAATTTATCTGTCTTTATGTACTGTACTGTGAGACCATTTTTCTGCCTGTATCTGTTTGCACTTATCTGTTTTGCTGCATACTATAATATTTTGCATGCTACAATATCACCAGTTGCTCCCACAGGGCCTTCTATGATGCCTATGAGTTCAGCAGCCCCACAGTCCGGCAGTCAGGCACACAGAACCCATGAACTTAGGGAAATGATCAGTTTCATAGCCATGATCCTGAGCTGTCACAAGAGACACCAATCTCCAGCAATCACATTTCAGACATAAAATCCTTCAAGCATAATGTTGTTAAAAATAACATTGTGAGTAAAACCAAGATGCCAGAGAGGAATACTGTTTTCATGTGTTCTTTTAAATACGGCTGGGTTTGTGTTAAGAAATGAAAGTTCAAAGCACTTAGGGGCAAGTCACCCCCTGGCAGATAGCTCTTCAATGACATATGGGTAAAGAATGTCCCTAGTGAGATAGGCTACATGTCTACAGATAAACTTGTAACAAAGACACAAGCTTGCACAGGACAAAATTATTGGCATGAATGCTAAAGAAAAATTTACAGAAAAATTTCACATTTAACTTTGTAGGAGAAAAGGTTGTTCAGAGTCCAACATGTTCTTGTTTAGAAGTCTGGAACAATCCAGAACTGCATTCTTCTCCTATTGATAATTTCATCTCCCTCACTTTCTCTCCTTCCTGTCTTCCTCTCTCCTTTCCTTTCACTCTCCCTTCTCCCTTATTCCAACCATTCAATTTCAACTGAAACTAAAAGGCATTATTGAAGATGAAGGCACAAAAATCTGAAATGGTTTCAGTATACCAAACTTCTGTAAAAAATCTTCACATCCTCTTGTTACCCTACAGAACAAGTTGCAAGCTGTCATCAGCCTGGAATTCCAGGAAGCTGCAATATGAACTGAAAACAAATCTCAGGAGGATTAAATTACAAAAAGAAAGGATGACTTTTCAGACAGTTTATTTTACTACTACTAATAAAAGTATTGGAATTTAATCCCAATAACTTAAAAATGTGGTTTTGCTTTTGCTTCTACAACAGTACCTTCACGGAGGCCCTGGAAATTGTTGAGAGATCTTATCTTCTGCAAGCAAGTATAGATATGTGTAAATGGACACTCTTGCCTCTGCAGAATAAGAACTTTGGATACAAGCTATTCTCTTTTACTATCGTCTCCATAATAGAAAAGTAGCCCCAGAGATGTTCTACAGTAACTCTACAGTACCTTAAAATATGGTCCCAATGATATATAAATAATCATGCTTTATTACGTTTTCTGTAGTTGAGAAGGGTCAAATTTTAATCACAATATGCCTAAGGATGACTGAGAAGTAAAAATATCCCTATGGTCATATGCCATATTTTACCCTGTCAAAGTAAATGTAAGGGAATTTACAAAGTGAGCAGATTTGGATTTATCACTTCGACCAGGGAGTAGATTAAAGAAAACAAAAATCAGCATAATATAGAATAATATCCTTTAGGTGTCAACAGATTGAAGAAATTCTTTAACAGGCATCTGAAAAGCTCAGTCAAACCAATGCACTGAACTCTATCTTTGTCCCTTTGTAATGTGTAAACATACCAGCTCCTTCTTCTTCATGCACTCCATGAGGATAATGAAGAGGTGCTGTGCCTGGGTTCGAGTATATGTGAAAGTCTTCTGGATGGTAACTAGCAACTGGTCCCGCAAAGATTCATTAATAAGTCTGAAATTAAAAAAAAAAAAAAAAAGAAAAAAGCAACTGAATCAGATATAAGGAAATATTTTAACTTCAGCTAAGGTGAAACAAATAGGAGTTAGATAACAGAACATCACAGGTTGTTTTCCTCGTTTGGGTTTGAAGGATAGGAATTGCTGAAAGCGTCAAACTGAAAAACACTTTCCTAGAAAAACACAGAGGCCATGTAGGGGTCTCTCATCTCCAAAGTTTTTCTTTCAATTCCCACACAATGAATGACAGGTCATTCAAGTGATCAGCTCTGTGGGATTTCCTAACAAAAACAAGAAAACACACTGACAGTATAGATTTGAAAGCGACTAGCACTTCTTGGCAAACTGTAGACTTCTTCCCATCAGTGAATTAGCAGAAATAAACTCACAGTTCATTCTGTGAAACTGGGAGCATTACTGTTGTCAACATTTTTGATGCTGCACAGAACCAGCTAAAAAAACACACAAAAAGCTCCTCCATTCCTGAATCCACTCATAGAAGTCATTTTGTTTTTGTATATTCTGATTTTCCAGAACTTTAAAGAACAACCACTTCTATGTTCCTTCTCAGTGCTAAAGTTCTTACTTGCAAAAATGAAGGCCCAACAACAGAAAGAAACAATATCATCTGGAATATTAGAACTTGAACCACTGCCCTTGATATTGGAAAGCCTATTCCTCAGCACCACTCACTCTTGGTGAAACATCATAGTACTTACTCTCTTACAAATTAGTGGGGTCTAATTAGAACATTATCCTTTCATATATGAAAGTTCCTACACTATGGCAGTTTTCTCAACTAAAAACTTTAGTTTTGAAAATTTACTGTTTCTAATTAGTAGAATTAGAATGTTGTAGAGGATAAGTCCATGTTGATCACTTGGTGGAAAGAAAATCAGGAAATCTTCATGCCTCGTATTTTATGATAGAAGTTAAACAAAGATTTAGTTCTGCAGCAGCTGAAAAGAACTACTAGACGTATCACTGTATGTAGAAATCTTGACTTGTAGCAACTGCTTTGGAAGAACGACCAAAACTCCTCTCTAATTCATGCTGTTAGTATGGGTCACTTGTACCTTTCTGGAGCAAAGAAGCAATAATGAGATTGCAGGAAATATTTTATACAATTGAATTTGAAATACAATTTAAATATCTAATTTTTTCTGTCTACTGAAAATGTGTCCTCAGATGAGACAATGAACAGGAACTGAAATGGGAAAGGAAGTGGGAAGAGGGAAGAAGAGGGAAGAAGTTGCACAAGAGAATACAGGGACCCTGGCAGCTGGTGCATATGTTCTTCATTCTCTGAATCTGACACTAAGTGTACCTGTTGCGGAGGACTTCCACTCCACAAAAAAAGCAGGCAAGATATATGTTAATCTGTATGAATTAAAATGAATTAATATGGGTTTTTAGACCACACTATGGATTACTGTTCTCTCTACACCTGGTTCTTCCCACTGTCTCTTGCACTATTACAGACTCCTCTTCAATGAAGACAAACACTTCCACTTTTCATTGAGGAGCAATGTGGCCACAAATGCTTTACTCCCTGAGATAGTGGAGAGACAGTAATAATGCATTTACAGCTCTGTGTGAGCATTCCTTCCCCCTGCAGTGTGACCTACTTCCCTTACAAAAACGGAACATACGATAATTTAAGTAGCTACAAACAGCAGTCTTGGTGGGTAGCAGTGAGAGCCAGTAGCAGGGAATTTTATATGTGGGGACATAAGGAAAATAACCTGATCTTCGGTATGGCATAAGGGATGTTACAAGCATATGGGAACACAAAACAAGATGTCAGAGCACAGGCAGAGATGTAGATTCTCTTCATGTTAAAGAGAATCAACTTGGAAAGGCTGACATTCTGAAGATCATTCCTTACAGTTAAGTTAGGCCTCCTCAGTCTAATTGGAGTTGCACATGTATGAAAATTCTGAAGTCCTTCTGTTTTTTTAAGGGTTTTTTGAAAGAAGAGCAACTGAAATTCACTTTAGTCGAGATTGTTGATCTTAACAAAATGGTGCAGATAGGGGCTATATTAATTGTAGAAATAGTTCAGTACTGTTCAATTATCTACCATTAAACTAAAGAAGAAAGAAAAAGAGTAATCAGAGAACAAATTACCTGAAAATATGAAGTGAAGAGACTGAAAAGAAATGACATGAAGTGTATGAAAAATCGCACACTTGGAATTATCTGAAATCAGAGTCTTGAGGCAGAAAAGAATTTTACAAAGCATTTCCAAAGATGCTGAGATGAAAATCACATCATTTTCTCATGGAAATTTAATTTTCTTTTAAAAAGTGTGTAGAATCCAGATCTGAAGTTTTGTTTCAGAAATTAGCTTTCTCTCAATCTAAGGCAAGACAAATTCAGTTTCATAAGCACTGAGTGAAAGATTAATTAAGTCCTCAGGATTTAATCTCCTAAACAGTCATTATTTTTCTTTCCTGAATTAAAGCTAGTAGATACCACCAGAGTGTAAGTTTAGACAGCACACAAAGCAAACTTCATGTGAAAGCTATGATAAAGTTTATTGTTTGAGTTTTAAAAAAATACATTAATAATGGTTCCCTAACTTCAGTGGAACACATCTTTCACAGTACCACTGCTCAGAAACTTGCTGATGTCATTCAAGGCTTCCCAACGTCAGTAGTCCTCAGTTCTAGAGCAAGTTCTAGACAAAGATCTTGAAGTAAGTATCCTGAAAAAAGTGCATGTAGCTAATCTGAGCTTTGTGTAAACTGAAATCGATCCTACCGAGTCTATATTTCTTTTATTCCTTAAGGTCTCAAATAAAATGCCCCAGTTGTCTTATTGTACTCGCTCCTTCTGCGTTTTTTTTGACCTGGCTAGGCTGGAGAGTTGGGTGGAAAGGAATATGACTAGGTTCAGTAACAGTAAGTGTAGAGTTCTACACCTCAGGAGTAAGAACTGCATACATCTATACTTGTTAGGTGTTGAAGTGACCTGCTGGAAAGTAGCTGAGCAGAGAAGCATTTAGTGAGTCCTGGTAGACAACATGTTGGCCATGAGTCAGCAGTGTGCCCTTACAGCCCAGAAGGCCAGAGATATCTTACAGTGCATTAAAGAGGATGACCAGCAGGTTAAGGGACGTGATCCTCCCCCTTTGCCCTGTTGAGATCACATCTACAGTACTGTGTTCAGTTTTGGGCTTCTTAGTTCAAGAAAGACAGAGATCTACTGCACACTGTCCAGCAGAGGGCTACGAAGATGATTGGGGCCTGGAACATCTCCCTTATGAAGAAAGGTTGAAAGACCTGTGGCCATTCAGCCTGGAGAAGAAAAGGCTGAGAGTGAATCTTATCAATGCTTATAAACTTCTAAAGGGCAGGAGTCAAGAGGATGGGGCCAGGCTTTGTACAGTGGTGCCCAGCGATAGGACAAGGGTCAATGGGCACAAACAGGAGCACAGAAAGTTCCATTTGAACGCAAGAAAGAACTTGTTTATTGCAAGGGTGACAGAGTACTGGAGCAGGCTGCCCAGACATGTTGGATTCTCATTCTCTGGAGATATTTTGAAACACACCTGGTCATTTTCCTGTGTGACCTGCTGTAGGGAACCTGTTTTTGCAGGGGGGATTGGCGAAGGTGATCTCCAGAGGTTCCCTTCCATGACTCTGTGATTCTATGATCCTTTCATTCTGCATCATTCTAATAAAATATGTGTAGATGGGATATATACACCAAATCCAGTGCATGTAAAAAGAGATAATTTCACAGAACACTGTGAGCAAAATAACTGAGACTTATAGTGATGTGCTGATTGAGCCGCAGTGTAAAGAAATTTCTGTTTGCTACACATACAATATTATTAAACACTTTTGGAAATAACACATTTCTAAGAATAGGCTCAGAGGAAAAGAGATGGCTTGTGACAAGGAGTCTAACCTAGAATACAGGAGATTCTCAAACACTGACTTGGAAAACAGTATTTAGTAGCCTCTGTCATAGATTATGAACTCTTGATGCCTAACATTCTCCAGTCTACCAGAGACTGAAACTCTACAATTATGGCTTCCTGCAACGTTAGCACACTCTTACCTTAACAAAACTGTGCTTCAGATTTAAGTACAGGTAGTGTCAGAAGAAGATAACATTTTAATAATCTTTCTGGTAGGCTTCAGTATAGAAAATATATTGCAACATACTGATAATATCCTGCTAGGAGCATTTTGGTGGTGTAATTCCCTGAATTCCACATAATTTGCAAGGCAATAATACCCCAGGTAAGCTGTTTTCATCTTCTCAAAACACCTTACAGATAATTTGACTTGTTCTCTTACTTCACTTCCCACATAGGTAAAGCCCGTTCTTTCATTCCTTAAGTAAAGTACCTAAGATCATTTCCAGGAAATAGACACTTGTGTTTTTCTTCCAGAGAAGCAGGATTACTTATATATATTGCTTATATAACTTACGTTTTGATGGAACGTACTTTGAAAAATCTGGCATCTAAAGAAGAAGCATATCTATCTACATTTAATTTTAGAAAAAGAATCTGCTCATAACGGTGGCTATGAGTGATCTTTTTAAAACTTTTCCTAAGGAATACCTAATCGATATTACTTTTGATGTAATAGATTATCAAACCTGACTTTTGTGATCTTATCACAGGAGAAAAAGGAGAAAAATGTCTTGGATCCAGTGAGACGACAATTAAAAATGTTGAAGTGACAAAGTAAACGAAGTGACATTCTAGTTCTGTTCAAGATATGCTGGAATATTAAACAGCAAAGCAAACTTCCTTCTTTTGGCTGATCCAGTAGAGAGAGATGACAGCATTTTGGCATTCTCACACCTCATAAAGAAGTTTTTTTGAAGTCATGCCTAACATATGAGGAGATAATAAACACTGTCCTCAGTAACATCACAATCTTTCAGCCTCATGGAACGTGATTTTGTAGTGAACGCTGGAGGAGATTTGAAAGATCTGGTCCATAGCCAGCTCCCTAAATTATTTAGTCTTTTCACTCCAGAGCTCTTTAGCACTGGAGTTGTACAACATACTAGCATAATTTCTATCACCCAATTTCAAATATAAGTTCATTATAGATTTTTAAATTTTTGTAATCACAACACTTTGAAATTCTTTAATTGATACACTTCCCTTTCACTGAACTGCACACCATCTGTTTCTAGCTTTTTATTTTTCTGAGTTCTTATTTCTTTCTTTTATTATTCCTTTTGTTCAAGATAAGGAAAATATATCCATAAAATATCAATATGATGTGAAAACTGCTCCCTGCTGTCCTCTATGGAAAGCTGAAGGGATTTTCTGTTTTAATTATGGTTAGCACTGTAGACAATCACACCATATGTTAGAAACATGACCAGAGTCTCTGCTGATTTTTTTTCATTGGAATTGCAAATAAGATGCAGTAGTGCATGGACTTCATGGGACTGACTAAATTTCTCATACCTTCTAAATCCACATATTTTGTATAGCATTATAATGAGAAGAGACAGAAAATAAATGTAATTATTCCTTCATTCTATTCAAGTGAGGACAATATCTGGGTGTTTTCACAAGGAATCAATGTTACTTGCAGCTCTGCATTGGTGGTGGTTCTTCTGTATCATTTTTCACTGACTGTGTTTATTGAATGGTCGCCCTTCAATCTGAGAGATGGTTGTGTTTCACAGCAGAGAAATGACCTGCTTCTATCCAGTTTTGATCTGTAAGGAGCTTTGATACAAGAGAACATTAATGATACAAAAGTGTGCAATGTGAAAAAATTTTTACAAAATAACTCAGATGCGACAGTAAACATCATGAGGGACACAGAAGAGTCACACTGTACTTCCATTATGATCCTTTATGCATAAAGCATCCCAACATTTTCTCTACTCTCTATTAGAAAGAAAGATATTTATGTCATATACTTCAGTTATGAAGCCTAAAAGCTATGCCACAGTGAGACAGATCAATCCAAACACTAGATTAAATGATTCTCTTGTGAGGTTGCTCATTTAAAATAGAGAGAATCTTTTATCTGTTTCCCTATGAACATTTGGCAAGTACATTTCTGTGGCATTGAACTGAATTCCTTAAGGGTTTCATACTTGCAAGAGTAGAACTGATGAGTAGTTAATATGCTGTAAACTCAGCTGGGAGACTGCATTCGAATACTGCAAGTAATTCCCATTCTGTAAGGAAATATTTGCCTAAGAAGTAATATAGTTTTAACCTAGTGTTTCATTTTTCTCCTTTTAAATTCAGCATTTAATTTAAAAAATCCTTGAAGATTAAAAACTACTACTACTACTACTACTGAATGATTCTATAAATAATTACACTGCCATTGTTTTACTTCCAGTTTGTGAAAAAAAAAGAAGTGGGAAACGAGAAGGCATGCTTCACTGTGCATTCAAAAATACTTTGGCTTTATGTGAAGGACAGTTATTAACTACTAGGGCACTCTCTCATATAGCGTGGTGGCTTTGTAGGAGAGAAATTTTGGTGCTTATGATTGTTCCTACTTTCCTGATCTTCAGAGAACTTCAACACATTTTTAGTGTTTGAAAATATGAGAAATCGAGTTTTTCAGGGACTGTAGAACTTGACCTTTAAATTAACGAAAACACTAAGAAGTAGCCAAAAAATTCTTCCAAGTCATATCAGAAGGAAGTCTGTAATTGAGCCTTCCTTTAGGTTTTCTACTATATATAATTTGTAAAAAGGTACTGGGAACTCACTAGGTTTATTTGCTTGTAGTGATAAAATGCTCTGAAAAAATATAGTTCTTAGACACTCTGTTCAATGCTTTTCAGACCAAGGTAATATACAAATGTTGATATTGTAATTTTTTTTTAAGGTAAACTTAAAAAAAAATCTTGCACTAATACTGTATGAGTGATATCCATAATACTCCAATCTCAGTTCAGTGGAAACTTTCTATCTGCCCTGGCTTCCCCTTGAAATTTTGATGGACTTCTTTTGAGCGGTGTGAGACATATTTACTTTAAGGTGTACATCACTGTTCCTAGCACATCGTGAAGTCACAGGAGTACCTCCTGCAAGTCAAGGGAGGCACAGCAATCTGTGCTGTTCTGGCAGCCTCATTCCACTGAAACCCAAAGAAGTCTTGCTTGTAGCTACAATAGGCATCCAGCGTCAGCCTTAGGCTTGTGACATGCCCACCTCTTCAGGAGGAAAGCCTATTATCAGACTTAAAAACAATGTATACCCAGCTTTCTCTCTCTTGTCTGCTCAAGGATGTGCAGACATTGACAAAGGGATACTGCACCATTTTTCATATCAAAAATCATTTCTGCTTCTGCTAAGTAAAATCAATTGGGAAGGATAAACAACGAAGAGGGAAGGCAGACACATCAGAACTCTGTGCGACCCAGCAGAAAGGACCTTCTGGGCAGATGAGCAATTTCCCAACACTTAAGGATCTTTCTGAAAGGATGGATTGGTGCTGCACTGATGGAAACTCAAGCAAAGAGCTATATTTCACCCTTCTTCACCTCCAGATGCAGTTCTGTGATGCCTTGAAACAAGTTTGCAAATAAACTTACAAATGTACAGACATGCTTAGTACACATATACATGCATACATACTGTATATGCAGAGAATGATTCCATTTCTTGTCTGCAGTGAATAAAATTTTAAGGTAGTGAAAAAAACTGTGATAATATCAGCGCCCAAGGGCTGAGTCTGCTGCTACCATGAATAATGTGGGTTTTGAATGCTTTAGATCAGACATCTAGTGCACAGCAGTGAGAAGATATGCTGGGTCTTGAAGAAAACTGATTTGCAGCCAGCAGCCAGAATTAAAATAGACTTCTGATTGCAAAGAGGACTGCAGAATTAAATTCTGGACACAAATTGGATGTGCTACATTCATTTAGTGTGTATTAGACACAGTTCTGCGTAACCTACTTAGATTCTATCTGAAAGAAAAAGCTAGTAGCTACAGTCAGTGAATGTCCCAATTATTCCATATTCTCCTCACATTTCTAATCACTTTTCAAATCTAGGTTAATATAAGCAGACAGGAATGGGGAGACATACTCAATTTGCATGTTAACTGCAATTTATTTGGGTAGAAAATTTTTATGAATATACATATTACTGGTGTTTTACTTTTGGTATTCTCGAGAATATAATTGCACTTAAGAACAATGTTTTCAGAAGTGGGGCAAGCACACAGAAATTGCTTTAGAGATTTTCTAGCTTGTGCATTATGGTAAGTGCAGAGTGAACACAAACAAAAAGGCTCTATTGCAGAAATCACCCGAAACAGAACCACAACAGAGACAAGACCTGTGGCAAGTGAGAATAACATCCTAAACAAAGCAGGTGTCTTGAGTGTCTCAGGTAATAAATGGTGTGCTTGCTCTACTTCTAGCAGCCAGTATTTGTTTCACTTGTTTTTCTTACAGGTGAGAGTTTGTGATGATGAAATAAATTGCATTCATTCTGTTTTAGCTGTATTATTTTTTCATGATGACATCAGAATACAGACACAGTATGCAGAAACTGCATAGGTTCACATCACGCAAGGAAATAACAGGTGTTTGAGTAAGGTTACATTAAATATATTAGTAGAAAGACCACAGGAAACACAGAAATAACTTCTCACAGATTCAGAAAAACTAATCTGCTTTCAATGCATGAACTTGAATACAAAACTGTTTTTAATATTAGTGGAAAATATTTCACTTTCATTGGGAGCTCTAGGTTGAAGAAGTTCATAATCACATTAGTTTTCAAGCAATGCAATATTGTTTGGTCTAATCTTAGTGTTTATGTATTTATGTTTCATTATTCACAGAACTATTCTGGGTGTGAATACATATCTTTACTAATATATATCTAACACTCACAAAAAAAAGATCCCCTTCTCACTGAATCTTGATCAGATTGATGCAGTTAATTAGAGAAGTAACATGAAATAGCTTCTAGTAATTAGAATCTGTGGGGGATTTGGTGCCACTTTTATGTTTTGTCCTAAAATTGTTAAATCTTCTCTTGTTTTCTTTTTCTTACTGTGAGCAGTAATCTCTGGGTTCTGCTTTGGAAACTTCTGGGGGCAAGGTCAGGTTCATCAGAGAAACCTTCTGAGGGTATCTGTTGCTCCAAGTAAAGACACAGTAAAGGAATCTACAAAAGGTGTGGGGCTGAGAGGAAGTTCTAGATTATAACCACTGAAATGGGCTACTGCTGACCCATTGTGTCTGAAAATTTGTTTCAGCTACCCCCTGCTACTGTATGTGGAGTGTCAAGCACCCTTTTTGCCAGTGTCTAGGAGGGGTCTACATGGGACTTAGGGCAAGAACATAGCTCCCAGAGTACTGCCAGTAGACACAGCAGTATGTCCAGTAGGTTGTAAAGAAGACTGCCCAGGTGAATGTGTACCAGAACAAACAGTCTCCAGTATGGTATTGACAAACTCTGTTTTGCCAGCAGGTCTTGAAAGGAGCTGCCCCTGCCAGGGCAGAAGTTTTCATGCAGCAAGAAGTTCAAAGTACTGTAGCTGGGGAGAAACAGCCCCAGGTACATGTACATGCTGGAGGCCTCCCAGCTGAAAAGGAGCCTAGCAGAAAAGGTTCTGGGGGTCCTGGTGGTCACCAAACTGACCAAGAGCCAGAAATGTGTCTTTGCAGAAAACATGAACATTGTTCCGGGCTGCATTAGGAAGACTCCTGCCAGCAGGTCAAGATAAAGGGGTTCCTTCCACTCAGAACTAGTCAGACTAATCCTGGAATGGTGGGTCCAGATCACAGCTGTCTAGAACAACAGTCATACTTGACACAGGCATACTTGAGGGTGTCCAGTGAAGAGACAAGAGACTGATGAGAGGACTGGAGCATCTCTACTCTGAGCGTAAGCTTTGAGAGTTGGGATTGTTAAGCCTAGAGAAGTGAAGGCTCAAGGTGATCTGAACAGCAGAGGGAAGGTGCAAAGAAGATGGAACCAGTCTCTTTTCAGTGGCACTCTATGACTGTAAAAGACGCAGTGGGAACACACTGAGATAGAAGGCTTCCTCTGAATATCTGGAAATATTGTGAGGGTGATGGAGCATTGACACATGTTACCCAGAGAATTGTGGAACCTTCATCTGCAGAGATGCTCCAGAGCTGTCTGGACATGGCCACGGACAACTGCCTGACCAGGGAATTGGACCAGATGACCTCCAGAGGTCGCTTTCAGCCTCAACCACTCTGCGATTCTGTGACTGCACATGTATTTATGGGGCAGGGGAGAACAAAAAAAACAAACACAACACAACAACACAAAACAAAACAAAGTTCAGGCATAACATGCATGTTAGAAAGTATGAAATGTACTGTAAGCTTCATTCAACAAAAACACACTTGAATTGTCTACAATAAGTCTTAAATACTACCCTTGCTGCACTTCGAGTCTGCAATGAAAAGTGGGACAGTGTGAATGCAGTGTATAAACAGTTGTGTGAGTACAGGCAGATGTGTAGAATTATGCCCAAAGGGCAGCGCAAACGCAAACTAGATTATATGAACATTTGGTATTTACATGCTGATTTATGTAGGACTGAATGAAACATGAGGATTGTAGCACGCTGTTACAGAACTTCTGGAAGCCAGTTTTGAATAAAATGAAAATATGCACATTCTGTGAATCTCTTGACCTACAACTTCAAGATAATATGTTGCACTTGTCCATATGGTACATCTCATGGCACATAACTATCTGACTTACCCTCCTTCTTCAGAGTATTTGTGACCAAAGGCGAGTATATCAGATGCCCGACCACTGCCATCACATATCACAACAGGAACAGGAGGAGTGTCTCGCAGGTACTCCAGAACAATAGAGATAACATTGGGACCTCCTTCCACAATGAGGGCCACCACTGGAACTCCTTGACCAATTCCTGGAGTAAGAGAAAGAAAGAAAGAAACAAAAACAACAAAACAAAACAAAACAAAAAAAGCAAAGCCAGCAAAGCAAACAAAACAACGGAAGACAGGAAAAAAAAATCAAACTGAAATTACTGGATAGTGACTATATAGTGTCATATTAGAGAAAACGCCATTCAGAAAATCATAGCTTTTAAGGTCAGAAGGGATTACTGTAGTCATCTGGTCTGTTTCATTACATAAAAAAGGATTTCATAGAATTATCTTTCAAATGCCATATTCATGGTTGAAATAGACCACACATATTTTACAGAATCAAATCTTGGTTTGAAAACACAGAGAAGTCACCACAATTCTTCCTAATATGCTTGAATTGTAACATAGCAATTTATTTGTAATCTAGATTTTGAGTTTCCAATCATTGGTTCTTTCTGTAGTAGTTTTGAAAACACCTCTACCATGATATTACCTTAGTGGATGCATTTGAAGGTTGCAGCTGGATAGCCATGTAACCCTCACTTTGACAAACTGAAAATACTTGTTGCAAGCCAATGGAATGCTTCTTTTCTAATCCTAGCTGGTCTCACAGTCTTTGAAATTTCTCCTACTTGTGAAGCACATTTTCTGAGCTGCAGATCACATGCTGGACAGCGCTACTGAGAGATGAGCTAGTGCTTAACTAGAGGAGAAATATTCTTATTTTCAAAACTTGTATTATAATTAGGTGAGCCTCTTCTGCAAAAGTTGCAAGAGAGAATTTGCCATGAAAGTCTTAAGGACTTAGAGAAAGACAATTTGACACTAGGCTGATGTTTAGGTGACTAACAAACTCTTACGCTTGCCACTTCCTGACAAGACAGGGATATCCCACAGGACTCAGGCAGTAGAACTAGCTGAGAGTTTCCTACTGGCTTTTCCTGTGAATACAAAGACTATCTTTTCTTTTAGACTAACTTTTCCTAAGTATAACTATATGCATTCTCCACTGTACTTTGATATTTCATTGAAAAATAGAGTCCTTCAACCTGCCAATAGTTAGGTAGGCAAGTATGTACATATATGGTGCTGGGCAACCTGCTTTAAGTGTCCCTGCTTAAGCAGGAGGTTGGATCTGATGATCTCCAGAGGTCCCTTCCAATCTCAACTAGTCTGTGATTCTCTGATTCCACAGTTCTAGCAATCTGTGAAAGATCACAGCAGTAAGATTCTCCACTGAAACAATGTTTATTCTAAAATTCCAGATTATCATTCTTAGGAAAGGACAACGCATTATAGCTAATAGCAAAGCCTTGACCACAGGTGTTGTTTCCCAAACAAATAAAAAGGCAAATCATTTTCAAAGATCTAGATGTTTTTCTGTTTCAGAGAAAGCAGTAAACAAGATACTATTCAGCTTTGTAGAGAAAAACTCATCATCTTTTAAATATCTAGAAAATTGTGGTTACATGGAGGATTGCTATTAAGTTTGCTCAGTTTGGTTTTCTTTTTTCTGGCATTTTTTGCATGAGTTTAGGTTGTAGCAAATCATTTGCCTTTGTCTTTTGGAAGGAGAAAGAACTTTGTTGCCTAGCAGTGTGTACATTCAGACTTGAGAATGCTGAATATTGTATAAACAGTACAAGGCTTATCACTAGATTAACTACACTCATTTCAAGACAGTAAAAATTGATGAAAACCAAAGGTCTGTCTACTCAAGTATAGTCACATATTTTTTTATTTTATGTTATTGAAAATAGTTCAAGAGCCAGTAAGAACATTTTTCTTATACTTTCAAAGGAAACATCCAATCTGTATTCAAGAGCAGATGCAAAAAACCTCTCACGAAGTTGCATATTACTATTCCTCATTTAATAAGATCTCCATGTCATACTTTGAACTCCTATTCTCCCTGCTATAAATACAAAAAGAAAGACAGTCTCTCATGATCTAACAAACAGAAAACAGAGAGAACAGCATTTTTATTTCCACTTCATACACTGATTCATCCAAAAAGAAGAAATAGTAAAGAAGATCTGGGAGTTAAGGTCTGTTCTTGGAGGCTCATTCCTATTCTAATTTCTAAAACAATAACTTTTATTTAGTGAATTACAAGTATAGATTTTTGCAGAGTAGATTAAATTGGTGTTTCACAGAGTCAGTTATTATGTATAGGGTTGGAGTAATATTGTAAATTAAACTGCAATTCATGCAAAAGATTTATACCATCAACCTAAAGGTTCACTAGTGTGTTATTGCCTTTATGACCAGCAACAGAGTCATTGAGATGCTTTCTGGCAATTGTGATTCCATGCAGGTATGTACATATCAGAACATTTATTCTGATGTGCTCCATTGGCAATATCTAAGCACTGATGTTATTATTCAGAAAAATAATCCTATTTTTCTCTTGACACAGCAGTGCTGCATGAATTTGTAAGTTAAAACAATAAACTGGAAGAAATGAATGAATTTGGAATTGCAAGCAAGAAAATACTCTGCATAATGACTGTGAGTGTGAAAAGAGATTTTAAAAAATCTGTTTTGCACAAGCCTGACATTATTT
The DNA here is from genome assembly GCA_037305975.1 of Chrysolophus pictus. NCBI lineage: Eukaryota > Metazoa > Chordata > Aves > Galliformes > Phasianidae > Chrysolophus > Chrysolophus pictus. The sequence goes on along the minus strand of CM074614.1, from coordinate 44,368,424 downwards.
TCCCATTTCTTGGAAAACTATTAATATTTTATAATGTGAGTATATTTATAAATAATCTATAGCAGTGTTATAAATTATTACTAGTTCTTTCTATGTAGAGCTAAACATGAGTTATCCATTGCTATCTAGACCAACAAATGAATAAAATGCCTCATTTACTACAAAATGCATCTACTACTCATGTATGCAAGTGTGCTTATAAGAATAACTGTGATACATCAGAAGGTTATGCGCTACTTATAAGTAGTGCAGGGATCTGTGCAAAAAAGCTAGAGGCTCTAGTTCACTGTCTGTGACAGAAATATTCTGAATCTCTGCTTCTTATAGGGTAGTGGCACGAATGGATGAGTTGATTTCAAACAGGCCATCAAGACAGAAATTGGATTTCTAACTTGCTTATGTCCTGAAAGAGGTTTACCATTTGCGGGCAATGGCTGTATTTCTATCTGCAAAATTCTTTCAGATGCTTTTGAACAGGGTAAACACAATGCTCTTTTTTTTTAATCATCTGACAAGCCATAAAAACAACATCCAAAAATTTAAAAATTTAAGTCAGCAGACATGCGTATGATAACATGCCTCCAAGTGCTTGCAGCTGTACAGTGCACTCAGAGGCATGCATATAAGCCATATTGCACAGATTGCTTGTAATGACCACATACATCTGAAAATGAAGCCTTTATACTCACTTATGTGAGGCTGAAAAATTAATTTGCATGCAAAATCTGACAATTTTAAAACTGTCCCATAATACACAGTTTTATTTATTAAGGGTCTTCATTTTTTCTAGATTTTCCTGCCTTCTTGCTCCACTTAAAGATAAGTCTTTAGGTTGATCCAGCAAATAGAATGTAATAAATGAATCTCTCAGTAATATTAAGAAGAAATTCTCTCTGACCTTTCCTCTTTTACTCCTGTTATTCTGGACAACAGTTTCCTTTATACATAAGACAAGAAGAATCTCATGACATTCATACCTCTGGAGTAAAAAACTGCCTGAATTCCAGGGTTGTCCTGAACATCCTGCACTGATGTCTCCCTTGGTAAACTGCTGCTCTTGCTAGCCTGCAAGTGCTTGCGTTATTCGGAGGCATGACCCAATCCCACCCTTGGCTGCAGCCTGATCTAGAATTCATAGGCCCAGACTGTGGTGAAGAGCTGGCCTAAGTATTAGTCAAATGTAACAGCCAACGTGAAGGCAAATAGTCAGCATAGTAAAGTAAGTAGGAATAATTTTCTTTTGATGTACTGGAAGTAATCATCCCTCACCTTACAGATACAGTATCTCTCATACACATTCACACAGGACTACGGGATATGGTAAGCAGAATGGGAAACTTCAAAAATACCAGGGTTTAAAATGGTAAACAACTTATACTTGAGGTAAAACTTGAATCCAGAAATGTGTCTAATCCTAACAAAATGCACTCTGAGCACATGCAGTACAACTCTATTACAGACAGGTGTCCTGATGCTTGCATAATTTGTTGAGCACTGAACTATTCATCTGGTTTTGGTTTTCTTTCTACAGATGTTTCAGATATGAGACAAAATTGACTGCATTTGACTGTCATGTGGATGAATACTTACTACTTGAAAAGAAAAATCCAAGTTCATGAAAATACCTATTTATACATACAAGTCTAACTAGGAATATAAATAAAAAATTAACCCAGCAACCGTGGGTCTCTAATCCTAAAACTAGTGCCAGCATAACAACTCCACAACTACATCAAATACATGATGTTTCTGAAAAACAAGCTATTTATGTGACAGATGAGGTTTCAGCTCAAGATTTTTTAATGCAAGAAATGTTTTCAGTGACATTAGTGGAAATTCCATTTAATTCTGAATGGAAGACTCATCAGCTACTGTGAAGCTCAACAAAAATGTCTGTGTGCTCAGGAACTTCTTGACAATTCTGAACTGAATTTTTAAAAATCTGATCTTAACTTAAGCCTAAATATGTCAGAGTAAGTATGATTTTTTACTGAAAATCAATTAATAACCTTTAATAATTTATATCTGAAACAGAAAAATAAGTTCTCTTATTTTTTGCATTGTTTTAGGCTTTTGGAACCTTGAAACTCAAGTTGGAACCTCTTTTCTGGGAACTTACATAAAGAAAATTAAACAAAGCACTCAGTTCTACCAAGAAATCAATCTTGGAAGGTCAACATCTTGCCCCTACTTCATGGGGCTAGCAGAGTACGCAATACTGTGTTGCATCAACAAAGATGAAAGAAACACTCCACATGAAACCTGTGGTTCTCAGAAGCACGTTGGACCAAGTATTTGCGCAGTGCTTGGACATCACAGTGAGAGGCACTTACACAGAGTAGATAAGCAATTAAATATGCTCTGGAATTTTAATGAGCAGGAGTCCACTCGGCATGAGCTTAGGAGTTTGAGGGAAGTAATTTTAAATTTCTGAACTAATATTTGCCTTACAGAAATACTGAGTCAACAGACACTGCTTTTCTTTCACTTGTTAATACTGTGTCTAACCACAGGATAAATACTGTTTAAACAGATTTAAAATGGTACTGGATTTTAAACAGTCTTTTAAAAGCTTGCCCATATAAATAAATATGCCTTTCTCACCTTTAGACTTCTCTGTGGCACTGTGTATGGCCCTAATTGCCTCAAAAAACTTCAGTGATAACAGAGAACATCCTGAAATAATCCACTTCCTTCCTTTTAAGTTAGTCTTAAAGCATGGTTACAGGTCTGTTTGGTTTTTTTTTTTCAGGCTACAGTATTCAGCCTTCAGGCCCTCCAAAAGGCCTGAAAATGCCTCTAAAGGTATATGAAACAATTTGGGCTAAAATATCAGTATCAAAAAGATCACCTAGATTATACAAAGATCTACTTCTCCCATATCTACAAATCACAGCAGCAGTGGCTTATTACTCCTAGGTCTCCAAGCACCATGAGTTTAAAGAGAAGCTTTTCAGTGTTTAAATCTGTGCATAAAATAGACTCTAGCAATTTTTTGAGTTTGCCCCTCCTCTATCTGTTTTCTCCCACAATCAAAACAATTAGATTATTAGCTATTAAATGAACACGACTGGAAAAAAAAAGAGTGTAGCCTTCACAGGATGATGGAGAGGGATAATGGATCTTACTATGCAGAGAGGCACAAACATCCCTCAGCTGCTATACCCAACTCAAACTTAATTTCATATAGCTGCTCTTCTTGCAGTGAGCTCTCCTTTTCCCCCACCACTTATTTCTGGTATCCACCCCAGGTGTTTACTTATTTCTATTATGGTAAAAATGAGACAGATTTCATTTAATTGTCAAAAGGACAATAAAGAGAGCACATACAGCTTTCATTTTATTTTTTTAAAGAACACAAACTTGTAAAATTCTATCCCCTTCTGCACAACTTTAACAAATTTCTATTTTAATAAATTAATAGATCTTCCACTTGTCTGGAGATTCATTACATACCCTATATCTAGAGAAATCAAAGTAACCTGGTAAGCCAATACAACAAATTCTGAGAATATTTGCTATCTTTCTCAAATTCATGGAACTAAAGGATTATGTGTAACAGTGTAAACAGAACCACTGTTAACAAAGGAAAGGTCAGAAGCTTTGACTTATTTTTGCTTTTCAATTTATGTTTTGTTTCTTCTTCAGCCAGAGTCTCATTCAATCTCATTTGTTATCATTCACTTTTTCTTTTTCATGCTTCCCAAACATATTTTAAAATAACTAATACAAATTTTATTTTGTTCAGCTTTATGGTTTCCTTTGTAGTTTGCACTCATTCTCCTTGTTTTCCTTGTTTTGGTCACTTCCATTTTATGTTACCATTCTAATTTTCTTTTTGGCATCCCTGTCACACTTTCATCTTTTCTCTGGTTTTCTGTGTGAAATACATTATCTCCTTTTATCTCCTCTATTTTTAATTCTCCTCTTTATTGAGAATACAATCTCATCTCATTTGTCCCAGTCTGTTCTTCTTTCTCTTCTGTCCTCATTTCATTTCTTTCATTTTCAATTGTCCAGTGCTCCTTCTTCATCAATCTAAACGTACTCTGTAATATACATGTGACATATGTAAGATACACGTGAGATATGTATGTGATGTATTAGTAATTATTTCCTCATTAATTTTTCCTCATTATCTTCTCAGTAATTTTTTTTGTCTGTTTCCACTATAGTGTTCTTTCCTCTGGATCAGACTTGCAGCTAGATGGAAAAAGAACCCTGAAGGCTTGTATACTGATAACTGCTTCTGTTATGGGTAGGAGGAAGTTAGCAAAACTTATCCCATACAAGCACCTACCCCCAAATAGAAATTTTTTTCAGTGGAAAGACATTTTCAGAGAATATGTATGGCCACCTTCTTTATGGAGAACTGAGCTAGATTTCAGAGAATTATTAGATAGGATACTTGTAAGTCTCCTCTAAATTTCAGTACCTCATAAATAGTGGGGAACATGCAATTCCTCATGCAATATTAGCCGTTTTGGAGTGCTAAGCAACCTGGTGTGGAACAAAACCAAGCATCGTCATTGATATCTATCAACTAGCAGATGTGGCACTGACAGACAAGGCTGTGAATGGTCCAACATCTGGACCATACCTTCATTTAATATGGGTTTGATTCTTAAAACAGACAATAAAATAGAAACATTAAAAAATGACATAAAATTTGTGATTATTTATTTCCCTTTACATTCTGTCTTTGAAAAATGACAGAAAGCTTAGTAAGTCCTCAAAACAGGCAAGACATAGTGAAACTAAACCTTCAGATTTCTGAGCCTCACAAGCCTGAAATAACCAATTTGGTTACTTTCTGCTTTTTTGCAGGATGGCAATAAATATTTCAAAGCTGGCATTAAGTTCAAAGATTTAGAAAAAATTACAAGAATATCAATGTTCCAATCAAAATATACCACATCTGTTATAGAAGCCAAATGTTCACTAGGCCAGTACTACAGGATCTAACTTGTTTTGCTCTTCTAGGAGCTCAACAGCTATAGATAAGGACCTAAATGACTCAAGAGCAATTGCAATTTCAGTAATATTCACACTGTCTCTTCTCTTCCCACAAACTTCCCATGGTTCCCTTGGATATAAGCACCATCATGTATTGAAGCCATCGCTTTATAAAGATAATACAGCAACATAACCAAATTTTTCACTATGTCAGATTACACAATGGTTAGTTTTCCTCGTTATATTTTGCACATAAGTCTGTATACTGGACACCATATAATCTCAGAAAACTCTCCTTTCACACTTGTTCTGGAAAAAGAATAGCAGAAATTCTGCTTTTTGCTTAGTTCAATGTCTTCGTTCTGCTAATTGCAACAAATTCAGTGAGTCTAAAATCTCTCAACGCTGTAGAACTGAAAAGATCAATTTGCTCTTGCTAGTATATAAATCATATGAGAACACACCTGTTTTCAACAAATATACTGAATATCAAATCTGTGAGAGGGTCATACAGATCCTCTTGTACTCTACCACTCCTTATGTATCTGTGCCTCAAGAATAGCTTTTTAGTGGTTTACTCAGACCTTTTTGAAATATTTTTGGCTCCAGTGCCTAATCTACGAACATGAAACTTTCAATGAAAAAGGCTCATTTTTCTGACCTCCAACAAACCTCAAACCAGTAAATCTTCAAAGAGTTCTGAGGTTTCCTCAGATTTCACCAAAGTCTAATTTACAGCAACCATTCTCCCCCTGGAGGTAGTTTGTACCTACATCTTCCTAGCTATGCAGTTATGGAAATGCACCTAGAGCTGAACAGAACATGAAGGAAAAATCTGAAACAAATGAGAATTCCGATGTATTTGATGATGGTGCAATGGTCAGAGAAGATGCCAGTGATGACAGTTGAACGTCCCTTTGCCTTCCCAGCCCCCTTCATATATTCTCAGGCATAGGATGACAAAGGGAAGTCCACGGGTCACATGAACAGACACTGTTGACACATTACCCTCTCCAAATTGCTCATTTATCCAATCAAACCACCCAACCTTTTGATCAGTTCCTTACCAAGGAGTAGTTTCTTCTCACAAAACTCCCAGAACCAAGGGTGGCATTTGCCAACTCAATAAAGAATGACATGAGCAATTAGCAAAACTGCAGTAGAGATTTTTTTTTTTTTAAATATTGATTTCACATGAAGATGAAACATAATGTTAAGTGTACAAGTCTGTGAGGCTGGATGATATGCACCCCAGGGTTCTGAAGAAATCAACTGATGTAGTTGTTAAGCTACTCTCCAGCATATCTGAAAAATCATGGCTGCTGGGAGAAGTCCTTGGTGACTGGAAAAAGGGAAACATCACTCCCATATTCAAGAAAGCGAGAAAGGAGGATCCTGAGAACTACAGGCCACTGTAATCTGTGCCTGGGAAGATCATGGAGCAAATCCTCATGGAAGAAATAGTAACACACATGCAAGATGAGATAGCCCGCACAATTTCACCAAGAGCAGATCATGCCTGACCAATTTGGCAGCCTTTTATGATGGAATGATGGTATCAGTGGACAAAGGAAGAGCAGCTGATGCAATCTACTTGGACTTGTGCATGACCTTTGACATAGTCCTGTACCATATCCTTATCTCTAAACTGGAGAGACATGGATTTGAAGGCTGGACTATTAGCTGGATAAAGAATTGGTTGAATGGCTCAAGCCAGAGGGTTTTTGTAAATGGCTCTATATCCAGGATGAGTTTGGTCACAACAGGTATCCCTCAGGGGTCCATCTTGAGACTGATGTTCTTCAACATCTCCATCAATAACATAGACAGAGGGATTGAGTGCACTTTCAGCAAGTTTGCTGACAACACCAAGCTGAGTGGTGCAGTTGACACAAAAGAAGGGAAGAACATCATCTAGAGGGACCCGAACATGCTTGAAAAGTGGGCACCTGAAAATCTAATGAGGTTTAACAAGGCCAAGTGCGAGGTGTTCTACTTAGGCCAAGGCAATCTCAGATAAAAGTACAGTCTGGGAGAAGAACTCATTGAGAGCAGCCCTGTGGAGAAGGAGTTGGGACTTCTGGTGAATGAAAAGCTGGACGTGAGCCCGCAGTGTGCTCTTGAAGCCCAGGAGGCCAACTGTATCCTGGGCTGCATCAAAAGAAGAGTGTTCAGCAGAATGAGGGAGGAGATTGTCCCCTTCTGCTCTGCCCTTGCGAAGGCTTACCTGGAGTACTGTGTCCAAGCATGGGGACCCAGCACAGGAAGGATGGGAAGCTGTTGGAGGGGTCCAGAGGAGGGCCATGAAGATGATCAAAGGGCTGGACTACCTCTTCTATGGAAAAAGGTAGAGTTGGGCTTGTTTAGCTTGGAGAAGAGAAGGCTCTGGGGAGACCTTATTGCTGCCTTCCAGTATTTGAAGAGAACCTTCAAGTAGGCGGGAGACTGATAGTGACAGAAGAAGGAATAAAGGCTTTAAACTGAAAGACAGTAGATTTAGATTAGATGTTAGAAAGAAATTTTTTACTTGGAGGTCAGTGAGGCACTGGAACAGGTTGCTTAGAGAGGTTGTGGAAGCCCTATCTCTAGAAGTATTCAAGGCCAGGTTGGATGGGCTCCTGAGCAGCCTGATCAGGTGGCCAGCAACCCTGCCTCTGGCAGGGGGTTGGAACTAGATGATCTTTGAAGTCACCTCCAACTTCAACCATTCTATGAATCTACGATCATGTAGGTAACACTTAAAGTGTTAATGTCACAGCATAAAAGTAGAAAATGAAAACTAGTATTGAGGATCACTGTATGTCTCTGTTGTGTCAAGTTTAATATAAATGGAGGATTTGCTTCAACATAATTGTACAGCTTGTCCTTCAAAACCTCGTGCTATGGTCTACCTATTCCAGGAGGGTGGCCAACTACATGTAAACCAATCTCTTCTAATCTATAATCCATACATGGCTTTGAAGAAGAAATCACTTTGTCCATTTTTCAATTCTGAAAGCATCATACCTGCTAAGAGAGTGTGCTGATTTAAGAAGTTCATGAAAGATATGAAACAAATCTGTCTACTCAAAACTTTCTGATTTTGGGATCCATTTGCAACTAAACCTCAATAAGGGATTTATAAAGGATTTTCCACTTTATAACAGTTCCTGAAAAAGAAGCTAGAAGGCACTTAGTTTTAAGAAGAATAATTTCCACAGTGAAAAAGATCACCCTCTCTCCCCGTCCAATCTCCCTACATCCCCCTATAAAAGGCTAATCTCCTGCCTAGTCGACATTACCCATTCATGTTATCTTCATTCTTCATGATAGTGAAATCCTTTTGCCTTGTCACTGCCTTTCCCTTCCCCAAGGTTATATTTCATGCTGCAAAATGGCATATGTGTAAGTAATCCAGTCTGACAAGCAAATAAGCCTCTATTAAGTCATTAGAGCAATCAGTAGACCTTTTGCATTTAAATCCTCAAGGGCAGCTGTTAGACCTAATTAGAACACTGTTGCTTCAATGCTTAGGCTCCATCTATTTCCAAAACAAGTAAAATCTCTGTCAGACAGAAAATATACTACTACTACTACTAGTCTTCTGTTCAAGATGTAAATCTTTTGATAAATGAAGTTTTCAACATAAGAAAGACGTCTGGATTTTGAAGAAAAATGACACTAGCACAAGATCAATATGCTTTCAAGGCTATTTGTCAGGTTTGCAGATATAACACAAACCTCTTATTCTGCCCTCTGAACCACTACTGAGAACACATTACTCCTTCCACACGCTGAACACAAATTTGATTATTGATGTGTAGGTACTGATTCTGCTAACAGATGTATGTTCTAAAGAAAATCTGAAAATATTCCTAATTAATTCACTACCTCTTTCATGAATATTTTTAAATAGGTTATATTTGATTATTACATAGGTATAAATTATTTGTAAATACCTTTCTCCACTCCTCCAAGAAATAGACTTATATGAAGGGAAGCTGTGCATTCATGATAGAAATGCTTAGCAACCATGCAGAAAGTTCTTTTAAGATTTAAAGCTTTAAAGGTATTTCAGTTAGTAGTGATAACTCAGTTAAACTACAGTTTAACTGTACATAATTCAGTTAAATAATTCAGTAGAAACTAAACCATAAAAAGCTCTTAACGTAAACAGCAGTAATGAATGGTGTATTGTGTATCTGGAAAACTTAGTTCAGACTAAAAAGGGTGAAATTTGAGGTAGGAAATTTGAAGAGAGATTCTGTAAGCATTAGTTTTCATATTACACACGTAATCTTCGTGTGTAATATGAATTATTTTTTTATCTTTGATAATAAGAAAGTGTTACTCTATATATTCACAAAATGGGTAAAATGAAATGCACGTCAATCTTCTACAGTGACTTTTTGCCTGAAAAAGGGTAAAGCCTTCAGCTCAGGCCTATTACCAGAATACTTTCCAGTCCTCAAAGGCAAAAGGAAATGAATCACATATGGGATTCTAAAAAAGTAAAAACACACTCATTATTTTAGAAGAAACACAGAACCCTATTTATTTTGAACAAAAGTTGATTTTGAAATTTAAGTTTTAGAATGATTTTTATGAAGAAATAATATAGGAGCTTGAGGGATTCAAAATAATTTTAGAAGAGTAATAATTAAATATGAGCAATACAGTATCATGGCAGAATATCTGCTGAGGATCAAGGCCTATTAAAAATAATCAGTAAGGCTAAATTTATATAAAATTTTGAAAAAGAGTAATCCAGTATCTGTTTACACAAATCTAAAGAGGCATTACAAAGGCATTAGAATCAGACTCTTCTTGCTTAGTCCCAGCAATATAAGGTAAAATGGCCATAAATAGATGTTTGGATACTCTTGACATCTAGGAGGATGGGGAAGGTCCCCACACTTTTTGCAGAAGCTCAGATAGATGGTTGAGTACTTGTTGGAAGTTTTCAGACTCAGCTTGACAAAGCTATGGATGAGCTTATCTAGCACTGGTGATAGTCTACTTTGAAAGAAGACTCATATGCAGAATCTTTAGAGGTCTGTTCCAGCTCATAACAAATAATTCATTCTTCAAATATCTGTAATCTTCTTAAGTTTAAGGTAACGAGACAGAAGTTAGTATTTTGAGCACTTTTAGAAACAGAGAATCAGAAATCAGCAAACTGACCAGTGAATCAGCAAATTACAACAGACTGACATACTGTAGATTCCTACCTGTCAAGAAGCAGTATAAGCAGAGCATCGTAGCTGGAGTACAGCTGCCACTCACTAAGCAAATCTTGAAAAACTATATATATTGAGTGGAGACATGTTATTATGCTTAAAATTTCTTCACTTTCATCACAGAAAGTTTTTGCAATATTTTTGAAAAGTGTTTTAATGTCATGTTTCTATGTAAAAATTTTTACAGAGCTGTCAAATTATCCATGTAATGCTGTACAAATAAACTATATGGCTGAGATCATCACAAAAATATTTTTCCTTCTTTCCAGAGTACATTGTAAGATCTTCCTACCTTCAAATTCCAGCTAGAAGTCCAGGACTCAAACACTTGTGTGAACTGAATATGAGAAACATTTCTGTTCAGATCAGTCTCTCAGATATTTACTTTTGAACACAAAACAGTTTTTGAGAAGTTCAACTTACATTTATCATTTCTTAGTGCACAGTAATTCATTTTGAAACTTTATGCTTCGAGAGAAATGGCAGCTCACTGTAAGCAACAGCTGCTGGGTTGTGTTAAGGTTCTCTTCACTTGTGAAAATAAAGACCTTCTCTAAGCGCTGAAGTGTCAAAGTGACCTCTGCCTAAATGACAACTGGGTTACCCTACTGAAGCTGCAAACTCAGACTAACCTGCAAATGCATTCTCTGCTTATCTGGGAAGCATTTTTGATTTTTGTGTAAATAGTTTTTGGGGGCAGAATCAGAGCTATAGAAGTGGTAGGTATAAGCTAAATAGATAGAGGGGAAACAGATTTCAATAAATAATAACAAATAATAAATAATCTTTCTTTTTTTTTTCTAGTGGTCATAAATTCACAGGGATATAAGCCAAGTTTTTATTATTGTTATTATTTAACAGTGACATTCATTCAGTAAATTAGATGCTGTTGAATGACTGCAAGTGATGCCATATTAAAAACAGTTTTTTAAGAATTATGTGACAGATTTACTGGCCTGATTTAAACTCAGTTTTTATACGAAGGGAGACTGCTACTTTCTTAATCTATTTTTGAGGAATACAGTTTTTCATGTCTTTTATAGGCAAGTAGTAAACTTGAATTTTCTCTTCCCGAATAACGCATAATCCCAAACATCTAGAGGAACTATAATTGTACTGAAAAATGGCACAGTTGAAGCACAGGAAGGGAAATAAGAAGTGACAAGCCTGGCATGTAAAGTCAGACAGGCTTAAAAATAAGGAAAAAAAATCTGCTTTTAGCACCATTGTCCAAGGACAGGCTGTGAAATAAGAATTTACAAACTATTTGTTCCAGAATCTGTTCTTTTTTCGTAGTCAGTTCATTTATTTATTTATTTATTTATACGTATTTATTTATTTATATATACAATATTATTCATTAATGAATAATTGTACTTTCCCAGCTCTCCAGAGAACAAAAGTTTGATGCTGCCAGTGTTTTAACTCCATTTTAATGCTTATCACTGTAAAACAGTAAATAAGGGCATGTGTGCACAGACACACTGCTGTTCAGATGAAAATCCCATTGCAGCATTGACCCTGCACATACAAGACCAAGAACCTTCTCTGCTCTGCTAGAACCAAGGGTAAGGAAGGGCATCAAAAAGTGACCATCTGTTTGGCTGACCCAAGAGGACAGGTGGTCCTTCTCTCATCCATATGGTCACCTTTCCATTAACTAGAGGCAAAAAGCACTAAATCACCTTATTTAAAAAGAGAAGAAAGTGAAACAAGACATAAAGAAAGAACTTCCTAATCCTTGCAGTGCTAGTAATTTTGCTTGCTGAAGCTATGATGTCATTCATAATAGAAAACCTGCAATCCTCCTTGTCAGCAGTTCTTTCACTTTTCAGATTTTGAAGAATTGTTGACATCTGAGTATTTTTGTATTTACAAGAGAGTGATTTGGCAAGAAGAGGTTAAATGCTAGAGTCAGTCTGTCGCATGGGAAAAGGGAAAAGAAGAGGAAGATACATACTCTTGGGCATGGGGCCCGAGGGGAAAGGGGGGGGCTGCAAAGAGAAACCAGAGATGAGAAAGCTTTCCTTTTTTGTAGGTTTTGGATGAGGTCAAGAGAGCTAACGAGATTTGGAGTTTCGCCACTTTTCAGTAGATAAATGTTTCATGTAAGTCTGAATTAAGTTAAATCTCAAATGAGATTTATTTTTTAATATGAAGCTTCTCTCAACAACAAAAAATTATGCTGTGAACCACACATGCTGATAATTTTCTTATAAACGTCCCATTTATAGTACATTTTCTTACAGCTTGACAACACCATATATGCTATTTTCAAGTATGACTCTCCTGTTAGCCTAGGCTTAGATCACACTATCTTCATGTGCTAAGAACACTCACAAAGACGCAACTTAGAAGACATACACACTTGAGCATACTCACACACTATTGAGAAAAAGAAATTTTAAACTGATACCATAAAACTAAAAAGCCTGGACTGCTCTCATTTTGATTTACTGCTGCTTCCAATCAATTGATTTGCACAGTGGTGTTGAAAAATCTAAGTAGGACACTATTTTAGTTTAAGCAGAGTTTGCATTCATGATACAGAAAGCTTTATCAAGCCTTGCTGAAATGCTAGTTTTTGGGCATCATATTGTGCCTGTCTGTAATTCATTATCCTCTGATACCTGAGTAATTAGATGTGTTTCCTAATCTTCCAATTTCAAGTATTTGTTTTACAAAAAAAATCACCTTTCTTAGCCTCAAAATTACACGTTTATGGAGAGTTTTGAGCAAAAAACTGTATATTGCCACTTTGGAAAACGAGTTCCGTTTTCATTCCTAAAGGTACGTTATGCAGGTACAGTGCTGACGTTTGCCTGGACTGAAGGTCTTTTCCAACCTAAATGACTTCATAATTCTAAGACTGAGAAAGAATTCCACCTGTCAACTGTGCAGCTGAAGATTTGCTCCCTAAGTAAGTACTAACCTCAATTTACAGAACTGATCCTTTTCTCTTTTGCTAGCTCTAAGATTATGCTAAGTAGAAGGAACTAATAATAACAAAAACATCTTAAAATAAGTAAACGTCACATCTAAGTTAAGCTTTTGTAACACTACAGAAAGAATAATATCAGTCTTGAGACATTATATATTTTACTTTACCTAATCACTAACCCAAGTGACTTTTTTTTTGCTATTTTCTGTGGGAAAGAAAAAATATAACTTTGAGAGAAAACCCGCTGCTTCAGTCTGATAATGACATGAAATGTTATATCCCAAAATGATCTTAAAAAAAGAGATCAAAGGATCACCTGGCCTTATATTCTGTCTCCGGCTGTAGTCAATGACAGCTGTCTAGGAGTAATAAATATAGTGCAAACACGGAGTAACACTTCACAACTTTACAGGTAACACTCTCTGGCTCAATGACACTGGATCTGCTTGAATTGTAGTCATTTCTCCTTCAACTTTTCTATGTATTACAGAATTCCATACATGTCTGTACATCTACAGACTTTCCAAATTTCAAAGATTTTGTCACAAAAAGCTCTTTTTGTCACTGTTCTATCTTTACTAGATCGCCTCAGTGGTCTTTTCCAACCATAATGATTCTATGATTCTGTGATTATGAAATGAAGGGACCAGAATTGCATATAGTTTTGAGGAGATGGGGGTTACCAACCTAAGTCAAATCAGAAGAGTTTTGTCAGATAGTGTTTGAAACTTATCAGAAACAAATTCATTTATACTTTTGTGCTGCAATCTTGCATACACTACTCCAAAAATCAAATTATATTAGGTTTGTTCATCATTATCTGCTTATCCCTTGCTCATCCACCACATTAGCTAGTAGATAGTACTCCCTGAAATATACATAACTTACTGTCTATTTATAATTATTTTTTAATGTAATTGTAATTATAAAACAGAATAAAGAAAATGTTACTCACGTGTATTTATCTTCTGAAGTGAAATGTGCTTTTCCAGCTGTCTACGAAGTTTCACCTCTGCTCCATATTTGCCAGTAGTGCCATTGTCAGCCAAAATGAAATGTGAATGCATACTGTTGAGTACCGTCAACTTACTCATGGGATTGGACATTGTCTGGTATGGTCGGACCACCTGCAATTTGGAGACAGAGTAAAAACAGTACTAAGAAGAAAAGGTCTCTGAATTGTATGAGTTACTGGACACTAGTTGACAAGATGATAAAAACAAAATTGTTTGTGAAATACTACTGAATTTTTGTACTTGAACACTCCAGTCTTCTTTCTGCAAAATAGAAAATAACATTTGCACTTAAACCTTTCCACGCTTACAGAGTGGGAAATGATGACCTTTTAGATATAGACATTGCTTAGAGAGTTTCCCACTGTAATCTGTTTCACTGGTATCAGTGGACACTGTTCTGGAAGCAAGTCCAACTAATGAATTCCAAAGGTCTACATGAACATACATATGATGTACACCCTCTTTGCTCCTGCTTTTTAATAGTGCTTCCATAAATCTTTTTGTCTTCCAATTGAGCTCTTTGATTCTTTCTTCACAGGTCCCAGTAGCACTATGCCTCTGTTATAGGTCACTGAGAGACACCAGCACTGGAAGCCCTTCACATTCACTTAAGAATAGGCGAGTGCCATTCTTAAGAGAGATGTAGACATGACATCATATTTTCAATTTCTTTGGGAAAAAAAAATGATGCCTCATTACAAGACAGTTAAATTGCATTGACAATAACTTCAGAAAGTTTCAATTCAATAGAGAATCTGCAACACTTCCTTTGATTAATTTGTGTCAGAAGAAGCTTTTTTGTAGATAAGCAGATTAAATTACTGCAGTTCTATCCTATGCATAGCCTCCAGTCAGAACTATGGCTATGTTCCATGTTTGGTTTTCAGTTACCTTGGTGGATTTCCAGTGACACATGTAAGGACGCACTACTGTGACTTAAGAATTGCCATTGAGAGGGCTTTCGGCTGATCAGTCAAAGACATTTGCTAGAAATACAGTTCTCCACAGTTTTTACACATCTCTATTTTGAAAGACAAAATTCCTGGCAATCTGCAAGATGAAGCCCTGGCTAAAGAAATGCTGACCTGACATATTATAAAACTTAGCTTCTTCTGCAACGCATTTTCTTCACAGCTCTAGCACTGTACTTTAGGGAAATCTAAAAAAATCTTGTCCTACTCAATGTACAAAACTATTTTATCATATTTTGAGAAGAACTTGCAGACAGAAATAAATTAACTAATTTCTTTATAAGATTAGATCCCATGTTGTTGTTGAAAAGAGTTATCTAATTGAGAAATAATTCTTTATAAGCATCATATGTTAGATATTCTTTGGTCAGAGATCCTTTTCTGTCTGTTTCACTTGGGATTTGTTGCAGCACATTGGTCAACTCATCCATGGTAAGGGGAAACAAACAGATATCTGTTGCACAGAGGTTACTCATTAAGCTATCTGTCCTGAAAAGGCTCTGAGAAGACAAGAGGGCAGCTGCCAACAGCAAGGCTGTGTGCTCTAAGGCTGTGGGAACAGGTGATAGCTTTGGTTCAAGTTTCTTTTTGGTACTATTGGTACTATTTCTTTTGGTATATGAAGCATTTATTCTACAAGGCAGTACAGCTTAACACGCATCAGTATGCTGTTAGAAGATGCTTGTTAACTAACTGCTACACACAAAAACCATGCCTTTTATGCTACCATCAGAAAGAAACCAAAGGTTCTTTCTTACACAAACAAAATCAAGCTGAAACAATTACATGGTAAGCAGTTCATACCTGCTCTCTCAAAACGGACGGGACAAGGCAGCAAGAGCTGTCAGAAGAAGAATTACTTGAGTTGCCAGTTTATGGTTCAATCACACTAAGGATGGTCAACTGCTATGAATGTAGTTTTACTGAAGAGTTGTGTTTTCTCCCCAAGAGCTATGGCTCAGGATTTTATACGATGATAGCTTGACTTAATTTTCTAATGAGCTGCAGCACCAATATACTGACTTAGTAGTGCTCCTTGAGGGCAGAGTAGAAGGTTATGCTCTGGCTTTGTGTTTGATGACTAACTGCAAGGTGAATCTTATTTATAAAATTTATTGATTGGAAAACAAGAATACAATTATTTTCAATTGATCTGTTCACAGCATGTATAGTTGAACAACTGAAAATCCTTTTTTAGTACTGAAGTTCACAAACCACGTGATCATGATTAAAGGATAAGCAAAATCCTAAGGCAGGCAACAAAATCTTAAGCTTTGAGGTAAACTGCTTTACCAGAGCACTCAGCAGACTTTCAGTTTCTCACTCTTGCAGTTCCCATACCTTTGTTCTTTCAAATCTCTTACATTTTACAGGCAAGATAAAAGGCTGGAAAAAAATTTAACTTTAATCTCTTCTCATCCTCTTTGCAGTCTGAGAAGAGAGAATAATTTTCATCCTCTTTCCACATGAAGAGGTGGGAATAATGTCCCCTGGCAATTTTTCTGCAGAGTTTAAAGGAAGCATGCTCAAGACAACCCTTCTAAGTATAGGATAACAACTGTGAGAGCAGCATGCTGTGATGCAATAGCCACACTACGCAAGGTGAGGACTCATTCCCTGTGCTGTCAATAGGTGAGGAGGTGGGCCAACTGCAGTGCTTGTCTCTGCCTCCCGAGGAGACAGCAAGCTTGGAGTAAAAGCACCAGTACGCTTCTTTTACATTTCCCACAGGCACACGATACTGAGCACAGAGACAGCACCTTCAGATATCTCAAAAGGGACAATGAGAAAAAATGCAATACAGTAATTAGTGGCAGAAGAGAAATGAACCAGGTGCTGGGGGCCCCGAGGTGGAGGACAAGGAGGGGTCATTAACATTGGCTGGTAACCTGATGCAGAAGAGACCTCAGCTTGTGTCTTGGCCTGTACCACACTTCCCAACACATTCCTCCATCAGTGTTGCAGCATGCATGTGCCATGCAATCCACACACAAATCTAGGTGCAGATAAGGCATTTAAAACAAACTCAGTATGTTCAGTGTAACGGTGCAAGGAGAAGGAAAGATGCAAACTTTGCTTCTGAAAGACTGAGCAGCTGTTGTTCAAATTACGCCTTTTGTGATGCCCCACTGTTCTGGGGTACCCCAGGGAACAGAACAGTTCTTAGTTTAATTTAAAGGATCCCAGAAGCATCCCTGTCCAAAGCCTCTGTATATGCTACAAATATTACTGTCCCCAGCTTTGCCTCAGGCATGCTTCTCACACTGTAGTTTGCAATGAGAGCTGAATCTCTCTTCCCTACACTTCTCCTTAGAGTAATTATTTGCTGGCTCAAACCTGACATGAAAAAGAGGCACAAGACAAAAGACATAGTGAAATGAATTTGTAAACTACTTATGGTCACCTATAATCTTTTTCCAGAATTGTATTTAACTACAAGTAATGTATTTCTTTAAAAATAATAGAAGAATTATCTACCAAAATAAGTCAGATCTTGCCTGAGATTTGTAACTTTTAGTGTTATTCTGAAATCTGCAGAGTAGTTAAAGCAAAGCTGAATCTTTCTTACACTATAAAACAGAGATGTGTGAAAGAGAAAAGGAAGTCTCATGCTGTTTAAAGGAGTTTCATGCTGTAGGCTAACATTATTATCCAGACCTACTAAGTAAAAATGAAAACATATAACCTCTTTAATGTATAAATGAGTTTTTTTTTCTGATTTGGAAAGCCTTTAGTCATCTCAAGGAAGATGGCGTTATTCTGAAAATGAAAGGCACTTGGTTCTGGCACAGTGGTACTCAGCTGAAGTTATTTATAATGAGGTATTTACAGAAGAGATCAGTGAGAAAGGAGTGAGCAGAACCTGGTGTGATGGTGAAAGTAAGTCTTTCTCAGCCAGTCTGGCTGTAATACCTAGTAAAGAATCCCAGGTCTGTAAGCCTTCCACATCAGACACATTTTTTTCATTTCCAGTTTGCGCTTGACTTGTCGTATAACTACAGATCATGCCTTACCCATGTCCATTGTTATAGAAATAAGTGACTCCGTATGTTGTATGGCGACCTCAGCTGTAAATTCCAACATAATTCTGAAAAAGCGTTCTGTTGTTAGACTGTAACTTTCAATAATTAAGTTTTAAACTTTCAATAATTTCCTGGTGATACACTACAATAAGGAAGGTTCTTGTCTTTCCTGAATAAGCTGTTCAGACAGTTATTGTTCCAGTGATTTTGAGAAGTTCATAACTCTTGACTTCAGAAAACTTCCCTGTTGTGATGTGGCCTTTCAAAGTGCACACAACCTTCCAGCTTTGAAATATCCTCCCTATTCCACCATCCAAAGCAATACTGAAAAACTTAAAATATTAGCAAGTAGAGCAGGACTACTGAGATCTGCTGTACTATCTGAGCACCCTAGAGAAAACTTGTTGATGATATCCTTTCACACCCAGTTAAAGTTATAAAATCCAGCATCTGTGCTGATATAAAAAATGGTGGTTATGAAAGTACAGTTTTTAATAATTCCAGACACTGAGAAAGTCAGATTCTATTTTTTTTCAAGATAAATATGTAAGGTTGGATTCAACTTATGCTTAGTCCAATATAGGCCTTATATGAAAGGAGACCATTTTTACTTTTCATTTTTATGATGTCAACTGTACAGGAGAGTGGACTTTAAGTATACTCATCACTTATGTACTTTTCATTTCGTGCTTTTTTTTCCCTTAATGTTCTGAACAAGTCCATAAAGAATATGTACTAGTGACAATGATTCTGTTGTAAGCATCTGAATTCTAAAGAATAAAAAGTATAATTTATTCTGGAACATGAAAATGGTTGTATATATATATATGCTATACAATATAAGGTAATATTTGGTAGGGTGTTATGTATATATGTAGTAATCTGCTGTATGAAAGTATTTTTCTTTCTGTTAATACATTTTTGCTTACATGCAGTACTGTTATTTATTTATGCTACAAGTTTAAAGAGAAGGCTTATATTTTGCATTGTGTGCTCTGCTGCACAGATTTCAGCTGACCACAGATACTTTCTCTTTACGGGTAGAGCCTTTGATAAAAATCAAAGTATTCTACCTTCTCCAGAATCTCTGATGAGTTTCATTTTGTGCCATGCACTCACTGCTGTGTGTGATTCAAATATCAGAGGAGAAATATGGGAAGAGAAACACCATAACTCACAAATGAAACACACAAAAAAGGTAGAAGGAATTTCTTCTTACATTGACCTGCTGAATTTACACATGGAGAGATTTTTACGGCAGGCATGGAAGAGTGGGTAACAGGTTTTGGAATGATTTGGCATGGCAGCACAGGAAATCAGTTTTACCTTTTAATGAAATCAATAAGAAAAAGGATTTGGGCTTTTTGTTTTCAAACCTTTAATCACTAAACCAAGGCATTGTACTTAAGGTCATATACTAAAGCACTGCTAAAGATCAGTGACATACCATATTGCTGGGGAAGTTCTTTTCTTCACTAAGTCAAACAGTAAAAGCATATATTGACTTGAAACTGAAATAATAGCTTCTCTGGACTAAAAAATGAGACTTAGTTGACTTCACAGAGTGAAGAGCAAGTAATGAAATCAAAGCACTCCTAATCCAGACACTGTTCCTACTGTGGTGATGAGCAATTAAACTCAAGTGAGGGCTGAACAGACCCTGCAAAGGAAGACTCAATGATATGCACACTACAGAGACTCACAGACTGCATTTCTTTAGATGAAAAATGGCTCCATGTGTAAAGGGAAGAATGGCTGTAATACAAGTTTTCCACAAGATTAAGCAAGAAACATTACGTTCTCAGCTTTTGTATTAGAAAACTGGAAATAAGTCAACAGTCTAAATTTCTTTTGAGTGCTTTGTTTTTAAATTAGAATCTAAGTGTGTTAAGCTGAGTACTATTTTCTACTGTATTGCTTTTACCATATCAGAGTAAGACTAGTCTCCTCAGGGACTTTTAGCTGTCAAAATAACAAGTAACAAACAACAGTAATATTTTGCTTAATTTACTTGCCCACTTATCTTCATGAGTCTGAAGAGAACCCTTGGGCTACCCAAGAGCTGACTGATTTGGCCTTAAATGTAACAAAACTTCTCAGCTATGACTTCAGTCATGACACAGGCCAGAGAAGTGTAGGAGAATTAGCAGAAGCACAGCTCTGCTGATCAAACCTGGTGTGCCACAAAGCATGCAGAGGCAGTGTGTACTGGGGCATGTGCACTGGCAGAAATAAACTCCTTCTCCTCTCCACTAATATTCCATGATTATTTTCTGTATCCGATGCTGTTCCAAGCAGTGAGGGTATGCTTTGACAACACCCCAGTTTTGATCATAATTTAACCAGACATAGTGCATATAGGCATAAAGCCATGTTGATGCTGGAGTTCGACAAGCCTTTCACTATTGGCTGACATTTTTTTCCCCATGCAATCTTTTGTGCCTTGTGTGTTTTGCTTAATGACAGTTCATTTTACATTCCTGTGGTACTATTTATATTCCCTCTTCTGGTTCATTTCACAGCATTCACCTCTAATGAGCCAGTCAATACAGTGCACTTTGATTTTCAAAGCACTTGCTCACCAAATGTTTCAAAAGAAACTGCATACACTGAAAATTCTTTGAGGGTTTAGTAACTGGAAATTATAGAGAAAAGGAGGGAAAGTGTTAAAAAGGAAAGGTTATTTTTTGCAACAACTAATCACTAAGAAGATTTAGTAACAAGTGGCCTACCTCAAAATGAGTCATGTAGAGGTTTGAGGTTAATGAGTGCAAAAAGCTTGCAGACAATTCAGTGGACTATAACAGTTGAAGAAAGCTTTTATAATGTAGCCTGATGAGATTATAAATTTGAAGATGAAATGCAATATTAGTAAGCATAAAGCTTATATGTTCCAGTAGAAATCAGTAACACTCAAGATGCCTCAGTATTGCGTAATTCCACCTATCAACCTTTTTACGGAAATATCAAGGGTCACAGAGCTCAAAGTAAAAACTTCTGTTTTGTCTACACAGATATATTTTAGTACTGCTTTTGTTACTGGTGAGAACTCTCTAATTGTAGCTCCAATGATGCAATCATGGCTGCACTCATGAAGGACTTTACCTAAAAATGTTTGTTTCACTTCTTTTTTTTAACTGTTATTCCTTTCTCTGTGATGATAACACTAAGTATTTTTGATTTATCAGAAGCCACTCATCTATTTCAAATGAAGGTAGTTAATTTTTCTGAGTGACAGAAATATGGCCAGTAAGAAGGTAACTGGTGTTATATTTACTGAGGTTTGATCTCATGGCCAATATTTATAAGATTTTTCTCAGTTGAGGGAATAAAAAGTAATAGGATGGAATGTGTTGCATGGAAGACTGTCAGTAAGTATGAATATAACCAATACATCATAATACTGTTGCAAAATGAATCAGACTTCAAGCTTTTCAGTGCATAATGATTGAAAGATCATTCATTCAAAGTTTCTTTAGTACATTTTCTTCGTGATTTATTTTAAAATAAAATATATGTTCTAGAAAGCACTGCAAATTTCTATTTCTTGGCCTCTTGTTATTTTTGTTGTTGCAATGTCAAAATTGTTATCACCCACAATGGAAGCTCTGGGTACATACTGATTTTCTGTTGTTGCAGGCATTAATTCTATAAGAAGTTCAGGATGGAGAGAAAAGGAAAATAACTGCAAAATTTATATATATTCGAGGTTATCTATGTCCACACAAGACTTACATCTTTGCCAATCAGATCCTCTTGATTTTCCACGATCCCCCAGGGAGCTATACCAATGGTGCAGATCTTCCCTCGGGATTTTGAGGCATGATCTTTCAGTGCATCTCCAACATGTCGAATGACTCCTGGGAGAAAAAAGCATAAAACAGACATTTAAAAATAATGACACTTTGGTTCATTTTAGTATGGATTTATACGTTATGATATGGTAAGCATCCTATTTTTAGGGATCTCCTGTGCAGTGGATGAAGACAACTTAATGCTTGTCCGTCAAGATATGAATATTTTTTCACTGATTACTATTATAGTAATATTGTATGTTTGTTTTATCTAACCTACAAAATTATTAAATGAGATAGCAGGAAAAATATTTACATAGGCCTAAAAATAAAAAGAGAAACAATGAGAGCTGACTGTAACTTGCTTATCTGCACTTGTGTTCACAAATACACATGCATGCAAGCAGACAGATAATGTGTGTATCCTTCCCAAACACAGAAACAAGCACAACAATGAAAAAAGCAAAGATTAAGACACTTTGTACCAGAATAAAGGATAGAAATTTGAAAAAAATCCTTTCTCTGCTGTGTGGTGATCTTTTTGCAAAAATCCACAATCACTTGAGGATCAGCAAAAATACAGAAATTAGTATAAAGACTGCCCCCTGTTTCTCTTTCTTGTGCTTTCTGATACTCCTGCTTGTATGCTTGTGATGCATTCTGTAGTGTTACAGATGTATCCTAGTGCAGAGGACATACTTTATTCCTCCTTCATTTTCACAAAATCAGTTTTTGACCCACGTATCAATAATTTATTTATTTATCTATCTGTCCATCCATTTACTTATCTGTTGCATCCAGCCGCACTGCGGCAGACCTGTGGATTTGCTGTGGTTGTTATCTGTTACTCAGTCTCTCCGTTTGCTTCTTTTTCTGATTCCATGTATTTCAAAATAACTGGATTGTAAATGTAACAGTCACAGAGTACGTAAAATTCTAGTCAAGCTTATCTGGACTTTAAATGAACCATGTAAAAAATAAAGAGACAAATCACTGAAGTCCTTGAGTGTGTTTCCTTCCTGTGGTTTAAAAGGAAAAAGAAACAACCACTCTCTCCTCATGAAGGAATCAGCTATAATTTAAACTACAACCCAGAGTATAAGAAATTCAGCTATTTAGGATAATCAACTTTCAGCATAGGATGAATATTCTGAGCAGCTTGTTGAAGTTATTACTAATCAGGTTTATAGTTAGATAAGTACCATTCCTGGCACTGATTCACAACATGACGGAAGCTTTTCAGGATTTTTCAATTCTACTCCTTGAGAGAATCCTGATGTAAAAATTCAATATGAACAGAACTGACTAGATAGAAAAAAATCTTAATTTTTTACAGCGTCACATAGAGATAAAACACTTAATTTTCACCTATATAATTTGAAAACCTAGACCTGAAGCAACGAGGTATTCTGCTACGTGGTTCAGAAGTAGCAACCACGGATATTCAAGAACACAAAATTATGCCTTTTCATAATAACACATCACAACCTGAAGTTAATTATTTTGAGTAGGTCACTTTAGATTACATGAAAAAAAAATTCAGCAGTAACAATGTTGAGTTTTCTGGTTTATTTTGCACTGTTCTGGCATTCACAACTATGGTGTTTTGAAAAAATAGTATTATGCAGTTATGTGTTCGCTAAATGCAAACATTATATTTGGTTGTTGCTTATAAAATTTCTGTAGGATGATTTCCACTGTTCATGTGGTGTGTATGCTGCAGTGATTGTACAACTTCTACAGTTTTCTAATATGTTTTTAAATTAAAAACTTGTCTGTCTTTGCAATGTCATCACAACAGTATTGGTCAATTAACAGAATTATTATCACCACAATAAAGAGGTAAAAATTTAACCTGATTTTCGTCCTTGTTCTGCAGTCATGAGTTATTTGTCTAACAGATAATTATGCCTCTTCTATTTATATTGCTGATGTGATAAAACCTACTATTGTTTTAAATTTTATGTGTCCTGTAAGCCAAATAGCCCAAGACTCTCATTTAGCACACATATTCAAATACATAGGATTTGATCCCCAAAGCATTAAAACTAATGCATGATAGAGTGATTACAATATATTCCATAGGCAGTAAGAGGAAACACTCTGTGGGATTACTGAAGTAATAAATTATAGTGTTAGTGCAGCAAATAAGAATGGCAAGAATTGACAAATATGCTCAAAACATTTTGCATTTAGCAGAAATATTTGTTTTTCTTCTGATTCTCTCCTCCTCTCTGTCTCCTTGCAGGGAGGATAGCTGGGAAGCTAATTCCCAACATTTATTTATCAAGGGAACTAGGTTTAGCAGATTATTCCCCAAACTGATGTGCTGTCTCTCACAAGAGTTGAGCCAGCTGCTGTCTTGGGTTCTTAGAAGGCCCATATGGTATGTTACAGATGTATTCAACTTTGAATACAAATGGCAATATTATCTCCCTTGCTCCAGGAGTAATAGGAAAATATAGGTCTGCAGGAAAGGAAAAAGTGATTCTTATTCACAGTAAAGTTTCTATCACATCAACTTTTTTTTTTCCTTTAGCATTTCAGATCGTCTTAAAAAAGAAAGTGAAATATCTTTTCTGGACAAAAATGTTTTTTGTTTTATGCAATATAAGTTTGACTTCTTGAGCTTCTGGTTAGTATTCTGTCTCTGTAGGTGACTGTTGATCTTGTCAAGTCTTCACTACTAATATAATTGCCTTACAGGAGGCTTTATTTTCATCTCCCCAGTGCGTTTTTCCTGCTTAAGTAAACCTTGTATTCCTTGGTAGCTGCCAGACTGGTATAAACTTAGCATTTTCATGTTTACACATAGTATCGTCAGCACTAATAGAATAAAACATGCCATGTTTACCTAATCCAATCAGCCCTATTTTTTTTTTTTCTTCAGACTGGTGAAATCTCATAGATGCCACTGTGATTTCATTTCAAGGTTGCTGTTACCTGTGTTTACTCCTCCAGTGAATATCCATGCTCCAGTTGTCATAGCAGCCTTAATGAGGCCTTTCCCAAAGACTTGCTTGAGCTTTGGCTGAAGTTCAAAATTCTGAAGGCCTCCATGCACAGAGATGAGAAGTTTCGGGAGCTCAAGCTGCCACTCTTTGGTCATCAGGTGCAGAAGAAGGTCAGGTTTTGTGTCAAAAGACACACGTACATACTGCAGAAATAAGGGCAGTAGTAAAGAAAAAAAAAAAAGATTGGTTATATTTAGTGATGCCTAATGCATATGACCTATGCCCAATAGTACACAGAAAAAAAAGGCAAACTTCATGACAAAGGCATTAACTAATTGCAAAGTTGGCAATTTTTTGCAGGTTTTTGTAGAAAACTAGGCTACTAGGAAAAATGGAACACTTTCAATTCACAAGCTGGATGGTTATCCTTTTAGGAAATTATGGAATTGTATCTATATGCTTAGCAATGTTTAATAGGTATATGTCTTGAAATTAATGACGCAGAAAATGGAAACATTTAAGCAGTCTGGCAAAAACAACCCAGTCACAACTGAATTTGTTTGTATCTTATTTTGAAATTAACAAAATCAAACATTCAAAACAGGAAGTAACAGAAACAAGTCTGGTTATTCAATTACATACAAGTTTAAATTGAGCAAGACTATGAAAGATGTACTTTTCAAATGAACGAATGCTGTCTTATGACTTACAGACTGATTTGCACATATTCAGGAATTTGCCTGACAAAGCATAGGCCCCTTAAAATTATTCTGAAACACACTTACACATTTTCAGGCCTTGGCTCTTCTGTGTTGCATCTGCAGTATTTTGTCTCAAGGGAGAATATATCTGTGTGTATGTGTGTGCTCAAAGGTAGCAACTGCCTTCAAATTCTCTATAGTCCCACTACAATGCACACAGACCTCTCTCTGCCTGGCAAGCCCTTCTCTCTTGGGCTCTTTTCCTCACTCTTTCCATTTCTGATGTATGAATAGTTTCACAAAACTTGTACCATGGCAAATGCTGTTTTTTTTTTCATACAGCACCAAAGGGTTATGAAAAGATGATATAAAACCTTTCTATTGTCTACAAGATTTGGAAGGGCCACCTTTACCAAATAAAGTAGGTTATCAAAAGCCAGTAAGCTATCAAATGCCTGTTTGAACCAATACCTATAGAGTTATTTCAGGATTTTTTCCCCTGATAGATTGTCAGCACAGCCATCAGGTATATAACACAGGGACCTTTGTTTTCAGTGGTAGGAATACCCAGATCTACATTACTCATTGCAGCATGACAAATAACATAATATCCACATATATAATGTAATCCCTTTGGCCCTTTTTATCATGTCTAATCGTATTTATAGCCATAGGATTGTTCTGCTTTAGTAAGCACATGTTAGTAAGTTGGACACCTTTCCAGTTGAGTAAGAAATATGGACTCAACTTTTTTTCCAGAAGAAATTGATAATATCCAGGTTTCTTTGCAAGAAAGAACAAATAGCCATTTCCAGCATTTCTGGAAGCAGAAGCTGAGGAAAGCAAGTGGGACATAGCCAAACTGAAAGATGAGCACGAACTTGTGAATCTATATTTGTCCCAGTACATCTGTAATGTTCTCTATAATTGTCATGCACATTCTTAATAGCTACAAGACAAACAGTATACAGTAATGATGTTTGGCATAGCGTGTGGTATTCCTGAGCTCCTATGCGTTAACTGTACCAGCAGTAGCTACCCATTCAACTACCTTTATGGGAGAATCTCACTGACCAGATCATATGGTGAGAGTAATGGTCTTGATTAGGATTCAGGGGCTGCCAAAATTTTAACACACTGGAGAGTGACTTAATCCATATTCCCTTTGCCCTGATCCTAAGGACAACCAATCCTGCAAAGTGCTAATACTCATTAAATTGCAGGCACTGACAGAGAAACATCATCCTTCAAGCGTATACAAAAACACTATCCTGGTCTAGGTATGGAAATTATGTTTTGGTATCATTGCCACCTCAGTGTGTTTGAGGGAAAGTTGGACTGTGAGCTTTAAGCAGATAATTAGACAAAGTGAATTCATATCAGTAATGACCAAAAGAAACTTCTGGAAAGCACAGGCCACAGCGTCATTCTGTCTGCTACTAAAATGAAGGTACCAATGACATCAATTGTATATTACATAACCCATCCACTAACTGTTTTTTTGATTTCTTAGTGTCATTTTATACTCTGACAGACTTGACTGATTTCAACATATGACCATAAAATGAACGATCACCATGTTTGTCTTGCCCACTCAATACCAAAACTAGCATTGAGGCTGTCAGCAAGAGCACCATTTAATGCCAACACTTGTTTCTTTTTTTTTTAATCAAATTGCTTCCTGAAAAATAACCATGCCTACTGCCCATCAAACAGCCAAATGTTTGCAAGTTGGACTCCAATGCTTTAGGGCAAAAGTCAAGGTTACTGAGCAGTAAAAATATGACTGTTACTCAAGAACAGCCATCTTATGAAAGTACATGTGAATAACAGCTGACGAGAGTCATAGGAAGGAGAAAGATTCAGAATAAAGCCTGATTTTATTTTATTTCATCAATGAAAATATCTTCAGACAACATTCTGTGATCTGGCAGGCAATCCAACACTGCTCTTCTGGTTCTCTTTGATGCAAGTAAAGACTGGGTAGATATTTTCCCTGTTTCACATAAGATTCCAGCATTGCAGATAGTTCTACCAGCTAAAGACTGATCCCTTAATGTGTACCTTTCACAGAAAATAAGCCTGGCTCTTTTCTCACTAAATTCAACAGCAAAACTGTTAGAGCAAAATCAAACCGGCTCCTTGTAAGTTAATTTTTTCCTTAACATCTGAAGGCTTCTCTAAGTTTCACTAAACAGCCAGTGGAAAGAGCATTGTTGATTTACGTGGCCTTTGAACAGATGTCTTTCTATGTTATTCTCCATTTTTCTTCATATATGACACCATCTTTTGAATTCTGTTAAATGCCCCTTTGAATACAAATTCAATAACAACAACAAAAAAGCTTGATTTTTTTTATGAGTTATGCGATTTAAGGGATTATCTCTACATTTTCACAACACTCATGGCTTTTAATGTGCTTTTTACACAGCCTTGACAAGACTCAATACATTTGAAAAGCAAAAATACACACTTATGTTGTTGATTTCTAAACATCCTTATTAAAGTGTATGTGTGAAAAATCCATATGTAAGAACCTCTATGAGAGAAACTGTATATATGCTTCAGAATTCTATTTATGTACTTTAATGATCCCATGATCCATAAGAAACATTAAACCCAAGGTGTTATGGGAATGGATTTGATTAAGAAGTTGTTAAAAAGTACGGTGAAAGAATTTAACTCACTACAGTTCTTCAAACAATCATCTTCTAGATAACCTTGAAAAACCATGATCAAAGCAATCCTGAAGTTATAAGAATATTATGTAAAGGTGTTTTTTTTTTTTTTTCCCCCCTCTATGGAAGGGCAGATGCTAAATTTTAAGAACTAGGTAAGTTTGGTCATAGGTTCAATGCAAAATGCATCACAGCAAAATAGCCTAAGCTAGTGAACTAATGAGCAGAATGTCTCTGTTTGGAAATCATTCCGATTATTATCCATAATTGGAATACATTCTGTCACTTTATTTTAATAATTACTCTCAGAGTCAGGGTAATAAATTGCTAATATATAGTTAGAGGAAATCATGCATGCTATTTCTGAAACTACTAAATGCCCAGTGATACAAGAGGATTAGATTTTATTAATCACTTTTCTCTCTCATTTCTTTTAAATTGACTGAATTATTGCAAAGGTTATCGAAAAGGTCTGTGTATTCCTATATCTTTCTGTTCTCACCTCTACATGAAGATAACTTTTTACAGTTGCCAGAACTGAAAATTTGCCATTAAACAATGAAACATGAACAGCGAAATCATTAAATGTGTTTCTTAAAAGTTAATGGGATGAGCTGCTTGTAAAGAAAGCAAGGGATGATTGATAAAAGTCTTAAACCCTTAAAATTTTTGCAGGATCATCTGTATTTACAGGAAGTCTGAAAGAAAGGCCTCTTCAGTAACTGATCTCATTAACAAATATTATCAAACCTCTGCTATGTGTTTATAATCTGTTGTACTCTCATCTATTTATTGATTTAAATGTCTTAGTGTAGTCTTTCTGAAGATTAACAACTCAATTGTATTAGCAGAATTCATTCTGTTTGAGAATTTTTGTTTTATGTGTTTTCAGAATCAAAATCAATGGCATAGCCAATCCTACTGGCAACAGCAATCTGAAATTCTCTTCATGGTTTCATTCCAATCTATATCTGCTGTTAAAATTGCTCTTTTTTTCTCCAACTAGAGACATTATTTTTAGTAGTCTGGTGTCAACTATTTTAAGTTTGTACTGCTCTTTTAGCTTCAATGTATGCGTGCAAAGTACTATATTTTACATGCAAAAAATGTATATTTTCCATCAAATTCATATATGTATTAATAAAATCCAATTCTGTTATTTTCAGTGGAGGAAATAATTATCTGTTGGTCTTATATCTACTGATCTGTTGCATGAATTAACTATGGGTATGAGTTCCCAATTGCAAATCTGAAGTTACAGTTGCTTATGTTACAAAATGCCATCTCATTTCTTGTAGCCTTGATTCAGAAGAAGCTACTTGATTTCCTCTTCACACATAACAAGATGGTTCTCTTCTGTTCTGTATTTATCACACTTAAAAACTTCAGGTATAGTCATTCATTTCAGAATAATAAATAAAGTTCTTCCCTGAAGCTTTGCTTGATCTTGGTTATCTTGCTAAATCTTGCTCATTTATACGTTTATTCTTTTAGGCAATAGGCATATAATTAACCTACTTCTTAACGTGACTATTAGGAAAAATCAGCTTTTATGCTATAGTGATATTTGATATTCAGTAATTAGAAAATAACTAAGTAGTCTATTTTTAGAAAAGAACAAAGATTCATTTTTCATGTTGTGCTACATCTAATCCTTCCCTCCCTCCCTCCTCCACTTGATTTATGTTCCAGGTTTGCTGCTATTGGGTTTTGAAATGTGGACAGAGAAAACATTTATTTGGTAAGTTTGTTGCTTATTATGGGAAAGATCTTGTGTCCAGCAAATTCAGAGACAGAAGTTTCTTTTTTTTTTTTTTTCTGTTAATAAAACTGCAACAGCTAATTAGCCAGCTTCTCGACTAAAATCTACCCTACAATAATGTGTGGTACTGAAATTATAAGGACACCTTCACACTATTTTTAGCAATAAACACTACAATGTAACAAAGTTATAACTGCAACATATAACAAAGTTTGATTTTTATTAATATTATTATTATTAACCAATTGTCATCATCATTCATCATTCACTCCTTACTTGTGCTTTAGACATCACTGATGTTAGTCAAATGGGACACCCTTTCAGAGATTTTTAGTGAATTGCTAAATTTGAAGCACTTTTCCTAGTAGCAGAATGACTGAGTTTCTGGAGCTTTTGAAGAGATACTTAATTTATGAAGAATTCTGTTCCTACACTTCAGCAATAGCATCATAGATACAGCCATCTTCCTAATTCTAGAACTATTAAGATAAATCCAGAGTTTTTCAAGCAATAAATGTTCCATCTATAGTTTTCCTTGAATTTTTAGTTATTTAGATCTCTGAGATTTTTAACCTGCTTTTCTTCTCTTTTCCAAATACTTCATGCTCTTATTTTTGTTTGTTTGAAGTCCTGACCGCACGCTGCATCAAGGTTTTTCTATTGTTCACGTTGACTTCGTTTTATTTCAAATATATATGTTTGAGCACGTGGCATATACCTTGAAGCATCTCCTGTTCTTTTATGGTACCATAATCCCAACAGAGAAGACCAGAGATCTTGTAATACAATTAATATCAACACCTTCCCTAAACTCCTAATTAGTACAGAGCAACTCCAAAAGCCTTGGGCAGTTTGTTGCTTTAAAGAGCTCTTCATGTATATCACTCAGAAAGTTCTACTGATTACTCTATCTCATGAAGAGCTTAAAGTAATGTAATCATATACAGATAATAGCATGATGGTAGCTACTTCTCTGAAACTATCTCAGTTTTGTTGAAAAGTATTCTGTTTTACTCCCAGTCCTTGTGAAGATAGCAACAACATAGTTTGATTCATATTGGTGCCAAGGAGGGTGTCAATTTTGTTCAGTCTATATGTTATTTGCTCAATCATATTCACTTTCTAGAAATGGCGTTGCAGATTTTTAGGTGCTTATTTACCAAGTGAACATAAGGTGTCTATGATACTTGCAAAGAAATGACCTAATTTGCTATTTGTTTCTTGGGTCAATAGTGTTTTCTGGTTTCCAATAGCAGAATCCATCCATCTGGGTAAACAGAACTAATCACCCAAGTAATATTTCCACCTCTATCCGCCACATACACATCTGACCAAAATACCAGGCTCTTCACAGTGCAGTACTGAGCCTGCCATCTATCTATCCTTCTAATAGTACAACAGTCCTGAGAATCCTGCAAGGAATTCACGCAAAGAAGACAGCACTAGGTTACTGAGCAGGCTATTCTGAAGAGCACCTGTGGGTTCTGGCACTCTCCTCACAGCTGCTCAGAGCTCTGTCTTAGCCACAGTATGCTAGATACAGGCTTGCTTTTGATTCCCAAAGCCACAGGAACTGCAGTCTAGCACTAGCCAGACACATTCTTTTTTTCATGTAATGCTATATAGAAATACATGCATAGGTTAGTGTGGGCACTGCAAATTTCTCTCACTTAATGGAAAAATGCATTCAGATTAACATACTTCATAACTTTGTATTACTTCATAACGCTGTATTAGGAATGAGTCATAAAACAGACTTCCTACAGATCAAGGAAAATGTAGCAGAAAAAGCATTTCTCAGTTCTTTGCTTAGACACTGGTATTTCACTGAAAAATAAGTAAGTCTAAATGGTCTATCCTTTAATATATGTCTGGAGGAACTCTCTGTAGATCTATCTCAAATTTTTCAGCCTTGCAGACACACCCAGCAATGGGAAGCCACAGCTGAATTCTGAAACATCCAGAAAAAGATAGATAGGGGGGTCACTGAAAGAAAATTAAGATAGCTGCATGTTAACATGTCTTTAGTTATTACAAAAGTAGCCCCTTCTATGCTGCCCTCTAGCTTTTACAGTTCCTTCTGTTCACCAGTTGTTTGGAACACAATACATAATAATGTATGGTGCTCTAACACTAAATAATAATTCAAAGTGAATTATTTGTTTAATATTTGGGAATGTTTTTCCTTTTCTTTTCTTTTTTTTTTTTTTTTTAAATCCAGCTAGCAACATCATTTATCCAAGAGAAAAGCATGATTACCATGGCTTTGTTGGAGTGGCCTCCTCCTTGGAACTCAATGGTTCCAAAAGCATCTGTTGGGCTGAGCTGCGTGTGCTTGCTGATGGACCACTTCTCTGACTGGATGTCATTGCGAGTAAGCCTGCTCTCATTTTTCTCATTCTGGATAACGGAGATACTCGGAGTCAGTCCAACATGTTGACCTATCAGACGCCCACAGCAACACCTATGATATTAAACAAGCAGAAATCTAGTATCACATGCATGTACATAAACAAGACATAATAAACAGCCTATACATCTTCCCCTTCAAAAGCCTTTCAACTCTGCTGATCTCATTTCTGCTATCCCAAACAAATATGGTACAGATACGAACATTTCTTTCTATATTTTGTTTGCATTATCATATATTTCAGTAACATTTTCTATGTCCTCAGAGGATATTAGGTCAATAATAGTCTTTTGCATGCACTAGCAGATATTCAAAATTAGTAGTTCACCACAATTTTCTGTATATATATATTTGGCAATATTTGTTTCAAATATTTGAGGAACCAGAAGGTTCCTTGTGAAGATGAGGAAATTCCTAGAGGGAATGGCCTCAAGTTGCACAGGAGAGATTTGGATTGGATGTTAGGAAATACTACTTCTTTGGGAGAGTGGTCAGGTGCTGGAATGGGCTGCCAGGGAGGTGGTGGAGTCATCGACCCTGGAGGTGTTCAAGGGACATTTAGACGTTGTGTTGAAGGACATGGTTTAGTGGGAAATATTGGTGATATCCACCAACTGGATGATCTTAGAGGTCTTTTCCAACCTTAGTGATTCTATGATTCTAAATTAAACACAGACACATGACCTTTCATGTCTCTTTGATGCAGCATGTTTGGAAATGTAAAAAAAATAGTGCTCATAGGAATCCATCTCTTCATCTGTAATTCAACCAATTATTAAATATAGCATTACAAGCTATTTTTATCTACATACAAACACCTGCGTATGGATAAGACACTTCCTTGTAATTGACTTGATTTTCATGCAAGTAGCAGGCAATTACCTATGGGGGTCTTTGGTGCTGGGTATGATATGAACACATTCTCTCTTGTAAAAAGCTCTTTCTATCCATGATTTCTGTGCCTAAAAAGAGAGAGAAAAAGCATTAGGTTCTGTTTACTAAACACAGCTTACAATACCTTTGAAGAGAAAATTTAAAACATAAAAGAAAAAGTAGCTGACTTTGCATTTATGTATGCAAGTTCACAAATGCACAGTACAGAAGTTGCACAGAGTAAGCACTTTCTATTAAACTTGTGGTTTCCTCATCTATCGCACTCAAGATTTTCATCTTCGCTAGCCAGTTGACTTTTATCCTGTCAATTACATTCTCATAAGGGCAATCACTGAAGAAGAATTCCATCAAACTGTAAATTATTATTATCTTTTTGCACAGGAGAGACAATCACAGCTGTTTATCGAAAATACTTTTTAAATATAGTGACACAACTCAAATAAAAAAAGAATCTCAGAAACTAGAAAAAAAATCTCAAAATAAAATTGATAGCACCATGATTCTGTTGTGATTTTTAGTACCAGTGCCAGTGTGGCTGTTTAACATAGAGCTAGAAAATATAGTTTAATACATGGACTTTCCAAAAGAAAAAAAAAAAATATCAAAACCCAAAAAACAATAAAAGATACTCATTTTTAAAACACAGTACAAAAAGCTCTGATAAAGTCAGAGAATACATTAAGAGTTAGGTGACCAGTTCGTGTAAATTATGAAACTAAGTTAAATGCAGCTATGTCAGTTAATTCCATGTCCTGATCTTCCCCAGATACTTTCAGGAAATTAAGTAATTTCTCTCAGTTTAGTCTCCATTGTTAAATTATTTCTTTTAATAAACAGATACATTGGAATGTTCCCTTAAAAATTTATTACAAAAAGGAGATTTTATAAAATATATTTAAATAATAAAATTACCTATTTAATTGCACAGCATAAACAGAACTAGAGGAACTATGAAGAAGCCACTTGGGAATTAAGTAAGGTGAAATGAGATCATTTAAATGAAATCTGAGCACCTTGCTTTTGTGAAAAAATGCAGCATGAAACAGCCTTTATAAAATTCCACGCCTACTATGTAATGTCTTTTTGTTAGATAGATCTGTAGCCTACTATCATTTTTAAAGACAGAAAAACAGAAGCATGTTTCTCTGGGATTTTTGGAAATCACTGTGAACTGCAGAAATGTCTCGGAGTCAATTAACACTAGTAGTATAAAGTACCATACTAACAATTCATGACTACGTTCCTTATACCTCACTCATGGCACATAAAAAATCGGTAACTCACGTTATATAACAATATTTTATCTTCTCTCAACTCTCATTTTTATTTGAAAAATCTGCTCGACTTCATGTTTTGCAAGAAAGGCAGACAACTTGGCATGAAAAATGCCTATTAAAAATATTAAACAGAGCCATATTTGACTGTTCTTCCTTTCTGTAGCAATCAGAAATTTAACCTGTTAAAGAATGTGGGACAAGATTTGTATCATGTTTAAGCAAAGGACAATTAAATAAAAATTCTGAAAAATCTAAAAAGTCGTAGTATGCACAGGGAAGATTACCTTGAATTTCAAAATTATTATAACTTCAAAATACTGGTAAGCCTATAGTGCTAATAATAATCAGAATACTGTATATTGTATTGAACATTTTTTCAATTTGATAGTCTTTTCAGGCAAGGAAAGGCTTCTTAAAAACCAATTTTCTAGATTTGTCAAGATATTCAGCATGGACTTCAAGAACTTGATTTGACCTCTTACTGGAGAACATTTCAAGCTATGTGGGAAAGCTAAGGTTTTTCTTATTCTATTGTATCGTTCTGTGTGTTGTATAGAAAAAAGAAAGTTACAATTATTATTCAAGCATTATAATGCTAACAATTGAAATTCTTTCCACCCTCCTACCTATCTACCACCCGTTCTTGAAATTTCCCCGTACTCTCAGTTTCTAGAGTACATAAGTGTTCTATATTGCCCTAGAAGGGCAATGCTAAGAAACTGCGTACTTATGAATCTCCTTTGTTGCATGTATATAGTAACTTGATGAGAAAAGGATGCTTATTGACTAAAGCCAACTTAGCTTATTGCATGTTTGTTTTAGGAGTAACTGCATGCTTATGACATCCTTCATCTTCTCTAGAAAGAATGAGCAGCTTTTATCCAAAAGTAGAACTTCTACACCATGATTCTCACCCATGTTGCAAAGACTCCCTGGAAATTTCTTCATTAAATGTATTAATTTAATGCCTTTCTCTACATTTTTCCTTGGTGAATTTACTTGCTACACAGACCTAATGCATCATTTTAAAAGGTGACCATTAACTCAAGTCCTTTAAACATAAAAAGTATTTGCAGAAAGGAGTTGTACTCTTTCATACTCTCTGTCTATGCAGAAAGAAACCCATATCTGCCTAACATAATAATTGGAATCTTCATCACATTTCTTCAAGTGTAAAATTAAAAAATAATGCCTGATTAAAAAAATCCTTTTTTCATATAAAAGAAAAAAGACTTCTTGGGTTTTAGATTTCAAAGAATATACCATCCTACCTGACAGTTAAAGCACACCAATTCACAAATTTTCTCATTTTAAAGTTATTTCAAACTAAAAAGAAAGCATCTAGTTTTACTGCTCCATGTCAGTTACTGTTCTGTCACGGAGAACATTTGCAATGAAACACACAGCTCGGCGGAATAATAAATTTTGTCACTTGCAGTAAGGACTTCATAGAGAAATTAGAATAATTTGAGGAAATTAACAAGTTAATTACAAAACAGTCTGCATTAAGCACTTGTTTATCATTTCAATTAATAAAACAGTAAAAAGTTTAGAAAAGTATTTGCAATAACAGTAGAATAAAAAGCTTATCTCTTGTATCTGTTTTTTCACAAGCACGTCTTCAACATTAATTCATAAAAAAATTCAAAGTCCACAGTGAATTCCTGAAGTATATGCCACACTTATATTTGGATTTAGTTTATTTACAGCTTGGATCTCTCAATAAAATACCTCTGTCAGATACGTGTAAAATCCCACAGCATCATTTTTGCCCCCCCGCTTTTTTACCTGGTCATCATGCTTGGTGTCTAAGTCTATCCCAGAGCAAACTCTGCTGTAGACATTTTGCTGCTGCTGGTCATTGCTAACAAGACTTTTGTGTTTGCTCCCTGAACAAGGCGTTCAGCCTGTCTGCAGAGACGGCAGCAGAGTGGAGCCCTTGTGCCCACTCATTGCTGCTCGCAGTGTGCTGCTGTGGGATTAGCCTTGTTAAGGGTCTGGTGGACATGCGCTCGCAGCCCCAAAACACCCCTTCATTTGAACATCTGATCTGACGCCAAAAGAAAAACAAATCCCCTGAGAGCTTGGATTTGACTGGCACAAGCTGTGACAGGCTTTTTTCCCCTCGTTGTTCCCCCTCAGAAAGCAAGCTTATGAAAGTGTGATAAGGTGCTCCGAGTCCTTAAAGTTCAACCCAGGAAAATAAATCCTTCAAAAGAAACAGTGTACTAAGCTAGAGGGAACCTGAGCACACAAGAGAGATTGTTAATCTCCAAAGAATGAAAGCAGTGTGTTTACAGGGTAACTCAGAAATCCATACACAGCTGAAATATATTATGATTAATCAACAATGGCATTTTTCCAGAGAAGCCAGGGTTTGTCGCTGTTTCTCACCGCATTTGCTGTACTGTAGTGAACATAACTTTTCAGAAAGTTATAAGCGTAAATCTTTGTCTTTCAGATACAAGCATTGCTTTCAGCTTAATTAAAAATCAGTAATGTAAAATACAGCTTGAACATTTTAAAATCCAGGGACTAATTGAGTGACCCATGTGACTGAGTACCCATAAGTACCCATGTGAAATCAACTCTGAAGAGCATTTTTATATGAAAAGCATTTAGTTGGTTTTTTTTTTTTTTGAACTAATTTTACATTTTAAATCAATGTTTACTTTTTTTAAAATCAATGTTTACTTTTTTTTTTTCCCCTGTAAGTTTGGATGAATTCCTCTCTACTTCTACATATGGATACATGTCCTCCTCTACTTTTCAGTGAGATTTCCACCTCACACATATAACATAAGCTGTCCACCTACTGCACAGATAGATACAAGCATTAAAATTCCCTGCATGAGCTCTTGTGGACCCAGGATGCATGAAGCTGAGTAGATGCACACTGGTGTAAGCTTAAAATTTGATATAGGTTGAAAAATGGTGTTTTGTAGCTGATAATTGGCTCCATCATTATTGTGCTCTTTGTATCTGCTATTGATTCCACGGAAACAAGTAGAAGACACTGCTTTTGGAACAACCTATGCATATAGACATGTTCTGTTCCAACAAAACTATGATCCATGAGTACTACTACTGCACATCATAGAGCAACGAGTATGAAATGCTTCCAAGCACATCCTGGATGATCTCTTGAACACAGAGTCAGATCAGAATGGTTTGTGTAGAATGTAAGAGGCAGAGGAAGTTGCAGCGTCAGGAACACAGCTCGTAAGCAGCTCAATGAGGTAGAGAATGCAACTGGGGAGTCAGCAGAAAAAGACTGCTAGCATTTTAACACAAAGGAGTTGGGTTTGGTTGGGAAGACAGAGAAAACAAGAGGGGAGAAAAGACTTTGGATAATTTGGATAAGTGAGTAAAAATTCAGATCCTACTACGAAGTGAAATGCTTGGAATGGAAGACACCTCTTCTCTTTAGAAATTAACACAAGGAATTCGTTTACATATATCTCTCAGCAGCACCATTCAGGATGCTGGCAATGTATGCCATTGATGTTGCAGGACAACTGTCTTTGACATGATACTTTTAAAGTTTCTTATCATAATTCTCTTTGGTAATGAAAATACTAATACCATAGAAACACCAGTATTTTGATAGGAAGTAAAACAACAAACAATAAGCAAAGACAGCATAAAGCAAAGATAGTATATTTTCCTATATGACGCAACCTAAAATATGGACAACACTTTTAGAGAAGTGGATGCTTCACATTTCATTCTGCAAACTTATGAATTATTAACATATTCAACCCAGATCACCATAAACGAAAAAAACTGAAGTAATAGTAGGAATGAGTTCAGTAGTGACCCCTTATGCAGGAGAACAAATATTAGAAATGAATACAGAAAATAATTTTTTCAGGAAAATAAATTCTAGATATTTAACATGTTTTGCAGCTGGAATGCTTAACTGCTGACCTCTGAATTAAAGCTATTTTAAAAAAGAGCACTCTCTGCTCTGCCCTGGTGAAGCCACGTCTAGAATACTGTGTCCAGTTCAGGGCTCCTCAGTTCAAAAAATACAGAGAACTATTGGAGAGAGTACAAGGGAGGGCAACAAAGATGAGTGAGGGTCTGGAGTATCTCCAGTACAAGGAAAGGTTGAGAGATCTGGGACTGTTCAGCCTGGAAAAGAGAAGGCTGAGAGGCAATCTCACCACTGTTTATAAACATCTAAAGTGAAGGAACCAAGTCAATGGGGGCAGACTCTTTTTGGCAGTATGCAACAATAGGACAAGAGGCAGTGGGCAGAAACTGGAACGCTGGATGTTCCATACGAACATGAGGAAGAACTTGTTTATTGTGAGAGTGACAGAGCACTGGAACAGGCTGCCTACAGAGGTTGTGGAGTCTCCTTCTCTGGAGATGTACTCAAAACCCACCTGCACACTCTCCTGTGCAACTTACTATAGGCAATCTGCTTTAGCTGGGCAGTTGGACTCGATGATCTCTAGATGTCTCTTCCAAACCTTACAGTTCTGTGGCTCTGTGATTCTGTAATTTTAAATGTCTTTGCTTTTTTTCAGTAGGGCAGAAAGGGGGTGAGTTCTAACCCCCTGCTTCCCAACTTTCTTAATTTCCAATTAACCAGGTTATAAAACAGGTATGGAGCAAGAGAAGAGTTGAAAGCTGCCTCTCAGTGGGGTAGAGGAGCTGGACAGGCAGTGGAGTATTAGTGAAATAAATTACAGACAGTATTTGAAGGAGCATCTGGTGACTAAAGTGCTATTGCAATCTAATGTGATTAGTATACTTTAATTAAAAGGGTACTTTTGGAAATCTCGCTGTCTCTGTGTAAGGACCCTTTATTAGTAAACTTTTATAGCTAGGTTAGTGGAAAGGATGGTGATGCTTCAATATAGACTTGTTACTAGTTGTGCTTAAGCCAAAATTCTACCCCTCATTCCAACTATAAGCAAATTAAGCAGTTCTATGTCTAGCTTGAAGCATTATGATTTGATCTCTCTGCACAATAAGCTATATGGATCGTTAGATTGCCCAAAGTGTTTCTGTTTCTAGCAGCTGTTTATTACTAGTGGCATCTTACAGCCTGTATATCAGATCTTATACCAACAGAGCTACATTTATATGCAATTTGTTCTTATGATTCCACAAACATTTTGTCACCAGAGTTGTTCCGAGAACAATGCTGAACTGTCCTGAAAATCAAGCAGTATTCAGTACAGAGTGGGAGGACATAGAATGCTGTCATTTGTTACTACAGACTGATGGTACAGAACTGAACTTTTTCTTTATTTACTAGATGTAACCTTTATACTGTATTTAGAAGAAACAATTATCAGGAGTTTTTCATTCAATAGATTGTAATTTTAAGCATTCTATCTTTAAGCATTCTTAGCAGAAGTTAATAGAAAAGTGTACATCTTTACTAGCAAATATGTATTTGTGCTTTGTGTCTATTAGAAATATTATATATACTAAGCATATGTAATCAAGCATCATTATCATGCTATTGGATAAATAAGTGGAAAGATAAAATATTCTTCAGAAACACCCAGGGAGAATGCTTAGATCCAAGAACTGATGTAGACATCCAAGCTCTCACAGACTTCTTCAAGACCAGCAAAGTCCATGGATGTTCAAGAGGGAAATTCTAGAAAAAAACTGATTACATACTGAGTACATTTAAAATGTTTTCTATTGCTTTATGGGTACTGGCATCTGGAAAAAAGAATTAAGCCAACTGACTTTATTTATGATGTTCCATTGGAAAAATACTTAAGATTTTACCAAATTTTTCATGAGGATAAAATTATTTAAATAATTAAATAAATCTTTTTAAGCAATAGCAATCCAAATAGATCACACAATGCGTTTCCCTGGCCCACTGCTGTGTCACCTGCAAATGCCATATACAAGATCTTGGCAAATGTATGTAGCAATTTTCCTATTTATTTCTAAGCTAGCAACTATTTTTTTCCCTACAGACTTCTTGCATTATTGTGGTTTCTACATATTCTAGTTGCTTTGTGGGCACACACGTCTACTGACTTGATGCAAACTTTCAGCATTCATATTGCCCTCCTCTCTGCTGTAAGTGGAATTGTTTCCTCCTTTTTAAAAGGAAATGCTCATCCATCCTCTTCATGTCAGTCATAGTTTTCAAGATAACTCCTTTTTTTTTTTTTTTTTTTTTTTTTTCCCTACAGATCTCCAAATTATTTCAATATCCTTCCTTCTGGAAAGAACGACTGTGTAAAAATGGTAAACTACAGATTGATAATGTGCAATTCACTGTTTTGGTATTTACCCCTTTAGAAATAATTTGTAATAAAAATATACATGGTTTTCTCGACCACCACTGTGAGTATTGAGTTTATTACTTCCACAGAAGTATCTAGCATAACTTCAATATTTCACTGCAGTGTGGTGTAGAATTCATAATAGTAATTGTAAAAACAGCTATAAAGATCAAATTGTTTAAATCAAAATCCAACAGAAAACATCTATATATGCAATAACTCCAATTTCTGTGAAACACAGACTAATATATATTGAAAATATATATATATATATATATATAAATATATATAATGAAAAATGGCATCACAGTAGTCTGTAGGTACACATATACATAATTGGAAATTGATATATATAAAGAATATTTTTATGCCAATTCAACACATGCCAAACCATCTTTTAAACAGTAATTTTTCTGCTGTCTTCTTGAAAAGTGTAACACTGTTACTAACATATCAAGTTAAGGAAAGAGAATAACCTTTATATCAGGACAGATCTCACAGCTCTGTATTGAAAATACGGGAATTTGAAGTGCACATGTAGGAGTTTTGTGCTGAATCTAATTTTGATCTGAACTAATTTTTCTTGATTTCTGAAGTGCTCATTGTACATTACAAATACATGACAGCTATAATATTGACTGTTTTTCAGAGACAGAGAGTGAGGCAGTTTTGGTAGCCACTCTGAGGGGGCTGACATGAAGAAGCAATTAAATTGTACATAATTGTATGAAAAGGCCTGAAGGAATGGAGATTCATATGTTCCCCAAGCCTAGACATTCATAAGGACCAAATCTATGCCACTGTTCACATTTCATATAATCTTTCAGCCCTGCAACAATTCACAAGTCCCTCCTGAGCTCCTGCATAATGCATCTCTATGGGAATTCTTCACTAGAATGCCTTGGTGTAGGTTCTGGTTTCATCACCCTCTGGCTTCCCTCCAAACACAATTTTGGAGAAATGGAACAGGAGAAAAGCCAATTATGTAAAACAAGATATGAGACAACATTGCTGATTAGCTCTTCTGACTGTATCCTGCTCTGCTGAGCTAAAGCCCTAATTTTCTCAGATGCTATTGAGAGAAAGATTCCCTTAGCTGAGAAGTGAAAAATTCAGTCAGTTTCCTGAAAGAGGTAGGGAAAACACTCAGAAATCAAAACACCCTTCTGGGCAGAACAACATCCTTTCCTCTATGGTCTTCTGTGCTTTCTCATTGCCTCCCTTCTCCTAGTTGAGAAGAGTTGAGAGAAGTTGAGAGAGCTGGGGTTGTTCAGCCTACACAGAGAATAGAAGAATCTGAGGAGAACTTACGGTGGCTTTCCATTATTTAAATGAGATCTACAGAAGAGGTGGAGAGGAATTCTTTACAAGGGAGACAGGACAAATGGAAATGGCTCTAACTAAAGGTAGGTTTAGGCTAGATAAAGAGAAGGAACTACTTACAATGAGGGTGGTGAGGCACGGCACAGCTGCCCAGATAAACTGTGGATGACCCTTCCCTGAAGGTGTTCAAGGCCAGGTTGGATGGGGCCCTGGGCAGCCTGAGCTGGCGGGTGGCAGCCCTGTCCATTGTAGGAGGTAGGAACTGGATCATCTTAAAAGACATCTTAACCCAAGCCATTCTATGATTCTGTGAGGGATTAAGATGTGGGCTGCTGGCAGTAGGAAAAGACATGCCTGCACTTTGTCCCAGCAGTCACGAAATGGACAGACACAAAAAATACAAGGAGAAGCACCTCTCACCATGGTAGCATACTCTGGTGTAGCAGCGATTTTTCTTAATCTGAAGAATGGGTGGTAGTTCTTAATTCTGCTTTTAAATAGCATTTTGGAATTACGTGAAACTTCACATTGATTTTGTATTATATGAGTCCTTACTGTTCAGACACAATAATGTCACTTGTCTGGTAAAGAATAAACTAATATCACTTTGCTTTCATCAGCTGATAATCAGACTGCTGAAGCTGCAATTACTGGAATTAAACGTAATGATTTTGGTTGCGTCACATCACTAAGCAAATACATTAAAATGGAATTTGTATTATTAAGTTATAAAAAAATGAACCAGTCTCAAATCACATAGGAGGATTTAACAATACAGTCCATATCCTATTTCCTCCTTGAACTAATAATTTTAAGTGGACTTTAACTGCAGCTGAAAGACATCTTGAAACATGCACTCTTTCTGTCAAGATTTTGTAACCATAGCTTTTCTCAGCCACAGGGAAAATTTCAAAGATGCATATTTAGCATAAGTAGAACATCTCATCTAAACTAAGGAAAAAATACCATGGAACTGTTTCAGGTTGATAATTACGAGATTTTTTCTTAAAGTTCTCCAGTGGAAAATTATCTAAATGGTCTACATTTTAAAGAGAAAACAAAGCCATTCCTTCAGGTTTTTTTCTGAGACGTACTAGGCTAATGTGACATTTTCTGAGCTATTCAAGGTTGTTACATGTAGTCTGGCACTGTCTATCCAAGTTGCTCATTTTTGTGCAGTTTTTGCGCAGCTATGCATGATAGTTCATTGCAGATATAGTAGGATGAATTTCTGCAAGGAAAGAAACTAGAAGAGACACATTTCAGGAAAAGCAAGTACAAATACTGAATATTTAAAACATTACATAATATTAGATTTTAGGGAGATATAAAATTATGCTAGAATTCCAAAGCATAAAATGAAAGAAACTTCTTCATAGCAGATGACTTTCCTGACAAGTAACATCCTTTATATTCCCCCCCCCCCTCAATCATGCAATGTATGTGCTTATTTTTCCAAATGTCTGTTAATAGCTTTACAAAGTTACTTGTGAAGATTTTCTTGATTCACTATAATAAGCTGTAAACTGCTACTGAATGAATTGAACGCTACTGGAAGAGAGCGGGACAGAAGAAAGTGGGAGAAATAATTGTAGATGACTGGTTCACAAACAGGGTATAGTGACTCTTCATCAGTCAATCACTGTGAAGGAAAAAGGGCCGAACATTTCATGAACCACAAAAATTACTGATGTGCCTTCTTTTAACGACAGCAGTCTTATAGTTTCCTCACATTTATTTCTAGTGCTAGTTAAGAAAAGAAGAA
Source organism: Chrysolophus pictus (assembly GCA_037305975.1). Taxonomy (NCBI): domain Eukaryota; kingdom Metazoa; phylum Chordata; class Aves; order Galliformes; family Phasianidae; genus Chrysolophus; species Chrysolophus pictus. The sequence goes on along the minus strand of CM074614.1, from coordinate 44,324,465 downwards.
GAATCTCCATGTGTATGAACTGCACGTGGTTAAGAGACCAGAAACACACTGAATTAACTTCAGACTACAAAATGCTAGTAGGCAGCAGACAGTGCCAGACAGAAATGTCTACAGAGTTCAGTACAGATGTTCAGTGAAGCCCTTACTGTGACCAGCAGAGACCAACAAACTGTGGTTTACTCTGATTCACTGAAGGCTGGTGCTAAATTAATTCAGGTCTTGTCTGAAGAACAATGTGGCAGAACTCATGAAGTTTTAACTTCACGCCACTAGTCCTCCATTGTGGTGTGGATGCAATGCATTACAGACAGTGGCTGTTCAGTTTTCAGACTTTCCTTGATATTAGCTAAAATCTTGTGGAAACAGAGAATAGATGATATTAGTGCATGGAAATTGATGATTAGCACCAATATTGGAAATCACTCAGAACACCAAACATAGCAACCCTAAGTCTGGAAACTGAAATATGGGTCCCAGTATTCCAGATAAGAATTTTCTCCCCAGATTTTGCTAAGACTTCAGCCAGGATTTCTAAGCCGTTCTTGTAACTATCATTGTTCCAGATTCAAGGCACTGGAAGATAGGAGGGTCTGCTCCTTGAACTTTCCTTTCAAGTTTTCAGCTTTATTACACAAAATAATAGGTTTAAGTGGAACAGTTGCTAATTTCCTGTTTATAACCTGCATTTCTTACTTGTACATGAGATGCTCCAAAAGTAATGACTCCCATTTTATTATGTCAGCCCATGGTATTAGAGATGGATGCTGGTGGCATAGCAGTAGAGGTTGAATCTTCCTGCCACGTTATGTATTGTTATGTATTCTGTTACGTATTGTTGCTTTGTAACAAATACCAGTAGAGGGGCATTCTGACAAAATGGCACCTGACATGGAAGTGCATTTGAAGCAAAGGTGTAGAATTTAATTCCTCCATGTGGAAAAGAATGCACCCATTGATATACATTGAGCCTTGCTGAACGTTTATGGAGTCCAAACATTGGATATGAGCACAGTGAGATAGTGGGCGTTTCAACAGTGACAGCAGCAGTGACAGTGGGTCACATTCATTGGTGCTGATTTTTATGAGTTTGGCATGAAGACTCTTGTTCATTACTGGCAAAAATGCATAATTACTGGTGATGCCTACACGAAAAATAGGGTTCTGTAACTGAAAATATGCTCTATCAAATAGTGTTATTTTGCTTTCTGTATCTATTGTAGTTTCTATGGAAAGAAATAGGAGGCATTACTTTTGTAGAGATCCATGTATTATGTAGGAAGTTCAAGCACCAAACCTCACTGGTTGCTGCTCTTGGAAATATCAAATGAGAGATATTTTAGGCAACTGCCTAGCTCAGTGTCATTTACAGCTAATAGCTAAATAATGGTATTGACAGCAAAATTGAAAGATTTTTATATGAGCTTGCTTATTTATGTTCTTGTAAAGAGTTAGTGAATGTATTCTGAATGAAGTTACAATAGCATTCTCTCTAATTTGCTATTCAAATGAAAGTTGAAACAGCAGGTGCAAATTCTGTTCACTACAGATATTATTTTGCATTATATGATTATAGATTTGTTAGAGTTGGAAGAGATCTTTAAAGGTCATTTAGTCCAAATCCCTTAATGAACAAGGACATTTACAACTAGATCTGTTGTAGCTTTTTATTACAGTGATATGTGGAAGTGAAATCAAATATGCTACTTTAGCTAAAAATTTAGTAAATGGGGCCAGTCACATACTACTTGAAACCAATCTGGTTAAAATGTTAGTGAGCCTTGATTCTGATCTCAGATAAAGCTAACAAAAACATGTCTCAGCAGATTAGGTCAAAGTGGATATTTGGACTGTGGCTCACATTTTTCTTTCACCAAGCACACAAGTTGATGTAGGAAACAAAGACAAGTTTTTAAGCTTTTGAGCTCACTTCTATATCACAGCTATTACTTGGAGGCTTTGAGTACTAAGCAGGTATGGGAAATTATTCAGACACGTAATGTACTGCAAAAGGTAATTACTTCCTTTTTGTTTTTTGCTGTTTTTACCTGCCTACATTTGTTCAGAACAAAGCGAGAAGATGCACTTCCAGGGAGATGCTGAAAGCACTGCTTGCCCTGCAGTGATTCTGTAGTCATATGACAACTTTCCCTCCAGGTTTTATTTTGGAAGGTTTGGATCCTTCCACACCATTGCACAGATTTACTCCTTTCCTCCTCATGCAGATCCTTCTTCTTTGCTTCAGGTCATGCAGTAGAAAATACCCGAGAAAGTACTGTGCTGCCTGACAGATCTACATCCACACAACCTTCAGGAACTTCTGTGTGAGGAGTAATGACAAAAAAACCCAACAACTTTTACTCATAAAAAGTATTCTGTGGACAGTCTCTTTAGCCAACACAGAGCAAATCCAAAATGGCTATTACAAGCCTGCTTCTGAGAAAGGAAACTTGTTCCCTGAAGTAACATTGCACTTCTTCTAGAAAAATTTCTGTGAAGTTGGATATTACAGTATTTCATTTCCTACAGATTTAGGCATTATAATATTTTGGCATCATTAGAGTCTAAGAGAATGTGGTTTAGGAGTACATAATATTTTTTTTCTATCAAGAACCCAGAGATTGTTGACATTTGATGTTACTAAAAGATAAAATCCAAGTTTCAAGTGTCAACCTAATGTAGTATTTCAGTCCAGAAATACATACGTAAGAAAAACAGAAAGAAAGTATAACCTAATAATGAAATTCCCAAATTCCTCAGGAACGTTACAATATCTTGCAAATATTTCTTCCCCATACAAACATCTGCAGCATATTTGCATAGCTGATAATGAAACGGGTGAAAATATCACAGGTGAAGAAAAAAATCTTGAAAATATAAGCATTTATTCAGCCATTTGAGTGAATGGTCAATCTGAAACACTGTCAGATAAACTCTGATATAGATTTTGAGTACAACTGTACTTTTATGCACTTTCCCTAAGTTTTGAGCACATAACGTTGTCATGGGCAGAGCGCATGTAATTGTGTAATGATGCATGCAGCATATTTAAAATGTCATAGTTCAGCAATTCTGATACAGTTAGATGGCCCCTCACAGAGCTATGCGGTTTTTATTCTTGTTTTTAGGTATATTTCTACTCCATTTTTTTTTTAATGGCATTATGTAATTAAATATTTTTTTAAAAAAAGTTCACATCAGATGTTTTGGAAACTACAGTGCTGCATCAATGCAGGGATCAGTCATGCAAATAGTAGAGGCATATTTATGGACTTCTGATATTATTTAGCTGATTAAAATTCCATGCCATGCACACATCTATAAGGGTCAGGAGACAAGTCAGTGCCATGGAATTTTCATTATTTTTCTAATAATTTTGACTCAGTCAGAACCATAACTACACTGGAGAACTCAAAGACTGTGTTATGCTAAAATCTTTTTCATCCATGTTGTATGCTTCAGTTCTTGCTTATGGCTTATTTACTCCTCCTGTCAATGAAACTTTACTTTTTTTTCTTTGTGCTGTCTGTAGTGACTTGGCTTCAATTAAGAAGCAAAAATGACTGTGACTTGTACTACCACTCTTCCCTCTTTCAGTTTAAAGGAATCAGACTTTGTGATCCAAGAACCCTACAATGTTCCAAAAAAGGGGACATTTCATGGAGAAATTAAAAGTGCATAACTCCACTGCTTAATTTTTGAATGCTACTGTGGATAAGCACATGATGCAGGATTTTTTTTTTTTATCATGTAGCTCCATGAATAATAAGCCTTTGTCCTTGCAGCCTGCAAAATTTCAGATTGCAGTTTGCTATGCACTTTTTTAATTGGCAAAGAAAGTAAAATACAATCATGTATCCTCAGATGTAAATGCATTCGTTATCCCAAATGTTCAGTGATTATAAAAGCACCCATTTTTTAAAAAATTATTATTATTTTTTTTCTTCTCAATGCATGTAATAAAGATCTTAGCATAAGATTCCATTATGCATTTTTTCTCTCTGATGTTTGGTCCTGAATACGTGGTTATACTAAAGTAAACATGTGATATTCTTTAATAACAAAAAAACAAATTACCAGATATGTAAGTTATGTTTCATGACTTCCAGGGTCAAAGCAGAAGGCAAAGGATAGTTTTGAGACAGAATTTCTTATTAAATCAGAGAGCACAAAAGAAAATCACAGACAATGTAATTTAACTAGGTGCTTTAACTATTTCTTGTTTGATCTGAACTGAGGGTCTAGCTTTAAAAGGACTGTTGAAAATATCAGTCTGAAACTTGGTTAATCTGAACTCCTCAAGCAAGAGACATAATAATATAAAATCACAAGCAGGATTTTACTTTTAATTTCTTGTGTATTTAATAGCTTTAAAGATTATCTATATCAGAATTTAATCACATTAATCATGATGTGTATTAACGCATAATTGTGACCTACAATATATATAATAGAAAATACTTCACTGGCTTTTTTTTTTTCATCCTATTTTAATTTATGGACTTAGCTTTGTCTGATGATTGAAAGGTTTACTGAAAGGCATTCTTTCAACCTATTTTGACTTTGATTTAAGAAAACTATTAAGCCAGTTCTATGATTTGATTTCTAATCCTTGAATTAATATTAGGTTTACTATTTTATAGTGAACACGGGTGAGCCTCATTAAATCCAAAATCCTTGTAAATTCTTCTATCTGGGCAACCCACTGTGCCATGACTGGAAAATCTGACGGACTGGAGCCTAAAACTGAGAAAAACAAGCCTGAGTCTTTTACACTGCTACCATATTTGAGAGACAGACAATAATCCTTGTGAATGTATAAAACACAAATGGGGCTTGTTGGGGGGTGGGGTGGGGGTCTGCATTACCTCTATCTAGAAGTAAAATGCAAACAAGAATATACCAGGTGAATACTTGACATTACAGTGCTAATATTAATCACCTTGAATTTTACAGTGTTTTCCAATTTTACTTCCACTCAAATGTACACTTGTACAAATTAGGATAAAAAACATTACTGCTCTGCAGCGCTGTTAGATGCAGTTTGCAGTGCTAGTCAGGATTCTGGAAGGAATTAAAAAATGCTAATTGATGATAGAGAGCCAGAAAAACATGTGCTTAGCCCTACTTTTGGCAAACCTGTATGATGAAGGTTATTCACAGGAAGGCAAGTCATTATAAATTTCATTCTTGTTTTGACTTGACTTTTAAATAGGGATTTTAAGGTAATCTTTTAAAATATGTGGTTCTGAGTATGCTGGATATTGAAATCTAGTTGAAAAAAAAAAAAACACCACTTTCACTACAAACAGTCTTCATCTATTCCTTCCTCCCTTCCTCCCTTCCCCTCTTCCCCCCACCCACCCCCATCCCCCCCCAACCCCCCCATCCGCCCCCTTCTCCCTTCCCTTCCCTTCCCTTCCCTTCCCTTCCCTTCCCTTCCCTTCCCTTCCCTTCCCTTCCCTTCCCTTCCCTTCCCTTCCCTTCCCTTTCCTTCCCTTCCCTTCCCTTCCCTTCCCTTCCCTTCCCTTCCCTTCCCTTCCCTTCCCTTCCCTTCCCTTCCCTTCCCTTCCCTTCCCTTCCCTTCCCTTCCCTTCCCTTCCCTTCCCTTCCCTCTCCTTCCTTCCTCCCTTCCTCCCTTCCTCCCTTCCTTCCTTCCTCCCTTCCTTCCTTCCTCCCTTCCTTCCTTCCTTCCTTCCTTCCTTCCTTTTTAATCTCATGGAATTTGATTACACAGCGCATTCTAGCTATCTGCTGCAGCAGGCAGCCCTGCTAGCAGGACTGGCTGATTAATACTTATGCATTGGTTCAATGTGAGCCTTTGAGGGATTTCATTTAACAGAGATTAGTACCTCTATTAAACTGTGGTTAATTGAAGCGTCTGAGCTCTGTTAAGTATTGTTCAGTGAAGTGGATTAATTGTTTAAATTTGTTGCTCGTTGCTCTCTCACAAAAAAACTTCACTCAAACACTGAATTAAATAACTACCTTTTCCCATTGGGCTACTATGGGTGACATTATGACAGGCTTGCAACTTACATATCTTCTGATACACAGTTCCTGAATTTATAGATGCCTAGAGTTCAACAAACTTAAAAACTAACTTGATCCTCAAGTACTCTTTTGGGAAACTAGAAAACATTATAAAAATGTAGAGAACAATCTTGTACTACTACCCACTGGGTAAAGCACTAATTTATTAAAAGATTTTTTTAAAAAACGTTTTAGATTCTAAAAGAAGATGTCAGTCCCATTATGTTTCACTGTTAATTTGTTAGGAAATAATAATTTAAAACTCAAATGAAAATAATATGTCATGTAGTTGTTCCTGTCTGTGACTGATTTACACCGAAATTTCCTTATTTAAAGAAAAAATCTAATTCTTAGCAAGATCTGCAAAAGAAAGTAAAAGGAAAGAAAAAACTCATCAGTGGCAAATGTATCTAAAACATTTGAAAAATATCTCTGCTTCTATGAACGAGATGTGCCAACAGAATTATCCTTGCTTTTGACCAGCAGGAGTTCATGCCAAACTAAGAAGAAAAGTGAGGAAGAGCAAAGCACAAAGTCATAGAGGCATGCCTATGGTTCCTCTTGTAATGCAGAACTCTCAGTAGATTTGCAAATTTGTAAGAGTGGAATAAGGTCACTGTAATGGCTGCACACAGCAGGTGTGCAGTCTGTACAACTGTATTTGCACAAGTTCTGCAGTTGGGTTGGTGTATAAGTACACTTTATTCATGGCTGTTACTAATTGTTAAACTTTGCTTTGTTTCCTATATCCAAAATTATTCAAAACAACTTGCTTTATTATAGCAAGGTATGTTTACCAGCACAGAGGTTTATTACTTCTGCTAAAAAGAGTCACACCACTTATAATAAAAGTAATTTAAAATTTGCGGTAGTTATTCCTGATATTTTATCTTTAGATAGACAGTACAGTGGAAAGTAAACATTTTAGTAGAAATAAATTAATTGAATTTAGGAGGCAAATTGAAGATTTTACTTTCATGTTTTGAAACAGTATGAGATGAGAACTGTATTCAGCCAGATCTTCAGTTTCTGACAGGAAAAGCTACTAAAATTAACAGTGTAAAAATGTGATTATCTGCTTTTACTGTATTGGAGTGCTAATGTGCTAAACCCAACTTCTTCCATTTCATTCACACATGCACAGCTAGCTAGTTTTTAAGTATTTGGTTGTTATTACTGTACTTCCGCTACAGTTTCCTCATTACTGTCTCACACATCAACAATAAAGGCTGCTTCAGTGTCGTGGAAAAGTATAAAGAAACAAAGAGGAAAAGAGGATATTTTACAAAGAGATATACGTCCAACAGACTTGTTCTGTAATACTGTATTTGCAATTGGAGAAATTTGTTCTCAGATAATCTTTTCAATAACGTCTTGAAGCTGTTATCACAAAGCACATTTTGTGATATCAACATGTTAGCTAACAGAGCTGAAGACTTTAAAATAATAGAAGAATGCAGTAGCAGCATTTTTGGAGATTACTGTCAAGCAGACTCTCTCTGTGACAACAACTTGAGAAAAGGTTAGTTCTGTTAGTACAGAATAGGTGCTGCTGAATGGTGGCCCTCTACACATATCTCTAGCTATAAACAGTGACCTCTTCCAGTTCCTGCACTCCAACCTGAAAATAGCCACATTTGCAAACATGCCAGAGTGATCCTTCAGGGGCAAAATCCTCTAGCTAAAAGCACAAAAACAGAATATCCAGAATTTGTTTCTGCTAACCTGGGATGGAGTTCGTCTCTGGAAGGCAAAGCAAACAAATCCTGTACTTGCCTTTAAACCTTTTTCTCAAATGCTGGCTCACCAGTTCCCATCTACTCCATAGCTGCTGTTTCATTGAGAATTCTGTACTTCAGAGGCAGTGAACACTGCAATCCCAAACCCTACTTGCACCTTCTCTTTGGTGACTGGTTTTGGAAATCACTGTCTAGTTGCCACCTTTATTTCCTAGATGCAACAAAAGACGTACATAAAGATAGAAGCCTATTGCCACTGTTGTGAGCTTTTCAAACTGAGTCACAGAAACAGTCTAGAAGCTCGCTTACGTTTTAGTTACATGTTTTCCCTGTGTTAATATTATAGAGAAGTAAGATAAGGCATGAATTTTAATAGCAAAACTTGTGTCCCATGGCATGCTTACAAACAACTGCTATGTAGATTTCTCTGATTATTATTCATGGCCTCAAGTTCCCTCTTACTGCAACAATACAAAAAGAACAATTCCCCACAGTGGTGTGATGAAATTTTAGTTAATCTCAACCTGTTAAAAGGCAAGAAATGATTAAACATACATGCCCACACACCGTAATTATAAATACCAAGCCCGCTATTATTACTTTAACACGCATCGTTAACTTTTATCTGTAGTTACATTGTACTTAAAATCAGAAACTTGCAGTTTTTTAATTACTTTGTTTCTCATAACTTCCATAGCTCTGTGCAAATATAAACCTTCCAAATTTCAACTTGCCTCACATAACAGGATCTTAAAATTGGACAGTCTGTCTACTTGATTCTTCTTAATAGCAATGCATGCAAAAAGAAAACCACTAAAGAAGCAAATAATTACTTAGAGATTTGGAGAATAACATTCCTGCACTTAAGATATTTATTCCCATGGAAAAATAAGGTCTTGGAAAAAGATTAAAAAGACCATCTACCTATTATAAAAAATGAAGAATCTTGAATCCCATATATATATATATATATACATATGGGATATATATACTATATATACTATATATATATATATATATACACTATATATATATATATATTAATTGTAGTTAGCTTGTGAATAGAAATTGCATTGTTTCACCCGAAGATATTTGGTAAATATTCAACAGCAGAATGCAAATTTTGTTTAACTCCACGAGGGCTGTGTCTGTTTAATGCAAACTCCTAGAACCACTTAAAAGCAGTAAATTTTGCCACCAGGGTGAGCAATTTCCAATAGACTTCAACAGGCTGAGAAAGTGTGACTAAATATTGCATGTGGTATACATTACAGGGTTGACCACTAGCAGGTGGCTATTTGTTTCTTATCTGTTACAAGCCTTTGCAGCCAATAGCGTGGAGGAGCTTAACTGCTGCTAGGAACAAAACAGATAAAAAATAATCAATATTATACCTAGAAGGAATTTATTAATGCTTCTTATTTTGGATCAGTATGAAATCTCCATACTGAGGTCTCCACAATTTTTTTGATATTATAACCCATGGGTTTAGGAGTAGTACTTTAAATTTCAGTGCTCCTGAATTTGTGAAGGTCTGTAAAATGTTAGAAGAAATAGAACAGGTATGAGTAGCATGGAAGATGATAAGATGAATGTATTTACTAGAAAGTCATCAAGAGGTGTAGCATCTCCAAATGCAGAAAAATCGGCAACTTTTCCTATTACCACCACAGCATTTTCAGTTAAAATCCTGAGAAGGGCTTCTTAGTAGGAAATCATTGCCAGAGCATTATCTATATGGCAGCACATAGTACACTTGCACAAAACTCCTGAATGTTTTTTGGCTTCTGCATATTCATTGTATCCACATTTAACCACAGGTGACAGAGCTCTATATTTCCATAACATTAATGGTCATAGATATCAGTGCACAAGGAAGGCAGGATTCTACCATCTCTCAGCTGCAAAGATATTTCCGTTTCATTAAGCTTGCAACTAAACACACAATTTATATTCAGTAATTACTTGGGACAGCCTCAGGCTATCACTTCTACTATTTTAATGAGTTATCAATTTCACTGCATTTTAAAAATGTTTAGGATAGTGAGTTGAATCTAAGCCATACACGAAAGGTTTAAAAAACTTTAAATCTCAATTCAGTGATGATTGGAAAACATGGAAGTGCTGGATACTGCTAACTCCAGTTTCCAAAAACAAAGACAGCTTTAAAGTAAGAATCAGTCAAAAAGCTGAAAAAACTATCCGCAGTCTTCAATCACAGTTTTTCCTTTGTAAGTGTAAATGACTGACATCTGGATCTAAACATAGTGAGTCAAACTCAGCTTCAGTCTCTGTCAGCTGAAGTGATATGTGTGCACTTACATCAGAGGAGAATTTGATCCAAAATAAACAAGAAACAACTATTTGCCCAGACAAGCTTAAAATCATGCAAAGTTAATTTTCATTCTAATCAAATCTGCAGTGTTCTTCCCACTGTATTAAATATTTTAGGTCTTGGCTACAACATGAATAATTTATGCAGCCTTTGTGCAGGGCTTTTCAGGTAATTTGCTAGGAATAAGTAAATAAATAAATAAATAAACATATTTATTCTAACTGCAGTTAGAAATTAATAATCCTTGCTTGTGGCAAGGCAGCAAACTGAAGGTAATTTTTAAGCCTTCATAGCTTGTTTAATCATGGGGTAGATTTCTCTTTCCCCTAGGATTTTACTTTAAGGCTGTTCCAGTATTCCATAACCACTGGGATCGCGCTTCCGTATGTGCAATAAACACATTAGCACCCTTTCAATACATTGCCACAGAGATCCAAAGGGAATAGTGGAAAACCGTGCTAGAGAGCAACTTGAACACTGCAATATCTATAACCATTTTTGGAACAGAGACTGAGTCTGTTCATTTAAAATGATGAAAAATAAAAGTGCATCCTTAACTGAACTTGCAGTTCAAGCAGGCGAAACAGTTGGGATATTTTTGCTCAGAACTGTTACTTTAGATTATTTTTGTATATTTCTGTGAGTATGCTTGTATGTGCATGTGTACGCAGAAGTTTCTGCTGCCATCAACACAATCCATACCTACTTCTGAGTTTTCCAGAGATCACATCACTTAGATTAGCTTTCTTTCCTGTATCATTTCAAAAGCAGCATATTAAATGCAGCACACACACACACACACACACACACACGAAACAAAAAAACAACCACCAAAAAAGCTATCCAAAGCCTTCATTCTGTGGTGGTTCTTCAAAAAGCTATAGACTTCAGATAAAAAATCATGCAGAATTTGTGGAGAACCAAGATGACGTAGCAAAGGTTCTACAGCTGTTACAGCGAACAGAGCATCTGCCAGGATTAAGGGAAAGAAATTTTCCAGTTATGCAGGATGGTTTGCAATCTACTACTGAATTCTTAATTCTGAGTAATGTGTAAGAGCACTGAAGATCTGGTGCTCTCCTGAGCTGTTACATTGTGCTGAGCAGTGAGCACAAGGTCTGGGAGCTCTTCTGTGCTCCAGAATGCCAGGTGAGGAGGAGTGAAAGTTGAGCACTTTGCTCAGTGAGAAAGGTTAGGTGACATATTCTTTCTTCTGATAGGCCAAAGTGCTACCTCAGGTATTGGAAGGGACGATGTCTTATGTCTTTGTGAGAACAGTAAGGTGATCTTACCTCACACACTATACCTCTGTTTAGTCTATCTATTCAAAACTGCTTTGTTCATATCTGAAATTTCTGCTCGGGTATGTAAATTAAGATAACTAGGTTGCTTTATATTCTGCATTAAGATTAATTCAACAGCATTTAAGACTGTAATAGATACCAAGTCCCTTCTGGTTCCCTCCATTTCCTTCCACAAGCCTTCTCCATCCTACAGTAATGTACTAAGTAAGCCACAGCCCACATCCATTTCTTCTACTATAAATGAACTGCATTACAAATCATTTTCTGAAAGCACTGACACTAATGCAATTACAGTGACATGATCTACTACTTTAAGATTTCATTTGCAACAATAACAAAGACATCTCACATGGAAAAGTCTGATGTTAGTCATACTTCTAGAGCTATGCACAAAAAAAAAAAAAAATCAGGGGTGTATTGTAATTAACTCATCTCCATTTTAATCACCAGTGCTTTATGGAATCACTGCAGGTTGTATAACATTGTATAACACAGTTCTGTTATTTATCTTATTTTTTCAGTCCCACACAGTGTAAAAAAATTTGTGTAGTCTTCTCAGATCACATTACTGATAGCTGAATTTTTCACCATAAAGCCTGAAAACTTATTATAGCATTATCCTTTTGAGAAAAGGAAATTAGAATAAGCGGAGAAATAATGTTAGTAATTTTGCTTAAAATCCTGGCAGCTGGATGCTTTATTTAAAGTATTTAGTACCGAATTCAGGCTTGTGAAATAAATAGTCAAAAGAGCAAAATCTCCTGTCTGTAGTTTTTTCTAGGTTCTATAAAGATCTGTATTACAGTTTATCATTCCCAACCTGTGAACAGGAGACCCTACTATGAACATCAGAAAAAAAGCACTAGGGAAATAGTGGAGATTACAGTAAAACTACTTTTATCCATTATCGTCTTCTCCTTATATCACAAGATTGTTTCATACAGCTCTGCAAGAACTGAAACAAGTAATTGTGGGGCATAGAAATTACATTAGAGTTGAAGAAGAATTAAGAGGGAAAGGAAAAAATCAGACAGGAACTGAAGAAGTCTAGTGCAGAAACGAGATTTTCTTTCTAAAAGCTGCAAAATATAGTAAATAATAGAGACTATGAAGTACATGTCAAGAAAATTTAAGTGGATTATTAAAGATAGGCATTGATTGAACAAACCTATTAATTTTTCTGGAGGTACTGAATTTGTCAATCTTGGAAAGATAATGTGATTACTGTGCATACAGTTATAGGATGCCAGCAGCTTTTTTTTTTTTTTTAAACAGAAGCTTTGCTAGATAAATAATGAGCATGCAGAAGTTCTGAGTATGAGTCCATTCTAAATGCTTAAATATTTTAGTAGATCATCAGGCTGCATTAAAACTTAGAGCAAATAGAAGGAAAAGACCTTAATCAGCAAAACACAAATTAAGAGGCACCTGAGAAAGCTTCAGACATCTAAGTATACTCATTAAGAAAACTGAAATCAAGACCACTAGAAGTTTTGTTTTTACTGCTCATTTCTCTTCTGCAGTTACAGTTTTTCCCTTAAGTTGCCTGCACTAAACAGTATGTGAAAACTACTTCATTTTTCCAAAAAGGTGGTCAAACCTCCTAGCTTACCTTTCTCATTCATTCTCAAGTCAGCTTCTACATTCAAAGGCTTTTTCCTTGTGAAACACAGATATTAAAAGTCTTCACATTACATATTAGTTCTTTCTGTAAAGCCATTTTAGGGGGAGAAAGCGACCCTATCAATTGTGCAGTCATAGGCTGCAAAATGTTATTATCTCAATGGCCTGCTAGGAGAGGAAGATGAGTCCTTTCTATGTAATGTCATTTCTAATGCATTATAGCAGTAAAGAACAACTGAACAGCTTACTTCCCACACATATTTTCAAAGTCTCATACACTGCCATTTGAACCACCCCTCAATTATGAGGCTGCTCCAAAAGTAATTTCATTATCTTGGCCCACAACGTCAGAGGCAGATGGTGGTGGTATGAACCTTTCTTCCAGTATTCTGTTACATGTTGTTGCCGTGTGACAGATGGCAGCAGAGGGACACTCTGACACAGTGGCATCTGACATGGAGTGTGTATGAAGTGAAGGTATAGAACTGAGTTCCTCCACAAGGAAAAAATTGCATAAATTGACATTCACTGACACTTACTGGATGTTAACAGAGACCAAACATTGGGTGTAAGCAGACTGAGCTGGTGAGTGACACTTTTCAGCAGTGGTGGCAGGGATGTGAAAGACAAATCATGTTCCAGACAGCCATGCAGATTTTTATGAGTGTGGCATGGAGGCTCTTATTCATTACTGGCAAAAATGCATAGCTAATGGTCATGGCTACATTGACAAATACTGTTCTGTAGCTTAGAATATGCTCTATCAAATAGTGTTACTGTGCTCTTTGTATCTACTGTAGTTTCCATGGAAATAAATAGAAGGCATTACTTTTGGAGCAACCTATGTACATGGATGTTGTAGCTTTTCCACACCTCATGGAATAAGGATTTCAGCTCTGACTTGTTCTGGTGCGACACTGCAAAGCCAGCCCATTGGACTACGTTGGTATCGCCCTTTTGAGATAAATTTTTATCACAGAATCATAGAATATGAACTGAACTGAATGAACTGAAAAGGACCATAATGATCATCTACTTTCAACCCCCCTGCTATGTGCAGACCAGGCAGCCCAGAGCCACATCCAGCCTGGCCTTGAATGCCTCCAGGGATGGGGCATCCACAGTTTCACAGGGTCATTTCATCTCCAATGAAAATCCAGAGGACATGTAGGGGGGTTGTTACTGCACATGAAAGGTGAGTAGATTAGTTTCTTGTCTTGTTTTTGGCAGAACACACAGACTTGCAGCTTCTCCTTTGAAGAGTAAAAACTTTTCTGTTGAGTCAAAGACAGTTCTAAAAATGTGTTTCTTAGGCCTTGATTTGATAGAGAATTTACTCATTCTCAAATTCAAAAGTCACATCTTATTTAATCTTAACCTAAATGATTTGATGAATTTTATTTAAATACTTTCCTAAATAGAGATGCTTTCTTGAATTAAGGTGTCAGTCTGCCAAAGTTATTAAGCAATACTATAAATACTGGCTTGGATTCTCTAAATTGTTCAGCTCTTACAATGCACTACTTAGTTACAACAGGAGAGAACTGTGTTATTTCAAGAGGGAAGCAAGTATCTTCCTAGATACAGCAGAATAATTTAATGCCATAGAAAATCTGTTATTGCCATGGCAAATGTATTTATTTATGCTGAAAAAATATACTGCAATAAAAAGTGATGATGTAAGTCACATAAGGAAACAAATAACATTCTTTCTTGGGATACTTTTTAGTTTTTTCAGAACAACTTTGGCAAAGCTTGGTAGGGAATCAAAACCTGAACCAACATCAGCTTGCCTAGCAACAAGCTTGAAAAACAATACAGTGCTATGGAAAATCATCAGAGGAGATAGAGTAGCATGATGCTAAATAATAAAGTAACATCTCATGACAGTTTTCTCTTTAGTGTTGACCTTTTTCCCTCCTCCTGGTTTTCATTAATTCCCTCCCTATTTTAATAGATCATACTATGTCATCTCTATGTGGACAATTTTCATCCTCATACATCATTATCTCTACTTGTCTTTATTAGGTGTTCTGCCTATCCCCTCCTTTCACTCTTGTCTCACTGCATCTGTTTTGCTCTTTCCTAACTTGCTTTGCCAGCCTCTGAATTGGCAGCACAGGCAACTCTCACCTTCCTGAGCAGTGTCCTCAGACAGTAGTCCCTGGTCATGACTTTCATAAGCTGCTGGAAGGGTAGGAGGCTTCACTGTATTAAAAGGACAGAAAATAAAGCTTTAGCTAATGACTAGCACAAAGGATGGTAGTATGACGTGACCATGGAGAAGGACTACTACTTGATTGGTAAGGAAGCTCTGCATTATTTCTACGGTACAAGAACTATGTTCTCTCCAAACTTCGTTTCAGAATTCCCAACTTTCATATCAACCTCTTTGCTCTTCCACACTGAAATAACCAGGACAGAGGAGTTTAGAGCCTGTGGTTCCATCAGTGCATGAAGTGCTTTGGAGAATGAACATCACTTGCTAGAAATTCTGTCTCAACTGTCAACAGTTCCGGATGATTACCATGGGAAACAAAGAAACACAAGCCTCAACTGGAAGGTCACAGTAATGCCATACTGACACTGGCAACACAAAATGAAAGGACAGCCAAATCCGAATAAAAAACAGTGTTCACATTTGATGGTAATGGAGTTGTCCTGTGGCAAGCAGAGTAGAAATCTACAATTGTACCTGCCTCCCTGCATGTATGAAGGCTGCTCTGAAAGCAATGACACCTTTTTCATTATGTTGGCCCATAACACCATGGGTGGATGTTGGTGGTATGGCAGTAGAGATTGAACCTTCCTGCAAACATTCCTTACTTGTTGTTGCTATGTGACAGATGGCAGCAGAGGAGCAGACTGACAAAATGGCATCTGACATGGAAGTCTGTATGAGGCAAAGGTATAGAATTGAATTCCTTCATGTGGAAAAGACTGCACCCATTAATGTATGTTGATGCTTGCTGAGTGTTTATGGAGACCAAACAATGTATGCAAGAACAGTAAGGCAGTGGATGATGCTTTTCAGCAGTGGTGACAGGGATGTGAGAGACAAGCTATGCTCTGGACAGTCATGAAGAGAATCTTGATTAGCTCATTGTGAATCAGCAGATGACAAACTGTATATGGAGCTGAATATCAGTTTTGATGCATTGAAAACAGGCAACAATTTTGAAAAACTACAAAGTTTGTACCAGGTGGTTCCCATGAATCCTTACACAGGCACAGAAAAAACACTGTAAGCAACCCTCTCAGGATGTACTGAGCCATTCTGAGGCTAAAAGTCCTGGGTCACATCATTATCAGTGACAAGATGCCATGTCACCATTATAAGCCAGATACAAAATGGCAGTCCACAGTGGTGAGATGCAGCCCTCAGTGGGTGAAGTGATGTGCACTGCCTTTTGGGACAGGAAAATGGTGATCCTTTTGGTTAAACTAAAAGAGAGGAGGGGAACTGAATGGTCTCTTAGGTCTCCTCTAATGCAAGCCATTCTATGATTCTGTGATTCTGTGATGACTTCCTGGAACTCAGACAAACCATCAACTTAGACCTTTACATTGT
The DNA here is from genome assembly GCA_037305975.1 of Chrysolophus pictus. NCBI lineage: Eukaryota > Metazoa > Chordata > Aves > Galliformes > Phasianidae > Chrysolophus > Chrysolophus pictus. Next base: position 44,307,863 of record CM074614.1, on the reverse strand, counting down.
AACTCTGACTAAGCCGAATGATCAAATTTCCAGAGTCAGGCCAGAGAAGAAAAACAACTTTTCTGCTGCAAAGTGATAATGCCAGGCTCAATGCCAGTTTGAAGATCATGGAGCATATTGCCAATTTTACCTGGACAGTCCTACCATATCCACAATATAGTCTAGACTTGGTGCCTTCTGTCTTCCATCCATTTGTGTTGATGAAAGATCGACTGCACAAGCAACCTTTTCCTAGCGACACTGTTGCAGCAGCTGAGAACCAGTGGGTCACTTCCACTGCAGCAGATTCTATGACTGCAGCATGTGGGCTTTTGTTCATAGCAGGTGAAAATGCATAGCTAATGGTTATTGTAATTGTGCTCTTTGTAGCTTTTGTAGTTACCATAGAATAGGAGGCATTACTTTCAGAGTGATATGCATATTTGCATGGAGAAGATGCCTTCCTTAAAACAGACTGTGATAGTGTGATATTAATTATTACCAGCTTCTAGTAATATATATTTATTCTTAGAAATTATAAGATTTAGGAAATTTAGGCCTTGGCAGCTTTAATCCCTGCTTGATTCAGCCAACATTCTTACCAGAGACTGTGCAAATGCATACATAACCACAAATCAAGATTTTGGGAACAGCAAACAGAATCAATTATACAGTGCATGTGAAATACACTTTCTCTTATTACAGGTATATGAAAGTGAATAAGTACATTGAATGATCAGTGCTGAATCATGTTTTAACCAACAGTTTAATTGCCTTTCTTGGCCCCCCATTGCCACACTGCAGTTCTTAGCTTTGTATATGTGAAAAATAAGCAGCATACTAAGACTGTTTATCTCAGCAAGAAACTAAAGTACTGAACACATAGGCTGCATTCTGTTTGCACTGTTTCTTTTACATACTGTTAGTGAGAGAGTTATAATTTGAAATCCACAGCTGAAGTAGCTTGGTGCATAAGAGCTTTTGCTCAGCATTATCAGTCAGAATCTAAGATTTATAGTCTTTAAAGACTTTCAGTAGGTCAGTGTAGCTCTTCTGTGTGAGAGGACCATCTCTTCAGGCAAGGCCATCTCTAAAAAGGATTATTATTTGAAGAATATGTCTGTGCTTAATTTCAGCTATCTTAAAAAACTATTTTCCATCTCATCTTTAAGAGAGGACATCTTTAAAAGTACTCTTAAAGAAAATTTACGGTATTCAAACAATTTTATTTTTTATATTGTTTTTATTCAAATAGTATTATTTTTTTTAACATAGCATTTGTCCTGCCACTTTCTCTCTTCTATTCTATAAAATTTAAAATAAATCAGACATAACATGCTGTCTGTTCTGCTAGACTGTATAAAAAATGTTCAGAATTTCAAATTAGATGTTTGCAGTGGATATTTACATTCATCCTTTGCTATGCCCCATAATTTGTCTGCATTTTAATAATGTTGGCTGCTCTGATTATTTTCCCTAGGATATTATTTCTGGGCTCCTGATTATTTGAATAGGGGACAAGCTGAAGCCTGTTTTGATAGTTCTATTTATTTGATGCAATCATCTACTACTACTTATTCACCCTGGTTTGTCTTTAATTGCTGCCAGGTTGACAATCATAAAAATTGTAGGTTTGTGCTACTTTTGCTGTAAGGTTAACTCTTTTCACCTGTAATATCTGACTATCCCATTGTGTAGATTCTGAACAGCATATTTCAATGGAAAAATAACTGTGGTATCAGTGGTTCTACTGGCTTTCATGAGAGAGAGCGTTTCAGAAAAAAACGGAGTATTTTCTCTTGGTTATTACAATCATAAACATTAATTGGATTTATACTCTGCCCTCAGATAAGTCCTTTCCCCCAGGCAGGGACTGTCTTGCCCCCAGTTCCCGTCATAATACTGGTCTGCCAGAACTGCATTGAAAATTTTCACAAGAATTTGCCCCCTATATAGGTATATAAGAAGTAACTGGAAAATAAGGAACTATTTCCCTCACCCACTACTTGCTTTGATACAAAAACAGGAATCTCTGTAAATAATATATTTTTTTGGTAACTAAAAAATAAATAGTGATGATAAATATCTACCTATATATATCTAAATATACCTATCTTCTACTCTGTAACCATTTTACTTGTTCACTCCACAGAGCTTTATTATAGAAAAATCAGGAAATTATTCACTTGAAATATCTCTCATTTCTTTACTTTGATCACTGAGTGGTCATTATTTTCTACGGAAGTACTGCCATTCTTTTTGAGTAAAACCATAATTTTTTTTGCTTTTACATTGGAAAATTTAATTCCAGCCTTCATTATTAGCAGTATTCTGAAGACTGTGGCCATGGCACTAAAAAAATTTAAGATCCTACTCTTCTTAATGTATATAAAATAGTATTGCATTTGCTGCCTGGCTAACAAAAACAACAACAATATACAAACAACAAAATACTGAAAACTGATAGGAGAATTTCATGCATCTTACTCCTCTCCTTCACTGCCATTGGCCTTAGTGAGCAGAGAATGCTTCTTCTTTCTTCCTTTGCATTTTCATTAGCAAATTCCATTTATACCCACATCTAGAGATGACAGCAAAAGTTAAATATATCACAATTAGCTTAAGAAACCATCTATTAAAACCTAGTGGTTTGGAGCTATCAGTGCCTTGTTTTCTATAATGATTAAAAAACAGACAGGCATGACACTTTGCAAATAACTTTTGGAATTTGGTTTTATGACAAAAAATTGCTTAATAGAAATACCTTGCATAATTTGTAATAATTTTCCTTCAGTTCTGAAAGAAACTTCCTCAGAAAATGAGGAAGATTCTGTAAGAGAAAACATCTTTACACAGAATCACAGAATGGCCAGGGTTGGAAGGGACCTCAAGGATCATGAATCTCCAACCTCCCTGCCACATGCAGGGCCACCAACCTCCACATTTAATTCTAGACCAGGTTGCCCGAGGCCCCATCCAATCTGGCCTTGAACACCTCCAGGGACAGGGCATCCACAACCTCTCTGGGCAGCCTGTTCCAGCACCTCACCACTCTCTGTAAAGAACTTCCCCCTGACATCCAACCTAAATCTTCCCTCCCTCAACTTCAAACCATTTCCCCTTGTCCTGCAGTTATCAACCCTTTCAAAGAGTTGATTCCCCTCCTCTTTGTAGGCTCCCTTTGGGTATTGAAAGGCTGCAATGAGGTCACCCCACAGCCTTCTTTTCTGCAGACTGAACAAGCCCAGCTCCCTCAGTCTGTCCTCATAGGGGAGGTGCTCCAGTCCTCTTCTGATCTCCAGATCATCTTTGTGGCTCTCTTCTGGATCCTCTCCAGCAGCTCTCTGGTTTTTTTTTTGTACTGGGGGCTCCAGACCTGGACACAGTTCTCCAGATGGGGCCTCACAAGAGATGAGTAGACAAGGGCAATCACCTCCCCGTCCCTGCTGGCCATCCCTCTTTTGATGGAGCCAAGGATACCATTTGCCTTCCAAGCCGCAAGAGCACACAGCTGGCTCATGTGAAGTTTTTCATCCATCAGGACCCCCAGGTCCTTCTCCACAGGGCTGTTCTCAAGGACCACTCCTTCCAGTCTGTATGGATGCTTGGGATTCCTCCGGCCCAAGTGTAGAACCTTGCACTTTGCTGTGTTGAACCTCATCAGGTTCACCCGGGCCCGCCTTTCAAGTCTGCTGAGGTCCCTCTGAATGGCATCCCTTCCTTCCTCCGTGTCAACCGCACCACTCAGCTTGGTGTTGTCAGCAAACTTGCTGAGAGTGCACTCGATTCTGTCATCGATGTCATTGATAAAGACGTTAAAGAGCACTAGTCCCAAGACAGACCCTGGGTGCTGCTGCTTGTTTCCGGCCTTCACCTGGACATAGAGCCATTGATGACCACCCTCTGACTGCAGCCTTTTTCTTATCCACCTCACGGTCCACCCATCAAATCCACATCCCTCCAATTTGAAGATAAGGATGTGGTGGGGGGTCCATGTCAAAGGCCTTGCTTATGTCCAGGTAAATGACATCGGTTGCCTTCCCCTTGTCCACCAATTCCAACATTCCATCATAGAAGATCACCAGATTGGTTAAGCATGACCTTCCCCTGATAAAGAACTGTTCTTTAAGAACTGTTCTATTGCCCTGTAACAGTCCCTCATATTATCAATTTTAAAAAAACTATGAACTTTTAATTTTAAAAGAAGATCTGAAATTATGTAACACTCTATTCATCATCACCACTTGTAAGACGTTTGTGAAAGTTAAAGACAGTCTGTGATGATATATCTGGTGATACCAGATATAAAATTTCCAACTCTTCTTACACTGTATCAAATCTGCAACAGACGTCTCGAGAAAAGAATAAATAAAAAGCAGTATCATCTGAAAAACACATATCTTCTACTTGTCCCTGACACAAATGTGTAGAAAAGTAGTTCTCCTGACTGATTTCTTCCTCACTGAGGAAACCAACTCATGTCTGTGCATCCATTTGTTTGCCAGTAAACTAAGGATATTTGAAAGCATTATAAACAGGAAGTGTAATGTCTGAATTGTATGAATTCAGCCATGCAGTATTAATAGAATTATTAATAATTTAGATCACACTGACTCCTAGGATCACCATTTGAAATCAGTTTAGCTGTTCCCAGTACTTCACATAGAAATTAGTGAGAGTCAGAGCTTAGTCTAAATACCCTAGACAGTGTGTAAGTGAAAATGCAAACAGGTAAAGTTGGTAAATGGGAACACACTTTTGTACCTGCAGTACCAAAATGAATATTTTAACTCATTGTCCATCTTTCTTTATTGACTTTCTATTTAAAAAATGGTATCTTGCCACTTGGTTTCTTTGCTAACAGCCAACATCTATTTTGATCCATAAATTCCCACCCCAAAGTCTCCCTTAGATCTACCTTTGCTCTCTAAATTTATTCTAATTGCAGCTTGCTTCCTGCTTTGCAATCTCTCTTTATTTGACAGTTGTTTGTTGTTACAGACATTCACCCCCTTAACAGATTTTCAGTCACTCAATTTATTTCTGAGTCCCTCATCTATCTGCTGGCTTGGCTGTAGATACTAGCTCAGCCTTCTTACACCGAGAATGATCTTAAGTTAGTCAGAGCCCTGAGGTTATAGTCAATTTAAATGACTTCTAGTATGATCCTTATATATCTTTAACGTTTATGTCCTGAGCACACAGAAACATTACACACTCTTTTTCATCTGCTGCCTTACTAGAGCTCTGAATAGTGAGAGTTCAGTCTAAAATGGGAGTCTTGTTGGTAGCAGCATATCCTTTATGTGGATACTTCAGACACTGTGGAGTCTCACATTATGGGAGGCACATCAGAGAATGTCCCCACGTGAAATACATGAAATATTCACTGATTTGCATGGTGTTCATGCAATTTGATCTTTCTTCTTTTTTTTCTTTCCTGAATACTAGACAACTTGGTCATTCAAAAATATCTTAATAAACCTTGCATAGTTTATGATAGCTACTGTGAGAGAGGAAAATTTCCCAGTAATGTCAAACGTTAACTGAGTCCCATATGACATCGATACATCAAGGAGGGTCTAGAATGGGTCCAAGAAGTAGTCTGTGTACATGGCTCACTGATTCTTTGAGCATCTTGTTATTCTCAATGCCTCTAGGAAAAAGCAGTCTGTTTTCTCACCTGTTAGTTAGTGTCTCCTGTTAGTCGGTAGGACTCCACTGCTTTAAAAAATTAATGCTGCAGCAGATTGCTACTCAAAAGTAGAGCCTAAATATGTCAGTTCAGTATTCCCTTCAGTCTTCCTGTTTCTTATAAGGATCAACATACGGTATATTAATCATTTTCCTTCAATGTAAGAATAAATCTGAAACCCCAATACAGCCAGAATTTGTTTACAGGTGTTGTACACTTAGCAAAAATGATGCATACTCAAGGGCATTCACATCATTTCTTTTGGACTAATATGAGTTGCTTTTGCCCTATAGGCTTTTCCTTTCCCCATATGGTGTACTTGCCATAAAGATTCCAGTGATCTGAATTGTGTCTCAACTGCATAATGCAAAGTAACATTCATTGTTTCTCTTATGGTGAATCACTTTTTTGGCAGCACCAATCCATTGCTATGGCTCACTGTGTTTGAGGAGAAGGGTTGAACAAGCTGATTTCATATAAATATGGAAATGTTTGATTTGGAAGAAACCTTTAAATGTCATCTAGTTCAACTACCTTGCAACATAAGGGGATGCCTACAGCTCAATCTGTTGGCTCACAGCCTGATCTTCAGTGTCACCTAGGACAGGGCTTCCACCGCCTCTCTAGGCCACCAGTTTCAGTGTCTCACCACTCAGACTGCAAAAAACTTTTTCCTTATGCCCAGTCTAAATCTCCCCTCTTTCAGTTCAAACCCATTATTCCTTGTTCTCTTACAACAAACCCTGCTAAAAAGTCTGTCCCCTTCTTTCTTAGAGTCTTTCTTTAGATACTGAAAAGCTTCTACAAGATCTCTCTGGAGCCTTCTCTTCTCCAGGCTGAACAGCTCCAGCTCTCTCAACCTGTCCTCATAAGGGAGGTACTTCATCCCTTGGAATGTCTCCTCTCTGTACTGAGGAGTCCACAACTGGATGTATTTCTCAAGTGAGGTTTCACCAGTACAGAGTAGAGGGATAAGATCACCTTCCTCAACCTGCTGACCATGCTTATTTTGCTGTTCCAGAGATCTCTTACAACTTCACCTATTTTGTAAAAAGCAAACAAAAAGCAAACTTTCTATTTCATTTCTGATTGTTGGTGTTTAGTCTCTAGTATCAATAGTCTCACAATCACCAAACCCAAAGTAAAGCATGAACTGCAAAAGCCATTCTGCAGTGGCAATTCTAAGATCTACTGGCTTGAATTCAGAACCTGTAGTTAGCTGAAAGCTAGCTTGGATTCATCAGCATGAGTTGAATCAGGCTTTTTATTACTGTATGCAAATTTGTCCAACTGTATTTGATATTTGAATCATAGGTCAGCAATTTTCATAAATTTTCTCTTCCAACTCTTTCCAGGACTAATGGCCAGCTGTAAGTCAGCAGATTTAAAACAGATAAAATGAATTAATCACAAAAAAATCATCACAAGAAACCATTTGCTGCACTTTAATATCTTTTCTTTTTTTTTTTTTTTTTTAGCTTGCCATTGCAAAGCTGCTCCTTACCAATTGATTATGCTTAGAAAGAATAATAATTTTAATATAAAACAGAGTGTTGCTGGAGATCCTTCAAAGGAAGCAAAACAAGTGTCAAACTGCATATGAAAATCTCTATGTCAGTACTTTCACATTCTCTGTACAGAAACTCCAGATATTTCATGTCTGTCTCTTAGTACTGGAGTTTTTTCTAGGTCACTGAGTCTGGACAATGTGGAGGACTTGGATATAGTCTGCACTGTAGCAGGGCTTTGCACTTGAAACAATTATCTGAGTTTTCTTTGTTGCCCAGATGAGTTCCTGCTCTTCACCAGGCCTTTTAAAATCACAGTACATTATTGTGGTAGAGAATGACTGACAAGTTTGGTGGTGGGGATTACAGCCATTGAATGCATGTGAAAAATCAGCACCATTAAAAAAAAAAAAATTATGATCCCAAATGAGAGCTCAGTTCTAATCACCATTCTGCCATTTGCTAGCCCTTCTCTTTTCTCTGAAGTTACTGGATCTCATTTTATCCTCAATTATCTAAAATAATGAGTCCAGAACTTTCATAAGGGAGCCATGAACAAAACTGTTCGTATCTATTTTTCCAAAGTGCAAGAGCAATTTCAAGTAAACATTAGGAAGAAATAAAAAAAAACATCAATAGATCTGCAGAAAGCATAATGGAGTTCAGTTGTTGATTTTATGTTGCTAATAGTTATAAGCTTTTTTCTCACTGCCAATGAGGTGTAGTAGGAATTTGTAATACAAGAAAAGTGGGGGAAAAAAATTGAGTAAGCAAGAGTCTAGTTCGGCTTTTCTGTTTCACCAACTATCTCTTAGACCACATAATCAACATTATTATTTATGTAAAAATTAAACTATAATTGTGGGGTGAACACTAGTTATGGTGCGTACTGCATATTTTCACATTTGCCCTGATGAATTCAAGTATAAGTAAATTCAGAGCCATAGCATCTCTGTTTTTTTTTGTCTGAATATCAAAAAAATAGCATCTCTCAGGGTGTACAACGGGGGAATTTCCTTCTTCACAAGAGAACTCCTTCTTTGTGCTTGCAGAATACAGATTTTTTCTGAAGATGAAAAAGCAATATACAAATATTAAATAACATGTTTTCAGTGCATTACCAGTGGACGGATTTCAGTATTGGGTCTTTCAGTTTATAAGGAAGAACATCAGATTATGACAGTTTCAGAAATACCTTTCCTGTTAGCAATATCAACAGAAATAGCCCTTGGGGATTCACATTACCAATGGAATGGCACCCTCATAAATTCATTTAAAATCCTGCCAGTATTGCATTTTGTTTTCGATTAGCAAACAGTAAGCTGACTTCTCTCAGTGTGGAGAAAGGCTACAAAACACCATCTAATTATTAAATTTAATAATGTATTTTTTTTTTTTTTCTTCTAGAAACACACTTTTGAAGGCTAGCTTTGCAAACATTCCTAAAAAACAAAAGCCAGGCATATATTCCTCATTTTGAGACATATATTTTGACAACTTCAGCATTTACACCAGCAGTGAATTTCTGAAGTAAATCCTCATTATTTCTCTCACTAGACTTAAACATCCATCTCTCTCAGAGGGTATGGATTTGATTCCTTTTGGAAAAGATGAGATGGGGAGACCTTTTCTACATGTGTGCCACCTGCAAATGGTGACGCTCGGCTGATGAGCAGCTTAACGTCCTCCAGGATGATATATGTACCAACGGAAGGTGATAAAACCCTCCACAGTCACCATAGACAGCTGGAAGTGCTTTGTATACACAACAGCCAAAGTATACTAGTTAATTCATCTTTCATACGATAATCTATACTATCTCAAGCTCTTTGTACGGCCCAGATCTCACAAACGTATAAACATAGCAACACTCTTGCTGTGCCTGCCCACTCTACTTTCTCTTGCCATCTCAACTACTCACCTATTGCAATCCTACACTTCTTATCAATCTTCCTTTTACTAATGCTTCCCTGATGGCAATATCAGTCCGTTCAGGCTGCTGTGAGATACAACTTGTTGCTCTCTGTGGTTCTAAGGAAAGTAATATTCATAAATACGTTTCAAAGGAAGGTCTAAGGCTTTGGCAACACGTAATTGGTGGGAATACCAGACAACCACACATAAAATGATCAGCAAAATTCAGGAAAAGGAATATTATTTACGAGAAGATATGGGACAACAGCCACATTCTGGAGATGCGCCCTTACTGTGGCAGTTTTGAATATACCTTCTTGAAGGAGCAGACCTGCTTGCCTGGGTGCTCATATTCCTGTATTCAGACTCACTGTATGGGAGAGCCTGGAGGAGGTTTGTATTAGAATCACAGAATTTCCCAAGTTGTATGGGACCCATGAAGATCATGGAGTCCAGCTCCTAGATTAACACTGGACCACTCAAACTTAAAACCGTATTTCTGGGTGTTGTCCAAATGCCTCTTGAATTCTAACAGGCTTGGGACTGTGACAGTTGCCCTGGGGAGACTGTTCCAGTGCCTGACCACTCTGTGGTGAAGAACTTTTTCCTGATATCAACCTGACCCTCCCCTGATGAAGCCCCATACCATTCCATTGGGTTCTATCCTTGTCACCAGAGAGAAGACATCAGCACCTACTCCTTTGCTCCTAGAGTACGGCTCAGTGGTGCAAAGGCTTCAACTGAAAGCAACTTTCTTGATTACAGCTACAGAGAACTACCCAAAATTTTATAAAAGAGTAGCAAAGGTAAAGCTCTGTTTCTCGGCTGAAGACTTCATCTGTGCTGTTCTACATCTAAAAACCCTGAACACAGCATTGGCTATTTAATGTCACAGGGACAAATTGGTTTCACCTGAGAAAAACCATGTTTCAGGCTCTGAGACCTGTGTCAAGGCAGCTACAGGAGTAAAGGCTTTCAGACATTGTTCAAGATTTTCTTCTTGTGCAAAACAATACCCCTGTGGAATAAGGTCTATTAATTCAGTGTGTGCTTCTGTCATACCTGCAGATTAAGATACTGCCTGACTCATTTTTTTCTGCAATATTTTTCTTTGGTTTTCTCAGAATGAGCAGGAGGGTCAAGCCAAAGGCACTATGGTGTTATTTTGAAATAAGTAGTGACAATCAGAAATAATAGGAGAAAATATACAGGAAACAAAATAAACGATGCTATCAAGTTGCAGTGACATGCTGCCATTATCTACAGAAGATGATGGAAAAGGTAGAGTGATACTTCTTGGACCTCTCAGGTTTCACAGTCAGGAAAACTACATTTCTTCGGATAGTTTCAATCAAATTTGCAACAGATATATTCAATCCAGGGGACTGGTATAGTGAAGTAAAAAGTCCAAATTGCTCTGATTGCTTCAGAAGTGATTCAAACTTAGTGCAAAACTTTTCTTCCTATTGTAGACATAGCTCAAGGGGAGACAGATCTCTGTAGACTCATGATAATGAAACACTTTCTTTAGTCATTTTAAACTGCCTACTCATGCAGAAAGAAAAGACAGACAAAGTACAAAACAATTTTTGAAAACTTTCACATTTTCCTATTTACTGTATATACTCTTGTGATCAAAATGTATAGAGTACGTATGCACTTTCATCTATGTAAACTGCTTTCATCTTAAAAAAGCTTAATACAATTCTTCTTTTTCTTGTTTTAACTCTTACTTAAAGAGTTACTTGTACAGCTGGTGATAAAACAGCATTCAGCCAATTAATGAAACTCCAGACTGAACTATTTCCTTAAGTACAAATACACAAGATTCCCAGATACTCAATTACTACCATGTGCCCATTTCTTTTTAGAGGAAAATAAATTCAAATGCTTCTCTAAACACAACCATAAAAACAATGATACTATGCTTTGGATCCATGATGAAAATAGTTGCGATAACACAATAATCTTTTTAGCTGTAACAGAGCAGATCTTACACAGAGTCAAGCCTGTTTTTGCTCCTCACGCTGCCCTGCCAGTCAGGAGGCTGGGGTTTCATAGTAAGACGGGAGGCATATAGCCAGGACAGCTGGCACAAATGTACCAAACAGATACCCCAAACCATATGTTGTCTTCTCAGCAATGAAAGCTGAATTGAAAGAAAGAGGAATAGAGGAACTTGTGGAGTAATGGAGTTTGTTTTCTCAATAAAGCATAGAATCATAGAATCACAGAATCATGGAATGGCCTCAGTTGAAAAGGACTTCAAAGATCATCTAATTTCAACCCCCTGCTATGTGCAGGGTCGCCAACCACTAGACCAGGCTGACCAGAGCCACATCCAGCCTGGCCTAGAATGCCTCCAGGGATGGGGCATCCACAACCTCCTTTGGCAACCTGTTCAGTACTTCACTCTGAGAGAAAAACTTGATCTTAATATCTAACCTAAACCTCCCCTGTCTCAGTTTAATACCATTCCTTTTTGTTCTATCACCATGCACCCTTGTAAACAGCCATTCTCCCTCCTCCACCTCCTGCTTACATGCAAGTTAAGACCTACATAATGAGGAAGTGGCTGAACACCTGCCTGATGGGAAGTAGTAAATTAATTCCTTGTTTTGCTTTGCTTATGCATGTGGCTTTTCTTTTACCTAGTACATTGTCTTTATCCCAATGCGTATGTTTTACCTTTCCAATTCTTTCCCCCCATCCACTCGGGGTAGAGTGAAGAAGTAGATTTTTACAAACAAACAATTTCTGGTTTGTTTGTTTTATGTCTTCCTGCAAAATATAGGTAAATTTTGTTTCTTTTTATTTTTTAAGCTTCCTGTACTCATTTCATCAATCAGAGGTCCTTTACTGACTGTGCAGCAGAATATGGATTTTAAAGTAAGGAATGTGTCTGTAAAGACAAGCCACACAAAGATGGCAATAGAAAAAGAGTCAGAATAACTTTGAAGATGTGTTGCTTCTGAAAAACAACCATATACACTACAAATCATAAGCAAGCACCTTTTTAACTAAGAAAATATGATCATAAAAAAATCGAACAATAGACTCAGTGAGCTTATTTAGAAAATAAGCTTATATGCATTTGCATATAAAGTTAGCAAATACTATTAACTACAAAAGTTTCTAAATATATTTTACCAAGATTGATCACGTGATATTTTCATATAAATAAGAATTTTGACTGGTAAAATCAACTATGGCCTTGTCAGCTGCTGTTAAAATTAAGGTTTTTAAGTAGTTGTATATTTTTTTTGTAAACTTAGTTGGCCAGTACAACACTACAGACTGAATTTAAAAAGAATGGTATTTTCTTTTGGAGAACTCTATTTTACTTTATTAATTTGATGGAAATTTAATTAAATTGTTGTTCTTGTTTATTTCAATTGAATATGATACGTAGCATATCAGTTAAAGATTTTTTAAAACTGTTGTTAGTTGTTTATTGTTAGAAAGTTGTTGGAAACAAATTTAGTAAACCAGTCCTACCATTTTGCCCCAGAAGGCTTAGAAAAATCTGGAAGTAGAGATAAGAAACTTATTGATGTGACAAATTCCTTCTGATGGTCCATTTTTATGGATCCATGAGCAGCAAAATGCAGTATTATTTCAATGAAAACAACTGAGCAGCAGGCAGGCCATTTTAACTAGCATCACAAAAATACTAAGCTCTGAAAGAAAAACAAATGACAATGAACACTGCTGACATAGCCATTAAAATTAGCCATTTTGTTCTGGCAAAATGCATTGTAACAATGCTTTAATGCTATAATTGTTCATGGATATTTTCTAGTAACTTCTGCTGGCAAAATGTGAAAATGAATCTCCAGTCCAGCAGGTGATGGTAGGAAAAGCTGACCTGAAATCTAGCCAGTCTGGCACAAATTCACTGATGAATACAAAAGAGAGAGCTTCACAGCTTTCACTGCTCTCATTTCCCTTTGTCTCTCAAATCAAATATGAAAAGGATGTCAATGTTCATTGCCTACCAGAAGAACTGGGACATACATGACTAGAGTTCATGCAAGTATGCATTTGGTGAGGCCATGTCTGGTCTACTGTGTCACAGTAGAGAAAGAAAAAAAAAAAAACAACAGGGAAATGCTGGAGAGATTCCAGTGGAGGGCCACAATGATGATGAGGGAAGTGGAGCACCTCCCATACGAGAAAAGGCTGAGAAATCTGAGACTGTTCAATTTGGAGAAGGCTGAGAGGGAATCTTAATAATGCTTATACCTAAAGAGTAAGTGTCAAGAGGATGGGTTCAGAATCTTTTCAGCAACAACCAACAGAACAAGGGGCAACAGGCCCCAAAAAACCAGAACACAGGATGTTCCATACAAACACGAGAAAGAACTTGCTTACAGTGAGAGTGGGGCTGGACTCAATGATCTCCAGAGGTCCCTTTCAACTCCTACAATTCTGTAATTCTGAAATGATTCAGTGATTTGCTATCTTTATGGAAATAAAATAGATATTTCTTCTGGTCTAAAAGGGATTAAAACCAAGATCCAGAACTTCTAAATGCCCATGAGATCATAACACAACTCTTTAATCAGACTGAGCAGTAAAGGTACCGTTGAGTTTCACATGGAATCCTCACTTCCATAAGGCATCAGCATACAGAGTGTCCCAAAAGACCCATCTCCACCACAGTTACTGATCTATCTTTGCAAATACTTACAGTTTGTGACTTACTGTTCCCCTAGTCTTAATTCAAAATCTTAAAAGATATTATTTTATGCTATCCATGATCTTTCTCTTTTCCTCATGCACTGCAGGAAAATTTGTAACCTCAAAATAGTATTACAACAGTGACAAAAAAGACCGTGTGTTGTTTTCTGGTTTTAGAACACAAGTACTTGCATATTAGGCTTATAACACCTACTGTCCTTTTAGATGCTTTATATAGCATACTGATTTCTAGACTAATGTACTTGCTGTGATGCATCCTCTGCTTTGATACTTTAACATTTAATAAAAAAAGAGCTTACAGATGTAAAAGTCCAGAAAATCAATTAATTTAATTTGTTATCAAAAAGCTGTAGAGCTATTTTTCCCAGTGAAGATAAACTTCTATACTTATACAGCAGATGATCTCCAGAGGTTCCTTCCTACCCTGTAGTTCTGTGATTCTGTTGATTGTGATGTTCTTTGAGAGTATCCTCTTTGAGAGAACCGCTTTCCTTATGTACACATTCATCTAAAGTGTTAGATTTTTAGATTTTGTATCTAAATCATTAGAACTAAACAGACATTGCAGTGAAAAAAGAAAAACAAAAGAATTGACCTTTCAAATCTGTAAGTCCTTCATTAAAGTTCAAATATATAATCCAGCATTTGGCTACATCTCTCCATTCTTGTTCTCTGGAGACATTAGCAATATTATTCACCAACCTGAAGTCTACTTTCAAACTTTTCCTAGCTACTGATAACGACCCTCAAAGTTGATCCCACAGGAATGAAACTATCATTATTTTCAAATTTTGGAAATCCACTAAAAATATGCCACAAGCAACTGTAGGGCTATTCTATGCACCATTCGACGGGAACAGTTATTGCCACCTTCTGACTAAGAGGCTGTGAAAAGGGAAGACACCAGTCTCTGCTCTGCCAGAAGGGCAGTGCCCACAGTCAGACTTGCTCTTTAACTCCTGATATTACACTGGTTGTTCTTCGTTCAGGCTGTAGCTATACCACTTAGAGGAGAGATAGGGATGGAACATCTCCCCTGTGAGGACAGGTTGTGAGAGCTTGGGCTGTTCAGCCAGGAGAAGAGAAGGCTCCGGGAAAACATGATAGTGGCCTTTCAGTATCTAAAGGGAGGCTCTAAGAAAAAAAGAGACAGACTCTTTAGCAAGGTCTGTGGTGACAGGACAGGGAAAATGGTTTCATACTAAAAAGGGGTAGATTTAGACTAGATATAAGGAAGAAATATTTCACAAACAGGGTGATGAGGCACTGGAACAGGTTGCCCAGAGACGTAATGGTTGCCCCACCCTTGGAGATATACAAGGTCAGGCTGGACCAGGCTTTGAGCAAACAGAACGAGCTATAGGTGTCTCTTTCCATTAGACCTTTTACGGTCCATTCCAACTCAAATGATTTGTTGATGATTCTCTGATGATGTGTGAGGGTTATGGAAAACTTACACACAGTCTATTTATTTGAGATAGAACAGTGCAAACAATAACCAAATGGACTAAACCAGCTCATATAAGAAACACACACAAGTAGTAGACAAGAAAACCAGGCATCTGGAAGAAATCACTCACTGATTCATGTTGTCTGTTTCCTTATAAATCTACAAGTGGAATCTGAGCAAAATTAAGTTACGGAAAGCCTTTTCCAGCTGATTAATTTGAATCACTCTTATTTCATATCAATTCATGTTGATTTTATTGTTAATTACATTTTTGCTACACAAGACCACTGAAGTGACAACCTTGATACAGTTTTAAGATAGAGAAATATCATTAGGTAAGACAAAGATAAGACAAAAAGATAACAATACATATAGATAGGCAGGAAAGTATACGGTATTTGTTACTGAGCATAGAAAAGGGCATATGGAGATCTCTGTTCAGATACCAGTGGGTCATCACTACTTTTCAGCAGATGGCAGTACAGTGCTAATGTTGGACTTCATAACAAAACTCTGCACAAAACACATGGACTTTTTGTACGGGACTGTCTCCTTGTTTATGCATCCTGCTTCACAAAGGGATTTCAAAACTTCATAGTTTTTGGAGAAACAAGGGCTTAACGTTATCAGCCAGAACTTCCTCTGCTGAATGTAGATAATTCTTAAATTGTAGAAGTCAACAGATATTTACCGTCATAAACAAACTACCAAATATTCTGAAAATGTACATTCTGAAAATGTAGTCTGACTATGCTATATGTCAGATACATTGTGAAAATAACAGTGACATTAGATAAATATTGCTAGGCATTTACTAGAACACTGAGTTATCAAACGCTAAAAGATACTAGAGAAAGAATAAAATCATTTCGGTATGTTGAATAAAAAGCAGATGTGAATTGTGGAGATTGTCTCAGGATCTTACAGGAAAGATCATTTTCAAAAATAATGTTAGAAAATTAGATCAGGTAGTCTTCAAAATCAACAGGGGAGGCATAGATGCCTGTCTGGTATGCCCCTATGTTGACTGTACTCCAAAATGCCCGTGAAAAATGTTGATGCTAGCGAGCTTTGTAACAAAAAGGATAGTTTTACAAATTCACTCTCCATAATGCAGAATTACTGTCTTCTCCTACTGTTGTTTCAGTTTGTGTTCTCTGCATCTTTTCCTGGCACTGGGCACCACTAATGAGAGCTTTGCTCTGTCCTCTTTGCATGAGCGTCCTCTCAGGCCATTTCTCCAGACTGTCCACGTTGCTCTTGATGGAAGCTCGACTCTTTGGGAAATCAAGCACACTCAGTTTTATGTCAAAATAAAATTTTCTGAGGGTGCACTTTGCTACATCATCCATATCAATAATGAATATGTTAAACAGGATAGGATCCAGTATGGTCTCCTGGGGTACAGCACTAATTATTGGCTCCCAACTGGACTTCAAGCCACTGATCACTACCCTCCAAGCTCAGCTGTTCAGCTAGTTTTCAGTACACCTCACTGACTGCTTTAACAGCTTCTCTGTAAGGATCTTGTGGGAGAAAGTGATGAAAACCATATTGCCCAGGCAGACAATATCCCTGGTTTTCCTCTCATCTACCAAGCCAGACATTTCATTGCAGATGTTTATCAGCTTGGTAGAGCATGACTTCCCCTCAGTGAATCCATACTGAATAATCCTGACAACTTTCTTGTCTTTTTTGTGCCTGGAAAGAGTTTCAAGGAGGAGGATTAGTTCCTCAATCAAAGAATAAAGAAAGTGAAGAATTTTGCTCTGAAACACTGAAGACTTCTAAAATCCTTCTTTACCTGCCCGTATGAATGCCTGCATTCATACTTAAGACGAAGTCTAATTTTCCGTATTTTCCATGGACTTACTAAGAAAAATTAAGAAAGAATTGCATCAGAACAGAGAATCCAGCTACTTGAGGATTTGTTTTCCAAAAACAGATTAAACTGATGGGAATAACCTAAATGCAGATTACAACTGCTATTACTTTACTTCATTTTCACTTTTTTTTTCTTCTTTTTTTTTTTTCCTGGTGCCACTTTCAGCCTAAAAATAGGTATTTTTGTTTGCCTTGTGCAGGAAGCAAGATGTCAATTTATCTACTGTATCACTTAATTTGTAAATAGTTTTACAGATTTAACCAGGCAGTTACTATTATACCACGGTCTAACCATATGAGCTATTGAGCACCAGTACTGTTAAGATATCTCTTTACACTCCCATACTGTTTTCTTTACCATATTTCACAGTTCAGCAACCTCTGCTACACTATTTTAAACCCAAAACTTCTGTTAAAATTTCTCTACCACGAGAGAAAGTTCTGTGGCTAGCTGTCTATGGAGACACAGCTTGGAATAAGTGCTGCTGATTTTCTGTATGTACCGGCTAATCTAAACAATAAAGGAAATAATTAAAGCAATTGAAGCAAATGCAATTTTTCTTAGTATTTCAATAGATTGCACAGAAAGCTTGAGGAAGATAATAGTATGAACTCTTTAAAATACATGCAAAATTTGTCAGGTGAACTGCTGCTTGTCACAACAGCAAACGTGAATGGTTGGATCATATTTCTTAAGTCTGGGCATTGTTTTTTCTCTCTGAGGTAGCATAGCAGAAGATAAAGCTAGACAAATGAATACTCTGCTCTTTCAAACAGAGTCACCTTTCATGGATTGCTTCAAAATTACAGCTTGTTGCCTTTAATTATTGTATCCTGTTTTGTCTAGTTCCTAATTCACAAGCTAGATCAATAAAATTTCTATTGTCTCAGTACTAGCTAAAAGGAAAGTTGAGATCCATTCAGTGCTATAATTTGCCTTGTAAGCTGTCATTCTGAATTATGTAATTCACATTATCTTCTACATTTACTTCTTATCCATTTTCACACAATAATGCTTTATCCTATTTTAAAAAAAGTTTTAGTGCTTTTCTGCCTGCTAGTCTGTAAAGTCAGGATGTAACAACATTTACTCATTTGTTCTCATTACAGCTCATACAGGTATTTTTGTTATCCATAGCTTGAGAAAACATTATTAGCTCTTCACTAACTGAACCACTACCTAAATTACATATTGTGCAATGAAAGAACTCAATCCTATAAGGCACTTATTGCACTCAGCTCTTGCCTCAGTGACCTCTGCTGACCTGAAAAATTATGCCCAGAAACTGTAGTTTTTACTGACGTGATAAAAAATAATATGTAGTACAACAGTCGATTTTCTGTGTGGATCTTTAGATATATTCCATTTCTAGGCTCTATTTGACCTGAAAAGAAGTTCGCCTCTACCTTAGCAAAACATAGCAGTTATAAAAAGTACTCTTGAACACCACTTTCAGATGCACCAATAGAAAGGGGGCTCTCCACAAAATAGCATAAAGGGGGAAATGCTGGGTCACAAGTCAATGTATTTTAAATAACTGTGCAACCATCTGCAAACAAAAGAAAGTCTTTTGGATTACATAACTCTGCCATGTCTGTTTTGTGAGATGCCAGGAGAATTATGCAACTATCAACATTTTTTAAAATATACTGCATTTCTTCTGTGTCTGTCCTGTACATTTGGTAAATAAACAAAAGACTGCTTCCAGTTAAATCAAAAAGTATTGATTTCAGTGGCAGCAGAGATTCCAACACAATAAAGATTTGGGCCAAAATTTGTATACCTTGTTGAAGACTTCCACTGGTCAACATATTAACCTTCTGGAACTTACCACTAAAATGTCAGCAGGTGTATTTATAATTTTTCCTGCAAAAAACTGCTTATTTGCTTTGCTTACTTTTTAAGATAATGAAAAGAATTCTGCAGTTACTTCTGGATAAGATCTGGTAGCTGGCAAGGTCAAATAACAACACTGCTGGACTGCCCTCCCTAATTCAAGGATAACCAGTAGCTGATAGGCATTTCTGCATACTCATAGAAGGAAGACTTTCTCTCACCAGCTAAACACACTTAAGATTTCTGACAAAAGCAGACAAGATACAGTAGCCCTTCTGCAAATTTTTTTTGCACATAAATATAGAGCCAAATGTGAGAAACATCCAACAATATTTGCCCAGCACTAATATTTTCTTTCACTCTCTCCCTTTGTGCTTTATGGCAGAGAACACACTCGATTTTTCTCAGAAAGTATCAAACCCACTGTGCTCTGCGGTTGCATTGTAAGTCAAAACACTATTTTATTGCACTGAGGAATGTTGAAGGCCCCAGCATATGGCAGCTGGGTAGACAGACCCTTGCAATTTACATAAATATACCAAGCCTGTTTGTAGGATATTCTATGCCATAGGTTGCTTATGCTTTTACAAACATCACTTCCAACACATGTGCCTTACAATCTCAGATTTGACATCATACATAATTGGTCTAACTTTGGGGAAGATCCTTAGTATTTGAAAAGGGTTAGGTGGTGACTTTTTTTTTCTGAAAAGATAGGAAATTGGTGAAGGGGAAAGAAGACTGGCACTATATACAAATACTTAGTACAACAGCTGAAGTAGAGAAGATAATACATCTAGAAAAAGAAGGAAAACCAGGAAACCAAATTAACTTAAATGAATAATAAGTAATTTTCAAATAAGAACACAATTATGAAATATGCAAATTAATTTTTCCTTATTTTTTAAAATTATTTACACTCAATTTACACTGAAATTCTTTGTGCTCAATTTCTAAAGCTGTTCTGTATATACTGATTTTAGCTTTCTTCTACAGAAAAAGATTTTAATCTAATCTTCAAAATTTGCAAGGAAAGGTGGTAACACTGGAATTTAACAAGGTTTGCATGCTTACACTTCAAGGCTTCATCTTTATGTTTCCTACATATAGAGAAGTTCCAACTGCATCCAACACATTAAATCCTAAGGAAGCTGCAATACTAAAACTTAGCATGAATGTAATAAGTTACTTGTTTTCAGTTTTATTTCAGTAAGAATAAAATGCTATATCAGGGAAAAACAAAAACCTACCACCATGCTTGTGATCAACGTTTGAATTACACTTGAGAAACTCTTAAATACATTTTTTTAAAACAAAGTAATTCAGCAGCATGCTTATAATACTAACATATATAAAACCTGAGAAAGTTTTTTAGAATTGAGTTAAAATCTTACGGAGTTAAAGAATATGAATAAAAATAGGTGTACAGAAATAGGAAAGAAGATTCCTTCCTTCAGTTTCTGCCAGGACACACTACTTGACATGCACACACAATGACTCCTAATTATAGCTGCTCATGGCCCTCACTGCAGCCAACCAGTTAATAAGAGCCCCATAACGCTGATTCTAAATGCATGGTCTTGAATTTTAGGGAACTCAGGTTTTTCCACATTAGGAAAGTCAGCTTGTAATTTTTTACCACTAGTAAGGATAATGGAAGATACTTCCATTAAAAGGGTAATAAAGAGAAGTTACTCTGTTCATAAATGACTTCTACAAGACAAAGTGGTCTTTACAATGGTCTTTACAAAACAGAATTACTATATAAATTAGCCTTTTGTCACAAGAGGTGGAATTGAGTCAACACTACCCAGCCAGCACAACCTGAACCAACACCACTCTTGCAGGTCATAAACTACTGCTGGGGGTTGGGCTACTGGGGTTGGGTGACTAAAATGTAGAATTTGGAATCTAAAAGCCTGCTGTGCTGCTGATGATTTTGATGGGAATTGCAACACCAATTACAATAGGTAAGTTCATAGATTTATATATAATAAAGTGTAAAGTATATATGTTTAAAATACAATACCTGAAGAATTAAAAAAATTGTTTTGGAAATCCTTTTTCTTTGAATCGTTAATGAAGTGAACTCTAATTGCATAAGTAGAGTACATTCTGGTAAAAGAAACTCAAGGCTGCTTAGTCTTTTGGCATAAGAGGTAATTACACCTAAATAAACATCACAGAGCAATACTTTTTACTGATTCTCTAGTTATCTGTGATTTTTATTGTTAGCTAATTAATATTTAATGATTTAGCTAATTCGTTGGATGACTTGGGGCTTTAATTTTGAATAAGCATTCAAAGTACTTCTGTAATTAAGAAAAATTTTCAATTTTCAATTCACTGTATTTTTCCCTGCGGTAATTTTGTATATGTCAACATATACATAAAAAACAAACAAACAAAAAAACCCTATGGAGTACTTAGTATGATCAAGTTGCTCCTCATAGAATGGAGGGAGACTGTGCTTATAAGAAACTCAACCCAAAAATGAAGAAAAAAACTGGTGATAAAAAGAAAAATAGTACCCCAAAAATATGAACACTTTTTTTTTTTTTTAAATAGCAAAGTTAGGTATTTGTTCGGTTTTTCTTTTGTTTGTTTGTTTTCCAGTAACTTGTAAACCTGTTCATCACATTTTCTAAAGAACATAAATACAGACTGCAGGCAAATGTGGTGAATCACATTTTCTGCCTTCCTGAGGAGTGTTTTTTACCAGAGGGTTAGGGAGCAGAGTTTGTCTCTAGCTGAAATAATTCCTCTCTGCATATGCAAACTGTCACGTTTTATGATGGATGGAAATGAAATGTTCTTGCAGCAAACATTTTCACTGATATCAAATATTTTTTCTGTTGCTCTTTGTATTTAATACTTCGTTAGTCACAGACAACATAGTCATAGTCATGGACAAGTCAGAGTCAAGACTTAAAACGTGCAGACAGACAAGAAGGGTTTGAAATTCCTAATCTGCAAATTCGGTATTTAATTTGCTTTGCATTCTTATTGCCAGCAATAACATATTTAATCTCATGTCTAATGGAAAAATTTCCCTGTCTCAATGCCATTTTTTTTTCTTCTGCTCATAAAAATGAAAAAAAATTAAGTGATGCTTAATGCAAACATTTTTTAGAATAAACTTTGTTGAAATCAACGCTTTCATTTTTGAGATAATTAATTCTTCTTAAATTAATGCAACATATTAAGCTTAACAATGTTATATCCAAATTAATTAATACATATACACCAATTAAACACAGCATACTTTCAAATACTGACTTTTTGATGTTTGCTTAGTCAGAACAAAGTAGTGATTATGAGGAGAAATTGCTCCTACTGATAAAGCTTTCATTTATACCGGTCTGTTTGATTTGCTTTTATTTTCCTTCAGAAAAATTTTTGGTTGATAACTTTCGTATTTTCCTTCTACAAAAGCTATTTTGAAATCATAACACTTTCCTCAGTTTTTCTTAAAAATGCATTTGCCTCCACTGAAAGCTAAGCCTTAAATGCTCATTTTTCATTAATATTATAGATACTACATCGTTTGCATAGCATTTGTGCATATGACAAAATGTCACATTTAATTTCTACACTCAGAAGACTTTACTTAGATATAACGTATTAAATAACCTTAATCACCAGCTGCTTCATATACTGTAAGTCCTATGAAATTAGATTACAGCCTTGCAGTACAAGCACAAATAATTTCTTATCTTCAGTGTATGTTATCTATCTCATTTGTTTTGAAATGCATCTCACTTAAGTTTCAACTACAACAAATGACTGTGATAGCAGCTCTCTTTCTAAACTCTACTGCAGTGACTTTTACTGTCAATAGCATTGTTAACTGTGTTCATAAATAATTGATATATACTGAATATTTGCAATATAAATCAAAGTACTTGTTAGTACTTGGGAGGTACTGATAATTTCTACCTTTTACAGAGAATTGTCTGTTCGAAAAGAATTTACCAGAATTTATAAGAATACAAGAATTATGGTTCAAAAACTGCTCAAAATAAATCACTGAAAATATTTCCTATGTTACATATTACAAGTGTTGGAAAGTGCTCTCTTCTCGTAACTATCCTGGTAAATTTATTTTTAAGTAAATATTTAGGTCTGTTAGTTCATACATTTGTGAGAGTTTCTCTTCGTAAAGCATTCAGAGCTTCCTTACTGTTCCCTACTTTCCAGCACTGGTTAAGACAACAAAATGCTGTTTTGCCTACTGAATTGTCTGCAGTTTCAAAAGCTGAAGTTAATAAAAAATTTAATCACAGACACATTAGGTACTATAAAATATAGTTACAAAGACAAAAGGGTTGATACTGTGTAAAAAGCTAACCTGAGTGTGTTTGGGAAAGGGGAGAAGACCCAAAGCTGTCACACTACGGAAAGTAAGGAATTGAGAGTGGTGTGCCAATGGTGAGCATGTGCTCATCTCTCACTGGACAAGAGGGACCTCAAAATATCAGAAGATTTGGAACATTACATTTCCCAGTTTCCTGTTTCCCAGACCAAATTCTAGGTTTTCCTCTTTGAAACACCTTGAGACTTTATAGTTTCTTATTTGTACACACAAGTATCCAGGATTCTTATTTCAAATTACACTAAACAATTAAGTGCTATTATAAAGGGCCAGATTTCCAATAGAAGGATCCTACTTTTTCACGATCTTTTGCAGATTTCAACCTTCCTGCTCTGTTAATTTCCTGTGTCATGTTGCCTTTCAGATGGCATAGTAAAGAAAAGCCAAAAAACTGTTTTTTCTTTGCATTATTTAGGCCCACTAATTAGTATCCCAAAGACTTAAATTAACAGTTAGGTCTGACATCCCATCAAGATACTGGGGAGAAGTTCAATGCCATAATGGATTAGAATTCCCACATTCATCTGGAAATCTAAATGACCCAGGAATACAGGAGAAATTCAACAAATGTTTTTGTTTAACAGGAGCAGAGAAATGTTACCAAGTAACTCAAGAATAGAAAATGAAGTGATACAGCAACTCTCTATTTTATGTCAAAAATTCCAAAAGCTGTAAAAAACCCCAAAGTAGCACTCTCTAGGTAAATGGTGTAAAAAATCTGTAAAAGATTCACCAGTATTTTGTTTTTTATTCTTAAAGGTTGCATACCACTAGTTCCTCATGGCTATTAAGAAAAACAGCTTTTGTAAAATATGGTAATTGGATAACTCTAGACATAAATACTTTTGGGAGTAGTCAACAGATGTATGCCTGGTCTTGTGTATAATGATTTCTCATCTTAAATAAGCAATATTGGCATGATTTTTTTCTTGGAACATCAATGCAGCTGCCAGGAGAGGCGGTAGGGGACCACCTTGCTCCCTCTGATATACACCTTCTCTCTTGCTTCTGAATTCAGCTCGACACGATCCAGAGATGTTCTGGTAACACCTCCCTGTTAACAACATGGCCACCCAGAAGAAAGGTGGAGCCATCACAGCAGATACTTTCTATTTAAATATTTGCTTATATAACATTAGCTGCAGCTAATTTCCTTTGGATATGTGCCAGCTGCCTGTAGACACAAGAACTCACATCTCATCAAGGACAGTTCGTACAGCAGGGCTCTCACGCAGGCTATGCACATATGTTTCTTCCTGTAGGCTTCCTGGGAATGCACAGAAATGCCAAGAACCTGCAGATTTTCAAAACATTCCCTAACTTTACCGCCACTTAAAAATCTCTTGCGAACCTCACAGGCAGAACTCCAGTGACATCTCAGCTTCCAAGGAGCTGGCACCCAGTTAGGACTTGTTTCAGCAGAGCTGAGATGCCATTCAGGGGTTACATGCTGTCTCTGAACACTGCAGCTCACTCTGCCATTTAACTATGAACTTTTACAATACAGAATGGTTGGGAAGTGCAAGAAACTCCTACTCATAATAATACTGCAATATTTTCCCATGCTTAAGATAGATTGCTTTAAAATAATAATACTGAAAGGAAATCACTTCTTCTCGTAAAGCTTTTTCAAACATACACATTATTCTTTCATACCTTAATGGAAGAACATGTTTGATTAAAAACAGAATCATCTGAGAAAAGTAAAAATTCATCATAAATGAGAGGCTAAAAGCTTTGATCAAACTACATAGTTACAATTTTACTAGCTCAATCACAGTTAGCAAAACTGAAAAAACCATTCATAAATTCCTAATTTCTTTTCTGCCAGGTCTTGAAGCATATCTAACTAAATATTATTATTCCCATATAAATTAAGTTTAGAAAAAGAGTATGAAACAGAATCTCAGCAATTAATGCATTTCGTGGAAATTTATTAAAACAAAATTAGTATTTTGGATATTAGATTCAACACAATGAATGTTTGGCATTTGAAAAACAATCAAAAAACCAAACTTGTTTCCTACTTCTGATATAAGAACTACTAGGGGGAAGCGAAGAATAGTCAATATTGCAATATTCAATTCAAAATATTAACATAATCATCTGACAGGACATTATAAACAAACAAACAAACAAACAAACATTTCTTTCTTCAATCTTGTTTTATTGGCTAGAATTCTCAACAACCCAATTTTTTTTAATACCTCACTCTTAAAAATGGTATTTTCACCAGATGTGCACTAGCTATATCTTATATAAGAAAAGATATGGCTGTAAGTGAAGAAAGAGAACAGCTAGTTTGGTGTTATCCATGTAATACATAATGTAACACAATGGAAGTGTGTAAGGCAATCACTTAGAGATGCATTAAAGTCTGTTCTGTTGTTGTTGTTTGTTTCTTTTTTTTCTTTTTTCTGCAAAACTATATTTTGTTGTGCACACTCTCTCTCCTGTTTCAAAGCTCTCCTGATTATGGCTGCACAGCTTATATATTATTAGTGCAAGTAAATTATTCAGCTGCTTTTAATGGCAGATCAATTTACTTTCAGCAGTAAAACAGAAAATCAGTAAGACTTACAGCTAAATTAAAGAGACCACAAAGGGAGATTTCTTAAACGCTGGTCAAAAGGCCTGTACCAGTGGTCCCTGATTAAAAAAACAAACAAACAAAAAAAAGCACAAAAGTCAGTGTGCTTTAGAAAGGTGATCACTCAAAGCCATTTCTTGGGGATTTTGAGAAAAAAAGAAATTCCCTGACCTTGCCAGCAATAGCATTATAATATTCAGACACAGCGGTACACTGAGAATAGTGGATGCAAAAGACTATGCTATTGTAAGGATTCACCCCTGTACGCAGTCAGGGGGATTATGTGATGAAACATCTGTGATAAAAACATGACCCCTGAACAACTGGATGCTTGAGTCATTGGCTTCTACTGCCTGATGTAAAAAACAAATGCACTGTAGTGTTACTGGAGACGGTCGCTTCTCATGCTCAAGTGGTGAGAGAAAAACGGGCACCTACTACTGGCAAGTTTTGTTAAACCTGAATGCAGTAAAGCTTTTCCAAATCTTAATTGTAGTGAAAATCAGTACTAACCAGACGTGCAGATTTGAAGGGGCTCTTCAATCACCAGCACATCTGCAAAGCCAGACAGCAGTTTTGTAAAATGCTATTCGGCAAGGTAGTCCAGGATTGTTACTTTTTTTTTTCCTTTTTTTTTTTTTTTTTTTTTCTCGGCAGAGGAAGGTGTGTGAGAAAGAGGGAGAGATGCTGAGTGGATTTTGTCTAATTGTTTTATTTTTACCTTGTGATCAATGTGCTTACGTGAAAATAGTGAGAATTCAGAATTCTTAAGTAGATTTTCTTGAGTGACTTTGGGCCAGTGCTGCGCAATGCCATGGAACAATTTTGTTTAATTGAATTGAAGATGCTACCAAAAGCCTGCAGCTCCTTCCATGCTATAGCTGAGAGCTCTTATTACTCAATTATGTGCTTTTACATTCATATGTTATTTCTCCTTCTTCATTCATCACACTGCCTCACCTCATTTTTTGCTTTTTGGATTTTCTCCTTGGAATTTCTCTTGCAATCTGTGGTCTTAAAATCCACTTCTTCTGTAACAGACTTTTCTTTAGTTAATTTGTATGTTTTCATGGTAGATTATAACTTCAGCTGCACAAAGTACAGAATACTAATTAATCAAATCTGAGCCCTAATAACTGAGACATCGACTGCTTTGAAGATGATACTTCATAAACTTCCCTCCACTGCCTTCAAAATACTAGTATTTCTTAATGCCAGACACAAAACTCTGGACCAAAACCAGTAAGAACATGGTCTTTTGTTTCATATTCATATCTACCCAAATCTTATGCTGTCTACTCTCTTTATAATACTATGGACTGAAAAAAAAAAATCACAACACACATTTTAAAAAGGATCTTTGTTTCTGAGCATTAATCTTTGTGATACAGATTTTGCATTTATACCAAAGTAAGAGATCCTTCAAGTCTCGCACAGCTTATATAACATACTGTTTACTTTTTTCCCAAAAGATTTTTTTTTAAGTTGCATATTTTCTAAGGTCTTACTGAACTATTCTGCCCGTAGCAGATAACATCATAAAATCATGGAATCATAGAATTGAGTTGGAAAGGACCTTTAAAAGCCGTCTAGTTCAACTTCTCTGCAATTAACAGGGACACTTACAGCTAGACCATGTTGCTCATAGCTTTGTGGATTTGAATGTCCCCAAGGTCAGGGCATCCATCACCTCTCTAAGCAGCCTGTTCCAGCACCTTACCATACTGATTGTAAAAGATTTTTTCCTTATGCCAAATATTAATGTCCCCTACTTTAGTTTGGAACTGTTTTCCCTTGTCCTCTCACAAGAGACCCTGCTAAATACTCTGTCCCCTTCTTTCTTAGATGTCCCCTCTAGACACAGAAAGGCTGCTATCAAGTCTTTCCAGCGCATTCTCTTCTCCAGGACGAACAGCCTCAGCTTTCTCAGCCTGTTCTCACAGTGAAGATGTTCCATCCCTTGGATCATTTGCTTGGCTCTCCTCTGGACATGCTCTAACAGGTTGTCTCTCCTATACTCGGACTCCACATTTGGATGCAGTCAATAGTGCAGGTGATGCCTCACAGAATAGACAGACAGGATCACCTTCCTCAATCTGCTGGCTGTAATTCTTTTGATATAGCCCAGAATACAGTTGGCTTTTCTCTGGGGCAAGAGAGCACACTGCTGCCTTATGTCCAGCTTGCCATCCACTGTTACCCCCAAGTCCTTTTCAGCTGGGCTGTGCTCTATCCTTCCATCCCCCACCTTGTGTACTGCACAGTCCTATTTAGTCTTACTACTCTTTTTTCTCATTCCTGTCCCCCTCTACTTGTTCTATGCATGCATGGGCTATTTAAACTCCATTCTTAGAGCAGGAAATCTCTTATTTATAACTTTTCACAAGACTCCTTGTGTTTTGCTCAGCAAAGTACTAAGATGAACACACAATACAAATTTGCTGCAACTTCAGATGCTTTCCATTTGCCTGTTTCTCTTCAGCAACACACTTAAAATACTCAGAGCAAACAGCTGAATCTTGTCACTTTGCAAAATTTTGCCATTTGACAAAATGGAAAAAAAAGAAAAATAAACCACCACGGAACACCCCAGTTGTTCTTCCCAAGAAGTTACAATTCTTCATTTCTCTAGCTTTTTTGTTGTTGTTGTTTTATTTTTTCCTCTCTGTATTATTAATTGATGGGATTCAGTCTTGGCATCTCTGCCCCCAGCATAGTGGTATAAAATTGCATTGATGGGGAACTTAATAAACAGGTCCAAATATCACTGGGGGGAAAACCTCACCATGTTATAACTAGAAATACACCTAAGCACAGACTGGAGTTTTGTCCCTGTCCATATGCCACTCTATCCCTTTGAGTACTATATTATGTAAAAAGAAAAATGATGTATTGCAAATGGTTTATTGATTAAAAGAATCTTCATATGTGTAAGACAGAAAAATGAACATTTCACCTGTCAAGTTTCAGTAAAAGATTGCTTATATTAATCTCAATGTTATTGTACTCTAGGAAATTCTGATCTCCTGGTTAATTACCCTTGACTCATTACCAGAAAAACAGATGCAACATAAATCATTAACTTCTTTTTCATATTGTGTTCTCTCTGTTCCATCATCTCTTTGCTGGTCACAGAGGGCTCATGAAGGCATGCTACTCAGTAGATTTACCTCCACATTAAAACACACATGAAACATGTATAGGAATTGGTGAGTAAAGGCTACTTACTGGCAGCTTATGACAGAACAACAACAACAACAACAACAACAAAAAAAACCTGAACAGGATACAGAAGAACTGTGGATACTTCAAATGTACTCTTTCAGTTCCAGAGCTAGTTGTACACTCTCATTCAAAGCTGGAAAAGCAAGATGATCCGTCACAGAGGAAGCAGGGCAGGACTCTTGAAGTTTGTTGCATAGACTGTTTTCTTTCCCCAGTGAGTCTCATATGCAATGTGCTAATAACACCAGGAGTACCGAGCGGAGCTTCAGTGAATCTAGCAGACCACTCATGTTAAACATTACAGAAATTGAAGCTTTTTACATACTTTATCTAAAAGCACATCTCACAGCTGGGATACTTAGATGTATTACCAGTACAGAATAGAAAAAAAAGGAATTTCTAAGCATATATAAGAGCTACAGATATGCCAACAGTTTGCAAAGTAATAAAGCAAAGAGACCTCAAAAATACAGCTTTCTGCATAGATCAAGAACTTGGTACTTCATAAAATGAAGTAGACATGCAGAGTTCATAAAGCTTTGAGATACTTAGTCTGCAAAAGAGCTACGTGCAGTGATCTTGATGAAGCTGTAAAAGAAGAGGCAGCTCTGAGTCTAGTCTTCCTGAGGAAGCAAATTAACATAGCTGAGATTTCAGCAGGTTACTTCAGTCTTTAAATCTAGAAGTAGTAGTAGTACGGTGCAATGCAGAATTCTCTCACTTTCTCCTCTAAAGAGGAGGAGATACTATCACAGAAGAAAAAGTATTTCAACCACAGTCATGGAAGGAAAAGTGAAAATAAAGAAACAAGCTGCTGCCCACTCCAGCATAAAAATTATTAAACATCTGACAGTCTGGAATTACCTGTTTACTGTCATCTACTAACAAATTTTTGCAGACAAGCCAGTCATCAGTCAGTCCTTCTACATGTTCTTCTGGGCATATCAACAGCCAAGACTGCATAAAGTTGGAATTCATTTCATGCAATTTCAGTTTTTTACTAGTAGGTACAGCTGTCTGCATCAATCACTGGATGTAAGCACTTTTCCCTGGCAGAACCTAAATCTACAGACTACTGGAACCTTTGATGATGATGTTGTTTATCATTGTGGGATAGTGATTTCAACTTTTTCAACACACTGGCCTGACATACAAATCAATATTTAGTATCACAATTTCTCATTCAGAGTCAACAATTTGCATATTCACAGCACTGCAGCCTCTAACAAAATGACACTAGCAAGACAATGGAAAAAGGCAGGCAGCAGAAATATCCATTTGGTCCTGCTTTAATTCAGGTGCAGAACAAAGGTTGAGTATAATTTCACCATAGTTTTACATAGCATGCTCCACTGGAAACGGAATTCAAATATGATAAATACAGTATATATGTCAAAGAAAGTATCTAGAATAGGCAATGATAGATTCAGAGGTGAAATATAAATCAGCAAGCTGACAAGGCTAAGATATTATTTACATCTTTGATTTCATAAAAGCCCTAGCTATCACCTTGCAAGGCAATGGAAAAAAAAAAAACAACAACACCCTATCAAATCATCTCCAACACTTGCTTTCTGCAGCTTCCACCACAGTGAAGCCCTCTATCCTCCCTTGAGAGGATACATCCTCTACAGTCAGTCCAGAAGAACAGTGACTGTCACTGACCAAAAGTATTTGTCAGTAAATGACCTTTGAAAAATGGCACATGGAAAAAGTCAGTAAACAGAGTGCCTAATTCTTGTTCTAACTTCACAAGTAAGTGAGAATCACCTGTCGGGGTGAGTGAATCTCACATCTGGTCAAAGTAGCACACAGTCCTCTACTGCAACTGCACATTACAGGCATCTCTGCAAAGAAGTTCAAATGGGCAAGAAGTGGCTCTCTGGAAATGTGATACAATGCAGAGCAAGACTTTAAGGTAAGTTGTTTCAGTAAAAACTACCTGTTAAGTAAGAATTTCCTCTGTTTTTCTGTAGAAGATTTCCTGAGCAATTACAACCAGATTCCTGAACTGATTGAGGTATGTTCTCCCAGCAAATGTTTTTTAAATTAAAGATAAAAACCTGCTGCTGCCAAAGCTCTCCAATTATTAAATTGAGCAAAACCACTGTGAGAGTGATAGCCTTTCTTATAAAAACATTACAACAGACATCAGAGCAAAATATGTCATTTAAAAATGTTTTACTATTAACGTTTTATCTCTCACGATAATGCCTTCTTGTATCATGTTTTTCTCAGCATACAATCCTGAACATGCACACTAATAATTTATTTTCAAATTAATTCGTAGTACAGTCTACCCCTATCTTCACTCTTTGGTCTAGAATATCATATAATGAAACAATCTACACTGCTGCCAGTGATATGGAAGAGAAAAACAGATAAATAGATTGCATGAAAGCAATTAGAACTCTAGAGGTACATAGAGTATCTGTAATCTCAAAGTAAGCAATTAAATCATCAATGAAAACAATCAGACAGAGACATAAAAAAAAAAAAAAAATTGTTCAAGAGCATCATATCCATCCTTCCCAAAACCAACAGCAATTATTTCTGAGAGAAATAGGAATGACAGAATAGTTCATATAACATACAATCCCAATGGTACAACACTGTGCTACAGTCCTTCACATATATGAAATCTACGAGGTCAAACACATCTGGAAATCACTTTCTATTCTCTTGGATATCTGTATGAAATGTTACTAAAAAAAGGGAATTAATAGCAATGCTAATCTTCATTTAAATATTTCTTCTTAATAATATATTTTTGAAGGTTACTGCACTCTGTAAGAGTAGGTAAACGTATTTTAAGTGCTATCCATGTATTGCAAATTACAGAAAATTTACAATCTGAGGGACTGAGAAGGCTGAGCTTTTGAAGGACCGAAGGAAAGCAAACAGCACTACCTGCAAACAAGAAAAGAAGGGTGGCCTGTGGACTTACAGGTCAGCCACCTTCCCAATATATATAGTCCTAGGAAAATGAGAGAACAGCTAATCCTGAATACAATTTCCAGACACACGAAGGACAAGAAAGTCCACAAGATTAGTCAGCATGGATTCAAGAAAGGGAAGTCACATTTGGCCAACTAGGTAAGCTTATGCAGTGAATTCTACAATGACTGGCTTGGTAGATAAGTGGAGAACAGTGGATGTTTTCTACGCAGACTTCAGTAAGGCTTTCAGTGCTCTCTCACAAGATCTGAAACTGTTCAAGCATGAACACAATGAGAAGACAGACAGGTGAATACTTGAAATAGCCAAGATCAGGGGGTTTTAATCAATGGCTTAAAGTCCAGTTGAATTCAGAGCAGTAACAAGCCCGTACATCAAGGGTAGTGCTAGGTCCAATCCTATTTAACATCTACCTTGATGTTCTGGATGATGAGGCAGAGCATACCCTCAGGAAGTTTGCTGATGACACAATACTGGAAGGAGCATTTTATATGCCACAAGGTCATATAACTATCCGGAAGGACTTCAGCAGGCTGGAGAAATGAGTTGTCAGGAACCTCAAGCAGTTCAGCAAGGAGTGCAGTCTTGCAGCCGGGGTGGAATACTTCCAGGCCCAGGTACGTGCTGGGGAACATCTAGCTGGAAAGCAGCTTTGCAGAAAAAGACCTTGAGGTTCTGGTGGACATGAAGTTAAATGCAAGCTGGCAGTGTACCCTTGACAGAAAAAAGGCTAACAGAATTCTAAGCTTCTTCAGGCAAAGTATTGCCTGAAAGTGATTCTTCTTTCAGCACTGGTGAGAATTGTCTCTCTGGAGAGTGTTTTAGGGGCTCTCTATAGAGAGTTCAATGAAAACCCATAAAGATAATTAAGAGATTAGAACATCTCTCCTCGAGGAAAAGCTGAGAGAGCTGGTACTCTTTAGCCATGAGAACAGAAGGCTCAAGGGGAATCTTATCAATGTCTATAAATACCTGAAGGGAGGATGATAGAGCCAGGCTCTTTCCAGTTTCTCAGTGATGAACAAAAGGCAGCAGGCACAAGCTAGAGCATAAGAGGTTCCTTCTGAACAGGTGAGGGTGACTGAGGACTAGCATAGGAAGCCCAAAGAGGCTGTGGATCTCCTTCTTGGCCATTTTCAAAAGTCACTGGCCATGGTCCTGGGCATCCTGCTTTGGGTGGACCTGCTTGAGCAGTAGGGTTGAAACAGATAATCCCCCAAAGGACCTTACAACCTCAATCACTGCAATGAGACTACATTTCAAGAGTGATGACAGTGACAGTGGGTCATCTCTGTTGGTGCAGATTTTTGTGAGTGTGGCATGAGGCTCTTGTTCACCTCTGGTGAAAATGCATATCTAACGGTGGTAATGATGTAGACAAATAGTATTTTGTAGCTGATATGCTTTATCTTGATAGTATTGTGTTCCTTGTATCTGTTGTCGTTTCCATGGAAATAAATAGGACACATTACTTTTGTAGCTATCTACATATACACATATATACTTTCATATAAATTTTATCTTTTTAAAGCTATAAATATACATGTGGGCATTCTGCCTAAAGATAAAATATGATTCATAATGTTTCTTGTGAGAAGTGCTGTCATGTTTTCATACACTCACTTTTGTATAAACACACCAACAGAAAATAGGCATTTACTTTTTAAGAAATACATGAAAATAATCTTTCAAAACTAGTGAACTGTGTACATTCAAAGTGTACATTATGTATGACTTTTTTTTTACAACTTTTCACTGACTGGTTTTGTGTGGCAGAACTTTCTGGACAGCAATGGTGATTCATGTACAGCCACAGATATATGTACAGAACTTGAATGCACAAAGCCTATAGTGTACGAATTATTTTTCAGAGGGTATCACTATCTCTTCACAAAATGTTGCTCCGAAAATAATGCTTCCTATTTATTTAAGTGGAAACTACAACAAATATAGAAAGCACAATAACACTACTATGTTCTTTTTTATCGTTCAATACTTGCAAAGAGAGATTTGATAAATTTGTCAAATTCAACAAAATTCAAAATCCACATTTCTACACATTCTTAAAGAAATCACTCTGTTTTGATTTGTACTGTATTTTGTATAAGACCAGGAGTTTTGAAATCTGCACTTTTCCTTTCATTTGTATGTGCACATGTAATACAACCCTGGGAACACTTCAACTTAATCCAGTAGATAAACCTCTTATAATCAAATTGAAATAAAATCTCAGATAGAAAACATAAAAAGCCAGTTTTTTGAAAGAATAATAAACTTTATATATCCTTTCAATTTTTAAATTAAAGAAAATTCTGGAGGCTAGTTCTATCCTTCCTTTATGTCTGTTTTTGTGGTTTTTTTTTTTTCCAAAATAAACCTTCTGAAGAGTATTATACACATCTAAGCATGTAAAAAAGTTTGGCTGTCATTCCTACTTACAGAATACATAATCAAAGCAAACCTTTTGTCTTACTGGTAAGTAAGGGCAGTTATGGGAATCGTTTTTGGAATGGAGAACTTGGCTGAGAAGCATGACACAACACATCACACTATGTTCTCTCCAAGAAAGCAGTTTTTCAAGTTATTTTTATCAGAAGTATGTTGATTGTAATACAGTTTCTTCCCACACATGAAAAAGAACACAAGACTGAAGATCTTTCAGTGTTAAGACACAAATGTCACAATGTTCCTGCCACTTGCCTAATGTGGAAAAGTCATCCAACCACTGAATCTCACAAGTGAAGAGACACTTCGAGTGCTCCCTTTCCTGTAGCCCTCAGCAAAAGACTTCATCAAAAGAAAAGATGAGAGATCTACAGTTTTAGAGATGAGAAAAGAGATTTACTTTGGGATGAATTTTCCACTGTAACTTTATACCCAGATGATAGGCCTCCATACACCCTCTGGATTCCACATTTAAGGAACAGTTATTGGGCATGACCATTGGGAATGGTCCTTCTCAAAACAAAACAACAATCTCCTCATCCCCTTTGCAATCCTCAAGACCAGTAACATATCCTTGCAGATTGAAATAAACCACAATTAAATAAATAAATTCAGCAGTTGCCTGTCATTTTATTTAAGCATTTTTGCAAGCTTTTAATTTCTACTTCGCACTGTGGGTAAAAGACAACAGCAAATAAAACTACATGGGACTGTTGCTAACTTCGTATGCACTTCTGCAAAAGGCAGTAACAGGGAAGTCAGTGATAATGCCCAAAATTTGTATTTCTTTCTTTCTTTATGACTCTTCTAAGCAGAATCTTTGACTCTAAGCAGAATCTTAACTTCTTACTTTTGCTAATTGTTTTTAAAGCCCATGTTTCTGGGGTAGGCCTGGCCTGATAACATTCAGCCTTTGTACTAGCATGCCAGCGTTTCTCAGTGTACTATCTGTTATAACTGGGCAGCTTTCAGGGATAGATTTACCAGTCAAATCCTAAGTTAAAGTCGCCTTTAACTGAAGACATGCTTGATACCTTGATACTCACACCTAGCACGTGGTGTGCTCCGTAAGACTCAATGCTTTTGCTATCTTGCAGCTCTCATCTCTGTCCAGACAGGACCAATGTGTCTTTGCCTTTCTCTTCCGCACTCTAGAAATGCTATAAAGGCAGTAGAAACTAATAATGTGCAAGCACGGAAGATCTGAAAATCCTCAAGTAGCAGATTATTTTCTATATACTTAAAGAACACTTCAAATAACCTTCTAACAATGCAAATTGAAGTTACATTATCCATGCTAAGAAAGGAAAAGATAGCTGTAAGATAGATAACAGAACACAGCCTTGTTGAAGCTGAAGGACTGTCAATAGTCACTATTCATTTATAAACCAAAACAAAACCACAAACTGGTTATACTGTGACATCTTTATGTTACCTTTAAACAAAACTTTATGACTTTAAAGACATGAAGTGATGTATGCTTGGCCAGAACTGCATCATGATTCACAATAAGAGAAAAAAAAAAGGCTCAGAACACACATGAACTGCTTTGTTTGTGAGGCACAGACAGAAACAGAAACAGTCTTCTTTCCTAATGATTAAAAATCACTTTGAAATGAATATTTCCTGAATTTCAAAATAATTGAGGGTTAGTAGAATCCTAGTAGTTTTAGAAATTTAGAAATTTCCAGGGTTTTAGAAGAGTCTGAGCTACAAGAGAAAAAGCAAAGAAGTGAAGAGAAAGAGCAAAAGAGAAAGAACAAAAGCAATTACTACCATCTTCCAATCTCATGAACGTTTTATCAACTTAGCTAAGTAGTATGCAGTTATTTTGAATTTGTAGTTAAATAATCTTTGTGAAGTTTCTTAATTTTATTCTCATGATACCCAAAACAAAGCAAAACTTAGTTGCAATTCCTCTTTATGGTTTTAATGCATCTTTCTTCCAATTTTCTGCCCTCTCAAACTGCTGGGAAAAAAAAAAAGAAAAGCCCACAGAATCAAGCAAATTCAGATCAGGATAATACAATGGGTAAATCTTTAAAATCTATTCATTCACATTAACAGAAATTTCAAAAACCCCTCCTTGCCTGTAAGTCCACAGTACAAATCTGGGAATATTTCAAGGGTATATTAGAAAATAAAAGGTTAATGTACAATAAAGTTTGCTAATACTTTTCTCAGATCCTCTGTACCTATTAAGCTACCTGCATTCAGTTCTAAATTTCTAATTTAGGTATTAATATAGTAATATAAATATAGTTATATATTATATATATATATGTATATATATATTACATATAATATTAATATCTAATAGTATATACCTCTCAGAGAGAGTATGGTACAGTTATTAAAAAGAAGTATAATCTATATGCATTTTGTATGCTAAATATGTGCAAGTTATTCAGAGGATACTGTGAGAAACCGTTTCATGAGAAAGATGAAATGAACACACTTCATCCATAACAACAGGTAGCCTCTATTAAAACTAAAAACAAAAATTAACAGCCTTCCATTGAGAAAAATAAAAAAGAGTATCAGTAAGAAATTTTCTTTCTCAGACTTTAAAAACAAGCAAAGCAACCAAAAGGAATTCTCTTTAATTTTAATTCTTTTTATCATTATCCTTCCTCTTTCCTTACTTCCCTCCTTAAATGAGAAGGCAGATGAGATGAAAAAAAGGGGACATTATTTAAGATCATCTTGTATTCAAAACACAATAATTATTTGCAAGGATAGCCACTATGGTTTCCACATTTAACCAGCCTACATATCAAACTTTAATTGCAAATAAACATTATGTAATTCCCTTCATTTACTTGTCTCTCTGAAACTCTGAGAATTTCATTCGGTTAATTCCTAATTTATACTGTTACTAGGGAAAGAAAACTGAGACTCATCAGCATAACCAAAAGAATGAAGTAAATATAACATTTGTTCAAAACTTCTCTTGAAATGCTTTTTGCCTGAAGTGAAATTCATGTTTTGTACTGACACTCACTGATCTTATGGAGCTATTATCCATTTTATATAACTAAAAATGTAAGCATAGCACACCAACTTTTCAAATTATGACTGCAGAAAAAGTGCCCTTCTTCAGAAGATGTTCTTCCAGTCAAAGAGCAGACATGCATGAAACTTCTAGTATGGTGCTCAGAGGTTTTATACAGCAAAGATTCGTTATCATTTCACTGAGTTTGTGATATTGTGATATTTATCTTTTATTCAAGACACAAAATGAATTATCTGTGTTCATCTTCATAAAGACTGTCCA
This sequence comes from Chrysolophus pictus, assembly GCA_037305975.1. NCBI lineage: Eukaryota > Metazoa > Chordata > Aves > Galliformes > Phasianidae > Chrysolophus > Chrysolophus pictus. Next base: position 44,270,022 of record CM074614.1, on the reverse strand, counting down.
CGCCAGTAGATCTGATTTGGCACCCAGAGAGCATCTTTAAAACAGTACTATAAGCCCTCTGGAACTAAAATTCATTCTTTCACAGGCAAGGCTCCACAACATAATTCACTCACTGGAATTGAAAAACGAAACTCAACTAAACAAAAAATAAAAGCTGGTTTTACTATTTCCTTAAGCACCCATCTACAGCTAAAACTTCTCTAGAAACGATCTGAAGGAAACAACTTTCCTTCTCATAATGGAGTTCTCTGTGATGTCTAAAATGTTGAAATTAGCAGCTACACTCTAGAGGCAGAACAGACTTGCCTTCATTTTCACCAACACTGCTTTATACAATTAATTTTACCAGAAGTATTCTTAAATTCTTTCTGGTTACTAAAACAGAATATTACTGAAATTTCTAGGCAATTACCATCATTTCATAGTTAACAAGTGAAAAAGACTCAGTACAGACCTTCATAAGTTAGTCCTTGAAATAATTATTACTGCCAGGAAGATACTGTCCCCATTTCACCATGAGAATTTTGCATTTAAAGCATGGGTAACCTGAATCTGTGCAAGTAAGTCCAATAAGTAAAACATTAATCTGAACAAGCAACAGTTAAAACCTTTCTTTTCATAAGTATATAAGCAAAACTTATTTCTGCTGCAAGAGATTACTGTGTTGAGAATGTCTCCAGGGGGTTCTGAGTGCAATTGCTAAAGCAGCGCATATATACAGTCTCTATTCTCGTTATACTTGATTCAGCACAATGAATATCCAGCTGCTACTATGAAAGCAATGACTCTTAGGAACACCCATGGAGTTAGCAAGAAAGCTGGGAAATTCTGCTCACTCGCTGTTTTATCAAAGTTTATATTGAGTCATCGACCGAAGCTGGAGAGAGAAAGAGATGACAGATGTAAAAGGAAGCACTTGATTCAGTTGGAGATGAGGAATCCTAGGAAGAGATGGAAATTTTTAGGACATTTTCTAAAATGGAAAAAATAAATCTGGAATCACATTATATAAAAAAATATATATATATTCAAATAGACATATGAAAACTATTTATTTCCTTCCTGTCTTTCTTATAATTTCATGTGTACTTGTACATGATTCTACACAATCCTTTTTCTTGAGCTCTACTAATTTGAATCACCGACTCAATTGACACAAAACAAGTAGACTGCTAAGAGCATGTAAAATGGCTGCTACTGGATTACTGTTTGATCGCTTCTGTTTTCACTTACACATTGCCAAAAGTTTTCCATTAAAAAAAATAGCTGTAAAATCTTCCTTTCTTCAGCTTTTTGTGTTTGCCATTTTTAATGTCTCTGTAACATTCCCTTTCATCACATTATTTCTTTCATTAAGCTTTTCTTTTATTACTTCCTTTTCTCTTATTATTCAATTTTCTTGTTATTCCATTTTCTCAATTGTCTCATTTCTTTCCTGTTCTAAGCTCTTCCTGTCCATGATTTGCTTTGAACTCAGGATGTTTGGAGATGGAAATAGAAAGCAAGGAAATTCTTTTATGTTTTTGGATTGTAGATCTACTCACCTACAAAAATGTTTAGCATCTGACAATGGAGTATACCACAAACTTTCATGCTCTAGCATTGGCTTAGATTGCCTGAGAGCAGGTATAAGCTCACCCCTGAGAAGAAAGCATCTTCATTAAAACATCATTATTTTCACATCAAGACTGTGTTGCTTTGAAAAAGTTTTCTAACTTAGGTAATGGGAGAACTGAAATACATCATGCATTGACATCCAATCTTACAGTATGGTAAATACTATCACCACAAAAATAAAACAGCAACAACAACAGTAAAACACCAAATATTCACATGTCTTTAAGAAACTTGACAGTTGCTGTCAGATGAAAAAAATATGCACAAAGTCTCATGATGGCAAAGCCACTTTACTCCTCTAAATGAACAACCCAACTTCGATTCCCTCTTCAGTCTAAAAAGATTTGAATCTAAATTTGTTATTTATTAACTTTAGGATACTGTGAGATCAGAGATTCTGGCATTTATAAATGTAATATTCACAGACACATAGATGTTCATTCTATCAGAAGAACTGTAACATCCAAATCTGATCTGTCTTGCTTGCTATCTAGTCGAAAGCACAAAAGGATAGTTGCAAACTGGATGAATTACTGATTCTTCATTGAAGAAAGGAATGAACACCCCTGAAATCCTTACTAAAACAGGGGAGATTTAGATTAGATTTACACAGAGGGTGGTAAAGCACAGGCACAGCTGTCCAGAGAAACTGTAGATGCACCACACCAGGAGGAATTCAGGGCCAGGCTGCATGGGGCTCTGGGCAGCCTGAGCTGGTGGGGGACTCTTCTTACTACTTTTATCTTGGCTTCTTAGACTTGTATAGCCATATTTTCCATCTCTCACCTATAAGACTTTTGACTGTAGTGACTTGTTTTATCCAAAATGGTAAGGATAAAACAAGTCACAGAGAAGTAAGGGAAACAACCTGCAAAGAAGAGAAAAATAACCCACAGATGTTGGTAACAGCAGTAAACCTGGAGAAGCACTGCACACGTTACTTGGTTCAGTTGGTCCATGTGGAAAAAGAAGAAAAAAAGATGAAGTGTTAAATGCCTTCAAAACATGAAAAGTTTGAATTACATTTTGCCTCACTGTAAACACTCAAGTCACTCAGGAAAAAAAGACAAATCTGGGAAACCAGTTTGTCTCTGCTGCAGAGACATTTGTTAAAATGATGTTTTTCTAGTAACAGAATGAAAGTCCAGAGGGAGATGAAAGAGGAGAAAAGTAAAAGAAACAAAATGGGTTCACCTCAGAATATGGATATCCCTGCTTCAAAACAATCCAGTTATCTAACAACAAAGCACTTAAAAGTAATCTCTAGAGACTTACTGTTGAACAGAATGCAGAATGTTCTGAAAGTGCTACAATTCTTTGTCAAAATAGTTTGAACCTTCATTATATATATGATGACTTCCTTCTATCTAACTGACAGCTCTTTTAACACAAGTACACCATTCTCCTCCCTGAAGAAATGCACTGTGGTGGGAAGTGTTCCAGAGGAGATCCCAGAAGATTTCGAACTATTAGAGATTTGAAAATCAGTGATGGGGAAGCAAAATGATCTGCTTACTTTTTATCATCAGTAGCTATCCGCACATTGTCATTCTCTTTTCAGTTTGATGTCTTAATGCCAAAGTTAAGTGGGTAAAGCTCAAAATAGACTGACATCATCAAGTAACAAAGAGTGAAATGAGGCAGAAAAAGCTCAAATAAGATTCTTTTTCATGGAAAAAGCTAGCTTAACATTTCAAAAGAGATCTCTAACCCCAGTTATCACAAGTGTAATAAAGACAATACAAACATAAGCCTTGTTGAGGCTTGAGAATGATTTATGAAATTCCTTATCTGCTTTGGCTTCAGCCAGAATATAAGACACTGGGATTTTTGCCCATCAGATGTACATTCAGATGTACAATGAATGGATATTTCTTTAAAAGCATTTGTGAAGGGAACTATTTGTTTTAGTGTAAGTTTTATGATTTCTTGTAGAATTGTATTTGCTTCAGAAATAATATTAACAATATATTTATTTTTATTCATATTTATTTCATTTACTAATATGAATATTTAACATTAATCTTAAATTTTAAGTAGCTCATTTTAGAATGAGTCTTGAAGTCTGCGCTGTTCAGTAGTTTGGACAGTGTCTACAGTAGCAAGTACTGCTTGCTCGCAGTGGAAGATAGCAGGGTGTAACAGGGTGGTGCTGAGTTGCTGCTGAGAGTCCAGTATCCACAGTGCATGCTTTTAAGAGTGTTTAACTTTGGAACTGCCCTACTCTACCAAGAAATGAATGAGTATTAAAAGGTCAAGTACAACATGGATGTTCCTGTCATACATTTTCCTGTTTAGTTTCATCTGAAATAAATTCTGATGACATGCACTGAGATCCCTCTGGGATGAGACCAGCTGTGATAAATGGGGATGATCAGCAGGCTCTTTCCAAATGCTTGATATCTACTTCTAGAGAGGCATCATCAGGGATCCCTAAAGCCTGCCTGCCAAACCTTTCTCTTTTCCTGGGAACTATAGAGCAAAATAAAGAGGTAACTGTGAAGCTATGTAAAGGTTTTAGGAGCACTTCCCTAGTGTTATTTCCAGTTTTCAACATGGAAAAGAAAAAAAAACAAACATACAGAAAAGAACATTTGCCTTAAGTATTGTAATTGCCAGCCAACAAGTAATCCCTAATAATTCAACTTTGTTTCACTCTCATTTTCCAAATGCCTCTTTCTTTGAGTAATAGCATCCATCTGATCTTCCAGAATTAGTCCTGGAGTAACACACCAAACATCTTCCAATTCTTTCCACAGCCAGAGCAGAAGGAAATAAGCACTGACATTTATCTGATTGACTCTAATAGGTTGCCTTGCTTACTTCCAAATCTTGTTTCAAAAAGGTGTTCATTAGTATAAGACTGGATACATCAGACTGACAATGGCATTCTGTGAGCCTGAATGTTCAGTTAAACACTAAATGCATTTTTTGTATCAAAAGCATTTTTGACACATGCACAAATTTAGAAACAGTGTTAGTAGAATTAACTGTTTTGATTTCTTTTGTGGAAGACATACCTCTTTTCACATGAAGACAGCATTGGTTGTTACATTCATCCCCTCATGTTTTTGCACATGCAACATATAAAGTCTGATTGCATTTATTTTCTTAGTATAACTATATTTCACTTCTTTCTATCTATGCCAAATATGGTAGTTGTTTTGTTTCTATACTTATTTATGTTATGTCCAAGAAAAATGCACCCAATAAGCAGACAGAGATATCAAACATGAGGTTTTCACCATGAAAAAATATATTTATGCATCACAATCACAGCTTGGAGTGAGCCAGAACACACACATGCCAACATGCTGGAGCGAACTCAGAGTGGAAGGTTTTTTTTTTAGACTACTCATAGTAATAGTAATATGAAGAAAAGGTAGATTTTCAGAGAATGCCTTACAAGTTGCACTGGGAAATGAATGGAATAGTGGTCACTGGAAACATTTAGCTCTACATTTGGACAAACACTGGTCAGGGTGTAGAGGAATGCTCAGTTCAATAGCAGAAAACATTCCTGTGGATCTAAGCTCTTCAGGAATCAGAGAGTTTACTTAAATATTTACCATATTTCTAATTATTAGTATAGCCATGATTTTGTAAGATAAATTCACATGATCATAGTCTTATTTTTCCTTTCAGATACAGACAGCTAAGAGAACATTACCTTAATCATGGACAAAGAAGAGTTATTCATAGAATTACAGAATCATAGAATCATAGAATGTCGGACCAAAATTCAGACCCCTTGTCTGAGAGTGTTGTCCAGACTTTTCTTGAACTCCAGCAGCTTGGAGCAATGCTGACTGACCTGGGCATCCTGTTCCATACCCACCGCCCTCTGGTGAAAACCCTTTCCCTAACACCCAACCTGATCCTCCCCTCACACAGCTCCATGCTTCTCCCTCCTATCATATCACTGTCACCAGAAAGCAGAGCTCTGTGCTGCCTTTCCTCCCTGTGGGGAGCTGCCATGAGGCCTTGCCTCAGCCTGCCCTGCTTTGGGCTGAACAAACCAAAGGACTTCAGCCACTCTTCATATGTCTTGCCCTCTAGGTCCTTTACCATTTTTGTTGTCCTTCTTTGAATGCTCTCTGAGGGTTTTATGATCTTATACTCTGGCATCCAGAACTGCACGCAGTGCTTGTGGTGAGACTGCACTCAGCAGGGCAGAGGCACAGTCCTTTCCCTCAGATACTGGCAGTGCTGGGCTAGATGCACTCCAGGGTTTGGTTGGTCCTTTTTGGCTTCCAGGGCTCACTACTGACTTATATTCAATTGGCTGTCAGTCAGAATCTGTAGATGCCTTTCTGCAGGATTGCGCTCCAGCCTTTTCCACTCTATATGCAAATCTGCATATATATTCAGAGTTGCCCACTCTCGGGCGCAGAGTCTACACTAAACAAGTAGCAGACTACCTGCAACTTATGGTAGTTCATTATGAATATCTTGCAGGCAGTTCTTACCCTAAAAAAGAAGAAAACGTCTCAGTTTATGAGATAACCAATGTACTTTATACTGGACCTTTATTTATGCCTGCTGCTAGGCAGAAAACTTATAAATATTCTAGGAAACTTGAGTTTTCAATTTCTCAGTCCGACTCTGTGCAGACAGAACATCATCATCAAAATCTGTCTCTTAAACTGCAGGTCATAAAAAGCTAGCAAGCTGACTGGCTCTACCTACAAAGCGTGAAAATAGTTTTGAGGTGTGAGCTTAGTTGTCAGACATGTTTTGCAGTAGAAGAAACAGACTGATTTGGGAGTTTACTCCAAGATGGCAAAAATTAGTCTTTCAGGAAGGAATAATGGACCAAATCTACCTCCTTTGAGTTTAAGTCACCATATCAGAGAGTATCATAATAACAATTATTATTGAAAGACATTGAGATTCTCATAGATAAGGCATCTAAAGCTTAACCTGCAAAGAGAGTACAGTCAGTATCAGTACACTTTTAACAGGACTACAGAGTTTCTGCCCTGAAAAACTCTTAGCTCTCTCAAATTTAGATATGAAGTCTGAATTTTTGCCCTATCAGCCACCTTTGAAAATGTGCCAGGTGGAGTCTCAGATCAAAAGTGGAAGAGTACTTATTCAGTTTCTGGCAAATCAAATGACATGAATCTCAACAAATTTGGTGGCTGTCTCCACAGAACAGAGTCATTTTTTTTTTTATTGAAACTTGACATTTATCATACTGTTTAGACAGATCCTAGTGACAATTACGAAAGACATTTGCTGGGCTGTCAGTATTTCGTGTCAGCACAGAAGACCTCATTAACACAGAACAAGAAAAATCATCCACTGAATATGAAAGAGAGATAAAAGAATTTAATTTTAATTAACTCTATAAATTTTTCAAAATGTTTCCAATTCAGCACAAGACATGAAAATCTAAAGTAGTGGTTTATATACTGTTTACCAGTGCTGACTTTATAAGAAACTTGAATGAGTCAGCTCATTTTATACAGCAGCTGTTCTAAGCCATTGCATATACTACAGCAAAAATGTATTTCCCAAAATCTTTGATCTACTTCTGGTTTCTTTGACTTTCAACCTAATTTCAATAAACAGGGAAAAAACTTAAGTGAAGCACAGTTAGTACCAATGCTTATGTGTGTGGTCTTCACACAAGCAGAATGTAACATCTGTAGGAAGAAATCAGCAGAAGTACTGAGTTTACCAGAAAGAACAGAATGCAAGAGACATCTGGTAGCAATATTTGAAGGTTTGTTCTATCAACAGAGTATTTTGGAAGAAAGATACTTTCTTTATATTATTTAGTGCAATGTCAGAAAATCACTCATTTCATCAGAAAGTATTAAATTCCAGCACATCACATCACAGAATTCAGCATCTTAAAAAATAGGGTTCAAAGTTATTAATGTTTGTCAGACTTCTTGTCATAGCTCTTTCAATTCTAGCTAGCAAGTAGGTGACACTCAAATTCAGACAAACCTCAAGATATTTAGTGAGTTCAAATAGAAATGATGATGAAGTTAAAAAAAAAAAAATCTCACGCTTATTGAAGTTTTAGGATGTAACTATCTTAAGAAGATTAGTTCTTTTTTGGGAATCAGTAATTTTCACTACCAAAGAAAGACCTGCTGTATTAAAAGGTGAAGGTCTTCCATATATTTGAAGGAGAAAAAACATTTTTTGCTTATAAAGTGATATCAGAAATGTTACATTAAATTGTACAGCACTGCAGTACTCCTGGTTTATTATACAGGAACATTACTCCTGCAGAAATATATCATATTTGTATTCACGTGAATAACTACATATGTCAGTGTCATATCCCTGAAGAATAACGGTACTATCAACACACAAACATTTCCTTACATTTTTTGCCCAATTGCATGTTGTCACAACATCCACCGTCACATTTACTTTTTAAAAAAGATCTGTCATTGTTTGCAGGGTAGATATTACAATTCTTGTTCAGATCATTAGGTTTTAATAGAACTTCTAATATAAATGAAAGATACAAGATTAAGTTCTGATGGTATAGATTTATAAAGATTTAATCCTCTAGACAGTGTTAGGAAAAGAAGTTCTCTGCTTTACCATGAAGTAATACTTTGCATACTCTGATTATATCTTTACAGAATATTCTTCCTATCTCAACTTGTGTGCATTTTATTTAATTAAAAACAAAAAACAAGAAAACAAACACTATTAAAAAGACCTTGTTTTTTGTTTTGTTTTGTTTTCTTGTTTGTTTTTTGTTTGTTTGTTTTTTAAGAAATCTCTAAGCAATTGCTATCAGATTTATATCTGGCTATTTTTACTCTCTGTTAATTGCCAGTTCAATACTGTGGCAGTATTTTTCTGGTTAGACAGGCCTTTATCTGACTCTCTGCTCTTTCCCTGAAGGAAATAATCTAAGAAGCATCAAAGTATCAATAAATAAATAAAAACAAAACAGTAGTTTCTATTTTATTGGTCTATGAAGTTCTACATAGGATTTGGTTATAATTCTTAACTTGCTTTAGTTGCACCATGGCTTTTACATTTTTTATCTTTCAAAACATTTAGTATTTCTTGGCATTTGTGTCTCTTCTGACAAGAAGTTCATGAGAATGAACAAAACAGGAAACTGAAATGATATTTTCTAAAGCTGCTATCCATACACTGGATACTTTCAAGTATTCTAAATTAGGCCAGTGAGTCCACATACATCATAGCTATATCAAAGCTCAAGATACAATCAACCTATTTATAAATCAAAGCAGTCTTTTTTGGAGCACAGAAATCAGAACAGCCCAAATCTGTTCTATAGCAGGGAATTCTGGTAATTACTTCTCTTTTTCTTTGCTTTTACCACTTCTGACATCATTTGTTAATTACACATCTACTGATATCTCTGACAATCACAGAATCATAGAATCACAGAATTACAAGGATTGGAAGGGGCCTCTAGATATCATTGAGTCCAACCTCCCTGCAAAGCTATACCTAATCTGTTATGTTCATGTCTGGGGTCGGTACTGGGGCCTATCTTGTTTAATATCTTTATTGATGACCTAGACGAGGGGATTGAGTGTACCCTCAGTAAGTTTGCAGATGACACCACGTTGGAAGGTGGTGTTGATCTGCCTGAGGGTAGGGAGGCCCTTCAGAGGGACTTAGATAAGCTGGATCGCTGGGCTGAGGTAAATGGGATGAGGTTCAACAAGGCCAAGTGCCGGGTCCTTCACTTTGGCCACAACAATCCCATGCATCGCTATAGGCTTGGGGACGAGTGACTGTGATGACTGTGAAGAGGAAAGGGACCTGGGGGTGTTGGTTGATGCTCGGCTGAACATGAGCCGACAGTGTGCCCAGGTGGCCAAGAGGGCCAGCGCCATCCTGGCCTGCATTAGAAATAGTGTGGCCAGCAGGAGCAGGGAGGTGATCATCCCCCTGTACTCAGCACTGGTGAGGCCGCACCTTGAGTATTGTGTTCAGTTTTGGGCCCCTCACTACAAGAAAGACACTGAGGCCCTGGAGCGTGTCCAGAGAAGGGCAACGAAACTGGTGAGGGGTCTGGAGCACAAGTCTTATGAGGAGTGGCTGGGGGAGCTGGGGTGGTTTAGTCTGGAGAAGAGGAGGCTCAGGGGAGACCTCATCGCACTCTACAACTTCCTGAAGGGAGGTTGTGGTGAAGAGGGGTTTGGCCTCTTCTCCCAGGCAACAAACAGGACTCGGGGAAATGGCCGCAAGTTGTACCAGAAGAGGTTTAGGTTAGACTTAAGGAAGAACTTTTTCTCTCAGAGGGTGGTCAGGCACTGGAATGGCCTGCCAAGGGAGGTGGTGGAGTTGCCATCCCTGGCAGTGTTCAAGAGGCATCTGGATGAGGAGCTGCGAGATATGGTTTAGTAGCTTGTGGTAGCAGTGGTAGTGTGAAGACGGTTGGACTAGATGATCTTACAGGTCGTTTCCAACCTCGTGATTCTATGATTCTATGATTCATTTATGACCAAACTGTTCATGACTTCAAAGTATAAGACAATTATTAACTGCTGGGACAGTACCGTTGGAAAAACTTGTCTAATACAGTGGGAGATCAAGCAATGAAAACTCATGTACTTTCACAATAAATTGAGTGTGATTATTGTAACATAGCCCCTTATCAAGAGATAGAACTGTGAATCAACTTTATTTTAATTTAATAATCAACTTCACTTTAAGCTGTTTCATTCCAAACACTAAAGAGAATTGAAGAGATGATCAGTTCTGTATAAGACCTAAATTTCAAAACTTTCAATGCAGAAATGCAGAAAAACTAAACCAAATAACAACTGCAAAATTAATTTTGATAAGACCAAGTAAAAACATACACAGATCAGAAGCTTTCAATAAAATTCTATTTCCACTATTAATTGATACTATATGCCACAGTTTTGTGTTTCACTATACTAAAAAAAAAAAAAAAAAAAGAATTAGATTGGACATTACTACTATTCTTATAAATATATGAAAGCATGCATAAAACTACTAGAATACTATCTCTATATATGCATCATATCATGCAAGACATGAGCCTTGACATAATCTCTGAAAAAAAGAGATTTGAATGATTTATTTTATACCTATAACATTTCTGTCTTAGTAGATGGAATTATTGGTTTCACACTTTGCAATTTTTTATAAAAATTCTAGTACATATTCTGTGAATGTGTTTGGATGGAAATCTGAAATGTACTTGTGATCTGTGAGAGAAGTCATCACTCATTTGGGGAATTGAGGGAAAGAAACCACAATGTCTGACATCAAAAGCGGTAGCGGTGCGTGCTTTGACCAGTCTACATAGGAAGGTGGTAAATTCACATTAATACCAACTTCTGGTAGCAACTGTAAGGTTTTGCTTGGGCAAATATTGCTAGAACTTCAGATTTATTTGTTGCTCTCCGTTTTGTGACAGAAATGAGTGTTGAAAAGGCTCAGTCTTTTAGCCCTGTGCTCGTAGCCTTTATGAGAACAGGGATTATTATTTAAATACTTAGAGCTGCACTAAGAACCTGCCTTTGATCACCTCTTGAAATACTAATGAAATACTGTGAAACACTCAAACCTTGCAACTGAATTAAGACAATGAGAGTTCTCCTTCAGTTCATTTTCTTCAGTAGTCTGAACTAACAACTCGGTTATTTTCTGATAAAATATTGATGCCCTAACACATCATGTCACTATGTGCTGTACTCCTATTAAAAATGTATTTAAGAAAAGGTAATGGGTTGTTATTACTTTCATTTTGAAAAATATCATCAGAGTTATAAGTTCAGTATGCTTTGCTGAGAAAGTTGGCATGGACAGTAGGATTGAAAGCATGCTTGCAATTTGGATGTTAGTAAACCATTATGAAACGCTCAAAGGAATTTCCTTGATATGACTAGACATTTACATAGTTCATTGGAAAGATGTGCATCTCAGCTACTGAGCTGTAAGTGTACAGGTTAATCAGAAAAGAGATTGAAGGGAAGTATGCTCCACTGCTATAAGGGGTTGGCCCATATACTTTCAGAAGAAAGACTATTGGGCGAAATTGTGTATGCATATAGGTCTAGGGTCAGGAAGACAGACTGCTGTGTTTACAAAAGAAAGAGAGAGAAAGAGAAATGAAAACATGAAGCAGAGCAGAGATCAGAGTCTCAGTAGTGAGAAGAATGTGTCAGGATAGATAAACATCCTGCACTGGTATCTGGGAAAAAAAAAATAAAAAAGCAGAAATAGGACACAATATTCAAGAAACTGCATCTATTACTGGTTTTGTATTTTTTAATTTTGAGGGAAGTAGAATGGCTATTTTTAGATATTAATGCCAGATTCTTTTGAAGTTAAAGAAAGACCAAACAAAAGTTTAAAACTTGTTATCCCAAAGCTAGGTACTTAAAAACATCTCTAAATTTTGAACAGTCAATCACAATGTGTTGCAAACACATACTGCTTCAGAAAATCAAAGCTTTTTTTAAATTAGGACTGGACATGTCACTTTAGTGCATAATTAAAAACAGTAAATAAAACTGAAAATTCACCTTCATTGTTTTGCTGTATCAAAAATGAAAGGGAAGGTATGAAAAGTCAAGGTACACCAGCTATGGAGAATCTTCCAAAAGGCACTAACAGAACACTTAATCTCACTTTATGGCCCAACTAAATTGGGGTCACATTTGAGCTGTGAGCTCAGAATCAGCTGGGTCTTTCTACATTTAAACTGTCATTAAAGCATTTAGAAAGCAGTACTGAAACAGAAGCACAATCATAGTATAACTGCCCCATAAGCTATAGCAAAAAGTCCTATACATCTTAAATTTCAGATTCTTGTAGCAACAGAATTCACATTAATTATACAGTAGTGAGTGATTCTTGAGAGGAAGCAGGCAAGAGAAAAACAATATTCAAATAAACAAGTAGTACAAGTTAAATACAAGAACGAGGTTTCTTAAAAATTATTACGGAAACCTAAAATAAGGTACAAGACAAACATGTGATCTAAAAGCCTATGAGGTACCTGCTGAAATAAATAAATAGATTACAGATACACAATTGGTTTCTGTATTTGTAAGTATACTATTTCAGACTAGTATAAAGCACTATTTTCAACATAGAAATCTATGCAGGTTATAGAACAAGAGCCCATAAGAGGATCTATTTCCAAAGAGCAGGATAATTATTTAACAGGCTTCTCCTAGAATACGTTCCTTTTTCTCTAAGTCTGCCTTTACTTCAAAAAAAAGCACTCTCCAAAATTAGTTGTCAGACATCATGGAGACAACATGTTAATTAGATAAATTGTGAGGGACTGCAGTATATTGTGCAAGCGTTGGCTGCAGCAAACTGGAAAGCTAATAATCCTCTAAGAAACGTCTGGATCCTTGCACAGATGATTACAGAATATAGAAGCTTTGTTTTTTTGTTTTTGTTTTCCCCAGAATCCATCCATAACAACTCCAAGGAACAAAATTACCTAGGTTTGTCCAAGATCGGAGACGGTGCTTTGCAATTTCAGGACCTGGTTTTGCTTCTGCTCAAATTAACTGAAGGAGACACAGCCACTGACTTTGTATGTTTGGTACTAGCAAGTGCCAAATACAGACATGCAGTCAAAGGCCATGAAAATAAAATTTTATTCATAATTCTGTAGAAATGTATTCAAGAACTTTCCTGTCTGTAATAAAATCTGCAGTACCTTCATCTCAAAAATCAGTTGTGCTTTTACAATATGAATTTGACATACTGTAGGTGGTATTATCAAAAACTTAGAACTGCAAAGCTATTTAAGGAAGATTAACTAAATTTCTGTGAAGCCTTTGCAAACTTAGCTTTGTTATGGTAATATCTGAAGACAGTACCACACAATTTCCATGCTACTGATTCCTTCATAAACAAGGTGCATTCTAATTTTATGTTATAACCTGCTTTTATCTTTATGTTATATCCTGTCTGTTCATAAACCAAATGCTTAAATGCAAAGTATTACTGATGCTAAAATAATATGAAACAGTCTATTTTGACTTTTTTCTTCCTAATTTTTTCTAAAATCAACCACGTGTCAGTTTGAGAAGCAGGTGCAGAAGTACTGGCTACAGTGGCATTTTGTGTACCAATAAATCATAAAACAGAACTGACAACTACAACCACTAAAGGAAATAAATCATCAAGCATTTATATACTGAGGCAAACATCTCACACGAAACATATCTGAATATAATTCTCAAATGTTATTAATTGGCAATTTCAGCCTTTCTGATGTGGCCACAAAATGGAATCCTAGTCCAGTGAAGTTAGCAAGTTTATAACAACAGTAAGTTGCAAACAGGATGCTCATTTTCATAATCATCATCATATTTGGAAATGTTATGAAGAAGTCACAAACTGGTGTGTTTGTGATCAGCAACAGGGCAACCGGTAGAAATTTTAATGATTAAATATAGCAAGTAAAAGGGTAAAGAAGATGTATTGGAGAAAAATCAAGATAGCTTTGGAGATAAAAATATCTCAAAAATATGGTAGTGTTCTGTGACAGATTCAAATAGCAGGTGGGTGAGCTGATAGTGTCTAGGAATATTGTGGGAAGTTATAACAAGTCTGTCATGAAGCCTCTTAAAGAAAACAAGTCGTCATGGGAAGAAAGAGAGTCACTTCATTAACCAGTATGAAGCAGCATCACAATGTGGGATAAATAGCAGGCACTGTGAACAGTTTAGTATATGGGTAAATGACCTGAAAAAGGGGATGTTACCCAAAACGGATTATTCAGAATATGCAGTGCTAAAGACAACTGTAGGAAACATAGACATCTCCTAACACTGAATAATTTGGCAATAAAATAGTAAATGTGATATAAAAACGTGCACAGTAACACCAAGAAGGAAAGAATATGCATGACTTCTTAATCAGCAAGACCCTTTTGGAAAACATCTTGAAATTGTCATGGATAACTCACTATGAACATCATTTCAGCAGCAAGTGTAATCAAAACAACACCAGAAGCTTAAATGACATTGGGAAATGTTTTGAGAATAAAACATAAGGAGCTATATGATTTTACCTAGTTCATTTTAAAAAATATATAGTTTAGTTAGGAAGAAATAGAGAATGACAACGAAGATTATTACAGGTATGAAATACTTTTATCTAGGGTAAGAAACAAGGCATTTCCACCTGAAACAAATAAAATGGTATTATGAATTGATAAAGACCACAGAATGGTTATCCTATATTTCTCGTAACAGCAGGTAGGCACTAAGAATTTTGATGCTAATTTAAGCACAAAAAAACCTCTTTCAGCTACAGCAAAAATTGTGTAACACAGTGTTACAGTGCCCTAAAGGAATTAATTAAAAATGAATGAGTTAAAAGATGAGTAAAGATGATAATTCAAAGAGAGATCATCAATGTCTTTAAGCAAAGTAGCTAAAACAGAACACTTTCCTAACCAATCATTAGGCTATTCTATAATCTTGAGGGTTATAAAAACAAAAATGTTTTGCAGTTACTCTTAACGTATTTTACTGTGCATCTATTGATGATTGCCATTATTTCACAGAACATCCTTCTTACAGATATTTAAAGGTTTTACAGCTCTGCCAATTATCACACATCAAGACATTTGAATGTTGTTTCTATTTCCGACCACAAGCTCTCTGCACAGAGATCTCATTTGCTCAATCAGCACATTGGGATTTAGGGCTGTGAAGTGCATACACAGTTTTTTACCTTTAATTCATTTTCATACATCAGTTTGTTCCTTTGTTTTTTCTCTGTTTTATCTGGAGAAGTCAGTACAGTTCAGTGTAAACCATAGTCAGTGCATGGTCTCCAAATTGTAAGCACACTAAGATGTTATCAGGTAGAAAAATCTACTCCATCAACTTGAATTCAAGAGAGGCTTGAACTATCCTGAAAACCTTTCCATCTGGTAGTAATTAGGTTCAAGTTCTAAAATAGCTAAGAATAGTTAATAGTTACTGAACAGCTATAGGCTTTCTTAATCAAGGTTCACTCAATTCAAATGGATTTTCTTTTTGCATAAAAAGAGATTAAAAAAACAATAAGAGGAAGATGATAGGAAGGTAGAATGAAGCACAATGTGAGGTGGATGAATACATTCACTTGTTTCTGGAAGTGCAACTTGCTGACTGTACAACCTCTCTGGGCAGCCCGTTCCAGTGCTCTGTGACCCTCACAGTAAAAATGTTTTTTATCATGTTCAAGTGGAATATCCTATGTGCTCATTGCCCCTTGTTCTGCCACTGGGCACCACTGAAATGAGCCTAGACCTATCCTCTTGATGCTTCCCATTACGATATTTTTAAGCATTGATAAAATATCTCCTCAGTCTTCTCCAGACTGAACAGTCCCAGGTCTCTTACTCTTTTCTCATAAAAGAAGCCTTCCCTTCCTTTCTCTGCCTCCACCAGACTCTCTCCAACAGTTTTCTGTTTTTCTTGAACAAGGAGCCCAGAACTGGACAGAGCACTCCAGATGTGGCCTCTCCTGGGCAGAGGAGGGGGAGAGAATCAACTCTTTTCACCTGCTGGAAACACTCTTTGTAATGCACCCCAGGAGGCATTTTTTTAAGTAGTCCTGTGTAAAGCCAGGAGATTGGATCATCCTTGTGAGTCTCTTCCAACTCGAGGCCTTCTACGATTCTATGATCAATAGTTGGACTTGGTGATAATTTGTGTCTCATTCAAACTATTAATACCTTTGTCAGTCACGGCACTCTCAAATCAAGTCTGTGGGGCTGTGAGCCCGGAGTTGGCTCACTTCCTCTCCCAGCTTGAAATCTAGGCAGTCTAGGATGATCCTTGATCCTCACTGCCGCTGCTGCCAGCTGCCTCTTTTCACCTGGTGTTGTGGTCATCTGTGGGCAGGTAGGAGAACTTCTTCTAACTGGGAGTTATCTTATGACTTACTTTAAGGGGATTAAAAGTAAGAATAAAATATCAAGATATCACCTGCAATTGTGAAGTAGTTTGAAAAAGAGCACACCTTTATTTCAGATAATAGCACAAAAATAGTTTCCATACATAGAACTACGCATATGCAGCTAGTGTTAACATCTAAAACTGATTTCAAATAATTCTCACAAAATTAGTATATTGTAGAAACTGAGCAGCAATTCGTTATTCATTGCAAAGCAAAGTACTTAGTTAACTGGTAGGCTAAATGGGACAGTGAGATCATAAACCATTATTTTTAGCTAAAGAATATTATTCAGTTTTAAATGTCAGGAATGACTAATTTTCATAAGGGGATAAGTAAAATTAATGTTAATTAGTTAATTATTCAAATAACAAATGTTGGGGCAGGAGGTGTGACAAGTCGCATATGTACTTTTAATACTTGTTATCTATTTACATAGCTGGATTATATGTGGATAAAAATTGAGCCTTATTCTTGAACCTGTTAATTAGAACGTATTTATTACCCTTATTTTTATATTGCAAAGAAGAAATTTTGTTAAAAAATGTTTTGGATGAAATTAAAAGAAACATGGAGAAAACAAATATGAAATATTCCATTTGAAATGATCTCTTCTGTGACCTGTAAAGTTTTAAAATTCAATTAAAATTTTTAACATATAGTACTCAAAATTGCTGTATAAATTCCTTAACAATTATTTAAAACAGAAAGGCAAAAAGCTGTCTTGATATACTGTGTATGCTTCTCTGTGCCTGAACAAGTCTATTAAGCATACTCTACCGTTGCCTTTAGTACAAGATTTTTTCTACTGCTTTATCAAGCGTCTCAAAACCCATTTACATCTAACTTCAGTAGTTGGATGTCTGTAAACTGATGGGTCACATATCTGAAACAGGTATCAAAGAGATCTTTCATGAAATGATGATATCATCTGACCACAAAGATAGAATAGGGCAAAAGAGATGACAATGTTATAATCATAAAGTGGTGTACTGTCTCATTTTGATACCGAGATATCAGAGAGTTCTTCAGGTTACAATACCTTGAGAGACAGCCCAATGCTCATGACAAAAATCTACATTTACCAGTGTAAAACTGATTTTTCAAAGAGTAAAGCAAGATCCAATCAATTTCAAGAGTCACACTGGTTTACATTAACCTATTTGCTGGACTCTGTACATCCAGAGAAACCGTTTTCCTCTAAAGTCCTGTACTTCCTCCAGAACTGAAATAAAACTTGTAAATAGTAGTAGTGGTGATGAAATCAGTGTAATATTACCAAATCAAATAATGTACTATTATTTCAGTGGGAATTAAGGTGATTAAAACAGACAAGAGAGAACTTATCTGAGTAGAAAATACACATCAAATATCTGCAATATCAACAGATTAAGCTTACTTTCAATATAGATCAAATCTCTTAACTTTCAGTTTGGCTAAGTGCTGATTAATCTCATAATGATACTGACAGATTTACAATAAAAATGTTTCTGAAAGGAAGCCATTTAACAACACAACTTTTGGAAGCCCTTTTATAATTGTGATAATGATTTCCTTGGAATTCAACCTTTTTTTTTTTTTTTTTAAAGGTGACTCTTTGCTCCCCACTGAGTATGCACTTTTAAATGGAAGATGCTTTTGAAGTGAGTTTTCTCTAATTCACTGTAATTGGTTATAACAAGTCTTTTAGGTAACAACAACTACAGCCTTTGATTATGCTTCTTCTCTGCCATTATAGTTAATGTGTCAGTGTAAAATAGAATAAAACGGAAGGTTCCTTATATACCAGAGGGATAAGATACCTAAGAAACCTCAAGATCATATCTGATTTTCCAAAAGCTAATATTAACTGTTAATAACTATTTACAATGCCTTTATAAATTTAACATCTAATTAAATTTTTAAGATTCGTTCATTTTTATTAGTTTGGATGAGCTAAATAGAAAATGCAATTACTTGCCGTTATTTCTGTAGTTATAGAACACTAGCTTAGACTTCAAAAATCAGCTTTCTCCTGGGAGAAGAGCAGGTATTTGACCGAAGTCATTACACCAAGTCATGCACAGAGGTGCACTGTTTTTCTGTTTTGCTAGATTGTGTTTCATTATGCTCCTCATTACACTCCTAATTATATTCCCACTAAATGGCTGATTCTTTTATTTCTGCTTCCTAAATCCTTATTGTAACATGTCCAAATCATTCCAGTTTTTAAAGGAGGCCTACAGGAAGGATGACAACAGACTGCAGGGAGTGTACTGACAGGACAACTGGTAAAGGTTTTAAACTAAATGAGTGGAGATTTAGATTAGATGCTAGGAGGAAAGTCTTTACACAGAGTGTGGTGATGAAGTGGAACAGGCTGTTCAGAGAAGCTATTGATGCCCCACAGTGTTCAAGGCCAGATTGACTGGGGTCCTAAGCAGCCTGATCTGGTGGGTGGCAGCCCAAAGCAGGGGGTTAGAACTAGATGATCCTTAATGTTCCTTTCAACTCCAACCATTCTAGTGCATGCAAACATCAATGCATAATGCAGAGTGCCTGTAGTCTCACGGTTTGAAAAATCCCACTCTGTTCTTACACATTATACAAAAGGATGCAGGTTGCAAGCTGGCCCTAATTAATCTCTCCAGTATGCAGTCAACTTTTTACTCCTCCTCCACATTTCTATAATATTATGATATAAATGTTTTAACAGAATCATAGAGTCATAGAATGGTTTGGGTTGGAAGGGACCTCAAGGATCAAGTTCTAATCCCCCACTGCTAAATCAAGTACTAGATCAGACTGCCCAGGGCTTCATCCAATCTGGCCTTAAACACCTCCAGGGATGGAACATCGATAGCCTCTCTGGATAACCTGTTCCCACACCTCACCACCCTCTCAGTAAAAAAACTTCCCCCTGACATCTAATCTAAATCTTCCTTTCCTTAGTTTAAAACCATTCCCCTTGTCCTATCAATATCTACCTGTGTAAAAAATTGATCTCCCTCATGTTTATTTACTCCCTTTAAATACTGGAAGGCCACAATGAGGTTTCCTTGCAGCCTTACAGATCTTTTCCACACTGAACAAACCCAGTTTCTTCAGCTTAACATGTTCAACAAAATGTGTGAAGTCTCTACACAGGTAAAGACGGAATACTGAGAAAGTGAATAAGATAAGTGGGAGGGAGAATTCAAAAAGAACTTTCAGGAGCAGGAAATAAATATTACACATCCACACAGATACACTTTGCCATATGTAATTGATTTTGTGCATATTAAGTCAAGTGAGAGGTACTCAGAAAATTTAAGCTTTGCCTTGGTTGCTGTTTGTGGTACTGAGAATGAAAACATCTTGTTCACCAAGGCGGTGAGTGTACTTACTTATCTGTTCTTCAGTTTGAATATTTGAGCCTCTCTACTGGAACTCTAGGAAGAAAGGACTTTGAATATGAATCATATTTAAATATGATTTCTATTGCATGACATTCAGTCTATGGTATATTGAGTTCGCACAATCTATTGCTTTCTTACCATGAAACCTAAGAAGTTCTCCAGCCTTACCAGACAAAAAGTTTCACATCATCCTATGTCAGCTCATGCCAAATACTAAAAATCTCTCTTATACTTTTAGTGTGAGAAATAATTTACTTTGCAATCCTAAAACAAATATCACCACATTCTTTGTCTCTTTGCAACTGCACTGCAACATGTCATGCAAGGTAACTTTCTGCCATCACCCTCATGGGGGCCTACATGTTTTGCCAAGTTTTAGCAAGTTAGTTTTTGATATATGCTTCTAATGACAGATGATGTGTATCTCCTCTCAGTGATGAATATAGCCTTAGTACATACCTCGTTTATGAAATGCACTGACATTTCAGGGGATAAAATGTTCACTGTGAACAGAGAATATTGCATGCAACACTACATTGCTGTCATGACAATTATTGGACTTATGTTATTATTACTACCTTACATGCAAAAATGACTAATCTTTTTTTGCAAAGTGCAATGAGGAAAAACTTCTAGTCTTGAAGAATAGATTGGGTTTGCAGTCAGAAATAATCAGTGCGTACTATTTGATGTTTATAACTATCTTCATAGCATAAACAGCAGAATAGTTTTATATACTTCCTCGAGGATACTAGTTCCCTCCAAAAACAAGGGCAGTGATTTCTGTAGTTATATATACAAAAGGAAATAACTAATGAAGAAAGCCTAGAAAAAGAATTGGTCAAATGCTTTAGCACAGATAAACACAGTGCAGCAACTTCTACTGTCATTACTGCAAACTAGTGGGAACCAGAAAAAAAAAATAAATAAAGCAACAGATAAACAAATATAAAATGTAAAATATGTTTTTCCTTGCTAGTATTCACTTCTTCAAAAAGAAGTAAGTAATCAATCAAAGTAAGAAAAGCAGTTCAGCACTCCAACAGTTCTGAAAATCAACTAAAATAAACTATATTGAATTAAGTAGAAACAAATACTTATTATTTGTGGCAAAATTTCCTCAAAGCTAGACAAACAAGCAAAGAAAAAAGCTAAACAAAACTCTTATTAACAGCTCCTCCTCAATGTGAATTTAAGTATTTAGTAAATTGAATATCCAAGTTTCCTGTTTTTACTATAAAAATTAAATTTATGATATTGGAAACTTTCTGGAGAGCAGTTTTTCTACATTCTAAGCTGAGATAGTAGGCTTTTTGATAAAGTATTGTCTTGGATAGAGATACAGCTATCTTAATCCAGTTGAAAATGGTTAGTATCTTATGAGGAAGTTCCTTCCTTTTTAATAAAAATTACAAAAAAAAATATCAGAAGAACTTTCTACAAACAAAAGAACATATTCCATCAGAACCAGTATTTTCAATCATTCATTTATTTCCATGAAAGAAGATTCTGATTTTTAATTCATTGTGAGATAGAACATAATATTAAAGTTCCAACTGGGATATAATTGAGGGGTGGGAGCCAGGGAGAGTGATCTCCCCTGTGAGGCCCCATCTGGAGTATGGTCTCCAAGTCTGGAGCCCTCAGCTCAAGAAAGATATTGAACTTTCTGAAAGGATCCAGAGGAGGGCCACGAAAATGACAGAAGGGCTGGAGTAACTCTCCAACAAAGGCTGAGGGAGCTGGACACGTTCAGAGCACAGAAGGCTTTGGGGACCTCCTTGTGGCCCTTCCAGTACAAAAAGAGAGCTTATAAACAGGAGGGAAACCAACATTTACACAGTCTGATACTGATATGAAAAGGGGAAATGGTTTTAAATTAAACCAGGGGAGATTTACATTAGATTTTAGGAAGAAATACTTTACTCGGGGGATGGTGAGGTAGTGGAAAATGAACAGTTTGTTCAGAGAAGCTGTGGATGCGCCATCCCTGGAGGCATTCAAGGTTGGATGGGGCCTTGGGAAGTCAGATATGGTAGATGGCAACCCTGCCCTTGTCAGAAAGTTGGAACTAGGGGTCCATTCTAACCTCTATTATACCATTCTGTTATTCTATGACTCTATGATTCAGAGAAACAAAAGGCAGCATGGGCCAAATGAACATTTTCACGTTTCCTCTCTCAAATGTAATTTAATTTCAAGTCATGTGCTTAATTGCTATTTATATCATACAACTCAAGTATCCTATGGTTCACACTGATATACTGAATGACTAGAGACTAAGAGAATTGTTAACTTAGGAAATACTTTTTTAACAGGAATATATGTTACTGATTGAGTTCTAGCATTAGTTGGGCAATGAGCAATATCTTAGATCTCAAAATATCAGCTGTGGCCTAAAGAAAAAAAAAATTAAAATGTAACTCTTTTATCTCAAATAAAAGAAAAAAGACTGTGAATGTTAAACTTCAAATAGACAGGTTGATGATATTTCATCAGGAGAATTAATGTGAGCTTTTCTCTTGCTCTACAATACTAGAATTCTTTTTTTTTTCTCTTATGTTCTACAACACTTTTCTTTCTTACAAGATACAGTTTCAGTCATCAGTTTTCTGCATAGGGAAAAAGTACTAATCATATTTTTTTTCCTAGATTACATTATTGTTTAAGGACTGTTATGCTTCATGCTCTATGGAGAGCTTCCCATTTTGATAAGGAAAAAAAAATAGACTTTAGGACACACTCATGTTCTGGAGACCTGAATTAAAAAAAGTTGTAAAAGTATTTAGCAAAATTTAAAGGAGTAAAAAGCCTCTATGGCTGTACTATTTCTTTTTGATTTCGTGAAAATCTATTCAGTGAACTGTACTTGAAAGGATTAGACTGTATGTTTACCCAATTCAGAATGAATTTATTGACATATATGATATCTTCCAATCCCACATTTCAATCTTCACTAAGTCAGTTTTTGTTTCCAAGTGGATATGGAAAAAGTGAAGCCTCAAAAACAAAGATCAGCAGAAGTACTTGAGGAACATGCACACAAAAATATCCATGGGCTCATATCATTCATCTCATTCTGAAAAATTTAAGAAATTCTGAGACATCCATTGAGAGTACAGTTGGGCTTTGATTATCAATACAAAACTGTAATCAATAAACTATGATCAGCAGAGATATAAAGTAACAATTGCAACCAAGGAATTTATATGTAGTACTCATGCCAAAGTAGATTCAAGGGTATAATCCATCAAACAGGTTTTTGAACAGCATGTATTTTTTGAAATCGGTCTTTCCACAGAAGACATTCAGAAAAAATTAGGGGCTAAATTTAAGTCATATATACTTAGATTACTTAGATTATATAGCCAAAGGAATGAAAACAATCTTGGAAATAAGATAGGTCTGACCACTGGATGTCACCCTTGACTTAAACTTGGTCATATTAACAGTGTGTTTTTGGCAAAAGGAAAAACTTGGGGGGTTCTTTTGACTATGTACTCAAAAAGCAGTATGGCTGGACATTCGTAGAGATGGTGGGAGGCTGAAACTGTTGCTGAGCCAGAGAATTCCTGAGTAATCTTAAATTATTTCTGGACTTTTTTTTTTTTTATTTGCCACAGTTCCTCAATAAATGCAGTAAAATAAAAACACTATTTTTACCAATAAAAGATAGTAAGAACTAATGAAGCAGAAGACCTGGAGTTGAGAAGCAGTATAAAATTTCTGTGAATGACAAACACATAATCAAGCAAATATGTATTACTTTTATAATATTATGGTAAAAAACTGTATTATTTTATACTACACTACGTTACAAGTAACATTTAGATTTAGCCAGAAAAGAGTCCTAGTTTCAAGAAGAGTGAACATTTTCAGTTACAAGTAAAATTTTTCATGGAATTATGGTGAGGGTTTTTTTTCTTTTTTTTCTTTTTTTTTTAATTTGTTTTTGTTTTTGTCTTATGGAAAAGATTATTTAAAACTAAGATCTACATCACAGTAAATTTTCTCACTTCATTCCCACATTTGATATTGGAGTAAATCGGAACATAACATTCATGAAATCAATACAGAGTGTTTTGAAATTTACCAAGGTTTGCTTATAAAACACCGGAGAATTTCTACTCTGTGATATTTTCAAGATAGACTTTTCACAGTAACATGAGGTGAGATATTCCAAAAATAGAGAATTTTCCATTGTCTGCTTTCACCGTCTGCTCTCATGAAGGATGAGAGGAGAATACTTTCCTTAAGAGCAGATTTACCAAGTGGGAGCTATGCAACCCAGTATGTAAGAGTGATACTGTCCTGTCAGCAATAATAGCAAAATGAACCAGACATGATCAAGACGTGATTCTTAACTCTCTGTAAGCCTTTTCAGTAACACAGGGGTGAAGATACAGTTCAAAGCAACAACTCCTGTCCAGCATAAACAAAAGGTAAGGAAGAGGATTCTTGTCTCAGCAACTGCTCATCAGCAGCAGCCAGCTGACAATCCTTTTCTGCCTCGCAATATCATGAACTGCATACCTCTCTCCCTCCTGTTGTTTCAAGCCCTACTTCTCAGAATACCTTTAAATACTTTGCCTGCTACTAGTCCATTACTCATCTGGCTGTTGCATTGGTTTCTTTGAAAAAAAACCACCAGATTTCAAGCTCACAAATGACAATTGCAAAGACAACTGTTGTGCTATGTGATTAGAGATTGGTCTTCACAAACAAAATGACAGCGGCAGCAATAGCATGTAAGGATGCCCAGGCACCCCTCTAGAATCCCCTGGCCATGGAGGGTGATGGCAGGAGGGTGACCAACGCCACCAGTCAGAATTGGACCCACTGACATCACACCCATCTACAGATGACAGGACAATGGCCAGCAGAGCCACTGGATTCGCTATATTGGGAAGAGTCTTCTGGGATTGTACAAGACTAATTTTTTATGGGATATTCAGGGGAAAAAACAAGAGGAATCAGTGAGATTAGGATTATGGTTAGGGACGGGAAGAAAAAAGCAAAGAAGGGGTCATTCATGGGCAAAATAGACTGGTCACTATCCTTCTCTGATGTGTATTATGCCTGATCAATGCAGTCTGTCTTGTCTTATTAAGTCACATTTCTAACTCTTCCTCTGTTCTGTTTGCATGAATGTGTATGGTGACAGACATGCCAGCAACTGCAGTGGGCACCACAGGTCACAGGCCTAGATCTGACTCTGGGAGATGTACATAAAGGCAACCTTCTCTGACTTTATCTCAGCTGTAGCTTTGGTTCTTCAAAATGGCCTCTGAGAGTACTGAAGACATTTCTGGGGAAATTTACTTTGGTAATATTAGTATATTAGTCTTTTAGGATGCCAAAGCTCCTCACTTTCTACATGCAAGGAAAGTCTTATTATCAGTAAGTATAATGAATGGATGTGAAGCTACATCTGTTTAATAGCTGATGTTAAAACTCATAAGTAATTTATGAACTTTAACTGCTACAAAGCTAGAAAGACTAAACTGTAATAACTGGTAGTACCTTGCATTCCCAAAAGTCAGTGCTGTCCCTGAATACTTGGTATCTTACTTCTCCTGTATGGGGATGACAATGGCTGGGGTAAGCATGCCATTTCATCACTAAAATTATGAAGTGTAAGTGACCAAACTCATTGCAACCAGAATCATGTAATATGGACAGGGAGCCAAAAGGAAACAAGTGGAACTGACTATTGCTTTTGTGATTCGGCCAATATAGAGAAATACCAAACATATCAGAAAGCTGTATGTTTCCTTCTACACACAAAAGCACCAAAGTTGTCGAATACTCCATTTAACATTAACAGTTGGATGAGCTTGTTTTTCCTAAGATCAATCAAAGGACTGACTTTAATCTCCTCTTTCCATCATGGCATGTTTCCTTTGAGAGCCCATGTAAATTCTGTCAGTAAGAGTCAGACTCCCAGGCAGTAACACAGTTATGTAAATACCATTTGGATTTCTCCAAAATGACTGCAAAACATCTTGGTTTCTGCTGCGTTGCAGTGTCTGGCCAATTACTAAGACATGGGAAGGATCTGAGAAGCAGCAAGCCCAAACTTTGTAGGTGGATCTTGTGCTGGGTGTACCACAGCTTTCTCAAATTCTTCACTTGCATGTCACCTCTAAAGAAGTCGCATCTGCTTGATGTAAATCCACTATTCAACTGAACATGTAATAAATAAATACGAGTGCTAAATTCTAATAATACTAAGTTTGTTTTTCATAACTGTCTATCATAAATAAAAATACCTACATTTGTGCTGTTTTCTATTTGCTAGTGTTGTTCTTTATACGACCCATCCTTTTCAGATAGAGCAGAAGCTAAAATTCACCATATGCTGTCCTTCAGAAGTTTAATGGTTGTGGTTGGCTTCATGAAATTTCATTTTAAATAAATATTACACACGTAC
The DNA here is from genome assembly GCA_037305975.1 of Chrysolophus pictus. Classification (NCBI taxonomy): domain Eukaryota; kingdom Metazoa; phylum Chordata; class Aves; order Galliformes; family Phasianidae; genus Chrysolophus; species Chrysolophus pictus. The sequence goes on along the minus strand of CM074614.1, from coordinate 44,243,676 downwards.
CAATTGAGGAAATGAAAAAATCATAAACAGATCATCACGTAGCTCCTCAGTGTTTTAAAATGCAAATGATAAAATGAGATGTGACATGAACAAAACTGTTAAGCAGGACTCAAAAATGATGGTAACAGCTATTGGAGAAGATTTAAAATACATTCACTGGTTCTACACATTAGTATACTTGTATTTAGTGAATTATATACTTTTCCTGCCAGCTTCTAAGTGGGCTGTATTGATTTTATGTTTGCAATTATTTATTCAATACCAAGTAGGCATGGAAATAGAATTAGAAGAGAAGCAGGATCAGGGGATGTATGAAGAATTTGAGCGTAAGTGCTGGCTTTCCTATTAGTGTCGTCTCAGTTCAGCTCTTAAAACAAAATCAAATTAAATAAAAATGTAGCATACAGTCTATTTTATGCCTATCAGGAAGTTATTAGATAACTTCTACATGAATTTAAGTACTTTTAACTTTTAAACTGTCCAAAATATATTTTTTTTTGATTAAAAAAAATCTTTTTAGATAGTATCTATCATTTGTTCTTCTTCTGGAATGTTTATTTGTTGCAGAACTTGCTTTTAGGAAGGAAAATTTGTTTTTCCTTTTCTTTACCCTAGTGTTCATAGTCTCTTTCACTCCAAAGAATATTAATTATATACAGAATCAAATATCAGCCATCAAATGAAAAATTATCATCATTATCTTCATCAAAAAAGATGCACAAAAATAATAAATTTAGAAACAAAATACTCATAATTAGCATGAAAAACACTCGTCTTTTCCCCGATTGAAAAAGTAAGGACTTTGGTGTAGCCCCAGCAGGCATTTCCACTACTAGAATGGAAGAAATAAACTTGTCCTACAGGTGAACTCTTGTACTACATTATAAAATCATATAATCATATACATAGCATCCATTGCTTCATGCAGTTAAAGCTCAATGCACCAAGTTTCATGCAGCTGGGAGAGGCTCTGCTGCAGACTTGTCAGCCACCACTTGATGTTGGCTTTTTGTCTCTTTTAGCAAGTATCTTTCCAAGAGACTGCAATGGATTTTTAAATTTAATTCTTAGTAAATAACAGTCACAGGGAAATTTTGTGTTTTAAGATACAGCTACTTTTGAGTTACATGCACAAGCTGCTTACAAATTCAGCACATATCCACTTTCTTCACAAGTTTCTGAAAGGAGAGTCGAGCTATGCTAATGGAACTTTTACATCTATCTTTGCTGATATCTGAGAGCTTCACAGACAACAGTTTTCACGTTAATTGTGAAATTGGTGTTTATATTACCTTTATATCAGAGGCAGATTCACGCAAACATATATTCTGATTTTGGGCACCCAAGTGAGCAAATTGTATGTTAGTTTTCATTTGTTTGTTTGTTTGTTTGTTTTTGGAGCAGTTCACATCTCAGTTTTCCTATTTAAAGCATTCATTTTCTTCATTCTAAGGGCTGTATATGATCTGCACTCCTAGCTGACATACTCTAAGTTTTCAAGGCAGGTAGAGAGAGCTGCCATTCAAAAATCATCTTCTCTGCTGTGGATTTGTATCCCAAATACCGGTACACACAGGAAGCCAACACACCATCCCCTTGATTTTAATATTCAATATTATTGTCCCATGGAGTGAGGGCATGTAAGGAGAAAGCACTAGTAAGACGGCACCACAGAAATTTGCTAAAAATCCCTAATGTTCAATACTAACTGCTGTTTCTGATAGAAATACTGTTCCCTTTTCATATATGAAGAATTATCTTTCAATTTGGGTAAAGCAAATAAGTTCAAGGAAGCAGTTCATTAAGTTATTCACCGATTCACTTCATGTCAGATGAAATTACACTAACAAATTCTCAAGCATGATTTCATACAGCTTAGTAAATGGACTCTTGTATCAATGAGCACTCAGTCAAGACCTTTTCAGCTTGGCCCAAAAGAATTCATAAATTATATTAACTATGAGTTCAACTACAAATACTAATTATCTACTGCTGGGGACCCTGGCATGGTTTGCCTACTCAACATCTGTGCTGTTAGATTAAAATGTTCTTAGAGGCACAGGCTGCTTTTATGCCTTACGCAACATTGCATGCTTAGCAAATAAGCAATATATGTTCTCCTGATTCATCACTGCAAAACAGTTATCATTCTCTTGTTTTATACAGCATTATAGATGGAAGTATGGTTCCATTGTTAATGTTTAATAGAACAGTGACTCTAAAATCTTATTGTCATGCTTTTAGCTTATTTTTAAAATCTTGCTTAAAAACCAAGAATGGTTTATCTTCTACTGCATAAAGTCTGTTGAGATTCAACTGAAAATCTTAAAAAAACCTTCTCAGTTGCAACACAGTTCTATTCCCTTTTTATGTTTTTCCATAGGAGTCAAGAGTCAAGAAAAAGTCAGGCAATGTCACATAGCTAGACAATGAAATAAAAATTCTTCCTTTTTTTCTCCAACTTTTTACAAGCACAAGAAGGAAGAGGATCTCTATTAGGTGTAGACATGGAACAGAATTTCTGCTGTCATACATTTAGTATCAACAGCTAAGTTGTAATGGAGAAATGGAGAATTCAGACTACTGGAATAAACTTCCAAACACCAAAAAAGTGCTTTTTTTTTTTTTTTTTTTTTTTTTTTCTGCTTCTCTTTTCCCGTTCTTTACAGGTAGAATGATGAATTCAGCAGTTCCTGTTGCGAATACAGTAGTTATGACTAAAATGATCAACAAATTTGAGTATACACAAACAGGCATGAGAGAGAGAGAAAGAGACGGTAGGTTGGGGATGAAGGAATTTCATTCAACCCTACCTTAAAACAAACCAGACAAGCAGCCAAATGATGGTTCCTTGGTTTGATATGATCTAGTCCTAAGTGACTTCTTCAGCCTTGTGGGTTATTGGAGGTAAAGACAAGATAAAGGAAGCAAGAAACATGTTTGGCACTTTGCTATCTTCTATACCCAGTCACTAATGCAGTCTTCTGGGTGCAACATGTATATGTGCATGAATACATCCAAGTATAAAATGTACGTAAATACCACATTTTATATCACACGAAAGTCATATACATCCATTCCTCAGTCAGAGGTTATTAATATTGTTTAAAACTGAAGTTTAATGAGAAAGAAAAATGTTGGGAAAGTCCCATCATGCTATGACTTAGACTTGAGACAGAAACTGCTACTCCTGGTATTTCTGCTTCAGTTCTTTTTGCTTCTGTGACTTACAGACTAGCAATAAGATCTCACTGATGGCCGCCTTACATCATTATCTATGAGCAAGGAAAACAATATTATCCACTGGAATACCATTTTTTCCATATGCTCTGCGATCTGACAAAAAAATTAAAATTCAAGGTACTAAATAAATATGCTTTGTAAGGAGCAGCTGCCTATTCTTAGCTCGATTTTCTTTGTTAAAATTCAAAGTAAATTAACTGAAGTTAGATGTAAGCTCTTTTCTAGATCTCTGGACTGTTCCAGACTGTTTAATTATCTGTATGATTATGAAGACTGTAAAGAATACACTGACCTAATGGTCATGCATCAATCAGCTGGCCTAGAAAGTGTTAGGGAATGCTGTTCCACAGAAACTACTCTGCTTTTCCACCTGGGCTAACTATTCTATGTAACACAAGCGTTACAGGCAGAAAAGAACTGCTTGGTATGGTCATAGACCTCATGAAGCAGGAGGTGGAGAGACAGCATATACATACATACATATGCATACATATAGGCATAACAGAAGATGCAAGTAGAAAACTATGAGAGGAAAAAGAAAGAAATGAAAATGACAGCTTTTTTGTTTTTAAAATCAGAGTTACAAGTTATCTGTGTCTGTAAAGGATATTTTCTTATGACAGTTTTGGTTTTTGCTAGCTAAAGCAGTAGTGACAAGGGATCCTTATATGCAGCATTCACATAAATCTACTCATCCACTAAGGTAATTTCACTGCAAGGAAAAACATGAAAAGGTCACTAGAGGTGCATATGACAGATGAGAAATGCGTAAGGGAGTTGTTTTTTTTTCAGTCTAGAAAAGGTTAAAGGTGGAAGATAATTGCTAAATTCTACTACATAAAGTGTCTTGTAGAAAAGGTGGCATCGGGCCTAGTGTCAGGCAGTGAAAGGACAAGAGGCAGTGGTCACAAGTAGCAATAAGCACAATTCCAAATGGAAATAAGTTAGAAAAAAATAAGTTAGGGTAGCCGAAATTGGGACTGATTGCCCAGCAAAGCTGCAATATGACCATCTTTGAATACATTTCACAATTTAGCTGATCAAACTGGCCTAATTTTTAATTTTTTCTGTTTATTAGAAGTCTCGAGTAGAAGACCCATACAATCTACATTTTAAAAACTATTTTCTTTAAGACAGGAGAAGGTCACAATATGTAATGCATGTAGACAACAAAGACCTCTTTTCTCATGATCAACACATTAGACAGAGATAACCTTCCTCATGCACAGGTGTCCAGATGGGTGAAAAGAACAAGTCTATGGCTTGGAAGAAGGTAGAAATTGGAATATTGGTGGACTTTCATGGAACAGTAATGAAAATGGATGAATGAAGAAGATGTGCTATATGTTCGACCTATAGGGTGTTTATCACCAGATGGTTTGAAATCTAAGCATACCCAACACACAGAAGCTCATTGTGGGGGGCATCAAACTTCTCTACAGCTTGTCCAGGGTAGAGCTAGGACAACATGCTGCTCTTGTGGATTTGGCAGGAGCCAAGATCCCTACGGAAACACCAGTAAATTGAAACATCATGATTGGTGCTGTGTGGTCCTGGCTTAGTCTTCCAGGTGATTTTTGAGTAGCACTAACCATGAGGAAAACAATTTTTTCCATTCTGGAAAAAAAATCAAGCCAGAAAAAATAATCTTTAGAGAAGAGTAATGACATTAGTTAAACCACTATATATCTAAATGAAAATTTGAGCACTTACATGCAAATAGTACCTCAGACTTTTTGGTGCTAACACGTTTTTTATTCGGTGTTCTATCCTATTTTAAAGAAAAAACAAACAAACAAACAAAAATAAACCCATGAAAGTTATCTTCCACAGGATGATAAACATATCATAGGATGTTAAACACATCATAGGATGATATCAGAATGAATGTAGTCTACAAAAACAAACAAACAAACAAACAAAAAAGCCCACAACATTTGTTTCCTTTTGGAAGATATGCTACAAATATAAATTTGGCTTAAATGGTTAACTGTATTTCTGATTATACCTAGTTGCATTTTTGAAGTATAGCAACTGTATTTAACTTGCTGTTTACTTTTTTTCCCTGCTTTATTTCTAAAGACTAACACATTCCTTCATTTATTATTTTGCTACCAGTGCCGAGCCTTGTGAAGAAGCAGAAGGTAGCCAATCCATCTAAGACTATGTAGTAGTCTTCTGAAGGGGAAAGAGCAAGATTTTAAGCAATTACAAGGGGTATCACACGAATCAGACACTGTTTTCCAATTTCCCATGACAGTGACATTCCCCTACAATTCAAACATAAGCAAACACATTGTGGATGTTTTCATTAGTTGTCTCTTCAAGCAAGCAAGGAAGCAAGCAAGCAAGCAAAGAAAGACTTGAACTGATTGGATAAAGAGTGATTCTTTTTTTCTCTTTTTCACTTCTGTGTCCTTACTCTGAGCAAGATTAAAGACTAACATTAAGTCACTGTCCTGTTTTCCAATCCCTTGAGTACCCTACTTAAGATAATTCAGGTACTGAAAGTGCATAGAAAGATTTTAGACAAATTAAATGAACTGTTTAGTTAGTAAGGATGGAAATCTTAATAATTTTTTAAAGAAATCATCAGCTTTGATTTTCTTTCTTCTTCTAGGTAATTCCAGAATGGTCACTGTCCTCTATCCCTTGTAATGAAGGAAAGAAGTTTTGGAGAAAACTGAAACAGTAAATTTTGAAAGAAACACAGCTCCTCAAAACTCATTATCTCCCTTTCTGCTGCCATAGTAACCAGTAATCCAAGGAGACACAAGATCTACTCTCCCTCCTGATTTAATACCAGCTGTGGTATACAGATATGGTACAAGATATGCACTTTGTCTCCATGAACAAAGACAGTTAACAGTTAAATGTACCAAACAAACAAAGAAAATAAACTACAGGCAGAACGTTTTATTTTTATTCCTACAGTGAATACTATTGAAAACAAAACAAAGGTATTAAAACATAATTGAGAAGTATTTAAGTTTTGTAACCTTTTGTAATCATTTCAATTGCTTATGGTTCTTCTCTTAGAGACAAAAACCTTTTAATTTATTTCAGGAGAAAGAAGTAAATTAGTTTTTACTTTCCACTTAACGTTATCCATTACCAATTGCAATCATTCCTTCCCTTGCAAGAACATTAAAAAGATACAGGAGAGCCACCTTCTAAAGCCTTTTTAATGCCAGTTCCATTCTAGGCAGTATAATGACATTAAAACTCTTTGATACACTGTGCAAATGGGTAGAGATGTACTATGCTTACCCTGGCTACCCAGGGAGAGTGAAAGCAATACAATATTGATGAGGTGGGATCTGGCAATGAAGAAAATTCCCTTTTTCTGAAGCAGCCAAGTGTTACAAACTAATTCACAGAGCTAGCTCTTCTCTGACAAGTCCTTTCAGTGTAACTTCCACTGACATAGAAAGTGACAGGCTGGAGAGCTATGGCTCCAGCACCACCTCTATTAATGTTCTCATGGGCTACTGTGACCGAATATAAACAAAACATAAGCAGTGACCATGGAGATGAGATGTTATTTAAACATCCACATCAAACACCTATACCTGCAACCTTTCATGCACACAGCTGGAATTTTTAAGTATTATCATTATTTACTTTAAATGGGGAGTAAAATTGCCTTATGGAAAAACTGGGACCCAATGAGTAGTGTTGGCAAGATGTTCAGGAGTCCCCAGAGGGGGACGTCTCCTGGGAGCAAAGGGCAGCTGCTGTGCTGACAGCTACCGAGGGACCTTTGATCTGGAAGCAGCCCAGGAGTCAGCAGGAGGTCTCCAGTGCTCCCAGTGCCAGCTGGGGACGAGAGAGAGACGTGTATCTCCTCTAAACAGCCTCCTGCACAGGTTGGATAATGAGCTTACCTGTTCTACAAAGGTTCAGTTCAGTTTCATTTACGGTTGTTCCTGAATGCAGAATTAAAACAAAAGAAGAACAACAACAAAAAACAAAAACAAAACAAAAAAAGGCTCCACAACATATCAGTATTGCTGATGAACTAAGTATGGAGTAAAAGTATTGTATGTAGGAAGGACTGAGCACTAGATCTGCTTATTTTGAAGAGGAGAGGAAATTAACGTAAATGCTTATGAAGATTACAAATTTTAGAACTGAACAAACACAAGGATATTCATAAACCTAAAAGATGAAAGTAATTTGGGGAATAATTAACATAAATTTATTTTTTCCACATATATGGAAAACAAGAACTAAATTAGAATTAAAAGTCCTTTAAAATATTGCTGTCATTCACAGTTCTGTTAGATTGGATTGCTATATATGCAAACCCTTATCCTTATCCTTATACAAATAAGCCAAGCATTTACCACTCTGGGTAAAGCTGAAACTTTTCCATATGTTCTATAGCAGCTTTTATATAAAGCAGGAAGTTATTAGAACACTGTTCAGAACTTGCTATGGGTTTATGACACTTGAGTCACGGTACTTTAATGTGTAAAACCTCACACATCTTTTTTTCTGTTCACACTCAAAATAAATTTCAATTTTTCAGAATATATGTTGCAGACATAAACTGTGTTCACAAGAGAAGATATGCATTAGCTTTACCAAAGAAATAGGATTAGCATCATCAGTAGAAGATCTGAGAAACTTAAGCCTCTTTATGCCCAGGACTATCTAGCGCATTTATGCTGTACTTTCATTCCATGCTCTAAACTTTCAACATTTACTTTGCAAACAGGTAGGACAAATATTTTAGTGACATGAAAAGGAAAAAAAAAAAGGAGGGTTATGATTAACACTTCAAGATGTATATATATACATCTTGAAGAGTTAATATATACATATATATAATTTATATATATGTATATTCTAAGCAGTCATCTCCAGAAATGTGTAGAGGAATTCTCATTAATAGCATGAACAGCTACCTGTAGCACTTCCCACATGAAACCAGCGATCCCTCTGGGTTCTCTGAGCTGTGTATGCTAAGTGACATTGTAATCCCCTTGAGCCTGGCTTTTGTTGATGTATACGAGGAGATGATATGCACATCTTCCAAACCCTGTAAGCAGGGTAAGCACCAGTATGCTAGTGGATAAAGTATCAGCCCCATGCAAAATGGAAAAAAAAAAAAAGCAAGACAAAGATGTACCTTTCCTCCCTGTACATCCAACAAAGCCAGTCTTTCTGAGGCAGTGCTTCATCAGTGGTCAAGGTAAAGATGCTGCTCCAGTGCATGCGCACTTGGTGTGAGGAATGGTTGCCTCACATAAAGAGACCCAAGAACTCCAGGTAGCAAAAGGCTACTAACTCACCTCACACACACACACACACACACACACACACTTGCATCCACACCCTGTGGACTTCAAACCAGAAGCTTCCCTGTAAATCTGTAAGTGCTATGTATCACATTTTTTAAAAATGGGAACTGATATTTCAAACAGTATTTCACATGTCATATCACATTTGTGAGAGCTTCTCTCCATGGATGGCATTTTGAGGAGCTGGAGGCTAATCCTGTTTTTGCAGTCAGTGATTCTTATACAAGGCATGTTTCCTTTGGAGTTCATAATGTTGAGACAAAAATTTCATTTGAATGTAAAGGTTTTTATAGTGGGAAGAAAGGAATGAAAGTGTAAAGCACATTTTGCTAAGATGCAGAGAGTCTTGTATGTGATATTCAAAATGCCATGAAAGAATGAGAATGAAACACTGTTGTAAAATATTTACACAACACAGCTTGTCTAACAAAAGAGAAAAAAAATAAAGGAAAAAAGAAGATAGGAGTGTGAGATCAGCAGAAATGGTCTGACTGAGGGATGTGTTCCACTATTGCTGGCTGCTATGTGCTTTGCATGCTATGAGAGATCATGAAAGATGCATAGACTTGCATGAAGGTTGCTTTTGCAGAATGAGGCGTGTTCACTTCCAAGTCTATCTGCTTTTTATATATTAGTTCTACTTTCCATTTTCAGTCACGAAGCAATCTTTTAAAATGTCTTTCCTATTTTTCTTCTTTCTAAAGGTTCTTTAAATATTTATTATCTTTTTATTTATTTATTTATTTTCAACTGGGGATAAAATTGTCAAAAGTTCTATGTTGTAATTTAAAAAAAAAAATTCTTTTCTCTAAAATACACATTTATATCATGCACTACATTTCTTTACTTATGTGAGAAATGAAATAATCATTAGGATGAGGGTGAAAGGATAGGGGGCAGGAGGAATGCAGAAGCAAGAATTTCAGTAGTAGGATGAAGGAAGAATATGAAGACAGACCTCAAAAGCAATTTTTGGCCTAGAAACCTTAGAATGTCTTTTATAGCCGGGAGAAAGCTAATATTCAGTATGTTTTCTTCACAGTACTGACTTGCACATCTAGTTTTATTTCCTTGTACCACTGATATAAACCTAAGGGTTCCTTGGGTCTTCCACTTCAATTCTACTTTCTTGTCTTTCCTGTAGTTCTCTCCCTTCTACTCTCTTAAAAAATAATCTTTGACATTTCTTTCCTTACCACTTTCACGCTGTCTTCTTTTGATGATCCTGGATTTCACATTCTCATTCTATTTTATTTTTTTTAATATAACTTTTTTCAGAATGGTAATGGTATTTCCTATCTAACAGAGAGATATCAGGGTCTTTATTTTGTCATCCTGACCTAAAAACTGTTATTTTTCCACTATAACATACCACAGCAAATGAATATTTTTACAACATGAAACAGTTACAGCAAGAAATTTGATAATTTATGGTCTTCAGAAATGTATTCTGGCTTTCGGCTCCACTAATACCTTAGATCACCTGGATTTTTAGAGCTGGTTGTGTTCACAGATCCTATCCTTTCCCCATCTTGCTGGAAAATGCAAACACACTCTTTTTAGCTGGGCAGGAGTGGAAAGATTGTAGATATTTCACAAATGAAGTTCTTAGCAGGGATAACATTGAGATAATATTTTACAACTTTTTAATATAATAGAAACATCATTATTCTGTCTGGTAGGCATTAGTTAGAATAACACTAAGTGCTAAATTCTAAGGATTATTAATAGCTATGGCTTTAACACACTGCACTGCAATTCTGCCTGAGATTAATGAGCAGACAGATTTGTAATAAAGAGTACAAGTCAATTAAATAAAAATAGAATTTCTTTTGACAGATGAAAGCAGAAAGATTTGTGCATACAGAAGAAATAATTTATGGAATATAATGAGGAAAATTTTCCTTTATTTTCCAATTAAATAGCTGCTTTCCTCAGCAATCACTGTTCTTCACTACTGCAGCATTAGTAGTTTATAAAGAGTAAAGAAGAGGGTAAGCAAGGGAAGATGACCATTAGGGATGAGGAGTTCTTCAATTTAAGCAAACTTTCCATTCCCACTGCATAATTACTAGACTGCACTTTACTTTCTGGAAACTGCCTGCCATCCTCTCTGTTCCTGTCTTTGTTGCTGGCATTTCCTCAAACAGACACAGCAGTAACTCACCTTTACACGTACAAAGCATCGGACTGGGTTCAAAAATGATTTCATCTACGCAATGTGGAAATTCCAGTAGGAATAACAGAGAGACCTTTGAATAATCAAGCATATAGCATTTGCAGCGTTCAGCTAGGACAGTAGAACCTGACCTTCTTTTGCAGTTCAGGCAGAACAGGGATTGAATTGTCAGCCTGAATTTGCAATATTTTTCTTTCTTTGATCAAAAGTACTTTCCTGTAAAAGATACTAAATAGTTGGAAAAAATTGATATGGGTTTTAATTAACAGAGACTTTTTTTTCTTTCTCTTTTCCACCATGCAGTAATTAAAAGTCAGAAGATGTGTGACCTCCCCAAGATTACAGTTCTCTTGCAGTAGAAAATAAGAAACAATCCCTTTTAATCTGAAACCTACTTATGCACCATTCAAAGTTTTTGTTTGATTGATTGGTTTGTTTTTCACTTTTCTTAATTTCCACAAAGACAGTTATTTTTGGCAGAGAGTCAGTTTTTATATTCACACATTTAAAATAAAATAAACTAAAATAACTGTTGCATTTACAAAGTAGCTCAAATCATCATTACTATAAATTTTTTGCTACACAAAAAAGAGACTGGTGACCTTTTCAGTGAGACTAGTATTTCTATTTCTATGGATATTTTGCATAGTTTATGTATTGCTGAGAACAGTGAAGACTGTTCTAGCATATTATTGATCTCAGTGAAATCATTATTCGAAACGGAGCTATTTGTTACCTACTGAACCAAAAAAAAGCTCATAATTTGGGTACATTTATTTCAGAATTCATTAAATTGTATCTAAATCCTTTTCTACTTATTCTGCACAAACAAAACAAGCGCCCATAAAATCTTGTTTTCTAGTTGTATGATAAAGTTGTAACCAAATATTCAGAATAGCTGGGCTTTTGTCATCAAGTGACAGAATGACAGTCATGATAATATCTGTATACTCTATCACTCTATTTACCTTTCAAAGTGAGTGCTGCATATTCATAGAGTCTTGAGCTGAACAGTTTAAATATCAAATAGTTTTTTCTCTCCTCAAAATGGTGGACAATAATTCTTTCACATTCTACTAGGTGCAATGTGCCTCTAATTCATTTATTTCCAGAATACATCCTCCCTGACGCATGAGGCTTTCTTCTGCCTTCTAGCACTTCTGTAACTCACTCATGCACTTATAAGAAAGGGCAGCTGTTTGGGAAAGAAAGTAACAGAATAGATCTTACACTTTCTTATAAAAAAAGAGTACTCAGGTGAGACTACCTAACATCAGTTGTCAAAATCTCCTAAATATCAACATTAAAGAAAGTTCGATGGGATTCAAAGAAAAAAGTCTTCACCAGGGAAGTCTGAAGAAGTGGAGACTCAACAAGTTCAAAATAGCACACAGTTCTGAGAACACTTGTCTTTTTTCCATAGGATACTGATGCACCACAATTATACCGAAGTTATTTCATGAGGGAAAAACAACAACAACAACAACAAAAATGCACTAAAATGACACAAATCAGCTATATTCAGAGAAAAGTTCAAATAACTTTATAAAGATCCTGAAATTATTATTATCCGGTGGTGGAAGAAATCCTTGTAGATATCTTACAAAGAACTTACAAAGAAGGCACCCCTCATGTGATTAAAAATATTTAGAAAGAGTATATCCAGACACAGTGTATGCTAATAATATGAATATATATTTTTAATATATTTTTAATAAGTATTTTAATAACATGTAGTAGCACAGTAACAGTAGCAGCTGTCACTTTAATACAGCATGAAATTTTAGCTTAAGCCTTTATTATTTTAAAACTAACATGATGTGTCCTAACTGTGAGACAAACCCTTGCTTTATAACTTTTTTTTAGAACCAGTTTTGCAAGCAGTCCCAAACTTCACAGGTACCAAGCACAGGAACTCTGCCTGAGTCAGAAGTCACTGAACTCCTTAAACAAGGGAAGCACCAGGCCATCAGTTGTGCTGCTACGACAAACTCTGAAGTTATACAAAAACTCAATTTCTGTATTGATCTCTGTTTATTTCTTGAGGTTTCAACTGCAACAATTTTAGACTGACTCATATATTTCATGTTTCTACAATGCCCACCACAACATCCTGTTGAGTTACAGTCTTACTGTATTATTATGGTGTCCATGTTTAAGAAAACTAGATAGAAATCAAAACTGCATTTGAACGCTTTTAGCAATTCTAAAGTTACAGAATTCACTGCCAACCATATGGAAATAAAGCTATTATTACACATAAACCTGTCTTACTGTTTCTTCTTTCCCTTCAAAATAATTATTTCTGCCCAGGGTTGCTTAAGAAAGTGAGGTATTTGTATTCGCTGTTCTAACAATCATGGTAGCATCTGTTATATGCTTACTCATTTACATTAGCAGTGCTGCTGATCCTTCTACAGGTCACAATTTAAGATGATTTAAAGACAGAGAGAAGCATCTGTTTTCCATTGCTTATCCAGTCTTAGTCTTGTTGGTAATAAGATTTTCAGTACTGATAAAAGGCATAGAGAATAAATTACATTTACATATTGAACTTATTGTAGATAAAATGTTTAGTCCGTAAGCATGTGCCCACCTCCCATCCTCAATAAATAAAAAACAGTTTGAAAGAAAGGTTAAAAGAAATCCTGTATAAAACTTTCCCGTTATTTTGAAATTCATTTGATTAGATGCATTTGTCAAGAAGATACACTACATTCAAATGCACATACCAAGTGTTTTTGACTTTCTAGCTGTGTAAGACCAATGTAAGGCAGCAAACAATCTGTCCCATTAGGCTTTATGTTTCCAGAAAGTCAAGTCAAAGCTATCATCACAATAAAGAATTAAGGTCTACCACAGCAATGTGCCCACTGCCCCCCTGACAACAGTTGTGACTGCTGTGGCTAGGGAAGGAGGTGAAGGAATGCAAAAGCTCTTAATCAAAACACACATTATTAAACCACAGAAATTTTCAGACATAGATGATAAATAGCTTGTTAGACAATTATACAGTTAGTCTGAAGAATATAATTAATTTAGATAATAAGACATAAGAAAAATGCATTTTCTTGGAAATTACTGCATGCTGATGGTGGCAATCTAAGGCAAATTGCACACAACTAAGAAGTACAATAATTGGAAACTCATTGCCCAGAGGATCTCATGAGTATAAGGTTAAAGAGGAGGTTAAAGGTAAAATATACTGAAAATGAAAGTAAAGTAAAGTAAAAATGAAGTAAAAATGTTCATATGAAAGGAGAAAGAAGGGAGCTAATCTCAAGTGCTCGCTTCATTGTGCATTTCAACAGAAATCTGAATAATCTGCCATGAATAAATAAACATGGAAAGACACACAATAAAGTTGTAGCCATACAGCTTCTTTAATGTGGTAAAAATCTGAACTACAGCCCAAAAGTGCAGCCCCTCTTTTCTCCTGTCCCAAGGAGATCGGTCCTCTTGCCTTCCACTGTGCTGACAAATCTTTCTGAGCTGGATCTCATACCTCCCTGCTCCGTATTTGGCCATATCAAAACCGATACTGCCAAAAGAGATGTATTAGGAAAAAGCAGCTGGAATTGTAAAAGCTGTAGAAGTCCTCCCCTTGAAACAGCCATTTAGCTTTTGCCAGACTAAAATGATTTGGCTTGAAGCTCGTATATAAAAGAAAGCTGAAAAAGGGAAGTAAGCAAAAACAGAATTAAGCTATATGTTAGGGCTTTGATGAAATCATCGGTCTTTGAACCAAGACTGAAATTTACATCTGTCCTTTTACACTTTCCTTTTGCAGATGACAAGAGGAACAATTGTTCAGACATGCAAACAAAATGTGTAGTCCTTCTTAAAGACTGAGAGAGATGGCTTCCTCAGTACTACAAAACATGTCATGGACATCTGGGAAACGCTCTCTGATGTCATATTCAAAGCATAAGAGCAGACAAGGCCAGACAGACATGCAGCATTCATTTCCAAACAAACAAACAAAAACACAACAAAAACAAACCCAAAACCAAGATGAAATGAGATTGTTCCTAATTTAAAAAGTTGTTTCCCCACAGAGGCTGGAAACTGTTGTCATCTGATTTGAAAGAATGAACTGAAACTTGTGCTCCTCATTGGACACATCACCATCATCACAGATGCTGATCAAGATGAGAATGTGGACATAATCTGGGTGGCAGAAAAAATAAGCAGACTGTGCCTCATGCAAGACTTGTGTAACATTCCTGTGAACTCCTGAGGCCTGAGTTCTAAGGGACTAAGCTTAACTTGGCCCTAGAGTACTGACATGACCAAATCTTAGTTTACATTTAGCATAGCATAGCACAGTTCAATTAGAATGGACCTTCAGAGATCACCAAGTCCAATTGACTGACCTCCTCGGGGCTAAGCAAAAGTTAAAGCAAATTAACCAGAGTCTATCTAAATGCCTCTTGAATAAACACAGGCACAGAGCATGAATCACCTCCTCATAAAGCCTTTTCCAGTGTTTTACCACCCTCACAGCAATGTTTCCTAATGCAGTCTCATCCTTCCCTGGTGCATCTTTGTGCCTTTTGCATGCATCCTGTCACTGAGGAGCGGGGAGCAATGCTCTCCCTCTCGCTTCTCCCAATCAGGGAGCTGCAGAGAGTAATGAGGTCGCCTCTCAGCCTCCTCTTCTCCAGACTGGACAACCCAAGTGTCCTCAATCCTCACAGGACACACCTTCTAGACCTACTGCCTTCTTCAAGTACCTTAACATCTTAGTTAGACTGCAGAGCCCAGAACTGTACAGAATTTAATAAATAGGAATTTCATGTTTAGAAATTGGTGAAGGTCCCCTTGAAAAAAAATTGCTCTTGAAAGTAGTTTACCTCAAATGGAGTAAAACACTGGTGTTTGAGGCATTTAAAATTTTATCATATTTTTTCCTGATTGCTATTTAAGCTGCTCAATGACTTATATGAGAACTCTTTAAGAGAAAAGAGACTTTGTCCAAAAACCTGACCCTGTTACAATAATATTAAAGAATAATACATTCTATTAGTCTGTCTACTAAAACTCTGCTGAGTAATCATTGGAAATGTATAATTGGTTAATTATTGGAATACATAGTAAAGAAAGATGATATAATAATTTAATATTCACTAGAGGAGATTCTGAACTAAGGTTTCCTATGTCTCAGGAATGACTAAAGAAAGATGTTTTTTTTCTACAGGATGAAAAATATTATGCAAATCTCAATGCCTCTGGCAGGATAAGGAAACAATCTTCTGTTCAGGCCCACTGAGGACTGCAACAGTAAGAAGTGGCCTGGTAGAAAAATATTGAAAGAAAAAAATGTCAGAAAATATAAGCAGAACATATGCACCACAAGAAGGAGCCAAATATTTTATACTCAAATAGAGCTTATCATATCCAACTTATGCTCAAAGACAACCCAGTTTACTAGATGAATATTAGTATTTGGAAATTGAAGCCAAAAGAGGCAAGTTTCAAAGACAAAATGATGACCTGAAGAAACTGCAATATTTCTATCACAACTAAACTACGATGTGAGACCAAAGACAAAAATCTGCCTTATATATCTCATGCTACATAGTAGACAACTGGGAACATCTGAGTTAGAGGCCTCAGAAAGAGAAAAAAAAAACCAAAGCAAACTGTGAATGTGCAACAAAGTGCACATAACCTGAAAAGACAAGTCATCCAGTTGGAAAAGATGCTCTATAAAAGTAAACCATTCTACACAAAAGCAAATTCTGTACAATAGAAATTTGTGCATTTGTAGAGATTTGCATCCTTACAGCAAGGACAGCAGCCAACTGTCAACTAATGTTACAAATCACAGGATCACAGGATTGCAAGGGTTGGAAGGGACCTCTGGAGATCATCAAGTCCAACTCCCTGTTCAAGAAGGTTTCCTACAATAGGTTGCATGGGAAGAGAAGACGTCCAGATGAGCCTTGAATATCTCCAAAGGAGATCCCACAACCTCTCTAGGCAACCTGTTCTAGTGCTCCACCCCCCTCACTGTAAATAAGTTCTCTGCATATTTATATGGAACTTCCTGTGTTCCAGTCTTTGACCATTGCTCTTTGTTCTATCACTACACACCACTGAAAAGAGTTCAGCCTTGTTCAATTGCTTCCTGCACTTTTGATATTTATAAACATAATCTTCACATTATGTGGCCTTATGCAAGATAATCAAATGAAAATGAGCTTTTTCAAGAGATACCTCATTATGGTCCGTATGGTGATAATAAAGAAATCAACTGTATCTTCAAATGCTATATGCAACCCAATGAACTGGAATCATTGCGAGCCTCCAGTGCAGCATGCAATTAGTACAGCTGGGCTGTCAAGTGATTTGAACAGAAGCACATGTCTTGTAAATGTGGTGCATGAATAACCAAAGACCGCACTTGGCCAGCTGTGATCAGCAGCACTGTATCTGGGCTAGACTTAGGGAAAAGAGAACTGAAAACACACAGGTTACTCACAAAAATTGAGTCACATTTTACTATCATGGAGGTAATGCACACCATTCTGGATAATGACTGCTTCATCCTTTCCACAACAATGTATCAAGATCAAATGAAAATTACGAACTACACCACAAAGCAAACGTAATTTTTATTGGAAGATGAAAATTCAGGTAACTGAATAAGTAACTGTATCTAGTACGTACTGTACATAGTAATACAAATCACATCTATCAAGCAAAAATAATCAACCTCACAGTAAGAAACAGAAGCTGAATCTGCTTTATAAAAATCAAATTTGCAATCTGGCAGAGTATTTCCTAATCTGCATTTGATAGCTTATTTTATGTATAATTTGAATATGAAGTGTACATGTACTATATGAAGAATGTATATGTTGGTGTTTATAGAGGTACCACAAGTAATTCAGCATTGCTCTTCTAATCCTTCCTTCTACAGGGTGATTGTTTTACCTTAATTTTAGCAAGGAATTCTTCAGCTACCACGAGGAAACATTCCAATTTGCAGTGAATACTGAGGTATTCTTAAGTGCATTAAAAAGGTACCAAAATTAGGTACCACCAGTTTACTATGATTATAATCATTATTATTACTACTATTACTATGGTATTATTATTATTATTATGTTACCGTTACCTGCTTTTTAAGAAATACATTGTTACTTATTGTTGAGTAAATGCTATCATTTGTGTTATGTATACATGCACAAAGGAAGGCAACTGACAGATCACTTGTTAAGAAATTCGCTATCTAATTAAAAAAAGAAAAAGATGTGACAAACAAAAAACCACATTCCTTACTTTGGTATCAGCCCTGAAATCTGCACTGTACTATAGGTTCATTTTCATTTCACTACTCATATTTTTTCCAAGATAATTCATTTAATAGACACATATTGCAATAAAATATTTGTGTCATATGTAGAAGTAATACAGTCTACAAAAGGGATAAAAGAAAAATTCTGAGCCAAAACACCCTTAATTTATTCTATGTCATTATATAATTTCATTATGGTATGCTGAAAAGATGAAATAAAAAAACATTACCTGCTACCATAAACAGCCAAGAACAGTCAAGTCTATAAGTTATGACAGTGCGTGTTCTCCATGCTGCAGGAGAGTTCTCCAAGCTGCCTGTACATGCCTGTCAGTGAAGTCCCTTGAGATACGGAGTAGGATTCAGTATCAGGATATTACCACTCATGTTGCAGTAGTGTAACCGTTTTCTAACATCAGGTCATTTTGAAGAAAATGACTTATTTTTCCTGTAATTGCTTGCAGGGCAAAGACTTTAGGTTAACTTCATTATGTTCATACAGATTTTTTTGTTTGTCAATGCAAAAATACAGACTATGGAACACATTTAACTGGTTAGGTCTATCACTACACAATTGCTGCAAAAATTAGGAGAACATAGATATTTATCACTACTGCTTTTATACACTGATAAAAATAATCTAATAAGGGCTTTATAAATATGTATATCATGTTCACATTTTTGTTACTATTCTCTAGTGTATTTATAAAAATCCTTCATTTTCCCAGTTATGTATTAATATATTTAAAATAATTTATTAATACATTCATTCTGCTTGGCCTTTTAGACAGTGACTTGCATTTACCAAAACAAAGAGTTAAAAAAAAAAATTAAAAAATCAAAAAAACTGAACAAAGAAATTTGCGGCCCAACATGTTTTCTGTCACAAGAAAGCATGAATCCACTGGTGGAATATGCAGATGATTAAGTAAACTTTCTTACAGACCTGAAACACTGGTGATTCTAAACTGACAAATATATGCCCACTCTAAATTCATACAGATGATGTGAAATTGCCCATGACACTGAATATCCACTTGGATATTTAGTGATTACAGGAATGAGCTTAACCTTGATGTCTATTCCCTCAGAAAGAGCAATACAATTCATCTAATACCATACTGAAGTAGTGGTCCAGATGACGGTCTCACAACTAAACTAATCACCTACTGAATTGCCTTTTGAATGTTCCTCCTTTGTTCCCTTTAATTCTCTTTGAAGATTTCTTAGCCAATTTGTTGGTTCACACAAGGTGAAAACATCTCAAATTGAGAAGATATTACTCTGAGGTCCTACTACTTTTCCTGACTATAAATTCAAACATGGTTCTGTAAAAGTTAGTAGATGTTTCTTGGTATCCAGTTATCAATGGGAATAATAACTACTGATATAAGGCACATCATATTTGAATATTTTAATTATGTAAACAGCAACTTCAATTTGAATCCAGGAATGTTGGTGTGGACTTTTTTTTTTTTTTTTTTCCCTAAACTGTACTAGAAGGTCTGTACTTCATTATACAAAAGACCATGTATTTATGAAGAAAAATATATTTCTCCAACTGCAATTGAAGCCATTCAGAACAATAAATCACATGGTCTGACCTTCAGATTATAGTAGATCATTATTTAGAAATTACCAGATAATATGGTTAACAAATATTCAGTCCTCATAAATCCCTCTGTCATATGTCAGAGGAAAGAAACTACAGACCTCAAGGCCCATCAAAAGGGCAAGAAGGAAGATCCAGGTAATTACACGCCAGTCAGCCTCACCTCTGTCCCTGGAAAGGTGATGGAACAGCTTGTGCTGATTCCATCTTCAGACAACTGGAAGAAAAGGTGGTTATCAGGAGTAGTCAGCATGGGTTCACCAGGCGGAAGTCGTGCTTGACCAACCTGGTAGCCTTCTACTATGTTGTCACTGGCTGGGTGGATGGGGGGAGAGCAGTGGATGTGGTCTACCTTGATTTCAGCAAGGCATTTGATACTGTCTCCCACAACATCCTTATAACAAAGCTGAGGAAGTGCGGGATAGATGAGTGGACAGTGAGGTGGGTTGAGAACTAGCTGACGGGCAGAGCACAGAGGGTTGTTGGTGGTGGTGCAGAGTCTGGTTGGAGACCTGTAACTAGCGGTGTTCCTCAGCGGTCAGTCCGGATCCAGTCTTGTTCAACATCTTCATCAATGACCTTGATGAGGGGATAGTGGCCACCCTCAGCAAGTTTGCTGATGATACGAAGTTGGGAGGATTGGCTGACACACCTGAGGGCTGTGCTGCCATTCAGCGAGATCTGGACAGGCTGGAGAGCTTGGGCAGTAAGAAACCAGATGAGGTTTAACAAAAGCAAGTGTAGAGTCTTGCATCTAGGGAAGAATAATTGCTTGTACTAGTACAGGTTGGGGGATGACCTGCTGGAGAGGAGCTCTGCAGAGAGGGACCTGGGTGTCCTGGTGGACGACAAGTTGGCAATGAGCCAACAGTGTGCCCTTGTGGCCAAAAAGGCCAATGGCATTCTGGGGTGCATTAAAAAGAGTGTGGCAAGCAGGTCGAAGGACCTCTCTACTCTGCTTTGGTAAGGCCTCATTTGGAGTACTGTGTCCAGTTCCGGGCTCCCCAGTACAAAAAAGACAGGGATCTCTTGGAAAGAGTCCAGCAGAGAGCCACAAAGATGGTGAAGGGCCTGGAGCATCTCCCCTATGAAGAAAGGCTGAGTGAGCTGGGTCTGTTTAGCCTTGGGAAAAGAAGACTGAGAGGAGACCTGATCCAGGTCTATAAATGTCTAAGTTGTGAGGGGCAGAGTTGCAAGGCCAGACTGTTTTCAGCAGTGTGTGGAGACAGGACAAGGGGAAATGGCCAGAAGCTGGAGCACAGGAAGTTCCGCACCAATGTGCGCAAGAACTTCTTTACGGTGAGGGTGACGGAGCACTGGAACAGGCTGCCCAGGGAGGTTGTGGAGTCTTCTTCTCTGGAGATATTCAAGACTCGCCTGGACGCCTACCTGTGTGACCTGGTGTAGGGAGCCTGCTTTGGCAGGAGGGTTGGACTTGATGATCTCTGGAGGTCCCTTCCAACCCCTATGATTCTGTGATTCTGTGATTACAAAGATCCAAGGCCTTTGAACTGGTGAACAACTGCTATGCCAACTGACTAAATACAGCTGCATAAAATTTACGTAAATATTCTTCTGTGCTTCGGAAGTAGAAGCATCTGACTGGACCTTCTAGCTCTATGAAGAAATGTAGATATTGCTACTTCAGCATGCCAGAAAGGATCTGCTAGAAACTAGAGAAGTTGGCCATGAGTTAGTACTTTGCTTCTAGGTGCAGTCACCAGCTCATCTGTCATGGAAAGGGGAAAACAAGGAAAACTTCTGGTCAATTCCAAGAGAAGGTGGAAAGAAGAGAAGGGGAAGATAAGTCTTCCAGAGCATCTGAAACCCTCCTGCATCAGAAGGCTTGAGTTTCAGTATCTCTATACAGAGCTATAAATAGGATGGTGACTGATGAGAATTCTTACCTCCACTGTGCAAACAGTGGATATAAATTTTATTTTCCTCATCCTTCTGAGGCAAAATTAACACCTGTAATTTTGAAGTCTTACATCACCTTCTTCAAATTTCATCCACAACCATTATAAGGCACAAAGTACAGATAGTACAACAGTACACACAAATAGCACCATGACTAGGAGATGTACAAAAATATTTATGAATATATACAGCTCAGCCAGAGCTCAGTGATTCCTTCACAGTAATTGTTTAATTATATAAGTAGGCCTAAAAGAAAACTACTTCAGAATATGGAATGTGTGACAAACTTGGGGGGAGGGGGAAAGCCCACTCTACAAGCTAACACTGATAGTTATAAGCTCTGATACCCAATACTTCAGAAACAATGCTTACTTTTTTTTCCAGAAAGATACTACAGCTCTTTGAAAAAGCAAAGTTCATGGAGAATACTGATTTGTATTTTCTCTGCAGTAAGAAAAATTTATTTTGTACACATCAGTAATCACTGCTTCAAATTCAGTGGTGACAGCCGCAATCTAATGGTGTACTAGAATCTAATTAATTCTCACATTTATTCGTATCAGTACATTCTGCACGAGGGATCATTTATTCCTTGAAATATTGCGCTATATACTTACTTTCAGTGAAAATTCATTGTAACATATAATTCAGTTCTTACAAACTTGTTTTTCCAAAATACGCTTTACTTGAGTGCATACATGCAAAACTGTATAAATAACAGTATCTACATTGCCTAACTAAAGAAAATGAGAAAGATATCAGGGAACTGATGAAATGGTTTACGAAGTTGTTTTAAGTTATTATATGAAGAAAATATAGATAAGCAACCAATTCAAATGAGACTAGAAAGACTTGGAGGTCAGTTCTTCCCTCCTTCAAAAAAAAAAAAAGAAAGAAATACCTTTGATCGCTACTGCATCTCAGTGCAGTTTTTCAGTGGCCCTGAGCACATCCACAAGCTTTGATTGTCCTGACCAGCCTGAAAACATCTTTCTGTGTAGTTTTCCACTGCAGCCTTTTTCCCAGCTCCTCAGAGTTTGGCTTCCTTTAATCAGGACCAGCTCTGACAGAGGCAGGTCACAGCCTTGCAGTCTTTTTTAACACCTCTTGCTCCCACAGCAAGCCCTGTCTCTAAATCTTCATGCCCAAACCTGGAGCAGTTCTCTTGATACTGTGACCTTGTGTCTGTGGTCATGGTCACAGTAAGAAGTAGGAAGTTGTTTGTGAAAACTGAATGGCAGCAATGTTCCCACAATAGCTCAGGTAGGATAGAGGCCATTTCAGTAGAGATGACCAGGGCTAAGATGGGAGATCTGACTCCAAGGGTTTTGTGGCCTCTGACTTTGCCCAGAAGGCACCAATTCCTACTCTGCTGTGACCTACATCAGCCACTGCCTTTGCACCCAAAGGGAACCTATGACACGTGAAACCCCAGACACTTTCACCTATCACTCTTGCTGGCATAGGTGCAAGCAGTACATCCTTATTGTTAACACTACAGCAATCAGGATCCCTGTGCTTCTCTTCCTGGAAATGAAATAGCCAGAGCATGAATAAAAAACCCTGTGTGGGGGCTTTTAGGGTTCTTCTCCATAGCTCTCTCCATATAGACTTATCAAAACCAGTTCTGCCAAAGAAATGGCTAAAAGACTCTCTGTGCATCACTGTGCATAAAGAAGTATTTGATTTGAAATGAACTAGGTCACAGATAAAAAAACAGCTTAACAGCAAGTAGCTTATAGAAATTGCTAGCTCAACTGCTAGCATGATAAGGAGTAACAGACATGGTGGCTGTGTGAACTCTCTGAAAACTACCTGTTGCTGTCAGTTTCTACAATCATGATACCATTATGATCCAAACAAATTTATGATGCTCAGCTGCAAAACAACTACAGCAAAAACAACTCTGGAACATAACTGCAAGGTAATGTTTAAGTAGGAACTGCTTTTCTCCCCATTCACAGAATACACACAAAGATTGTCACCCCCCATTTTGATGTACCTGCTGCCCCCACTCACTGGGAATAACTTCAGAAGACCCTTCTGACAACTCCTGTATTGCAGTGCTGTTCAGCACTACTTAAGAAACTGTTTAAAAATACGTCTCTGCTCACATTTAAAGCACTAGAGATGTTGCAAAGCCAAGGATATTTGTTTTCATGGTTAACCCAAGGACATTTCTTTTCATGATTAACATTCTTTACCCTCAGAGAGTGCTCAGGCTCTGGAATGGCCTGCCCAGGGAGGTGGCGTAGACGTCATCCCCGGCAGTGCTCAAGAGGCATTTGGATGAGGAGCTACGAGATATGGTTTAGTAGCTTGTGGTAGCAATGGTGATGGGAGGACGGTTGGACTAGATGATCTTGTAGATCCTTTCCAACCTTGTGATTCTATGATTCTATACTCCTATAAGATATATCAAATCAGAAAAGCACACTTCACATGTGAGCTTCAGTTATACGTGGCTGCTAGAGCTTCAGTTTTGAGAGCCTTCATGAACTGGGAGTCTACAGTTTCTTCATACAACTGGTTCCTTACTATTGAGTTCATTACCTTTTATTCTTGACACTTTGCATCTCAGAAAAAAAACCTCTGAGTTCACGTCCTCTGTAGCTTGCATACAGAAAACTAGGAATAGGATTTCCTCTCCACTTTCCCTTCCTATGGTTGAACTCTCTTGCACATCATCTGCATCAGCTCTCTGACCAACCTCTACCACACTCACTCCAACACACCCACGTATTTCATGTTTGGAAGTCCCTGCAGCAGGATACAGTACCCAGATGTGATCTTACAGAGGAGGAGTTCGCTTCCATTGACCACTGCTGACTATGTTCCTGATGCATTGCAGGATGAATCTGGCCCTCTTTGCTGCAAGAGCCCACTGCTGAGGTCCTTCTGTTAAACTTCGCTGCCCATCATAACTTCATTTCTAAAACTGTCAATAAAATAGTGAACTGGAAGGCATGCATATGTATACTGGCTAACCAATTCCAACTCAGATCTAGGACTAGTAATCTTCTATCTGTAGAGTGATATTAGAAAGGAAGACAGCAAACAATTCGTAAAAGGATGAACTTGATTGGAATTTGAAAAAAAAGTCCAGAATGAGCAGTGACTTAGTAATATATAACCAATCCAAACAAGAGGGATGTAATAATAATTGCTGCTTTAAGCATTATGCATTTTAGCATTTATGTATTCACAGAGTACTCAGATCACATATCAGCTACCTGAATTAATTATGGGTATTTCATTCCTTACTGCATGCTCCTTTTTTTGCACTGAGCCGAATGCATTAGGTTATACTACCCATTGCCTCCCAGTGAGCTAGAAAATGCCCCCCATAGCAGGAAGCAACTGTTTTAATGACAGCCACTTTGAGTATATGAGGAAGATTTCAAATCTGAGAATCATAGCTTATTGCATTATGGAAGCACAATAGGAAATCCAGAAAAAAAGCTAAACTGTAAACAGTGCAGTTTTGGTACAGACAGATTCTAAGAGTTACATTTTAGCAATTTTGGGTTTTCCAGCTGTAGGAAACAAGCCAACAGGCTTTGACAGACTTTTATTTACAGAGAATGTTGCCAGAGCGGTTTCTGACAAATTAATCCACAGTGGGGGAATATTAATTTTGATCACATAAAAATAAAGCATTATAAAATGACTTTGAGAATATTAATGCTAGTTTTACTCACCATGATACCTAATAGATACTTACAAACTGGGATTTTTATACTGCAAGGCACCTTTTGTAGACTGCACACATAGAGCCACAGCATTGCACAGAGTTTTTGCATGAGGAAGATGTGCTATGATAGAACAGACATGCCGGCTTAGTTCAGATGGTGTTGCACTAATAATTTTGCTTTTGCTAAGGTAACGGAAAAGACTACATCCTAGAACTGGGTCCAACTACCCTATCAGCTAGAGTTGAGCCACAGTTGTGAAAGAATTGTTCCTGATGTGAAATGAACTCTGCCTTTCAGCTGAGCTGAAACAAGTGTTCAGAGCAGAATTAGGGTCTAGATGACTGCCACAAAGAATCTGGAAGTAAAGCTGTATTAAGTGACCACATAGGGAATGAAATAAAGCATACTCCACAAAACAAGCTTGAAGTAGAATACTTCACTTTGCAGTTCCAAAGATTAGGCACATAAACATGGTTTAGCTGTAATGAAATATTATTTGTTGACTACATCCATTCAACTACCATAATCCTCAAAGGAAATGAAATAAACATTTGTTTCTAAGCTGTTCTTCTACTCAAGTTAATTAACATTTTTTCTTCAGTTACTCTTATTTATTTTATGATCTTAAGTAGTTTGCTAGAGCTTTTTATCCTCCTCATTCACTTTAAGGGGAGTGAGGACTTAAAGATTTGATATTAAAAAAAATTAGCAGCATTAGTTATGCACACAACTATTTGCAGCAGAGATGCCTGAATGTATGCCCAGTTTTAAATGAAAATAAAATAATGTACATTATACATATCTTGGATTATTAGTGTTCTTGCTTCAAAGTTCAAGCTCTGATATCCAGCAGGTAAGTTCTGTGTTAGTGAAAGTGTTTCCATTGACTCAGTGGATTGCAGATGAGTCCTAAATAAATTAATGGGAATTATATGTGCTAAAATATTTCAAGGTGCCGAGATGTTAATTTTATCATATAATTTGATACAAACAATTTGCTCAGTTTCAGAACTTACTTAAAGACTTCCTGTAGTAGTCACCTTCCAGGAAAACTGCAATATTGGGTGAATAAGTATTTCTTCTAATTTCTTCCAACTCTAAAGATATCTATTTTATCGGGGGATTTTTCAGTAATGAGAGCTTGAGAATTTTTGAACATTAAATAAAACAAGAAACTAGCACTACTTAAGAAATAAAGAGAACCACAAGAAAAGAATTCTTGTGTGCTAGCAATAGAAATCAGCAGTTTCTTAGCAGAAGCAATCCTCTGAACAATTTAGTATTCCCATCTTGAATAAGCTAAAGCTCCCACAGTTATCATTAATAAGTAACTGCATAGGATGTTTTGGGCTTAATAGATTAGATCTTTATCTTTAAATTATTCTTAAGTAATCACATATATCAAGATAATATAACCTGATCACATCTGATTTCCCACCAGGATATCTGTGAAAACCACTTTTTTTCCCTTCCAAATTCATGTTAGAAGGAAAAAAATCACCTTTTATTCCAGAGCAATGCACAGACATGCTACATTTCCTCATTTGCACATAATAGAGGTAGAGTATGTATACTTTAAGTTCACTGTCTTAATAAGGCCTGGAATGCTGATTTTACCCCACACTGAGTTTTAAAATTTCTTTCCTAATGCAACAATTTAAAAACATCGCTCTTGTTACTACACAAAGAAATAAAATGAAGAGGTTGTGCCATCCCAATACTCTTCTGGAAGACTGTCTGTTGGAACCTCATGCTCTTGTAAAACCAGGTAAGTCACAAAGGTTTGGTAGGCAGTTTAACAGAAATGTTACTACTAAAATATCCACTTTACAACCAGCACACCAGAAATACTGAAAACAAAATGCTGCATCCTCTGTGTTTACAGTGGACAAAACAAAGAATCACAGGCTTTAAATGCAGTAAGAAGGATTCAGGCAGATACTCAGAAAAATATTTCTGATGGCATAGATAGGATCATTGTAAAAGATCGCCTTTATGCCTTTAATATATATATAATAAAAGGTGATTTTTTTCCTTCTAACATGAATTTGGAAGGGAAAAAAAGTGGTTTTCACAGATATCCTGGTGGGAAATCAGATGTGATCAGGTTATGCCTTTAGAAACTTAAATACCTGTGTGAAATAACACATACTGCAGTAGTCCAGTTAGTGGACAGATAAAGCAAAACAACTTTTGGGGGTCAATCATCAGACTACAGGTGGCAAATTATTTATCCTCATTATTGCTACTATAATCTGTCACTACCAGTAACCTATCACTACTGCTGCCTTGATGCATACAGGCTAAGCAGTTCAATGCTTAGCCAGCTGGGAATCATGCAGTTCACAAAAGGAGCTAGGAGGCAGTTGGGCAGAGATCTAAGGAAAAACAAAAACAAAACAACAACAACAACAACAACAAGAAAAGCAGTAGTATTTTGTTTAGGTTTTTACACACTAACACTAAATGCACAGAAAAAAAAAAAAAAAAACAAATACAGCGTCCTGCATAAGACACTGTAACTTGAAGTACTGGACTCAAAGAAGTTGAACATAACTCTGTTTGGAAGATGCATTTTCTGATTCAGAAAACTTCAAAACATGCAGTCATAAAAAAAACAGTCTGGAAGGTCCCAGGATATCCCATAATTAGTTCTCTCAGCAGTAATTTTGGTCTCTTTTTATCCAGCTGTATGCAACGATGCGTTCCAAGCTATTGTATGGGGAAACTGAAGTGTGATACTGCATTACAACAGGCCCAGTGGCAACATGCCATGACAATTTAGCAAACCACAGAGAAGGTTCCAAAAATGTCATAATTCTGTAGCAAAATGTGCCGCATCCTCCATGAAGTCTACTTATAATGGATCTGTAAGATATCACATCTGCCCTCTGCATCTATCAGCAACAGCCGAAGAACGACAGCTAATTGAAAGACAAAGCTTTTTCTGCATAACCTTCTCACTAACATAAAATCAGCTTGCCAGTTGTTCTAATTAAAGTATAAGAATCCTGATATTTTCTTTGCTTCCTTGACATCCCTAAAAGCACTCTGTCAGGTTGTTTCACGTCGTCATACTATTTGGGAGTCATAAAAAATATTTTTGATGAATTGATTTTATTCTATGCTTTATTACCAGCTTTGACACAAATTTCCAGAGCCCCAAAGGCATTTCTTTTTACACTGTAGCACAGTCTTGTTAGCAATTCAGGTGGAATAAAACCACTCAGCTTCCCTTCGTGGTTCTGTGGCCTGAATTGCTCACATGGCACCCTTTCAAACATATGGAATGGTACTGCAGAACAACATTAAAATCTTGCATTGTTAACAGAGGATTTTACTAACACATTAGTATTTGCAGCACATTGCTTGCATTACTTCTGTACCCACTAGCATTTACAGTTATTTTTTAAATAAAACCAGTAGTTCAGAACCAGAATTTTTTTTTCCTTGTTTCACTCATATACATAAAAATGCTAATTATAATTTTTAAAAATGTTTCCGGAAGAAAGAACATAACAATATCTCTCAGGCAGATAGAAATTAGGAAACTTCCGTTTACTTTATGATATCTGAGTCTACTGCAGCGTTTCATGCATTGTCAATTCTTGCAAAGGCCAGTGGCAGCTGCAGCCATTTGACACCTTCTGTAAGCGCTCAAATTTGAAAAGACTGAGCCCCTGAGAAAGCAAATATCATTTAAGAGTCAAGTGCTTTAGCAGGAAATGTCGATCTCCTTTGATCAATTCTCTAATGTCTCATCTTCTTCACTTGGCCCACTGGCCACACAGTAGTATACCAGTATATCAGAAGGCAAAAACCCACTGTACTTTCTACGATTAAGTTAAAATCACCAACAAAGACTGTGTACTTAGGGAAAGCACTGTCAAACAATACTCATGAAAATCTAGCTTTTGCAGGATCCTAATTTTTAAAGAAACAAGTATCTCTGTACCCGAGACTGCAAACTCAACATAACCTTTTCTGTCTTTTTGAGAAGGACTTGCTCAATGGTGATGTATGTAGGAAGGAAAAAAACCACTTTTTTTCTCCTATACCCTTCTGGTTTTAAAGAGGAAACTGCATTCACACAGTCATTTCCATCCTGAAAATCTCAACCACTTTTTCTCCATAAAAACTCGGTAGATTACAGCTTCCTTCAAAACTGCACTTAGTGCACTCCTCTGGAAACACGACTTCTCCTGCAGAGAGAATGGACTACATGTTTTGTTTCCATCTCTTCCTTTCTTTTATCTTAGCTGGGATAAGACGGTTTAATCAATAAGGCAAACTGCCAGCAAGCCTTGTTTCATCTTAGATCATGTAAAAATACACTCAATATCCATGAATTAACCATACAGAAACAATACTTTTGTGTATAAAAGAGAAAGAACTTCAACATTTTCTTTCTTTTAGGAAGTGTTGTCCGTAAGTTACTCTTTACACATGAACATGAACAGTCACCACGTGAGAAGAATTGTCTCATCTCACATTTGTTGAGATAACTTCAAGCAGTAAGATGTTACTGGGAGCAAGCAGACCTCTACAGCATACTATCACTTCTTCAAGCCCAGCACAAAAATATCTTCACCATGCAGACATTACTTGCTTGAAAAAATACAAAGTTCTAGAGCCACAGCTAACAGCTGCATAGCAGGGATGCAAGCACAGCTGTGCAAAGGTAGCCTGAAGCTACACTGCAATAAAATACATATACACTGCAATAATAGCTCAGAATTCTTTTCCACCATACTTAAATGATGAAATTGATGGCACAGGAGCATAGCACCTGACAAAAAGCAGGTTTTTGTTGTTGGTTTTTTTTTTTTTTTTTTTTAGCTGGTGATGTAGGTTTGGGGCTTCTAAAGACAAATTGTGGATTCAAATAAAAATATCCACATCTGTAATAAGTATAACTACAATCTTCCTGGCAAGAAAAGGGAAGGTTGTTAACAAATAATTCTTTATGGAACAGAATTCATATGCATTCTCAAAACTCATCTGCCTACCTGCATCCCACCACACAGAGACGTGTGATTATATTTTCCATTTACAAATTTACAAGAAAACTGTTACATTGACTGACATTTTCTACATGGTTATCTTTTAAGCAGTCTGATCCTAAGGGCTGAAATGTCATTACTTTCCAGAATGCATCCAATTCTCCTGAAGGAATTACAGGTGGCAGCTCGTTCTTTATTACAATTTAAGTCAGAAAAGCAGCTGAGTGCAAGGTGCAGGTAAGTTACTGCCTTCATTTTACAGCCAGTATGGTGCATATTACTTTCAGAAACACTTAATGTGCTAACTCGCTCATGATATGAGTATGCATTAGGATTTGTTCCAAGTACCTCAGTTTTCCATTGGGATTTTGCAAAGTTGCCCTTTTATTTTGTAGTGGTTGGAAACATGGATATGGTAAATTAGCTGAAAAGATAACCTGAATCAATTCTTAAGCAGTGAGAAATCATAAGAGCCCACTGCCAACTGGACATCAAAAGACTGGTTTACAGAAAAAAAATCTTTACAATTTGTCTGCCTTTGTGCTTTCTTCATTGATAGTGAATAAAATAGCATAAAAAGCCAGCCCTTCTATTTCTTAAGTGTATAATGAAATCTACAAGTAATACTACTGATTCGTGAACACAGCATACAAACTCACTTTAAAGTCATTTTATAGAACTGTTTTCTTATCAAAAGCACCTTTCCTGATTAAAAGAACTATTTTGTCAGCCCAATAGTGCTATTTTCCTATCTCTTTTACTGTGACAACAGTGGAGTTCTTACAGTGGAGTGTTCAGAAGCACTGCTTCACAAAGAATACATTTCATTCTTCCATCATATTGGACAAGTACAGTGTTCTTCCACTTTACCAAATCAGATTTTTTTTTTAAAGTACCCTGAAATTAAACTGTATTTCACAATCAAAAAGCAGTGAGATTTTTGCACTTCAGCTTTTTTGTTTTCTCCAATCTCCTGAGTTACTTCATGAATTCCTGTTAATTCAATCAAGTAAAAATAACTGACAAAACCAAGATACAACTTCTCATTTCATAAGATATGTAGCATCTGATCTCTTCAATCTTTCAGCTGTTTCTTGAGCTGAATGAGGATGCTGCCCAGGTTAAGAAAGTGTTTTTTGTATTTATTGGATAGAGCTGAATAGTCATTTTTACTGAGCCATAGTCTGGCAAACATTAACCAAAACATTTTCTCCAGTGTTTCTTCTGATTCATCTTGTTTCCTTTCAAAGCCCTTCCAGATCTCCTGCCTTCCCAGCCTACTTACTGACATGCAATTATAATTCCCTTATAAATATATAAAATAATAATAATAAATAAATATATAAAATGATAATACATTGGTAATTTGTTCCTATCTGAACGTTCAGCACAGTACTTCTACTTCTCTAAATCACTGGTGTTAAGTACATTCAACATTACACTCCTTTTATTTTTCAGTCTTGTCTAGTATGCATTACTCCTTGGTCCCTTGACATGTATCATTAAGTAAGATTGTCTCAAGCAGAAGTGCAACACTGAGAGTCTCTCCTAGGGCACAGAGTAGACTTCCAAGCAAAGTCTTCAGTATAATGTTGTTCATCAATTTTTAAAGAGCATACAACATTACTCTAAAATGTCTGTTTTCTCTAAATCCTTCCATTTGGACTTGCCTTCCTTCCCTGTGCAGCCACCTCTTCTTCTGGAGACTCAGAAACTCTCATTCACCATAAAACAAACAAATGTGACTGCCAGAGCTTTCTGCAAATGGACAATGGCACGAAGTGGAGTAGGACTCTTGTCACTTCTTAAAAAATAAATGAGTCAGAGTAACAAGACCTGGGCCAGGAAACATGGAAGAAAGCAGAAGAACTCAACTCAAGTAGAGGAACAGAAGCCTGATGGTCATATTGGGAAGCCCCATCTGGAAACTAACCTCATCGTATACGAAGAATGTTGGTTCCTCTCTCTAAGACAAAATCAGCCTCTCAGAACGTGTCCTCCAGGCACTTCTTAATCCTCTTATTTTAGATGGGAAGGCATTATACATAAGTTAGCATGCCTTTAAGCATACTGAGACAACCACAAAAAATGCTAGAATGGAATGTGCTTTGGGAAATAATTATTAGGGAGAAAAAATGGGACCAGTGAAGGATGAGTTGATGACACACGTTGTAAAAATGATTTCTAATAATTTGTTTCAATCTGTACTTCAGATATAACAGCTCCTATTACTCTGTGTGCCTGCCTGCTAGAAAAGTAAATAAATAAACAAAACCGCTGAGAAAACAGGATTATAAAACCATTCCTAAACATGAGGGTATTAGTGAAGCGGTTTAGAACAGAAACACATGCCTGGAAGAAAAGCATAGGGAATTGAGTTAAACAGCTGCTGGGCCTATTGGCATCTGCAAACAATCCTACTTTATCTACATCAAACCAGGCCAGAGACAAATCAACTGTCAGTTCAGGTTGCTGAGCACTGCACACCAGCTCAACAAGAAGGAAGGACAGAACTTACCTGTTGATTAGCATACTTTATAACTTAATCTAAATCAGTCATTTTAAGACCATTTTAAGACAATTTTAAGGCAATCGTATAGATCTGCTGTTAGTAATATGAAGTGGGAGGCCTCCGCAGAAGTCCTCAATGCCAGTGTTCATCTAAATACCTCTGTTTGAAATCACAGATGCTACAATTACTACATATACTTCAATTTTCTTATTCAGAAGACATGGAATTAATTGAAAAGTTCTTGCTGTTTACTGCTGAGGTCCACATCATTCCACAATGATTTCCTCACATGTAAAACCTCTGATATTTCTCATTTATTAGAAATTCAGACAAACTTGTGTTCTTGAACTTCATGTCATATACTTACTGAAAGAATGGAAAAGTCAAAGATAAAATGATATTTTATATTCCTTAAAGTAAGTTTCCATCAAGTGATGAAATAGTTTGGCATCCAGAAGTAAAAGAGCTAATAAGAAAATGTGCCATTACATATCACTTTTTGTATTTTTTCTTTCATTGAGTGATCTGCTGGACATCTACTGAGGGGTGATATTGCATTACCCCTTAAGAAGACTAAATCCACTTGGAAACCAAGCAACTGAAAAGAGCTAAGACCACACTTGTTTTTTCTGTGTTTGTGGATTCCAAAGTATCTTTCATCCAGGGGAAAAAGGAAACAGAAAAGGCAGGCTTCTGGTTTTTGTGTTTTTTTTTTTTTTTTTTGGTGTGTGTGTGTGTGTGTGTGTTTTGGGGCTTTTTGGTGGAGAGAAAGACACAAAAGGGAAAGGAATACAGACATCCTTCTGACAGGCTTGAACACAAAAAAGTTTAAATACCTGGTGGAGAAACATGAAAATACTTATTCTGCTTATCTGGTAATTCACTCTTTTTCCTTACCACCTATTTGAGACAGGAGAATTCTCCCGGTTCAGCTTTTGTACTTTTTGGGGAATTGGGACAATGGGACCCCATTCTTACTTGAATTACTTGCTTTAAGACATTAAATAATTGAAGACAAAGATAAAAGATAAAAGATAAAAAGATATGAGAAGCTGATTGGGAGTCTTGAAGATGCTGTTATGTGCATTTCCCTCTCTAATCAATCAGCTCTGCTCATGAGTTCAGGAAGGTGCCGGACTATCTCCTTACTGTGGTCTCTCCCACTCCTCAAATAGCTCTCAATGCAGAAGTTGCCTATCTCTGGCTGTTTGCCCTGCTCTTACTCAGTCTGCAGACTCCACTCCCTGACTGTCCCCAAAGGGTTATAGCAGTAGCTTCAGAAAATCATTTTTAGTCAGCTCTTTTAATAATTAATCATGACGTTCACCCTTAAAACGTGTGCAATGAAGAGAAACCATACACAGGGGGCAACATTCGTCTGCCAAAAAAGAAACATTGCAGACTTTTTTGTGATACTGAAGATGTTAATAAAATTCCCACATCTGTGTTCTCACCCCCCCAGCAAAATTATGTTTTCCTATATTCATCTGATTCGTAATATCTGGTTATTGTGATGCATGCTTCTGGTGCAGGGTGGAGAAGAGGAGAGGAGGATAGAGCTGGGGGAAAACATTTTCAAGAGAAACATACCACCTTCTGCTTTGTTCTGTATTACACCTCAGCTGTATTTTGATTTTTCAGCAGTCTAAGTTATCTCATTTGCACTTTGGAGCTGCTCACAAATACCTCCAAGCAGCCATATACCTGGCTTGGAAACAGCAGTATTTTTCTGGGCTAGCTCCTTCCTATTGTAGCGTGACAAATACCTGTTATATGCAGCATGGTCACTTGTGCACCACAAACACAATGACTGTAAAGGTAATCCTAACTGCACTACCATACAATGCACTGCTGTGCAAATACGCTGCATTAGTAAGGACTGACCTAATTTTGAAGCTATCCACACAAAATCTAGTGGTTATATTGAACACTATGTTGCGACACACTATTGGAGCAGCCATGTTTTACCTGGCTGCATATTAATTCTAAAGCCAATTAATTCCAAAGCCAATTAATTCCAAAGCCAAACTATCAAGATGAGAGAGATGATAAAAGGCATGAATCCGGCATTTTAACAAACATACTACTGGTGCAGAAGCCTAAAAATCCTGACTACACTGTTTAAATTTTCATTGTATAATCCAATTAATCAAGAAGTTCCACGAACAAAGAAGACTGAGCAGTTTAATGCAACCTTTATTTTCCTCAAAAGTTGATTCATGATATTCTGTGTTCCCGTTACAAATGCCTTTGGGTTAAAGGCTTCAGTGGGACATGGAGTAGTAGTGACACTTTGTGCCAAGACCTGGAGCCCTGCACTGTTATACCGAATAATTTTTCAACTAATTGCACCTTCCTTCAAAATTGCGCCACTTGGTTTAAGCAAACAAACAAAATCTTCATCAGAAAGTTTCACCATTTCTGTCTGCACTGCCGATTTTTGACTGACCCTCTTCCTATATAGAGCTTTCAGCCAACCCAGGTAGCTGTGTCCACTCACACATGGTTCCAGTTACAGGTTGGTCAGAGAGGTGCTGGCCATTTCTAAGGGGATAAGTACCCCGAAGAGCAGACTGCATTAGACTGCTCACAAAGGAACACGCCTTAGAAACGAATTCCTGCTCCTTCCCTACAAGTTCACTGCTTGGTTTTTCACAGATAAGGCAAATGGAAGCACGGATGATACCTATCACTACTTGCTCCCTCTCCACCCCCTCCCCAGCCTTTTTCAGTAGAAAAACGTGCTGGAGTACAGAAAGGCAATTTGAGCATCTTCAGGTAGTCGCAAGGGGTTGTCTAGGTAGCAGAGGAAGTAATTAAAAGGAAAGTTGGGACTATTGCTGCAGTAAGTTTCCAGCAGCATTGCCTGCGGTGCTCCGGACAGATGCTGCCCGGCGGGCACCGGCGCTCCGAGCAGGGCGTCACCGTACCTTGAGCAGCCGGACGGACGGCAGGAAGGCGGCATGGCACAGCTTCCGTATGGTCCAGTTGAGCGGCCGGGGAGCGTCCGTCTGATTCATGACCCCCCGCGAGTCCCGCCGGCGGAGCAGCCGCACAGCCCGCAGCGCCTACCGCGGCAGCCGCCGCCGGGGCGCGGGCATCCCACACGCAGCCGCCCGCGCCCGCGGTGCCGCAGGGCAGGGCAGGGCGCGCCGGGCGCGGGCAAGGGCTGGGCGGGCGGCTCCGCGCCGCCACCGAGCCTCCTTAAGACAGCGGGCTCCTGCGTGGGAACGGCAGTGCTCATGCATACCAAATGCGGCTGGATGGAGGCGATCGGCCCGCCGCTCGGGGCAGGCTGCGCTGGCTGAGCGGAAAGGGGCAGCCCGCATAAAAAAAGAGGCTGCGGGGAGAGCGGCTGCTCCTGCCTTCCCCCTCCTGCCCTCCTGTAAGAGCAGCCAGGTTAGCCGCTCCCAGGCGAGCGGAGCCATCCGCCTCGCCGCTCCGCTTCCCTGGGCAGAAAGCTGAGCAGAAAGGAGGGAATTTAAATACAGCGGGCGGAGGGGTGCTTGTACTTTCTTCCCCAAAGCATTGCCTGGAGTGGGAAACCGACATGAGGGGAGGGGCCAGCGCTCAGTCAGCAAAGACTGAGAGGGGAAAAAAATTAATTCACTCTTGATTTACTGATACAATGCACCTAGGAAGCGTAGTTTCATCGATCGCGCGCAGAATGGGTGCACTAGCGGCGAGTGGCAGCATTTAGAAGCTATGCTACAGTCTGAGTGTTGGCATGAACATCCTGGTGAAAAAAGTTCAGGTCAGCGTAGTAACTGAATTTATATGTAGAACAATTCTTTTTAGAGACGTGTGAACGTACGAGGTTGTAATGCTGGGGCAATTGAAATGTGGTAAAGCACACTTCCATGTGGGTGGTACCTGGCTTTCCCAGGTAAAGAAGATATTCTTAATGCCAGCTTTCTACCTGAGGAGAAATACACTTTCCTACTTTTCTTTTTTTTTTTCCTTTCCTGAAGATTACATGAAGGAAGAGTTGCTAAGTACAAAAAGAAATGTCCTGCAAAGCATTGCCAATACTTTATTTTGCCTGTAATAACCAATTTTTACTAAGAGGAAAAAACTACCACTTCTCAGGAGAGTTTTAAATCTCTCATATCTCAGGATATAAAGCATGGCTAGAAAATGTACTTGGCTAGATTTCACTGATCTGCAGTTTTTATTCCCCCTTGTGCTCATATTACTTCTCCATTTATGATTTATTCTCATTAATCAAACTGTCTAACATGAAGCAATACTCTTGGCTCAATTTTTAGGGTTTGATTAAGGACAAACAACTCAGGAGAGAACAGGTAAACTCAGTACAGCTAGCAGTGTCATCAGATCCTCCAGGGTAAATGGAGGATCCTAAAAACACAGCAGTTGTACAAATAGAGAAAGGTAAGGATTGATGCTTACAAACTAGTGAATCCCTCTAGATGAAGTCTTGCCTTTGCACACAGATTAATGTTCCCCAAACCCAAGTGTATAGGGGTCTGTGTAGAAGGAGCTGAATTGCACTAAATTGGATGTACAGTACCTATATGTTGCTTTTCAACACGTGCATCCCAGCCAGCCCCACAGCACCGTACTCTCTCAGGAACCCTTTGAAGGCTGTTATTTGACCCCATTGTCTTTTGCCCAGAAGAGAATGGCCCAGAACATTCTCTTGGAATGGAGCAAGACTGACTGTATACCAGAGGAGATCTCCCACCTGTTCCACCCAACATACATCGCAAAACTACAAACTTCGAATCTTGGGATATCTGTGGAACAGAAAGGATAAAGCACCATCTGATAATGTGATAGTCTGTGTCAATGCAGATGAGCTTCTGGTTATGACTGGGCAGCTAGTTTACATGTCTTCTTACTTGAGCTCTCTAAATATATTTCTTTTATAAAAGAAGGAAGAAACTTGGTAAGAAGATGGAACGTGACTAGGTATGTGATTTTCTGAGACTATTCTTCTAAGTCACCACCAACGTGGCAAAATTAAGTGGGCAGAACAAAATATTTGCGACTTTAAATAGCATGTGCCTTAAGATATATGCAGCACGACAACTTTTCTATTTTAATTGTAATAATTTTCAAAGATAAGCTTCAGGGGTTCATAGTGAAAAGAAAGAGAAGGATTCAGACAAATTGGAAACATGTACTCCCCAGACTATGCCTTCCTCCCTCTGCCTCCCTCTCTGCACTCTCTAGTCACACTGATAAATTTCCTTTTAGCCTTGAAGATCAGTAAAGAGTTTCTTGATAAGGACACGGGGCTCAGTATTACCTTGACCAACTGCTCTGCATTAGGCATCTGCCACAAACCAAAATGTTAGTCTTACATGCCAGGGACAAAGGAGGTGGAGAAAGCATAGTGTGCTGCTCTTCTTCCCAAAGAGTAGAGTAACAAATCTCAGAGGAGACTAGAGAATTGAGGACAATAATAAAACATAACAGATAGCTTTAATAAACTAAAAATAGTGAGCTCAATGTATCTTAGCTTCCACAGAGCATCCTGTCTTTGAGATGGAGCTCTGTCATTGCCTTCTTATGCAAACAGTACCTTTGGGACAAGAGCTGTTATGTGATGCAGTGCTTAATACACATCAGCCATGGCCGTGTGCCTTGCCTAGTCATCTGTATTTGCAGAAAACGAGTGTTAGAATGCTAATGTCTCTCAGTGGCAGCTAGGAAGCTCTGACAGACAGGACACCACCATGGTGTGGGAGCTCCACTGCTAACTCACAGCCTCTGTGTGATTTTGGATAGATCATTTAATTCCTAATTGACACTAATTTAAAGTCATTTTAACTTATTATGCATCTCTTACCTACAAGGAGTTTGAGGTTCTTTCTTGCATGTAAATTTGAAAAAAGCCAAGCAAGATTTCTTTGTCTTTGCAGCAGCCAACACCAATTTTCAGCAAACATTTGGAAGAAAACTGGTATGGAAGAAAAGAAGTCCATTCTCAACAGCTTATTTTACTGTTCACAAAAACTGGTTAAAAAGTCTAGGTACATACTGAGGAGATGTTTTCCATTTGCTGTGTGGGGCTTTTTTATCACTTTAATGAAAAAGTGTTTTCAGCTCTTGTTCTATCTTGTTGGAAAAGCAAGTGCTAAACTCTGCTCTTCTGCAGTCTATTAGGAGACAGAAAGTTACAGCAACCTCACTAGGATTATGAGTTCCTACTCTGTTACAGATAAAAGACAGAGCTGCCACTTTGAGAATAAAATGTTTCTTCCTTGAAGTATACTCACTGAGACTTCAGTATTCACATCCTGTTCTTTGTGGTTTGCAGAGAAGCACCTTTGGTAACACAGAAAGTCATAGTAAACAGAAGACAAATTCAATTGCTGCCTGCATGCAGAGTTTTCTACTCTTCTTAAAGCTATTGCTAATGATAAGCATTTTTAAGAGCACCTCTCGGTGGTTTCTTGCCATCTAAGATGATAATAAATCTACATTTAGAATGCTCTGATACAGTAAATTTTAACACCTCCGGGAATGTTACAGAATGAAAAATAGCTGAGGAGCGTCCAAATATCTCTGAGCACACCAATAGCATCCAACACATCCAGCCTGAGAGTAAGTGCTTTTCAAAAGGAAATTGCTCCCTAACCGAGCAACTACTCTCCTCTTACAAGTCACTCAGCACAAGAAAAGCACCACTCTTGCTTAGGCTGTCCAAACATGAACAACATAATTTGTTGTTAATATCTTAGACAGGGTTCAGGAAAGTTTTTTTTATCCTGTTTAATTAACAATTCTATTATGAAATACAAGATGTTGGGTGACTGAAATAAGCAGAGTGGACAGGAGTAGGAAACCAGGAAGATGCATTGCTTAGCAATCTTTGTATGACTGCAGCCCAACTAGGGACAAACTTCAGGTGGAGGCAGATGAATTTTTGTGCGATAATGCACGTGATTTTCACTGTATACTAGGGGATGTGTAAAGAAGGATACATCTTCACAGTGCATTTATACAGATGCTTTTCTAAGGCTTCTTTGCTCTCAGAGCACCTTTCCTGCTTTCCTGAAGGCTTGCACAGCCCAGCAGAGTAACAAATACAGGAGAAAATAGAGCTATCCATGTGTCTTTTTTGCTTTTAGCATTCATTTCAGAAGTACTACAGTGGTAGAGGTCATAGCTTTTCTTAACATAGGTTTTACATGTGAGTCTGTCTCTTAGTCTTGTGGAGGAGATGCAGGATGGCAATAGAAGTAGTTCAGAAGCCTTCATTTGAAAGTCAAAGATAACAATGCTTTCTGCAGATACAGTCATGCAGTTTCAGCCATCTCATTACGAGCCACTATGCTGGTTTTTGGCTTAGCCAACAATGAAGAGCGTAGCAATGAGCAATAGCCTATATTTATAACAAAAAACTGTGGGTTTTTTTCCATTGTGTTCACATTTTTATTTATTTGTCTTCATTATGTGTTATTTCTTATAAAAATCAGCCAATAAAAAAATGAATCAATAAAATCTGAATAAATTATAATTAATTTTATGCCCATCTTCTTAATGGGCACAGATGTTCTTCAAACGTAACGCAATTGATACTTAATTCACAAAATTTCTCCACTGCTTTCCCACCTTTTCTATTCACAGCATGTCTCAGGTGGCTTCTTTCTTCTCCCATTTTGGCTGAGGTATTTCACACGTCTGTCACTTGTTCATATCCACTATATCTACTAGTTCCTCTCCTTCAGTTGCAGAAAATATTAATGTAATGTTTACACATGTATTGAATAGTAATTAAATAATTTATCCTAGGTACAGGCAATTTTGTTTCAAGCACGTACGTTAATGGTACTGTATGTAGGTACAAATTATGGTTTTAGGCAACTGACTAAACAGCCAGTTTTATTCTTCATCACACACATTCTTGTATGTG
Source organism: Chrysolophus pictus (assembly GCA_037305975.1). Classification (NCBI taxonomy): domain Eukaryota; kingdom Metazoa; phylum Chordata; class Aves; order Galliformes; family Phasianidae; genus Chrysolophus; species Chrysolophus pictus. The sequence goes on along the minus strand of CM074614.1, from coordinate 44,203,012 downwards.
CGTGCCGTAATGCCAAACATGGTGAGATTGTTTTATAAGCCTACTCACTGTCACCTTAATGTCACCTTCAACTGATCCACAAGAGTCTTTTGCCTGGGAAAACACCTGGCTGGGCTACCAGAAGAGATCTTGGGAATACTGGGATTACCAGAGCATACAGTCACTGTAGAGAAGCAGAGGAACTGGTGAGACAGCAGGGGGTCTGAGCAAATCAGGCACACTCAGTGCTCCCTATGGAGATGCATATTTTCCTAGAGATACTGTTCGATGGCTCTCAGTTCCAAAATGAGGAAAGGGGGCCGCAGATTCAGGCTAAGCACACATAAATTGAAGTTCCAGTTGATGAGGCACAAGCAGACTTCTGTGGTTTCTCTTCTGTATCTACTGGAAGAGAGTTTGGTGATTTGCACCATTTTACCTCCAGTTGCTGAGTACTTAAAAATCTGCCTACCCATAACTTTTGACTGTGTATCCTCGAACGGTGTTTCTCTACACATTCTTCTTTTATTGCAGCCTGCAACCTTTCCGCATTCATCTTTGGAAAGGATTAAAACATTTGGGCATATAACACTTTTATTTTGGGACTAGAAATGTCCATGATTGATTGTTACTTAGAAACAAAGACTGCATTTTAAATTACAATTTTATTTCTTTAGATAGATTTTCAAGCTGTTACTTCATCAACCTCTATAGCATACAACAGAAATTAGGCTGCTTCAACTTTCAGATTTCTGATTATTCTAAAAGCTTCTCTCCAAGTTAGTCATCATGTACTGATCTGTACTGTCTATCTTTGTGTTAAGCCTCTCTTGGTTTTGATTTGTAACCTCATTTTCTCTATCATATACTAAGCTCAGATACCAAGTTAAGTGTTGAGTATATCAGTGCAACATTTTCACTACAGATAAATTATAAACATTTTCTAATTTGTATTATCTTAGTAAATAAAATACAAAACAAGTATGAAACTTTATTATAGGATATTCACCCTGACTACTAGGTATTTCTTCTGAAATGTTCTGAAAGAATCAGAACATTAACTATCTTGCAAAAGAGCACTTCTCTTCATTTGCTGTAGATTGAAGTGGTATATGATGAGAGTCCTTCTGTCTTAGTCTTCCAGAATGATGATGTATGTTTGTATTCTTTGAGTACGGTGGAAAACCACAAAAATTTAGAATATTTTCTGCTATGAGGCTACAAAGATCCAAGATAATCAAGTGATATTTTCAGCATGTACTGCATATCTGCATGCATATCAGATTTACCTTCCTCCCAAAGACAGAGGCCTTACCATACAGTGAATGCCATCTCTGAAGTGGCTTCCTGAAACCACTTGGCTCACTCTTGCAGAACTGAACACATGTGGTGTTTCATTACTGAACTGCCTGTTTTACTGAGGATTCCCTTCCACCATGTTTGTATTTTCTATAGTACTTCCCACAGCTGCTCATTTAGCTGTGTAATGGTATCCACATTGCTTTGCAGAAGTAATCTGGCCAGCCAGTGCTTTTGGCCAAGGGTATCTGTGAATGAATGGTCACCAAAACTGAAAAGGCTGTACTCAAGCACCCTAAAAGCTTGAGGGAAAACATCTCAGTGATGGATGGTCCAGAACAGATGAAAAAAGCGGATAACATCACAGAAGCATTTGCTGTCTGATTATCAAATCAGTAGGTACTTATTTAATAACTAACTGTATATTTGAAATTTTATTAGGAAGTCCTTCACAGAAATTCAGGCTTGCTGGTCACAAATATCACCAGAGGATAAAGCTTTTTCCCTCACACATTCTGTGCAGCAATGCCTTCTACCAGATGACTGGTTTCTGGAGTAGCTGTTTCTTTGTATTCCCTGTGCAATGGATGGTTTTGTCTTAAACACAACACAAGGAAAAGTGTACGATTAGGGTTTTCATGAAACAAAATTGAAATAGCCATAGCTCATTTAAGATGTGGAAAAAACAAGTATTATTCAAATCCACTTAAAAAGCAAAAACAACACCACAATCCTATGTCTATTTTGAAAATGATAGTGGTCAATTTCAAATTGACTTCATTAAGTCTGTTTTCAGCATCTTTCATGTCTGGTCGTGATTTATTTTTAAATTCACATTCCAACTCCCCATACATTCCTTTTATACCCTGGGATCACACACACGCACTATTTTACGCCTATGTTTTCACTTAGATATTTATAAGCACATCTGGACACCAACTAGCTGCATGGTAAAAGATATGTGTGCTTTCCACAACAGCTGTTCCATTTATTACCCATTTGTATTTGGTGGCACATTCTGGAAAAAAGGTAAAGATTGGGACCTTTTAGACTAATCACTAATCAGTGCTGTAGTAAAAATTCTTAATGCCCTCTAGAGATGGCAATCTAGTTTTGTACCAAACACAACAGATGGGTGACAGTGAAGGTGCCAGATGAAGGAAACAGTGAAAAGAGCATCAGCTGTATCGAATAAGCTGTAGTCTCAGCTTCCATTTGCTTAACCACTGCCTGGTGATGCTGTTTTGAAGGCATTGAGGCAGATGTGAGTAAAAATAAGAGAAATGTTCTGCACTAACTCAGTAAAAATCCTTCTAGCTCTAACAGAAGATTCAAAGTTATCAAGAACATGCCCTATCATTAAACATGACATTCTCACAGCGTCTTATATTATAGACAGTTTTTAGTGTGATTTGACACTGTGCATAAATGAGACATTTCTTGAAATCCAGTGACTGCAGATATCTGGGAAACTACTTAGGGGAAAAAAATGTTCTCATAGGGAGGAAATACTCTCCAGTTATGGTTTTTAGGAAAGATGGAAAACAAACAAACACAAAACAAAATAAAGAAAAAACTCTTTCAGTTGTATTTTTTAGAACTCTTTTTTTTTTCTTTTTTTTCTTTTTTTTCTCTTCTTCCCTTTTCTTTTTGTTTTAGGATTTAAAGGTGTTTCCTACTCAGATATAAATCACAGTTTAATTCCTTCCACAAACAAAACCACCAAAACAGAACATCAGCAACTAAATTCAGATAATTATTTTTAGAATCTTTAAGTCAGTGTCATAGTTTGCAGCTTAATTAAAACAGTTTACTTGAAACTGATACTACTGATATTACTGTCACTGATAAGGCCACTCCTGGAGTACTGCATCCAGCCTGCATATAGAAATGCTGGAAGGAGTCCAACAGCGGGCCACAAAGACAGAAGCATGGAATCGTAGAATCATTAAGATTCTAATCCAACCATCCATTGGTTGGATGAGATCATCTAATCCAACCATCCATCTTCTGACAGTATTGCCCACTAAACCATGCCCCCAGATACTACATCTATCCTTTCCTTAAATACCTCCAGGGATGGTGATTCCACCACCTCCCTGGCAGCCCATTCCAATGCCTAACCACTCTTTCTGAGAAGAAATTCTTCCTGATATCCAACTTGAACCTCTCCTGGTGCAATACAAGGTCATTCCCTCTTGTTGTATCACTGTTACCAGAAAGAAGAGACTGACCACCCCCCAGTGCAGTCTTCTTAAAGTTGTAAAGAGCAATGAAGTTTCCTCTGAGATCCTCTACTCCAAGCTAAACAATCCTACTTCCTTCAGCCACTCCTCATGAGATTTGTGCTCCAGAACCCTCACCAACTTTGCTGTCCTCTCTAGACGCACTCCAGCACCTCAATGTCTTTCTTTCAGTGAGGGATCTGAAACTGAACACAGTACTGGAGCGTTTATCCTATGAGGAATGGCAGAGAGAACTAGGATTGTTTATCCTGAAAATGAGAAGGCTGAAAAGGACTTTATCAATTTGAATAAATACCTCAGGGAAGGGTACAAAAAAGACACAGCTGGGCTCTATCCATTGGTGCCCATTGAGAGAATAAGAGGCAAAGGACGCTTAAACTGAGGGTCATAGGTTGCCCAGAGAGACTGTGGAGACTCCTCTCTGGAGACCTTCAGCATGACATGGGCCTGGGCAGACTGCTCTGGGTAGCCCTGCATGAGCAATGAAGTTGAACCAAGAAGTCTCTTCCCATCTTAGCCATTCTGTGATGCTGCAAATTCCTGGCACACCAGACAAAACTGTACATCATTTTGGGGTGCTTTTTAATTATTGTTATATATTTTTTAAACTTTATCCTACAACTCTCAAACCAGGTAACAGAATGGACCCAGGATATAAAATTGCACTGTAGAATAAGCTCTTTTTGCAATTGTAGTATTATTCATGACAGACTAGCTACTCATTTATTTAAGCAGACAAGCTGCCCATGCTTTTGCACATCTCCAAAAAGAATGTACATACCTATCCAGACATTGCAAGAGGAGAATCCACAAGAGCAAGAAAACAGAGCAAAAGGAAAGAGGATTTTTTTCCTTAAAGTGTCAATCAGTTATGTAACTGGACCCTGCAACAGCCTTTAAACATGCACTTTCTAGTTCAGCGCTGTTCTTATAGCTTCTCTATCACAACTGTACAATTCTCCTTCTCAAATTATTCATACCAACATTAAATGGCAATACAGAGCTGATGGAAGGCTTTCCTTGGAAAGCTCTTCTGACGTACTTTGCAAGTCTTTGTCAAGTTTATGTTCTCATTACAGACTGTCCTGTAACAACCAGCAGACATAGCTCCCCATATTCTCCCCAAGACTATGATTTCAATCTTTCTTTTATGTTCTTATTACTTTCTTAGAAATTTCAGTTTTGTGATTTTTGGCTTCCTCCGAGAAGACAAAAAACCACATTCCTCCTGGTTTGTTGGCACGAGACCTTATGCCGTTGTGTGTAAAGTAACTGCTATTATGTTTTCAGGTTCACATTATTATTTCAGACCCTTAAAAAGAATTTTCTGATTCTTAATGGAACAGAACATCTATGGACATGATTTATGTATCATTTTGCTACAGCTCTTAAGCTAATTCTGAAGGAAAAAAAACAAAAATTGACTGTGAAAGATGGACAAACATAAACAAGTTAGGAATTATTAAGTGAAAGACAAAAACAGTGAGGAAGAGTTGTGTAAGTATTTGTATGAAGTTCTTTAATACCTATTTTCCAAAATTATAATTTGATATAAACTTCAAATAAGACAAGTCTTGGAAGTATGTTGCATTAATAATTGAATAATTTTTCTTTTTTTTTTTTTTCTTTAACTGTGTGTTTCTGAATAAAAGTACTACATAATTTCTACATGTAGTCTGTTTTTTTTTTTTCATGACAGTTCATGCAATAAGCAAGAGATTAGTATTTATGCACCCTTGGAAGAAACATAACTTTTACAAGGTGTTAATACCTTGCATTTAGCCTATGAAAATGCTCTATTCTATTTAAGAGGTTTGCTTTGATGTATTTTGTTTTGCTTGATATCAAGACACACCCAGAGTGAGAACTCTTTAATAAGAGAGCTTTCCACTGTTTGCTTAGTATTTGCTTAGTATACTTTTATTACTGTGAATTATTTTAGCAATCCATTTTATTTTAACTTGCAAATTTATCTTTTTTCTTTTTTTGTCACAGGTTGACAACTTTCTGCTTTATAACCAATCAAGAGTAACTGAAAATTATATATTCGGACATTGCTACACACTACATATACAGCAGAGAGCTAGGACCAAATGTGATACCAGAAGGTATCTACTGATTTGAAAGTTCCATGAATTATTTAGCTTACCCAGCTATGTTTTATAATTACTGTATCCAGCTTTATGACTGGGAGAGAAAAATGCCAGCTGAAATATCTTTAGATCTAAAAGCACTGCTGGACCCTCTGATAGATAAAAAGCCCAGTATTCTAACTGGTGGTAATATACAAATTCTACTTCAGGCACATTCGGTACAAAAAGGGGTCAAACAGGTGAGAGAAAGCCCTGGGCTGACATCAACCATTTTGACATTCACATAAACCTCACTGCTTAAAAATATTTTGAGATGATGACCAGTAAGAAAAAGAAATAGCATTTAACTGCAATCAGAGTAACCAATGATGACCCTAGTTGTATACCACATCTTTTTTTGGAAAAAAAGTCTACTTTTTATGTACTAAAAATAAATTGTCAGACTCATAACATATTTATAAAGAAAGCCTTCTCATGTATGTATCCATGACAACCTAGATTTATATTTTGAGCACCAGAAAGTTGTTTCAGCAGAGCTTACATAAATTACTTGATAGAATATAACAAGATAAGATTTTTTGCTACCAGAGGTATTTTATTTGGCATAATATGTAGTATTTCAACTATATTGAAGGATACAAAAAACCCCAAAGCATTGTGTAGTGGTTTGAAACCTGTCTTGCCGCAAAGTAAATAAGAAGAAAACATGGAAGATCTTTAAGACAAAGCACAGTGGATATTAAAAATCCCTGAGGAGTTAGTAATTGAATATTAGCATGTACAGCTGGGAAAGGAAAGAAACATAACAAAAACTTGAAACATGCTCTGCCTGTAATAAATAAAACTCCTCTCATTTTCAAGAGTGTGCTGCCTACTGGGATTCCATCTGGATGGCTCTGGGCACAGGCAACCTTTTTTCTACCTAGGAAAAAGAGCTTGCCTGCACTATACTAAGCATTACTAGAACTGCATTTCCGCTATACGTACTTTCTTTTTGTGTTTGTCTTGAGAGAGAATAGCATATAATTTATATAATAGATTAACACAGTAGTACATTTGCAAGTGCAAAATGGAAACAGTGAGATGATACATCATGTGATTTTCCTATGTGAACATTAGTGTTTTCCATGCCATTTAATTTTCAAATAATGTATCATCTATCTTGGAAAGAGTCTTCGACAATAGAGAGGTTCAATCATTTAAATAATTGCTTAATATGCTACTAAGGATTCATGTGCTGTGAACAAGAACTATGAAGAGTGTTCTGAACAGAGCCTACTGCTTTAGACCACAATCCAGGGAAAAAAAAAAAAAAAAAAAGGAAAGCAGATAAGTTCAAAGCAGAGTCTTTCCTGGAACTCTCTTTTGAGAGAAAAACATCTTGACTTCAGTGATGCAGTACTTGTACAGCACGTTAATGAGCAGAGCAGCCTGCTGCTAGGTAGATTCATTATTTCTAGATTCATACAAGGAGATCAAGTGCTGTATTCATGGGAGATCTTCCATGATAAGGTCTTGCGAAGGGCTACTCAACAAAATTCAAGTGAATTTCAATTTCTCAATCAAACACAGCAACACAAAGTTCCCCCTGTATGCACCATACAAAGCCTTCAAGGACTGTGACTCAGCCATGAACAGCTCTATGCAGACTTCTCATAGGACCACAGAAAAGTAGATTGCTAATGGAATGGTCTAAGATGTGCAGATGATGCTCCTGAACAAAACCAGCAAGTAAGAGGGAGGTATCTCTGCATGTGTTCGCAGTTGGTCAGCCATGACCCTTTGTGGCCTGTTGTCTCCTCCCTCATCTAATGGATGGAAAATAGCATCTCTGTGGCTGCTCCTGCCTGTGGCAGAGGGTTGGAGATTCACAATCCGTGAGCCATTCTGTGATTCTGTGATTCCATAATTCTGTGATTCCTTCTTATCTAAAAAAATGACCAAGATGTGTGATATAAAACCTGAGGATGTCTTGGCAGCTTTTTTTCTTTCTTTCTTTTGAACTTTTTTAGGGCATACTGAGGAATAAGTGTTTGTATAAGCCAAACATAATTTTGGTCACTCATATAACTATTTCTCATCACAGTTTGTGCAGTTCAGGAGTACTAACTACTGTAATAGCCTTATTTAGACAAAGATACTACTTTTATGGGAAGGATTTTGAATTAAAACGTCACTGCAAGTGTATAAAATGCTCACTGAATTTATTATTTTTTTTCTTTCTTGGTATATTGATGTGGTAGATTCTACAGCCCAGTTCTACACTGGAACAGGTTGCCCAAGGAGGTTGTGGATGCCCCATCCCTGGGGCATTCAAGGCCAGGCTGGATGTGGCTCTGGCAGCCTGGTTTGGTGGTTGGCAACCCTGCACATAGCAGGGGGGTTGAAACTAGATGATAATTATTGTCCTTTTCAACCCAGGCCATTCTATAATTCTATGATATATATTTTTTTAATAAAATATCATTTACTGACACTACATAGAATTTGACTAATATAGTAGAAACTCAGGCCTGCTTTCAATTTTGCTCAGTTCTCCAAGGAAAAACCTGAAGTATACAGCAGAAATGAAATCCTGTAATTAGGAGATTCCAGCATTAATGGTATCTTCCAAAATTTTGTGACAATAATATGCAAATTAGTAATAGCTTCCATGATGTATAATGCAAAAACCAGAAGTGACTGGCTTACCATAGAAATATACTGCATATTAATCTAAAGTTTTGAGACTGCTACTACTTCATACATGTATATCAACATGATCTTGAGAGCCTAGTATCCTACCCTGCCCCAGCTTGACTGTACTAAGTACTCTGTACCTAGAATGGAAACAGCGTCCATTCCACAGAGGCTGTAAGAAAAAGCATAAGATAAGGCACCAAAAGGCAGTATAGCCATATTTAAATGTGCTGTTTTTTGGTTGTAATCCTAAGTGGTAAAACTTTACAGTGCTAAGGTGTTTGGTAAGCATTATATTAGATGAGAAAATTAGAACATGCTCATTCAATTTGTATGTCTGATGTTTTAGATGGTAGGTTTATCCTAACTGGTTAAACAATCTATCCTACTGATACTTTTTTTTTTTTTTAATTTCCCCAATGGAAATTAATTTGTGACCCAATAAACATACTACCTAGCAACCAGAATAACTGACATATTGATTTTGTGTAGCTAGCAATGGTTATGACTTATCTGTGTCAAAACCTAGAATCGATGTCACACCACACAAATGTGATGCTCAGTAAAATTCTGCACAGTTAAATACATAAATGCAATTGAGCAACCTTATTTGATATATATACATATATATTTTTCTTGTTTTGATTATTGACAGTGTCAAGGAAAACAGCACTTGTAGATAGAGGAGTGGGAAATGAAAGTTTTGTACCAACATTTAGAACTGTTTCCCGTAAGATTGTTCCAGGCAGGGGGTCCCTGAACAGGACAAAGTCTCTTCTCCTGAAGCCCTGGTTTGTGACCCCACAGTCCCCTCTTCTCAAGATTTGAACTCCCCCTCCTCACAATTCCTACAGTCACAGATGACACTGACCTTCACAACCTGACAAATCTATCTTTATTTGTAAGTAGGAGAATCAGAAGTGTTCCTTCCTACCTCCCAGCTTTGGTTCCTTGATTACTTTTGCCACGAAACTGTCATCAGAGCACTCCAGTAACTTCTTGGATTGCTCAAGCCTTGCTGTGCTGTATGTGATACAACTTCCCAATGAGCATCACGAAAACATGAGACTTCTTCCCATTATCTGAAGGGGATTTTAGCTAATTCTTCTTCCGATGGTTGTTCTCACTGACCGTTCCAGGGGTAGTACATGGTGAAAGAAGCATTTAATGTCATGAAGAATAGCACGGGAGCTCCATAATTTTCCTGATTGTTGCTTACCAATGAGTAAAACTGACAATTAATGGTATTATGCAGTTGACATAAGTAGAAGGACCTTGACAGGCCTGAGAAGTTTGCCCATGTGATACTAATAAGGTTCAAAAAGACCAAACGTAAGGGAAGGATTTGGAGGTTGTGATGGATCAAAATCTGGACATGAGCCAGCAGTGTGCCCATGCAGCCAAGAAGGGCAACAGTATCCTGGGCTGCCTCAGAAGGGGGTGGCTGACAGGGCAAGAGAGTGGATTATCCCCCTCTGGTCTGTCCTTGTGAGGCCCCACCTGGACTATTGCATCCAGACCTGTGGCCTCCAGAGCAGGAAGCATGGGGAGCTGTTGGAGTGGGTGCAGAGAAGGGCCATGAAGATGATCAGAGGTCTGGAGCACTGTTCTATGAAAAAAGGTTGAGGGAATTGGGCTTGGAGAAGAAAAGGGGAGGTACCTCACTGTGGCCTTCCAATAATTGAAAAAAGCTTATAAGCAGGAGTCATGACTTTTGAAGCAACCTGTTATCATTGAAAAGCTTCTTTTGTTTGCTATTCTCAGCTTCTCAGTGAGTGTTTTATTTTTAAATTTAAAAAAAGAAGTGTTTTTTTCCTAATACATGCTGCTTTGTGCTCTTAAACAAATAAGGAAAAGGCCTTTATATTGCAATAGCTGCCTAAGAGCTAATATATTGGAATGATTATCTTTTATTTCACCACGCCTTGAGAGCTATATACTGCTCCTGTTATGGGAGTTAGATTTCAGGTCAACAGAACTATCTGCATTAGTACAGCCATGTCTGGTATAGCTTGCAGAGCACTTGTGTGGATTTTGCCTGTGTAGTCCAGCTATTTCTGTTTGCATCATGTACCCACTCACAAAATCCTTCACCTACTATAATCCTGCAAGCAAGATTCACACCTCCATTTTATTTTTCAGTTGCATTCAGGCAAGATCTTATTAGCCGAGAAATTTGGGGACAAGTATAGGAGCAAAATTCTTATATTAACCAGCATTAATCATTTGAGATCCGTATGTGGTAAATCAGTGACAATTGCTGAGGTAGTTTTACTGTACTGCTGTGTACAAGGATGGGAACACACAGAGTGAAGTCAGACTCCAGGGTGTACATGCTGTGTGGGAAACAGAAAACATGGAGACAGCAGAATGAGAACTGTGGCCTTCACCATTTTAACACTGACCTTTTCCACAAACTTATCTGCGCTGTCTCTAACTGATATGACTCAAATGAAATATATATGCACATATTTCAGGATTTAAACTATTAGAGTAAAAAAGATACACTGAAGACATGTTCAAATAGTAATATGCAAGGGTTACTCTGAAAGTAATGCTTCCTATTTCATACCCAAATCGAAACAAAGAGGAAAACCCCCAACTTTTTCCTGAGTGCCTTAAAAATATTGCTAATGAAAACCTTTCCAAAGATGTCAATAGTACACTTTGATTCAGCCTCCTTGAGCAAGCCACAAACGCCAAGAAATTACTATCTCTATAAAGAAAGAACAGCTGATAGACAAAAATATTTGAGGACAGAAAGCATTTATTAACACCTTGGATCAAATTCATAGCACCTGTCAAAAATGAGTTTTCAATGACAAGAAAGTGGCAGTGCAGGATAAAATAAGATATTAGAAGTAAGAGGACATCTTTAAAGAGCCAAAGCGTTGTTTAAAGAAGGATAATAAAGAGGGTTGTAAACTCTGGCAGGTTCAAAAGACAAGGAAGCAAAAAGATCATCTGTAAAGCAGCTTGCAAAGGGCATAAACATATATATGCATACTTAAACACAGCAAGGAGCAGGAATACTGCCAGAGAGTTTGAAGGGCCAGAAGATGACTGACAGAACATTAAAGATCTTCCAGTGAAGATAAGGTCATAAGAGAAATTACATGAATTTTTCATGGCTGTGTTCACCATGTAGAGCACAGGGAGGTTTCTTATGTTGACATCCTGCTTAAGGAACTCCTTCTGCCTTGGAGTGAAGTCAAATGGAATATAAAATACATTGACAGAATGAACAGTAATATATCGCTAGGGACATATTATGTTCAACTTAAATTCAGGTTGCTTAAAACTGCTTGGTACCAGAAAATGAGAAAGTATCAACTGTGATGGCGAAACTCATAAAGGATTTTAGAGGAGTTTCAGAGAAAAGTCAGTCAGAAAGTCTCAAATATATGTGAGCCAACCTACTCAAGAACAGAGTTCTCAGAAACAGATGCAAAAAATAAATAAAATAAAAATGGCAGGCTTCTGCAAGAAAGTAATTTCCCACAAACACAGGAGTTCTTTGGAATATCTAATATGCACATAGACGAAGAAGGTAAGATTGATACAGCTGGTGTTATCAGAAGTCACTTAAGAGAGTTTTCAAGCTAAAAATTGCTTATGTGGGAAATAAGTGGTTAAGCTACTGGAAACATTCAACTAAGCTGAAGGGCAGGTTCTTGTACTAGAAAAGATCGACAGCCACACAAATATAGTTTGTTCATTATTCATTAGAATCATAAATGTCCTTAAAAAAAAAACAAACAACAAAAACAATAACAAAAAAGGAAAGAAAAAGAAAAGAAAAAAAAAAGTGACAAGGTTTTTTATGTATTTGATATTAGGCAATAAAATTAAAGATGATGCCTTAACATAAAAAAAGGTAGAAAGACCTTTCAAGACTGATATTACTGAGGAAAATGATGAACTTTCAGGTACAAAAAGTAATGCATACAAATAACCCTAATACTAATTTTATATACATAATGATAGTCTCAAAAGTGGCTTTTACCACTTAGAAATGAGATTTTTAGGAATATAATAGGTAGCTTGATTAAAATGTCATCTCAGTGCTCAGAGGAGATTAAAACAATTTTTTTTTTTTTAAATTTTATAATACTAGAATGTATTAGGAAAGGGAAAAGCTTCATAGCATAATGGCATTTTCTACTATGTAATTTCATAGTACATCTCAAATGGTTGGAGTTTGATTTTTTTTATCTTAAATGAAAACATTTGAGCAGATAGAGGGAGGTTATCCTCGCCCTCTGCTCTGTCCTGGTGAGACTGCGTCTCCAGTGCTGGGTCCAGTTCAGGGCTCCTCAGTTCAAGAAAGAGGGAACTTCTGGAGAGAGTCAGCAGAGGGCCAGAGGTGATGAGCGGCATGGAGCATCTCCTGTAAGAAGAATGGCTGAGAGATCTGGGTCTGTTCAATCTGGAGAAGAGAAGGCTGAGAGGGAATCTCATCACTGTTTATAAATATTTAAGGGACAGGAGTCAGGTGGATGGTGCCAAGATCTTTCAGTGGTGGCACAAACTGTAACACAGCAAGTTCATACCAACATGCAGAAGAACTTTGCTGTGAGAGTGATGGAGCTGCACAGAGAGGTGGTGGAGTCTCCTTCTATGGAGATATTCAGAACCCACACGGACACTTTCCTCTGTAATCTACTGTATGGAACCTGCCTTAGCAGTAAGTTGGAACGGATAACCTCCAGAGGTCCCTTCTGATTTCTACAATGCTGTGATTCTGTGAAGGTGACAATGGTAATTTTAAGTATAAATAGGAATGATTAAACAGACAAGAAGTCCTAAGAAGTAGATAATGCAGGAACAGGTATTACAGGGAGTCATAACATTGCAAATGAAATACCGAAATTGATCAACAAGAGATTCTTCTTTTTATTATTATTATTATTATTATTATTAATTTTATTTCCTGTATAAAAACTAAGAAATGAAAATTAAACAAACCAATAGGTTCTGAGCAAACAAAAAGCGTTCCTTCTAACAAGGATCATATTGTTCCAGAACACTGCAGATAGTTAGAAATCACCAGCTTACCAGAAGAAATTCCTGAGATAAATAAAAGGTACATCTATACTGTCTATTAAATCTGACAGAAAAAAAAAAAAAAAAAAAAGGTTGTACCATTTTATTACTATACTTTTCATACCAATCAATTTAAAACAGTAGAGAAGCTGTATTTGCTGCAAAACTTCTGAATATTTTGTTATTTTTTGCAACACTGCTGCTTGGTTTTCTCCCCATTATTCTCTTGTCACACCAGTATTTGTGAATATCACCACAACAGATACAAGGAAAAAATAGGTTCCTACCGGAGCAATGTAAAGCAGTGTCTGTTTATCTGGGCACTATGAAAAATTAACAAAAATATATTAATGTACTGCAATAACTTTTCCTAACTTTTATGATAATCTTGTAAGACTTGTAAAAATGTTTGCTCACGTGCTTTCCATTTGTACTCAATCCAAATTCTACATCTACATCAGTACAGTCCCATATTATAACTTCCAGACAACCCTGAAAAATGCAGAGAAATTTCACTTTTAGGCATATTTTTCTCTCATTTTTTCTTGTATATCTTTTTTCCCCGCAACAATACCTTCCTGTGATATATTGAGGACAAATTATCCAACAAATTAATATGGCAATTTTTTTTTATTATTGGAGGTTATTTAAAGTATCAAAATACTATGAATGTGCTAAACAGTCAACTTGATTCCTCTTTCTTTCCATATTCTGAGTAGGCATCTTTAAATAATGCCAGTGTGAACTACAAATGCTACGACATTGAAATATTACTGCATTATTACTACAATGCAGAGCTTGTCAAATTTAAAGAAAACTAAAAAATGGGATTTTTTTTTTCTACAAAATCAAAGATTTACATTGCAGAGTTGCTGAAGACCACGCTGCTGCACATATAATATGAAGAACATCAGAAAAGAATTGCAGTCAGTCCAAAGTTTCCTATCTTCATTTAATAAAAGCATGTCTTGTAGAAGAGTGTAAGAACAGGGCAAATAGTGAGGTGTGCTGATGTCCTAAGACCCACATATTCAGAGATTCCAGGGCTTGGGGTACGTTGTAAGTCTTTACCAACCATGAAGGTAGTTTTGGTTCTATGAACATTGCCCAGTCACCCACTGAACACATTTAGCTACTTTGTGTCACCAGCATACTGCAAAATGGAGTTTAGCAGCTTCAATACAACTCAACTACTGTCTTGAAAACATGTAATTTCCATTTTTCATGACTTGGCTGAGAGGTAACAATCTTTTTGTGAAGTTGAATAATGTTCAGTGAATTATCTCAAAAAAAAAAAAAAAGGTTTAGCAAAAAGTTTAAAAAATCCTCTAAAGAAAAACAAAATGGTCATGGATAGTCATATTCAAAGAGTTGAATGGCTTAGTGTTCAGGTGAAGATCAGAGACAAATAGTGCTCCTGAAGGTCAGTACTGGGACTGGTGCTATTTATCATCTTTGTTGGTGACACGGATAGTAGGTCTGATTACACTTTCAGCAAGTTTGTGGATGACATCAAGCTGTGGTGGTGTAATTGACACAATGGAGTGGAGGGATTCCATCCAGCGGGACCCTAAAGGCTCAAGCAGTGTGCCTGTATGGACCTCATGAAGTTCAACAAGACCAAAAGCAAGGTCCTGCACCTGGGTCAAGGCAATCCCAATCACAAATACAGGTTGGGCAAAGAATAGATTGAGAGCAACGCAGAGGAGAAGCACTTGGGGTTGCTGGTTGATGAGAAGTTAAACATGAGATGACAGTGTGCACCTGCAGCCCAGAATGCTGGTTGCACCCTGGGCTGCACTAAAGAGGAGTGGCCAGCAGGGAGAGGGAGATGATTTTGCCCCTCTACTCCACAGTGATGTGATCCTCACCTGGAGTACTGTGTTCAGTACTGGGCCACCAGTGTAAGAAATGGACCCATTGGAGAAGGTCAAGAGAAGAGCCACAAAGGCAATCAGAGGGCTGGAACACCTGTCCAATGAAGAGAGTTGGGGCTGGTCAGCCTGGAGAAGAAAAGCCTCTAAGGAGACCTTGTCATAGTCTTCTAGCACCTAAAGAGGGCCTACAAGAAAGCTGGAGAGTAACTTTCTATAAAAGTCATTAGTTGAATAAGTAAAGGAGTAATTACTTTAAATTAAAAGAAGGTAGATCTAGATTGGATACAAGGAAGAAATTCTTCACTATTAGGGTACTGAGGCACTGGAACAGAATTCCCAGAGAAATTGTGGATGCCCATCCTTGGAAGTGCGTGTTTGAGACCAGGCTGGATGGAGCTTTAAGTACTGCAGTTCAGTGGAAAGTGTTCTTGCCCATGGCAGGGGGATAGAAGTAAATAACCTTTAAGATCCCATCCTACCTGAACCAGTTTATGATTCTATGATATACTCAGATATGTCTTTACATTAAACATAATGTGTAATGTATATATTATCTCAAATCATTTATAATTTTCAACTAAAACTCAAAGCTTCATAAAACAGTGAAAAATTACACGTCATTTCTCATTAACAGTAAGAGATTCTCTGAAATGAAAGTTCTACTGAATAAACTATAATGCCATTAAGAATAATTTACAGCAGCTTACCCTACATCCCACTGCTGATTACATGGTTTCGGAACATAACTGAAAAGAAAAAATCCAAAGGCCAATCTACAGTTTTTTGAAGTACTCACTTTTTGAGGAGTACTCGCTTTGATTTCAACAGATATTAGAAAAAACTTGCAAGGAACATCATAGTTCAGAGAACCTGTAATTATAATTTCTTCTATATTCACATTTTGGAAAAAAAGTGCATTTTCAGTTTATCCTGATACCTGCAGTTTATGAAATCTATCTTAATGTTGTAAATCAGCATGATAATACTCAGGGTTCTAATATTTGTATGCAATTCCCCAATTCTTTTTGGAGTTAAAATTTACAGACATCATGTTGCACATCATAACTATTTCTATGCATAGGCCTCACTCTCTTCAGCCGTACACCTAGACAGTTATCATAGCACTGACTTGTTAAAAATATACATATTGTAAAATCTGCCATTATTAGCTAAGAAAAAATTAGAACCAAAATAAAACTATGAGAGTTCCCCCCCAAAAAAACACTGAATTGTGAATATTCACATCCAAATTTGAAAATAAAATTGCAGCTCTTGAAAACAGACTGCATCTACTAAGGAGCTTAAAGCCATGCTGAATATGAAAAAATTTCTTGCTGGCATTATGTCTCTGGAAGACGGTATACGCCATCTTTGTTCCGTGATCTCTGCAAGTTTCCTGCTGCTACCTGAGTGGACTTTAAGACTACGACCCATAAAACTTGGAAAAGCTTTATACTTTTCTACTAAAGAGAATGCTTCCTTTTCCACGCCATATTGCCATGGCCACACCCTTTGCAGAAACATTTCTATTTCTTTCCCACTTCATAAAGAGAGCTGCTGATACGGTGCGCTACAGAAAGGGATCTTTGCCATGACAATAAGAGCACATCACACAGAACCAGAAAGGATCTTTCGGGTCACTGAGTATATTCTTCTGCTATCAGAGGTCCAGAACTGCTTCTTTTAACAGAGTGCTTTGCCCTACTCAGCATCTGAATCATTGGCCATCCAAATGTACTGTACTTGCACTGACACTGACAAATGGGTTAGGTGCCTGATAATGCCTTCTGAGCCTGTGTTACAGACCTTTAAAGATTTTTAAATCTCAAGACTAGAGACTGACTTGCAGTAAGATGGAAGCACTGCTGCTTTAAGAAGGCAAACCTTGTTTGGATACTGTAGTATTTAATCCTCTGTTGAAGTTACTGGAGGTAATGAGTTTATAAATTATAATAAACAGAAGTGGGGGATATGAGTATGTGAGTGCAAACTGCACAATGGCACAAAAATGAGCATATCACACTGCACAGAGCAGGATGCCACAAGACAAGCCTGCATTCCCTCTCCACAGTTCCCTCCTCATGTAGTTCAGCATTGGTGGTGAGGAGAAATAGAAGTTACTTGTGGGGACTAACAAGTGCATCTGAAGCAAGGAAATATTTCGTTCTCCTACATAATTCTGTACCTCAGACTAGCATGTTCTCTTCCTATTGAATTGGTAGTTACTGGATTGGGTAGTCAGAGCTGCACCAGTACAAAACTTGTTATTTCATACAAATACAGACCTGTAAGATTGCACAGTTCTCTGGCATTTAACATCTCTGTAAGAAGTGCACAGGCTGTTAGTTTGACCCTGGAAGATGCAGTTGCACATTCAATGTATGAGCCTGCAAAATCTGATTTTCCCCATTAGAATCCTCTCATCCCAAACTCATGAAGTATGGGTGATGGGATTTTCCAAGTGATGAGAAACATCAACATACACTGGATTTGACTTATGAAGTATTAGTATTTGCATTTACAAGTATGGATTCATCTATTCTTCAAGAAAAATATTCTTGCTCTACACCGCAATGCCCAAGTACGCTAAGACAAAAACGAAGCATATAATAAACTAACAGCTGAAGTTGTCCACATTGTGTTATGAAAATGTATACAATGGAAATTGTATTTGAGAATTCTGGATCACTTAGAATCTACTCTGAGAATATGCTGTGTCTTAAATCAATACAGTACCATTTTCTTATTTCAGCTCCAAATTTGCAATTAACAGAACATTTTCTCTCTCTTGTGTATTTATATCCTTGGTCTCAAGCAAGGATTGTCAAAATAAATGGATGAAAAGAATTTTTTTAAAAAGGGAAAATAGCAATTCATACGTAAGCTTCCCCACTCAGTCATTTCTTTTGTGTTAGATATAATTGGAATGTTTTCTTATTCTTTGTTAAAAATCTATCCAATTTGTGGCACATTATACACAAATGTAGAGCAAAGAGATGCTAGTAGTCTCAGTTCTTCTCTTATTTTCATTTGTGCTTATTAACAGAATATGAATTTATATCGCACCTCAATAGAATCCTTCTTGAACTCTTTTTTATGTCCCTAGACAGAAGAGAATACAGTGACTCAGGAACACCAATACAAAACTGAAATCTCAGAGTATTTTTGTCCTCTTTCTCTCCTGATTTCTCAGGCTTAGGCAATCTGCAGCATATCTAATAACAATATTAGATCTTCAATGCAAATTAGAAGGAAAAAATATTGCATTGGTGGATTTTATAATCTCAATTTTTACTTGGATAAAGGAGTCTAAGAGGACTTCGGAATTAGCTTTAAACACAGTTTGTTCTGCAGGAATGACTCAGTTCATTTGTTTCAAAGATGTCTTTTGTACATATGTATATAGACTTTATATAGAAATATAATTTCTACTGGCAAATGGAAATAAATAGAACTCTCCCTGAACTTCCTTCAGATAAGTGAAATCTTATTTCTTTATTTCTAGCCTGTGTCTAGTTCAGCTGACATTTTGTTTGAAAGTTGTTTCTTATTTGTCAGGTCTAGACTGCCTATATTTCCTTTAAATTTTTTAAGAAGAATCTATCTGAAAGTAATTAATAATTGATATATTTAACTTTCTTTGCTTTGGAGATAGAATACCATTGATAAAAGGCTGGCTGAAGCAATGTAACCCTGGGAGTTCTTGAAACACCTCAGTTTCTCTAAAGAACAGGTAAGGTAAGTAAAATCTCAATAGAAATATCCATTAACAAGGACTTTCAGGTTTCAGAATATATCTAGACATATAGTTACATTGTTCAGATGTTAAGTTCCGTGCCACATTTATTTCCCCAATTACAAAACTGCTCATGAGTTTGACAGATATATGGATGATTAAAGGTATGGACAGAAGAAGATATTACAACAAAAAGATCTATTTTATAATGGATTATTCCATTACAATGTTCCAAAAAATTTTTCAAGATAATCATTAATCTTTGCTTAGATTCCCAGTGAAATGGAGAATCTGATACAAAAACAGACTTTTGTCGGTGCCATTCAGAGCAGATACTAATGCCAAAACCCCGGAAGATTCTGGTCCCAAAACCCAAATGATGGACTTTTGGTTGTTCTGGACTGCTGTTTTTCAGAGTATTTACAACAAAACCATGCCTACAGAACAGAGCTCTGCACTGTCTTTTCAGAGGGAGGTGTGCTAAGGTTAATTTCCCTGAGGGTCTTGAAAGGGTAAGGATTGGTTACCTAATTTACTGATTCAGTAACTGGAACAGCCATAGAGTGCCACTGTAATGACTTCTGGTTTATTTAATCCAAGACTGGTGCAAGATACAGTACACATGTTTCCGTATAACATGTAGGGAGAATATTCATGAAAGAAACAAGAAAGTTCATTATATACGGATAGCGATGGTGAAAGCAATAGAGCTGAATCAGAACTCATGATTCTCTACAGCCTCTGAGAAGTCTAAATTACACTTTCGTCAGTGATATTATAACACATTATAACGGGTTATCTCAAACTAGAAAAAAACTGAGGTCTGAAGTTGGGTAATTATAGACTGCCCACACATTTTGTTGCTGGAGTATAAGTAGAAGATAATAAGATCTATTTGTGTAACAGTAGATTTACAAGTCAACATCAGCACAACAGAATGCAGTCAGTGGATGATTTTATCAGACTTCCTGGCATGACACTCTGTGTTTTACATAGACTCAGTGGTTACCATTTAGAAAATTACAACTTGTTTCAGATGTCATGGGTACAGTGGGCATACATTAAGGCTACTGCAGTTATTTAGCCTGCACAACACAAATGTAAACACTGCCACAAATCCTATGCAGTGGAGGTTGTTTGCTGGGGAGAGGTTACAAAGAAATATCTGTGGAATCTGTTTGAAGAGAAAGGGTGCGGGTGAGTGCTTTTCCTGAGGGCACCTTGCAGCGTTTTGTAAAATTCTAACTCTGCAGCTATCTGCCAGCCTCAGCAAGGCAGCTGCAGCACATCTCAAGCATCACATGCATTCCCCGGTGGCTCGGATGGAGCGCTGCAAGAAAGAGTTGGAATACCAAGCTGATGGCTGAAAGACAAAGCAGCCTCGAAGAACAAGAAACAGCATCCCAGAGAAATCTGTGCTTCAGCTTTTAAGGCTAAACATCTTTAGAACTTTCCTGGCTTGTGAACATAACTTTTGCAATATGCAGCTTATATATGAACATTATACATGAATTTTCTTTAAATAACATGACAGTCTTGTCATTTCTATAATAGATGCCATTGAGATAATTAGAGTTTTAAGGATATCTTTTCTTTCTCATTCAAAGCACTGCTTTTGGAAGGTACATCTGAAGATGAAAAAAATAAAATCCGAATATCAATCCAGTAGTGCAAAACGAGTCCATTTCTGAGACCAAGAACACTTCTATGGTATTCCAGATAGAGATAACACTTTACTGCCTATTTGGAAAATCTCTATATTGCATGTATGTCCGTTTTTCAAGCCCTGCTTATTTTTGTGTAAAATTTAAGATTAAGATATCTGCAGCACGAAAAACTGTTAAAGTGGTAAGTAAAAGACTCTGCAGTATGCATCTGAACAGTTCTTTGTTGTTTTTTTTTTTCTTTTTCTTTTTTCCATTCTCACTGCATATTAATGTTGCTTGAAATGAAAAACTAATGTTTTTCCTTTCATGAAGCTGTAGGACCATTTGTCCAAATTGCAATGGATGATATCCTTACATAAAGATACCTGAATGAAGATTCTACTATCTACCTGCCTCGGGAAAAACGCAGACACTCAAAGCCTAACATAACCATTAGTAAGCAACAAAAAAGAATAAACAGTCTGTGAATATAAAGACAAGAAAAGGAGTCACAGAGGAAGAGGCACAGATAGCATCGACGGAATTACAGCACGATTCCAAAATGGAATGTTATACAGTATAACAATCCCATGTCTTTCTTTCCAGCTCAAATTAGCCTCATTAAACTGTGAGAGAGTGAAGCCACCGCTGGATTAACACACTCCTTTATATGCCCACCACATTACAGAATCACAGATTGGCGGAGATGGAATGGGAACTCTGTGCCCACCTGGTCCCACTCTGCTCCAGCAAGGACACCCAGAGCAGGCTGCCCAGGCCCACATCCACACAACTTCTGAAGATCTCTGAGGAGACCCTACCACCTCTGAGCAGCCTGTGCTGGAGCTCCACGTGCTCACTGCTTTACTTGCACAGTAAAGAAGTGGATCCTGTTAATTAATTATGTCTAAATATGGGCTAAATGTACTGGATCATGAAAGTCTTTCCAACAGCATCATTTTTTTTTTGAGCTCTGCAAGATCTGTTTTATCTCAGCTATATGAAAACTGTTCTTTGTGTGAAGGAAGAAGATTTTTGGACAGTCTATATTTCAGCCATGACATTATTCTATTTAAAATTAAATTGATCGTATAAATATCTGGAAAAAAAGTTACATTCATGTCGTAACAACTGTTTTCAATTTTAATAGGTTTAGATGTAAAATGAAAATATTCCTCTTGGACAGTATATTTTGTGAGTCTTTTGTAAATAATCTCAGCATTCCATTGAGAAGAATATACATATTTTTTTTCTTTTAAATGAAGTTATAGAGTTACTGTGGGATACTGTGTGCCATATTCTTTTGAAACAGAGTTGTACATGCTTGAAAGCAGCCTAGACTGAAAAAATTCTGATCAGAATTGCATGAAACATCGTACCAATGCCCTGCTATAAATAAAAACTGGTGCATTTATTTTTAAAACATAAAATCTAATAATGCAGGAGTTCCTTTCTGCAGGGGAAAAAAAGTAAAATACTTTAAAGCTAAATAAAAATATCAAGCTAGAAAGAAAAAAAGAATTCTGGGCAATGCAATATCAGCTTATTTGCAGATTTCATCTGCTGGAGCTAGAAGCAAATGCACTTCCCCATTTTTTATTTAGAGGGAGAACTATTACTGTCAGTCTCTGATGGGAATGGAATCTGTTCACAGTTGAAATTATTTAGAACATTCATCCATCCATAATGAATCCTTATCCACAGCATTTTATTTTATCACCTTCTCTAAGCCTCTTTTTGCCTCCCTGTTTCCTAACTCAGATATCTGGGGTTGTTCTATTTTTCTTTCAGAGGAAACATGCTAGATCCAAACATGAGGAAATGGCCAATCCCATTTTCATTTTTTTGCACTATGCACAATATCCCAGGAATCATGCAAAAGTCACCTGAGAAAAATACCAGTTTTTGTTATTTCATAATGAGGATTATCTGTGATGTTTTGAAGTGATAAGAATACATTTTGGTTTTGTTTGTTTTCTTGTAATACCACATTTTACTCTCAATGAAATTTTCCTAGTTTGCGTCTCCATACCATTACCGCATATATCTCTAAGAAATTCTTCCTGAAGTGGAGACAGCAAACTGAAACACCCTCAGAGAAAAACATTTCAAATTCCTAGGCAAGAGCTAAGCAGCTCTGTATACTATTTTTCAAAGTATAACCTACTTGCTTTCTAGCACTCCCAAGTTGTGTTAGGATTCAATATTGATACAAATCATTGTTCTGAGAGCTCTTATTTATGAACAGAAGATGATATTAAATTTAGGGATTTAGACATTATCTTTCACCTTTAGTTTGAAGATTAAAGTATGCTTGTGATGCTAAATATAGTTTGTTAGACATTTTCAGTTTTAAATGCAAAATTATATCTATAACAACCATGGTTACTAACTGCTCAGATGTGGTCATATTTTCTCTCTGAAATGCTGAAATTAAGGAGGACTACTGTCAATACAACAGTCTTTTCTACTTATAGTGAATTCCCACAACTAATACTGTACCAGACAAGCTGACTGCCTCAGTAATGTTCACTAAGAAATGAAAACAAATATTGGCAACAACCATTGATCAAATTAAAAGCATCAAATGGACCAAATTTATCTCCAGTATTAAGACACTATCTTTTACGTCTTAAATGTTTGTGTTTAAGCAAAGGCTTTACCTATGAACCAATTTAAAAAGTTTCAATCAATAAACTAGACTAAATATTGTAATGCTCCTCAGCTATATTCTTATGAACACGTTGAAAACATTCAACAGAGAATTCACAGTCAGAATCTGACTTTGGTTCCAGTTGCCAAGCTTCTGTTCACTTGCACTTTGCTCCATCAACCTGCCTTCAGAGTATTGCCACATTCATCTTCTGCTAAAACTGAGTAATTAATGTCTGCCTATGTTATCAGTAATTATCAATAAATGAACAAGGTATGAATTAGCTATAGACTGAAACAGATTGATTAGTTAAAAAACAGAGACTAATGAAAAACTATGAAAGGATATAAGGAAAGTTACAGACTTTTCACTCAAAGGTAGATACTTGCAGAAAAATAAGTCTTCAAACTTAGAATCCTTTCATCTCATCATGGAGGCCCATGCTCAAACTTTGCTCTTCTAAGGAAAGAAAATGTAGTCATTTAATAAAATGCTTTTTCTTTCCTTACAGAGCTTCACATCTATGAACATTAAGGGTATAGCATTTCTAGCACACGCAAAATTGAAACAAAATAATGTTCATAGCACTTATAATACCAAGTAATTACCAACACATTACATAGTTATTTCATATATATTTCAGCTTAAACAATAACACGTATAAGATGAATGACTTTAAACTGCATCTTTTTCTGAAATTTTTTTCAAGAAGTTCATTGTAGCTGAGAACTGAATGAAGTCACGGAAAAGTATCTATTTCCATCTGCAACTACATTAGGCTTGTTCTACATACTGTTAAATTAGTTTAAGCAAAAAGCTGAATTTAGTGTCCTACATGAAAAAAAAAAACAAATGACTACAAGCAAACGACCAAAAAATTTATTTAGAGGAAGTACTTGTGACACTTTTCTGATACTATTTTCAGAAAGTGTTACTTAACAAGAACACCTAAAACTAAGTATGCCAGAGACTCTTATTTTCAATGCCTAATATTCTGCAGAAAGCTACCCAACATATTTTGCAAACATAAAAAAATTAAATGTTACATATAGAACAGACTGAAAGATGAAGAACACAGGAAGAGAATACAGAGCTGTTTAGGAATATTAAAATGGTCTACTTGGAATTTTAGAAAATCCTTACATAACCTTTTGTAGGGTACCTTCTTTAGCAGGGTGTTGGACCCGGTGATCTCTTGAGCTCCCTTCCAACCACTGCAGATTTGTGGTTCTGTGATTCTGTGAACATCAGCCTCATTATACTACTTTGATAATCTCATTCTCCATTTCTATAGTGTGTATTATAAAATAATCACATAATTTTAATCAAAGTTTCCACTTCAGAACTTCAACTCCTATTCAGTTGATTTTCCTATATTACTTTTTTTTTCTCTGAAACTTTTAAAAAAGGGAAAAAAAATGTAGCTAAAATTCAATATCAGAAATTTTTATAGCATTGTTTATAACTAAATGCTGTCATTAAATACTTTCAATCTTTGAATATATGAAGATACAGCAGTACTAAATTCATAAGTAAATCAGTATTTCTGAGTTTTAATGTGCCTCATTTAAAGTCAGAACATAACACTTGTCATAAAATGTGCTATTTTCACTCGTGTTTTGAAGACCAGAAACAAAATATCCCAAAATAAAATAATAGAAACATAGAAAACAGACGACAGATGAAAAAAATATTATGAGGATTTATAGAAGATTCACATTTTTATTATTTCTTCACAGAATCATAGGGGTTGGAAGGGACCTCTGGAGATCACCAAGTTCAGCCCTACTGCTTGATCAGGTTTGCTACTTTAGGTCACACAGGAAGGCATCCAGGTGTGTTTTGAGTATCTCTAGAGTAGAAGACTACATAACCTCTCTGGGCAGCCTGCTCCAGAGCTCTGTCATCCTTACTCTAAAGATGCTCTTCTTCATGTTTGCATGGAATTTCCTGTGCTCTAGTTTGTGCCCACTGCCCCTTGTTCTATCACCACACGGCCTGGCTCTGTCCTCTTTACTCCCACACTTTAGATATTCATAAGCATTGGTATAATCCCCTTCAGTCATCTCCAGGCTGAACACACCCAGGCCTCTCAGTCTTTGCTTGTAAGGAAGATGCCCTCATCATCTCTGTGGCTCTATGCTGGACTCTCTCCAGTAGCTCCCCATCTTTCTTAAACTGAGGAGCCCAGACATTGACACAGAACTCGACCGGACACAATACTCAAAAAAAAAAAGAATTTCTCAGTCTACACAATAAATGACTTTTTTTTCTGTAAGTATGACTGCTTCTGTAAGTAAACAGTGACTGCTTAGGCTGCCTCTTTAGGCAACAAAACTCACATAACATTTTTAAAGGTCTCAAGTATGCGAAGTAGGAATTCAGTATCCATGGCTGAAGTAAGAACTTTACCTCAGGATAAAACTACATCTACCTGAGAGATAACATACATTTCTCTTATCTCATGCAAGGCTTCCTTCAAAAAGTTTGGACACGGGGTCAATATAACAGTCAAACATCTCAGTGCTATGTGTCCCGGAGTAACTATAACAGTATTAGCCACCAAGGGCATGTACAAAGAGATGTCAGTAGCTGGGGTATTTACTGCAATTTGATATACAACACAAGTGTGAATATACTTCAGGAACAAAAAGATCTCTATATGCTGAGGAACACTGAAGGTGAAGAAATGAATGAAGAATTCATCAATGATATATCTCATACTGCTCACTGGAAAGCATTTTATCACTTTTTTCATTGAAGAGTCTTCCTCAGAATCTGCCAGTTGAAATTTTCTCTCTTTCATCATGCATTCCCATTCTACTTATCCATTCTTGACAAACAACTCACTGTGGCATGAAAATAAAGGTATGCACCTAAAAATACAAGGGCAAGGACTCAAAACTGAGCACCCTCTGAGGAAGGGAATGAAGTTAAGCTTCTGGTGCACACTGTGTTGCATTCCTTCTGGAACAGGAGAATCAAAGCTTGATTTTCAGTGGCATAAGCATTCATCTTCTTGGCTTTGTACATTACACTGAAGGTTAACTAACTGTCTAACTGCCTTAACTCTTTGGTAATTTTGTGTACCATTCTGTTAGGCTTGTTAATGTTTTAACAGTCGGTGTGAATACAGGGGGAATATGAAGAAGGATCGGTGAACACTGGAAAAATAATGTCTGACGGAGAAAATTTTATCAGCAGGCAGCTGTCCATGATTTCTTCACCAGTGAAGAACATGTATCTGACACAAAAGCACAGCTTCTGATGAAGGAAAAGAAATACACTAGAAAATCTGTCGTGTATAGTCAAGCCTACTATCAACACTTTATACTGAATTTAGTCCTAAGAAAAATACTGACACTTCCTTGCCTTTTCCATACTTAACATATTTTACTGTGTTCTGGTGTAGTGGGCAGAATCAGGAGCTTCATTGCATCTAAACCACCTCCCAACAATATATATATATTTTTTCCCTAACAAGACGTATCATAGCCACAAAAGGTAAATATAAATGTACAAGGATAAGTATGAAAAATGAATGAATCTAAATGAGTAAAGAAAAACAAAAAAAAAAAAACAAAAAAAACCCAAACAAAATAAAAACAATGGTGAAAGCTATAGACACAATAAGGAATGAGCTGTAAAATTTCACTGGCCATTTAATATTATATAAAAATGATTTTATTTTTTTCGATTGCAAATTTATCTGTGTCCACTGTCATGTCTCCTTAGTGTATGAAAATACACAGTAGTGGTGTGTTCTGCATTGCACATATGCACACAAAAAAAGTGTAGGGATGAGTGGTTTTATTAAAGACTTCTGATAGAGCTGTGGATGTGGCAATTCCATTGTGACATGCATAAGATTATAGACTGCTATTACTCCATCTAGATCATGATGAACAGCTAGTAACATATATTTGTATATGACAATCTATTTGCTAAGTAAATACTATTGCATTATTAAACTCCTCCATTTAGAACAAAAAAACCAAACCCTGTGATGTAAGTTCTCAAAAATTTAGCAGCTTCTTATGAGAGCAAGAGAGAGCTAGACAGAAAGGCTGAATATGCAGTTTTATTCCAATGACTTAAGCCATATCATTTAGAGGGATTTAAGCTCTTTCTTCTCTTATATTCCAAAAAATATAATTATTTCAGAAAAAAAAATGCTGCTGTGCTGTAATACAGCCTGAGTCAACAACAAAGATACTGGAAACATATTGAGCTACAGATAAAATTCCAATCTTTCATTGGAAACAATGATATTTTAAGCCATTCTCAGCCTTCGGAACCATTTAGAGGGTTTGGTGTTTTTTTGTGTTTTTTGTGGATTTTTTTTTTTGGCAAAAAACCTTCTTAAGCTGCCATCTTTTTCCACTTGCTTCTTTGAACTGAGTGTGATGTTTCATACAAAATACTTGAAAACTGCTAAGTGAGAAACATGTGATATACCAAGCATAGAATTTTCTAAGTATACTCTCTTTATATCTGTATGCAGTAAGCTTCAAACATTGAGAACAGCAGCATTAAGGTAAAAAAGAGTCAAAAGAGAATGTACTTCTAACATATCCAAAATACATCTGGAGATAAATATGAAAGTTGGCCTGTTCTAGGATAAAACAGGATGGTAATAGTACGACTCTAGCAGAACTGTTGGGGCTGAATCACTACTACCATCAGTGTGCTCTACTAGCTGGATCTATGTTCATCTCTGCTGGGAAAAGCAAGAAAATCCCCGAAGGAGCAATGCCAGGTCTCCCCTGTTCACCTAGTGCAGACACCCACCCACCAACTCTGCAGCCCCCAAATTTACCATCAGGATCCAGAGTTGTGGCGCTGGCCCAGAAGAAGATGGGGGTGAAATGATGACAGTGCCCTTAGGCATAACATGTTATCCTCCAGGTACTGCACATCCACCTACCCTGAATGATTGCCCTCTAGAAGATTTTTGAACCATCAGCTTGTCAAAATGAGTTCATATGCTTAACTAACATGTCCAGAAAATGTATTGGGTCAACTTTTCCAATAAAGATGCTGTTCTCACGGAAGTGATTATCTCTTAGTGATTCTGTGATGATGAGAGATGAGTTGAGAAACTTGAGAGGAGATCAAAAGGCCAAACTCAAGGCAAAGATGAAATGTAGACACAACTGACACCAAAAAGATTTTCGGTGTACCTGTGCAGTACCTGTTCAGTAGGCACAGAACAAGGAAATTATTTTTAGAAGATGTCAGAGAATGGAAATTGATCATTTCCCTACTAACAACTTTCAGAGAAAAAAAAAAAAACAACTGTAGGTATCATAAATCAAAACAAGATTTGGGAAAGCTACCAAACTCTCTTCTCCATAAACAAATTGCAGCCAGTATCTCTCTCCACAGCCTACACACTTTTCTTTCATTAATGGCTACAACTAGTTCATCCTGGCTCCTTAGAAACCCAGATGATAGCAGTTTCATGGAAATATTCATTTCAGCAACAGGTTGCAGGTCTTTCATTCAAAATTCTCAATTATTCTATCTACAGATCATTTCAGATGTGGAAAATGCCTGTGAGTCTCTGTTGTTTCTAAATTTATAGTGATAATGTCTATACTTTGGAGATATTTTTCAGTTAGTTTTTGCTGTAAAAAAATCCATCAGTCCAATATCACATAGAAAGAGCATATTAAAAAAAATAAAGAAGTTAACAATGTCCTGTTGATGGTATTAAGTAATGCTAAACAAATAATAAACAAAAAATAATATGGAGTTGTATCCTTTTAAATTCTTAGCTATGATGTAGAAGTATCCCAAAGGTTGGTCACATATACTCATAGAAAAATAACATCCCACAACATCTTATACCTTTCTGATACCATAAACATAGCATCAAGTAAATGTCTAATTATGAATTCCACAAACACTGGAGCATTACTGTGTAACAAATACGTATCTTTTAACTCTTGGAGAAAATGAATGGCTCAGAATTTCAGAGATAACAGAAAATAAAGATAGGAAAGGTTTAAAAGATCCTCATTCTTTTTCTAATACTGTCTATTATAATGTACTGTTCCACAGACACTGACTAAAGAGGGATTAAGAGCAATTTGTTTTAAAACTGATTGATAACAGAATGATGCTGGTGTTGTGTCAGAAATACATCAGCAAAAACATTTCATTTAAGTGCTCAAATCAGCAGGATTGCATCACATAAATAAATACTGGCTATCAAACATTCTTCTTTATTTAAAACTATTTTCTTGAAAAAATGCTTAAAAAAATAGATTTACAGAATGTCTGAGCTGAAGGAAACAACAACAACAAAAGCTTAACAAAAACAGAAAAGACAAACTCAGTAGAGAGCATCACCTATTTCTGAACAGTTCCAGTAGTTCATATACTGGTTCATGTCACCCAGTATCTTCTTTCTGTAAGCAGCACAAATACCAGCAGTGGGAGTATGATCAGGGAAAAAGTAAAAATACATTGTATTTCTTAGTGCTGTCCTACCTTTTCTGTTTGAGTGACAGATAACAAAGGAAGAAAGCAGCAACTCACATAAAAGTTAAGTTACTAAGGTAATTATTAACAGTAACCTCATTTAGGCATGGCGTTGCCACAGTTAGTAATCTTAGCTCTTTTTACTGCCAATTAGGAAAGAAAGGGGTGCTTTGGAGCATGAAAAAAAGGCTTTTTGGAGGATTTCCCCACGTACGCATTAGATGAGCGCCAACTAGCCAATAAGTCAGATAAGCACCTTCCTTAAAAAAGTGATGAGAGGTATTTTAAAACCCACAGTTCTCAGTATCTATCAGCCATATTTTAATATAGCATTTGTGAAAAATAGTTCTTCTACATGTAAACAATTTTAGAAACAAAAGTTTTTAAAGGTAATGTTAAGATATATCTTTATTAAAAATATTAATAAATGCATTGAAATGCATTGAATTTTTTTTAACTCATAGAGTAATTTATCTGAAATTATAGTTTACAGTGCAATTGAAAAATTGTATTTTACAAGTGGATCATATGCTAGAAGATTATATGTTAGTAACTGTGCAGCTATTTATATTATAGAAATACAGTACTGCTTAAATACTGCTAGCTTTCAGTTTAGCACAAGCAGACCAGAAGGGCTGCAATGCCCTATTCAAATTACCATAAAAGCATCATACAAATCGGTCCTACAAATAATATACATTTATTGTTCATATCACCTTTAGTCTGAACTTCTGAAGTGTAAAAACACTGTAATTTTTCAATGACTTTCTCATCTGTTCTTGTGGCTTCACTGAGCAGACTTCGTTTCTTCAGCATTTGTTCTTACTCAAAGGGTCAGAAGTCAGAGAGGAAACGGGGCTGAATGACATAAAGCAGCTTTTATATACAGTTATTTGCCCTATCGTATTTTGCAAAGAAAGAATATCATTTAGCTGAAAAAAAAAATGCAATTTACTCTGTCTCTCAGAACTCACTTTATTGTCATGTGACAATTTTCTCTATCTTTTCTCCCAGAGGGCTTAAAAGTAAGCTCCGATTCTGCATTTCCAAAGCTGTCTGGAATGAGAACCTGTGGGAAATGTAACTATTTAAAGACATTAACAAGCGAACACATTATGCAGGGGCAGATGGCAAATCACAATGTTTGAGTCAAATGTATTGGAAAATTAACAAAAGGGAAATAATTTCACACCAAATGGCTGTAAGGAAGACTGTTACATTTCCCCATGTTCCTTCTTTCCATAACCATCCTTAAAATGCTAATCCCAAAGGTGCCAATAGCATCCATATTAGGAGCTCATAATGCATAAAATGTTGAATGATCACTTTCTTCTAACCACTGGTCCACTCTTAAACAATAATTTTTTTAAAATCCCCAAAAAACTCAGTGTCTAACTCAGCATATTAACACACAAATTTTATTTTACCCCTTTTGGCAAACACTGCCCAATGCTATTTTATCTGGCTTCCAAATCCCAGCCATTGGGATTGTTTCCCAGAGTCAGTTTTTTCAGAACAGCAGGCTCAGGTGGTGGTTGATTTTGGCACAACTACTTGCACAGTTTATCAGTCAATGTTGTCTTTGGTCTCTTTCTACACCAGAGAGGTGGCAGAGATGAGGATGCCTTTAACTATACTGTGCTCTTTCTCTGTGCTGTACACAGCCTGCTGATGTCAATTCCTAAAATGATGCAATCCGTTTTAATCCTTGCCTCGTTTCCAGGTCTTGCCTTACTCAAATACCTTTACCTGTCATGATTGGTTCAATTTGTCTGTATTCATGGACTGCTACTGTAATGTCCAACTGAGTTTGGTTCAGATTTGTATTTGTTTGTATTACAGAAATCTCATCACAGTACATATAGCATCAAGCAGTATAGACCAGACCATGCTTCAAAATTTCTCAAAGAGCCTGCTGGTGAATGCTGTGGTGATATTTTGTTCAGTTTTGTTTTTCCACAAGGGTGTATCCCACTGAACTGACAGTCAATCAAAGTTGGTCTGCCATCAGGCTTTCAGCTTAGCTGCCTTCAAAAGTTTTAGGCTGTCCTCTTAACCATAAATACTTTAATCCACTGTGTGCCCATTTTTGACCTTTTGTACTTAAAAGCCTGTTGTTCAGATGTTTATATACAGAGACTATGTTAGAAATAAATTCCTAAAAAATGTATAATGTAAATTCATTTATCTTTCTAGGTTGGAACAGAAAATCCTCCTAGGAAACAATAGCATGAGAACCAGCAGCTGACTACAGCTGTCTTCCATTTATTAGCGCCATTTTCCTTCAGAGTAAATGATTCCAGCATCAGTTCCATATTTTGGGAAAACTTCCAAATTAGATGACTTTTTTTTACACTAATTCCATCTTACATTCAGGATATTTTTCCATTTCATCCTGAGCCCGGTAGCATGTGCTAGTCAGACCTTTTTCAATGTCAAATAGCGCCATGGGTCTCTAAACCCTTCAGGGGGAACAGTGAGAAGGAACAAGTACGGTGCTGTGCAGAATAGGTGCTGAAGGAGGCACTGTGCCTCCAAAAACATATCAGCCTTTTCTGCTTCTTTCCTGAGTGCCTGGCACCTCCACTGAGATTCCCAGCAGGCTTCTTCGTACTTCCCTGGTCTGTGCCTTTACTTTTCTCCCTGGCTTTTTCTGGCAGAGTAAAAAAAAGGAAACTCCCAAGGACTCATCCTTGAAAATACCATGCAAAACGGGAATGCAACTCATTTGCAACTCTCACATCACTATACGCTTTTCTACTTCCCATGTGATATAAAGTGCTTTCTATCTTTCAAAAATCAATATGCATACTGTTCCTACGACAACTGACCCAGATTCTTAATGAGTTTCCCTTGATACTACTACTACTACTACTACTACTACACAAATGTATAGTAATTTCCTGTGGGTAGATTTCCCATGTCTGCTCTCTAATTCAAAGCTTGACCCATCTGTCCTGCATTACATGCCATGCACCAGAAGCATCCAGCTCCATGGAGTTTCTCCTGCCAATCCTTTTCTCCCTCACTTGTTTGGAAATGGATTGGCAGCTCAGAGATGCTGCAGCAGCATGGAAAGCAGCCAGATGACAGCCATGAGAAGATGTCATTCAGGTCTGACAGGAAAATGAATTCTAGTTGCGTGAACTGACATTCATGAGTCTGAAGGGAAAATCAATGTCTCTGTGAGACAAAGTTCCTGTGTGCCTGCATGATTCCTGCTCCCAAGGTCTTGTGCACTACTGGGAAAGCTATGATATTGCTATTTTATTTTGGTCTAGCATTTCATGTAAGAACACACATTAAGTTTGAAGAGTTCAAGCTCCAATGTGATAACGCAAATCCATGCACTGTTCTATATAAAGTCCTTTAATCTCTCCTGATAAGCTTGTTTAATCTTCCCTTATTCAACACTAAAAGATTAAAGGACTTCAATAGGTGTATCTTTTTACAGAGCTGCATTTCTCTTTTTCTTTAGCTTCGTGAGTATGTGTATGAAAAGTGCACAAAATGAAAGTTGGCCTTTTTTTTTTTTAATTAATAAAATCAAATTAACCAGCAGAAATGTTATGTCTTTAGAAATGTGAAACCCCACTAGGTAGCAAATAGGAACTCCCATGCAGCAAATTACATTAAAATAGGAGTGGTCTCACTACAAAGTTAATAGAAACATTTCTGCTTTGCAAACCAGAAAAAGCATTTTGCTAGATTAGCCTAGATGACCCAGTGCTATATAACTTCTCCTGCTTCTACAGTCTGCAATATTAGCCTGAGCTTTTCTGTTCTGACAGATTTATAAACTTAAGGATTACGTCAAAAATGAAATCAGAACAGCTCCCAGAAAAACAGAGACATCTTTCACAGGTTTTTTCTGTATTTAATATTTCTTTTTTGTTTGTTTGTTTGTTTTGTTTTTGTGGCGGTGTGTTTTGATAATTTTGTTCCAAATTTTGCTTATTTACTTATTTACTTATACATTTATTTTTGCATGTGATACATCTGTGCACATTCCTTTTTCTCTCTTTATCTGAATGATGGGGATTTTTTTCAGTGCCAGCATTTACTGCATGGTTAACAATTTCCACTTGCCTAATTTAATCAACAGATTTGCAGGAATCTATATTTTCTTCCTGAATGCTGAATTACTTTAGAAACTACAATATATTAATTTGTGGTACTCATACAAACCAAGAGAATGAATGAAATTTTTGAAGTAAAATCCCTATAATTAATTCTCTATTTTACAAATCTAAATTCTTAAACAGTGTTTTTACCTAAAACTAACCTGTTTTTTTTCCATGCTCTAAACTAGACCTTTCTGAGGCCTCTCCAGAACTATTTAACAATAGTATGTATTTCTTAAATATTTTAACTGTATAACGCAGCTTTAACTACACAGTAGAACTCAGATTCTCTATTTCAGAATTTATCAAAATGGGATTATCTCACAACATCTGCTGGCTAGAACATTTATAATGCACCTCTTGTCTTCCTGTCATCACTGCTGCCACAGTCACAGTGCTTTGTCAACACAGTTACAATATAAAAATTAAATAAAAAAGCATCCTTCTTTCAAGTAAATCTTTTTTTTAAAGACATTCATGTTAAACGTTCTTGTTTGAAAAATAAAGATTATTTTTCTAATAACCTAACAAATAACTGGAAAACAAACAAAGAAAGAAAACCACAAAAACCACAAAAAAAAAATATTTTCTCTTATTTGTCCTTAGACAATCACAATTTTTAAAGATCACAGTCTCCTCATAACTGATTGAGGACTTTCTTTCATCAACATCTATTCTGTGGAAATAAAAGGAGCTGAAAATCATTTTGATCGGAAAACAGGTACGCTCAGAGTAACTATTTCATTAGAAACATGAAGTTACAAGCAGAAAGTTTCAAAAGATCTGCCATACTGAAAAACAGAAAGACCTTAGGAAAAAAAATCTCTAAAAAAAGACTCTTCAATACTTATGAAAGAAGCATGAATTATATGATACAGGTTTTTCACTGAAGATGTAAAATTGTTTGAAAAGTAGATGTTTCCAAATCACAACTGTACACTACTCCTCAGTAAGTCACAAACGTCATCTTGTAAATCCCACTGCAATACAGCAGTGAAATTAAATCAGACTCCAACAGTAGCAAGGAATCTTTGAAGAACTTTTTTCTTCTGCTACCTTATTCTGAACTCTGCAAATCTGAAATCATTCATACTACCATTTAAATCCCAAAGGAACTGGCTTCTTTCTGCTGGCAATTTTTTCCATCTGTGGAAGTCAATCCAGTGCAATTTAACTGACAGTAAGCCTGGCTATCTGAAGTCACACTGCAGAAATCTATCACCTTCGTCACTATCGTGAATTAAGCAAGTCTTACTGGTGATCGACCAATTCCATTACGTTTTCAATCACTTTCTCAAAAGTAAGGCATTAGCTTAATTGTACTTTACATATATTCATGGAACACCCATTGGTGCTTCCATAACTTTCAACTTTCATGCAAGTATAAATTAACCTAGCATCATTACAAAGAAATGCAATTTGAGGAGTGCTTAATATTTGGTTCTTCATGCCTTAAGTGAAACACATCTTATTTGGAAAGGAGTTACATTTTTTTTCAAAACTATATTTAAATTTTAAGTTTAAGAAAATAACTCCTTTAGGTGACAATATACTGTTAATAATGAAGAAGGAATTCAAGGAAATACTTGAATTGACTGATGCTAGTATAGCCTCAGATGCATCTTCCTGGGAAACACAAAATAATTTTCATGCAACATGTTCATTTAACCTATATATGCGTCACCTATATCCCCAAGTTTGTTATGCTTAGGTCAGAATCACAGAAACATAGAATGGTTTGGGGTGGAAGGGACCTTTAAAATCATCTAGTTCCAACTCCCCTGCTATAGGAAGGGATACCTCCCACAAGACCAGGTTGCTCAAAGCCCCATCCAGCCTGGCCTTGAATGCCTCTAGGGTGGGAGCATTCACAGCCTCACTGGACAACCTTTTCCAGTGTCTCACCAACCTCATAGTAAAGTATT
Organism: Chrysolophus pictus; assembly: GCA_037305975.1. Classification (NCBI taxonomy): domain Eukaryota; kingdom Metazoa; phylum Chordata; class Aves; order Galliformes; family Phasianidae; genus Chrysolophus; species Chrysolophus pictus. The sequence continues at coordinate 44,167,220 of CM074614.1, read as the reverse complement.
TCTTCCTAATGTCTAGTCTAAATCTATCCTCTTCCAGTTTAAAGGCATTTCCCCTCCTCCTGTCAACTACACACCCTTCTAAAAGTACCTCCCCAGCTTTCCAGTAGGTCTCCTATGAGATCCTCCCAGAGCCTACTCTTCTCCAGGCTGAAAAGAGTCAATTCAGCCTGTCTCCATAAGGGAGGTGCTCCAGCCCTCTGATGATCTTTGAGGCCCTCCTCTGGATCCATTCCAACAGCACAATGCCCTTCTTGAGTTGGAGGCCCCAGAACTGGACACAGTACTCAAGGTGTGGTATCACAAGATCAGAATAGGGGGACAGAATTACCTTGCTTGCTTTGCACAAGTCCAGGAAGATCATGTCTGTTGCTCTTCCTTCATACACTGACAGCGTAACTCCATCATAGAAGACCACCAAGTTTTTCAGGCACAATTTGCTCTCGGTTTTCCACCAATCACCTCATCTTTATTTTCCACAAGTCTCAGTAAGGTCTTCAAGCGGATCTGTTCTACGATCTTGCCAGACACATAGGTGAGATTAATTGGCCTGTAGTTCCCTGGATCCTCCTTTTTCCTTCTTGCAAATTGGGGTTATGTTTTCAGTCAGTGGGAACTTCCAGTCAGTGGGAATTTCACTAGCCTGCCATGACTTTTCAGATGTGATGGATAGCGGCTTGGCAACTTTATTCACCAGCTCCCTCAGAACCCGTGGATAGATGTCATTGTGTCCCATGGACTTGTACACCTTCAGGTTCTTCAGATGGTGTCAAAACTCATCTTCACTTATAGCAGGCTTCTGTTCCAAGTTCTTACATTTGCTTTCTGCAATTTGGATAGTGTGGCTAGAGGCCTTGCTGGTGAAGACTGAGGCAAAGTAGCCATTAAGCACCTTTCTCCATATTGCTTGTGACCAGGTCATATATAGAAATATAAATTTCTCCTGATATTACTAAAAGCAATTCATGTCTACTGTAAGTGCCTTCCTTTTCACCATGCCCTGGTTCACCATGAAACCAGTGACGTGTTCAGTCTGGACTGTTAAAAGGAAACATCTTTCACACATCCCTAGCACTCGGGGGTTTGTTTTTGACACTTCAGAGAGACATTTGCTACTTATACATATAGTCTTTTCTACTTCAGCTCAAGAAAAACATTACCTTCTGTCTATGTAAATGTAGAAAAAAATAAGTACTTGAACAGGAGGCCTTGGGAAACAGTGTTAATTAAAGCAGAATGTTAAAATTTCAGTGGCACAATATCAACACCTACTAAAACAGAAAACAAAAGTTTGTGGATGCTCTTTGTTTCTGGAATTCATTTACAGCCTAATTTTCTGCTGCAGCCTCACATTGATGCTCTAAAGGCTTGGGAGCTACAGCTGTGTATTCAGCACATTTGAAAATAAGGCCGCCAGCAGTGTGCTCAGTCTCCATTTCTCAGCTTACTGGCTCTGAATGCGAAGCCTGCTGCCATTGCTCTCCTAATTTTCTTGGAATAAGTGCAGTTTAAGGACAAAGCACTAGGACTACATTAAAAATATACTTCCTAGAAGAGTTTATCAATTGAACCTAAGAGCAAAATCTCTAAAAGCCTAACGCAGTGCATACCTGGCTGTTTTTTCCTGTTTCAGGCTTTTAGCTTAATTTGAATTAGAATAAAACAATTTCAAATTACACTATTCTGTGAAAATTATGAACGCTGCTCCAAAAGTAATGCCTCCTATTTTATTATACTGGCTCACAGGAGAAGTAGATGTTGGTGGTACAGCAATAGAAGCTGAACCTTCCTGCCAATATTCTGGTACATGTAGTTGCCATGCAACAGATGGCAGCAGAGGGGCACTGACAGAATGGAGTCTGACAGGGAAGTGTGTATGAATAAAGGTGTGTCACTGAATTCCTCCATTCAGAAAAAACGGCATCCACTGACATGCACTGATATTTGCAGAACATTTATGAAGCACAGTGAGCTGATGGTAGGTGCATTTCAGCAGTGATGGCAATAACAGTGGGGCACCTCTGCTGGTGCAGATTTTTACGAGTGTGCCGTGCAGGCTTTTGTTCATTACTGGCAAACAATGCATAGATAATGGTGGTAATTGTGTTGAAAAACACTGTTTTGTAGCTGAGTATTTCCTTTATCAAGTAGAGCTATAATGCTTTCTGTATTGGTTGTAGCTTTCATGGAAAAAAATAGGACACATTACTTCCGAAGCAACCTATCTACACAGTTTAAAAAAATTTCCCTTTCAGAAAACTAGTCTTGAAGAAACACATATGTGTAACCTTTTTCATCATTTATTGAAGTTTGCTCTGAATGTGGGCTTCTTTGGCAAAACAAAAGACAATGAACTGAACTCCTTTGCGGTAGAATACAGTACATAGTTGTTCATTTCTTTCTGTAGCAGCAGCAGGTGAGTAGGGGTAATGGACTTAAGAATTTTCTGATTTGGGTGGGGGAGGGAGTTTGGAGGACAAACTATTATAAAAGTGAATAGAAGAAAGATGGATGCTATTTTTTTCCCTCAAACTTTGCATTACAGAACAAGGAATTTACTATTAAAATTACAGTAGGGCTGCTGAAGCCTAACCAGTGAAGCTGTACATCATCACTTATATGTTGTAAAGATCTGAAACCACCAGTAACTACCATTCATCATGAATGTCATTTGTTCAACCTGAAAACTAGGGGACATCTTACATCTGTCAATGTACCTCATTAAGTATATCCACTAATCTTGTATTTCAATGTCAAGATCAAATAAAAGTTGAACTGCTAGTAGCACTTCATGCTATCAGGGCCAAAACTGGGGGAAAAGTTACACTAAAATGCTACACAGAGAAAAGCCCTTTTCCATTCACTATCAGAGTAAGATTAAAAAATAATACGTATTTCATTTAAAATTATTGAAAAGCTATATATTTGGATATTCCATAGACCAGCTGTATGACCCTTGCTTATCTAGTTATTCTTCTTCCCTTAACTCTTGCCGTTATCTCTTCCCAAAGTGTTTCCTCCTTAACTGTGAAATATTCATCAAGGCAGTAAGAGGCTGATACTACAGCATCACTACACTCTTTTGGTGAGAACCACAATCTACAAAGCTGAAAACGCAGTTTCAAGATCCTGTTGTAAATCAAATGAAACAGAAACATTATCTCGATCTCCTACATCTCCAATGGGCACTTTAACCATCAAGCGATTGTTGACTGCTCTGGAGTTTCAGGTCTCTTCCTTTCACTAAATCAATCATGGTTTAAATGAGCTGAATATTCTCAGTCTGCCCAAAGGATATTTTATGAAAAATGCCCTAACCTACTTTATTCTATACATATATCTTCTGAAATAAAAATGATAATGAGTGAACAGTTATAAGGTTTTAATTCTTGCTAGAATAAGTATCTGATTAGAGAGGAAGGATTACCGTAAGTATCAGACTTTAAACTGCCATTTGAATGTGTAAACACAGCTGTCTGATAAATCTCCCATGAGGTATAGTGTAAATGCCAATACTCAGCCCATTGCTATATATCTTTAAAACATCAAAAATAGGAAATCCCAAAGGCTCTTCCAGAAGGACTGTAAAAGCCAGACAGGTTTGTGATAGTGCATGGAAAACTACTCAGGGATGGAAAGCAGATATAACAGTCTGAAATAATGGAACATTTAAAATTCAAAGAGCTTTCATTTATAAAGAAAACACAGCTTTTAGTATATGAAATAGTTGCCAAGATAGTAAAAATGTTTACTATTCCTTCATTACCCAGGACCCACTAAAAGGGAGAACTGCTTGGACAGGAATTTTACAAGATGCCTAACTGGGTATTAGTGATTGGTAAAGCTATGTCATGAGCAACTGAATTAAAAATTTAAGCATTTTCTTACTGTGCACAGTACGTCAGTCATGCGCAATCCTTCATTACTGACCTTTTATCATTCTCTTTCTTACAGAAAACACAGCTGAGAACATGGAATAAAACCAAACTTTAATGAAAAAGAGACCTGTGAAATTTTGCATTTTATACGGTAGGCATCCTGCATCTCTACCAGTTTCTATTTATTGTATACTGGACCCCTTACAGGCAATTGCTGCCTAATGCATTAACTTAACACTCTGAGCTGCTGATATACATTAGTCAAGGTGCTTAATTTCCCATTTAATAATATTTCAAACAGTCTTCTTCTAATCTTCCTTCTTCTTAGCCGCCTTACAAGCAGGTGTTTTTGTTTGTTTGTTTGTTTGTTTGTTTGTTAAGAAATAACACATTTTCTTTATTCTTATACTTCAATTCCCAAGATTTTGGGCACGGGAACAGTAATATCATTGATACTGAATGATTGATACTAAGAGCTGTGACTGGGAATTTTAGGTGATACTTTAAAATAAATACAACAAACTAAAGAGTGGGAAGCTGGAAAGAGTCGTACTGAAATAAATCAGCAAATACATAAATAAAAAGAAAACCAAAGGAAGGTGGGAAGAAGGTCATGAAATGCTGAAAAGAAGGAAAACAACAAAGCTCTAATTTCCTTACAGTGTTAATCTTGCTTTCAAGTCCTTTTGCCTGCCAAGAAGACCAAGTAAAATTGTGGTACAGAAGATAAGGCAGTGACTCTTCATGCTTTCAGAGCTCACTGCAGACAGAAATGATCAAAGCCTTCAGTTTTCCAGTGTCAGCACTGCATTAAACCTGTATTTCCTGGCATACAGACTTAGTTATTGTAGCAGAGCAGGTGAACAATCCATTAGAGGTGGAAACAGCAATTTGAATTATCTATATTCCAAATAATTCTGCAATTGGTATTTATAATGAGGTTTGATAGTCACTAAAATTTGAAACTGAATTTTATATATATATAAAGTGAGAGAAAAGTTGACTTCAGAGAAGCAGTAGAGATTTGATTTCAGATCAATACAGATAAAGACCAATAATGAGATTTTGCATTGGTTCATTTAGGTCAAGAAAATGCATGACAGCAGATAAAATTGCTCTATTGCAGCGTTTAGTATTGTATTTTGTTGTTTGTTTAAAATATTAAGTTATACTTGTAGCAGAGAGCCATGGGCACATGGGTCAAAAGAATTATAAGAGTTCATCCTAAGGTTACCATGAGGATAATTACCCAAGAAGTACACTTCCTCCAGAAGAGTAGTTCTGACCCCATCAGAAGAGAGAATCTGGACATCACAATCTTTGTCTTTCTGAACACTCTCTGGAGTATCAATAATACATCTTCTAGCACAAAGTATGTTGTGTATCAAGAGAAAGACTGTTGAACAGTCTATCTGTCCAAATGAGGTAATGAGGCAATACTGATCCAATTCTCGTCAAAATGTTTCTCAGCTCTTTTCAGATATCACAGACTTTTTCTATTGAAGTTCTTATATTTGTTTGACTTTTATTTAATTTGAAAATGAAATTCAGATTGACCTGAAATATTCTGGCTATGCTGATAACAGCAATATTTGAGTACTACATCTGGATGCCCACCCAACATTCATCTAACATCCAAACTTTTTTTTCAGAGTACCATTTGTTTTGAGACTGAAAATTCCTTCAGCTGGTGGTTTATTATTTAAAATCTATCTATCCGATGCTGCAGACATCCAGCTGGTACAAAAAGCAATAACTTCCCATAGTATAGTGGAACCTCTGGCTGTGAATGCAGCCTTTGTCTTCATTACTTTTATAAAAAGGTAAAACAAATGATTTCATAAGCTAGTCCCAAATAAGATACTTTGCCATTTCACTATGTGTACTAGAGAATTATGTATCTGCCTACTAAGATTCTGCAGACAGACAGATAGATAGGAGCTCTGTAGACTCATGTTTTGAGTTTCTGTTAAGACTCTGTAGATGGAATTCATCTACTGCTGAACAAAAATCTTCAAATTGGGCTACTGTTTTCTTTAAAAGCAGCAGTACTGCTGTTCACTCACCCCTCTGTAGGGCCAATGACAAACAGGTATACTAGTTCTGACGTGTTACTCTGTTAGGACTTTTTTATCGATTTTTTATTCTGGGAGAAGTTTTCCAAGTATTTTCAACTCTATTGTGGCCTTGACTTACTGCCATTTTCACCTTATTGGAAGAATATTTTAGTGAAATACGCTTCATGAACAAGTCTCCAAAATGCCAGCATACTTTCCAAAATAAGTTGATAAGCACAAGAGCCATTTGATAGTGTTTTACTCTTTTCTTTTTCTCCACCTCCTGCACTGTCCCATTTCCTTCTTCAACTGAAAAAGATGTATGTCTTGTATAGTATCATTAAATCAAAATCTTAATCCCCACTCATCCCAGGAATTCCTGTTCAGTGGACAGAGTCACTGCATCACGCTAGACCTATATTATTTTAGGAGCTGAAAGAGAGGCGTGCTTAAGGACTACACAGAAGCCATGCCAGGAAAATCAGATTTTACTGATACACTCCACCTGAAGACTAAGGTGAAATTAATTCTGCTATTAAGATCTCCTGTATGGCATTTTCCACACTTTCTCAATTTTCTCTTATGTAAGTAATTATGCCCTAATGGTCTAGCAGTAAAAAATTTGGAAATAAATAAGTTTTTATAATGACTAGCAGAACAATATGAAAAATAACATTCAGATGATGCAGAAGAGGAGCTTTCTGTCTTTGATTTTCTTTCTCAGCTCCACAGACTGTTTCTCACACCACAGTATTTTAACCCAACAAAAGTTCAAAGCAGCATGCCATTAAAAGGGTTCACAGTGTGCTACAAAAGCGTAAGGATGATTTTTTCAAAAGTAATTTATAAAACATTAATAGTCTATTCAGCATCATCTCTTCCCTGCAATAGATGCAAGCATCAAATGTGATAGTGCAAAAGGCAGAACCAAAAAGACAAACCACCATCTGCTGTCAGACACAGCTACAAAAAACGTTAGAACACTTTGAGATATGTTTCCCTTTTTGCTTAGCCCCTGGTAACGTGTGACCATTTCTTCCCCATGTAAGCCAAAGTAAATAAAGAAGCCACGTAGCAGTTCACTCTGGCAAGACATGTAGCAGTAGGGAAGATAAGAAACTTCAGTATGTTGTGTAACAGTTTGAGCCTCCAAATCTTCCAGGCCATTTATGTTTTCCTGATTACCAGAAAAAGGTCAATGCTGATTGTATGGGAACTGCTGAGTCACGGCCTAAACCTCTGATTGATCACCTGAGGCGAGCAATGAATCAGCCCTGGAAGCACAGGTGAAAGCAATTCACCTGTGCTGCAGGAAGGGGTGGAGCCTGGCTCCACCTCTCCTAGACCCATTTAAGAGCTGACTACCAGTAGGGAAGGATCTCTCTCTCTCTTTGGAAGATCTACTCCACTGGAGTTTCCTGAGCAAGCCCATGACGCAGGTAAGCATCTTATTTATTCTCTTTGTCTCGCTGTGCCTAACTCTCTTGCTTATTATAACATCGTAATATTATTTGATTATATAATATTCCTTTATATAATTTTCATTGATTATACACTGATCTTATACTGTACTTGTCAGTAATTTTCCATATGATAAAATCAATAGTTCTCAGATTGAGAAGAATCAATGCAGATTATATGCACTGGAAAGAAACAGAGTTCGTTTAGTATTTCATACACCAATACCTTGTACCTCTGAGTGCAGTTATAAAGTTTAACAATGTGATGCTTTCTTAGGGTTGAAACTTGTTTGTATTCTGAAAATAAGATCTTAGTGGGGACCAAAAAAGAAGTAACCGATTTTTAAACCTACAGGAAACACAAAACTGGAATGTGATTAAGTAAATTCAGCTTATCAGAAGGTATCAGATGTTAATGGTTTTAGAAAAGTTAAAAAGGCAAATCTTGAGCTCATTTTTAAGAAATCAGAAACTCAGCAAATTATGACAGCACATTTCAATATGCAGGATATTTGAGGGAGGATGGAATTTCTCAGAATATTTTAGAGTGAAATGCTGTGTAATATACTGTGGAAAAACTGAAAAAAAAATGAAAGCGTAGATATTGCCTTCATTAAACTAGTCATAATCCTTAACTATTTATAAAACTTCAGTAGATGTGTGTGTTTATTTTATCCAAAAAGATGCTTTTCTGAAGTTTGTAATTGCTACTAGGATGATTCTGTCATCACTGAGCATAAATAAATAATGCTAGTACATTACTTTAACCACTGAAAAGGTCCATCAAAATGTAGTCTTCTCAGCAAATGCCATAGCATATTAAATAAGTCAAATAGATATATGAAGCTTGAACATATTAATAATAGCTTTATATTTATCAGGAATTATTCTCTGCAGTTTTTTTCAGCTTCAGTCTTCTCAAAGTCCCTGTAATCCTGATTTTATTTTCAGGTTGACAAGTGTCTTTCTACTTTTTTGAACATCAAAACATCTGCTTAGGAATCTCCTTACACATTGGCCCATCTCTTATGTTTGACACCTGCAAGTCTGAACAATTTTGGCATACTACAGAAAAAACTTGTTCATAAATATTTATAAATAATATTACGAGTGTTCACTAAAACATACATTATTAAAATAAAAGTCCACTATGATTCTCATGATAGAGATCCAGAAAATTAATACAGAAGAATTTAAGTAACTTTAAAAGTAGCTTGAATTACAGTAGTTCTCATTCAAACCCAGATTCTTTTCTTCAACAGAAATGGAGCTGAAATCATAAGTGAGGATTGTGTTTTTGTTTAGCTCAGAAATTTCCTTCATTCTTCACATATGTTTAAAAAATGTGAGTAAGCTGGATTTCTAAAGTGGTGTTTATATCACCCTGTAAAATTAACTTTCATACCCATGAAAGCAGAACACATGTTCAGTATCTGTAAAGTCAACTGGCTGGCTTTTGCTCCAGAAACCCCTTCATCTCTGCTCTGCCCAGTGAACTATTGCAGAGTTCAACAAACATACAACACAAAGAGCCTGATAAGAATCTATCTTCCAAGTGCTGAAAGCAAATCAGGTGATAAGCCTAGAACTGGTGTTCAGCCTTCCTTAGAAAGTTACAAGGTCTTATCCTACTCTGCCACAGGTACGGCAGCTTTCCACAGAAGAAACGTTGCTTATGAACAAATTTCCCTAAAAAGGTGAAAAGTAAACTCAACATGCCAGTGAATTAACATCTCAGCTAACATAGTTAATACCATGAGGAGAGAAATGCAGGAGATGACAGTAAGTTTACATGTATCCGAATTATTTCAATTAGCATTATATGCATATCTATTCATACAGATACTCATTGTGAGTACATTAGTACTGGAAAGGTCATTCAGTTTGATCCCAGAGTTGGGTAAACAACAGAGCCCTCCTGAACTTATCACCCCTGCTTAGAAATGCTTAAAATGACAGGAAAAAAACAATCTCTTCTTCACTTAAAAATTGCAATGGCAATTTCAAGCATCTCAGTTTTCACAGTGGGCAATGCTATGGTTGCCACAAACACATACTTTTATAGATTAAAACCTTCAAGTTTCAGACTTCCTCCACAACTGCTGGTATATTTGTCTCTTACACTGTAAAGTTATCTTATCAAATTCATGGTGATACTGATCAAATCACCTTGAAACTTTTCTCTTTGAAAATCTATTGGCTTCAGTGTTTGGAGATAACTAAGGTATAGTGTCCCCTTGTTCTTTAATGTCTTCCGCAATAATTTTAGATTCTAAGACATTTCTCTATATTCCACCATGGGAAAAAATCTTCCACAGGAGAATTTCAACATGTTATTTTAGTTCTCATTTGAAATGGTACAATGTTTGCATGCATATATCACTCTTATGACATTACTTCTTGCTCCTCTATTTTTAACTGCATTATAAATGCATAAAATCTTCACTGCAGTTAAATTAAGGAATCAGGAAGCTAAGTGCTCAATTGAAACAGACATTTCCCCAGACTCATGAGTGCAACTATTCAAAACAGTCTGCATGAAGTAAATTTTGTCACTGGCTTTGAAAGCATGTACTCACAGATCGTGATGGTTGCCAATATGGAAGCAAACTTCAGCACACATTCTTGAAGCATTATACAAACACTGCTTTTTTCAATACATGCATTTACAGGGCCCAAATTCTACACGTCAGGAATGGATCAAATATTCCTTGAAATTCCTTGAAACAGGTAGCCAATATGTGCAAAAGAATCATGTGAAAAATATCTTGCTCAAGCACCTGCAAGATTGACTACAAAACTGTACAGTGCACTGTAAGGGTTGGTGTGAAAGGTCCTCAGCGAATGGCACTGGGACTGATGTGTTTGACATCTTTGTTGGTGATGCAGACAGTGAGATTGAGAAAATCCTCAGTAAACCAACTAATGACACCAAGACACCCACTGAGTGGTGTGGTCGACATGCTGGGGGAAGGAACGCCTCCAAAGAGGCCTCCATAAACTCAAGAAGTGTGCTTGTGAGAACTTCATGAAATTCAATAAGGCTAACATCAATGTCCTGCAACTGAGTCAAGGCAATCCCAATCCAAACGCAGACCAGGCAAGGAATGGATTAAGAGCAGACCAGAGGAAAAGTTTTTGGAGGTGTTGGCTGCTGAGAAGCTCAACATGAGCTGACAGTGTGCACTTGCAGTACAGAAAGCCAACTACATCCTGAGTCTCATCAAAAGAAATATGAGCAGTAGTAAGAGGGAGGTGATTCTCTTTCTCTGCTCCTCTCTCATATGATCCCACCTGCTGCACTGAGTTACCTGCTCTGGTTACTGCAACATAAGAAGGGCATGGATCTTGGAGAGGATCATGAAGAGGCCACAGAGATGATCAGAGCTGGTGCACCTCTCCTATACAGAGAGGCTAAGAGAACTGGGTTTGCTCAACCTGGAGAAGACTCTAAAGAGACCATGTTATGGTCTTCCAGTCTCCAAAGGGGGCACTGTCTAGTTTACTTTTCACCTTCATATGGAAATTTGTTCATAAGCTGGAGAGGGACTTTTTACAAAGTCATGAGTTGAGAAAGTCAAGGGGCAATGGCTTTAAGCTATAAGAGAATGGATCTAGACTGGATGTAAGGAAGAAATTCTTCACTACGAGGGTGGTGCTCAATATGAGACAGTGAAACAGGTTGCTCAGGGAACTTACGGATGCCCCTTCATAGGCCAGGTTGGATGGGGCTTCGGGCACCCTGATCTATTGAGAGGTATTCTTGCTCACAGCACACGGATAGAATTGGATTATCTTAAAGACTTTTCCAATCTAAACCATTCTATGATTCCAAAGACAGGTCTTACATGTTAGACTAAAGCCTGCTCAGCACTGCCACACAAAGCCCTTCCATAAGTGATATCCACTATTGTACAATAGTAATGCTGTCACAGGATTTTTAATGTATATTCTTAGACCGATAAAAACATTAAGTGCGGTCAGACAGTGAATGCACCTAAGATATCAGTAAGAAAACTCCTTTTTGTAATTAAGCACTCTTTAAACAGCCAATATGTTTGAGTCTCCTGTGGCGTTATTTACCCAAATTTTTTAAAAAAGCTTTCACAAAATTTAAAACAGAATAAAAATCTTTAGACTATCACGCAAGATACTCAAACTCATCTGACTGAAATGTTTCAATTTTCTCTTTAAGAAAGACTTTTTCATATATGGAATAAATTTCACTTCGATAAATAAATCAGAACTGAGTATGTTGGTTTTTTTTCCCTAACATGTTATTACTTACTATGTAAGTCACACTGAACATGAAAGACTAATGCAAATGACATACTTTCCTCTCTGCATATTTTAAAGATGCACATAATTCTTTAGTTTCTTAATTATTCATTACCAGCTCACGATCATGGATTTTTAACACTGTGAGGCAGCAGTAAACAATAGCCAATCAAATTCTCAAATAACTTACATTACAGCAATAGATGGAGCTTTACAAATTACTGACACTGTTAAGAATCTGTTGGATTTATTCTTCTGTGTCTCATTTGTTTGGAAAAAAACTTCTTTTGCTGTGTTAATATGGCAGCAATTCCCAGTTATAACACCCACTGAGATTTTGGGACGAACTTTAAGAGAGGTTTCAAGGTGGTAAGAGCAAACATGTTTGAAACTATAAAATCATATTTGATTGGATATATTCAGGGTGCTTTGTTATGAATTAACAGAACACTAAAGGCTGCTAGAAAACTCCTTACCTCCTCTGCTTCCTGTGCTATACTACAGTATAGCAACACGCTGTGTTCATACTCTAATTTGCTGCAGTCCTGCTCAGGGCATATCAAACAGAACAATGATAAATGAAAGCAGGGAATGCAGGTAAGGACATTAATAAAATAAAGCTGTTTTTCTAACTTTTAAGCTTACACAATAGGTTGATCTGTATTTCTTCTTCTCAGAGAGCTCTTAGCTGAGTTATTTTGGTGAAAATTGAAGTATTTGGGGTTTTTTTTTTACAAGTTTCCTATGATTCATTTTTTCCCTTGACAGGTTGTATTAACAATTCTTATGCTTCCTAATCCAGCATGGTGTGTGAGAATTCAGTTTACTCAGAATCTTCCTGAAGAGAAACAGCAACAGAAAGTATTATATCCTTCAGGTAGAAATTTCCTTAAAATTCTGATAAAGCATCAGAAAGTCCATCCCTTAAAATTCTGCTTTACATACAGCTGTTATTTTGCCTCACATTCTGCTTCAGTATTTCTGTTTATGGTAGAATAGTGGAACAGTTGCGGGAAAGTTGAAAAAAACAAAAAGAAATAAAAAGTTTTTATAGAGCAGGTAGGAGAATTTCACAAACAATTGAAAATAGGGAGTAAATTCAGTTCACTGACTGAAAGGTCTGTCTCAACAAAGGTGTAATTCTTTTAGTATGCTTAACAGTTTGTTTACTAGCTGGAAAAGATGAAGCAGAACGGTTGAAGTTTAAGTTGCAGAGAATGCCAGAATGGCAGAGTTTGGCAGGGAACTCTGGCACTCACTTGATCCAATCCCATTGCTCCAGAAGGGCCATCTAGGGCAAGCTGCAGAGGGCTATGTCTAGGCAGCCTTTGAAGATCTTCTGGGCAGCCTGTTCCATGTAAATAAATAACCAAATGTTGATAAGGAAGTAGTGTTTTGTAGCCATTATTGCTGTTTCTAGTGTCTTCGGTCCAACCAAAACCAAAAGGTTTATTAGGGAATCCAGCATTTTTTCCTGAAATTTTAAATCAACACTCAAAAAAACAGATCTATCATCTAAAATTGGCAGTGAACCAAATGTAGACAGTTTTACTCAATACAAACCAGCATTTTGGAAATATGTGAAGAAAAGGAAAGTAAGCTGAAATAATCTGTGCTGACCTGAAGAGTCATCAGCAAGAGGAAAAAAAGATGTTGTCATTGAGATCTGACGTTAATCTGAAGACACCTTGATAATATCAAAGAAATAAACAGAAAGTCCTTGGCCTCCAGAGCAAAAGCTCCATGTTGCTCACAGCACCTCCTACAATGGGAACAGCATATTTGGCTGCTACAGCAATGGAGCTTGGATGAGCAGAACAAGAACTAGAAGGTTCAGCAGCATCTTTCTGAGTATAGCACTGCCTGTGAACATTGCTGCAGGGAAGTCAGCATGGAGAGGAACAAGCAGCAGCTGGAGCTGGAGGGGCAGGCAGGGAGAAACAGAAAGCAGAGTTTAAGGACTCATTCTTTCTACAGAAGAAATGAATAAACAGGTTGTGGTACAGTGTGCACTCTAAAATAAGTCACCAGAGAAAATGAAAGATTGAATTAGTGAAGTCTTGTCAAATTATTTGTAAATTTGAAGTGTTGTACATACTACTTTGTATATATTAAGGGATTAAGTCACTGCAATCTTGTCACCCTGACTATAATGATCAGTGATGGAAGTGCTGATTCAGTCTGCTGTTTTAACCTGTCAATTAATTAATACAGTTTTCCAAAACTTTTTTTTCCTTAAAAATGTTCCACTCAGATTTCATAATATTCCTCTGGTTTTTGCAGGTATTCCCAAACACGTTTCTGTTCAAACATGAAGTAATGCGATTTATAGCAGCTTTATCTCTGCTTGATTACACAAATGCAGATGAAACCCTTTACACTGCCATTTGATTAGAACAAACTGATTTGTAGGCAACAGCATGAACCTCACAAACAGATGAATTTCATGCTGGAGATAAAATTTCTTAATATCTCACAGGTCTTTTAAAAGTACACTTAAAGTAATGTGCGTGTGAAAGCAGGTTTTATTTCCTCGAAGGAAGGGCTATGTGCATTCTTCTGCAGTCAAACAAAGTATACAGAATCCAGATGTATAACCAATAGACTGATATTAAATTTTAAAAAGCTAGATTAAATTTAGCACTAAATCCTTTGGGATTTGTTAAAGTCTGTGTAAAGACCCAAGTACCATTTTCCCCAGCCACAAAGTGCTTTAAAATTGCTCTGATGTGATACTCAACAACTAATGAAATCGGGGGGTTTTGAGCAAGATAGCACAACAAAAATGATTCAGAAGAGCTGCACTGTGAGGAAGGTGCAGCATGCACCCCTTTTGTACACCTCTGCTGGCAGTCACAGTGCACTGCCTGTTTTCAAGGAGCTCCAAGAGGAGCACCAGCCACCATTCCACTCTAGCTCTGGGGAAGCAGATGCAACTGCAGAACTACTGCTCTAGCACAAGATGCTTGAGAAAGATCCTTTGTGTGACCTGTGAATCTCTACCCAGCTATGAGGAGGCTTAATCAACAGTCAAACATACAAGCCAGCAAGGAAATCAGGACAAGGGAAAAAAATGCCTGGCTGGCTCTCGAGGGAGGAAGGAACTGGCACAACCTCTCTCCCCACCCTCAGCACAGATGGGCTTTGCTTGCAAATGTGAAGGATGCCAACTATCTTTCACTGCAGGTGACTCACATTTGGCACTGTGGGCACATGCACCCACACACCCACCCAGAGGAGCCAAGTTGTCCCGCTTACAGTTTGGGTGGGTGGTCTTGTTAGGTGGTCAGGGCTATGGCAGTCAGGCAGAGCCATGGCAGGCAGGGAGATATATGGCTGACAGGGCCGAGGCAGGCAGGCAGGGCTACAGCAGGCAGACAGGGCTATGACAGGCACGGCCATAGCAGACAGGCAGGGCCACGACAGACAGGCTTTTCTGTCTCTTTTGGTTGGCTTGCTGGTGACAGGCCAAAACTGAGCTCACAGGAGTTCAGGAAGTGAAGGAAAAGCGAGGCGGGGGAAAAGCCAGAAGATCGGTTATGAAAATTCTCAATGCTTTATCAAACATTTGTGATGTTGAAAGGTTATACCCATACAAGGAGCTGTATCTGTCAGAGTACTAAAAGAAGTGTTATGAAAACTAATGTGCTAGCTGAATACAAAATTAAAAAAAAAAATAATCGCAGATTCTTTTCAATGCCATATTAAGACTAATGCATTGTATGTTCTTGTCAGAAATCCTGAAATCTCTCTGGTGAGATGCAAAAATTCTTCAGATTACATCTCTGATCTTGATAGAAACTGCACCACAAGAAACCTCACTTTAACCAAGACTGTTACGTAACTACTGAAAAGTGCAACTTTCCTGTTCTTCTGACTTTTGTCCTTGCATACTCAATTAAAAATCTGAAATTCAGACATCCACATTAGATTTTCTTTTCTGTGAACAAAAGAAAGATTTTTATTCTTAGAGGCACTCCAGCATTAAATAAAACATTAAAATAATTTGTTTTGTGTAAGTCAGCTTATTAAAATGCCCTATGCTAGAAAACAAGAAATGCCATCAAGTGGCTGAAAGCAGCAAAGTGCTAATATAAAACTGAAGGTAGCGTTCAACTACACCGACATCTAGTGGTATGAACTATGAAACCTGTAGAACATTTGAAAACTAAGAAATGATGTTTAAATGGTGTTATTTTTAAATATAACTCAAAGTTAACCCACATTGTTGTTGAAGACATATTTTTGTAATTCTGATTTACCTTCATTATTTAACATTTTAAAACAAGACAGAGCAGATAATCCAGTATTTTTAAAAGTTCTGTATGTCTGTTGCTTACAAAAATTATTTTAAAGCAGAAATGATTTTAAACATAGGAGTATGTTTCTGTTTCTTCTATGGATTTTAAATTAATATTTCTTGAAAAATTAAGTGTCACATAAGCTTTTTAAAGGTAACTTACTTTATATGTGAACTCTATAGGTTTTTATACAAAAACTACCCTTTAAAATGCCAGTTATAGAAGGATTTAAAATAACTGTTAAAATGGATGTATGGATTAGTATACTAGATAAACAGTATTTCTACAGGACCATATTATTTTCTTATTCATTATAACTGTGTTGTCTTAATTACAGCAAGTACTCTAATAAACGAAGTTTGAAGCAGCCATTGTAGAATGTTTGCAATCCACAGTACCAAAATATCATGTACTCAGTAACTGGGCACAGTTTTTCCATATTATTTCTTGCAGTTTCATATTATCTCTTTCATATTGCTTCCTGTCTTATGTATCTTTAATTCTGGTTTCTGGTAAAAACATTTAAAGAATAGACCAGAATGAGTGGAAGCTGGTAATTCAGACTCCAAGCATACCAGGCTTAGTAGAAGAATACAAGGTGTAAAAGAGGGAAAGAGTGAAAAAAAAAGTACTTTTAAAAAGCACCATTATGAGACAGAAAACTGAATGTGTGTAAATAAAATAAAAGCTAGATCATAGTGACTAGACTGTGACTAGATCTGACAAGCAATATTAATAATACACTGTAACAGCAAATATATATATATATATACACACACACACACACACACACACATATACAAAAGAAAGGAAAAAAAGATACTCATTCTAGAGAAAAAAAGAAATAACTGCATCCACGTCTGGACACAGTACTCCAGGTGAGGCCACATCAGTGCAGAGTAGAAAGGCAGGATCACCTCCCTTGACCTGCTGACCATATTTCTTTGAACACAGCTCAGGATACGGCTGGCTTTCTGGTCTGTAAGGGCACACTGCTGACTCATGTCCAGCTTCCCATCCATCATTAGCCCCAGGTCTTTTTCAGTAGGGCTGCACTCAATCCTGTCATACTCCAGCTTACACTGGTAAAGGGGTTGCCTCAACCCAGCGGCAAAACCTTGCATTTGGATTTGTTGAACCTCACAAGGTTCACCTGGGCACACTGCTCAAGCCTCTCTAGATCCCTCTGGATGGCTTTCACTTCTGTAGTTGTGAATTGTAGTTGTAAAATATCAAGAATATTGATATGGTGAGAATCTTAGCTGTATTCTACTAAAACAGATTGTAATATCTGTATAATTTTCTTTAAATAAATACTAGGCATCATCTTAAATCTTTAACTGCTTGGTTTTGTTATCCAACTATCTATAATTCATTACCAGTAAAGATATCCTTGTCACAAAACTCACAGACAAAGCACTAGAAAGAGGGGAGTCTGTAAGGGGAGAAGTATCATAGAAATCTTGGGAAAAGTCTATTAGAATGTGTGTCTGAAACAGACAGATAAAATCTGGTTTTAAAGTGTTTTGACAAAAAGAAAAATTCAATTTGCATGATAATATAACACGCTGTTCTTCCTGACTAAAATTCAACACCCACCCAAGTCTCTTCAATTCAGACTGAATGTGTATATTTCTTTTGTATGAATTAAGAAAAAGCTGACGTTCATTTTTTTCTTCATGCAGAAGCTGGAAAGTGTTGTACCGAATTTGACTGTTTTTCTCATTCTGTATTACTGCTCTTTTCCTGCAAAATATTATTCACATTAATCATTCATATTGTGATTTCTTTGGAAAAAATATCTTGAGTGTTGAAAGGAATTGGTAATTACATTGCTGAAATATTGTTCTAAAAGTAATAACAGAAAAAAAAAAGAAAAAAAAAACACCTTCAAAGAAAAAAAAATCAATTTCTTTTGGATGAGTAACGTAGGACAAGAGTTTTATCTTCTGATTAGAAATTCATCTTTTTAAAATAAGAGAACTACATTGTGCCAAAGGGTGTTATTATGTGTGGACTAAAACTTAAAAAGAAATAATTTCCTTTACAAAGATTAAACAAAGGTATAAAGTAATACCTTAACAAAGATTAACATCATTTCACTGTGGCAAGAGCCACTGTTGCAGAAGTTTAGTAATAGAAAGGAAAGCATATGCATTACACGGAAGAAAAGGACTTTGAAAAATCACATATAATGTAGATATGCTTTCCTTGTTCCACTGAAATAATGTTGCGGTATGCCAGATAGGATGATGAGCACTGATTCTCACTGAGTGAAGATCTGAATTTTTTTAATGGCTAAAATTGTTTTCTCTCAAGAGCTTGACAAAATGATATGGATTTCCATGCAAAACACTGATTTGTGTCCATGCATCATGCAATATAGTAATCCACTATGAATATTTAATAATATAATAATCCACTGTGACCAGCGAATTCCACATTTGGAGGCAGAATTGATATTTTGTTTAGCCCTAATCAAATTTTCTCCAGCATTTCCTAAGCTGCTGTGCATTGTTGCTAAATGATACTTTTACACAAAGTTTTACAGGACCTCCAATTGCTAATGTCAGTATTCTGAAATATTCAAACAAAAGCTGATGCTGGAGGTAACAGAAGTTAACAGAAGTAACACTTGGAAAAAGTACACTAACAAAAAAGGAGTCTAAACCATATGGCCTAATGCAGTACTGAACCGTAACTGAATCAAGATCATGCTGTGTTGAGTAAAGTAGATGCAGCGTTCACGATTTGTGGGGTTTTTTTTTCAGTCTTCAACTTCTCTACTCTCATCCTGATTCTCAGAAATTTATTCAGAAAAATGTGCAAGACATTTTCTCAGAGTCAGATTTCATTTTCTCTTTTCAATAAAAAGATTGCCTTGAGCATGGCCTCTTCCCATCTACACAAAGTCATAACCAGTCTTGGGTGTCCTTAAGTTTCAGCCTAAGTGATATTTTTCAAGAGTAAGAGAGATGTCTGTGACGCAGGCACATAAAAGGGATTAATATTTAAAAACACTACCTTAGAAGCTGCTAGTGCTACGAAGACTTACATTGTACCAGATAAATATTACTTACATATTCATCATGTGAGTCAGAGATTTGGACTTTTGAATTTGCCAAAGATGGTAGAAAATCAAAGAGTTGTTCTTTACGATAATTTTTCAAATGATGCAGTAGTTCAACTTCCACAATTCAGGGGAACTGAAATGTATTAGCTCTACATTTATACTGAATGAACTTGATTGAAAAGAAAAAAATAAATGGAAAAACAGACAAGTGAAGTACTTTGCTAGTGGAGTACAGGCTGTTTCCCAGCAAGAAGAAAGAAATCATCAGGGCTCTGTTTTCAGTCTGTGGCCTCAGCTGAGCCAAGGAACAGAATAAAAAGGGGAGTAATTAGAGCTAAATGCCATATGAGTCTTCAGAGGGGAAAGACAACAACACAACTTCCACTTCTCCAAAAACCCAGTACCAGACCAAAAAAAAAAAAAATGCAGTATCCTCAGACATCATACACAAACAACATTTTAATTATCTCTGCAGAAAGCAGAAGGAAGTTGGTAATAGAAGGAAGAATAATTTTTTGAAAGTTTTTGAAATAGTAGGAATTATCAAGGTACATGAAAGATCAGTGTCTAATGAAGAAGGGTCTAATAGAAAAAAAAAAAACCAAAAATATGCTCCCAGATACAGTTAATTGAATACAGAATTGAATAAATTAATATATTTCTAATAAGTAAAATCCTTTATTTTTAACCCATATGCTTTTGTGATAGAATTATTACTATTTGGATGGATAGTACTAAAAACTGTAATGGTGCAGATTACAAAAGGAAAAGAATCACTTGGAAACATGAACTTACTTTTTTCCCTTCTGAAAGTACTATTGATTATTGTATTTTCACACCCAAAAATTCACTGAGATGATCCTCTGGCTATAAAGAAATTTATATAAAGGCATTGAAGAATTTTTTAATTCATTTAATTTTTACTATGTGCTCATTCTGCATTCATAAGCATGTTTTTGAGTAATGTAATTACTTGACACAGGGAAAACAATGCAAGCACTGTATGAGTTGAGTAGAGAAATATCACTCTTTTCAGAGTATTCTCACCAATTAAAACTTTAAGAGCAAATGAATGAGATCTGTGGTACAGACATTTTGTAAAATAAGCCTCAATCTCAAGCACTTGCTATTCATGAGTAAGAATTTTTAATATTGTTCAAAATAATTATCCAAAGCTAAGCTCTGGCTATGCTTATGTTTATTTTCTACACTGCATGAAAGCAATTTCATCCTCTGAAAAAATGAAGAGAGAAAGCCTACACTTCACCATGCTTTATGTTACATTTGCTTTATAAGGTTTGAGCTGGAGGTTGGACTAGAGGATTCCTTAAGTCACTATCAATATTCATTGTTCAATTATCCTATGATTCTATCCTACAGTTACATATATTGGTTGGATAACAATTAATAAAAACTCTGTGCCTTTTAGTTTGTGTTTGTCTTAAATTAAGCACTTTTTAGAAATAAGAAAATAAGCATTTAAATAATGACTTTTGAATCTTAAAATTTCATAATAATGTTGTGCAACTCATTTCTAGCACTAGGCAAAAGTCTATTTTTCATTTTTCCTTCTCTAGTGAAAAGATTGTTTCCTTCTGCTATAAAACAAAATAAATAGTACTGGCAAGAGATGCAGATTATTGTCTGTAGCTTTCTTAGTCTTAAAAATACATTCCCTGGATATTTATGCCTTACCTATTCCTGTTAAGTGGAGAAAAACAGTTGCTGTCATGATCGGTGACTATTTATAAAATTTAGCAGAATAAGTAAGTAGGTTAAATTATATTTGCAGTCTTGGTCTAAGTGTATGATCTTTCACATATATGAGTGTTAAACTACACTATACCTACACAATTTGGGTGCAGTCTTAACTACCTGACCATAGCAGATTCGACTGCTGTAAACTGCTCTATCCTGTGCAATTATTTACACTGTTCGTGATTTCAGTGGGATTATTTACAGTGCACAAAAATAAATTGTCTTGCATCTTTACAAAGTTTATTAATATTCTGAGAGGAAAAATAATTTTATATTAGAACTAAGAGTAATTAAAACTACATTTTTGTATAATTGGACTATCCTTGATTTTTCTGAACAGAAGTGGCACAGTGTTACATGGTAATGCAATGTTATACAATATGCATTCCAGTAAGATTTTCACATTTAAACTTATTTTGTAAGCATTTGACCACCTTCCTTACTGTGTTCTGCTATCAAAAGTTCAGATTGCAGAGTTACTGCGCAGCTAAATATAAACTCACGTATTTTCAATTCTTTTTTAGTTTTTAAATGTCCTTATGTATCATAGAACCACAGAATGGTTTGGGTTGGAAAATCACCTAGTTCCAACCCCCCTGCTATAGACAGGGACAACTCCAACTAGACCAGGTTGCTCAAAGTCCCATCTAGTGTGGCCTTGAATGCTTCCAGAGAGAGGGTATCCACAGCCTCTATAGGCTCACCACCCTCACAGTAAAGAATTTCTTCCTAATATCTACTCTAAATCTACCCTCTTCCAGTTTAAAGCTATTTCTCCTCATTAAAAAATCCCTCCCTGGCTTTCCTGTAGGCATTCTGCAG
This sequence comes from Chrysolophus pictus, assembly GCA_037305975.1. Classification (NCBI taxonomy): domain Eukaryota; kingdom Metazoa; phylum Chordata; class Aves; order Galliformes; family Phasianidae; genus Chrysolophus; species Chrysolophus pictus. The sequence goes on along the minus strand of CM074614.1, from coordinate 44,145,596 downwards.
GTACTGGAAAGCTACTATCAGGTCTATTAGAGCCCCGGCTCTCTTAGCCTCTCCCCATAAGGGAGATGCTCCATCCTCTGATCAACTTTGTGGCCCTCCGCTGGATCACTCCAACAGCTCGATGTCTTACCCAAAGCACTGCCTTCTATTAGTAATCATACATTGCCCCAATGTGGGTAGGGGTATTTTCCAAATTGGATTTGGGCAGACAGTAGTGGGAGAGGCCAACGGAAGAAGAGCAACTTCCCACACCTCCTGCTTCATGTGTCACAAAACATTTCAACAAAAAATTCATCAAAGCATCGTCAAAGCTACTAAAGGAAACATACCAGCAATGTATCTCTCAGCCAAAAAACTAAGTGGCTGTGAACCAGAGAAACAGTTTTCCTCAAGATTTTTCAGATTGTCAAGAACTGTGAGGTCTTGTAGAGACTGTTAATTCATTTGGAACCTTCCTCCTACAACAGGTCACGGGTTAAGAAAATGACCTACCAACTCCAGAATATGCAATGAGGTGAGACTGTGCCAAGACTGTTGCTCAAGTACCTCTGTTCCCCAACTCACATACCATTTAACTAGGCATAGTACTGATTTTTCAAACTTCTATCTCCTTCATAAATGGTACTGTAAACCATCCATCTGATGCATTCCAAACTGATAAGATCTAGTTTAAAGATTTTCCTAGAAAAGAAGAAATTTCCAGTTATAATTGAAATGTATTGTATGTCAACAAAAGCATTCATACACTAAGACCAGCAGCAAAGTAAGAAAAATCAATTTTGATTACTCCTGGCAATCATGCTCTTTCCTAATGCTAAAAATAAACAACATGGACACCTAATGTCTGGAAATAGGTGGCATGATGGTATGATGGTACAAGAAACCTCAGGAAAAAAAAAATTGCTCTCATGCTTGATGAAGACAAAGCACTGTGACTTCTTGCACTGCAAATCTTTCATGGAAAAGTAACAATGCTATACGTACATGTCACAGAAATACTGAAGCAGTTTGCTAACTTAAATATTTGCTCTCAGAATGCAGAAACATTCTGAGCGAAGAAGGGAGAAGAATTTACTTTCTGGATGAGCTTTTCTGGGAGCTGTATCTTAAGTTATCCTATTGCACCTACCGAATCTGCAAGGGAAAATATTATTTACAGAGCTTAATATGGGAGGTCTTCTATGCACCGAAAGGTTTTCTCTCAGAACTATTAGGTGACTGATCATAATCTTTGAGCACAACTCTAAACCTACTTCATTGGAAAAAAATATATATGATTAGAGGCAGGATTCATGTACATTTGTGTGACTTAAAGTGCAGTTTCTTGACACCCTGAAGGCTCACTACTGAAACAGTGAAGACTTGAAAAAGAACAAACACCTCCAGAAAGTGCTCCTACTTTTGTTTCTTTTATCTATTCTACACGTTTTGCTGTGGTATCTCTAACATTCTTCTTGGTTATGGCCAACATTTACCCAGGCTGTCAAAGAGACATGGAAATCCTATTCCCCTCTTTCATGGTGGTGCTTAGAAATGGTTTTCCCCCTGACCACTGAGAAATCAAGGGTACAAAAGTATAACTGTATGTAAAGAGTCAACAATATATAGAGAGCAAGGTGCATGACAAGAGATTGGTAAAGAAAACAATACTCTGTGTATTTTCTTTTAAAAGGCTAGATGTAGAGACAGTGAGTGCACACATGACCATGCCCTAACAAAGAGAGTGCTGATTTAACGGAGGAAGTTGTGCTTCTGCTCAATTTACTTAAACAATTTTTCATGGAGGAATATGAAGGGCATATTTTTCTTTCAGCACATAATTTTATGGCAACACTGGGCAGCACCATCTCTTTTTAGAAGTATATTCAAAGGAAAGAAAAGGTCTTTTCTGACAAGCTTGCAAGCTTAAATTGGACTGGTGTTTTTTTTTTTTTAATCCTATTTTAATCTTCAGCATATCATCAAAACGTTTGTCTGTATAACTTTTTAAATATCATTTGACAAGGAGAAAGTAAACTATTTTCTCCAGTTTTAAAAGCAAGTTAGGCACACAAAGAGCTGCATGAAGTACTTAAATACCTTCCTAACAACATTAGGTGTTGTATGTCCTTTATAGCCATTCTGGTCATACAATTTCATACACAAACTCATTAATCCAACATGCAGTTTCATATATAATTTGGTGACAACTTCTGAAAAGTGTATCCGTTTCTTCTACCAGATATCCTTCACACAACTTGCAAATTTCCAAAGTGTGGTTTTGGGAAAAGGACAGGTAACTCAAAATATATACGTACATATATGTACATATATACATAAAAGAAAAGGGAAAAGATGAAAAAAATAAGAGGAGGAAAAATTAGGGAAAGATTTAGATCTCTTTTTTGGAAAATATTTTTTCTTCTTTACCTGTATATTGATGATGAATGCTAAGACAAATAAATTTAAATTAACTATACAAATATCCCCTGTAAAGAAAGTGAAAATTTCTTCTGTAACAATAGCATATTTTGGAATTTCTTACCTGAAGATACATGATAATGTTCCACAAATCAAAATGGCTTTCCCCTGTACAGCTCTAGTTTGCTGTCAGATGGGACCTATTTTACTGACAATTTATACATGCCTCAAGCTTTTGTTTCAGAACAGAAATTACTTATTTCAAGTAATATCAGACAGTTTGTAAAAAAAATACCAAGCAGGTAGATTAACTAAGTGACTAGTTTGTTGGTTTGTTTATGTTTGAAATGCTGCATTTAAAGATCATGCACAATCATTTTTTAGAATCCAAGCCTAGGAAAAAAGTTGAAGAACTGCATTTTTAACAGTGAAGTATTTTTAAAGTGAAAGTACTTGTGTGTATGGCCGGAGGGTGTGCTGCCACCCTGGCTGTAGGGCCATGCAGGGCTGGAATGCAGATGGCAGGTAGATTTCCATTGGTGCCCAAAGGACAGACGTGGGAAGTGCCATCTGCCAACAAAGGTGTTGTTATGCCTACAAGGAACCATCCTGATCTACTAAACGAGTTTTATCCAACCTACATAGTGTGCAAAACTGAACTATATTTATCAGAACTAGTCATTTATGAAAATTAACAAATTGAAACACATTTGGTATTTCCAGCTACAGTCTGATCTGCATCATCACATCAGATGGCCAAAGTCACATCGTGAGTAACCTGTTCAATGAATGGAAAACATTCTGTTTCCTCAGCCTCTCACTAAAGCTTTGACAGACTGCTTTTAAAATGTTCCTGAAATATTCTGCCATGGCATTTAACCTTCCAACAATGTTTTATGTAAGCTGACTCTATTTTTGCAAAATTATTCAGGGAGGTGTAAAGTAACAGCAAACACAATTTATAAACATTAAGCAGCTTTCACCTTTGTTATATAGATCAGTGTCTTTCCCTAATACAAGTTGTGCCAAATAATTACAAAGCTGTTTGCATATTTATCTACTTATTTAGAAAACTTCAAAGCAGAATTACAAGTTTGTAAGTTATTGGCAGCAGACATATGTTGCACCATCTGTACAAAAGAAAAAAATAAAGAAACAAACCCACTCTTAAGGAGCATCATTCCTTTGCCTTGCCTGTGCCTTGTTTTTGCCTTAAAGCCTTCTACATCACTGAAATCATAGCAATCATTATACCTTACCACAGAAGAAGAGAGTGTAGAATCCTACTTTAATGAAGTGGTGAAAAGGCAGTTTGATCGCAGTTTAGTAGTTCTGACATGAGAATGTTTTATGACAATAGACATTGGCAGAGATAAAACAGAACCTAATGGCCAGAAGCAGAAATAAAATAAGGAACAAACAAGTTGATTACAGTGGAGTTCCTGAATTTTCTTTCTGAGCTTAATTTTTGGGAACTATTGGAAACTCTAGAATGTTGCAACCACAACTATGTAGCAACTGTTAATTAGGACAGAAAAGTAAAAGAAAGGGCACTCTTGTAGTCACAGGGCAGTTATGAAAACAAAGAAAACAAAAAATATATGTGGATTGAGCAAATTGTTCATTTTGTTAAACATGTTAATAAAACCTAACCATTTCTGAGGCTGTTTTAGAGGAATAATGTGGCAGACATTCCTGCAACTGATATTAGATGCACAAGAAAAGAGATTCAGATTTGGCTATCAAACATCACCACAAAAACTCCTGTGACTGCTCCCATGTCCAACCTACAGCTGTACCAGCATTAAACTGCTCAGCCAGAAAACAGCAGACAGCAACTGATCATTCAAAATGATTCAAAATGTGTAGTCCACTGTGTTGCCATAGCCACCACCAAATTTCACACAAATCTGTGGCTTTTTTTTTTTTTTTTTTTCCAGAGAGCAAATTTTATGTACTGCAGTGCATCTCCTGAAAGATTCGTACTGAATCCCATAAGCAAATGGGCCTGATGAGGAAGAGCAGCTAAGCACTACATTTCATTTCTGGGGGTTCTCTGACTGGTTATAGAAGCATATATGTTATTGGCTGCAGCTTCAGCTTTTTGGTCTTGTCAGCAGTCTTTACAGAAGACCAGCTTTTGAGCCCGGAGGCCATACGTTGCCAGATACTGCTGCCTTGAGATTGGCAAAAAGCTGTTGATAACAATGAAGTCACAAGAATATTCAGTAGTACAGTAAGATTGCTAATGAATAGCTGATGCTGAACTAAACTGTTTAAGATTACAATTAAGAAATGAATAGGAGCAGCAGACAGTTTTGCAATTTCTCTCTCCCTGCTAGTGGAAGGAAATACTTTGAGGGAAGGGACATTTGAGCTGCAAGAGAGAAACTGTTTCTCTTACATTTCTTTGATCATTTCTTGAGCATATCCAAGTGGTGGATATAAGAAAATGAGCTGACAGTAAAATGACAAAAGAACGTGTAATTTTGGGGTTTTTTTTTCCCAAATAAATGATGGCATGACAAGGATGGTACCTATAGGGTGACTAGTACTGCCTTAAGAGTAAAAATGTGTGAAAACTGTAAGCAGAGCAGGATTTAATTGGTCAATTTTCATCAGTGCAAAATAAAGAAAAAAATAGCCCTCTGTCACTTTCAACACCAAGAGGGAGAGTCCCTCAGCACTCCATATGAAGTCCAATATTAATTGATTTTTTTTTTAATAGCAATAGAAAACAAGATAATTTTTGGATAATGACTAAGGATAGTTAGAGTTACAAGCCAGTACTGGAAGGCTGTGATACAAATTTTGCCATATGCAAATACTGACCTACCATTAACCACAGAACGAAGACTTACATGGGACAAGATGCTGTTGAAATAAAGGAGAACTGCTAGCAGTTTTACTAAAAGTAATAGCTTATCTGAACCTTTTAAAATATTTGTAACTGTCCTATAAACAAAGATTTCCTGCCAGCCACGGGGAAGCTGTCTGAGGTGACAGTGACCTATTCCAGTGTGTAATTGTTTCCATGGCAAACATCTTTTACTAATATCCAGAGAGAGCTTCCCCTGAAGCAGCTTTTACATTTTTTGCTTCCTGTACTGTCTCTGTCCACCTTCTCCATGACTGCCTTACATGCTGAGAGACTGATGGCATAGAAAACTACATTTTTAGCTGGTCAAAGTCATTAACATCATTTTTCAGTATTTTCAACCCACAGATATATATTACAGGAATCATGGTACAAACTCTCTTAAGAGCTCCTGTACAGGGAAAAATCAGAGAGAAACTGATTATTTTGCAAACTCATCAGTAATATAGGTGCTCCTCGCAGCACTTGTAACGGTGGGATAAAGCACAAGCTCCAAGCATTTCAGGAAATAAAGGGCTTTTTGCTTACAGATACACTACAAAACAGACATTCTCACTGTGAGGGGATGGAAACAAGGGTGTGTGTGGTGAGACCCTTGTCACTTAATCAGCTCTGGCACAGCCATGAGTGGAGTGGGAACACTGCAGGTTACATTTGCTTGCCACATTAATAGGTACACAGCTGGTATGTTTTGCTAAGTTACTAGCACAATTTTTTTTTTTTTTCATCTGAGTAGTAATTTGTTTTGCATTGGTGGTATATATAAAGGAAAAATAAAAATTAGCAAGGCAAGTAAAAAAACATCTGTGTCTTCTATACTGAGAATTTTCTGACTATGTTGATTCATTCCCCAAAAATGAAAATCCCAGTTGTTCCAAAAAGTTTTTTATTCTGATGAGTTTTGATATTGTGCAGATTTTTTATATGATATTTGCATGTACTGTTTGTGGTGCTATTTTAATAACGGCTGAAAGCAGGTCTCAGCCTTATGGAATTGCCTGTATTTTTTCACTTAAGACAGTAGATGTCTCTAGTTCCACTTACAATAAGGGCAAATTAACCTTTTAAAATCTGTTTGGAAGCACCAGATATGTAAAAGCAGAATCCAGCAAGTTTTTTTGCTATGAATCCAATAGAAATTCAATGTCCAATATGAAATTCATTTTCCTGTATTTTAAAGCAAACAAATAAACAGACAATTAAAAAAAAAAAAAAAAGACAGAAAAGGAATATCCTGGGTGCAGTATAAATCCTAGCACTAAGAGTTAGTACAATTTAGTGTTACATGTCTTAATTTTTCTTTTCTTTCTTTCTTTATTTACTTATTAAACTCTTTCACTAGGATAACTCATACTGGAAATTATTCAACATAAAGGAAACTCACAGTAAATGTAGCATAAAAACTTGTTTTCATTAAAAAAACAAGGTCAACAAACAGATTCTGTACTCAGTTTTATTTAACTTTAAAAACTATTTTTAAACCAAACCTCTTATGTGTGAATTGTTGTTTTCCCTGTTTTCAAATTAGTAACAAAAAATAGTTGGTAAGTGGGTCCAGAGACAGTCTAAAACATATGAAGGAATAAAATAAAACCTCATAGATCTAGTGCTGGTGTTTTCATTCACTATTCTATGCTATCCGCTATATGATAGTGACAATCTCAATGCAGTGCAGGTAGGATAATTTAATCTTAAATGAACACTAGAAGTCAGATAAAGTAAACCATTTTCTGGTTCTAAAATATTTGAGACTGTAGCAACACCAGTTAGATTCTGGTCAGCTAGGACAGCCACCTTCCTGTGTAGGCATTAAATATTTAGCCTTAGAGGAGCTGTTTAGACTGACACCAAGTGACAAATATTTCTGAAATCCTCACATACTGAATACTTATGTCAAACAGGACATACAACTTGCTAAATGCATGAAATCATGTTGTTTTAGTTGTCATTTTCTTTTCTGAAGAAAGCAAAGTTCTTTCCAAAGAGCAATCTGGAAATTTCAGAAAGGCTCTCACTGGAAAAAGAAAGAAAGAAAGAGAGAAAGAGGGAGAAAGAAGGAGAGAAAGAGAGACAGAAAGAGAAAGCATAAAAGAAAAATAAAATAACCTGAAATATGATTCTCTCCTTTTTTTAATTCATACAGCAGTTGGGGCAAGTTTCCCAAATTGTTCAAAGAGTGAAGTAGATGTTAAAATTGCAATAAAAACTTTTTTTGTGACGATGTGAAATGCAGTTGTTTTATACTATGCTAATGCTTTCAGTTGAGTTTTTAAGAACAGAACTAGACGAAAACAAGGAAAAACAGTATTTCACAGCAGTCTTAAAATGGTAACTTCAGATCATTTCAATCCATGGTATAAATTCCTATTTCAGATGCTGAGGAATTTCCAATACATAATTCTTTATTTCATTTTACTTCAGAAAAGCCTTAAAAAGAAAAATAAAATGAGTAAGTTGGATGCTTTGCATATAGTCGCTCCTTTAAAATGTTACATTTACTACCCTGGACTTTGAATAGGACTTATCACAATTCTTGATGCTACTCCATGACAGAGTCCTTAAGCACACGTTTTTGCTGTAATTCCTGAGGAAGCAGCACATGATTAGTAATACTGAAGTTATGCAGTACAAAAGGGGAAAAAATAGAAACAACATAAAATTTTTAAAACCTGTTTCTTTTTTTTTCTTTTTTAATCCAGGTTTGTACAGGTTGAACAGAGTATTACCCATGGAATGATTACGTTTTGAGAACCAGAAAATAAAATGATCTCATGTTTCGAGTAGCATGTAGAAGCAGACTATTTCTTTTTTATTTGAAAGCTCTGCTCAAATATTAGTTAGACAAATATTTCCTAAATTAGGTGGGATCATCACTTAATGTTGGACTATGCTCTTTATACTAATATATATACTAATAACTATTTACTGTTACTAGCACGCTATTAGATGTTAACCTCCACAAACATAACACAAAGATTTTTACTAATTAAAGAAAAATGAAAAGACTCAAGTTCTGTTCATTATTTAAGAGAACTCAACCCAAATCCAGCTCTGAAGCAAGAGCTGTCTTTCCAAATGTAACCCTTTTGTTAAACTACAGCACTACCAAATTATCACATTGAGGAAGATAGCATAAGATAAAATTTGGCACATTACAAATAGAACTCTTTAAGGCATTTAAGGCAACTAGTAAAAAAATCCTTAACTGTCAAAAGGATAAAGCAATATAAGCAAAATAATACCATTCATGCTAGTGAAAGAAAAGTCAGTTCTGGAAGCATGACTAAGAGTCCCCTTACACGCACAGTTCCTTACACATAGAATACTTCATTTGCTGTTTTGTGAAAAGCTTAAGGCCTACTGCTGTGAGACTGTTAGACATTGTTTTTTCCTGGCTGTTATTAAAATGACAGCACATGCTGTTATGTAATGTATGTCTTCAAAGACAGCTATGATGTCTATGTTGATGCAGCACTGATACCACTGATCATTTTACAGTCCACATATATAGCAGGCAAGAAAATATATTCTCACTATTCACGCAACCAACTATGATTACACCACTGTTAAAATGCAAATGGATGTGCGTTCTGTGATAAGAAAATCCAAATTATTTGGAAGAAAACCTGATGCTACTTTTGAGCACCCTGTCCTAAGATTTTCAAATAAAGGAATTCTAATGTAGTACATCTTTTTGTCTGCTTGCCCACTGGCCACTTGCTGGTAAGAAGATAAAATGAGGCACATTACAAATAGAACTCTTTAAGGCATATCAATGTTCTTAACATCCTTGATTTGCTGCTACATACCTGCCTGAACTACAATGGCCTTAGCAACAAACAAAACTAACCTTACAGCAATTTTAAGAAATAAACATAGTAAACAGTGAGCACGGGGGTTGATTCACCTCTGTCAGGGCTGACACAGAAAAGTACCACAGGCATCAGTGCCACGTAGCTCAGAAACCATGTCTGTACAAATGGAGCAGAAAAAGCATAAAATTGCAGGCAGAGAAATAACCCTCATGTTCATTAATTATCCTACAGTGCTTATGCAAAGCTTACACAGCTCTTTAACTCCACACTTATGGTTAAAAAAAAAAAAAAAAGAGGTAGCTCTTATGGATTACACAGCACTTTAATATCCTTCTAGCAGCTGCTTGAAAATACCACTGCCTTTAGATTTATAATAGAGAAAACTGTAAACTCTTCTGCCCCTACACTAATATATATTTTTTTCTAGTTAAGTAGAAGCATCTGTTGCAGTGAAGTGACACTGAAAGGTGCTGAAGGAGATTAAGATGTCTAATACCTGGAAACTCATGTTCTGTTGAGAAAAGTATGCTGCAGTTCCACATTTGAACTGTAAATAAGCAATAAGAACCTGAAAGCTATTCCTCTTTTCTAATATTGTAACCATGCAGATTGCAGAACAGATTTCCCCTGAAATTTTAATGAGATGTCTTTGATGCCTTCTACCAGTTTGTCTGGGGATACATAACTCAAAATTCAGTCATTTATCATGTTCTTATACTCTCAGCACTTGCTGTGTAACATACGTTTTCTTCAGAAAGGAAATAAATGCACAGGAAGCACCTGCACACAACATTCAATAAAATAAAAACTGAACAATAATAATGATCATTTAAATTCAATTTTGATTGCTAATCATAGATTTCGTGGACTACTATGGCATGTCCATAGCTTTGAAGAAGGGTAGATGATAACAAACTATTCCAGAAATCAAGGATAGTTTCAGTGTAGGTGAGAAGTTTTCTTTCCAACCACAGATCCTTAACAGTTACACAGCCTACAAGGATATAATGCAAAGTGCCATTGTAAGTCAGTTGTTACACTCATTGCACGACATCCAGATAGGGGAATAGGATACTATTAAATATTATTTGTGATGACGTGTATTTTCAAAGCAATTTGAAACATATTTCAAAAGGACAGTTTATCCAGATACTCTAAATGGAGAGTTTGTATTTTCACACTGTTCCTGATCTGTTGCTTTCAGTGATCCAGTACAGAAGGAAAAAGAGGATTGTAGACAAAACAAGAACCATTTTGAATAACTTAACAGCTGAAGACACAACTACTATTACAGGCTTTGAACTAATTCAAATACTCTTCTTAAACAGGATGGCAACTTAAAATTATCAGCATAAGGTATGAGTTCATTAGTAGGCTTGAAAATGTCAGTTCTTCAAGTACTAACGCTGCTTTTCCTCTTCCATGATAGATCTACCAGATCCATACTGAATTTGACTGTGGGAATTCAGGGTGGAGAGAAGTCTCTTTCTGCAGCTATCCTAGATTTGAACTCAAACTATTTCCAGAGAAACTCGTGCTAAAATGGAGTGCTTAGTTGACAGTGGTGGCAAGAAATGAAGTCCCATTTAACAGTCAGTAGACTCCAAAGCAATCACTTATGTCTATAATTTATCTTTTCCTCACAATCTATATAGCTAACTCAATCCCACACTTGCTCTGCAGATATTCAAGCTCAGCTGAACTTCACAGCTTGAATTTATTTATAGTATTAACAGTAGAAATTTTCATTTAACAAATATTATTTTGTGTTCATATGTGACCATAACAGACAGGCTTAGTACCAACCCACCACTACATACTTCCAAAACTAGAAAAGAAAATAGTAAAGAAAGCTTCATTAGGGCTAGAGGAGAATGAATTCTGATAGCTTGTCAGTCTGAAATAACAGCAGGGGGTGAAAATAGCATGGTATATAAGTACATAGCTTTCAGGAAAAAGTTGAGAACATGAATAGGCATTTCTAGCCTGCTGGGTGCTACAGATAAGAACTGCATTATCCCTGATATCGAAACATTACAAATCTGGCCTTCTAGTTTACTCTGCAGCTCAGGGAAAGAAAAAAATGCTTCACCAAGATGGTGTTTGTGACTGTGTAAATGTCTTAGGCTAAGCTTTACAGTTGGTAGTCACACCAAACACTAGTATGTCTCAAGAAAAAAAAATTGTAAGAGCATTTTCAACTCATTTATAACTTGATGAAACACTTCTTTGCCTCAAAAATTTAGCACCCCCTTTCCCAAACTATCTCTCTTGGAGAATAAGAAAACTGTTATACAGATAAGATTTCTGAAAATTGTTTGTAATCCAGAATGTTGATGGAATGCTCTGCTTTACACCTCAGAAATACTTTTTTATTTATATATAACTTTCCACCTGTGCATGTAGCCCTATTAATTAGTTCCTCACTATTTCTATTAATATATGAAATACAGCAGCTGTAGTTCTCAAGATGCAGCCACATTATGAAAGCTGCCATATTGTGCTTCGAATTTATTACTTGGACCAACTCATTTGCTGAAGGATTATTTCAATTTGCAAAAATCTTTAAACTGGATTATATTGTCAGCTATATAGAATTTAAAAAAACCTAAAAACAAACGAACAAAACAATACCAGAAGAATATCAGCTAGTAACAACTGAGTTGTTTTGAATAAGAACTGAGGTTCTTATTTCTTCTAATTTACCAGAAATCAGTAAGTTATCTGAAGACAGCAAGAAAAAGCACAGTTATCCAAAGCTCTGAGAGTTATCCATAGCTCTGGCACCTTTTGGCAAAAATGTTTGCATGCACTCGACTACTTTGTCCAATAAAAACTTGATCCTTCCAATTCTTCTGTGTAGAATAAATCAAATCTGCTTTCATGATGATGATCAAACCAAGTTTTTTTTTAATTTAATATTTAACACATTGGTTTGCTAAGATATTACCTCTAGCTACACAATTCCCAAATAGTGATGTCTCTATTTCAAGAGCTAGATAAATTGTGTTACTTCTCCCTGGCTTGTTCTGACAGGCTGTCTGTAAGATCACAATGATAATCCTGGTTTAATTCCTAACTAAAGCATAGTCCTTATGCCTAGGAATACTTTAATATTGGTGTTTCATTTCGGTTGATTCCAGACGTTCCTTTTCTCCTTGTTAATTTTTAGTCTGTGTTAAATTAATTAATCACTTCTAAAAGGGCTTGGTTATTTAACTTGAGACAAAGGCTTAGAACTTAAGTGGTGTTTTCTATCCCACTGCTATAGGCAAGGAAGTCAAGTTACTCTTGCTTCTTTTCAGAAGTATCTACCTAAAGGTAATGAAGTTATTCTGATTATAAATTTGGTGGAAAAAAAAAGCAGCAGTAAACACTTCAGGATGTTTAATTCCATTACCCATGATAAACTTTTTTGGATTTTCTCTTTTGCTTAGTACTCACAAAGCTTTTGTAATCCAGTAACTTCTCAGATCTTAAAGCTTTAAACTTAGTGGATGGAGTTTAAGCTGGAAAATTCTGCTGAGCCTGTTCAGTGAGCTCCTGCATATAAGTTACTTTCTGCTGGCTCAGTGTCCCTCCTGCCTTTGTACAACTTACTCTCCTTAACCTCTCTTCAGAGAATAATATCTAGTTGTCATCACTGTAGAAATTAAGCTGATACCTCAAAGCATGTAAATATAGCTTCATGCAAAAGGCTTGGATTTGTCAGCTGGAAAGGGATGAGTGAACTGCATTATACTGCTTAAGATCATAGCTGGATTCTCCCAAAGCATCAACAGTCATTACTGACTGAGCAAATTCTAATTTATGGATAAGTATATATCCCATGAGAAAGCACTTACAGCACATCAGAGTTATCAAATGGGTATCAGCTGAATAATGTCCTCCCTTAGACTATAAGCATGAGGTGATTTTTTCTTTCTTCTTTGCTGGTAAAAGTGAACTTACTGGAAAAACAACACTTTCCCATACTAAATCTAGTCAGAGAACAGGTATATTTAATTTTATGAAAACAATGTTTGCATTGCATGCCATCTGCTCTGGTTTGAAATTTCTGGAAATGCTCAGAAGATAACTGAGCAATTCCAAACAGAAATGATTTAAAACTCACATTTCCATTCCATAAAATGAGAATGGAAATCCTCTATGATACAGAACAAAAGGTCATCAACTGGATGCATATTTGGTCTGAAATTACTGATTTTAATAGGCACTGCGGAAATTGTTGTATAGTTTGAGGGGAAATATCATGTGGCTAATTCTGAATGTTCATATGACCTACCCTAAAAGGAAAGAAGACTTTAACTCAGTAAAAAAATAATAGCCATATTTCCCAGAAATCCTGCTCCCTCAGTTACAACACATCAGGAAGCAGTTAAAACACTGCTGGGTATCTAAGTGCACGATCCACAAATCTACTCAATGTGTCAGGATTGGAAAGAAACACCTTAGGCAAAATTGACTTTGAAGAGCATTTCTCCTGGTATAAAGGAGAAATATATACAAAAACGACAGTGCCCTCAACACCAGCCTAGAGTTTAACATGAATAGCTCTGCTCTAAATCAGAGTGGAAAGGAGCGCTCATCCCACTGGATGCTTCGTTGAGCACAAGGGGACAGGAAAATCAATGCAACCTGAAGCCATGCCATGAGAAGCACAGAAGTGGTGAGAAACTGTGAACAGCCACTCTTCACTCCATAGCCTTCCAAAGCTGTTGTAATCCTCAGAGTAGGTGAGTGGCAATACAGATGTTGTGCCTCACTGGGAAATGCATATATCTGAATTGTAGTGGCTCACTCAATTTCCATTCAATATAAAAATGTAAAGTATTTACTCTAGTCCTTATTTTCAAGGTACATATACATTCAATCAAAAAGTAAATGATACATTTGAATAGGCTGAGAATTAGAAGCAAAACACATCACATTTTTTTCCCTAAATGAATAAGTTCATAAAGAGAAATGGCAGCTAATTCTAAATGATTTATATACATAAATGGATTAGGCTAACTCTGTGTATATATATAACTCCTACAAACCATTAGCATTTAATCACTGTAAATCACAGCTGTAAATGTATAAATACATATTCAGCTATATCAAGATCTCATGGCATATCCAAAATAAAAATTAAAGTTAAAAAAAAAGTCTAAACAACAGACTTGCATTGAAATGAATCTCTCTTGGTCTCTGCATGAAAAGAAATCAAATAAAAATGTTTTTTCAAAGTTACAAGGAAAATAATTTTATGTGCTTATTACATAATGCTGAAGGATGACACATTTAAGTAAGGTGTGGGAAGGAGCTAGAATATGATGTTTTTATTAAAATTTTTCTGGGGAATGGGACCGTGAAGCTTAAAAATACAGTTGCTTTACAGCAAAGCTTATAGTGGTGAATATTACTATTGCATTTGATATAACTTTCTAATGTTTTCATATTCAAAGTTCTCTACATTGTGGTCAACCCACTTTAAGAAACATTCAAAACAATCTGAGCATCATATCAGCCATTTGCTGATGTGTAAGATAAAATTAAAACTGGAAATCGGGAAGCATGGTATGTGGAATACTATGCTAGGTAGAACAGAAAAGTAGTACTAAAACTGTATGAAATATACACACAGGGAAAATCTGTTTGTGATTACTTTGTGCTTTAGAATCTATCCTCCAACACTATATTTACTCCTGGACTGGTCTGCCAGTTGCAGTAAAACAGGAGTAAAACAGGGATTGAAAGAGTATCAGTCCTCTTCTCAGCCCATGAGTCAGAGTCCAACAGTACACTGGATTTTATTTAAAATCCTTAATCCTTAATCTATTTAGAATCATAAGAATTACATCCAGTGCAGTAAGGGTCCTTTTCCTTTCAGATATAAGACAGAACACACAGGATGGCACAGCACTATGGCTACAGGGCACTTCCCTCACTATGCCTATCCTGCAGAGTATATCATGTACTCGAACCTTCTCCACACCTAACTTTAAATGCTGCTAGTAAGAATACTAACAGAGTATACATAACAGAAGTTTTTTATTTAAGTTTGTAAAACCTTAATTATACTGGCACTAGTTTAGTAGACAACAAGCACAGCATCTGTTGTACAATACCAAGCATTTATGCACGAGATTAAAAAGGTAATTTTCCAGCTGCTTTTAGAGCACAGATATTTGCATATAAAATTCACAAAGAAATGAGATATAAGAAAGATCAATCCAGTTATTTGCAAAGAGTGGAGACTCAAATTGGAGCAAATGATTACCCTGGAGTTAATGTTCCTCCACGACTGTTTGCATTATGTAATTCAGTATTAATTACCATCAGCAAGTATTTTGTTTGAATATTTCACAGCTTTATGAGACTTTACAAGAAACTGACTTCCTAGACAGAGATGGTTCTTTCAGCAGCCATAGGCTCCGAGCAATAGGAATTAACTGTATATACTGCATACTGATTTTAACTGAGACAGTTACTTTGACATTCAGCATTTTTGGAAAAACAACCAAAATACCACTGGTTTTGTGTTTGTGTTTTCCAATGTTTATTAGCTCACCACTGAATATTTTAAAGGTTTACCTCTGTGCTACGGGATGTACGATGTTAATTTTCAGGACCCTAAAGATCATCTAGATCCAACCACCTTTTAATTATTAGTGTCCAGAACTCTGCACTCTATAGCATTTCACAGGCATTACAAGCATCCATTTTAAAAATTTCCTTCTTCAAAGCCCACTACTGAAATAGTGATTTCAGGAGGCCCCACTACATGATTTTCATACAGTTCCCCGCATCTCAAACCCCATATCTGGAGAAAGAATTCACACAATTGAGCATATATCTATTCCTCAACTGAGTTCCCACAAGAAATTAATTCTGCTATCTCTTAATGAATTTGAGCAGAAACAGATCTCATGTTTTCCTCAGACTTAGCTTGCTCTTCATGCAACCACATTTTTTCATTCTGCAAAGTGAAAGGAAGGAAGAGAATTGAAGAGGTGAGTGCAGTCACGTAAATGTCAGTAGGTAGTAGATTACATTTCTGACTGATTAGCACAAAGTGTGAGACAAAATATGGCAAAGAAAACAAATTTAATAAGCCTGTCACTGACACCTAAATTGCCGGAGTGAGGAAGTGCTATGTTTTCCACTTACTACAAATCTGTTATTCAACCCAGCATGGCTTTTTTCATTCATTTTGTTGCTTGTAATATTTTTAAGGTTAATTTCAAAAGGTATATGAAAACAACAAAACAACAAAAGTCTAGGCTGTCAAAATTAAGTGGCTTTACAATTTAAGTTATATAGTGGAAATTCAATTTGATTGAAGCTTGTTATGTATCAGTTTTCCCAGAAGCTATGCTTTTCTCTAACCTACTGCAGTAGAAGGAGAAAAAGACTGCCCAATATAACTACCTGACAAAAATCCAGGTAGAAATGTTAATACGCAGTGTCTAGTGTCACCCAGTAGAAAATAAAAATAAACACACTGATTTTAAAAGATCATCT